>OZ023173.1:5556993-6819493 GCA_963678695.2 Diplodus puntazzo | reverse complement strand
TTTTACAAAGAAACAGCAATATTCAGGGAAGACGTGTGCACACAACTGACTGCTTGTAGAGGAACCATTCTGTTCTTCTACATTGGGGTGAGACTGTGAGCTGGCGACAAGTTTCAAAACCAGGTTCTTGTAGTTCTGACTATTCTCACTGACTGAACTGACTTTCCAGCCAACTTGAAACCTAACCAAATTGTAGTCTCCTCATATGGGAAACAAAGCAAAAAAGCTGCAGCAACTCCTTGAGCTGCGTTCCTCATGACAGTCGCCCAATCATGTGCCCAGGGCATGACAGCCTTATGGTTTCACCAGTTTATTAAACTTATGGGTTGTGTGCACATGTGCATTGAAACATAACTCTGGTATGCATTTCCCTCGTGACTCACTGTCTACCATTGATTGCACAATGTGAAGGCACACCATGTTCAATATATACACTAACTGCTCTGACCCTTGTACTCTTTGTATCCCAATAGTACTTAAAAAACTTGTTGAAGGGTCACTGTAGCAACAGATACCAATAAGTATGTTTACACTTCATGGCCGAAAGTATGTGGTCACCCCGTTAATCTCCTATATGACTGTTTCCTACATTGGTGTTGCTACAAGAGACTCCACTGTTCTATATTCAGACTTCCCACCAGAATTTGCTTTGGAACTTTGCTGTAGGACTAAAAAGTGTGTATGTGTGTCTGTGTGAAGGACTGTGTAAAAGGAGGCATGACAACAGGAGGGGCCTATCAAGTAAAGGTGAATAACTCACAAATAAATTCACATACTGTGACCAAACTTTGTAGAGAGACATACATACAATTCTACCACATTAGTAAGGTTGTGTGCACTTGAATGCATTAGCGCATAAATGCCTGCTCGTATCTCGTTGCAGCTATTGCGAATTCATGCTTGTTGTTGAAATACTGCATTAGAACTCAAGAGAGCAGTGGCAATTTGTGTTTTTGAAGCTATTAGAAACACAAATGATACAACCCTGGATTGTGGTGAGATCTGAACATGTGCATTAAAAGCTCTCAATTGTTGGCAGTGCCAAAAGTGGCAATGAGCCAAAAGAAAAAATTACACCATGGTTATGCTTTAAATCTCTAGTGGCAGATGAAGATTGCTCTGTTCCTATGTTGCCTCTGATGTGAAAGCACAACCACTGACTGCTTCTCCTTAGTTGACCCGGCATGCCCGTATCATCAGCAGCTGCAGCAGAATGAACAGCGGCGAGACAATGAGGCCAAACCACAGGTCTCTGGCTTGCTCCTGCTCTGCCAGCTTCTGGCACAGCAACACCTCGCACACCAGCTTCAGGCTGAGCACAGTCAGCACCCAGAGGAGCCGCAGCACCGCAAGACGCTTCTCATTCTCCTGGTAAAGACGGATGGACACGATGGCTGTGAAGTAGGTGCTGAGGCCATCAGCAGCAAACAGGGGGACAAACACCAGCCACCAGCTCAGCGTGGGGGTGAACATGTCAGCTCGCAGAGCAACCAGCATGCTGAAGACCAGCAAAGCTAGTAGATGGAGGAAGAGTTCGAAGGTGGCAAAGCCCAGCCACTGGACCAGTTCCCTCAGGGAGAACAGCATAGCTGAGGACAGCAGGGTCTTCAACCAGGGACGGACTGACTGAGGACGGCCGAGTCACGCGCTGGGCAGCCCTGGTAAGGGGTCAAAGTACTCCAGAGTGATGCTGGCAGTGAGAAGTCACTGACTGTGCCTGGGCAGGAATAGCAAGGTACTGCAGAGATGACCCACTTCACTCTTGGCTACATCTTCAAATTCACTCTGAGAAGGATGGTCGGGGAGGTGACTGCAGGAAGTGCTCCCAGTCTCAGCCTCTCTGGAAGGCCTTCGTTACATATGACAAAGAAAACAGAATATTAGAAAAGAAGATAATATGTTTATCATCTGACAGAGCTAATGAGGAAAACAACCACACACACACACACTTTCTAGAACTTAAATAAGACAGGGCCCCAAACTGCGTCTCACTAAAGGAGGAAACAGTTGAACAGTGAAGGCAGGCAGTGATTCAAGTAATCTATCTTCATCATTTTATCACTCTGTCACTTCAATATTTAGCCTAATTAGCCCCAGTAAGATACCAAATGATACTGGTAGACTGACAAACAGCACAATATTAGCGTTATGGGTTAAAACGAGCAATAATTCCACGGATGATACAGACTCTAACGTTAGCCGAGATCCTTTCACTACAATGCAAGCTAACCAAAGGGATGATACAGCACAACTAACTACCACGACGCGCATACAGGCATATACAAGATGTATTTCACAGCGACCAGACTTTACTGTAAGTTACCTTAATAACTGTGAGGCATTTTCTTCTCCATCTGGCTGGAAGAGACACTGTTAGTACACAGAGCTAACAAGCCATTAGCATCGTAGCTTCGGCTTTTTTTTCTCTCGCTCTCTGTGAAATATCGCGAGAAAACGGATTGTACGGTGGCCGACAGGCCGAAGTCTTGTTTAATTGGCAAATCTTTTAAAATTCTTATCCCTTTGTTTTGCATTATTTCCACATCGAATCAACATTGGTGTCATGTGTTTTAAAAAGGTAAAAGCAATCATTTTGTTTTGCGTGGTTTCTCTTTTCTGCTCCGACTTAATGTAAACAAGACTGCGGTCAGTAGGTGGCGGAAGTGCGCCGTCATGTCGCCCACGCTAACCGTCGGTCAAACACAAAGAAGAAACAACTATCTTGAGTGAGAGACTGAACGTGTGGTGAAGTCGGTAACTCCCAGAGTCACAGGTAAGCACACTAACCTTATTCATTATATATGCCGTTTATTTCATGTGCAGCCTGTAGGCTGACATATTTATGGCACTAGTTGCTGTCTCGAACTGTCTACATTCATTACATGGTTAGCATGAGCGTTCTTTTCCCAGCCAAGGTGACAAAAAGACATGCTGTACGTTACTTCACAGTAATAGCCTGGTCTGCACACGGGCGGTGTGAAATGCCAGAAAACGTACATATGCCTGTAAAAAGCGACGGCATTGGTCAGTAGTAGTGTGTTTCAAGCTATGCCCAATTAACTCTCACACCTCCATGTATCAGAAATGGCTTGTCATCTTAAAGTTGCAGTGTGGCTTTCAAGTTACTGCTGTTACTAAGGCGCTCACATCAGAGGTCAGGCTCCTTTTGGAATTATATATATTGCAGCCAGGGTAAGATCAGAGCATGTTAGCATTTCATATCTTCATGTGACAGCATGGTTCAAGTGAAGTGAGTTTGTGCAATGTTTACCTTATAATCATGTGTCTTGTATGTCTTTGTTTGTTTTAAATGTCACTGGTGTCTGCATGTTTTGATTATGACCTGCTGATGAAAATGACTCAGCTACAATGACTCTGGTAAAGTACAGACAAAGACAGTATTTATTCAGGATATTGTTCATGGTGATGTGACAGAATTATTAGGCCTTCAGTCATCCATAAAATAATCAAGCTGATGATCAAAAGAACCGTGTTCCCTTAAAAGCTGGAGCAGCAGTATTTGATAATCTGCAGCCTGCTTACTCTGCAGTGAGGCTCCTGTTTGGAGAGGCAGCATCACGCATGCTTGCTCAGTTTGAACGCTGACTGAGCTGAGATGGAGTAGAAGAATGTGAGAGCTGTATTTTTCCGTGCTTCATCCCTAATGGCTTCTCTGTCTCAGGGTAAAGATGCAGACACCAGCGGAGTCAATCCTCCACAGCGGCTATTTCCACCCTACGCTCCGATACTGGCAGACCTGCATCGCCGATTTAAGACCTGACAATCTCATCTACCCCATCTTCGTCACGTAAATGAACCCCCTCTGTTTCTTATAGATGTGTCCAAAAATGAATTACTTCAAAGGAAAAAAGGTGTACAGGAGTTTGACTGACATGTATCTGTTGTCAACAGCATCAGACAACTAGGGACTATGTTTTTACCATGTAAAGTGGAGTATAGTACAATATTTCAAGCTTAAATCAACGTCTCAATCTTGGTTCACTGTCTCTCTCTCATACAGAGACAGTGCAGATGCAGTGGAGCCCATCGGCAGCCTGCCAGGACAGGCAAGGTAGGAGTCATCATATCCTATCCATCCCATAACTGCAAGCTGTCAGGTTCAAATGTTTACAACACCACACCACCTGTTTTTAATGCCCAATTTACAGAACTTGTTTCTACTTATAAGGAAAACAAATGACTCATCGCACTGTGCGCTCGATAATTATTTGATTAGTTGATCGAAAGAAAGTGAAACGCAAACTTTTTTTGATAATCAATTTATCCTGTAAGTCAGTTTTCTAGTAAAAATGTCAAACATCTGCTAGTTCCAGCTTTTTAGATGTGAGAATTTAATACTTGTTTATGTTAGTAAATGAAAAGTCATGCAATTTGAATACATCACTTTGGGCTCTGGGAGATTGTCATTAACAATTAAACAATTTTTTGACATTTTATAGATTCACTGATTAATTGATTAAGAATAAGAATAATCAGCAGATTAATCAATTATGAAAAAAACTGTTACTTGCAGTCCTATACTAAGGGATACTAAAGTGTTGATTTGAACAAAAATCAGACAAAACACAGAAACAAACACACAAACACAGAGTGTCGCCTGCAGCTGTGACCCCACCGAGGGTGTTGTCTTGAGATAAAAGCACTGAGGCAGGGTGGACCCAGAGCCAAACACTGGACCTGGACCAAGATAAGAAGGGAGTCCGTTAGACCTTTTATTCCCCACACAACAAAAGCAAATGCAAGCGTCTGAATTACAAGACACCGGGACTGAAACACACTCAGTCCGTCACATTTCTGTTTAAATCGTGATCTTTCATATCGGCACTTACAATCATATATTTTAAATTACATTTTTTTGAATAAAATGTAAAAAGTAGGATCAAATTTTATAGTGCTTTCGTGCCTTCCCCGAAAGCTCGAATTCTGTTCATGTTTTATGCATTTCCATCCGTAGATACGGGGTGAACAAGCTGGAGGGCATGTTGCAGCCACTCGTGAAGAACGGCTTGAAATGTGTGCTGATTTTTGGTGTCCCTGCAAAAGTAGAGAAGGTACGTAACGTAAGACTAGAAGAGTGGGAAAAGGCACATTAACCACTCCGAAACATTATTAGATTCGCCTTTATTATTTCACATATCTATATATCTAACAAGTCTTTGCGTGTGTCAGTTTCTCTGGTAAAAGGGCAAATGTGCAGCTGTTTAATTCACCAAAAATATGTGGACTTTTGGTAATGGAGTGGAGGCCATTAAAGTGGCAGCTCTGAGTTCTGAGTGACAGCAGACCTGTTTCTCTAAGCTGAAACACACAGTGACCTTTGTCTCTTCCCGTCAGGACGACAGGGGTTCAGGTGCCGACACAGGCGACACGCCGGCTGTGCTGGCAGTGAAGAAGATCAGGTCTTTGTTCCCCGAGTTGCTGGTGGCGTGTGACGTCTGCTTGTGTCCCTACACATCACATGGACACTGCGGTCAGTGTTATCATAGACCGTTTGCCCTCTGTTAATTTCACTTAGAGCAGTAAAAGGACAGAAAAAACTTGCAACATGGTTTATATTACTAATACTTCCTTCTGTTATTCTTCTTGCAGGTATCCTGAATGATGACGGCACACTGAACAATGACGCCAGCTGTCTGCGCCTGGGAGAAGTGGCGCTGGCCTACGCTCAAGCTGGTAAAACTTGTTATGAAAGGTTATTTCTATTTTGGAAAACACCCATTACTCTTTCTTCTCCTTGTGAGCCAATCCTGTTGATTATAGTCACATATTAAAGCTAGAAATGTATCAATCTTTTTTATGTATTTGATTTTTTAAAATCTTTATCATCACATATTGTCAATCACCCATATCTGCAGATATCTGTCTCCATGAAGACACTGGAGAGCTAGAGCTGCCATTTTGTCTGTATTTAGGTGTTTAACATTAAGGGTTGTTATATTCTTACAGATTGATTCCTCTATGTTTAAAGCACATATTCTAAATTTGACAAATATACTCCCAAACTGATATACAGTATCTTTTTAAAGCTGATTTTCAATATCCAATAACAACTGACGATATCCTGGTTGGATCCGTTATCACGATGTCTTGGTCACTTGTTGCTCTGCAGGCTGTCACATCATCGCTCCTTCTGATATGATGGATGGAAGAGTCAGGGCCATAAAACAAGCACTGATATCCAATGGTCTGGGAAACAAGGTAAAGGACCCAAAGTTCTTGTAGTTTAAGGAACAAACTTCATACTTTAAAAGCTCACTTTATTCTTTGTTCCGACAAAACTGATGTCTGTGCCACTCAACTCATTGGTTCCTACTAGATGTAAGATGTACATTTTAAAAACCGCTTGTTGTTATATACAACAGCACTGAACAGTGCATTTATCTGGGACTGATGTCAGCTGTTGATTAAGTCACATTTTGTGCTCCAGGGAGTTTTTCCAGCAGCATGAGGTGTATGTGGGATTGAGTAACAATCAACTCCTGTGTGTGTGTGTGTGTGTGTGTGTGTGTGTGTGTTGCAGTGTGACTCACTGATATGTTTTTAATAATTCTGGGACAACATTGAAGCTCTGTTGCACCAATTCTAAAATAATACTTTCATTGTTGGTTTTGGTCTTCCATGTCCTTGGTTGACAACAAGAGAAACATATTGTTTCGCAAACAATATGAATGTAACAAGATGTTTTTTAATAAGCAGTTCCTTAGCATCTTTCCCCCTTACTTCTCCAGGTTTCAGTGCTGAGCTACAGTGCAAAGTTTGCCTCTTGTTATTACGGTCCTTTCAGGTAAGTGAGCGCATCGATCACCTGTTCACAGATCAGTGAAACAGCTGTTTGAAATGAGAATAAACTGAAGCTCCATGCCGTGTGTGTCTGTGTGTACAGAGATGCTGCACAGTCCAAACCTGCGTTTGGGGACAGGCGCTGTTATCAGCTGCCTCCTGGAGCCAGAGGACTCGCCATTCGAGCTGTGGTGAGCTGATTTGTGGGTGTGTTTGTTTGGGTTATGGGTGGCTTGTTGAAAGAGCTGTAAGAGATCTCGCTGTTGTTCTGTGCTGCAGGAGCGAGATGTGAAAGAAGGAGCTGATATGCTGATGGTGAAACCAGGTCTGCCGTATCTGGATATTGTGAGAGAAGTCAAGGACAAGGTCTGTGACTAAATCAGTTAAGGTCAACATTTGCATTTTTGGAAAACACGCTCCGTATAGAAAATCCCACAAGCATATTTTGCCAAAAATGATTTTGAATTTTTGCGTATTCTTTTCTTTTGGTGTCTACATAGTGATGTATCTTTCTTTTCCTCACATCTCTCACCAGTTCCCTTCTCACCCCCTGGCGGTGTACAACGTGTCGGGGGAGTTTGCCATGATGTGGCACGGAGCGCAGGCTGGAGCCTTCGACCTGCGGGCCGCTGTGATGGAGGCCATGACCGCCTTCCGCCGGGCAGGTGAGAGGGGAGGAGGAGGAGGGGTTTAATGCTCAGGTCACCCGAACAAAGACCATGGCCACAGCTAAACTTTGTGTTTCTGGTTTGATAGCTCTAGATGTAATCTGGCTTTGTGCTAACAGTTTTTTCCATTCCCTGTGATGCAGGTGCTGACATCATCATCACCTATTACACACCTCAGCTGCTCGGCTGGCTGAAGGAGTAAAGGAAGAAGATCGGAGGCCAAAGGGTGGACGGACCTAGAGACGGACCAACAGACAGACTCCTTTTAAAAAGTACAAATCTGCTGTTGACTCAGTCATGCTAACAAAGAATGCTAAGGGAGATGAAATGTGTGAAAACAACCAATCTGTTGATATTTAGCTATTTTCTTGACTATTTCTGTTCAGTGATTATTTTTTATAGAGATTCCTGTTATAAAGTTATATTTCTGTTGAAGCTTTTAAAGGGCTAACATGGGGCTGAACACTGAAAATGTACAAGCTGACAATCGTGTTGGTGTTTTCTAGCAGGGAATGTCTCCTGTGTGTCGTTGGGATCAGCATTAAATGATTTCAGTCATTTCTCCTCACTATCATGATGTAATGTATATTTGTGTGAATCGTGGCTACATGGATTTCTGATGTATTGTGGGACTGCTGCCTCAAATTAAGCACTGTCGTTCCCCAACACGCACTTAACGATGAGAGGAAATAAAATCATTCATCCAGAGTTAGTGTGTTTTGTGTGTGTATTATTTAAACTTGGTGCATGTTGAGTAATGAGCCTCCACAGACCTCATTACCTATACACAGGCTTCATAATGCTTTATTAAAAACCTCTTAGCACCTGTTATGTAACATTACAGACAGGAAGTTTAAAGTGGCTGGATCTCATTTGGTGGGAGTTAAATGGATCTTAATACGCTTCATGTTTAAGAATGCGAGTAAGTTAGTTGAGACCCTGAAGTGAAATGGAAATTGAATCTCCTGTTTGATTCTCCTCTTTTATGAAGTGATGCACAAACTATATTCACTTTCACAAATTGGCAGTGACTTAAAGCATGCAACTTCGGCCATATTTGTTTGATCAAATGTAAAAAATTAAAATAAACTGACAGTGCTGCTTTAACACACCATTATGTTATCATTTGTTGTATTTAGGTACATTTGCTGTGACGCTTTATGTAGACATACTGGAAATATGAATTACTCTTCTCGGTACAGTATTCACTTAAGTATGTTAGAAATAAGATACTGTATATCTTGTGTATTAATAGATGTCTAAAATATGTCATTTGAAGGGAGACACTACAAGTGACTAGGGTAAAAGTTTTAACTGGCATTAATATGAAACCTCTGCGGTTAATCACTTACGTTGAGACAATTACTTTTTGTGTTATTTAAATCCGGAGATGAATGTTACATGAACAAACCCTGCTGGAATACACCCTTCCCCCCCCCCCCCCCCCCCCCCCACATACACACATACACATACTTCAATGTATGTGTACTCTAATATATGTCTGTACAATTCTATACATTATCAGTAAAATGATTCTGATTTAGTATGTTTAAAATTTGCACATGATGATAAGTTGCATAAATATGATTAATTAGCCTATGGATGTTTTCTTTCTACGAGTCTAATAGAATACCTTCTATGGAAGCAAAATTGAAGCCAACAAAATTGATGTTGCTGTGGGAGACTACCATCCTTATCCGTCCAATTATTCCACTATCAGACCCAGTAAATCCGCTCAAAAGTTAAAGTCCAAATCAGAGGCGAGGCAGCAGGTCTTCAGTCCAAAAAGGTGTTTATTCCAAGTGAAGAAGTTATAAATCCATGAGGTACCCCGGGGGCAACTGAGAAATCTCCCCGGATCACCCCCTTTTATACCTGGGGTCTCTTGGGCCACCCCCCGTCATGATCACGCAAGACTGTCATCTACTATTCTCATTCTTGAATGTGTTCCTTAATGCCTACAAAGTGTTTCACCCAGGCCCCTATCTGTGGCCTTGGGTGAGCTGTGGCTGCACCTGTTGCTCCCTCACTCTAGCCTTGTTATTTATAAAGGGAGCATTAAACCTTGGTCTTACATCAGGCTCAAATTCACTGTTAGCGCAGAACTGCCAGGTGTATTCTCAAATCAATTTATATGCATGATCATGACCCAGTTTATATTTGCCACTACAGCATGAAAACACAAACTGTTTTCAGTGTCTCCCCCTGAGCTTAAGTCTAGTGTTCATATGAAAAGTGTAATGAAATACACATCACAACTTGTGATTGTGAACTGTGTCAGTACATCAGGTGTAACTGTATTAGTCAACAGTTGTGATGTGATTTAGTATAGTAATCTCACTAACAGTTAGTGCTCTTCAGTGTGTGTCTAGTGTCAGCTGCTGTCAATAAGTCTTGTGCTGAAACCTTAAAACAATAAAAAAAAAACTTAAAACTACATTGTTTCCATAGCAACAAGTGTGAGCTTTGTATTTATTTTGCCTGGGTTATTTTTTCTTCTTCCTGTATGCTGGGATGAACTCCTCTGGATACAGTCTAAGTGAAATGAATCATCGCTCAACTCAATGAGCTGGATGTGTTTGCAGTGTGAAGCCCTTGACTGCTGACACCTGACGCGCTCTTGAAAAGCTGTAAAACGATGAACCATTAACGTGTCATTCTGATTCAAGGTGCTGCTGTGTGGGCGAGGAGCGAATACATCCGGACAGGAAACATGGAACTCTACAACCAGCAGCATCCAGGTACACGGTGCTTCTGCTGTAATTGGCCGCATGTCATTACTGCGGGTTGTACCCTCTCACATCTCTTTCTACAGCTGTCCTTTCGTGGCGAGGATGAGTGCAGTGTTTCAGCTGAGTCACTTCCCCTTCCCTGTTTATAATAAGTCAGGATGTCGGCGGTCAGATCGTCTGCAGTTCTCTTGTCGTGACTGCGTGTAAGCAGTGAAATTTTTCTTGACAGCGGAAAAAAAACAAACAGATATTGTGTTTTGAGTCTGTTTCAGTAAAACATGTTGGTCCTGATCCTGATGATGGCAGCTGTTTTACTGCAAGAGAGAAGCTATAAACTCAGTCTGTGTCATATCTTGAAGTATGGCAGAAGGTACAAAGCATGTAAAGGATCGGTAGATTCTGGTGCTGTGTCGGAAGATTGAAATAAGCTATGGCGTTACCGCGCTCCGTGCGTAAATGCGCACGACACCTCTCAAACTGCGGCCTGCAGGTGAAGCAAAAGTAGTATCACTCACGCCCCATTTATCAAAGACGGCCTTAATCACATTAAAAGCTGCATGGACACATGAATCTATAACGCATTACTGAATTGTAAGGGGCATAAAGAGTGAGAAGGACCATAAAATAGGCGCTCAGAATGTGTGCGTTTTAACCAACAACCCAGTTCAACGACAAATCTATGTGACAGACATAAACTCAGATAGGTCTACAGCCCGTTACACTTGAAAAGCTCAGACCAGATGAACATGATTTTATGAACACAGTGGAAGGAAGAAAGAGGAAAAAGCAGAAAAAATTTTGTTCCTCCTAATGAACTTTATCGGCCTCTTAAACTCAACAGTATTAAAGTCAGTGCTCAGAATCATGTAAAACTCCAACATGAGCAGCAAAACAGAACAGAGAAATAGAAAAGGAAAAAAAAAACTTTTTTTTTTAAATGAATCCTAGCTTCACCTGAATTCAGTGGAGCGCACATTCTAAAGAGAAATCGTGAACGTCTAAAGAACCTTTGAGAATTAATCTCACACTGAAAACCAAAAGTTCACCCCATTCGATGTTAAATTTAACAAAACACCAAAAAAATACAGTAAGAATTATAAGATCATATCTCATCTATAATCTTAAAATGTCTTTTGGATGATAAAGGTCTTTGAATGTGTTGTTAGGAGTTGTCTTTGGGACTTCTATCCAGTATTAATCTATATGAAGTATTAAGTATAAAAACTGTGTCTCATATTCTACACAAAGTAAGGCGCACTATCAATAACACTTTTGTGGGGACGAGGATTTAAAGTTCCCCTTGTGATATAACCTCACCCAAGGCCAAGCCGGCAGGAGGAGCTGTTCAGTCACTTTGACTGATGCGCTGCCAAGTCTATCAAATCAATTAATAAGTCTGCAGACACGTGTTCGCCAGAGCAGCTGACACCCACAGTCTGGTACATAACCCAACCTGTTAATGAGTGGCACTTGTTATTTAAAAAAAAACAACCAAAATATTAAAATAGGACTTATCTAGTGACGATGCACGTGCATGGACACCTAAAATAACCCCAAACGGTTCAGCAGCAGTTCTTCACTGGAGACTGGAGCGGACCTGCACTGTACTCTGTGAAGTGGCCTGCAGGAGGCGACTCACGCCCATCATGAGCGGTTTATTCATACACTGCAAAAAATAGGCCTCTCTAAACATTTTAATGGACAGGTAATTCAGTCTGCCGCACTTTGCCTTTCGGTCAAACTTTCTGAATACTCAAACCTGATCGATTTGTCCACACGTTGCCTTCTTGTTTTTGTGCGTCATGCACTCTCATCCGTGAGTGTTTTTTTTTTAGAGACGCACGTGTCAGTCAGGATTTAACGCGTTCCTTTAAAGCATGTCGAATAAACCAGATGTCTCAGAAAATTCTTATAAATATGACATTCTCCTAAATCATCGGGAATCCACGATAATTTACACGAGAAATCATCATTTTAAAGTCAATGGTCAACGGATTAATGGAGGTGGATCTTCTTGCAGTGTGTGACGTGTGGGGGCCGAGCAGAGGGCTGCTCTGATTTAAGTTGCAGTCATCTGGATGGATGGCATCACTCTCCTGGAGACCATCAGCATGAGGAGCACGCTGCGCTGGAAAAGTCGCTTGGGGAAGTAAATGAACTTTATTTGACGTGGAATTTACGCGGCAGGGACGCATGGCACAGCCGGGCTGGCACGACAGGATGATACCTCTACCGACTTTGTTTGACTTTTGAGAGCGAAGGAATCAGAGACCGAGGAAGACGGATACTTATGGTTCGGTGTCAGGGTGCCACAGCCGGCCGTGTCTCCTTTCCAAGCGGTGCGCTCTCCGTGCCCATACTTTCCTCTGTGGGACTTTCGAGCGGCTGGGACGCGATATGGGATGCAGAAGCGCGCTGGGATGCTGCCTGCTCGCCGCACTGTCCTGCTGCCTCCTCCCTGGCTGCAGAGGTAACATAACCGTGGCGGTGATGCTCCCTGACAACCACCACAAGTACCCATGGGCTCTGCCGCGCGTCTTCCCGGCCATCCTCATGGCGCACGAAGACCTGCACGGTAAACACGGGCTGCTGCGCGGGCATTACATGAACATCCTGAACTACAGCACCGAGGACCCCATCGCAGGGTCGTGCGCCGAGAGCCGGGCGCAGGTGGTGGCCGTGGACGCCAAGCTTTACATCCGGCCGGACGCTTTCTTCGGACCTGGGTGCGTGTACCCGCTCGCCTCCGTGGGGCGTTTCGCGTCCCACTGGAAACTCCCGTTGATCACCGCCGGTGGACCCGCGTACGGCTTCGACAAGCGCGACGAATACCGGACCATCGTGCGCAGCGGGCCGTCCACCACCAAGCTGGGGGACTTCGCCAACGTCCTGCACACGCACTTCAACTGGACGTCCCGGGCCGTGGTGATCTTCCACGACCTGCGGCAGGACGACCGGCCGCACTACTTTCTGTCGGAGGGGATCTTCCTGAACCTGAAGGGAGAGATGAACATCACGGTGGAGGCCCAGCCGTACGAGGACGACTACAAGTACTACAAGGATCTGATCACTTTCATGAAGGAGCACGGGAGAAGTAAGTTGACGCAAAGGGGGAGGTGTGATTCTTAAAGTTTTTTTAGTTCTTGGCTCATGAAACTCTTCAGCAAATGCGCAAATCCAGGCCTGATATGAAATCTATCAACACGTTTGATTGTTTTTCTCATCAACATTAAAAAAAAAAAAAAAAAAAAGGTAATGCAACTGTCTTTGAAGTTCAGTGACATTATCTCGAAACAGAGCAGATCACCAGCTGGCTCCTGTAAAGATAATGTCAGTGAGCGGAGGAGGAAAGTCCCACTAACTGGATGATCTGCATGAGAAGCAGCTAAGTACAATTGTCTCGGAGCCTGCGGGCAGATCTCTATCTCCTCTCTCAGTGCAAAAAAAAAGAACCACAAGGGAGGAAAGAATTTAATTTAAGAAATAAATGTGAGAGTAATGCGAGGTGTTTTACAGCATGTTGCAATGGGAGATTCCTGTCTTCTTTAATGAGGTCACGGTGAAGCTTCCCTCACAGCAGAAGACGCAAACAGAGGTGGAGCGGAGTAGGTGCAGGGAGAAGCCTGTTTATTCCGGAGTTATTACAGAGGAATGTTTAGGCTGTGGGCAGTCTGCTGCTGCTGCTGCTGCTGGTGGTGGTGCTGGTTTATTGCCTTGCGGAGGACCACCACCCGCGTTTGTTAAAGAGAGAGAGAGAAACAGAGAGGTTAAGATCAAATGTGCGCCCTCTCGGCCAACACATGGCCCTATGTGTGGTTCCCTCTGTGCGCTCTCGCTGCCGCTGTTCATTCACTTGTAACGAGAACCCGAAATGAGTTCAGTCAGTGCGAAAGTCACGCTGTTGAAGCCTAACTTTGGTCATTTTTTGGGGGGGTAAAATGATGCGCAAGAGTCCTGGCTTTTAACACTCCACTCGGCGGACGCGTCAGGCGGCTGCGACCAAGTGCTGGAACAGCGTGCGGTGAAGAGTGATGACGGCAGTGCGGAATAACACGTACAGCTACTTAAAAGTTATTGGTTAATAGAAATCGTTGTATTAAGTAATTTGTCAGGCTCCAAAACGGTGCTTTGCTTTTGAAAATGGAAACACAACAGCTGTTTGTGTGCGCCGAGGCGCGCAGCACACATCAGAGCGGCGGGCGGATCACCCGTCACTGTTCTCGCCTTAACTTTAATTATCTGGAAACATGGCGAGGCTGTCTCAATGATTACTGCTGCTGTGAAAACTTAATTGTGTGATTGAGAGTTTGAATTGTGGCTCGTGCATGCTCGCAGCTGTGTGTGTGTGTGTGTGTGTGTGTGTGTGTGTGTGTGTGTGTGTGCATGCGTGCGTGCGTGCGTGCGTGTGTGAGGAGACGCAGAGACGAGCTAAGAATACCACAGATGAAGTGTAAAGTGAGTGTCTGGTATGACATATTCCTTAAGCCTCCTCCGCCTGGAACCAATGGCTTCAACAATGGTGAAAAATTAATCCATCAATGTAATTAGTCACAAGCTTTTAAAAGGAACAACTTGAGGGTTTCCAGATTTCCTTTTTATATCAAAGTGAAATGTTAATCCTTTAAAGGTCCTGTGTGTAGGATGTGGAGGGTTTCAGGGCAGAAAAAGAATATTGATATGTTTTCATTAGTGTATAATCACCTGAAACTAAGAACCGGTGTGTTTTCATTACCTCAGAATGAGCCTTTTATATCTACAGAGGGAGCTGGCAGGGGTTTTATATTACATCTGAACACAGCCTTGGCGATGGAGCCCCGTTCATTCCTATGAACACTGCTCGGTGGTGTTTTGCAGTCAAAAAAGCTCGACTTCCCAGCTGTGAGAATACACGGATCTTCCTGGTTGTGCACTCCTTATCTGTTTCCCACGAGAGACTTCCACGTCACAGCCCCCGCAAAATGACCCTTTTTTTACTGTCAGAGTTTGTGCTATTCAGTCCAATACATTTTTTTAAAAGTCTAGAAAAACCGCACTATTAAATCGTTTTATCCCAGTTCAAGATAGCCCGGCGCTAAACAGGAAGGTAGCCAGATCTGTCGTCGTAAGTGTCGTATGTGTGGAAGCTATGCAGAAGACAGTCGATCATGCCCTACTGAGAGGTTTTTATAGAAATGAATGTGACTTTGCCTCCATGATATGTCCAGGTATAATTATGACGTCCCTGCTGGGAGCTGGTCCTCTTTGTTTCCTTGCATTTTTGAAGTGACGACCATAGGGGAGGGTGACACGAGGGATGTTCAGTTGGTTGAAGTCTGCAACCTCAACACTAGATGTAACCAAATACACACCGGACCCTTAAAATAACAGTTTGTGAAACACAAATATTTGTTTCCTTTCCTAGAGTCAGATGAGAATATTGACATTAGTCTCATGCCTGTGCATTAATTCTGGAGCCGGAATCAGGAGGCGATTAGCTTAGCTTAGCATAAAGACTCAAAGCAGAGGTTAAAAGCTGAGTTTAGAGTGAAAAAGGCCTACCAGCTACTTTCTTTCTTGCCCTAAATCTACAAATAGATGTAGTGTGTTAATTATAGTGAGCTTTAGATCACATATTTGAACTTGTGCTTTGTTTCCATTCTTTATGCTAAGCTAGGCTAATCTCATCCCAGCGCTGTCTGCAGCGCACAGACTTGAGACTTCCCTCAGTCTGGCAAACCAAAAAGTTGCTGTTGTATAATGACTTGTGATTGACATATTTGACCATAAAGCCATTAATTACACCTCAGTCCTCTTTCTAAAGAGCGCTTACCACAAGTTCTTTTCCATATTCCTAAATGCTTGGAACATACATTTTTTTTTCAGAAATGGAACATTTACTTCAATCCAAGGAGTAGTACTGCAATGGAAATAAAATGTAAGTCTCCCACTTATGTCTGAAAATCCTGCAAAATGAAGATAAGAATCAATAACCTAAAAACAGCACAACTATCTCCAGTTCTGCGGATTTTCATGCTTTCTCAGCAGTTATAGGTGTGAGGTGTTATGTGTTCCAGAAATATGATATAATAATATGAATGTTTCTGAGTATGAGCACTTGTATGAGTTGCTTTGGAAGGTAAATCCAAATGATGTGTTTTGTCCTTTAGTTTAGAGAAGGTGTTCGCTCCTCCAGGTTTCGATAGTTCTCTGCAACGCTTCACATCCTGCTTGAAAGTCGCTGTGTCAGTATGTCATGCAAGCATAGGATTGTTGTATTTCCAAAGTCATTATATTCCAATAGCATTCCAGCTGTTTTTCCAACTGCCCATTTCATATGTAAAATTTGACTGAATCTGCAAAGTGACCAGTAATGAAGAAAGAACTGAGTATGCTCCCCACCTGTGCTTGTTTGCTCCATATCCGTTACACAATTATGCCAAATGTTTTTTCACGTTTCTCAAATTGTGAATGTGTGCGTTCCTTTTAATTAAAATTCAGAAACGCATCTGATCCTGATATGCGAGTGACTAAAGTGCGTGGGTGTCTTTGCTAAATATTTACCTCTCTATACTCCTGGGAATGTTTGGAGGGAACCATTTTTGGATGCAGCTCAACATCTCAGAGCAAAGTCGGCTTCCAACCAGTATTATGGTTTCTGGCACTGTGAAACACACAAATTTTAAACCCTCTTAATCTGTTGTTACAGTAACGGCATCAACAAATAATGGAATAAACACGGTGTAAAGGTAATTGAAGGGCGGTGCGGCAGCAATGGAAAGAGGTGAAAGGTGCAACCCGCTAAACATCTCCCCCCTCTTCCCAGAAGAGTTATGGTGCTGCCGCAGTGAGCTCGAGGTCAGGGAAGCTAATTGTTTTGTCAGGGCATGTCCTGGCTCGGCATACAGCTCCGTTTTATCCCGGCAGATAACCTCAGGGCTGTCGGCTCTGTAACGTCACCTGACTGCGGACCGTGTCAGACGGCGAGAAGCTGAGCCGAGGTGGGGGAAAGAAAATTGGGGCTTTTTAACGTGAAGCCACTCATCACTGGAGCTTTGACAGCTGACCAAGTAATTGCGTGCTGTTGCAGAGTTAAACACCGTCACCACCTCCTCCAATTCCCCAAATTCCTCATTTTAATAGCCTACCTGGAAAAGGCAGATGTGGGACGCAACCATGTACAATTACTCAAGGTTTGGAGACCTAGAGTATTTTCCATTATGAAACTTTCGAGTATAACCCCACTGCACTATTTTCTACTCCCTCTGACGGCTGTAGTAGCTGCACTCTGGAGATTATGATTTTATATTCGACAAGCTCATTATCCAGATCCTCTGGGGCCCTAAAGATCCCACAGTTCACTGCCTGTAAATGCTTTTTGGCAGTTTGAGTAATTGCAAATTTATAAGGGAATTTGTCAAAACAGTATCAACTATGGCAGACCTTGCATTATTGTGTTCTATAAATATGTAGCACTCATCTTGTTGAGGCGCTGTGCTGATTGAACAATGCTAATGCTAACAGTCATGCTAACAGCTCCGTGAGGCTGTACTGTATAGCCGGTTGAGTTGGTGAGGCACCAAAACTACTTGGTGTGATTTCGGTAAAGATCATGGTTTTGGTTCAAATGACTAGGGTAATTACTTAACTATGTAGGGCAAGTTACGTACATAAGTATGTGAAAAGTGAACAAAGGATAAACAGTGACGTTGGGGTCCACAGCGGCCTGTACACAGAAACTGCAGGTTTTGTTTCCTGTGTGGAACCAGGTCATTTCAGCACCAACTGGGGTTCTTTCTTTTTTCCGCCATACTTAAATGTCCAGTGATTGTCAGAGGAAACTGAAATACAAATCCACTGTGTGTTGAACCATTACGATTTTTTGCATACGAAATTAGGTGGAGTGAAACACAGCCACAACCATAGCTTGAAAAAAAAAAAGATAATGAGACCAATAATGACTGGGACTGACCACTTATGGAAATAACTCTGAAATAATCACATATCTTCATGAAATTATTCTTTGAGTACAAAAGGAAACACTGTAGATTCAGAGAGAGGACACATTGGGCTAAAACTACTGTGCACACCAACCAGTTAATACAGCCATGGGTAAACTCAAGGAATATGGGTCTGTTACAGTTACATGAATGCTGGACTCTTCCCTTGAAATGTGTATGTTTTACTTCAAGATTCAGTTCACCATGAACATTGCTTTCTCCGTCAACATTTTTCATTGAAACCCCAAATAAATAGTCCCGAAAAAAGACGGTTCACAGTGTGTCCTGTGAATTAAACCGAGCGATATGGGGGATTGTTTCTGGGTCCTGGTGTTGCTGCTGATTTTCTTTAAATGAAAGTTTTCGGTGCCGTGAGCATCACTGGTGAGCTTCCATTTGCCTGCATGGATAGCTAAAACCCTGGCCAGATAAAACTAAAACTGAATTCTGTATGGCTCTCTGACCTGTTGGAACAGGTGTTCTGGCACAGAGCGAGATGAAAGCGGTACTCTGAACACCCTGAATGTATTCCAGCTCCCATCGCACTGCCCGGTGACACTCTCGCCTCGACGCTTCTCAGTCCATTAACGGCACACAAGAGGCAACATTTCAGCTGTGTGAGTGGAAGGATACATCAGGCCGTGTTGCATTTTCTTTTTTCTTTTTAAGTATGCCAGTGGTTTGTGTCTCTCCATTGAGTGATGAAAAGAGCGTCTCTGCACAGTGAAGCTCAGGTATTGCTTCTGTGTAATTACAGAAATCCCGTTTCCTGTGAGTACACCCCCAGGATGCCGCAAAGAGGGTTAGATGAACTACAAGTTGCAGAGATGATTCAGTTTTGCAAAGCTATATGTCGTGTGTTTTTCAACAGCGTGGTACAAACCCCCCAGGCAGATTAGAGCATGAATAAACAAAGAACTGGAGGATAATCTTCTCCGACAAAGATTCAGACAAACACGACAGAGAGTCATGTTTGAAAATCCAGTTTAATCCAATCCAGAAGGTGACAGTAGCACACTGATTGCAGCGACTGGCTCGCTTTCTGTTTTTGTACTCGCTTGTGATTATCTCCGGAGCCATCAACAGTAAAATGTCCCAATTAACAAACCAAACCAAAGAGCTCAGGGTTGTTAAGAATCTAAATTGCCTAAATTATGAACACGAATGTCACAAATGTGCAGGACTTTTCAGAGAGTCTCTAATGCAGGCCGTCGCAAACACACAAATAATTGGTCCACATGAATAAATGAATGTTTTCACAAGAGATTTTAAAAGACAACTTTTCAGATTTACGGACCTATTATTTCTTTACACATTGCTCAAGGTGAGAAAGGTGCCTCGTTATAGCGAGAGTTGAGTACTCTGCAGATTCTGATATGTAACACGAGGGTATCACACGATATTTTAGTAGGCCAAGGGTGAATTTAAAAAGATATGTAGAAATTGAGAAAATGCTTTCAGTCCCTTAGATATCTACAAAAGGGTTAGAGATCTGAAATCTTAAAGTCTTAAACTTTTTTTTCCTTACAATATGTGAAAAGAAGTGAGTCTGACTCATCTGTTTCCAATACAAATCAGCTACTTTGATATAATCAAGTGTCATTTACTTAATACTAGACACACTCACCACTGAAATACTATTGTTTATCAACTAATGATCGTTTTCCTTGTTGAGTAATCGGTCGTTTAATTTGTCTATTAATCAATTAGTTGTTTGGTTTGTAGAATGTCTGAAAATGGTGAAAAGTGTCGGTCTCTGTTTCCCAAAACCCAAAACGACGTCCTCAACGACGGAGTTTCTACTCTTCTGTCCGCAAGTATGTGCAGTCTTGTCTCCTGTGACTTCCTTATGCGTGGGTGCAATCTGAATCTTTTGCAAGAAGGGCAAAATCCTCCAGTACCAATGAAGACTGCTGCTAGCATTTAACGCTAACTCCTGTGACAAATACATAGCATTTCCTGTGAGTGCTTCACAATAAGAGCCACCGTAGCCGCTGACAATGAAAACTGCCACAGAGGTTATAACAGAATATAAATACATTTAAAAACATTCCAACCATACCTAGAAATAAAAAGATGATGCTACACAAGAGCATCGACAGTGGTTTTCAAAGGACGAGCTCACATTGTGGATAAACGCTGAAAAAACAAGTCCCATGGTCTGTTGCTCAGCTATCAGGAGGTATTTATCTTATGAGGTAAAATAATTCTATGTTTTGGCTCATTTTCCGGGTTTTCCTTGGCACAATACCCTCAGCTTAACTTGAGCGTCATTATCTTGACACATGGCAGACTGCATTGTTAGTCACGGAGGTAGAACTCGGCGAGCTCGTACATCCGTCACCCATACAGTACGTGTGTTACAGTGCGTAACACGTCTGTAAATAGCAGAAGACGCTTTTGGAAATTTTTCAATTTGCAGTCAGATCTGGGTCAGCATCGAAACACACGTCGACTTAAAAACTCGCGGGACGTACAGTGTGTGCCAGGTCTCAAAAGTGCAGGAGTTCATGAGAAAGTTGCGACTGTGTTATCTTGCGGAATTGAGAAACCCTTTTTAAAAGACCTGGATTTACATCAGAAAACAAATCACTTGCTCTTTGGCTCAGCCGCAGAGTTCTGTCAGCAAGTTTTTCAGATATCGTGCTAAATCTGCAGCAGCACTGAAAACAGTACCCCCTGATGAAAATGAGACTTGACAATGTAAAATTCCTCTAACAAATTGAAGTCATGAATCCATGAATTTTAGCCTAAAGAAGAAATAAAGGCTGGAGTAGAAGCAGGGCTGATTACCATCCTGCAGCCAGTCGATGGAACAACTTGTACCAAACAATTTAATGTGCTTTTGTGTAAAACTAAAGCCTCGGCAGGTCCACGTACTGTGTGACTGCTGGAACACAGGAGGACATTCCCCCCCCCCGGCTGTGTAGCGCATTTATTTTGGGAGTGGTCCAGCAGACAGCAGGACTACTTGGCATGGTGAACCATGTTGGAGGGGATGAGAGTCGGGGTCTAAGTAGCAGCCGCCTTTGGTCTAACACATGAGGAAATGTCTGCTAACTGGGAGGACCGCCTCGCAGCTGGCAGCAGCTGCTCTGACATGCGCTGCGAATGGAAATAAGGCCACTTTTTTATTATTCATGACTCAGCGGCAGGAGGGTGTAGGTGGCAGGGCGAAGGTGGAGTGACACTGTCAGAGCCTTTAGCAGAGGTTTCAAGGTTGTTCCATGCAACAACGAGCAATTCTTTGAGCAAGACAGTGTCAACCTGCTCAGTGAGCTTAAAGCTAACGTTTCTGAGGTCAGGTACTCCAATTTTAGATTCTGTGTTATTTAGGTGAATATCTTGTGAAGTAACATTAACATTGAGAACTTTGGTTTCTTTTGTTAAATCATAAAGTCCTTCTAAAAGAAAAGAAAACTGCAAAAAGAGTGTCTTTAGTCCATGCCCTCTTGAACAACACGTAGGCAGTCCTTGATCCGAATCCACTACAGGATGTCATCGCTGTTTCAAAAAGAAAACAACCTTACACCGCTGGGACAATGTTTGGTTAATTTTAGGCACAAAAAACCCCCCTAAGATTAGTGTTAGGGAACGAGTGCTTTTTCTCATATCGCCAGATCGCTGTTGTTCCTACAGCATTATAATCAATGTTATTCCAGGTCCATTATTTGTTTTTTGGAAAAAGGGACAAAGTTCATAGTCGGTGCAAGCTCTTGTGGCTGAATGGGTTCAGTACAGGACTCTTACCCAGAAAGCGTGTGGATTGCATCCATTTGGAACACATTTCTTTTCACTGCTCACTTATTATTCAAAATTCAATTATTCACTTGTTATTTCCCTTTTTTCCCTTTTCTGTCACTGGACGGTTAGGTGTAGGGAACTTAAATATTTGGCTAGGTTAAGGGGGAAAAAAATGATTTGGGTTGACATTAACCAAGTTTTAGAAAGGATAACTTCTGCCATATGCATATTTTTCCCTGAATTGCCCGACGACATGAATGGTCGGCTGCATCGATGGTCCTGGAGCAACATTCTCTGTGACGCTCCAGGAACAACACCAACACTGCAATATCAGCTTGTGTGGGAAATACATGGTTTGTGTTCATACAACGACTTTGTTAAGGTTACTGTTGCCATGGTTACAATAATAATGACTTGGATATGGTCATGAAGAGAGCAGTCTGTGGTCAAGTTAACAGAACAGCAGCAGAGACTGCCAGTCACAGGAAAAGAACAGCAGTGCCCAACGTTTAAGTCCAACGTTCGGTTGCTCTACAAGGACGGTACCTGAATTCATCTTTCGTACCAAATGGAAAAGGTTCAGTTCTCCTATGGCAGCTAGAGGGCCTTATCACTTTAGCATAAACATATAGTGTGTTGTTTTGGTGCATTTTCGGGACTCCTGCTGTTTCCTTTCTTGACAAGACAATCTGGTTTGAATTCCTTTCCTTCCTTTGGTTGTTTCCATTGCGAGAAGTCCTCCAAACCAATCAACACCCTCATCCTTGAAGGATTTCTGTCTCACTCTTGGCTTCATGGCTGCCTCTGATAGATGTTTCATTTTTGCGTAGCCAATGCTGCAGGAGATTGTTTCTGACCCTGACATCTTTTTGAATCACGCATCGCAAAAGTTGATGCACGCGCCAGCTACCGAAGTTCGTTATCGGCGACTCGTGTTATGCTAATGATTTCAATGTGTGTAACTGCCAAAGATGTGGAAAAAATGTGTCACACAGCTTTGGTTTTAACAGAAATTATTAGCGTTGTCAGTTGAAATAGTAGCAGGCTGCTGCGCAGAGCGAACAATATCAAACATGTGAAGAAATCCAGCCACAGTAAAAGTGCAGGTCTATGTTACAGCACTAAGCACATATCCGTAAAATGTAGATATTTTAGCTTTGTGTTTTTACGGTGATTTTGCTGTATCCTCCAGACCTCCCCACGCTTTCTCCCTGCTCACTGTGAATGTTTTGAAACTCAACACAGCTGAGGTTCACAACATCAACACGGAGCTAGCTGAAAGGAAATTGGGGGATTTGGGCGAGCAACGACAAAGTCGAGGACTGTATCTACTAGCAAAGAGGCTAATAGATCCCTGCCCGCTGCTCCAGTCGTCCTTCCTGCCTCAGACTAGAAGGTTTCCAAGCTGTTAGCCCACCTCCTGCTCTCCAGCCTCAGCTGCAGTCTGTCTTGTTTGCGCGTGTTGCAGATGTATGGACATCTTTACATCTGGCATTTATTCGTGCATGCAAGCCACTTGTTTTGAGAATAAAAAATCAAGAAAAACTCACTGTTGCAACAAAAAAAAGGGGCCAAAAACAGATGTGGACAGCAATAAAGAACAGTGTGTGGAGTCCTGTGGTGTAAATGTGGCAGAGATGCTCATAAATCATTTTTTGCAAGTCCAAGTCAAGTCTCTGGTCTCTTGTGGTTGTAATGAGTGTTCTATCATCCGATCTGCTTAGAACACTGCATAGAATTCGAAGCATGTGCTGTATTATCATCAGTACTTTATCTGTTAGCGTAGAGTATTATCAGCACTGATAAGTTGTTTGGTATATGATCGCTTTAAACAGGCTATTGAAATGCAATATGAAAAAACACACAATGAAAGCTTTTCTTTAAAATTAATATCTGTTTTTTGTTTTACATTATAAATACACAGCTATAGTAGCTTAATGCTAAACACTATTGATGCCAAATGATCTGAAATATACTGGTGATATTAAAACACTTAAACGGTTGTGTGACAAAAATGATTTCAGTCACCTGTTTGCTGACCATCCACGAGGTTAACGTTCACATTACCAAGTGGCTGACCTATCCAGGTGTGTTTTCAGGTACCTCAGATAGTTTGATGCGGTCGATCCAGCATCCTTTATATTCATTCCGCAAACGTTGTATTTGGCGTGTGTAGTTGGTATAAGCGAAGCATATGACAGGAAACAGGAGAGCAGCAGCGCTTGTTGTGCTCGTTGCCATAGTGCTGTTGTCATTGCCCGACAGATGTGTAAGGTTATGCAAGAGGTAATGACATTCAGCTTGTCAGACATTTTCTTAATGTTGATGTTGGCCAATTGAAAAAAAGGAAAAAAGATTGTTCACGAGTCCCAAATCTCGAGTTGAAGTTGAGTCTCATGTCACTGAGTGTGGGATTTAAGTGACTAGAGTCCCCATCACTGACATGTGGTCTTTGTCTTTATGTGGAAACACTTTAACTGCAAAAAACGTCTTCTTATTAAGCATTTTTTCTTGTTTAAGTGAGGAACTGGGTGTCCTATGGTCCTGCAGCCTGTTTCCAGCACACATTAACTTGTTTCAGTGATTATATTGAGTGTAATAACTAGAAAGACGACAAAATCACGCAGATTGCTGCATGAGAATTATAGATCAATCATGTGTCTTCCGGAGACTCTGTTTAGATAAACACCCTGCTTATCATTTCCATTTTTCTGTCTGCAGTTGTGTACATCTGCGGCCCGCTGGAGACTTTCCTGAACATCATGAAGCTGTTTCAAAGCGAGATCCAGGACCCCGAAAACTACGCCATTTTCTACCTGGACGTGTTTGCAGAGAGCTTGGCCGATCGCAAGCCGTGGCAGAACTCCGACCCAGACTGGGCCGATCCCATCAAGGTCTTTAAGGTACAGCGAACACAGAACACGACAAACACATGCACACGCAGTATGTAGCAAGAGCGGTGCATCTGTTTGGATCGCTGCTGTTGATAAATCGAGGCTGTGCTCAGACTTGTCACCGTTTCAGCCGATTTGTAATTGGAAGCAGGAGAGACCAAAACCACCATCTGGCATGAGGAATAGGCGTTTCTGACAACGCATATTTAATTCACTCTTCAATCTTCAGAATCTTTATCGGACTCTCCTCACTGAGTTACACAGAACAAAGTCCTTAAATTTTACTGAAAACCGACAGTTGCTTCAAATCCTTTCTTTGTTTAATTGTTTCTGATTCCTTTTTTTCGTAGAAACAATTAAAAACCAGGGGAAGCTTTTATGGTAATGATAGAGATGTATTACGAGAAGCCTATGTGCTTTCTGGCTGCATAACTTTTGCCAGTGTGTGTGGGCATATTGAGTCTCCCCTCAGCCCCTTTCACAGGAAGCCATTTAGCAATACAAATTAGTGCTTTGAGACATAATTGAGCGGGTACCGACGTGTTGCTCGACTAATGCATCTCCCTAAATGTCACACAGGCTTCTCCTAATTCTCTTTAATTAAGTCTCCACCAAGTTTCGAAGCAGAGCCGCCACGTGAATATAAACGCAGCGTAACATTAAATAGATTATGACGAGTTCCGCATTAATGGATGAGGAAGGTGTTTAAAACGCAGTTGAATCATCAACTTAAGAAATTAATGGAAGTGAGTGTCTTCCTTTGCGCTCCATTTTAAGGACTTAAAATACATTTATTGTTGCGCCCGAGGGATAATTCCTCACACGTCTCCACCTTTCATCCCTGCACATCTGGAATACCTTTATTTGTTCTTCTGAAATGTTCATTAGCTGACAACTAACTGATCCTGACATAAAGGTTTTGATTTGTTCAGTCAAAGCATGTAAAAAAATAATAAAAAAATTGCTATTTCCAGTGTTGAAACCATGAAACGGCTTAAGCATTGAACACAGCGATCTCAATATCTGTCTGTCTGAATATGAACTGCTCCTGACCGTGGCTGCAAAACAAAACTTTGGCTCCCTCTTTGCTGATCACGCAAGGAATTAATTTGTCTGCAAGACATAACAGGGCTTATCAAGACAATATGTTTCCCTCAAGGCAGTAATTGCTGGTGGAAGTTTGTGGTGGGGTTCCAGTATAACTGTTGTGACATGAAGAACGATGCATTGCTCCTCCAGTTAAAGAGCAAAGCCAGAGGACGTCTGTCTAAAACCTTTTTTTATGATGGCAGCGAGTACATGGACGGAATCAAAGTTCACTTGAGGCAAATATTTGGACTGAAATGTGAATGTTTGATTACTCTATCCAAACATTTGATCAAATGTTTGAGGCAGGACGGGATCGGTCCTCACACTGCTTTTATTTTGAAGTTGAATCCCTCAAAAACTGAATGTTTCGTGGAAGCCTAAAGTTGAGCCTCCTCTGCTTCAGCTTATTCTGTTTAAAAGATATGGTCTGTCAAATACATCGCGTTGGGTTGGTTGTCGGACAATATAGGTTTGTTTGTCCATCCGTTATCTGTAACCGCTTATCCTGCTCAGGCAGAGTCACAGGACGCTGGAGCTGATCCCACCTGACACTGAGCGAGCGGCGGTGTGAAATGTTAAGGAGTTGGTTAATACAAATCAACTTTAACAATTACCAAATATTATTTGTATGCATTTGTAATGTTAGATTTCATTTTGTCATGGTTTAAGTTTGAGTTATTTCCTCTTTTACCTTGTAGTTCTCCCCTTATGTCTTCTTGTCAATCACCACTTCCTGTCTTTGTGTTTCTTCCCGCGTTTTTTGATTGCCCAGTTAGTATCACCTGCTTCTAATTAGTTTTCCCTCCCTTTTGTATTTCGGTCCGCGTCTTTCCCCCTCTCTCTGTCAGTTTGCCTGTCTTTGTCCTCAATTCAGTCCTGTGTTTTTTGCCTGTTCCTGTTCTGTTTAATAGGACCCAAAAGAGAAGACCAAAAGCAGGGATAGGGCTAGTAGGATTTTATTGTGGTAGCACGGAAATCCGGAATAGCAGAGGCTGGTGTGAGGCTTGGCTCCAGACTTAGCTGGGGATCGTAGTGCTGGGAGATGGAGGCTCGGGTGGAGGCCACGAGGGAGCGTGAGGCGGTTTGGCTGGCGGCTGAGTTGCGAAAGGCTGGGTGGCCCGGCGGTGGGAGTGGCAAAGGGAAACACAGTAAATCACAAAAGGGTTAGCTAGAAATAACACTGAGAAGTTGAGCCATCACTATACCACGACCAGGAGCGAAAAAACAACCTGGCAGCCAGCGCGGAGGAGTCCAGGGCTTTTGAGCCGGCCTTGATGAGAAGATGGGCTGCAGGTGTGTGTGAGCAGAGGGGGCTCCAGCCAATCAAGGAGACCACGCCCAGCCTCTGAACGGGGACTCAGGAACAGCCCGAAACAACACAGAAAATACAGCACAAATTCCATAACCACGACATGTTCCCTGGTACTGTCTTCTCTTCGTGTGTTCCCTGCCTCTGTGGTATCCTGGTCAGTAAATAGTAGATTTTTTGTGCTCTTGGAATACTGCTTTTGTTGCCTACTGTTAGCCTTGGTTTGACCAGTGGCATGCTGAAAACTCAGTGGTCGCTAGCTGGTCCGGCTGTTAGCTGCTTAGCCAGTTAGCAGTTTGTGACCCTCAAGCACAAACAACAAACCGAGTGTATAGTTTGGGATTTGCTCCGCTTAAGTCCAAAAAGGTCACAGGAGAGGAATTTTAAGTCTTTACTGAAGCGTTACTGACGACTACAACCCAAAGCAAAACCAAGATACAGTATTGTTGACCATTACTGTTAGCATAATTTCCAAATAAGAAAAAAACTAAGGTTTCGAAAGTACAACAAAAATTTAAGAAGACCCTGTGCTTAAAATTCTTTTTTTAATGCCGTTATCTCATTTCTTTATCTTGGGATGAAAATCACTTGTTTTCTCGCGATGGCAGGTTAATTCATCTTGTTATCTTGAGTAATTAGTCGTTTCCTTCATGAAAGAGAAATTTTCCAAGGTTTGGGAGTTTGAAACAAACCACATGATCTTTTAATTAACTTTTGTAATTTGTTGTAAGCACATTTTCCTGAGTGATTTCATCTGAGGGTATTTTCATAATAATTCATTTCTACAAGGGATAGGCTTATATGCTGTACAGATGTGTTACATCTCAGATGTGTTTGTAAAGTAAGTATAAAAAAGTAAGATTGATGTACAGTCTGATGCGGTGATGAATCATGGGTAGTCCTTGATCTGACATTTTCAGTTTTAATCAGTTGATACAATTGCCATGACTTCATCTATTCATGTTGGCATGACGCTGATGAGCTCTGACATACATTATTAGGTAAAAAGAGGCCACAACCTTTTTTTTTCTCATAATAGCAGGTTGATCATGTCATTATCTCGAGTTTTGCTATCACAGGAAATAATTAACTTGAGATAATGGCATTGGAAAAAGAACTGCAAGCAAGGCCGTTCTTGGCTTCCACACTAAATAACATGCTTGCAATTTTATATGACAGTACAATGAACTCCCAAAAAATGTATTTTCACAAGGCTTTCACTTGTCCTGCATGAGGTTGGGATTCAGCGTCTTGTTCAGTCCATCACAGACAGACACATGGATGTTTCCAGGATCAACCCTAAGTCCTCTTATCTCAAGCTGTAGATTTCTATAATATTTTCCTCTCTCTGTGTCTCCCCCAGTCTGTTTTCGTCATAACGTACCGGCCTCCTGATAATCCAGAGTACAAAGAGTTCCAGAAGAGACTCCATGCCAAAGCTTTGAAGGATTTTGGTGTGCATTTGGAGCCATCACTTGTAAGTTATAGCCTTCTGCGTTCTCGGCGGCATCACGACCTCTTTAATCTTTTATATGATTTTCTGTGAAGAGACATCCCCACTGTGCTGTTTAATTGTCAGCACTTAATGATGGATGATGTTGACAATGATGTTTGCAATTAATACTTTTTCTTTTATTGCTGCTTTTATCTCAGCTAATAAGTGTGGGAGTTTTAAAAAAGAAACAACTCTCCTCTCAACAAAAACTGTACTAAATATCATTCAGTATGTTTATGGGTCACGTCTTTTCATAGAAATGTTGGATGAAGGACAGGCATTTCCACTTTAAGTAATGTTTTTATTAGATCATTAAGGTCTTTAACCATAACTGTGTGTGCACAAATTCCCTTTGTTGCTGGTTTTTCAAACTTGCGTCTCTCCTCTTGCAGATGGACTACATCGCCGGCAGCTTCTATGATGGATTTGTGCTGTATGCGAAGGCCTTAGAGGAGACGCTGGCAGACGGCGGAGCACAGAACGACGGCATTAACATCACGATGAGGACACAGAACCGCAGAATCTGGGGTGAGTGAATGTCCTTGAAGTGTTGGTCAAAACATATGTTTATGTTTGACAAATGCTCCATTTTTGGTTCTGATGTGTGTGTGTGTGTGTGTGTGTGTGTGTGTGTGTGTGTGTGTGTGTGTGCCTCACTTATTACTTAGCTGCAGCTACATATGGATATTCCTCATGTTTGTCACCTCCTGCAAAATGTAAACACATTCAGTCCACTTGCTGGAATGTATGTTGTCAATGAACATTTTGGCAAGCAACATATATGTTGAACTTTAAGTTTCATATACACAACCTTACATTTCTATATGTTCAATTATTAATGTACTTATGGTCTAGTTAGGTTTTGGCACAAAAACATCTTGGTTAGGGTTAGAAATAACATTTCATGTTTTGGCTGTTGCCACAAATACATCTTTAAAAAAGTCCCTACATCTTGTTATAAATGAGAATCTAGTGGTTTCGCACTTAAAAATATTGAATTGTCATCTTGAACAATGGGCTGTAGATCAGCGGGTAGAGCAGGTCGGCTAGTGATCGGAAGGTCGCTGGTTCAAATCCCGGCTCCGGGCTGAGCTGAGCTGCATGTCGAAGTGTCCTTGAGCAAGATACTGAACCCCAAATTGCTTCTGATGCCATCAGTGAGGGCCCTGCGATGAGCTGGCGACTTGTCCAGGGAGTACCTTGCCCTCGATTGGCTCCAGCAAAAACAAAGCTGTTACAGACAATGGATGGATGGATGGATCTTGAGCAATGGTCTCGTGTTTAAAATAACCCTTGTCTTGAGCAGGGCCCCCTCGTCAAATACATCCATTTGTTCCACACTTACAGATGTTGAGATGTTGTCACAAACAGTAGTTTTGCGTCAAAAATATCCAGGGGTTTCGTGCTTAGGAATGTTCAAATGTTACATCGAACAGTTGTCTCATTAAAAATGACCAGTTACAAGTATCCAAATACTTTGAGATGTTAAAATGTTATCTCCAACAATGGTCTTTTTGCTTGTTAGAATGCCGTCTCGAACAGCGGCCTCTCATGATTTGACGCTTACAGATGTTGACATCTCAATCCATGGTCTCTTGCCTCGCAGCCATCTGGCCTAGCTGTCATGTCATCACAATCCATTCCTCTTCCCGACATGAAAGTATACTGCACATGTTATCTGAACCTGATATGATAGAAATGTTGATATAATACATATAAAATGTACAAAATGATGGTATCCATGGTTTACAGAAACCTTAATGTCAAAATGCCCTTCTGGCAACAGGGCTGCCACTTAAAATGTGGTAATTTAGCTGTAAAGCCATGGCTGCCTCTCAGATAACAGGGAATGGTGCTCTCCAATAAACATGCAGGGAGGCCAAGAGACCGGCCCAGCTGGCTGTTTTTCGAAAAGCACCATTGACCCCAAAATACGATTAAAATGTACCCTTTCATCACAATAATTACAGCGTCATTGAATGGTTATCACACAACACTTGAGTTAATAGTCCATTTGATGCTTGATGTGGGTGCTCACACACTTCCTTGTTTACTTTGCTGGCTGCCACATCTGCTCTCACATCATGTTGGAAGAAGCAGAACAATAGGATTTTGTTGCTCCAGCTTAAAAGGGTTGATGAGGGTTGTTTTGCTCAGCACGGTAGGGGAAGGAAAATAGGCACCGTGTTGAAAATAATAAAGGAACCTTTCACTTCATTAATTTTGAATTTTTTTGTTGTGGTTTTACAGAAGCAAAAGCATTTTCAAATATTCTCCAGTGGCTTTTTTATTTAGCAGGTCGGGTTCCAACTATTTCCAACCTTTAAATACAGTTGTCAGTAGTCAGACACAACAAGAATACACTTTGAAAATCTAAAGAAGTGCCTGAAATGATGCTGCTCCTGCCATAATTTTCTGCATCAAATGTTTGAATAAAAGTCCATTACAAAGTGTGGTGTAAACAAATCAGTGTGAGCTTCATTAATACTCTGTGCATCTGTGTTTTCACCGAACTGCAGAAAAAAAGTATGGGGACATGCTGCAGAGGCTCCTTAAACAAAACTAAATGACACAGCCTGCACATAAAATCAGTACAGGAATAACAGTGTACTGATGGGAAAGAACCGAGAGGCAGAACTCAAGTTTATGATGCAAATAAATTAAAAAGGCAGAAAATCTCAACTGAATTTGAGGAGCAGATGTACTGACCACCATACTGTATATGGCGTTACACAGTCTGAATCAGACCCTTAACGTGGATCTTTTTGATCTTTTTAGGAGTGACAGGACTCGTCACCACGGATGACAAAAATGCAAGGAATATAGACGTGGACCTGTGGGCGATGACCGATCAGGAGACGGGAGAGTACGGGGTAAGTCATGCTTTCACTGTCTCTTATCGAGATGGAAAAGCAGATGACAGAACTGACGTTCTTACTTAAACTATTCCTTTAAATCTCCTGTGTAATTTGAAGGGACTGTATTATTCTACTTTTGTATGTTTTTGATTGAGGACAGGCTTTAATGTCGAGAGGGAACTCATTTAGAAGAGGAGAAGATAATGACCCAAAGCCTGCAAAATAAACACGGATGTTAGCTTTTACTGGTGGTATCATTTTTCTGCTCCATTAATCATAATCTCCTTCATACGAAGAGGTGATGCTGTTACTGCTTACTCATGTATCCAAGGTAAAGAGCAGAGAGGTTTGGCTGAGTGGACGGAACATTTTGGACAATTTGCAGGAAAAGGATGGGATTTTAGTAGAGAAGTATGTAAGATTTTCCCGTGTTTTCTCTGTATTTGGACCGTGCAACAGTGCACTCACATGGAAATACTGTCATGTAGAGCTGCTGCATTTTCAAACTGTTTTGGAATAGAGACATTTTTGCTGTGCATGGACAGGGCTGATATGCAAATGAGGAGTTTTTCATGTTATTTTTATTCTAACAAGTACTTCAGTACTAGTGCTACCTGAGTTTCATAACCAGTGCTACTTTTTTATACCTCTCTTGGCTACAAAACTTTTTTTTGGGCAGCTTGGTGGCTTTAAGTGCCAATCACGAACCACAGTGTCCCTGGTTCTGGTCCAGTCGGTAACATTTGTTGCATGTCACTCCCAATCTCTCTTCCTACTTATTTCTTGTCATCTATCATCTGCTGGCTATCTAAAAATGTTAAATGCTGTGTGAGCACAAGCAGTCATACAAGAAATGAGCCTTAATAAAATAGTGAATATTTGGATCGAGTCAGGAACTATCTGATCAATGAACTACAAATCAAAGAATACATTATGTGCCAGCTGATCCCGCAACTTGTTCCACTATTATTATTACTAATGATATAACATAATCATTATTTTAGTGCAAGATTTGCTTATGATGGATTGATTATTAGTGGAGAAGATCAGCTGATAAGTCAATGAGGAGTAATTTGTTTGTATTTATCATGTGGTTGTTTGCAACTAACGATATTGACTGAAGACACTATAGCGCTAATTCACTTTTTGTGTCTCTAATAACTCTAATGCTTTTCAGCATGATGCGTTCCTCAGCCATTGCCAGTGTTTGGCCGCTGATGCAATGAAAGCAAATGAATGTAACTGTCTGGGACAGATTCTGGGGTCCTGACATCTAATGATAAGATGCATAAAACCTCAAATTTCCCTCTTAGTCGGATGAAAATATTTGTGTGTGTTGAACTCTGCAAACACTGCTGTGAACTGCTCCAGTGTGTTTTTTTTCTTTCCGATGGGAGGAGAAGTAGGTTAGCTTGATCTGACTTCAGTAAGAATTTCATAGTGGTCCTCAGAGGCTGTCAGCGTGACTTCCTGGTCTCATTTATCCTCAGCTTTTAATTGGTCGATTCATATGGCCGATTGACCCGAGTGCATGGCCAGCAGCCTGGTTGAAAACATCACGAGTCGGTTTCAGCTTTCAGAGTCTCAGACTGCTGAATCTAATAAAGAACTTTATTTACAACTTTGAATATTATTGATTATATGCACTTCGTTTTTCCTTGAAGGATGTACAGTCTTTTTGTAAATTTGTTCATAAATTGTAAATACATTCAAATAGTTTTATACATATGTACGCATTATCATATGGTCTTACAATCAACTCAGTTTACAAATGTTATTTTTGTGAGAATAAAATAGGACGATACAATGTATGGCCAAAGCTATGGGGACACCCTGGTATACTTTTGGTGTGGTTCTGTTTTTCATGGTTTGTGCAACCCCCAGTGAAATATCAGAAGATTTAATATTGCACTCCTATAACAGGTTACACTTATGATAAACATCAATAATAAATGGTAAATGTAAAGTTAATTAAACATTGTTAATAGTTATTTTACTGCTGACAAACAACGAAATGCTTCTTAAACCATTTGTTCATTTCATTCTTTGTTGACAGAGAAATAACTGTAGTGTTACGCATCTCTTTTTTGCGTGCATGCCTTTTCAAAACCTGCTGCCTACATTACCCACAATGCACCTCGACACAAAACAGTTCTATCTTAGAATGACTTTTTTCTAAGTTGGCAAGTGACATCACTTCAAGCAATTTATTAACATTATTGGATCCCTCTGAACTCTAAAAGAAGCCTTTGTACAACCTTTTTTTATATATATAGTATTCACCAAGACCTGTAATAAACAGGTCTTGGTGAATACTATTTTAGCCATAATCCATAATCCATAATCATCATCACATATGTCGTGTTGTGACTGGGTGTTCATAAAACATTTGGCCTAATAAATGTTTACAGCATATATTCAAGCATTTTGTCTTCCTTCAAGTATGTAATCTATATATTCTCAATACATTTATATAGCTGCACTGGAAATTAGAAGTAAAATTGTCCCTCTATGCCTGCAGACTTAAGACAGTTAGAGATTTTGAAAGTGACAGAAGATGAAGTGAAGTGTTGAAGTAGATTCTTTAGGCTGTGCAGTAAACACTGCGCCTGAACTGAAAATACTGCAGTTATTTCAGGCCGCGCTCCCTTTGTCCCCTAACCCATCGCGCTCTGCATTGTTTTGATGACACTCTGCAGGGGTGACGGCCTTCATGGTTTTAGTAGAGGGGACACAAAATGCCGGGAGCATGGGTGGGAAAACTCCTCTGGCTAGTTAGAAAAACAGGAGTCAGGTTTCACAGCAGGACAACAGATGCTGCTCATGACACTGTGTCATCATAAAAAAAGCTCTCGCACAATTAGGACATTCAGGATGTTGGTCACAGTTGTGTGTAGATTTAGAGGACTTGATGGACAGCTTTGCTCAGCAAGAAAATGCTGAACAGTTAAAATATAATTCTTAATTAGCCCGAATGTTTTAATCGCTTTTAAGATATTGTAAGTGTTGTCTCATGACTGCGATTACATTGACATATATATTGTTATCCAAGTGTAATGATTTATTTGAGGTTATTTTTGATTTATTTAAGTTAAACGTCTTACTAGGAGCTTCAGATAACAGATCATCACATAATCTTGGGCTGAATAAATAATGACTATTATAATTGTGGTAACAGCAATAAAGTATTTTAATTTGTGGTAACAAGATAATAAGTTGTGATCGCAAAGTAATTGTGGCTTTTGAAAAAGATTGTTTATAAGATAACAGTTGTGTCAACATACTCTAGAATCTAAAATCTAAAATGCTTTTGCTTTCCCTGCCAAAGTCACTGCAGCTGGCCAAGAAATAGTTTCAGCACTTAGCCTAACTAGCCTACCCATAACACCACAACTTGATGTCTTTTCTCGTCTGCACACCTTTGATCCATATGTGTGTAAAATGTTTTCAACGTCGCATTTACACTTTTATGTAAATAAAATCCTTTTTTTTTTTTTTTTTTACATTTGAATATTAAAGGGGTATTTTAGCAGTGGTAGGTCTACTTTAAGATAAATGCTGCTAACATTCTCACATTGACAATGCTTGCACGCTGATATGTAGCAAGTATAATGTGTATCATTTTCACTGTCTTATCTTAGTTTAGCATGTTATTATGCTTATATTCAGCCTATTAATGCTGCTAGCACTGAACAGAAAGCAAAGCTGAGGCTGACGTGTAGATCATTACTTTGCAGGTATCTGGTCATAAAGAAAATTATTGCAAAAATTGTATCCTGATGATGGTGTTACCTATCGAAGAGACAGTGCTAGCATAGCTAACAATTAATAAGAGGAGCGAGTCAGTCGATATCTTTGATAAGTGGGAAACCAACAAAAACACGTCATGTCACGTGCTCCTGAGCTGGTAAAACTTAATGGGAGCTGTGGGCTACTGTGGCTCAGGAGGTTGAGCGGGTCGTCCACTAATTAGAGGGTTGGTGGTTCAATCCACTTCTGCATGTCTGGGCAAGGAGCAGAACCCCAAATTGCTCACGATGGCTGTTCGGTCATTATGTGAGTGGATGGTCATAGAAATATCTTGGGGCTGCTTTGGTTGGGAAGCACTTTAGCAGGTCTGCACGTTGAATGGTAGCTGCTGCCAGCAATGAATGTGAATGTGGCAGGTGTTGTGAAAGCACTGTGAAGGATCAGAAAAACAGAAAAGTGTTATATAGTTGCCAGTCCACTTACCATTTTTGTTCGGTAATAATTTAGTTGCTTTTTAAATTGGTTAAAAGGGTTCTAATAGCAAGTGCTCTTTGGATATCTTAAAAGAGGGATCGTAAACATCAGGAACAGATTTGCCTTCACAGACCAATGAATGTCTTCATAATAAAGTGCATTAAGTCACAAGCTAATGGTATCATGGCGAGCTTGCACCCTGCCGATGGTTCATAGTGGTTCATCATCCATTTAAAAAAGCATTCTCCTCTGTGTTTACAGCTTGTTGCGTACTACAATGGAACCACCAAAGAGATCATTTGGTCCCAGACGGAGAAGATTCACTGGCCTAACGGGGGCCCACCGCTTGATAACCCCCCATGTGTGTTTTCCACAGACGACCCCTCCTGCAATGATGGTATGAAAACAACACATAACCCTCCACGTTTGAGTTTAATTTGCCTACAGAGAATTCTACGTTTCTGGAGTCAAGTATGCTGTGGAGCAAGAAACATACGGTTGTCTAATGGACACACTGATTTCAGAAAATTGCACATGAAGATTTATGTGCGAAAGTGCCTGGCATTGACATCAAGTGAAATTATACGGCACAAGTTTTTCTCTCGACTTAAGTAAGATCGAATCTCTCATCAGATGAATGTTGCAGTTAATGCTTTGTTTATATTACTGATGCTTTCTCCACTGGGCCTGCGATAATTTCATTGATGCTGTGATGATAAATGTGTTTTTTTCCCCTTAGTTTCATTTCAATGTAGTAAAACATTTTTTTTGAATGACAAACAGCATGAAAGAGAAGTGCTGGAAATGGTCTCAGTGGTATGCACAGAGTGACAGTGTCAGAGGCAAATGTCACAGATGACAAACTGAGGAGGAAAGCCACTGCAATTATATATGTATTTTGGGGTTAAGGAGGGATAATGAGTGGAGGAACAATAAATCTGACTCCATTTCAAATCTGGAGCCATCCGCAAATAATTTGAGTTGGGAGCCTGGGTGTCGCCTTCTCCAGTGTCGCTTTCAGCACCAAGAACAATGAGTGCTCAGGAATTCGATGAAACATATTGAGGATTAACAACATGTGGGGCCACACAAAGCACAATGACAACAGTGTCTCAGCTACAAGAAATGGAAAAGGCAACATACTGTATGCTGTTCAACTCAAATTGCAAAAAGTCAAAAACAAGCAAGTAAAGCACAAGCTATCTAATATTCTTACATTTTTACTCAAGTCACAGGAAATAAATTAAAAAAAAAAAAAAAAAAGTAGCCAGACGCTGAAATTTCTTACATCGTCCTCGCTTGGTGTCTGCCTTGTCATTTATATTGCCCTTTTCACTTTGGTCAAAACATTTGGCTGGACATTGTCTCAACATCTCCATAAAAATATCCGGTTGTTTGCTCGTACGGATGTTGAGACACGGTCTGGAACTGTGGTCTCTCATTCGGCAGCCATCTTACTAACCAGCCAATGAGGATTTACTTTACAGATATAGTCAGCAAAAATGACAGCTGAGGTGAAAAGAGGTGTTGGGAGGTGTTTTTTTGTTGTTGTTTTTTTAATTTTTTTTATGTCAGCAGTGAGGCAATGTCTGCAAATGAAGGACAATGTCAGTTGGTCTACCACTTTGGTCCAGTCTTAAATGCCCGTTGCCATTAGCTGTTGGCCGACATTCATGCTCCCCTCTGGATAGTCTGTAATAACTTAATAATTTGGTGACTTTGATAGCTAAACATTATACCTGCGAAACATCAGCATGTTAGCATTGTCATTGCTCACATTATATACAGTACAATATGTAAGCTATTTAGTTGAAAACATAAAAAAATACCCCAAAATATCAGCAGAATGTGAAGACGTAACAGTTTTGATATTGCGACATCTATGTAGAGATATCTACTGAAGTTAGCAGGCTACCAAGCTTAAAAACGCCCATTCCTGTCCAACATTCCTGTGCTAGCAGTTTAAACACCTACACTCCCCTGATGCTCCAAGCTCCCAGTCTATACCACTAGGTTCATGGCTGACTGAGCTAACTAGCTAGCAGCTGCTACCGCTAGCAGTTACTCTGGTCTGCTGTGTTTGTTTTGAGTACGAATTCAACAGGCTGCCAATTCTTACATATTGCACCCTTAACAATTAGCTCACCGCTATGTCTAGTTGCCGCCTCATAAAGCTCCTAGCATGGCTGCAGACTCTTGTGTCCCTTTGGGCAGAGCCAGACTAAGTCCTTGCCCCTGCCTCCAGGCACTTTTTGCTAGGACATTTTAAGCTAGGCTAAATGTATTCTGACTCCAGCTGTGTTTATACAGCAGTGGATCTCAATCTTCATCTCAGTTTTGGAATAAAAGCAAACCAGGGCAAATTAGTGTTAGATTATTCGTAGAAGTGGAAAACCCCAAATATACTAGTTGGTTTGACATCTTCAGCGCACTCTTTCATGAAAGCAATGAAGTGAAAAGTCTCCTGCTGTTAATTAGTGAGAGAAATGATTTTTCCTGATGATGAATATCAGCTTATCTTGTGATTTACAGCAGGTGGTATAATTAGTCTCCATTAGGGTGTTAAATATAAATCAGGAAAGGCAAAGCTGTGTAATTGTGTGAAACCGTTTGTGGTTGACAGATTGCTAAAGCAGCATGGCTGCATTTCAGGAAGTCACAGCTGTGTTTTTTACAACACAGTGCTTTTTTTCCCTTTTCAAAGACATGAATGTGGACATCTGTTGAACATATGAGAGACAACTGAGTGTTGAATCCTTCTCCTGTTTCCAGGTCATCTGCCAGTTCTCGGTATTGTAGCGGTGGGATCCGGCTTAGCGCTCATCATTTTCGGTATCTCCAGCTTCCTCATTTACAGGTGAGTTTGATTGCATCCAGCTGCTGCTTCCTGTCTGTGCTGCTTTTAACTCAAACCATAGAAATCTTTTTTTTTTTTTATATATATATTTTTTATTCCTCGCAAAGAAAGAAAGTAAGAAAAAGAGAGAGAGAGACATGTTTGAAGCAGGATTAATGGGCTGTGCTTCTATAGGTGCCAGTGTGGTATTTACACAATTGTTGCCGTGGCAACAGCTCAGCAGGTGATGGTGTTAAGCAGCGGTGCAGTGTGTTTGAGCTGCCAAGTGAGCTCATATACCAGCCCCAACAACGCTTACTGCAATTTTCACTTAATGATCATTAACGTGTTCATTAAGTTTGTTTTCTTTGTGCTGGATTAAAGCTAAATGCCACCGACTTTAATAATTCACACACTGCTGATGTAAGATGGAAAAAATCAGTCGAGGTTATTTTTGTGCTTCTCTCAAATGATTACGTGTTTGTTTGCAGGCTGTCATAAGTCTTTTGACTCTTAAAAACCTATTGCGAAATGCAGAGATGTCCAGCTGTATTTTTTACACTGCAAAATCTGACTGAATGACAAAAGTCATTTTTACCTGTACCTGACACCTAAAAGTCATGGTTTTCTTCCAAGCTATTGAAAAAATCTGCCTCAAGGACTCCTGAACACTTATACACACTCACTCGCATGTCTGTGCTTGGTGTAGTGGACCAAAACCACTGTGAGGCAAAATAAGGAGGGAGCCAATCTTTAAAAATTTCAAAAACAAATTGATAAAGGCTATTTATCAAGGAAAACTCTCTGCCTTTCTCTGAAAGGGGGTTCTGGACCCTCCTGTCATCCCTTAATTTCGATCTATTGACCTGAGTTTTCTTCACTTACCCCATTTAAGTTTTTTGGCAAAGGCAGAGTTTTTTCTTTTCAAACTGAGGGTTGCTTAAAAAAGTTATATTTATTTGACTTGACCTGGGCTAGGACCGCTGCGGTCATGTTTTTGCTATTGCCGTTGAGAAATTAGCCATTTTATTCACATTGATATGCTACAATTACAAGCAAAAGAATTAAAAGCAAAAATGTACTTGAATGTGTTTTTTCTCCCAGTAGTGGAGAGGTTGAGAATTAATGTAGACCGTTTATTCAATTTGTTTTAATTCCATTATCCATTTATCACAAAACCTTACTGAACAATACAAATGAATATAATGCAAAGTGTTTTGGTGTCTAGTCAGACATTTTGTTATGGGGGTGATGCGCTGAAGGAATTTGCTGTGGCTTACATGTTAGAATAATCTTGCCGTTTTTCTGTCAGATTTCTTTTTACTAATGTCCAAAAACAAACCATTTATGAGTCAACAACACACACAAATTGCTCACTGTAATAAGATGGAGTTGTTGGCAGTGTAGCCCATCAAGAATTGAACAGAACAGGTTACAACGTAGGTGGCTTTAACATCTTAAATGTACAGTTGGTGCTCTGCATGTGTGATCTGGATTGCTAAAAGTTAATGGTACTGACTTCATGTAATTAGATAGTTGTTAGTGTTAATGGCAGCCGCTGTTCAGTTGTGTATCTTTGTGATAAAATAATTGCCTGCCACATGTCTAATAGTTATAACTTTGTGCTCGGCATTCAGCTGTAAAAATATATTCAAATGAAATTGGTATGGTGTCCCAAGTGGCACAATCTACATGCTCATGGGAATCATTCTGAGTGTTAGACTGAGCCTCTTTAAATTAAACAAGAAGTTAATCATGCATGCCCTCTGCAATTCAGCTACTGGAAGGATTGCTAAATTTTGGGTAATGTCATGGGTGAAATCTGCATGTAATGAAAGAAAATGAAAGTTTCTATTTTTCCCCTTTCCATCACTTCTTCCAAGGTGTCTGTACATAACCCCATTAATTGTGTTCACGACTGATAAACACACGTAGAGCTGGTTTTATACGTCACCACACAGCTCCGACTAACAAACAAGTCACATGGGTAAATCTGATCACTTCTCTAATACTGACTAACACAAACAAGTGTTAATCACCAGCCAATCAGAATGGATTTTAATCAGAGGGATGGTGGAAGAAAGACGAAGGAGCATCTATCCACTTGAGGTAAATCCACTGAACCTGAATCTGAGTTGATCATGTTCGATTATCAAATAAGCACCAGATAATTAGATGCCTAGTGTGAGTGTAACTCTGACAGCTTTTACATCTTTTTTTTCTCTTTTTCCAGCCTACAGTTCAGCAAGCACAGCATGGATTTCCTAACTAATGAGCTAGTTTTCCTGGATTCTTCGCCAGTAAGTCTTTCCCTGGAGTTCTTCTTTTAAATTCTGGGATCCAAGTGTAACATTTGGGGATTTACGGACTTAAGTTTCCATAAAGTTTTTCTGTTATGGGAACTAGATAAGGATGTCCTTTTGGTCCTGACTCACAATTTTGCTCTCTTTGCTCTACTCAACTATATTTAGATCCGTAAATGACATTTTACATATGGAAAGCTATTTTGCAAATGTAAACCTTCTGTGCATTTTCTGCACATTTCAAAAGCATAAAAATATGAAGATGTCTGATGTTTTTGTGTGTCGGCTCTGTTTGATTGAAAAGACTAACAGATAACTTCCTGTTTTGGCAGACACCAGTGGAGCTATGCTGATGGACAGAGAGACAGACAGCTGTTCACAGCCGTCTTTTTAAGATCATCGAGCTGCTGAGAGGCCTCCATGTTCACTACTTGACCTACAAAAACACCACTAAAACACTTAAAACACTTTGGAGTTTAGTCACTGTTAGAAGTTATTCTCAGATCAATTCTCAACCTTGGGGTTGCTTGATATACATACAGGGGGTTGCGATTTATAAGAATGTTATATGAATATTTATTTTAAAAATATTTTTAATCGCAAGTATTTAATAGAAAATGTATGATTATTTCTAACCATTTTGTATTTGCTGCTGCTTATGTGTTTTTTATTAATTCATATAAAAAAGATATATATAAATTATATATGGGGGAAATGGGAATTTTTAGATTTAAATATAGTTCACAGGGCAGAAAAGTTTCTGAAACTCCAAATGAGGAGGCCTTATACTGTCAAACCATTGGTGTATTTTGTATGAGAAATTGGTGGCTGATTATATATTTTTTGTGGTAATTTGCTCCTTTGACATGATTGCCTGTGAAAAATGTACACAATAGTAACATTTGGTGAATATGGAATTTAATAAAAAACATCCTGTGAATAGACCGTCTGTTTCTTTGTAATCGTCTTTTATGGTAAAATGCATGCACTGCAGGAAAATCATTTGAATATCCTAATGTGTAATTTAGCGTCAAACTCAACCTCGAAGGATCATTTTTCCAACAAACAATGGAAAGATTTTCTTGGAAAATACCTGAAATAAGGTGAAACACAATAACTACAATGACAAACTCCGCATATTTTTTAATAACATTTAAGAATCAAACCAAATGACTTGTTAAGAAAAAATGTTTTTTAAGTGTCAATGTTCAACTTTGTCAAAATAAAATAATGCTCACATATCTGTGCTGTTCATGTTGAATATTGTGCTTCAGCCCTCATTAGGTTGAACCAGGTGCTTGGCTGCTCTCAGTTGATGTTGGAGTGTGGCGTGCAGCAGCAGTGTGAGGGGATGTTGAGCAGAGCACCAGTGGCTCTGTTGTTTTAATGGAGGGGTTGGTCCAGCAGAGGTATTCACATATGGGACTTATGAAACAATAGGCCCAGTGTGGAGCCCCACACTTTGCCCCTCTGGCTGCCAGAGGTCTCTAAACGAGGCTCCTTAAATAGAAAAATACCATTTTTCCCTTTGCTGATGGTGGATGGGGGTGGAGGGCACCGGTGGTTTAATGGTGTTTCCTGCCCTCAAAATGGTTGCACATATGCACGACGATTACGAGTATTAGTAGACACAAACAAGCATCAGAATCCCCAAGTATTTAGGCAGTCTGACTACATAGTTTGTACCGGTGAAAAAAAAGGTAAAAAGAAAAAGATGGAGCCACTCTTGAGGCCAACTGGGATGGTTCAAGGGGAATGGCAAAACATGATGATATGCAAACGCTGCAATAATTTCCTGCCACCATCTGGAAGTGTTTTACACCTTTTAGATTGGGTTGGAATGCATGGGCTCTGCTCGTTTTTCATTCCTACATGTTTCAAACTGAATGATGAATTTCCTCGCCCGTCCAGAATAACAACAACAAAAAAACCTCTGGTCTTCTTTACTGTGGACTAATAGTTTTATATTTGAAAATGTTTTTGCTGTAAATCATTACATGTCGAGAAACAGCAGCTCCTCTGAGACTTGGCCCAGATGGTTCACTGGAATGTCTCTTCCCCTCTGTGGTGCTCAGAGTTTGTCAGTCAGACTGATGCTTAAAAATAACACTAAAAACATGTTAAAATTTTTTTATATATATATACATATATTGATTTGTTACATTGTTTTATTGGGGCAACTGAAGCTCAGGAGGTAGTGCGAGTCGTCTCGTAATCGGAAGGTCACTGGTTCAAATCCTGGCTCCCCCTAGCTGCATGTTGAAGTGTCCTTGAACATAACGTAACAAAGTGTAACATGACCTAATGTAGCACACCATGACCAAACATTTACTGTGCTGTAATAATAACTTGAAATAACACAGGAGAACATAATGTAAAATAGCACAACAGTACATAGCAGAAAAGGAGAACCAATCCCAGCCTAATATAATAGTATCAATATTGATATATATACATTACACACATAACGTAATGTAACGAAACGTAACAAACTTATTATAATGTGATGTAATGGCACACAAAACTAATCTAACCTAAGGTAACATTTACTGTAACTTAACTTAATCTAACCTATCTATTGTAATATAACATAATGTTACGTGACCTATCATGACCAAATATAATATACTGTAATTATCATTACGAATATAGACATGTAAAAGAAACTAATATAAAAGAAACTGTGCAGGGTGTCGGAAATTTGCTTATGAATATTTGTAAAACATTTGTCATCACTGAAAAAGATTGCGAAATGTTGCTTTACTGTTGAATGCTTTCCGCCATAACAGAATGAGTTTACAGTACTAACACGGCCTTTAAGTGTTCTCTACATGATCAAACACTTCTGTGTAACTTACACAGCGTGTCTTGTTTCTATTTGTGTAATCTTGCATTGCAATAATTGAGCTTTGCTAACTTTATTACCATGGGATTTATCTAATGTTTAGCAACACTATTTGATGATAAGGCCTTTTTGTTTTGACGTGAAAAAATGATTACAATTCAATGATGGACATAATCAGTGGGTGCCTGGGCACCTGTTCTGACACAGTTATATTCAGTCACATGCTATGTGAGATTTTGAGCCCCAGACTGGGATGATTGCAGATTATGATTGTGGCTTGTTTGATGCTTGTGTGTATACACAAACTCTGTTGTGAAAATTGAAATTGAAATAAGTTATTTCCTAATCATGTAGAGATGTTTTACTGCTCTGGTTACAGTCAGTCTTTCAGTTTTAAGTTTTTTAGAGTTTTTTAGTTGTACCAGTGTTAAGATACTAAGGTTAGAACATCTTAGTCCACTCTGAGGTAGATTGTTAAAAATAAAGAGGGTGGGAGTGTGTACACTGGTGTACACTGATCTTCATCGTGGTTATCCTTGTTTGTCACAGAAGAGAAGACCCATGAGTCATCCATCATTTTCCTCCATTTAGATAGAATAAATCTGGCTCTCTGTAGAGTTTGAACCCAAGTACAGTACATGCATCGAGATTTAAGAACCTCATTTTAAAAGCTTCGTTCATGGGTCAAATAACGGCAACTAATTGTTTAATGTCAATTTGACTTGCGACCAATATTTCTTATAAACTGTTACTGTTTAACTAAATCCAGTATGGGTCTTTACTCTGTACTCTTATTGCATATTGCAGCAAAGAAAGAGCCCTTTGTTCAGGATTCAAAGAACACTTCACCTAAAAAAGAAGTTTTCCACTTCGTCAAAGTTCAATAAGTAGAGCATATGGACCAGTGAAGTTAAACTCTAATAAAACACACAAGCCCGCATACATCGACATATGTACGTCAGTCCATGCAAACGCTGCCCGTGAAGTGTTCTGCAGGCCGATGTGAGACTGCTATCTCAGGAAATGCCACCAGCACAGATGGAGATCAGACCTAACTGCACAAATGGAGCAATGAACTCTTTGTTAGAAATGACGAGTCTGATTAAATCAAACAGTTTTTTAAATGCCACACACTTATGCCTCAAAACAAGACCATGAGTCAACACACCACCTCGCCTCTGAAGGACTTGTATTATTTATTTTATATGAAAAGTGAAATCAGAAGGACGCCACTGAATGCAGAGAGCTGAGATCCAAACCCACAGTCACAATTTTGTGGTAAAAACATCAGCCCACTCGCACTTCCTCAACAACCCCGGCCCAATCCACTTAGATTGTTCCTCTGCTCTTTGTGCTGCTGTTGATTTCACCACCTGTTTTTTTGTTCTTCCTTTTTGCAGGAAGCTGAAGCTGGAGAAGGAGCTGGCTGGAATGCTGTGGAGGATTCGATGGGAGGACCTTCAGTTTGAGAGCCCCAATAAATACCACAAACGAGCCGGCAGTCGGCTCACCCTCTCACAGGTAGACGATCTACTCAAGCTCTAAGCACTGATCTGTGTGTCAGACAAGATCTAATGGAAACATGTGAATGGGGTGGCTCCTGAGGGTTAAAACTGAAGTTACACCCTCATATTGAAGCTGGCAGCCCTGATTGTTTCCTCATAATTATGATCTTTATATCGCTTTTTCTTCCGTCAGTGATGCTGGCACGGCCTCCAGTGTGATTAACAAGTTGTTCTTCTGGCAGCTGACGTTGCCATGACTGCCAGTGGGAAAGACTCAACGCTTGGTTCACAGCTTCCATTCACATACAACTGATTACAGTGATACTCGGGTAATTCTCTGGTAGGATAATACAGGGATAGTGCAAAATATAATTAAATCGTATAAAGTTTAGGTTCCTTACTTGAGTTTATCCATTTGCTAAAACTTTATACTTCTGTCTCCAATCCATCTCCGAGGGAAATATTTATAGCTCGATGCTTTTTTAAAGTTATTTGTTTTTGCTTGACACTGACAATTATTTCTCCAAATATTTGTAATTATAAACATTTTTTAATTGTAAACTTTTAGGTTAGATAAATTGGATCATTTTTAGACAGCTCCTAATTTCCTGTTTTTTCTCTCTTTAAAGACTGGATACTGCAGGTCAGACTGCAGTGTTGTTGGGGACTTGATAGACCTTAACTAGGTACTCGACTCGGTTTGCATTGCCAAAGAAAAAATGTCTTGAGACTTTCTTGAGACTTGTACCAAACTACTTGAGTCACATGTTAGTTACTAGTTAATTTTCATATTACAATGTCTCATTGTAAATGTTGACATGTACATGGGCTGACTGTCTTCTCAGGAGGTGTAGGGGATGGTGGTGGCCTGACAGCTAGTTGGACGAAGGATTGGATATTTTTGATGAGACATTGCAACATTTCGAGCCGTGTTTATACTTTAAGTCGAAACGTGATCCCTTCTGCCCCATAACCAAGTGGTTTTTAATGTCTAAACCTAACGAGAGCATTAGCACAACGTTGTCACAACATAAAATTGAAAATTGAATGTAAATAAAAGTAAATTTGCAACATATCTGTGGTTTTCAGAAAAATACATTGCCAACGTTTATTACGTTGTCAATTTCCGAGTCAAAGCTACGTCTCTCTAAATTATGTGATTTTGAATTTGGCTGAGAAGATTCTGCTTCTTCTTAGACTTAATAAACTGTTTAAAAACGCTCTTGAATTAGCTGAAAACTGTATCACCACAAAGCTGAAAACAGGCTGTTTTTCTGAGCTCAGGACAATTTGTCGGTAAGAGATATTCTCACAGGACAACTGGGGATTAAACTACCCAACAGACTTTAAACATGTAGAGCACACACACATTGATGCAGCAGTAATGTTACACTTAATAGTAAAACACTGACAGGAAACAAGTCGGTACGAGATGTCTCGAGATGTCTTCATTGTAAAATTGGACCCCCCTGGAATCTAAAATGCCAATTTGGCGTGTGTGAAGTTGGCAGCTTCAGTCTGTTTACACGCAGTGTGCTGGTATTAAAAATGCAGTTTTGGGGTTTTTCTTCTCAGAAAAAGTAAAAGTGCTGCGCAGAGAGAATCGAATTCCTTTGTTAGTTTACACATTCCTGAAAGCTTTCCTGGTGCTTTATTGAAGGTGGCTGGCTCTGCGGTGGCAGACGCATATTAAATGATTGTTAAAATAAGCCCTCGTCTGGCCCCGCTCCCTACATGTATAATACTTCATCACGTTCTTCAAGCATCGGGTTCTGTCGTCTGACGGCTAATGCATCTCCTTCGGGTTGTGTTTCGTCCCACACGTGCGAGCATTCATGAAAAGCACATGCACACACCTTTTTCATTACCGCTTTTTGCTCCAATTGCCGGGATAATGTGTGTGTGGAAAACACAGTAATTTTCCAGACCGATGTGTTTTCCAGTGTGCCATGTGTTGCCAATATTTGCATTCTATATAAATGTGGAGTTGACTGTGCTGCCTGGCTGTCTGTACGCAGTGCGCCCACTTGATTTTTATTCACTCTCTGTGCACTGCAGACATTTGCCCAAGGACTCGAGTCGGTGTTATAAAAACTGAAAACACTTTATTTTCTCAAATGTAAGAGAAAAGGCAGCTTCGTGTTGCACAGACAGAGAAATGCATTTTGGATAACAGCGTCAGTGGATGAACCCTCTCGCAGTCTTAAATGACCAAAATTTAATCCTCTTTGCTCTAATCATACCCTGCTAACTGACTTTTTTTTTCTTCCCTCTTGCTCCCTTCCACCTTCTCAGAGAGGCTCCAGCTACGGCTCCTTGATAACTGCCCATGGAAAATATCAGCTATTTGCAAAAACGGGCTATTTTAAGGTAAGGCTTAGTGAGTTCTGACATTTTCAACTCCTGCGCACTCTTTTCCCGCCCACACATGTGCACACTCGCAGAGAAAGCCGGAGATCTGGAGAGGAGAGAGCAAGAGAGCGTGTGGGCGAATTTAGGTAGTTGGTTCTAATGTGAGCTGCAGAATGCGTCAATTTTCTTCTTCTTCTTCTTCTGTTTTTTTTTTTTTCCCCCTCCCTTTCCTTGTTTCTACGCTCCCGCCTCGCAGTCTGGACATGGCCATCAACTTGTTGCTGCGGTTAATTTATCCGTTTAAGATGGAGGAGGTGTGAGGAAATGTGACAGAAAACAGCCCTGTGAATAATGAGACGGCTGTCTTTGTTTGCCGCTGCATGATGCAGGTTTTATATAAATGCTGATGTCACGGTACAGCTCGATCGTCTCATGGATCATTGGAGGTACTGATGCTCTTCTCAAATTCAATAAATCTGACACCAGAGCTGAAACGGTGAGATGTGCACAAGCCCTGACAACCTGAAAATACTGAAAAATGACCTCTGATCTGAAGTGTTTCTAACTGCTTTTAAACATACATACTGTATATTTCTTTTTGAGTAAAAGTTAAAGCTCCCACATGCACTCGCACAAGTACTGCGGCTGTGTTTCATAGTTTCTATGACAGTGTTTTCCTCTAGTCTGTCAGTCTAAGATATTCACCTCGCCTCCTTCGTGCACCGATTCTCGCGTATCAAAGCGACAGATACGATTCTTCTCCGGCAGCAGACTGAAATAGGCCCCAAATGTACCTGTAGGCTATACCGCAAGATTCTCTTCCCTCCTCTGAAGGCTGCTCGATTTCTTCTGATTTTGTCACTCTTTGCTTGTTCTTTTTATAGCATCAGAATGCTGCTGCTGTTGTCTATATTCTGCCTTATTTACATCTCGAGTGCATCCGTGTTTATGTCTTCATGTTGTAAACAGCTGTGTGTAAAGTCAACTCTACATCAGTGTTGACCCTTGCACTGGAGTCATTGCTCTGTCTCCTCTCAGGGGAACCTGGTGGCCATCAAGCATGTCAACAAGAAGAGGATAGAGCTAACCAGACAAGTTCTCCTGGAGCTCAAACATGTAAGTGCTCAATAAATGTCTGATTGTAGAAAAGTAAATTAAAAAAAGGAAGAAATTTCCTGCATTTGAGGACTTCAGTAGAGTTCAGTATGGAGTCAAGTCTAAAAGCGCTAAATTATCTGCAATAGGTCCAGAATGCAGTTGAAAGGTTTTTAATTGGATTGAATAAGAGAAAGGAAGAATTACCCCAATTTTAGTGTCCCATCATTGGTTTCCTATTACACTTCTTTGGGAACACAGTTCGAAATTCTTCATAAGGAATTAAATGGATTGGCTCCATGCTACATTTCCGAACAATTAAACCCAAACTGTACAATGTCAGCAGAAACAGTTGTCCTCACAGTTCCTATGTCTGTCCTGTTAGAACCATCATTCACAATCAGCACTGTTACCTCTGTAGTTTCTATTAATGTTTCTGAAACGCTCTGGTTTGAATTTTCACTGGCTAGTTGCATTTTTCTTTCTCATTTTGTTTGTGTAACCACTTTGTAACTCTGTTGAGTTACTTACTTGATTAAGTTCTCTACAAATACAGTTATAATGTCATTGTTAATGCTGTGCAACTGCCCAAACTTTCCACTTGTACAAGAGAATCTTTAAAACATCAGAATCTAATGTACAGACTGCCTTTACATTAAGCTTATTTAAACTTGCAATAAATAATATTTGTATCATAACCGCGGATAACATTACTACTTGTATGTGTTTTATGGCCCACAGCCTCACTGTAGAGGTCGAGTCTCACCCTTCTCAGTAGTACCGCCACAGCAGACTGTGTCTTAGGTTTCTGGCACACAAATTTCGGGGCTGTCTGTGGGCCTGGTTTTTCCAGTGGCACTAGTTGGCCCTCGTTGGCAGCTTTTCAGCAAGTTAGACATGATGAATCTGTGGCTGAGTCTGTTGATGTTCAGCTAATGGAATAAGTTCACGGGAGAAGAGAAAAGGAAAGGAAGGAAGGAGAAGAAAGGAGAGGAAGGAAACCTCCTCGAGCTTGTCGCTTGTAATGTCTGTGATTTTATCCATTTTTCTCCTGATTTAATGCCTCTTTGTATCTGTGCAATATCTGTGGTGTGAAAATGGCAGTCCTGCACTACTGTAAAGTGAATTTGCCATCTTGCAGTGCTGTTTGAATGTATAGTGAGATTCATTATACCCTATATAATTCATTCATTCATTCATTCATTCATTCCCCACAATGCATCGTGAAAAGGTACAACCAACTGTCACTATACAAGCATTATATGCCATCATGCATTGTGCTGTAGAAAATAAATGACCTGAGTGGGATCCAAAAGTGTTTTCACTTTTGACCGATGAGCTCATTATATAATCCTCTAGAACTGAATGTTCTCTGTCAGTAGGGAGGAGTGAATGTATGGGTGATTTAAATACAACCCAAGACACAATTTTTCACAATCTTGGCCAGACTGCCTCAAAGATTCTATCCTGGTCATACGAACTCTAATGTTTTAGGTCACCACCTTTAAAGGAAATATCAGTAACGTGTGGAAAGAATGCAATTAAAGCTGCTAAGCGCACTCCTGCACCCCCAAGACAAACCTTCCCTTAATGACCTCAGGACCTTTCCTCCACAAAAGTATTTCTTTTAATAAAAGCAGTAAAATACGTGTTTGGTCCGTTCAACACTTCTGTAGCCTCTCTTCTGATCATAGTTTCATTTTTTTCTTTAGAAGAGGAAACCGAGATTCTTGCATTTTGCCGTGAAATCCGTCTGTGGCTCCGTCGGCTCCTGCTGTTGCTTCTGAGCGCTTTCAGTGGCCTCGGTGTGACGAGAGTCATGTGCAGAGACCTTGGGGGTGAATTGTAAAAAACAAACAAACAAAAAACTCTATCTTGACAAGTCGTATTCAGTAAATCATTCATTCATTCACTTAAGGAAAAGAATCGTGAAAGGGCATTATTTTTCCACTGCAGGAGAAAGACCTTCATGTGAGATTCAGTCAGTCCACCTGCTTTACAAAACAAGCTGAGCTGTCTCACTATATTAGCACAGAACACATAGACTTCTCAGACAGAAAGGTTTCTTTTAGAGTTTTTGATTGCTTTTATTTGCAGTAGGTGACTCCTATTAGCATGTTCAACCAGTGGCACAGCAGGATGTTGCCCATTAAACATCCTTAAACTGTCTCGTCTACCTCATCTGCAGCAGCTGTTGGTGAAATGGTCCCTTTGGCTGGGAAAGTATTTACGAGCGTGCGATCAGTAAGCCGAAGGAGCAGAAAATCCACACAATTTATGTGGTTCGGTGATGGAAACACAGTGTGGCATTGGGAAGCCCATAACTCGGAAATTACATGGGTGCTCATGAACAAGATGGATGCTCGTGGGCAAGATCGTTGGCCATCTCTTCACTTTTAACATCAACCAGCACTGTTTACTTCGAATTTCTCTCCGTCTCAGTTCTGTGTTTTTCGTGTGAGCTGCAGCCTCGTTGGTGGAGAGCAGTTTGGGCTTCTTGGATGCCTCTGTGGCCTCTCGGTCAGTCAGCAGGCACACATGGGAGAGAGGCTGCTGTCTGAGCTGGCAGCTTCTCAGACGCCCTGGGGGCCTGATCGGCTGTCAAACCTCAGCTCATGAAAAAACCAACCAGATGGGGGAAGAGACGGGGCCTGCCAGTGGAAACTTAACCACTTGTCTTCCAGTGCTCCATCTCCCCCTTCCTCCTCCCTGGTGGCTGTCCTCCCCCCTCCTCCCCGGAGTGCAGCAGGGGAAATTATATAGGCCAAAGGGTAGGCTAACATCCCCGGAGTCATGAAACAGGAGCGACTAACTCGCTGGTTCTGGTGTGAGAGCGGCTGTCACTCACAGGGCTCAAAGACGTGTACACTGTTGAAATTATGAGCACTGTTTTTGAAGTTTCAGTCTGGCTGCAGAGAGATTTGCTCTCTTCCGCAGCGCTGCTTCTGTCAGCGCTCATTCGGCTTGGAGTGAACCCGCGAGGAGGACGTCTGTGCATGTTTCTATAAAAGAAAATGACTGGGCTTTTTTCACACTTTCTCATAAAAGGAATCTGCCAGAAAATGTTCTCTCCTAATCACTTCGCCACAAACAGCTCTGTTTTCAAACTTTTAATATACAAAGTGAGTCACGTTTTGGAAGACGTCCGGAAAGCAGTGTGTGATTATTTTCCTTGTAGAGCAGCTTTACACATTCTGCCTGCTCCGCTCTCATATCCCTGCTCGTACATCCTCTCAACACCTCAACGTTTTTTTTCATCATCCTCAGCACACAGGCTCATTCATAACCTCCAAGGGCAATTTATGCACATGCACATGTTTCAACCGGGTGCCCTGAGCAGGAATGCGCCTCAACACGTAGAAAAAGACACCGTGCCAACTAGCCGACTGCAAATAGACTATTTCGATGAACTGCTGGCAGCGATATTCCCAAAACCTTGTATATAAATGAACCGTCAGTCCTCTCTCCCTCCCCGTCCTCTGTTTCCATGGGGTTAGGGAATGTGATGTTTGGAAAGAGTTGCACTCACAGTTGCAGTGTGTTTGTGTGGTTATTTTCAGATGAGAGACGTTCAGTTCAACCATCTAACCAGGTTCATCGGAGCCTGCATCGACCCTCCCAACATCTGCATCGTAACAGAGTACTGTCCCAGAGGAAGCCTGCAGGTAATGTGTCCATACAACTGGAAATTTCGATCCATATATGAAAAAAGCCAGGTGTGTATGGACGTATGTAATTCACATGTAGGAATGTAATTTCGGATGTGCAGCACAGCTCACATTATTTCATTTTCACATGTTAAAAGTTTACTTCACATGTGAAAATAGTCAATCATATCTAAAATGTGTAAAAAGATTGCATTCACATGAAAAGAACAACAGTGTCAATGTGATTTCATGTGCCATGTGTTGTTGTTGTGGAGATTCTATTCAACATGTGACAAAAGCCAAACACAAGTGAATGTGAGTTATTAACATGAGAAAATGTAAGTTTCAGATGTGAAAAAATAGGATCTTTAACTTTTTTTGTGCTGACGAAAGGCATCAAAACTGACTTTATATCAGTGTCAAATTGTGAAAATCCTTCTACTAACTCCCCTTCCAATCAAATCTGTGTATGTACAGAGTCTGGTACCAAATGACTGTTGTTACATTCATCAGTTGAAGGGGAAAGTTTCTTACAAGTGGGATCCAGTGATGTCACAACAAGAAACCAATCGCGGTCCAGGATGAAACTTCCAGTTTGTGATGTACAGACCTCAGTTCACATACACTAAGAATAAGACAATTATTAGCATATTTATAGATTTTTCAGTGAGGGATAAAGAAAAGACGAAAGTTTAACAAGGTCATTCTACTTTCTTTGGAAACACTATATGAGACACACATTATTATTCATAGCAGATTATTTTTATACATCTTGTCTGGATGTCTGGAGGGGATCGTACTGGAGAAATATTCAAATATCAAATCATTATGTACTCAAAAACTAAACTATATTACAAGCAAACTAGAAGCCTCCAGAGGGCCACACCTCAGCTGAGGCTGTACAATCCTCTGCGTTGATCATTTCACAGAAATAGACTTTTCGTCTTTTAGTTGATCAACAGAAGGTTAAAGAAATAGTTTGAAACACTGGGAAAGACACTTTGTTGCTCAGAGTTAGATGAGAGGATTGATAATATTTTCTCATGATTATGGTGCTGGAGCTACCAGCCAGTTAGCTTAGCTTAGCATAAAGGGCTAGCCTGAAAATTTAAAAGTTAAAAAATCTGCCTCCCAGCAGCTTTAAAGCTCCACAGGTTATATTTTGTAAAAAGGCATCATTGTGATATTTATGCTGGTTTCCTGGTTGCTTCAAGAGATGCTAACGGCTCCAGAAAGTCACTATGCCCAATCGCTGCTCACCAAGAAATAGTTACAGCTCATCAACACTTTCAATGATTTAAGTTTCATTTAAGTCATTTATTGAGTAAACGGTTCAAACACTCTCTTGTGTATTTATTTGTTTTATTTAGGATCCCATATAGTTAATAACACGGTAACAACTATTCAGCAACCCACAATATTAATGAAACACAATAGAATACAAATAATAGTGATTCTCCCAATCATATGTCACCTCAAAAGTAAATGATTATGCAATTAACAGGGTTAGAAAGACAGGTATATGAATGTATATATAACTGCTGTACTTGTGTTTAATGGTAATCTGGGTTAAATGTTGTGGTGGTTGGTTCCAGGTGTGTGCTATAATAATATGATCTTTGTTATATATCATTGTAAATGAGACCTTTGGACCGTTGATTGAGCAACTCAAGCAATTAGAAGACATCAACTTGAGCTCAGCAAAATTCAGATTGGTATTTTGATGAATAGAAAAGAGAGAAAAGAACTGTTTGTTGCAATCCTATGCATGTGCCTCATTTCCTTTATATTCAAGTAATTACAGTAGTTCATGAAAAACAGAGTTTAAAATGTCCTACCTCAAAACTATAAGAAATAAAATAAAATAAATAAACAATTAAGTCACCAGGTATTTGACTGCTAACACACAGAAAAACAAAACGCCATTGATAACATCGACCTCTTTGGTGGAGGTTTTGACTTCAATAATGACTTCATCAAATGTTCTTTACATTTAAACCTAAAATTAATGTGTCTGGCAACATTTTGTAGTTGCTGAATATTTAATACATGAATGAATTAAAGTTACCTCCTAATGAATCACAGAATGAAAAGTTTCTAACGTAAGCCGACTGACGGGCTCTTCTTGTTGCAGTACGAGGAGAGCAAACAGTCTTAGCATGGACAGCCTTCTCAAACTGCTACTGCTGGCAGTGTTTGTACTGAACTCTGTCTACTGAGTTAAATCACCTTATTTAGTCTATAGTCAGCTTACTCTATGTGGTGATCTCAACTTTGTATCTTTTGTCTTTTATTAATCCTAAAAGAAATACACAATGTTTTAAGCGAGCTTGTTCCTGGCCTGTTCCTTGTTCCCAACATTCCGGCAGCTTCCTAAAATGGACAGTCTGGAAAATTATGGGAAACGCAGTCATGGACTTCATCTGTCACACTTGTAGAGAAGGACATTTGTGTAAAATACAGATAGCTGCAACTGATATGATGTGACTGGATGTCTAAGCTGGACAGGGTTTCCTGGCAGCAGAGCCATGGAATTATTATTCGTTAACTTCCTGCAGGGCTCAATTGTAACCCTGAGGATGATAAAAGAAAATATTTTATCTGGATTAAATGTGTTTTAGTCCTAAAATATCTTGGTAGTTTTAAAGATAAAGCAGATTTTTTTTTCCTTTCTAAAAAGGTTTTCTCCTCTGTTTTTTTTTTGTTGTTGTTGTTGTTGTTGTTTGCAGGACATTTTGGAGAATGAGAGCATCAACCTGGACTGGATGTTCCGCTACTCGCTGATCAACGACATAGTGAAGGTGAGTGGTGCTCTGACTGAAAGCGCTGGAGAACTAAAAACGGAAATCAGAGGCGGGGTTGACACCTTGATTTGTTTGATGTTTTCATATGAACGTTGTCAAAAGGTCACTATTCAGTGTTATATTAGACACTTTGTGTGCCATAGAGAGACAGAAAAAAAATGTCTCGGTTGCCATGGTTTCACATGGAAGGTTTGTGAAAGAGTGAGTGAGGCAGAGAAAGAGAGCAGGAGGGACCAACATGCACAAAAATGTATTTTTGGCACAGAGCAGTGGATAAAACTACTGTAAATATTGCTGTTAGATAGTGTAAAGTAGGATAGAAACATAGTCAGAAACTTTGTTAAAATTTCCTTCCATCTTAATCAAACCTAATCATGGACTAACTTAAGGAGATTATTTTTAATCTGTCCTAACAAGAGGCTTTTTGTCAGGAGAGTGGTCTCATGGATGGATTTGATATTGAGCTGCATGACGAGGAGCTCCGGCTAAATTTCTCCACACAGATAGCAACGCTCTGCAGAGGAAAGGCGCTGCGGAAGCTTTGAGGGACGTTTGACTCACCGTTTCCACAAAATATCGAACATGAGTACATTCTGTCCCCTACCCAAAGGAATTAACAGTAATTCCTCCATGACTGTGCCACCCTACAAAGCGGCCTCTTTTCAGAACCTTCAGCATACATCCACTCGTCAAAGTGTATTATTTCCATCCATCTGGATTTGTGTGTTTTCCTGTGTGATTTGCTGTGAAGGAAAAACAGAAGAGAGCGAGAGAACACCCCTTAATGCTTGACTTCTCGCCCCTCTCCACCAGGGAATGAACTATCTCCACAACAGCTACATTGGCTGCCATGGAAATCTGAAGTCATCTAATTGCGTGGTGGACAGTCGATTTGTTTTGAAAATCACAGATTATGGCTTGGCCAGCTTCCGCTCATCCTGCGAAAACGATGACTCGCACGCACTCTATGCAAGTAAGTTGAGTTCATTTATCTGGACACAGCACTGAATCTCTTCAATCACCAAAAGCATCAGCTCCCGTAGTATTTAAGATGCTTTATGAGCCTTTCTGGCTGTTCTTGGATTTCCAGAGAAGCTTTGGACGGCTCCCGAGCTGCTCATATACGACCGCCATCCTCCTCAAGGGACCCAGAAGGGTGATGTGTACAGTTTTGGCATCATATTGCAGGAAATAGCCCTGAGGAACGGACCTTTCTATGTGGAGGGCATGGACCTCAGCCCCAAAGGTAAACACAACTGTCTTTTACTGGCTTCAGCTGGTCGCTGGGATCCTTTAAAACAGCAAGCATGCAGCGAACGAACATGTAAGACATGAACACAGAGGAGGAGTAAAACAAACAAATGAATCAGTATAAATAAAACCATGTAAATGTTACATTAAAAAGCTTCTTTTTAAGAAAATAGTCTGTTGAATGTTTCTGAAGACTCTTTGTAAAGGACAGAAAAGACGGAAATTCACATAATAGGAACTTCATTCATTGGCTTTTCCCTGACATTTCAAAGCGGCCCTTTGTAAGGTCAGACTACTATATGGTGGCCCTGCAGCTATGTACACAAACAAAGAACATATGCTGGCCAGATGTCAAAGGCAGGTGCAGTCACAAAAACCAACACATTACATATCTACATGATCGCTCCAAGGAAACAACCAAGGTCCTTATAAGCAAGTCTCGCCACTCAGCAGCCATCTCAGCAACGCCCCCAGGGAGTTATTTTGGGCTAATAAGCCCAGGCCCCTGATTAGAAAAGATAAACTTTGTAAAGTAACTTCACCATGGTTGCTGGGACATTAAAACTGAATACAAAAAACACCCACAACTAACACAACACGTCAGTGTACAACAAGATGCCCACAGCATTAACAGACATAGGTAGGACTAGGTGGGGAGTTAATCCCCAAATAAATTGGCAAAAGAAGTTGGGAAAAATGCTCATTCCAATATCCCAGATCCCAAAGGGACGTCTTTAAATTGCTTCTCCTGTCAAACCAACAGTCCAAAACCCAAAGACTCTTCATTTACTGCCAACAATGACAAAGAAAAGCACCAAATCCTCACATTTAAGAAGCTGGAAACAGCCAATGGTTGACATTTTTACTTACTGACTGAAACAATTAACTAACTATCAAAATAATTAGCAATTCTTCTTTTTTGTTGACTAATCAACTTATCATTGCAGCTGTAGCCATAAGTCAGAGAAAGTCAGAGAAAGGCAGCAGGTTTCCTGTTTGCAGAAGGACCATTTAGAGATTCAATGAGTAAAGAAATCAAAGAGCATAGAAAGAGAAACAAAGATGATACCTGCACACATAAAGGCTCTGTCTCCATAAAGAACACGGCTGCCTTTGAGACAGAAACCCACCACAAAAGGGAAAAAATTACTTCTTCCTTTTACACTAACATAAATCATTAGCTGCTGATGCATTATAAACAGAAGAAAAGCTAAAGAGCTGAGTATGCAAGTAGGTTTTTCAAATTGAAACAATCATGTAGATTGAAAGCACCACTGGTCAATTGAATTATTCTCCTCTACGCGGCAGCAAAGAAATCTCAACGCAGATTTCGACGTAGGTGATCGGAAACAAATTCCACCATCAGCCAAAGCTTAAAAGAGGCTTGAGCAGTCTGAGTTTGATGAATCAAATGGGCACTGTAACTTTGCCAGATATTCACTTGATTTGTCTGACTCAGAATGTTGGAGCCTCACATTAACTTGACCCTCCATTACTTCACTTGCCTAAGAAAGGCATGTTTATGGACAGTGTTGCTTTCAGATGGGAAAAAAAATGTGAATCTAACCTTTAACAAGAATGCCTCATAAGAAGAAGAATTCTGAACACTGGCCTTGTAAAAAAGTCTAAATGTGTGTGTGTGATAGGTAGTGTCAGACAGACAGACAGTTCATAATAGCTAAAGGGCTTCATGCCGATATGACATAATTCTTCCTCTTCTTCCTCCTGTTATCTTCTCACGTTAACTAAAACTAAAAATCTGAGCTTGATCACTGCTGACACTCTGGCTCTTCAGCTTCCTGCGTCCATGTTGCAGTTTGATTAGCCAACATCTACTTTTACCTCCACTGCTGTTTCTCCTTAGTAACAGCAGGAAAAACATTAACCGTTGCAGCAATCCAAGATCAGGAGTTCAACTTTTACACACCCAAAGAGGATGTGTAAAACCCTCCTGGGGACAGATCCTGAAGCTGAGGACTTTCACTAGCTTTATATTCACAGTCACGCTCGATGCTAATTGTACAAGGGCCTGATACTTACCCATTAACAGGCTGAACGCAGTGAAAGCCTGCACCTGTTCTCTAGTGTCTGAATGTGTTACCTCCGGAGCTGTAAGTGTAATTTAGTGGTTTAAAATAGCATTAGATTTGTCTAATTACTTTCATGAATCTTTCATGATGGTAGTAATAACAGGGGGGAGAGGATGTTCAGGAATCATTTAGAAGAAGTTGTCTTACAAACTTTTAAATGTATATGATTGATAAATTGATAGAAAATAGCAGCAAGATAGAATATATGCAGACACACGCGGCAGGAAGTAGGGAGATCTTACCAGTAAATGTTCTGTAGCCACAGAGTATGTGGGAAATGTACAAAATTGTTTTACACATGAGACAAAAAACACACTACATTACCCTCCGAAGAACACACCTCTGTCCTCTCTCCACCGCAGAGATCGTACAGAAGGTGAGGAACGGTCAGAAGCCGTACTTTCGGCCGACCACAGACAACAAATGCCACTCGGAGGAGCTGACCATCCTCATGGAGGGCTGCTGGGCCGAGGACCCCGCAGAGAGGCCCGACTTCGGACACATCAAGATCTACGTGGCTAAACTCAACAAGTGAGACGCATACTTTGCTGCTTTTCACTGCCTGTCAGATTTAACGTTTCCTAAAAGAGTTCGATCGCTCTAACCACGGTAAACAACTTTAGAAATCTCAAAGAAAATTATCTTGCCGAACAAAACTAATCTGCATGGGCTCTACAACACAAGAGCTAAATAAGAAATCATTTTTTTGTAATTTGGGTAAACTGACCATTTGAATTACAGAGTTAAGTCATATCAAAACAGAGAGCTAGAAACCCTCTTGATTATTAACATTTTCAACGCCTCTATGTTTGTTTTCAAAGCAGAGCTAATCTGACAAATTGAAATCGACGGAGGCCATTCTTTCCCAGACTATCACTATCTTCCTGCCAAACTCAACATATAAACACCGTGTCAAAGCCTGATGTCCCTGTGACTGCCATGCAAGTTGATAGGTTTAAGAGATTCAAAAAGGCAAACAGGATATAAAAGAGTCATGTTCTGGAAATCACCAAGACAATTTTAGATAAAAGGCTGTTTGTAATTCCTGACAAGCTGCTCCTGACAGGAAGTGCTCTTCGCTGCCTTTCAATCTCTGAGTGTGTGTGTGTGTTTGTGTAAGAAAGGGGAGTGTGTGAGTCCATGTTTCTGGTATTGTTGTCAATGATCCCATGAATCATTCATATGCATATTTTGGTTCTGAGTTTTTATGTCGACACAGGAAGGGAGAAGCGCATGTTTTCCCTCGAGTAGGGCAGCTCTGTCAGATAGAGTTACTGTATAAAGCACCCCTGCTGATACAAAGTGACACGAGAGCACACACACAGACGTACACACAAAGGCGCATGCAAATACACAGCTTAAAGCTAAAAAAAAGATTTGTACAAGAGCTGGTAGAGGCTGCCATGGAAAATGTACCATACCAGTATAGTTCACATTGATATACTGTAATTTACTTTGTGAAAACACACTTCAGAGATAATACGTTCTTTGAATAAAAAGTGGTAGAAAGCTGCAGAAAAACCCAGAAGAAACACCCAAAAAAGTATTAGACACAATGAAATGTTTATTTAATGTGCCTGATGTAAAAAGTACATCGACTCATTTAGTGCGCCTGATGTACATTGGCTCACACTGTATATTATTCGTCATATATATTATGATAGATACTGCCGTATCACCCACATACACAAAACATAAATCAAAATGTGCAGAATCGTAGCCATTTGCAAAGGTTTTTCACAATAAGCGCAAAAAACATGACAAATTTCCCATCAAATAGATGGGAGACAAACGTGAAATCCCCTCAAACCCACCCCAATTTGGAGCCTTGTTGCCTCGCCATACACAAAGAAAACGTGATTCAAAGTTTCAGTGGATCACAAGACTTAGGATTTTACTCCTGTAAATGAGTTTGAATGGTTTTGGTGTCATCACAGTTTACGTTTTGTGAAAAAAAATTTCCGTTTCAGATTTTATAGTGCTACTGTATTGCCTGAGCCACAGTGGGTGACTATAAATTCTACAACTTTTCTCTAAATGTGGATTCAAATCCCCCAATCTTCACTCCACACACATCAAATACATAAAACATGTAGGGAAATGTTGTGCTCTACACAGGCATATAATTATGAAAGCAAACAGACGCACACGTTTGGCTTAACAGGCTTTCAAGCAACAAGAAAACCACTAACTCTGCCATAAGGGCCAATGTTAATTTGGAGCCAGCATTTCTGGTAGAAAGCAGACGCTCCCCATTTTCTAAATCGCTGTCATTTCCTCATTTTGGACTCTAAAAACACTAGTGTCCTTTATTCTTACCAAAGATTTTGCCAATAGCAGTTATACAACCACGTGTTTAGGAGACGTTTCCCATAAGACATTATTGAAAATAATAAGAAATCCACACACATGAGCCAAGACACACACACACACACACACACACACACACACACACACACACACACACACACACACACACACACACACACACACACACAGTTTATTTTGTATTTCTTATCTCTCTACCACTTTGCCAACAATGTGTAATATATTGAGTAATTATCTGCTGAGTCGTTCTTCAAGTTAGAAATACTTGGTGTCAGTCTTTCTTTCAGTGTCTTTCAGTCTCTTACTGACAGCCACACAGATCTCTTTCCATACTTATTCTTACTTTATAGACTTTAATTGACTATTACTACTTCTACAGCTTACACTACTACACCTTTCAGTACTTCTACCGCTGCATACAACTAGAGTGTCAGTGTAAAATCTATTGCTGGCAACTCGTTAGGCCATCATTTGGTCCCTCCCCCCATCTCTCTCTCACTGACACACACAGCATGTGGTCTATGAGCCTCAGTCATTGTCCAAGCTCGAAACTCCTTTAAATATTAATGTTCCCCATCATTGTCTGTACCAAGTAGGTATTTGCTACAAAGTACTACTTAGTGTCAGTCTAATATCCATGCCTGTCAAATCATCACACACAGCTATCTCTTGGTAGTTACTGAATTACCAAGCATCAGGCACATGCAACATTTCTTGAGAAATGTTCTAGTTAAATCATTAATCTTCATGGATATTACCCTGTTTATGTGTTGCAGGATGGTAATTAATTGTTCACTGCATTAAGCTGTGAATGTTTGCAATTGTAAGATATGGGCAGAATCTTCTCGTTTCACACACTGCTGATTATTGACTCTCTGAGTTATTGGCCGCCTCATGCCTCTTGTTGTCCCTGGGGTCATAATCCTGGTCAGAGTCGATGTAAAGCATCTGTACTGTATCCCCTGTTTTCAAACGGACCTCTATTGGTCTCAGAGACTGTGCTCAGTCCCAGTCTGGTGTCAAGCCCTGTTCACTGGGAGGCCAGTTGACTGAGCCCCATTGCCCTCAGTGACTCGTCCTGTCATCCCAGGCTGTGGTGTGGGCAGACTCCCGGCAGCTAATCGGGCCACTTAGCTCCGCGGTTAACTCAGCAACTTACTAAAAGCAGCTGGTCGCCATAGCCGAAGAAAGTGGCCTATGCTGTTGTGAACACTTATAAATGTGCACTGGCCTGCCTGTGTTGCTGGCAGTGGATTGCAAGCTGTACTTTTCCAGTAAACATACCAACCTCTTCGGCTCACAGATGTGTCTCTTGGCTAAGCAGAATGGCCTCTTCAGATCAGCTGACTAGTATTTAATCTATTTCAATCACCTCACCTACAGTTTATATGTAGATAAAGTAGTTACTTAGGCCATTGCATACACGTATAACTGGCACTGAAGTAAAGTTTCATAAAAAAAAATATTCAAGTTGACCTACACCACAGAGCCTCACTGCATTCACCAAAGAAAAAAAACATAAAGGCCTTAACTCAAAAGGATGACTTAATGTCTCACAATAATGAGCAAAGATTACACTACCACTAGAATAAGGAAATCTTTCCCCATGAGATATTTTCTTGTAATTAGGAGATAAGGAGGTCATTATTAAGATATAGGATCTACAATTTCTTTTTCTTCAGAAAATGAGATGTGCCACTGCAGGACACAACCACATGGATTGCCCATTATGCCCTAAATACTGATATTCATATCTAAATAAGAAAAAAGTAAAAGTTTAATGGCCAAAAGCTCCCGTTAATCTTCTTCATCAGGTGTGGTTTGATTAGCTTGATGAAGGGTTTCTACTTAAAAAATCTACTTAAAGCCATCTGGAAAATTTTAAGTTATCGTGTTTGCATTCTTCCATTTGCTTTGTGCTACTGAGTTTTGATATGGTTTACCTTATTGTGTCTCTGATGAATAGGACACCACTGCTGTGCAGTCAATGGCCAAAGCAATCATGTAGACAATCTTTCATTCACTGTAGCAGAGAGTGGCAATCACACTGAACAGGGGGTTAGCAGTAGAAATGGCTTGGCTGGAAGTGTATTATTGAAAAGGAGAAAAGCACTGAGGCTACCTTCACCTTAATGTTGTCCTCATCATCACCTTCTTCTGGCATCAGAAAGCTGTAGGGGAAAACACAGGCAGACCAATCAAAGTTATTTGTCCCGACGTGATACCTCCGTTTTCGTTGTAGCAGGGACATTTACTTACATTTATGAGATGCTACACATGCTACGGCATGGTAGCCCTGCTGTAGCCTGTTAGCTCCTAAGTATAAATCCAGATTTAGCCAAGTCCGATCACAGGTATGTTCAACATTATTATTTTAAAGTTATCATTTTAAAGGAGAACTTGCTGTTGATTCTGAGGGCTCTTTATAATCAGCTCAAGTCATAAGTTTATTCTTTTGTAGTTCTGTGTAGCTAAAGTGCGCGACCATCACCTTTTGTGAGCATGCGCCACTCATACTGGTGAGTTCAAGGCCGCTCAGATGTCTGAGATTTGATGCCCTTGTTGTGAAAGCTGCATGTCTTTGTGCAGACCCATAGTATATAGTGACTGCTGAGCCTTGAACCTTGAGGACGAACAATATCCACACAGGGACGAGAAGGGTGAGGGGTACTGCAGAGTGTCATTTTTAGCATTAAAAGGTTGCTGCTCTTGGTTGTCTCATGGATACCAGAACATCTTAACTGCTTATTAACTGCTCAGAAGAAATTAAATATACAAATATCAAAAAGCTTTAATTCTTTATGGATACAAGATGTAACATTTCGGCATTAAAATGTCTAAAAACAATTGGACCCCAACCGTAACCCTTATATTTTACAAGAGTTGTGTGCTTACATAACCCTAAATGTTTCCGACAATGTTCGAACCTAGAAAAATCTGTAATTTTTTTCTGGGTAATGGTGTTTTTCATTTAGTCTGAGGAAATGTCACATGATACATCGGAAAATGAGAAAGGAAGTTGGCAAATGTGACTAAACATGACATGAATTACACTTCAAAAAATGTAAACATTTCTTGCAGTCATGTAGATTGATTTTCATCAGCACTGTTGGTTGTTTAACAATGAAGACAGCAAGTGTGATGATTCCACGCTACCTATGTCTTTTGTTTTGATCAAGAGGCATCTTGCGGCAGAAATTACATACCCTGCTTTTAAAGAGAACTACAAACGCACGTGTGTTGAGTAGCAAACTAAAAACAGGTGGTTTGGGGATTCTATTAACAGCTTTGTGAGCTTAGTGTCTCTGTCCGCTCAGCCTGACCTCCCCTCTCTGATGAGTCCAGTGTTGTATAGCTTTCCATTTGCAGCGGCTTGGAGTAGAGAGCTCTACATGATTGACGTCCTGAGAAGCACTCAAGGATGCTCTTGACAGCCGCATGCAGAATGTCCTGTGTACGAAGCCCCTCGGCTCAGGGTCCTGTGTGTTAATGCTCTGTTTGCCGGTTATTTTCATTAGGTAAATGTATGTTGTTGACATGATGTGATGGATGGGCTGTTATTTTTGGTGTGTGTTTTTGTGTGTGCGTATGAGCTTGGGCTTGAAGGGCGCGGTAACAAGAGGGGTGTCGAGCAGTAAACGCTTGGATTTGACACTTTGGCTCGCCATGAATAGCTGACCTCTCCCCACACACAACAAGTCTCTCGCTGTCTGCCATCACTGCTTATACTGCAACAAGGATTATTTCACTCTCTGTTCAGCAGTGAAACGTTCCTTTCTTACATGTTATAATCTTTTATTTATTTTTAGCTGTGTTCCACTGAAACGGCTGGCACACCAGTCCACAGATTTGGTGAGAATGTAACTTCCTAAAGCATGTTTAGCCTCTTTGTAAACAAGAAAGCACTCAGAGAGCTCAGAGAGCTCAGAGAGCGCTTCCCACCGCCAAGACTGCACATCCATCTACATTTGTGTTTTAAATAGAAGAGAATGTTTTTAATTTTTAATCAGCGTCTCGATCCAGATCTGCTTCAAAATACACAGTGATAGACAAACATGCTGACTGGCTGATGACAGACATGGACCTGAAAGGGCATACTGGCTCAGTGCAAAGGAAACAGACTCACGAGATCTGAGTTATTTAAATTGATCTTAATGTGTGCAGACGTCCAAATTTCATAGGAAGTTTCCTAAAAAATAACTTTACAACTTTACAAGAAAATCTGTTTTGGCTCTAATGCTTTTATATCAAATTAGTGGTTACAAATAAAATAAATCACATTACTAACTTGCATTTGCTTTGGCGACTGATTAAACCCAGTTAAACACGTCTGAGGATTTTTTTGTGTGTGATGACATCATGAAATATAACCACAGACATTCGCAGCTTTATTTAAAAACTTGTTCATCTCATTGTATTGAGGTTTGAGTAGTTGATGAGATCCAGAGATCCACTTATCCACCAGCGTCTCTATTCACACCCTCGTAATTAATTATGAATTCCAAGAAACGTTTTAATCTTTTGCTTGTCTGCAGACAAAACAACGTTTTCAGTGTTCAGGTGACCTGCTGTTCACTGACTCAAAGATTCTCTTGACTAGGCTAGCAGTTGTTTGGTATTAATGAACTAGATGATTAAAATTAGTACCAAATTCCATCAACCATTTCAGTCCTTTTCAGTTTTCCTTTTTTCAGTTTTCAGAAATAGCGTGTAAACTAGCAGGCTTAGCCAGATATGTTATGTGCAATATCTTGGTTGACATTTGTCGGAGGATTAATGAAAAGGTTAGCGTCCTTTCAGGCAGCCAGAGGCTACGGCTGCAGATGTTGCACAGTGACGTTGGTATCTTTATTTTGATCGGGATGAAGTTACTCCAGTATTTGTTTAAATTGATGCTCTTGGTAAATAGGTGTACAAGTCAGGTGATTCCTAACAGTCAAAAATTAGCTCCTGGATCTTTTTCCTCAGTGTAGTTTCTGTGGTCGTCATGGTTACAAGGCAAACCATGGTGGCACAAAAGTTTGAGCGTTGTCAACAAACCTCGTGAGATGCGAGAGCAGCAGCGAGCCCCATTTCTCCTGAAGGCTGACCTCGGTCCCTCGGTGCCCTTTATGATTGTAAGCTCAAACAAGAAGTGCTTTGTAAGTGGATACATGCTATTGATAACAAAAATGACTCAGTTGTCCCCATGGTCTGTGGCCTTCTATCAACAGACAAATGAATGGTGGAGGTAACAAACGAGCTATCTGATCATCATTATGAAAGACTTTTTTTCATTTGCGTTAAGAAGAATGAGGTTTTAGAGGACAACTAATTAAATCACAAACTGAAATGTATTCTCTGGCTTCTCATCTCTTTAGCAACGCACTCACCATAGAGAAAGTTCTCAGCTAAAACTGTCAACTATTAGTTTGGATGAATGGTGGGAAAATATGGATGTCTGTGATTCTCCATGCAGTAAACAGTACATGGCCTGTGTGATTGCATCCAGTGCGTTGATACTCATCACTGTCTTTCATGTCTCCCTCTGATATTTTGTTCTTTAAACTTAAACAACATGTGGGTGTGTGTAGGATCTGTGACCCGCAAGAAACGTGGCAGGATGCCAGGCATTGATGCTTTTAGCCGCCACGGTGGTGTGGATGACTCACCGTCTTGCTCCGTTGGAGTAAATGCGTGTACATGCTTTTGTGTGTGTGTGTGTGTGTGTGTGTGTGTGTGTGTAAGCATATGAATGTTGAAATCTCCTGAGACACACATATTATACAACACATGTGTTATATAATTAAATGTGAAATGCTACGATCACAGCAGCAGAGACGTAAATAGAGACCTTTCACAGAATGCTTGGAGTGTCTGTTTTTCCTCCATTTTGGAAGGTAGCAACAGCTGCCGTGTGGTCAATATGACAGATACCGTAAACAAACACATAGTATACATGATAAACCATTGCAGTAATACGCGTTTATGACATTTTTCCTGTTTTACTAGTGCATAGAAAGAGTTGCTGACGGTCGACCTTGGACAGAAAGCTGTAGCATTCAGAGACTCTTAGACCAGCTAAAAAAATAATTGATGAACTGTCAGTAGTTGAGTTGCTTTGTGGGTAATGTAGGCACCAGACGATATCTTCAGATTTGTTTAATTAATTTAATGTATTTTTTTTTACAGTGCTACTGGATTGCAATACTACATTTCTTAAAAAGTCTTTTAATGGATGATTTCTGTTTATTATTCCAGGATTTAATTTTCTCAACATAACCTACTCATCAAAGCAGTTATTGAGATCTGAGAACACCGTTCTTTACCATCACTGCAACAAAACACTCCGATTAACAGATGATACAAACCACTTCATTTTACAGGGTCTCTGTGAAACTTCTGTGTTGTGCTGGAGGCCAGTATTTAATGTTAGCAGACTCCATTTCTAAACTAATGTTAGCCAGTGTGGCTCACTGTTAGTGGAGCGGCGAGAGGCACTGAGACGAGGCACTCGAGTACGTACATAAAGTCCCATCCTTTGGTGAGGAAAATCCAACCCCAGCCCCTCACTAAGAAATCCCCAGTCCAGCAGCATTAAACAACTTCAACTAATCCTCTCATTTTTCACATCATATCACAATCCGCTCACATATTGCCCATAACAAAATTATTAATACATGCAAATGACTACAGATTGTAACATCGAGCCCTGTTAAGACATAAGCTTCACTAACTTGGAGGGTTGTTCGAAACATGTTTCATCTTCTGCTTGTGTTCCCTGCTGAGTCTTACTGCTTCGAATAATGTAGCATTCCTAGATCTCAGCTATTCACTTGACTGCAGCATTATTATTATTATTATTATTATTATTATTATTATTATTATTATTATTATTATAGAAAGGTGTAATGAACAAAATCACAGAAAAGACTCAGGTCTGCTAAAGCCAGGATGATGCTGAGCTTTCACTGACAAGTGCTTTGTGTGGAAATGACCTGATGCTACTCTGTCTGTGTTTTCTATAGGGAGGGCAGCACCAGCATCCTTAACAACCTGCTGTCCAGGATGGAGCAGTACGCCAATAACCTGGAGAACCTGGTGGAGGAGCGAACACAAGCCTACCTGGAGGAGAAAAGAAAAGCTGAAAACCTCCTCTATCAAATTTTACCGCAGTAAGAAAAAAAAAAAAAACAGTCGTTTTCTCACTTTTGTCCTCCCACCCAACAGCTTGAGACTCCAATTAGCCAAGCAAATAGACTAAGTGTTACCAGCGTGGCTCTCTGACAATTTGTGTTAAACCCCTGTATTAATTAAAGACTCGAAATTCACAATTTATCAACAGATACACATTTCCCCGTGGTGCGATCTCACTGTAGATGAAAGGGAGCAGAGAGAGCTGACAGGCAAACTGCTCATTAAGGCCTGACAGACAGAGAGGCGTGATAGTGAGTTCAGGCGTTTGGATAACACCACAAATACCATCTCTCACCCATTTATCCTCTTTTCCTGCTTAGGAATTTTCCCCCTTCAAAGCTGTCCTCACAGACAGAAAGGAGCCTGAGAAAGGACAGATATCACTTCTTACTCGCTGACTTCTACCACAGTTTTTTTTTTTTTGCCTTTGGTATTATTTGATTATTTGATTAGAGAAGAGGAATATTAACATGAGCAGAATTAGAAAAGATAAACTGACATCCAGTTATAATTGAACCTACCAGGCGTTCTGTGGTTGTGTTTTATAAAGACGTGTCTTTGAGGATTTTTGTTATGCCTGCTTTTGGTTGGGGTCACCAGTCCGCTCCCAAATCCAGCATTGAAATCTGACTTCTACTGACATTTTTCATTTCTTCATGTTGCAATTTGCCGTTCCTTTAGGTTTAATTTTCAATGCCATGTTTAGAACAACTAAACGACTTTCTAGGAATGTTTTGGCTCACCTGGTTCTGGTTATTGTTCAGACTTCTGGTCAAAAAAAATCTGTTTAGTCGCTACAAAGATGACTGTAAAATGTCCCAACATCGCCTTTAAAAGATCCTGTGGTTTCATGCTTACAAAAGGGAAAACACCATTTTGAGTGGTCTCTTGCAAGCCACCACCATCCCCTCCGACTAACATGAATGCGATATGGCAGGTATTGGAGAAATGTGAATATGTTATCCGTATCCATGGTTTGCACAAATGTAAAATGCGAACATGTTATTCTGGAGACTGGGCTGGGAGAAGCCTGGGCTTCAGTGTGATGTCAAAAGGACCCTTCCACATATTTGATTGGTCGATGAATCGTTCTACCTCCTGAGTCACAGCCGCCCCCGTTAACCTGACGAAGCGATGTGAACAAAACAACCTCTTCAGCCCGCGTCAGTTTGTCTGACCTTATTTTTTAAACATCTTTAGTCATTCAAGTATTCTCCTCTTATTTTCCCTTGCTTTTACATTTTTCTAAAGTTATGATTAAGAGGCGCAAACATTTTGACCTCACACCCCCTCTCTCACTCTCTCTCTCTCTCTCTCTCTCTCTCATGCAGTTCAGTAGCAGAGCAGCTAAAACGAGGGGAGACGGTGCAGGCAGAAGCGTTCGACAGCGTCACCATTTACTTCAGTGACATTGTGGGCTTCACGTCCATGTCTGCAGAGAGTACACCGCTACAGGTACACAGCAATCAATATGTCACGGCAATCCTCCAATGAATGACTCCCACTCTGCATCTCAATGTTTCTGTCCTAGAACTTTGTGTTCCCTGGTGAAATGCTTTCGAGATCCCCTTTCCTGACTTTCCTTCACAACTACCAAGCTCATCTCAAAGCTTTTAAAAATCCCAGTTCGTGATCATAGTCACAGCGAATCCTCACTCTCTATTTACGCATAAAAGTGCTCACCAGTATCAGGTCTCTACCTACAGTGTGTCTCATAGTTCCCACAGTGTGTGTTCCCACACACGGGCCGCAACTCAAAATAGTACAGTTGTTAGATGGAAGAGTGTGTTGACGCAGAGTTGAGTCACATTATGCGACCACATATCTCCCTCTCACTTGAATACCAAAGGGAGGTTTCTCAACCAAATACATGATTAGAATGTCACATCGCGGCTGAGGGTCTGAAGGGTTGATGGACAATCTGACACCTTCAGATGGAGTGGGATCGCCACAAGGACAGACACTTGCTCTTCTCACCTTCATCCCTTTTCCTCAGGTTGTGGAAAAGAACCAGTTAAGCCTCTTGACAACAACAAATAGCACATAAAAAATGGAATCCAGTACTGCAGCGCGAGTAAACAAGGTAACTGTTTACATGCCGTTCCCTCTGAATGACGCCATTATCCCTCAAGGGCGTTTGGTTTCAGAAGTGGGCTGGGTGCATCAAGGGTCCTCGACTGAAACTATGGGAATTCTGTTTCCAGCATTTATATACATTTATATCAGTCTTTTTAATAATACAGTATAACACAACTTGTTATGATCCTGTTATGATAAAGACAGATAACAAACATGTTTTAACCTATGTGAGTAGCCTGCTGTATATGGCTATGTATACAGGAACAGAAGACAATACTACCAAGCTTGCCATATACCCCCAACAATAGAGCATAACATTTGTTTCTACCCACTTAAGGTATTTGACGCACGAGTGCACATAACTGAAGCAATGCTCACATTCAATCGCTGACTGCCACAGAGAGGGAAATCGCCACTAACATCGCACGTCACAAGCCATGTCACATGACGGCTCAATAAGTATATAAAGTTCTTACACAATAAAACATAAAACTGATTTATTTCTCGCAGTCATCGTTTATATTTTATAAGATCACTTTAAAATATTTTCATTAATGCAAAAAATTATTTATTGACCCTATTTCAGCCTCAACGTTTGTGACATTTTTCAGCCGCTAAGCAACGCCCCTCCTAAGTCTGCTTACTCTGATGGGTCGATCATGTTGTCTAGGGGTTGGGGCCTGCAGATAACTATTCTTTTCAATGTCGATTATTTTGTCAGTTATTTTCTTCATAAATCATTTGTTTGTTTTTTTGTCTTTTTTGGATTAACCCAATGTCAAAAAATTTGAAAAATGTATATCAGTGTTTCCCAAAGATAATGTCCTCAGGGGTTTTGTTTTGGCAAGAACCCAAAAATATTCAGTTTACTGTCATAGAGGAGTAAAGAAGAAGCTTAAGAAGCAGGAATCAGAGAGTCTAGCCTTATTTGTTCTTGAAAATGACTCATATTGATTGATCAGTAATTCAATAGTTGGCTATTAAGACCACTATCCTAATTGATGCCCAATTGTAGCATCTCTTGAAGCAAAAATATTAACTGTAAATTACAATATAGATTAAATATTAGTTTTATTTATTTTTCATCCCAAAAAATATCCAAAAGAGGCAAAAGCCCCCCAACAGTGTCTACAGCTGTCCTCAGTGGATATGTGCACCCTTGGTTCCACTTTCAGCCACTCAGTTAATCAAACACTTAACCGTGTGCTGACCTGTAATGGTCACGGCTCTCCTCGTGCTCTCTAACAGCCATTCTGAAAAGGTTGTAGTGCATTAGTGAGATGCATCACTCCTCTACATACTGTGCAGTGCTGCTCGTGAAGGATGTCACCGGCATCCTGAGCCAGGAGTTAGAGGGTTTATTTACCTTTGAAAGATTTTCATTTAAATGTAGATTGTATATTATGTACTGTATAGGAGTGTCAGATATTAATATGAGAAAATGTCCAGACATAAAGTGTTCCTTTCAGAAGTCCTGTTGTTTAAGTTCCAGTTTTGCATATTTAGTGTAAAGTGTGTTTATGTTTTTTATGAGGAAGGTTATTACTTGAATGTATTTGTTAGCTCTCATGTGTATTGTTGAGTGCTAATATAAATTATCATTGTATAATCACAAACAGTTGAAAAATGACAAACGTTTTGCAATTTATCGCAATAGAAAATACAGTGCAGGCCTGTCCTAATAATGGTGATATAAATAGACCTTTAATAGCATCAGAAAACTTGTGTTATATAAAAGTTGTTGTTGTTGTTGATGGGCACTATACTAAAGACCTGTCAGTGACTTGAGTTACAGCGGGTTCTGATCACATGCCTTTTGGCCCTCATTTTAGCTGCAGACTGTGTCTTTAAAAGTTCAGCATGGACAAAACAGTCTTAAACATTTTTTTCACTTTTGTCTGCTCCAAGCTGTACCTACGGCCTGTTTAGGCACAAAACCTGCTTGGTTAGGGTTAGGGCAAGATCGTATTTTGGCTCACCTGGTTCTGTCACACACCTGACATCTTGTTAAAAATATACCGTGGTTTGACGTTACAAACACTGATACGCTGTCTTGAGCGGTGGTCTCCTGCAGCTGTCTCGTTCAACTGTGATGCCACCACATTCCAATCCACCTCTTAAACATTACAGTCAGCTCGTTTAGATGTAATGTGTGCTCGATGTGACACAGATTGCAGAAATGTTGATATAATACTTGTGACACATTCAGTTTGAATCTTTGCTGACTGACGATGAACCTCTAGTTGCTCCAGACTCCAATTTAAAAACTCGGGAATACTGTGGAATAAAGCGAATAGCCTTCATCAGTATTATCTGAACTCCTTTGACAAGAGCGTGAATGTAACGGATGTTCCCTTTTATCTAAAAGCTCATTGCAGGTTTATGTTTCCAATGATTCAGATCCTCATCCATCGCAGCTGAAACGTTCTCATTCACTTAACATTGCTCAGTTCAACAGTGCAGCACAAAATGTCCTGACGAGATGAAGAGCCAGCTGCGTTTTATTTTCTGTGGAGATGACGCCTAAATAAAAACTTTGTCTTTGAACGAACAGCCAACCTCTGACATTACTGCTCAATCATAACTATTATGCCCCACACTTTGTTAAATTCAATACAGACTGTGTTTGTTATATTCCATCTGTGGATTTGATTTATGATCCTGTAAAATGTGAGCCTCAGCAGGCAATCGTCCAGTGACAGACAAAACAGAGATAATGTGGGAGAGTGTGAGGTTTTGTGGACATGCTGGCCTCCCAATCTGTCAGCTTTTAACAAAAGAAAAGCAGTGTCATGTTTTAGGTGTAAATCTCTGTTGACATGTAGCTGACAAACACACTAGCTAAACATTGTCAGTACTTATCACTGAAATCACTTATTACTTTAAACCTGCGTCTCTCTCTCTACAGGTTGTCACTTTGCTCAATGATCTGTACACCTGTTTTGATGCCATCATTGATAACTTTGATGTGTACAAGGTAAGTCAGGATGATCAGTGTGGATTATTACTATTATAGATTTTAATTTTAAAATGTGCACGTTTGTTTTTGAATCTTAAAGGGACAGTCCACTCTATAATCAAAATTACATATTTACCTACTTACCTGTAGTACTTTTGATCCATCTCAATGGTTTTGGTGTGAGCGTCTGGGTTTTGGAGATATCAGCCAAAGAGATGTCTGCCTTCTCTCCATAATTAAACAAGATAGATAAATATGCAATTTTTAGTTAAGAGTGAACTGTCCCTTTAGCTTGTGTTGATCTCTTGCTTCATATAACAAAAATGCAACTCAAATGTTTGAGTATATGCATTTTATAGCATGTTTCCTAGCCTCAAACACCAAACACGCTAAATTCCTTGACATAATTGAGGAATTCAAGTTCTCTGTGTTTGAATCCTCGGAATACAACATAAAAACTGATATGAATTTGCTCCCAGGTGGAGACCATCGGTGACGCCTACATGGTGGTGTCAGGGCTGCCGGTTCGGAACGGAAAACTGCATGCCAGAGAGATCGCCGGGATGTCGCTGGCGTTGTTAGAGCAGGTCAAAACGTTCAAGATCCGACACAGACCCAACGACCAGCTGAGACTCAGGATAGGTATACACACAGGTGAGTCCGAACCCTCAGCAGGATCTGCACCGAGGTTACCTGGAGCCACGTGGTCTCAGGTTCAGCATCTCATAACAGCCACCCTGCAGAGGTGTCCTTCACCAAAGCACTGATGAGTCGACACAATCATGTACTTTTTGCTTAATCTCAAGTCTCAAGAGTAGCTTCATAATGTAACTTTATTTTTCCTGTGGTCAAAAGCTGTAGTTGCTAGGAGCAGCTAACTAAATATTTTTTTTCTCAACAATTTAACAAATTAAAATTAATTCTAACTTTTGTACGTTGAGTCCACTGACAACAGCGAGCACAGCCGTATCGTTCTCATCCTGGCCTGTTCTCACTTTTGAGGCCTTTATCCTGCTGCTGTTTCTTTTTATTGATTCAGGCATTTTTCCCACAGTGGTACACAAAGATGACTTTCCCATACTTAATTCTGCCTTGTGTCCATCAACAATTGATTGGGTTCTGGAGGGAGAACAGCCGGTAATGAGCATAACACCAGACCATTTCGAATTGTCGGACAAATCCCTAACTGCAGGCATTGATTCGGAGGTCTGAAGCAGGCGGCATGGTTGATATGAGATCTCATTAAGATAGCTGTCTAGAGTTTGTCTTTTTTTAGAAATATTGTTCAGAGCAGCAGGATTTCCAGTGCATGATGTCTTTCTGACCCCTCTATAATAAAAACTGAGTACATATTTATGAGGGTGGACAAAAATATTAGAAACACCTCTCAGTTTTATACCCACAAACAACAGCCTCCAAAATGCCCATTGAGTTAAATCAACACCTCTGTAAAAAAAACAATCAAAATAAGCAAAAGAATAAAACCTTCATTACAGTAGGATTTGTCGCAGGACTGTTGTATTAGCCTGTATTAGTTGAGCTAGTTATATAATTTAATAAGCTGGCAACTGAGCACCCATCACGTGTAGGGCACTTGTGATCTGTAACTTCCCACCTCTGGATACCAGCGCACTGACTGGACATAAATACTCCGTATGTTTGATCTCGATCTGTCTGAAGCATTTAGTCTGATGTAATTTACAAGAGGCCCATGACACAGTATTTAGTCTGTATCAGCTCATGGCGGAACTGTTTATGTTCTTATTCAGACACTTGACACGCAACAGAAACGGACCAGCGTGCGTAGGCTGGTACTTAGCATTGTCTGGGTAATTTAAAGCACAAATTTAATTCACTCACACCTCTGTCGTCACATTTACTAACTGCTTCACCGCTGTGGTTTATGTGATAACGACTGCAGCTCCCAGCATGACACACATGATTGTTTCCTCCGCTGTAAAATGTGTCTATATTTAACTTGTGTTTTAACAGGTCCAGTCTGTGCCGGCGTGGTCGGGTTGAAAATGCCCAGATACTGTTTGTTTGGAGATACCGTCAACACAGCATCTCGAATGGAGTCCAACGGAGAGGGTGAGTTTCGCTGTCACTTGTTTTTGTTCAGTGTTTTATGCCCTGGGTCCTGCGTGGATGTTAAATCACACGTCTTCACACACATTTCCACAGTGAGCAATGTGTTTTATAACATCTTAGGTACTTGTGAAAGGGTCCTCATTTTTCAGCGTTGAAAATAACTTCTTCAGTCCTTGAGATTGTTGTTACTCTGCTGTGTCTTATACACAGTATATCTGTCATTCAGGTCAGCCACATTGTTATTCTACTTCTGTGTCCTACTAGAAGGATACGTCCTTTGTTGCTCTTACTGAAGCTTCTTCTTTTTTTCACTTAAAGTTTTTATTCTTGTTGGGCAGAGAGTTGCACCATGTACCAAATGACGATCTACATTAGGGTTCATAATAAGTTCAGCTGCAGGTGAGACTTTCTTCATTCAGTGATGGTGTACAGGGTTTAAACCTAGGGCAAGTAACTCAATAGGTTGTTCCTGCTTCTTTCTTCCTGACTCCCTTAACATGTCTGTGGCCCTCAGCCCCAAAGCCAACTCTGAAACAGCTGGGCACTGTAGATAATAACAAACATTACACATCTGGACTAAATGAATTTGTTGTGACTATTTTTGGCTGTGGATTAACAGTAAATTGGTGCTCTAGTAATAGTCCCAACAGCATGATGGTTTATTTGAGGTCAAAGTAAAATAAATTACAGGTACAATTTAATTTTATACAAGTTCAATGTAAAGACTCACAATTTTTGTTAACATGTTGAGTCAGTGTGAATAGTTGACATAACCTGGTCTGATTAAATTAAATGAATACAGACTTAAACATAAACCTGATGTGTTTATACGATTATTACACATAACGTTAAGGGAACTTTTATGTAAACCATATGTGCTTCTCAAGTGATACGTAAAGGAAATGCATGTCATACAGGTTATTCTGGCTTCAATTATAAATGACACATTTTGTTATTTAATGTATTCACATTGACTCAACACCATAGAAACACTTTGCCTTAAACGTGACCCTGTACACTGTACCTAAGTGATAGGATTAAATGTCATTAGCATACTTAAAGTAAATGTTTAAGGCAATGATTTTTGAGTATGTTCATGACAGTGAAGAAACTGCAAGAGTGTGGCTCATTGATTTGTTTTTTAAATTGTTTTTAGACAAAAACAATGGAGCTAAACAGAGGAAGAAGATCTTTCAGGCTTTGAATACACATACTTCATTGTACAGATCATTTCAGTGTTGGTTTTGTTCCTCTTTTTTTATTTTTAGTGTAATGACAACAGTGTTTTATTGGGAATGAGAGATTATTACCATGATTAACTGTGTGTGTAGATATTTGTTGATTATACTCTACGTTTTTAATATGAACAACAAGAAGAGTAGTTGCTACCAAGTTTAATTCCAATGAAGGGGATACCAATAAACATTACATATTTAAACAGTTCATTGAATCTCTTTTGTGAACCTGATTTAAACTTCATCTTTACTATTTATTTTTTTTGGTTAAGTAAGTGTTAATGAGTATGTGGTTGGACAAAATATGATTTCAGAGCTGAATATGAGACGTATTGAGCTGCCGAGTCCAATTCTTCCTACACTGACATTTCTTTCCTTAACTGGCAGTGACAAGAACTAGTGTTATGAAACTGTGGTTGGATATTTTGTGAGCGTATCATCAAATGTATTGATTAAGTACTGAGCCGCTTCCTGTATTGTGCCTCTGCTGGTGAATAATTGATTGCACTTACAGCGAAGGGCCCTTAGCCAGCAATAAACTGAGCAGCTTGAAGCTTCACAGGCAGGAATCACGTCTCACATCTCTGCACTGTGTGCATTAATTGGAGAAAACAATACAGTTTTTCATCACTGTTAGCATTTCAGCGCCTGGCTCCTGATGGGACTGACTGCATCGGCTCATCTCACTCACAGTCTCCTGCTCTGCTGTACGTACTACAGCCTGAGATAAAAGCAGCGTAGTGGAAATTCAAATATTGTTAGGGTTGTCATTCAAGGCGTGAAAATGCTCAGTCTGGTCTTCTCTGCTCAATCTCTGCTCTCGGTGTGTTTTGCAGCCTTAAAGATCCACGTATCCTCGGCCACCAAAGAAGTGCTGGATGAGTTTGGCTACTTTGATCTCCAGTTACGAGGAGACGTAGAAATGAAGGTAAGAACACTCCCTTTGCTTTGTCAAAATGTATTAAGTTTAAGCACTAAAAATAGAGCATTGCACTAACAAATGTGTTTGTGACTGCTGAGCACAATTTGCCCACAGTGCAAGTACTTTTTAAGTGGTTATAAGCAAACGAGATAATCAGTGAAATCATCAGTATTTTGTCACCAGGTCAGATTCCCCACACAATCATAATGTTATAATAAGCAAATACGTTAGCCGTAGGATCACATGTGACCTATGTGTATGCACTATAACAGGTTTACTGCTGTATGTTTCACTATAGTCATATTATAGTTATTAATCCTCCATTACCTCATCACAGTGCATCCTGCAAACAGCTGTTTAGAAAAGAGGAAAAGTACTTTTTTCTTTAACCTGCTACCTGAACAAAGGCGAGTGCTAGCCAGATAAGGATCTGATGCTAATACCATATTTGTCCACAGTGGCCACCAGAATCAAGACAAAACGAAACTCCTTCATAGCTGCTTGAAGTTAAATAAGTTTAATGAAAAACAAAATGGGGCATTTAATGTTTCTCTCACAAAGTGACTTTTACATCAACATGGAGACTTCTTTAAAGGGGGGCTGTGGGGTTGGACTTTGTTAAATTGGGATGTCAGGCTCTGGCCTTTTACCAAATGGAAAAAAAAAGAAAAAGAACAAAGTGCTATGACAACCCAGAGCCTAAGGTGATGCCTTCAGCTAAGTTGTTTTGTCCCACCAATGGCCAAAACCCAAAGATATTTAATTTAAATCCTCACAAATGATAAGCTTATAAGCAAAAGTTGGTTAATAGTTGGCAATTAATTAATTAATTAATCAATTGTTTCAGCATTTTTTTTTATCTTTTGGGTAAACAAAGATATTTTAATGGCATTTTGAAATGACAATGCTTACTATTCCTGTGATTACATACAGGATAATGCTTTGTTTGTAGAGAAAGATGGAGATGTAGGCTGAGCTGCAGTTACCGTCAGGGTGACCCTTAAGCGAAGGGCAGCCTAGTAGAGGATATCAACCCCCCCCCCCCCCCCCCGCTACATCTCCATTGATGAACCTATTGATTTCTGTGTTTTTCAGGGCAAAGGCAAAATGAGAACGTATTGGCTTCTTGGAGAGAAGACTGATGTGTATGTTATCTGAGAGGCCTGCTGATTATGTGGCAGCAGCAGTGGAGACGACAGCAGGAGCTCCAGTGGCCGAGTCACTACTTTATTTGTTCTAGAATAAGTCTTTATTGATGATTTCCGTGCAGAGGAAAGGAGAATGACACCATACGACAAAAACAGAGGGAATTCCAGGTATATTTATTACCTGTATACTGTAATTGCAAAAAAAAGAATAGAAAAAAAAAATAGAAAAAATACTGTAAAAGTTGTTTTTGTATGAAAAACCTTTCTGTCCTGAGAGTGAGTACTTTTCACTGATAAATTCTTATTTTTTGTGCTTTCTATATTAAGATTTGTATAATGTGTTTTGAAGTCAATGATGTAGTAATATTTCCTTGAAACATCCATTGAAGTTTGGAGGCACAGCGTTACAAATGATGTCACTGCAGGGGTTCATCAGCCGTGTTACACAGTACAAGATAATATGTATATATGTATATCCAAGATACTGTAAGATATTTTGTTCAATAAACTGAGTGAAACGCTCTTTTTCCATTTATGGACCGGGCTGTATTTTGGTGCTTTTGCTCTGTGGACTGTGGTTAGTTATTGATGTTGTGTATCCACAAAGGATGTAACAGGAGAATGACACAGAGCAGCCCTAATGAGTCTGTTGTGTAAGCATTAACTTCAAATTCGTCTTCTCACTGTTCATGTGAACTCTCTGAACATATCTGGGCCACATCCTCCCGACAATACTCACCCAAATGTTTTTAGTTTAACCCAGAAAGAATTTATAAATGACCTTGTGCTCTCCCCCTGAAATATTGGATGTCCCTCTAGAATTGCACATTTAGCAAGGCAGGAACAGCTCAGAGGCCGCTGCAAAAGTGAAGGAGCCAGTTCAGCTGAGGGACAGTCTATCCGATACATCCTTTTGGGAACACCTTCTGAAATTAAGCTGCAACTTGAAGATGTTATTGTGCTATTCATATCTTCTATTAAATGTCAGTTCTGCACTTATCTACAACAGCACATTGCTGCCATGCCAGAAAAAGAGATATGTACCTGTCGATCCGCAGGTGTGCTACAGTTTAGCTCTGTGAGCACGCCAGAAAACGCAAAATGGATCCGTATCGTGTTAAAATATGAAAAGTTCATTGTCATATAAAGATCCTTTCACCTCATAACAAGATATCTCCACATATTACATCAACATTATAAGAAACCTTTCCTGACATAACTACCTACTATTTATCTTGTTACACTTTGAAAGGCTTTTATGCTAGAACTTGATGACATAGGTTGTTTGTCCTTGTCTGTGTTGAACTGGCGACTTGTCCAGAGTGTATTAAAATACATGTAATTTTTCTTTTTCTTTTTTAACTGACTTGGCAGCATTAAGCTTCTGTACTTTCGTGACACTTCATACCAATACTAGCATTGTCACTTTACCTTACTTTACTTTTTTACAACTTTTCACAATACTGCTATGACTATAATATTATTATTATTTAAAATATTGCAAGTGTGCCACAGAGAAACTGAGCATTAAGCATCTGGAACCTAATTAACTGCAAGCCGTTGTGGACAAATAAGAGGAGAAGAAGCGGAGAGAAGCGAGTCGGCAGCAGGCAGCTGTGTGTTTTGTTGTAATGACATCACCGCTCATTAGATGCTCATTATCAGCTGTGGAACGGGGGCGTGCATGGGCACTGTGTGTGGATGTGTTGGTGTGTGCTTGCCGCGTTTCATCTCTGCAGGAGAACATCTTCGCCTCCTGCACGGCTGTAATTACCGCCCACTTGCTCGCAGTGACACATGGCTGCTGCCTGTTAGAGCCACAGCGAGCGGAGTGAAGGTCTCTGCTGAGCCCCGCGCTGACCTGCTCAGTCCTCGCAACGGACCAGGCCGCCTGTCATCACGACATGTGTTACTTTCTGCCTTTTCTCACAGCCGAGACCTTCAAGTGCAAAGCCTCAGGGCATGCAGCAGCTGAAGAAGTGTGAATAAATCAAACACTTCTCCAAATCAATTTAAGTAACTACAACATTTGAAATGGTGAGGTGATGTGTTGCAGTGGACGCTGATTTGTTGATTTCCATCTTTTCTTGGCCACTTTTAGCTTTATTAGATAGTAGATACTAGGGGTGTATTCTTTTGTATTTTTTTTTCTTGATTTACTCACTTCCGTATATTTTGTATTCATCTGAGTGACTACAGTCTGTAACTCCATGTGACTCTTTACTGCGTTTAACTGTTGTTTCAACAGCATTTCAAGGGCTGTATTTGTACTTGTATAGTATTGAGCATTATACTGACCATTTCTCTCTCGTGATTACATTTAAGTAGAATTAAGCATCAGTTTTTCTGAAAGGTAAAAACCATGGAGGTCACTTGCTACTGCACCAAAAGTATTTCCACATAATGGCTCATTAAACCATCTGCTGTACAATATAATATGTACATAAGTAAAAAAAAAAAAAACTTTGTCATGTTGCTGCTCTATTTCATGATTTAAAAAGAGACAGTAGTCAGAGGTGAAATATTCTGCTATCAGTTTGTACAACACCAGATAAATATGAATGCCTTCTGTGCATGAAATTATAAAATAATGCAACAGTTATACAGACAAATATAATGAACAAAACAAAACCTTTTTTAATTTGAGCTGGTGTTGAACAAACTGAGCAGGGACACACAGTATGTCATTTCTGGGCATCGTTTTTGTTTAGATTAGGAAACCGAGCCACAACTTGGAAAAGTCCAGATAATTAGGAAGGTCTTAAGGATTCTGGCAATTCCTCTAGCGCAGCTTTAATGATGTTAAGCCTTCAGGATTTTCCAAAGATCACGGATAAATGCAGATGCTCAGCTTGAGTATGAAATGAGATGGTAATACATGAATGGCACAAGCTGAGACAAGTTAGGACCAGCTTCTGAAGTATGGTCACTTAAAAACAGTAACAAGTTTTTCTAAAATATATCTTTCGACCTGCAAATTACCAAGTCATTGCTCACTGAAATCCACCCCTTATATACAGTATGGGGACATATAGCATCCCCTTAACAGCTTGTTTCAGGGCTGAATTCTCCCCAGAAAGACCAAAATAATACACAGACATAAACAACAAAGAGACAACTGAAACTGAGGAAAAGGAAAATCGCTGTGTCGCATTGCACTTGAAATGTTGAGTACAAATATGCTCCGAGGGTTCGTGTTTCAGAGGCAAATTGGTTTTCCTGTATCATCCCATGAGATAATGAAATGTTTGGAGAGAAAAGCTGCATAAATATAAGCTAAAATTACTTGTCGCCATAGCTACCGCCTACTAATCCCAGCTGAAAGCTCAGTAAGGATCAGCAGTGCCTGGAATTGTCCTTTGATTGACAGAACACGTATGCGAATCCATACCATTCAACGTGATTCAAAACTCCGCATTGTGTTTCACATCTGTATGCCACCGGCCTGTGAGCACACATTTTTGTAAATGGTGGAGAGGCACTCTCTGTGCTATTTTCTGAGCCCTGATAGATTTCCTTGTTATTTTCTTCAAGGACAATGGTGAGATATTTACCCGGTGTGGGAGGAAAAGTGTGGCTTTTTGTTCCTAAGCACTGTTCGATAGCAATAATTACAGGTTTCAAAAGGCAACAGAGAAATGATAGAAAAAGATGAATGGAGCTTGTAAACACGCCAAGCTTCTGGGCGGGCATAGGCACAAAAGGATCAGTACAAACAACAATACAGCTACATTTTCATTTTGAAAGAAAAATCAAAACTCCAACATCCTGACATTGAATTGCTCAGTTGGTGGAGCACAGCCTGGAGAGATATTGGCTAATCCAAGTTTGAGTGTAAAGTCGTTTGCAGGTTCTTAGTTTGTTTCTAACTAGCTGTTGACTAAATCAGGTCGCATGATTACATCTTAAGGAATGTCACCGTTTGTCAGGACCACAGGAATGTGAAAAATCAGTCATTAGGAAGCATCTGTTGCCACGGCCGCCTCCATCACCCCAACCTAAATGTGCTGAATGTTTTTGTATTGTGGATTTAGACATACTCAAGCAACTTTTAACTGGTTAAAAAACAGTCTTAGTTTCCACACTGATTCCTCTACATGACCTACATCAGCCAACAAGACCATCAGCGAGAAGGTTGACTGTTTCTTCATGACCTCATCAGTAGGTCGGACTCAGAGACTAAAACTGATGTTTATGGCAGAGAGGATTAATCAAGTGGTCTCACACCCTGAGGAACGAAGCTGTTCTGTAGCCTGGTGGTACGGCACCAAAGCAACCTTTCACACTACAGTTTTTAACCTTACATATCCACGAATACATACATTAACTCAGCAAACCGCCATATGTAAAAAGGAACAATATTATTAATATTAAAGCAGTATAAAAAAAACGTTTGCATCTTTCTTTCACCCGCCTTCAAAACAAATGCACATATTCGCCAGCAACATTTTTATGAAAGTTTCTTGTAGCTGCTTTGACTAAACTAATCTATTTGCTATAAATGCTCAATTTCTTGATTTAAGTGTGTCTCACTGAACTGTAGCAATGTGTAAATCAGTCTCCAGGGAACCTCTGCAGTGTTAGCCAATGACAAAACAAACAATTATTGAAATATGGTAGAGGTATGGTAAAGATAACTTTAAAAATGAGTGATTATTTAAACTTACCTTCCCATCTGCTGTAAAGCTAGGTTACTTTTAGAATTGTGTACTTTCAGGTAAGGAGAGATTTTTCAGTAACATTACTGACAGTGACCTTGCTGTTCCCCAAGGGTCAATTTTAGGTCCACTACTTTTTGATCTTTACATGCTTCCTCTTGGGGACGTCATCAGGAGGCAAGGCATCAGCTTCCATAGCTACGCTGATGATACACAACCGTACATTGCCGTGTCTCCTGATGACACAGAGCAAGTTGATGCCCTTTTTAACTGTATTGTAGACATCAAGTCATGGATGGCAGTGAATTTCCTACAGCTCAACCAGGACAAAACTGAGGTTTTAGTTATAGGTCCTGAAGGCCAGAGAGAGAAACTTTTTCCAAAACTACAAGATCTTAAACCAACACAATCAGTAAAAAATCTGGGCGTGATTTTTGATTCTGAGCTGAATTTTATTCCACATATCAGAAATATGACAAAAATAGGTTTTTATCATCTTAAGAACATAGCCAGAGTCCGCCCGTTTCTCTCCCAGGCCAGTACAGAGGTGCTAATGCATGCTTTTATCTCCTGTCGCTTAGATTATTGTAATGCCCTGCTCTCTGGTCTTCCAAAAAAGAGCACTCTAAATCTCCAATTATTACAAAATTCAGCCGCACGCGTGCTGACGAGGACCAGAGGGCGGGAGCACATTACACCAGTTTTAAAGTCACTGCATTGGCTCCCCGTCCGTTTCAGGATCGACTTTAAGGTTCTTTTACTGGTTTTTAAATGTCCTAACGGCCTTGCGCCCTCCTACTTATCTGACCTGCTTTTACCATATCAACCCTCGCGGACCCTGAGGTCCTCCAGCACTGGCCTTTTATCCATACCAAAACCAAGAACTAAAACCCACGGTGAGGCGGCATTTAGCCACTATGGCCCCCGCTTGTGGAACAGCCTGCCGGAGAACCTCAGGTCTGCAGAGACTGTTGATATTTTTAAGGGAAGGTTGAAGACACACCTTTTTAATCAGGCTTTTAACTAATATCTTAAATTCTTATTCCATTCTTATGTGGTTCTATTGTATTTTATTTTGTTGCTCCAAATTTTTACTTTTTTTTTAAATTTTATTTTATTATCGTATGTATTTTATTCTTTTAGCTGTTCACTCCATTTACCTATCTTTTGTCATGGTTTCTATCTTATCTTATGTCCTTCTTTTTTATTATTTTTTAAGGTTTTAACTCCAGAGTTTCCTCAGGGGGGTCCTCCACACTGGGAGCTATGTCTGGGTTACTGCTGGGGCCCTGTCCCTGGGTCCTTTCCGCCCGGCCAGATGTTGTCTGTCGGGGTCGGGGGGGCCTGGTTACTGGTGCCCCCGTGACACAGACTGTGACTCCTCCCGGTGTGGACGGCCCCAAAGGTGGCGTTTCCTCAATCCTCAGTGCCTTGCCATGTCTCCTTATTGCCAGTAGTAAGAGTGTGCAGGTGTGTGTGTGTGTGTGTGTGTGTGTGTGTGTGTGTTTGTGTATGTGCTTGTGTGGGTGTATATAGTATGGAAGGTGGGAGGGAGGGGCTTTCTTTTATATTGTTTTATTTTTCTTATGTAAAGCACTTTGTGCTACATACCAATGTATGAAAAGTGCTCTATAAATAAAGTTGATTGATTGATTGATTGATTAATACAAGTTGTAAATACATTTTATAGCACTTAGTGAAATGTAATTCCATGGTGCTTAATGTGATATTGTCAGTAACAGTGAGACTCTAGGTGTATGAGCTTGTTATTTGTAAAAAATAAAATAAAAACACATGATTTAATTTAGGCTATCATTGCTGTCACCCATCACAGCTTGACAGGTAATGCTGTAGCTCCATAAACACCATTATTCAAACGGTATGTCTATCCATATGTCAAACATGTCAACCATATACCTCTTCTACTCCTTTAGGTGAGCCGTATGATCTGTTTTTAAAGCAATCTGGTTTGGTCAGTTGGCTCAGTCAGCTGTACAACAGTTACACCAAGAAACTAGTATGTGTAAATATTTAGAGACCAGCAATACTTAAGAACTACCTTGTGTAATGCAACCTGTTTATGAATCTCCACTTTGTACACACTTCTAGCTAAAATATGTTGATATATACATGTATATATATATTGTATATGTATTTTTTATTTATCCATTTATTCTTTTGTTTTGTTTGTTCCACTTTGTTAAGTGTCCTTGGGTACCCTGAAAGGCGCTATATAAATTAAATGCATTATCATTATTATTATTATTATAAATGTGTAGAGGAGAAAGAAGATGAATATGTCAAAGGAAGGCCAAAAGAGGATCAAGAAGAATAAGGAGCAATGCAGCTACGTCTCCTCATTCATTTACTTGTTTACTGACGGCGGCATGCACTGTGTGTCACTGTTAATGCTTTAGGTCAGCACTGACCAGAGTCAAACACACTGCTGACAGATAAGGTAAATAATTATTTTTAGGAAGCCAAACATGGAAGCAAATGTTTCTCAGCAAATCCGTACAACAGAAACCTGTTAGTGTGTTTTATTCAGTTCAGAGATAGTTTGTTTGGCAGGTTTGAAGTCCAAATGTCAGTGTACTGTGGTCTGTGTTTTGTCAACATGACATCAGCTGAGTCTCTGCAAAAGATTTTTCTTTTTCTGGCAGTAATATTAAAACTTGAAAGTCATTTCAATTCTAAAGAAAAAAACTTTATTTACATGTGTAGTGAAGATATTTAGAGCTTAAATATTGCCCTACCATTGACTCCACAATATCAGCTAATCACCAGAGGTGTCACTGTTGTTGAGAATTGCGATACACGTATAGGTGTTTTAGCTGTTCAATATTAACTGATCTTGAGGTGATGCAATGGGATTGTCTAACATACGGTCTCAGTTATCAGGTGGGACTTCAATCTCATCCAGCCGCTCACTGATGGGTGTGCTGAACAGGGCGGACTTCCTAAAAGGTGCTTTCTGGGTCTTTACTGCGGTCACACCCTGTGATACAGAACCATACAAGAATTATGTTACACTATGATCAATCATCTCTGAATCTTGCTATACAAGCTGTGCATGTACATGTTCAGTTATATGGAAACATGACGAGGGAAGCATCTGACACAACACAATAAAGAACACTCTGCACAGTACATAGTGTAATAATGGGGGGAAAGCGCATTGAATTCACTGTGTATAAACATGCTCCTCTTGACCTAGGTGGGTACTTGCAACTCTAAGAGCCACTAAGAGCTGCTGCTGCTGCTGTCATTGCATTTTCCTCTGACATTATATGTTGCCATTCGGAGAGGTATTTTATTTCTGAAGAGGTCAGTAAGCACAGGCAGACTACAGAGAGATAATGTGTCTTACATAGATCATGCTGTATAATCATTTTCCATAAATAAATAACTTAAAATGAACAGAAACTATTTCATGTGTTCTTTAGGATTCAGCCAAACAAACAAAACACTGTCCAAAAATTGTTGTGACACACCTGTATCCGCTGGCAATTTTCACTCCAAAATGTGACAGCTTGGTCGGTTTTATAATCATGGACCTGGAAATGAGACCACAACAACATGAAATGAAAGGCACTGTGACTGTGATTTACCTCTTTTTGCTCCTATTGTTGAAGTAGTGATACTCTGCTAATATGTTGGGACTGTTATGTGTATTAAAGGTAAGGATTATTGTCTTTATGAATTAATCTACCTTTGATTCAAAATTAAATGATTCATTATTTGAGATGGAGGAAAAAACTCATATTCACATTTGAGAAACTGGACTAGGGACTGTTTGGCATTTCTACATGAGAAATAACTACTAAAAAGATATCACTGATATTGTCACTGATTTGTTTTCTAGAACCAAGCTTCATTTGTCTTTGTAACTCTTAATCTCCAGAAATCCAAGGCCAGGGCTCACTGTGTAAACAGAGTGTTGGCAGTCCTTATGAAAATGCTTGTGGATCATAATTCTCATTTGTGTCTCATCTAAAGTTGATACAACATAAAATGTTATTTTCTGTTTTATGTTTCGCAATATTACCTGTTACTATCTCAGGTTACTTCAAGGAACATCACGTTTTACAACTCAGAGAAATTGAGAAGCATTGAGAAACAAACAACGCTGTTGTCAAGGACAATAATGTACAATAAGGTACTTGTGATATGTATTGTTTTTGTTTGACTGTAGTCTTCCCAGAAGTCTGCTCCTTTCACATGCTTTCTTTATGTTTGTGTGAAAAAAAACAACAACAATCTATTGATATACTTTACTTGTAGTTGGCTGTACAGAAGTGTGTTTGTGTGTAACTGTACAGAGGTTTGTTTGTGTGTAGGGGTAGGTTCAGTTCTAAATCATTCCTACAGGATCTTGACCTGGACAGAATTATTGAGTTTACAATGAAGTGGCTAGTAATAAGGAGTAGACAGGGAGCTTTTAACAGATAAGAAGAATTATTCTAGTGTTAATGGTAATTAGATCAGAGAAACTGTAAATTAGAAGAAGCATTTGTTTTGCTCAACTTCATGTCCACTCCTGAATGCACATTGCTGTGTTACACCACACACTACAATGGATGTCTATTTTAGTACGTTGCTATTGTCATAATCAGTCATGCACTCTCTTTATTCATCCAAAATTGGCTAGTCATGGCCATTTACATGTAAAATCAATGAGAACACTTGCTCATGCAAATGTAATAAACACCATCCAAAGATAAACAGGTGCAACATATTGGGTATATTCTTCATACAATTCCCAATACTGATGTTGTGTTTTTTGTTTTGGGCACTTACTGTATGAAAATAAAACACACATTGTTTTAGATTCACAGGAGATTAGATCTCATCACTGTCCATGAACTTGCATACACATATGGAGTATAAACTGTATGTACACACTTACTTGTGTGGTTTCAGGGGTACAAGGCACAAATCCCTTGGCAAAGAAATCCTTCTGAGTTGTGGAGCAGAAGTCAGTTTTGGGAGCTGGTCTTTTCTGTTCAGCTTGAATCTTCTCACTGAAAAAAAAAACAAGAAGATATCAGCTTCTGTATTTGGCTTTGGTGGAAAAAGATCACATCTCTGTAGGAATAATCTAATCTAATATATAATATACCTACATGTACAATGTATAATGTACCTAAAGTTAAAATATTCATTTTGCAGGGGCCCATTCAGCACAATTACAAAATTGTATGTCTGTACAATACTGGAGTAAATGTGCATAGTAACTTTTATTTGGTCCTTAGTACTTGAGTACTCCCTCTTTGTGCTTCTGCACATTTACATTTATCTTTTCAAAGGCGATAGATAAAATAATACAATTATTGTTGTTATCATAGAATCTACTCAACATGCCCGCTAAGGTGTTTTCATCTTTTTTGGGCATGTAGACATGCTAGGACTTGCATAAGGTCACCATAGTTCATGCACTAATGGGATGAATACCAATTAATTTATTTGATTATTCTCCCATCCTTCTATGACCTGGAAATCATCATCATGTTCCATTACTGTTATTTCTGCTTGGAGGATTGGTGAGTGAGGAAGGCCGAAGCTTTAGCCAGGAAACATGAAACCATCCTCAGGAAGTCTTTTATATGACAGTCACTGCCTTTTATTGGACATATGTTGCAGCTAATCAGGCTGCTTTCAAACACATCACCATCACATTGCACTTCATACCAGTGTGAAGGACACGTAACAGAATGAGTAGTTATAGTACTCCAAGTGTTATGGTTTCATGTTTTCTGCCTACTTACAATAAATGATCACTGTCAACTTTAATTTATTGCATCACCAAAATGAAAAGTAGCCTTACAATGTTTGTTTCCACATAGTATGATGGCAGGTCACAACATTGTCACAAAGTATAATCCACAGCATTTGTTTACATTGACACAAATTCTACATTGTCGTGTGACTCTAAGCACTTTTTTTCATGTCCACAACACATTTCTTTGACTGAATCAATCACTACATTTGACAACTGCACTGGAGTTACAGGAGGTGGTCAGTGTGAATAGAGGGTGCACAAAGTCCACGACAGTCACAACAGAATCTAAGGTTTGCTTTGGCTAGACATGAGTGTAACCATGTTGGAATAAATAGGGATGCACTATATGGATTTTCTTCCGCTGATACCAATAACTGATCATTTCACAGTTTTGTATTCTAAAAATGTGTTCCTAACCTGTAGTTTATCCACACCTTAGGTTAAGAAAGGCTAAAATGTAGTTAGCAAAGATGGGTAATTTAATATTCCATAGCTCTAATAATACTAATTTGTTTGTTTTTTCTGTCCTTTCTAAAACCCTTGTGTAACAGTATTGCAAACAGCAATCGTGTTGCCATTTTAAGCTTTAATTTCATTATCTGCCAACAACCGATAATATAATTTTCCCACTATCAGGCCAATAATTTATCAGTCCATTACATATTGTAAAGAAAAATGCATAAATAGTCCCAGAGGGGAGGTTCTCCCTTTCATCTCATTGAGCTGACACTGCCAGAATGCAGTGAGGGAAACAAGGATACAGGGAAGTTAACTGGCATGTATCCACAGAAATGGTGTAAGCTGTCTAGCTCTAACAGGTGTAAGAACACTAACAGAGGAGAGACGGTGATACCAATCAAGCACAGTCTGTTCAAGCCCACACGGTCCTGACAAGAGGTCTAATCAGCGTGGACGTGTGGGTGAAACAACGGTGTGCAGGGCTTTTAACACTGGTGATGTAAGACGTTTTTTAACCTTGCATATCATTTAATGTCACTCGTGGATCAATTTTCATCATATACAATGGAGTAAAATTTAAAACCTGCATTAGTAGAGAATGATGTTATATATGCCCCGTTGAACTCAAAACTCTTTCATTCTTCAAAGCTCTGATCCGGCTTACTCAGTTTATTATTGTATTCAAAATGGCATTGTGTTAACATAAAACAAATCAGCCTAGAAAAATGCTCTGAGCTCTTAGCTATACAGTACCTTAGTATAAATCGGCCAGTCAATGTGTACAGTCCAGGAAATCTAGTGTATGTCTCAAGACTGACAGATGAGGCACTGTCTACTGCTCGGACAAGCCATTTTCATTGAGACATGATGCTCTGTATTCTTTATGAGCAGTTAACTTGTGCGGGATGTTAATAACCACATCTGTGGGGACAGACTCTATAAACCCCATTAAGGATGACACGCTTCCATGTAAAATAACATCATAAAATCTGATTTAAAGGGCATTACAGCTGCAATTGAACAGTAAAACAGACCCAGACGTGTAAATATTACATCACTTTCCTCCAATGTGTTTCGTTTCTATTTTCTTTCCTCAAGACACGGTCATGGCAGCATTCTCCGTTTCCACACACAAACCACATCCAGTAATATTTTATTTAGCATCAAAAGACTTGTTTCATAGTTGATTTACCTTATCATCTGAGCAATATGTTTTCCCAGAAGCTCGCCTCTGACGCCTGAACCATGGAAATAGAAAAGAATAGACGACCTGAGCATTCATAGAAAATCATCTGAAAAAAAATTTATTGAACAGTGAAACAGAAAATGACTTTAAAAAAAAGGTAAATCTACATATCTTCTATACTGTATATAGTCTACACATATATATATATATAATATATAGATATAATGTAATGAAAAGAAACAGTCTCTTACTGTGGCTGCAGAAAGATAAAGACACATACCCCGCAGTCTCACCCCAGGACTCCTTGGAGGGATGTACACTGCTTTAAACGTGGTGACAGTCTCCAGTTTAGAGTCCTCATCCAATGTGAGGATCCCTTTGTGTCCATGTTTTTGGATTTGCGCCGTTGTCTTCCCTGTGTCGAGAGCCGCAACGGCCCTCTGGGTACAAGGACATACAGGGTTTGATGAAAAAATACAAACAAGGTGAGTTTGGAGGATACAATAAATACTAGCTTGCCACAATGTCAGCTGCGATCTGCTCCAACCACTTGTCTGCAAAAGACAAGCGGATAATGGATGAATGAACAATAAATACTACCTTAATAAAGCTGATGATGTTTGAATGCAGGCTTCAATTCAAGATTCAGGATAATGTTTAGATTTTATGGAAAACATTTATTTATTTATTTTTACATGCGATCTATAGTTAATTGTTTTATTGTTTTTTAAGTGTTGTCTTTGAGAAAAAAAAAGCCATATTCTTCTGAATCTGTGTTCTTTGTTTAGGATTAGAACTTCATTTGTCAATTAACCAATTACCAAAAATAAAATTCCTCTGCAACGACTTTGATAAAGAAACACGCATTCACCTGTTAAAGGGGCAAAATGTATTGACTGATTAAATTAAAAAAAATAAACTAAAATCATCAACATAATTTGAATAAATAGCAGGACTGGCATCATGATGTCTGTGCACTGTGTTGCAGAGATGTCTACAGAGGTTAGCATGCTAACCAGCTCCCCCAGTACACCCAGGTCCAAAGCTCCTGTAATAGTGGTGTAATATTAACGCTCCCCTGGTCCCTCTGCTCCAAGTCTGAACCGCCAACTGCAAGGCTAACTGAGCTAAGTAGCTAAGACAGCTACAGTTACCAACAATTAGCAGTGACCCAGTGATAGTGCTTAATTTGTTTTGAGCATGAATTTGACAGGTGGTGGTTTATCTTATATAAAAGCAAGCTGATTACCATTTAGTTTTTTTTTGTCAGTTAAGATAAAAAAAATTTAAAAAGATTTTTAAAAAACAACAAAAAAAAAACAACTTCTGAATAGATCACAATGGGCATGTGGTTGAGACTTTCATTCAGAATATCTGTGCTGTGTTTCTGGTATAAGCACTTGATGAGAAAATAGGTTGAATGCCTTTTATGAGCACATGTCAGCTTTAATAGTGTGACAGTCACCCTTTTCAATTGAGCTTTCAAGGAAACGAGCAGGCAGAAAAGCCTCACAGCTACAATGACACATAGCAAAAACAAAAAGGAATGGGATTATGCACACAGTCACTGTATGAAACACGCTTTGCTATTTATCTAAAACACAAAATACACCTGTAACTCCGCTCTGGTAGTCTGCACCATATTTTTTCATTTTAACGTTACATAAATTTTTGGTCTTGTGTGAGAGCAAACACACACCTGTACTTTTCCTGCTCAAAATGTGTGCCATGAAAAGGGTCTGCCCCTGAGTAGTATGTGACGTGACCCCCCCCAAACACTACTTGGTGACCACAGAAAAACAGTATGTGACTAGTTCAGTTTGGGTGTGACAACACACCTTCCACTGAGCATGTTAACTTGCCAAACACAGGTGTAACTAATGACGTGGTTGACTGGCACACCATGCTTCCACTGTTGAGTCCTCATGTCTACCGTGATATGGATATCTGCAGTAAAATTCATAATGTGGCCACAGAAAACAGCAGTCTAACTTAGTTCTGAATGCAACTCTTGAAAGCCATGGCCTACGTTTTTAATTTGATATACGTTTTTCGTTTGCTCCAAACTTAAAAGATATACATAAATGTCACAGCTTTCATAAGTTGTACGTTCATTCCGGTTATTTGCTGTTTGACAAACAGTGGACTGACGTTTGGCGGAACGCTAGCTAACATTAGCGAGGCTGACTGCGCAGTGCGCACCAGCTGTACTCACCTCTTCTACCCAGTTGTGTAACATACATCTTCCAACTTTATTTTCCACAGTGGCTGGCTGTTCAGTCATTGTGACACCAAGATAACTTAGCTGGAATGGGCCAAGTTGTCCGGAAACAACCTCCCAAACGTTTTATGCTCCGTCCTCTGAGTGAAGTAAAAAGGAATACCGCTTAGCAACGGGGTTCAGTTGACGGAAGTGTCGCCATGGCAACAACATGTATTCCCTCCCGGACAACTGTGTAAGATACACAGAAGGAAGAAAGAAAGAAAGAAAGAAAGAAAGAAAGAAAGAAAGAAAGAAAGAAAGAAAGAAAGAAAGAATTACAATGATATACATTTCTTATTGCAAGGTTAACACTGGGGGGGAATCTACTCATATGTTACATGAAGACATGCCTGAAATAAAGTTTGTGGTTCACACAAGCTACTAAAGATATTTTCATGTTTTGTTTTCTAAAATGAAATTAGTTGTTAAATGCCCTGCGTTTAAATTAGAAAGTGTTTACATGTCAGTTGCTAATAAGCTGCTAAATCAGATTACAGGTTGTAGGTGAGGTCATTATGCTGAACACAAAAACTCATCTACCCACCAATCTGTCTTTATAGGTAGATTTAACTTGCAAACTATTCTAATTTCTATCTTTACAGCTTGATCAATTTATAGTAAAGTGAAAATGTACTGGTAAAATACTTCCCCAGTCAACACTTGTCACATTTACCCATTCATACACTGGAGCGATTTGGGGTTCAGTATCTTGCTCAAGGATACTTCATGCAGCCAGGGGAGCTAGGGAATCGAACCAGCAACATTCTTGATAACTGGACAACCCCCTCTACCACCTGAGCTACACATACAAGCAGTGTTTATAGTGAAATGGGAGCCTTAGTGTTGGCTGATGGTGAAGTCTTGCAACCACAGTGTAGGCCTAACATTAGCCTTTTACTTCTGGCGATTTCATTTATGCTTAAAAAGTCATAAAAGTGGTGTTCTTCTGTGAAGATTATCTCGCTGAACAGAACCCATAGGTATCATAAACTTGTTTTTATGCACATTTTCCATTTGTTCATAAAAAAAGGCTTGATGGAACTGCCAAAACCTTTAAAGTAGAAAACATTTGAATGGAAAAGTTTGTGAATCTCAAGCATCAGCTTCAAGAGACTGAAAGTGGCAGCAGACAAAACATGAGACGACTGGGACAATAACTGAAGTGTAACAGTTACAATGCTGATTTTCTGAAAATTCTGGCTATTTGCACTACTCTTTCTGCATGCAACTTGTTGCGCTGTGTAATAAAACTGACTTACCTCTATTCAGATGTGTGTGAATGCATGAAAGGAGTATTTACTGTAACAGAGGAGCACAGGTAGATTAAATGTAGTAATTAAAAAAAATACCTTTAAAAAAATAACTGGACGAGTATCAATTCCAGCAACAATTATAAAAGAATTGAAAGGTTTCTTCTGATAGCAAAGTGAAGGAATGAATACTCTTTCTCACACTCTCTCAGGTGAGCACAGAAGCGCATCCTCTGGTCTCCAGGAGACAGCTGTGGGTGAAAGCAATGTCCCCTGAGGTGCAATTAAAGTGAGGAGAGATGACATTCCTTTCCTTTGATCACCTGGTAAAATGCCTTTACAACCATCAATCGAGTGATCCGTCCAGTCATCACCCATTACATCAGTCCCGCTGAGCCGGGGTTGCGGTGGAAACTGGAAAAGCAAAGGAAGGTACTTTAGTGTTCCTGCATTACGTAAGGTTGAGCTTAATTCAAAGTCAAAAGAGTCTAAATATGAAAAGTAAGACAACTATATACATAAATGAGCAACAGAACATTGGGTAAAACCTGGTCACTTGTTAAGTTGCTCTGAATATGTTGTTTCCCTATACATTTAAGAGACTTGGTTATGATAACTGTAAAACAGTTAAACATTTCCATTATCAAAGAAGGGCCATCTGTATCATATTTAAACAACAAGAGGGGTTAAGGTCTCCCTCCATGTATGAATATGTGTTGTCACATGGCCAAAGTTCCATAGTTAGAGAACATAAAGACAGCTGATGCAGTTCCACTGACTGATGACAAAAAGCTTATAAATAGTACACTGTTCCCAAGGTCAGGCATGAGCTTCCATCTTCAAGAAAAATACTTTTTGAAAGAATGTTATCATTTACCTACATTTGGATTTTAAATGTGTTGAACTTCTTGAATAGTTTTGGATTTTTGTTCCTGAAATTTATGTTGAAATAAATTAGAGACAGTCCACATTTACTGTGATTGCAACAACAGTGTTAAGCCGTTTTAAAATCATAAAAGCTTGTTGCTTGATTACAACATTTAACTATAATGGGAAAAATACGTGTTTTCTAATTATTTTTCCACTGTAAAAAAAAGTTTGGATTTTTATGGTAAAAAACAGCAGCTCTGTTAACCATAACGTCACCGCAGTTAATATAAAAAATATATATCTTAATACTGTGAATTTAATGGGTAAGGTTGGAGTTTGATTCCATATTTCATGAAAATAACATATGAAGAATATTGTGTTTTACTGTGCAGTTAATGGTTTGAGATATAAAGTGCTACTATATTCTGTATACATTCATTTAAAATGCTGTATAAATCATGGTTTTGCCATTTTTACAGGTTTTAGTCTGTAATAAAAAATAACTAATTAATTCTGTAAAAAATCTGTTGATTGCCATATAGTGGCTTGTTGACTGAACTGCACTGGATTGTACTGTTATCCATTTTCTGCAATATCTGTCTGAAGCAGAATTCACAGCTCACTTGTTTTACCCTGAGGGTGAATCTAATTTGCTGTCAAACCGAGGAGCAACATCTTCATTTAGGAGAACAAACTCAATATGAGAATTCATTCCTTTGCTTGGTAACTTTGTTGAATCACTTGTAATCTGTACCATTTATTCACGTCGATGCAAACCACGCTAGGTTTAACACTTGCTGCCTGTTACCGTGGATATGAGACACAGAACAAACCACTGAGTCTGTTGCTGAGAAACAGCAGAGGAGTTTTCACTGTCAGACGGCCAGAGTGTCTGGACCAGTATACCGCCTCAGCATGAAGCGCAGTCAGAAATCTAATTAATGTTTTATGGACGCTAGACTGTCAAACTGTGCCTCGTCATGCCACGCAAACTAATAGGTGTCCACCCATTATTTTACTGTGATCTGTGATTATGTTAGTTGCAAAAAGTGCGTGTACTGTACTACGTGCTGCAACAAAAGCGCAACGTGATGCTGATGTTTCGTCACTGGAGGGGTGAGGTAATCACAAAGAGTGCAAACCTTTCAAGAGGAAGAGAAACTTGCAGTATTTCCTGTGTTTCAGTTTGTCATCAATTTAACGAGTGAATTTTTCCATGGACAATAGGCAAAACAAAAAGGGAGACAGCAAAGTCCAAACAGTAGTTTACTATACTGTCTGTCATACAAGAACTGTGCTTCAATCAACACGAGTCTACATTCACACTAGCTCCATGAGGCTGGAAGGTAGGGCAGTGTAGAATACGACAGATTGATCAGTAAACTGATGTTTGGCAAATGTAATGTGCAACATTTTAGTTAAGGGTGTTAACATTCATTAATTAACACTTAACACAAAGTACAGCCGAGACACTTTGCATTGTATTTGGACATAAACCAAAAAAAAAAACATTTTGACCTGATAATGGTGTTAGATGAAAGGTCAGAGGATCCCCAAAGTTATTACAATCACTAAATAACCCTAACCTCACGGGAAAAGTCAGCCTGGATCAAAGTTGGAGACTGAAAAAACAGACAAGACCAGAGATCATGGTTACATGATCCAGTACAGAAATGGCTTGCTCAATTAGTTTAACAGTGATGGATATCAATATTGTTGATTATGACTGGTTCATTGAAATAGGTGACATCACCTTTTACCAAAAGTGATCCACCTTCAAACCAGTCAGAAGACACAAAAAGTCCCACATTTTGCAGATGATATAATTTGACGAGGAAGGATTCTGTCACTTAGAGTAATATGCTGATTAAGAAAATAGGTTTTTAGGTCAATTTTCTATCAACATACTGTAAGTTCTTCTCTATTTCTAGACCAAAATAAATTAAGATCTATTCCCAAAGTGCATGAGGAGCTTGACAAGTTAAGCAACTTTAAAGCTCGATCTCCCGAAACGTGGAGCAACATTTCCCCACACAGCATTAGCACTGTGGCTTATGTGTGGTCACTGAGGCGAGTGCGAGCTGGATGGGGATCAGATTTTCCAAATCTCATCCATATAGTTCATTATTCCATCCCTCCATCGAAAAACATCATGCAGAGAGAACTTCTCAACCGGGCCTCTCTCTCTCTCTCTCTCTCTCTCTCTCCTAACAAAGACGCAGAGAACCGATGTTGCTATTTTTGTACCACATTGTGATTACATGTTGACTAACCATCTCCATGACTACCAGCATCTCTGCAGATGTATTGATGAGATATTAATGTGTTGGACTGTTTCCTTCTCTTTCTTCAGTTGGAAACCCTGGACTGGTGTCTCACAGTCCACTTTGGAGATGTTACTTTAACTGGGAATTTCATGATTTGTGTTTTAGCCAAATCACTCTGAGACGCAGCACCAGATCCAAGATCAGCTTTCACCGCGTTACTTTCATCTTCCCCTGCAGTCACATCCTGACCTTCACACCAACTCTGACACCCTCCGCTATAATGAGTTGGAGCTCATGGCGAAAGCAGTATTTGGCTTTCATCTTTCTTTAAGGTGTGTCTGTAATTGTGTTGCGTGCATTCATTCTCGTCTTCAGGCTACAGATAGACAAGACAAGGACATATGTGCTTAGTGAATTCCTGGAATTCCAGTTTCAGTACAAACATGTGGCGACCCTCTTACTGATCGTGGATCAATAGAGAAGGAAACAGCGGGGCTGTAAAGTCTCTCCTTTCATGCATAAGGAGAGTAGCCACAGAAATCCTTTTAATTAAAATGTTTCTATTAACAATTAATCGAATGACTCTATGCAGTGAAAAAATTAGCCTGATAAACAGAGTGACTTGCCATTGTGTTATTGTCTTCTTTTGCCCAAATCAATCAGAAGTGAGCGACATATCTGTCCCACAAACATTATTTTCCAGTCAGCATGGACGCTGCAGGAGCTGTTGCTAGGAGCAATTATATGCACAGTATGTATTTTTTGCCACCAGGCCTCTCTTGAGCAAAACAATGACAAGAAAAATAGTTTGATGATGTTGTGATGTCATGTGGAATCATAGGAGTTGTGGTCAAACAACCATCATTGCAGATGAAAATCTTGCTGATGTGACTATGCAATCAGGTTCACAGATGAGGTGATGTTTTAAAGTTTTATGTTACGTTTAGTCACTTTTACTGACTTCCTTCCTCACTCTCTGATGTATCATTGAGTGGTTACCTGGGATTTAAAGCAACAGGCAAGCTAAAAAAAAAGGCACCATTACATTGCATACAATGACAGATTTCTCTGGGTTTGAGCATTGTGGGAAACATTTGGGAAAATGTAAATTCATAACTCAACAAAATATAGGACAAAGACATCAACGTTTTTAGACATTTTAATGTTATTTTTAATGTTAATAATTTTATCATGAAGCTTAAAGGGATATGTCAGTTTGTACAGCTGCATGCCTCTCATGCAGCATTGCTGTAAGGTGAGCATTTTTCTTCATTCCTTCCGCTATGTAGCTGGCTCACTATTATTCAGTAGGTTGAAACCAGCCAATGAAAACCTGTGCTTCAGAATGTCACCACAGTGAAACCATCTGTAAATAACATTTCATTTCTCTCATCGACCTGCTTTGTTCTCGCTGACATCGCTCTCCCTTTTCATTCACTTTCTAGTTCACTCGACCATCTCTCTCTGTCTCCTGACTGTAGAGCCAGTGAGGAAGGACAAAGGAAGGAATGGCGCATTTGCCAACAGCAACCAAATCCTGCATAGTATGCTTTTATTTTCTGTCAGCACCTAACAGGAACTAGTAACTGTTCTCTTTCTCTAATTTGGATAAACATACAGAAGTGGTGCGTCTCAGTAGTCTAATGGTTAAGGGACATTCCGCATAACTGCAGTGTCCATAGGTTCTAGTCCAACAAGCAGTATTGGGAAAGTTCACTTTCTACATGAACTAGTTCAAAGTTCAGTTCACAAATTTTAAAATGAACTAGTTCAGTTCATAGTTCATAATTCAAAATTTTGAACTAAGTTCACAGTTCCAAAAATAAACTAGTTCATAGTTCTTCTTTTTTTTTCAATATGTTGCTGCAAGCTATTATTTTTCTAAATTATTGCCACAGCCCATATAGAACCACAGACAGCTCTTATTCTATCAGTTTTAACACTGAAACTGCAGCTCTCCGACAATATACTGCAAAACCGGGTGGTCCAGCTGCGGCTGGGAGATGAAGACAACGGAGCTGCTACTGTACGCCGTTAATGCGATTTGGGTGGTTGAGGATCTGTTTTGGCTCGCTGTTGTCGTGTCTTTTGATTATTTATTCACTTGCACATACCTTGAAAGGCTAGCCAGGTGCTTTAGTTCCATGTGCCGTTTCAGGTTTGCTGTTGACGTTGTTGATGTACGGAGTTGCTTCTTGCTTCTTCCTTTTTATACTCCAAAATATGAACGAGTTCATGAACGATCATTCATTGAACGCATTCCGGCACAACACTGCCAACCAGGGACCTTTGTTGCAGACCATACCACTCTTGTCATCTTGTTTCCTGTCTCTCTCTACACCGTCAATTGGCAAATAAAGGCAAGTTAACAAAAAGAAAAATGTTCAGAAGAAGACTAAAAGACTAAAGACTTTGAATAATTAATTCTCAAATATAATAATATTTTCAAGGAAAATAGATTGATTATTAATCATTATTATTCTCCTTTCTACAAGCCCTGCAGAAGTATAATAAAAAAAAAATGATGTGCCTGCTCAAAAATGTTATCTCCATGACTTTTAAGTATTCAAATGCAATATTACAAGTACAACAGTAAATAGTTACGGAGCTATTTTCCACCTATGCCTTGCTGGAAAACTCTCTAGCTGCTTCAGCCAATTTCGACCAGAACTTCCTGCTCTTGTAAATGGAAGCCCTCTGTGCATCTTGCGGTACAGACATCCTTAACCTGCCTGTGAGTGAACGAAAACTGAGATTTCAATCGGTCAGACCTCAGAAGCGGCTGGCAGGACACACCGTGTTGGAAATGCAACAACATAATTCAATTTGGGCCTGTTAATACATTCACTGCTGTTAGATCTGTCTCCTGTATTTACCTAGCTGGAATAACACTTTGAGCTTGCACCGTGTGGCCCACCGCTCGGTATCGTAATAAAGAGAAGCGCCGCTGTGCTGAAGGGGCTGGTGTTATGTACGTCTTCCCTCAGCACACGGTCGGGTCTTCTTACGCCTCCTTTAAACTCCCGAGCCGAGGCCTCCTGTTTTGGTTGGCGCCCATCAGTGTAGTCAGCTGGTTCGGCACACCTTGGCCTCTTGCTTTTAGAAATCCCTTTTTTTGCTTCCACCTCGGTGTAGCACTGTCTGTGGTGCACTAACACCTTAAGTTGGCGGCTGCTCCCTTACACCCAAGGGGCAAACGTGGAAAATGTTCCCTGCCCCTGTCTCTCTGTTTTCCAGGAATGCGAGGGAAATTATTGGATTATCTTATTAAAACGTATTGAGCAAAGTGTCAGAGTACAGTACATTCAGTGGTTCACATAAACTTGATCTTTCATTAGCTTGGTCTCTAAAATGTTGGATGAAAATGCATTTTTTAAATGGAAACATGGCATGCTGGCAGATGTAATCCAGTAACCACACAGACCTACCAAAGAAAAAACTGACTGATCTCAAAACATTTTTATTTTCTTACTTATTTTCTTATTTTTTGTGCATTCATGATGTGGATCCATGTTTTTTTTTTGGGCTCAAGTCACACTACCCATGTCAAATGTGTGTCTCTTTGCATCTTTAAAAGCGTAATGTAAAATATGGCCACCTATTGAAGGTAGCTCCAAAAATACAGGGGGGAAAATAACAGCTAACTGCTGCTAACAATGTTCTTTGCTGTAACTATTTTCAGTGACTAGCTGCCATTAGCTCAGTTAGCTGTGCAGCTAAATGGCTCTATTAGCTGATTAGGAGTCTGTCAGGACCAAGACCTCACCTCTGAGACCTAGACGTAAGTCTGAAGACAGGGGATACAGTACGAAGGTGATTTACAGCAGCTATGACCAGGACTAAGACTCTGGGACTCTGGGACATGACAGGCAGCGGCAGAGAAGTGAGAGAGGTTTGGGCATCAGCAGTGGCCAACAACGGCGTGTAGGACTGGAATATTTTCACATCTTACATCCGTCTTACGTGAATTGAGGATGTATTTGGACCAAAGCAGAGGTGATTGTAGAACTGCAAACCAAGACAGTTTGGGTGAATTTGGCAAGTTAACGAGGTCATTAAGCTCGTCTTAGTTTGGTAAAGGAGAGAAACTTGAATTCAAATGGCGTATGGTTGTATTTACAGTTTGAATAAGGACAATATGTGTAAGAATATTTACTTTCTTACATTTTGTGAGTTTCTTTTGTTTAGTTAAAAAACTCAAATCTTTACCGTTTTTCAATTTTTACCTTGTGAAAATTAAAGAATTTCCACTTCTATACTTAGAGCTCAAACTACAAGGGCTTTCACAGGCTGGATAACATAATAAGAGTGCAGCACTGCTGCTTGGCGTTACCTTGCGCTTTTCAATTCGGTGTCAATGTTAACAGGTTAAACTGTTCACACAGGACAGCTAGTCTATCACCTGAAGAGATAGAATGGGCCGGGGCAATGCCAACTTCATCTCTGCAAAGAATTTAAAACTAAAATTTAATAACAATGTCTCTAAAATTATTATTGTATCGAGTTTGACCAGACCCTTAGGGGAAGGTGTACAAAGCATAGCATCATCAATCAAGTTTTAGTTTCCTGAATTTCAAACAATTACTGTTTCTTCATGCTGTAAATGGAAATACTGTAAGGAAACAAATGAGAAACTACTCCGGCTATGTTTTAGCTGAGAGATTATATGATCTTTTTCTTTAGTCCTGTTACTGGCAGGTTTACCATATGGAGTTGAAGTGTTGGCACACGGGATCTCTTTAGGGATATAACAGCCATTATTTTCTTCATTCCTAAAGGTACTTCTATTTTACAGATCCATATGGTTTTCATCCAAAAACAGCTCCAAGCTCTTTTCCACCATTAACACCTACTGCATTAGGGCAGCTCCACCCGTCACCGGTCCCATCAATGATACATACGACTAGCTGACATCTAGGAATGAAAGATAAGATTTAAACAAAACCGTCTGTCTCCAGGAAACCACACAAGGCCTTTCAGACGGTAATAAAAACAGGGTGTAGATGATTCTCAAACACCAGACTTTTTAAAAACCACAGACATGGTTTTCAATAAGAAATGGTCCGCGGCACTTCCCCTCTGAACTGCCCAGCTGCACAAGACTAAAATAACCTTCACAATTTAATGACATCAAATTATACGTCTAGCCATTAAAGTGCTGCAAATCATGTCAGTAAAATCTCAAATCCATTCTCTATCAATCTACTGGGTTCAATAGTGTTTATTGTATTGCGTCTCGAGTACTCAAAAGATTGTTATTTGCAGCTTCTGCGCGAAAAGATCTTTGTTGGAGACGTCACTGCTGTTTTCAAACTTTTCTGGAACACCTGATGACGTGAAATTATCCAGATTACATTTCAAAACTTTTTAAAACTGTTAATTTGTCCACACGTTTGATCTGACTCATATGCCACCTGCACATAAATTAACAAATTTCATATGGATCTTATGCAAGCCCAGGTGTGCAAAGCTCCCGCAGCACCCATCTGGCGACACTAATTAGGTAGGATTGTAATTATGCTGCGGTCCGACAAGAGATCAAATCAGCTTCCACCTCAGGGCCTTACGAGAAGATCTGTGGTATATTCTCCTCAAAGAAATATTTCCTAACTTCACTTTATCTTTGACACGTCAGCAAGGAGCTGCTGCCACGAACACACAAACACTTCAAGAATCATTTGTCAGCTTTTTAACACTAATCCAAGGTTAAGTCCCTTATTGAACATCTTTGCAACAATGCCATGAGTGGACAGCTTTCATCACCAAGTATCTGGTACAACAAAGCACGTCACAGGTGTGTAATCCTTCCTTGTTGTTTTAAAGAGCAGTTATTATGGATCAATGCTCTTCTCTGTGTCAACTGTTCAAAGAATTCCCACTGTCATCACCAAGAATCTAATATCAGCCACCACGTTGGAGATGACTTTTAATTAACTTTCCAGCAAAACAACACTCTTGAGCTCTGCAAGAGTTCTACCCAACTGGCTTTTAATGCTTTTAGCTAATTTCCGGAACACAACAGGACAACAGATGACGAAAAATGATTCAACGTGGCCAACCTTGCTCGAAATGATATAAAAGCAGATGATACGATCTCCGAGTCAGAACAACGAAGCAAGAGCTCTGGAAGGAAACTCATCCACGAAGCCAACGCTTTGCACCTCCTGGAAGATCTTCACCATGAGACAGTCACTCATGCCCGTCATCTTCGCCGCAGCACTTTTCTTTGAGTGCTACACACTGTCAGCGGGGTTACCCATGGGCAAGACTGAAGACAGCTCCTTGGAGCAGGATACTTTCACCTCTCTGCTGAGCGACGAGGTGACGGAAAACGGCCTCGGCGAGGCGGATCTGGCTACCGCAGACAAAACCAGGGCGCCGAGGGTAATCGTCGTCGCTGATCCAAGCCTGTGGAGGGACCTGCGCTCGCTCCACAGTGGACTGTCCCTCTACAAAAGGAGAGCTGACGAGACCAACCAGGTCATCGATCACAGAGGCCAGGACCTGAACATCCCCATCCTGAGGAGAGACACGATGAGGTGCATGGTGGGACGGGTTTACCGGCCATGCTGGGAAGTCTAGGACGGTTTGCTCCGATCGCCAAGTCTTCGAAACAGAGGACCACATCCTTCTCATGCCTCACACTGAGCTGTAACATAATCCAAAACTCTGTGTATCTATATAGAATTTATTGCAGAGAAATAAAGTCATTCATTCTGCCTTACGTCTTGTGCATGTGTGGTACCTCTTTCTTTCGACTAAACTGTGGATACTAATACTGAGTTGTTGAGGGTTAGAGTTATACTTTCAGATCCGTGCATAAGTGATGGCATAGAAGAAATTGGAGGATGGAAAAATATTGTTCATGTTTATGCTCATGTTACATTTTTGCTGTGACAAAAATGGTCCTTCTGCTTCAAGTGTTTTTGCTGAACTAGGCTAATCACCTCCAGGATTCCACTCCATACTTAACCCAAAGGCATGAATGTGGTGCTGACCTTCTAATCTCAACTCTCGAGAAAGCAAGAGCATTTCACAAAAACTTTAAACTTCAAGTCTCAAAAGTAGAAATTAGAGAATGGAAGAAAATAGGAACAGTGCCTGTGAAACAATTCCAAAACAGCTCATAAATACACAAACTTTGGGGGCATACTTCTAACCCGTCCTCATCGAAAAAAAACAACCACATACTGTCGACTGTGGAAACAGTTTATTATGACCCATATTCATGTTAGACAGTGACTTCTAATGTCTGTAGTTAATTATTACTGCAACAAAGTAGGAAGTCAGGTGAAGTGCTAAAAAGATCAACAAAGTCCACTCAGGACAGTGGATGGGATCGATTGTTGGGTAAAACAGGAACAGGACTGTCGCCCAGGAGAACACAGTTGACAGGGTGACAGCAAAAGTCAGTGTTGAGTTTTGCAGTGTTTTTTTTTTCAGTTTTGTTCAATTTTAACTTTCTGACATAGACGTTACATGACATGATGTAAGTAACTGAACTAAATAAGTAACGTAGTTATTCAAACCCAAACAACAAAGGGACCTCCACCTTTAACTTAGCCTCTTTTTGCTTATGACTCCTTACTTTGGCATAAACAAGGTGTTTTATCAATACTTTAGGAGTTCAATGACTCGTACGTGTACGTGCCTAACTAGTGGTGGATGCATGAAACATCTGGATAGTCTATCCTTGTTTAGTCTGTTACTCAAGGACTCGAGGACTGTCGCCAGGCCTTGCTCAATATCTGAGGGCATTTGAGGACATTTAATAAGAATGTGTGTGCATGCAATACAATATGTGTGTGTGATTTTATCACTAACAAACGTAAAAGGATTGTGCATGTCATATAATGTGACCTGTGATTAATAAGGCTATAATATAGCTTGTGCACTACACTAGCTCGCTAACATTACATTGTCAGTGCTGGTTTGTGCATGACACACCCACATCTTTACGTGTTTCAATGCTCTTTTGACCAATATGCCCTGTACTCTGGTGTGAGGGGCAAGAGGTTCACTTGAAATTGAGGGGTAGGGGTAAAACTTGGAAATGGGACCGGGCCATAGATGTTTTTCCTAACCTAAAAAAACTGCAAGCATATGATGATGGTCAGGTATACCTGTTGCTGTTAAACTGCAATTGTCATGTTAATTTGGCAACGGTTATATGTGTCGTTTTGGTAATCAGTGGCAATCGACCTATTCACTCACTGAGGTATGACAATGTGGTGCAAATTTCAGAATAAACAAAAGCAGGCTTCCTTCAAAATGTTCATAACACACATAACATAACACTTTAAATGGCTGTAATAGTTGCAGTAACAAGTTGATTCAGGCTTTAGTTTGGCTTCTTCAGGAGTTGTCGTAGTTTCGGTTCAACAAAAACATCTGTGATGCGGCGGAGTCGCTTTGATAGCCCTTTGACTTACTCACTTCCAGCAGATCGCCCTTTCTTCTAAAATTACAGACAGACTTTCCCATAATAGTCTGTTGCATCAGATCCTGCATACTGGTAAATGACTTCTGTCTTACGTGTGTTGGTGGCCTCGTGCCTGCTCAACAAAGCCAGACTCTTGGAAGAGTATTTCCAATTGTACAAGAGCTCATCTTATGGGAGAACTGAGGTGTGCATCGTAATAATGCCAGAGCATTAGGCTAAGCGATTTCCTAAACTCTTCAGATGTGTCCTGCACATCTGCCTTCAACTAGCCGGGGCATGATTTAATCGGAAATGGCCTTTCAATCAATCAGGATAGGAATCAAGCTTCCTGAGGTTCAATAAACATCAATTACAGATGGTTTGGCTCATTATAGCTGCTGTGGCTGCTGCCTTGCCAAATGCAGCTAATAATGACCCCCAGATTCAAACACAGATCTCTTTGTGTGCATTTGTTTTTAGCAAGGAAGTTTAAGAAACAGTTCATGTTGTAGTTTACCTCTCATTAATTGTCACCTCAGTCAGCCCTTTTTTGTCCTGATTCTACTTTTCTGTTATTATTTCCGGTCCAGTTGTGTAACCTGACCATTAATGCTCACAATTAATTATTTCTTTATGAGGTCTTTGCGACGCCAATAATGTAACTCTTAAGGCGCGGTAAGCTGCTGCTGGTACAGAATGACAATCTGTTTGTGTGGGAGATCGTATGTGTGCACACATGTAAATTGATTCAAAGTGGTCAAGCGTCTATGTGTGGTCCACTTTTGACTTGACTCTGCCAGAATCACTGTTTAAAAGCAAATGAAACGTTTCTGGTGCGTGATGGTTGTGAGTCTGTCAAAGTGCTTCAGCCAATAACTGCAGAACATTCCTCACAAAATACAGAGTGAGAGCCGTGAGTCAGCAGAAAGGAGGATGTTTCTGGGAATGTCTGCACCTTTGTGGTATTTGGGAATAAGCTTGTGGTTGGAAAAACAATTAGACTGAAGACATGGGCACATATCCAGCGTGTGAAAAATGTGATGCCTACTCTGACAAAAAGTTTGGAAAACTGGTACTTTGTAAACTATATTTGACTTGTTTGACAGCATAAAAATAGTTTTATAAGTAAATCCTTTAATTTTGATTAACGATAGATAGACAGATGGGTTTCCTCAACAGAAGACTTGGGGACACAGATGATGCAGGTTCGCTGGTTGATGTGTCAAGTCCACCACTTTTGCCCTGTCTTCACAGATATATTTATTAAGATTAAGATGTTACTTTATTGATCGTCCTTGGGAGAAGTTTGCAGGTAACACAGCAGTAGAGGGATATAGGTAGCAGCACAAGAGTAAGTCGAGACGATAGTAAAGAGATATTGGAAGAATAAATTAACAATTTGAATAGAAAACAAGAGATTCACCCACTGCCTACCCACTCCATGTGAGAGTTCCCACTCAGTACATAGACTTACCGTACATTGAGATTTAGGCCATTTATGTTGACATCCCGCGCTGTCACGTGCACAAGCCTCTCCTGCCATCTACTTCCATTACATTGGACAAAAGGCAAACTCCTCATCTCAGACTAAAAACATCTCGATGGAAAAATAGCACGACAAGTAAGAGGAGAAATATTGTATTGTTTTGATTTTGGGGAGAACTTTCCACTTCACAGATGTTAGCGTCTTAACATACTATCCAAAGAGATCAGCATGCTGTTAGGTTAATAGTACGCTTCTGTAGGCATGAATTCTTCTTTGATTTGGCTGGCTGGTAGTGGGCGGGGCTTATCAATAAACCTAGTGGCCCAGGTGTACTAACGAGGCTTGGTAAATGCTTCCAGTGACGATTTTGGCGCTGAAGCATTGTGAACCACCTGTGTGGGACCTGACATCTACGTCACTGTTCTGCCGTGAAGACGGACAACCAACTACCTCCAGTTTCATTTTCTTTTTTGACTTCCAACCACCAAAAAAACTTGAGTGAGACTCTGTGTCGACTACACTGGAGCTGGACGCTCGTAGTGAGCTGACAGTCGGAGCTCATTCGTGTTCGCGGACCAGGGGTAGCACACCATACACTGCCAGCCGGCCTATTCTTTATATATGAGCTCGTGTTAGGGAATGTGTCACACCTCATTCATTCTCTGACATTATTAACACTGACTTCAACCTGATAGTTTTTTTAACTTACAGCCTCACAGAGCTGCGATCATGACTGTTGACATTGTAGTTTTATTGCAGACAAATAGTTTTAGCATGTGGACTTCACTAAGACTGATGAATTTTAAAGGGTAATTATTGAGTCACAATCTGGGGAAGATTTACTAACGTTGTGTGAGCGGAATTATGCTACATTAACTATTTCCAAATAATAGCAGCCCACCACAGTGTTTATTTTCCTGTTTCATGCTCAACAAACACTCTGCCATAATGCTTCCAGTCTTTGGCTTAAAATACAAAAGCCTTGCCCTTTAGAATTATGACAAATTACAAGGAGAGCCTTTTGGCATTTACCTTCCTCTTAATTGTGTACAATTCAGATAAAGGTTTTATGGGAAGGGGTTTGTTTTACTGATAACCGTGGGGAGCAACATCTGGAAGCTGTTAAACATCAGGCTGTGAAATTTTTTTTTGAATCAGTTTAACTCACCATGACTTTTATCACTGTGAATCTCAAATGCTTTCCTGAGATGTTTCTCAACAGTTCTTATGTTTCAGTACATAGTGATTCACTGTTTCAAAAATACCACAATTTACCTGTGAAAAAATGTATAACAGTCTCCTGGTAGGGTTAGGTGTGAATTGGGGTTGTGATTTCTGTGGAGTTTTAAAAAATGTTTTTTTTTTTTACTGTTTTTCCCAGAGTTCATTGTCTATGGAGCCTTGTCCTCTTTCTGAGCAGAGGAAGGCATTGTGACTGCATCTGTTGTCCTGTGGGTGAACAAATGCATTTGCAAAAACATTTCTCTACAACATTGTTGTGAATGTAGAGTTGTTGTGAATAAGGTCAAAAATGGGTTGTTGGCTGTTTAACTCAACATCCATAAGCCGAAATTACTTTAATGGCTCTTTTTAGGAAGTGGAAGTAAACTGTTTAGGTGCAAAATTAATATAATGACATATAGCTAATAGCAACTGCACAGCTGTACAGAGTTGTCTAATGTTAAGTATTTGTAAATGAAGAGCTTCAACTGCAATAATCAGCATGGTGAGGAAATACTGCCCATATTTAGTACAGATCAGTGTTGGGGCTGACAGGCTAAAAGGTTGCGCATTACAGTAATGTATTACTTTAAGCAGTAATGTATCACGCTTCTAATAGGATTCGGGTAATATATTACATTTACTGTGTCCAGTAAGTGTTTTATAATGTTTTTTAACAATGTATCCAACCCACGGCACTTCCGCCAGTGTGCCACCAGAGATAATGAGAGAGAGTCAAAATGTACGTTTTCGTACTAGGTTTACCACCATTACTTTGAGTTTAGCAGAGAAAAAGACAGAAACTTTAAGGAAAAGTCAAGTGCAATTTTTACATTGGGAAGTTGGGTTAGCTCTCCACAGCCTGCATAACAGCCTGTTAATAATAGGCCTAGTTTTGATAAAAAGAGATCACTCATTTGGCTATTCAGTATCGCCCACCACTGAACTTTTACCGTCTTCCATTTTAAAATGTCTAGTTGTACTCCTGCTAATATTTTGGTTAAAGCAACCCAGAAGAAATGTAATCAGTAACTCTACACAGATAGTAATGTTGTAAAGTTATACATTTTCAAATGAAAATTACTAGTCATTTGTAAAACAGTACTTTTTGAACGTAACTTGCCCAACAATGGCAAAGATTCATTTTACTCTATTCCTTCCTGATTCCCAAAACAACATATAAGCCTATCGACATAAATCACTGTTCTCAAAACAACACGATGTACCAGCAACAGGCGTATCGGACCGTTGTGCGGTTGCTATTCGGTTAGGTCTAAGCACCCAAAGTATTTGATTAGGTTCATGGTTTAGCTTAAAATAAGCATATTACTAATGTTACTTAAGTTACATTATATATGTGACATAGGTTAACCCCATTACTGACTTAAAATAACTGACCTATGATCTTTGGCTTCACAGGGGACACAAACAGAGGTCTTTTGGGTCAAAGGCCTGTGTTTGTTTGAGCCATCCCTCCACTACATTCTCATCTGTTTGTGTACTTTGTCATCCTTTTTAACTAATTCCCCTGATTTCCTCCTGTGCTACCTCATGATTACCACGGCCATTAGACATCGGCTCCTCACAATAAACAAACATGGATTGCGAAAACCAATTTGCACTGTACATCTTTACAGTAGTTTTTCTGATGCAGACGGGCTGTCAAGTCCGATAACAACGGATTTGACGGATACAAATGTGAATTCAAATGTGACATTAAGCTTCTAACCATTACATAATTGAAGCAAAAACCTTTAAGGCCATTAATTATTGGTATTTTCCCATTAAGATTTTGTATTACACCTCATGATAAATGTGTGGCCAGGCTCTGTTGCAGTTAATGGACGGATCAAAAGGCACTTTGTTTCCTCTGCAGGGAGGCATTGTAAAGCTTGCTTGCCTTGCCTGTCGTTTCTTCCGGAAGAATAGCACTATTAATAGCTGGAGGAACAGCAGGAGAAAGGTTGGCCGTCCATTGAAACCGTCTTGGACTTCATTATCAAAGGGTGGAAAGCCCAGCTTGGCTGTCTGCTTCATGCTACACACTACTCAGTTGCCTTTCCCATAGAACAGTTCCATTTAAGATTATAAGGCTCTTAAGAAACCTCCGGACAGTTGAACTCAGTCAATGCAGATTTTGTAACTGTGATACTTCTCGAGTGGGGCATTAAACAGAAGAAGAATCATTTACAGCCTTTTTGGAGGATAATAAATGAAAAGAATTTTTGAATCAGTGATTGCAGAGACAATATATCAATGTAAAGTCTATTTCAAACATGGTACACAGCTTGATAAAAAAAAAAAGTATCCTTCCATTATTGTCATTTCACATGCTCTGGAATGTGATAAAATCTTGATTAATTGCGAGCGCAGTTACAGCAAGCTAACATATATGTATATTGTACTGCAAAGGACAAATTAGTGTGTAATCAACAGTTCTTTGATAAGGTACCAAAAATCATTCAAGCAAAGTGTTGACTTGATCAAAGCCGAAACATTTTCCACGGCTCACCAAAACAAGAGGCAAAATAGAAAATGGATGAGGTCCACTGTATCTCTGGCTGGTTTGTGCTGACCCTATCTTACAAACACAAGTCCTGACATCTGAGCAGAGGCAACAGTGTCTGTAGGCACAGGTAGGACAATGTTGTTCTTAATTTAATACAAACTGTATTTTCCAATCATCATGTAAGAAATGTGTTATCAAGTTAAGATCATTGCGTCATTCTGGGACTGTATTTTTATATGCTATTTTATATTGTATTCAGTCTATTTACCGTACAAATGGAAATTAAGTGTTTGTGTAGTTGTGTGCCATTATCCTAAATGTTTCCAGCAATGTTGAAACACAGAGAAATCTGTATTTTATTCGAGGTAACGGTGTGTTTCATTTGGTTGCCTGACACGTCGGCCACTGTGACTGAATGCAACGTGACTAAAACTTTAAAATGTTGCCTGCCCATGAACATTTCTGCCTGAGTAAAATCAACTTCCATGATCACATGCTACATGCCTCTTTTGTTTTATTTTGATTGAGAGACTCCTAGTGGCAGAAATTACATACTACATGTTGAAAATCCTTACTTTCTATTGTGCGATTGTTTCTGTAACGCTTTTATTTTCACTTCACTATTATTGAAATGTTTATTGTTTTAAAAAGTAACAGGGCTCCCGAAGTCTTTCAAAATCTTTGAAACAATTTGATGGGTATCTTCTTTTCAAGCAGAAAATAAAAAAAAAAGAGGAAATAAAAAATGTGGGAAGAAATAAAAGAAGAAAAATATTTTACATATACACAAAGAAATCTCCATAATTAACGTACTTCAAAGTAGGGTCTGGTGGGTAAAAAGGGATTTGTCGCATTTTTGCTTTGATCATTTAAAATGCTTACAGCTTATATAAGAGAGAATGGGCAGCTGTAGCTCAGGAGGTAGAGCTGGTTGCCTAGTAATCGGAAGGTTGCTGGCATGTCGAATCGTCCAAGATAGTGAACTCCAAATTGCTCCTGATGAGCAGTTGGCACCTTGAATGGCAGCCTCTGCCATTAATGTATGAATGTGTGATTGGATGGGTGAATGTGAAAAGTGTTGTAAAGCGCTTTGAGTCATCAGTTGACTGGAAAAGTGCTATAGAAATGCAAGTCCATTTACCAGTGGCGAATAAGAACATTTTAAGTATTGCAGCACCAATAATAGAAACAGATCAGAAAATAACTACCATGGATGTCCCCAGCTCTTGATCAGTTCCTGATGTGACTCTCTGATGTACAAATAATTAGTGGTTGGGATGCAGGGATGGTATTAACATAATGTTTTGGACAGAGGGACTATTCAAGCTGTGTCAGCAGAGGCCTCCAATTGTCTGAAATGTCTGAGGCAGCTGGCGCAGTGAATGGAGGTGAACACATGAAGGCTTATTATAGCAGGAAAGGAGTCATCTGCGTATGGCTCATGCACTTTCTTGTTTGTTCAACAGCGCCAGTTTTGCACAGTTTACAACAAATGGCTTTCACTCTCAATGGGGTGCCTTGGGAAAAAAAACACATCTGGAACCCATTTTTGGCGTGATTATTCTGTCTAGGCAGTCGAGATGAAAATCAGTACATTGTTTGACCAAATTGCAACTCCAGTATTTTATATTTACTTATGCCCTTGAGATATTTTTATCTGGCTTATTTGTGGAAATACAATATACTGGACTGCCAGGGTTAGTTCCTATAGCTTGAATATTCTCTACTTCCATTAAGATAATCTTGATCACGTTCATTAGAAATCTATTGTGTGATTTTGACACAGGATCTCATGAAATAGAAAAAATGCTTCCTTGAAAGGTGACTTTGGCATGGGACACAGGAGCATCAATCATTTGTGCAAACCGCTGAGATGTCACACATTTGTGTTTGTTGAAACTTGTCATTAATGGTATCATGGAAGTCTCCCCTTTTTTGTATGAACCACTGGTCACTGGTGCAAACTAATGATGTCAGTTAGTACAAACGCATATTAACACTTACAGCTGTATATTTACACATCTAATAGAAACAGACTGACGTGGGAATCCCATTGTAGCAATCATCAATCTCATTGTGTGTTGCTACAACAGCATCTGCCCCTCACTTGTAGCCTTAATTTCTACTTCTCTTATTCCATCACTTCATTGACTTCTCCTTTCAAAGACTGAACACTTCCTGTTACTGCAGATTAAAAGCCTTCCAGTTTGGGTGTTGCTTAAAAAGCAGATGCACACACTGTTTTCCCTGAGGAACTTCCATAGATTCCTGAAAATAATTAAGGACACCATCAAGGTGAAATATTTTGTGCTGTGGCCCAAATGTAGTCAACCTTTGACTATTCCTGCAGGTCAAAGTCGAAGCCTTTTCCTCTGCCACACTTTATCGATCCCTGTGGAGGAAATAAGCTTCCTTCCTCCATAGAGTTTGAGAGCACAGAAGACAGGGGTCATGGGACCACAGACTTCAGACTTCAGATTAAGGCGTTAACTGTGAACCTTAGGACAATAATGTAGCAGAAACACAAAAAAGTGACCGGAGATTGATCATAGTGTGGTTCTAGGGCAAGATTGCTAAATAAATGTACAGTGATTTTCAACCTATAAGAACCCATGGCGACACACTTGTAACAAACAATTTAAATGTACAAAAATGGGTTTTCGGCTCTTATGGGTAAAATTAAGCTAATTCGGTATTTAGAAGAAAGATTTTTTTCAAATGAAACACAATAATTACTCTGTGCTTTATAAAGGGCAATAATAAAACAGAGAAAAATAGATATATTTATTTAGATTGTTTTCTAATTTCTATAACTTAGATTATTATGAAGAATCAAGGTCAAAATACAATTTCATGCACATATGTATGTAGACAAGCAACAACATACTGTATGTAACATGCACAGTGCATACATTGTGTATACATGCACAGAGACATTTCAGTGCATACACAACCTCATATATTTGCATATCTTTGCCATTTGGCCATTTATTTACAGTGACCGTAGTATAAAAATAGATGTATAGGGAATTGTATATACACATGTTTATTATCTTAGAGATTAAAGACTGAATGAGTTATACATTGTAGATAGAAATATACTTTTTAAAGAAGTTGAACATCTGCTCTCCCATCTGTCTGAAGCCATAAATGTTGCATTTAGTCTCTACATGTATTGCATTAAGTGCAGTGACAATGACTGGCTGTATGTGAATGAAACCTGATATTGAAATCTAATTTGGTCAAGCTCAATTCTTTCTTCCCTAATATGATCAGTCTAATAGTTTGGTCAACCGGTTACATAGCATATGGCGCCAAAGGGCTCTCCGATTTCCAGTGCTAATGACATTCCTCCTGGTCAGTTTGAATAATCAGTGTAACGGCTCAACATCTTTGAGCCTGACTAGCTGTTCGTCACCAGAGTCCTGAGCCATCAGATAAAATGTCACAATGGTTTTGGAGAAGGATGCTGGAGATGGCAGTAACTGAAGACAGAGCTATCTAAGGATGGCGATGTAAGTCGCTTAGCCAGGTATGTTCTCAACCTTGGTCCAGGTTGAAATATATCGGCAACTGGTAGCTCGATTGTCACAAAATCAGTCCATCCCCTGTTCTTCAGTGCCATCATCATTGTCCGATGCTTTGGTTTATAACAGCCTCTGCTGTACTCTGTTTTTTGCGCTAAATAGCAAATATTAGCATGCTAGCACGCTAAACTCAGATAGCGGACATGGTAATTATACTTGCCAAACATCAGCTTAGTGTGTTGCATTTAGCTCAAAGCTGTGCTGTGTTAAAGTTCAACATATGAAACTCAATACTCAAGTTGAAAAAAAATTTAATTGAATTTAGTATTCATACCTATATTTTCATTAGTGTATAATTGCCTGAAGCTAAGAATTCTTGTGATTTCATTGCTTTAGAATGAGGCTTTGATATCACAGGGAGCGGGTCATCCTGTATGGTATCCGCCATGTTGAACCGACGTGTTTCTATAGTGGTCCAGAACAGACAAAGCGAACACAGGCTCTAGGGGAGGCTAAGAAGAGGGGTAACCAGTTGGCTGTAATCTGCAGCCACACTGCTAGAAGTCACTAAATCGTTCACTCTGACCTATTGGGCCATTTATGCATTATTGGAACTCATTTTTGTGATGCTTGCTCTATATTCAGTTGCCTCTGACCACCAGGGCCTGACGCACCAGATGTTAGTTTGTGCTAGTGATTTGACGACCTTTCCAGGCTCCCCGAAGCCCTCGGTCCAAAGGGTGAGAGACAGATGAGACAGGAGAGAGAGAGAGAGAGAGAAAGAAAGATGGCTCTGGGCGACGGGGTTACTTTCATGTCTCTTGACTTGGTTGCTGACTGTGTTGATTTTCCACTATGTTTTAGTGTTTTTCTGTGTATTCTACGAGCTGAACTTCCCAGAAATGAGACAGAAGCGGAGCAGTGGGAGAGCGGAAATACCTCATACTACGCTGTAGAACACGACTTATTTCATGTGTTTCTAAGTACGATTTGCGTTTCATTTTCATAGCAAGGGTTCACTCAGGGAACAAGGGTTCCCTGAGTTCACAACAGGAAAAATAGGGGCACAGTGAGAATACATTTGAAGTCGAGCAGTATGGAGGTTGTTATAAAGCAGTAACTCCTCACTATAAGTATCAGAGCAGGACAGTAAATTGTTGTGATCCTGAAGAGAGCAGCTAATGACTCTGTGTGTTCTTGTTATGACACAAGAGTGCCCAGTTGGACCGATTCGATCAAGCTTTCCTCCACTTCACCCTGTCACACAGTGGTGTTGACACCAGAGCGTCACATAAGTAATGGCTGCATTTTTACCGTGGATCTCTTCAGTCTGAATTGGCATTACACTCTTCTGGCAGTCTGGCAGCATTGGACTGAGGAAAACTGCCAGTTGTGAGGAGGACAGGGTGTAATCTCCACAATCTTTGTCAGCGGTCCTTCCATCGAAACATTTATGCTTTTCAATCTATTCAAGAAAAGGACATGTTTAGGGTTTTAGATTCTTTTCAGAAGAGACTATTAGACCAAAAGGCATTATGAGATGATTCGGGGAGTTCATGCAAGTTGCCTATATGTCATATATGCTGTATCCATCTTGATTTAAACCTTTAAAAGAAAAGGTCAATGGAAATAGCTCAACATTCTGGGAAATATGCTTATTGGCATTTGCATTTTTTCCAAGAGATGATAGATGATAGTTTAGGTCTGCAGGCCTAAAGTCAGTTGTCTTAAACCCATGAACTCTCATTTTAACCTTTCTTTATGTCTACATGTAAAAAACATGTTAATTGGCAAGCTTTAGAGGTGTTGGTTGGCACATGTTTGATCTTCCATCAGAGCTAGGCCCTGCCTCTGGTCTTAAATGAGCTAACCAGACTGTGGCTGCAGCTAGCTGGCTAGGTAGCACATTTACATGATCTCATCTCACTATCAGAGAGAAAGCATTATCAAACTGTTCTCTAGGTGTTGTTCTATAACATGTGAAGTTGTCACTACTACACACCTACAAACAAAAGCAAGCACACTAAATTAGGCTACGTCACATTATCAAGCTTTGTCAGAACATCTCCAGTAGGATCAACACTGCTAATATTAGAGCACAATTGAATATAAATGCATACAAAGTATGATAAAAAAAAAATTTTTAAAAAAAAGATATGTGATTGTCTTCACAGTCACCATATCTCAACCACACTTAACACTTTAGGCAGATTTTGCAGTGATGTGTCCAACAGCACTCTGCACCATCATCATGAAACACCAAAATAAGATGATCTTTTCTGAATAATGTCCTCCGGGAGCTTCAAGCAGCTGGTCCTTCAGGTGGTTCATTTGGTCACTCAGGAGGCTCTAGAAGTCAGTGAAATAGGTTCTAGGGGTCCTGCAGGAGGTTCTTGTACTCAATAAAGACGTTCTAGTGGCTCCTTAGGGGCTTTTAGTGGTCACTGGGGAGTTTGAAGCAGTCTTGTACATAGTTTCTGATCTTTTAGGTGGTTCTAGTGATTACTTAGGAGGTTCTAGCTGTCTTGTAGGTGATTCGTGTTCTTCATGTGATTCTAAAGGTTCTTTGGGAGGCTCTAGTGGTCACTGACATAGTTATATAGAATAGAATAGAATAGAATTACTTTGATATCTTCCTTCAAGTTTGTCCTTGTGGTCCTTTTGGAGGCTCTAGACATCTTACAGGTGGGTTTTGGTCTGTTACATGGTTCTAGTGGGTCCTTTTGGAGGTTCTAGTGGTCACAGATCAGTGACAAGGTTCTGTTGGCCTTTAAGGTGGTTCTTGTGGGCCTCTGGGACATTTCAGTAGTCACTGAGGAGTTTCAGTTGGTCCTTTGTGGTTTTAGTGATCCTATTGGAGGTTCTAGTGATTACTCAAGAAGTTGTACTGGTATTAGGTGGTATGTGGTTCTTGGTTCATAATGTTGTTCTAATGGGTTCTTTAGGAGGTTCAAAAGGTCACTGATAAGGTTCTATTGGCCTTTTATGTTCTTGTTTGCATCTAGGAAGTTTTAGTGGTCATTGAGGAGATTGAGTTGGTCCTTTGTTGTCGCAGTGGTCCTAGACTAGGTTCTACATAGTGGCCATTGAGGGGGTTGTTTGGCTAGAATGTTCTAATTAAGTTTTACGTGGTTCTTGGTTTTTTGCATAGTTCTATTGGTTCTTTGGGAGTTTCACAGCGCGATGGTCACTGTGGTCTTTTAGGAAGTTTAAGTGGTCATTGAGTCATTTTAAGCGGTCCTTTGTGGTTTCAGTGGCTCTTTAGGGGGTTCTAGTAGTCACTTGGGAGGTTGTATGGATCTTTCACCTGGTTTTTGTGTTCCTTTTGGAGGTTCTAGATGTTTTTAGGTGGTTCTTTGGTCATTGGTTGTAGTGGTTCTTTGGGAGGTTCAAATTGTCATTGAAATGGTTTTACCTGTTTTTAGGATGCTGCCCTGTAGGAGGTTTAATGGGACACAGAAGAGATTCAGTGGGTTGGTTGTGGTTGTAGCAGTCCTATAAAGGAATTAAGTAGTGAACGTGGAAGTTGAGTGGGTGTTTGAGGTGGTTCTTGTAATCTTTTTGGAGGTTATAGTGGTCAGCTAGGAGATTCAGTGGAACCCCTAGGTAATCTGGTGGACTTTTAGGGAGGCTCTAGGCAAGTGTTAGAGCTTGTTGTGCGCTGTAAGAACATTTTAGGTCTCCTTCAAACACCTGAGGGCAAGGTGTTAGACAGAACTCTCCACCACCATCACCAACACCAAATGATGATAACCAACGGAGTATCTTTTGGAGGAATGGTTTTCATCCCTGCAGTAGAATTAAGAAACTTATATAATCTATGACAAGGAGCACTGCAACTATTGCTGTTGCTGGAGGTGCATGCTAGACAACATTACTAAGAGTTTCCCTTGAATTTGTCACCCGTATGGACTTTGCAGCTTATGTATAGCAGTGAATTGTGGCCTTTCTTGTCAAATATGTCTCTGTACTTTTCAGTCTTCAGCTACAGTGTTTTCCCTGTACAGTCACCAGTCATTATGAACCTTGGTTACATAAGCTTGTATTCACAGACACACGCACACAGTGTTCCCTCTTGACCAACATGGCCTGCTGGTGAATCGACCTGCAGAGGCAGAGCGCTCGTCTCCTCAGACAGACTTTTCCGGCAGAGCTGTGGTCCTCCACAGCTGACTCCATCATTCAGTCCCAGGTGCCCTTGTCTGGCTCCATGGGGCCGGGTGACATCATCGTCACCCCCCTCTCCCCTCTCCCCCTGCTGTCTCTAATGGAGACCCGGTACTGGTGAAGGGGCCTTGTGAATAATTTAGGAGCTCTGGTGCACTTTATAACCTGGCCTGCAAGGCTAGCCGGGACATTCACCCTAAGTGCATTAGTATAATAGTCAGGGAGGAAACTAGCCTTTATTGACTAATATAATCAATAACTGCTCTGCTGTTCGTCGAGTCCCTTGAGGTTGCTGTGTGCATGTGATGATGGACCATGCTACCAGAAAACACAGAAAACACTGAGAATGACGGAAAAAGTAAGCTCACATAATCACACTTTGAGGATAATTTGTTTATCCCTGATTCTCGGAGAAATGACGAGCAGGTGTTGTCTGAAAAATTGTAGCAATTTTACTCATTTGTTTATTTTGAGTAAGGCGGCACTCTAAACAGCCAGAAAATTTTTTTTCCAAGGCAAGGCAGAGCAACGCCACAGATTGGGGTGACCAATTTTGACAAGAGAAAGAGCTCTATAATTAAGTAAACTCAGTGTCGTTTCAGATAGGAGAGTGACGTGACAAATGGTGTAATTATCCCAGGCTTCTTGAGTGAAATGAGACTCCTGGAAATATGCATTCTGGGGAGGAGCTCACCTTCCTGAGGTGAAAGCTGAAAGAAAAAGGACTCCATTTTAATTTGCGAAAGTGCTTACTCAGCACTGTACATAGAGAGCACACTGTTGGTAACAGTGTGAGAAATAAGCAACACAAAAAAACGAGTGTTTGCATAAGATTGATGCATATTTGGCTTGGTGACAGCCAGTGTTATAGAGGCACTTTGTGTAATACACATTCATTTCATTTATTTCCATTCGGCAATCATCCTGAGAAGCAGACTCGGCCTCTATAAGATAAGGCCATTAACATGAATAATGAGGGTACGGATATTCTTTTCTCTTCTAATAACCATATAATCACCTTGTTTGGCCACATCATATATCTTCAGGTATGTGTTTATATTGGTTTTGGTATGAATTATGCTGTAGTTTGTTCATGGTGTGGTTTCATTCATGTTTATTGTTGTCGCTATCATTTTGTGTTTTTGTGGTTCTGTTCTCATAACAGAATGTGGCTGCTCAGGTCGCCTCAGACAGCGGGCCTGACAAACATGTTTTATTCTTTTTTTTTAAAAATTTAATCTAATATGTAACGCATTCAATGTTAGCCTCGTTCAATATCATTACACTGGAGTCCCAAACCTAAGCCTTCAGTTTTCTAAAGGAAAAATCTGCTAAATATCAGTGTTTTGACATGTCATATGAGAAACACTTCCTGATACATACATACGTGTATCAACATTTACCGAACAACATGACCGTTGCAGCGTACCAGTGACGGGTGTCACCTTTGTTGTACACCCACAGTTCGGTTGGGTTTGGGCAGGAAATCTAGGTAGTTAGACTTGGGAAAGCATTGTGGGTTGAGTAAATTGTTAGCATGCACAGATATTTAAGTGCAGCTATGGATTCAAGCCAAATAGGTTTGCATGAGAAGCGGCGGAGATGCCAAGGTCCAGTTTGGGACACTCTTTGTCAGTCTCCGTGTTGCATGCAGACAACAGGAGGAGATGGCCAAGTGACCCCAGAGGTTGATTTACAATGTGTCAGCAGTAGCGGAATTGTACCCCTACCCCCCTCCTCCCAGCACACAGAGGGATGAACACAGCTCAGAGGTGGCGTTTGCCAGGCAGCCTGACTCACCAAACAGGTCAGATTACAACATACTGTAGATACCAGGAGACGTCTCTGAAGACCAGCCTACATTATTTTACATTTAAATGGGGGAAATGGGGATATTACTTCAATGACTCACTACAAACATGTCACATACACATCCTCCATCAAGGGTATTTTTGTTGTTGTGGTTCTTCTGTGAATGATTGTTTTTAAGGATTTTATGCCGAAAAAGTTGTAAAGATGAATATATATGTTCAAAATCAACAAGCAGACCTTAAAATCTACAGTACTGCATTCCATGGCTTACAAGCCAGGCGTCGACACTTATCATCACAGAAGAGAATAATGCACTGACATGACTCCAATCACAGCACCAAGCACTACATTCATGGGCAGTCTTGTGCTCATTATTACTGATCTCATAAATCAAAGCACAAACACTGGCCCGGTTCCCTCTGAGTAAAACGGTGTGATATAACCTCCGATAGTTACGGTGGGTGACAGCAATAACTTAATGGCCCTTTAGCGCTTATCATGTTGCACAATGATGTTATATGAAAATACAAGCAACAGTTTGTTAAGTACGACCTATTTGTGCTCCAGTCTGGATGATGTAATGTGAACATCACGATGTACTGTACATGACCACTGCTGGGGAAATTAGTGAGCTGCATTTCTCGAGCCAGAAAAGAATAATTTAATGACATTATTATGTTTGATTCCTAAATGAGCCCACTGAGAGTAATATCATGCAAGTCTGCCAGTTTGTTCAGAACATGTGGCATAATGTTTTTCTTCTCCACGGCCGGCACGGACAAGAGGAATGATTACAGCAACCAATAACTGTTAGACCTTCTTTTGTTTCAACTTATCACTCTGAAGTAAATACAATAGAGTGTAATGCCTGTTAAAAAAAAAAAAAAAAGACACCATATAGACTAGTTCCCTATAAACCCTGAGCTATGCTTTACGGCCTCAATTTTTCCTATGAAAATATAGGTCATGTATTGGCACAAAGGAAGTGCACTGGCCATTGCACAACCAAACCAGGAAGAGACATTGTTTTTCCTGGCTGCTATCTCCAGGTAACTGTGTAAGAACTGGAATAATAGTGGAGAGACTCTGCGCTACAAAAGAAAAAAAGAACCCAATGTGCATCTCATGGAACATAAAAGACCAGAGGCCCATGCTCATGACAGTGTGGGATGTAAACATTAATTGGCATCCTCCGCAGCTGAGCTGCAATCTCAGTTAGCTTAGTTAGCTAGCCTCTCATCACTGAAAAAAAGAACGCTTTCCTCTGCTCAGTGATACAGAAAGAAAATAGTTACCACATGAAACTTCTCACAACGATTTCTGTGGATGATTTCTGGAAAGAGTCATTTTTGTTTAATTTTAAATGTATTTTTTTTACCCCGCTTTATTCGAGAGAAGGCAAAGCAGTGTGGTATTAGCACCTCTACTCAAGTAAACGATCGGAATTCTTTTTGGATCACTGGTGCAGAAACTCTTTAACGAGCTCAAAATGCAACTGTAAGATCCCTGATTGAAATACAAATTTGACCTCAGTAACTCACATCTAGCATTGTGGTTGTTCCCTACTTAGACACCAACCAGCAAAAAGCATGTCGTTGGCTGGTTTCTTCCTGTGAGAAAGTCTGCTGGCACCTTAAAAATCGTTGGATCAAACCCATTAAACCCCAGAACTTGTGTAGTGAGGGCCAGTGGAAAAAGAGTTGGGGAAGTGAATAACCAGCACTCCTCGCATCCCTGCAACCACACTGTACTGGAGGGATCCAGTGGAGCTAGTCAGGGGCCAAAAATAACCTCTGAGAGCTGAAACAAGATAATAACTTCTTTTTGTCTCCCCAAAACAGGATCTCTTGCCAAAGCATGCATGTAATAAAAATTTGGATTTCTACACATGGCTTTTTCCTTTAAATTGACTTGGTTTTTGAGTCTATTTTGTGTCTTTGTGTATCCAGGCTCTTGTTTGAAAAGGTACAGTAAATAAATGATTGGTATAGGACATTCTTCCAATGTGTACATGCAGCAATTCTGTCATGAATTTTGGTCTTATGTTCTTAATAATTTTGTAGTCCAGAGGCTGTAGCTGGGAAATTTTCACTGTTATTCTGAGAACTTTGAGGAGTTCCTATCCATGTTGGCGTAAAGGTCCCATATTGTGGAAAGTGAAATTACATTTATTTTTGTCAAGCAGGTCAAGGTGCTTCAAAATGACTGAAAGTTTCAAAACACTCAAAATCAGAGAGAAATGCACACACCCTGTATTCAGGAAATGTGCCTTTAAACAAGCCATCAGGAAATCCTTAAGGTTGTAATGTCACAACTATGTAGTCATTGCCCTCCGCCACGCCCCCAGCATGACCATGGTCGCAAAGCTGGGGGCGGAGCTCATGTGGAAACACGGTTGCTGGTGCCTGTTCAGGCCTGTGAGAGTTGAGCAATCGGATCAGACTGGGCGGTTCATGAGACGATCTTAAAGAGACAGGCACTAAAATGGGGAGTTCAGACAGAGGGCGAATAGAGGTGCTGCAGCAATGGTCAGCATTTTTTAGCAGACACCCAAATGAACTTAACTGAAAATGAGCATAATATGGGAGCTTTAAATCTTCTGATGAAGCTCATGTGACACTATAGAAAGCACCAGAACAGCTTCTAGATGGACCTTCAAACAAGTTTATCTTGATGACTGCTATTTTAAGGGCAAGCAAGAATTTTGAAGCTCAATATTCACGCCAACATCGACGAGAAGTTCTCAAAAAAGTTACTCATACTGATGAAAAACGTGTGATATTATAGACAGCAGCGGAACAGCTACTAAATGGACCTTGGGGTGATTGTTTTTTTGTCAAACGATTTACAGAGTACACAGGGGACAGGACAACTGACTTCATGTACATAGTTTTGAGATGTTTTATTTTTCAGATTCAGCTGATTCTGATCTTTGTTCAGTCCATCTTTGGCATCAGTATGAAAATGTCAAAGCTTTTCTGCTCTACTTCCAAAGTACTCTCACAGAGCTCTGGCCTTGAAAAGAAAACACACTGTTCTCCTGTCCGTGGTGATTAAACAAACAAGAAAGCGTAGCCCTGAAGAAGGGGAAGATGACTTCCTTCTTGCCTTCAAACCATACACGGAGATGGTAAGGTGGTCTGGAGAAAATCCCATTCACACCTGGCTAAAACACTCCACTGTTCAGGCCACAATGGGAGCCTTTCTTTCCTTCATACGACACGGAGCGTACAAGGTCAGTAAAGTTCAGGAAGCACATGATTTTTTATTTGAAAATCTATAAATTGTGAAAATGAATGCCCCTGTGTTTATTTGTGCTTCTTACCACTGGCAAGCCCAGAGGCCTCATTCTGCTTGCCAGCTGCCAACCTATTAGCACCCCACAGAAACCCTAACAGTGCTGCCACGGGCCGGCTGTTTGTTTGACTTTGTCATATTGAATAGAGACATGCAGACTTGGTGGACGGGAGGTGAGAATAGGCTTTGACTCATTTTGAAGGGTGCACTTGTTAAATCTCTGGCCATCTTGGACGATGTTTAGACTGGGACGGAGTTCCAAACTCTTGACTCTGGTCCTGGATGATCTGTTTGAGGGTGAGATCCGTATTGCTGAAATACTGAGAGTTCTGAAGCCAAGCTTTGCATTCTTTCTGGACCTCAGTGCTGACTCGCAAATTCATTTAATGGGGAGCGCTTGAATAAACATGAAAGAGGTAAGAAAGCGTTTGGGCTTTAAGGACACTTAAATGTGTATGAATGTGCAAACATTCTCTGATTGTTGTCATAGAATGTTTGTTAATGTGACTGGAGATCTTGTAAAGCCGTCAAGTTAGTGTGATTTCTTTGATTGTACAGTGTTATGATTTAAAGGACCAGTGTGCAGAATTAAATGGCATCTACCGATTGCAACAAACAAAATGCCCCTCGTCTCACCCTCCCTACACTGGCTACTAAAAATACGAAAAGGTTACAAAAATGACAGTGGATTTAGGCTCACACTGGCAACGATAACATGTTGATGGTAATCGGGTATGTTTACCATGCTCATACGCTAAATTAAGATAACTTACATTTGTTATTTTGCACTAATGGCAAAGTAAAGCTGAGGCCGATGTGAACGTCTTCGTTTGGTTATAGAGCAAAGTATTGGACAAATGGAAGTTTTGACCTGTTGATGGTGCTAGATAGCATGCTATGTGATCAAACTTTTTACATTTCATCCTGATGGGGACATGAATACCATAAGCAAGATGGTTTTATTGAAAGATATTAAATGTAAATGTAAAAAAAAAAGATTGTCAACAAAAGTCAGTTGATCAAGATGGGATCAACTCTTTAGGACGCAGTGTCCTGGAATGATAAATGCCTGTTCAAATTCCCTGCCAGTCAAATCAGGTCAGGGTCCCGATGTATTGCAGTGGGTCTTGGGTCTGCCTTATTGTTTATATGTGTAACAGTGAAGTGGATCCAAAGCCTCCGCTGCATGATACAGCTCGGCTGAACTTGACTCACTTTTGGTAGCACTTTTTCTAATTATGTTTTCCGCTACACATAGTACCCTCTTTACGTAAGATTCTTATCTGATCATCATAGCGATGGGGTGTGAAACTGCAGTGGCATCATCTTCCATGTGACACAAACACAGGGACAATGGAGAATGTACCAAAGGGATAGTGGTCTTGATTCTCTGTATGCAGCTGTTTTTCACAGCAAGTAGAAAAAAAAAAATTTGTTTTAGAAAAGGCTGAGTGGGAGATCCATCATCAGAGGGCAGGTGAAGACACGACTCTGGTCCCTCTGTGTCATGCAGGTGGTGATTCTCTTCTCTGATCTGACTCCACCTTTAAAGGCCCTGCTGGAAAAACCAGAATAGACCAGCACCAAAACACAACATTTGCTTGTAAAGACCAGCATATGTTGTGTTTTGGTGCTGGTCTATTCTGGTTTTTCCAGCAGGGGGTACAATAAGAATTGGCTTGGATTTATACTCCCAACAGACAGAGGCAATATATCAACAGAGTAACTGCTACCTGCTGCTAACTGTACTCTGTTTATATGTCTGTGACTGTAGCAGCTGTTAGCTCAGTTAGCCACGCAGCTAGCCAATCTACCAGGGGACTGTTGGTGTTTACGCCGCTTGCACAGGAACTCTGGACTGCAGGGAGAAGGATGTTGTCAGGCCTGAAGCTAGCTGGTTAGCAAGCAGTTTATCAACTTCAGTAGATCTCTTCAACACGATAAACAGAAGTTTTTCATATAATGTCTAAACTATTATTTCTTCACATTCTGTTGTTAGTTTGAGTCAAAAAAAATGTTGCGCTTTAGAGTAAAATTCGCACACATTGAACCTTAAGCTGGATGGCAAAAAACAGGCCAGGAACCAGGCACTTTCCATAACTTTTGCAAATGGAAAACCTTCAAAGGTTCAGAGCAAATAGATTTAAGCCAAGCCATTCCATGCACTGGAAAGGAGGCAAACATGGATTCTCTATTGTGGCCAATTGCACCAACATGCATTGCCTGCAAAACCATAATTATTTTATGTTATGGCGTACCTGGTGTTCACTCCCAGCGATGTCGCACCACTTTTTTCCATTTATCGCATTTGATGGGCAGGTTGTGCTCGCAGTCCCACTCCACAGGCGCACCACGCTGCTACGACCAACACACTTTTCTTGGGTGTTATTGACGGGCCTGCGCCTGTAGCGACGTGTCCTGGTGTGTGTGAGGCCTATCACAGCTGTGATCACTAGGCCTGTCATCCTCATTAAAGAAGGAGAACATGAGTAATGCTGTTTTTCCTTTTTTTACTACAGTTGTTCAGTAATCAATGGCTTATCAATGTGCTGACAGTGAAGGATATGTTTCTGTAAAAATAATTGAGAATAATTTGTTAATGTCTTGATCACCACAAAATGCTGTTCTGGCGTAGAGGCAGAAGTCTCAGAGGCAGTCCTTTAATCCCAGACATCAAACCAAAACTATTTGTATGGTTAGATACCCCAAGGGTTGAGTGATGAAATCTGTATCGTTTTTTTTGTCATTTGGATTTACTGAGTTGAATTGATCTGAGTTGTGTTGAACTGCACAGCCACTGTGTTCAATTTTCCATCATAATAAATGTCACACAGCTGAGTCTTTGTCAGAAAGGCCAAGTAGCGTTCCAGGCAGCTGCAAGTGTATGGTTTGGAGCCCCGCACAGGAGGAATCTGTCTTGTAAACCGATATGGCTGCCCAGTCATGACCTCAGCCTCCAAGTATGAATTCTCAGTATGATCTGTGGGTTTAAAAGCCTGGCTTTGCAGGATAACTGAGCCTAATTATCACGTGTCTCTGTGGAAAACAACAGAAGGCTCAGGGCTGGATGGATAATAGGGATGTGCTCTGAAGGTGTCAGTGTTACTGCCTGTACATACGCCATTATGTCAGCTAACAGATGCACAGCTTAGATTCAGTGTTTTGCATTATATAAGTAAGCTATCAACGCGTAGTTCGGCTGTGATGCTACCACACAAGACAGTGAAAGTTACTCCTCATATTACGTATGAACTCTGATTAGGAACTACAATAAACCCAAACCCAGTGCCAAATTATGTTTTTTTTTTCTCTTTTAGTGGCAGATGATTTCTGGTCCCAGTCTTTACAGCAGCAGATGTATTCAAGCTGTTATCCAGCAGGCATTTAGGAGCGATGGCCTCATGATCCCGATGATGTAGAGTGACTCACACCATGCAGATGGCAGGTGGTCTTTACACAAAGCTCTCGTGGCGTCTCCCTGGGGATGGGAGGATGGATAGAGGGGCTCAGTTCCTCCAGGGTCTCAGCTGTGAATGGGTTAAAGTGATAACAGCCCCCACTCTGCTCTGTCCATTAGCCTTAAATACTTGTGGCTTGATGTGATGTAATTGACGTTGTGAGGAGCCTTTGCACCCATGGTTTACATGAGATCTACAAGTATTGTAAGATTATGATGCTGACAAGTGTCACAACAGTGAATTGAAGCGGTTGGCCATAGATCACATTTTCTGATGTAGGAAGTTTTCTGGAAATTAAACTGAGTAAATATAAAGATAAGATAGCAGCTCCACTGGTGCTGTAAAGCTGTAATCCTCACAGGCTGTTTTCATTGAAAATATTTGGATTTATTGCAGTATGGAAAGCATACCTCCGCCGAGGCCCACCAGTCCCCTTCAATTCAATCAGGCCTTATTATATCAAATTCAATTGCACCACATAATTTGAAACCACCCATAACTGCTTGACCATAATTAAGCTGACCAGATCTAGGCTCTGCATTAAATTGTACTCACTCACCTAAACACGGCAGATTTTTTCCATCAAGATCCAGACATATTTACCATAGAAATGAACAAGAATGTGGAAAAAATGCCCTTGCTCGCAATGTTAAAGACTTTTTAAAAACTCCACATCAGAGGTCACTGGGGTTTATACTGGGCTCAGACCACCTTTCAAGCTTTGTGGAAATCTTTAGTGTTTTTTTTGTGTAATCCTGACAAACCAACCAACCAACAAACAGGCAAACGGTTAAAAGGCATAACCTCCTTGGCGGAGGTGATGATAAAATTAATGACTAAATTCCAGTTATCTGTTTCAGTTTCCTGGTATTGTTCATGCTGACTCACTTTCATGACTAAGATTCTTGACTTGAACAAAGCCATTGTGAGTGTTATTAGAAATATGCTTTTCCTACTGTGACAAGACAGATGTTACATTCTACAGTGACCCTGAGGGTCAAAACTAATCTCTCAAAAAAAAAAAATTACATATGTACATAAGTGAAAGTTTGCAATTTGGGACAGGGCCAATATGATTTCAAAAAAAATATTCTGATAGTTAAACTTTAAGGTAGATCTGGATTACTTCAGTACAAGCATAATGCACATAAAGACAAATTACTTTTATCGAGAAGTGTCTTCTGTAAAAATACACACTGCATTTGAGTTCAATTGGTGCAGGATTTCCGACCCCTGTAGGACACTCTCACAGCACTGGGCAGCTCCTTCAGCAACAGACTGATACACCCCAAGTGTGTGAAAGAGAGGTATCGCAGGTCCTTCCTTCCTGCTGCTGTTATATTGTACAACCAGCACTGCTCCCTATAGACCTCACCCTGTACAAGCCTATACAAATTCACCCATATATTAAAAATCTGTTGCTCACTTTTTTGCACTATTCATGTAAATATGCTGATTCTATTTCTTTCCTAATTATCTTGTCCATTTTGCTATTGCTCTGTCTTGTAATATTCTGCTGTTACAAAATTTCCCCATCTGCAGGACATTAAAGGATCTGACTCTGAATTGAGACAAGAGGGATGTTGTGAGAGACTCTTGAAGTGTGTACATACTGTTTACAGAAAGTATATTCTATGATTGTCATCCTGTTCATAGTTGTTGCTGATATGTGAGTGTAATATTGTGGAACTTTGTTCTATCCCAATTACTTCATGGCATTTCTGCAACTTTGTCATCTGACCAAATGAGGTCTGTCTAGCGCCATTACCTGTACAGCACTGATTACATGTCAAAGCAATAGAAATGCATGACAATTTAGGGGGAACTTAGTTTGATCTACATGGGACAAGACTAGAGTGTAAAAGGGGCCATGTCCCAAGTTAACATTTGGATGCTTAAGTCAAACCAAGTGACATTTGTACTTGCACCTAGTTCACATCACAGGGGTTTTTGTTCAAAAACCTGACATGGGGTTATCCAAGATAGAAATTGACTCACTACCTCAGTGCAGGTCATCTGCTGAAGCAGTGGCACCGAGAACCAATCTGAGGCAAGTGCAGCCTCTAGTGGTGGTCAAAATTAATGACAAGGGAGATTTTCAGAAAACCATTTAATAGAAGATTTAAAAAGACAAGTAAAAATTTAGTAGAGCAATACTTTACATTCACACATTAAGAAATGATCCCATTTTTATAAAAATAGGGAGAGCCCCACCAGGCCACTGCACCTGTTACATCTGACCATTTTAAAGCATGTCACAAGATCTGCAGGTGTTACATGCTAGAAAACCAAGACTTGACATGGGAAAGCAAATCTTGCAACAGGCTTTGAAATGGTCAGTAAAAAAACCCACACGATTTCAGTTGGTTAAACATGCAAACCACTGTCATGGTCCTTAGTTTGCTGATCCTTCAGGACACGATAAAAAGTTTAAGTTAAAACTGTACAAATCAGCACATGGTGCTAAAAACATTGAGTCCTCTCACTGGGTGACTTGCTTTGCAAGATCTTTCACCACTGAAGATTTGAGCTGTGGGATGGTAGCGATCCTCATCTGCTTCGAAGTCGAGTATTTACCTTTAATGGCCTGCAAGAACACAATATTGTTAAGGTATATCGAAAAGGAGTTACACTGGGAGAAAAATCAAGGTCATTCAATGTTGTGCCATTGATGACAGTTACATAACAGTTGATGGAAGTTAAGGCAAGTCACAGCATGGCAATGCAGGTTTTGACACTTACTATGTGTTTGGTCAGCCCCTCATTCACTTTTACCACATTTTTGGCAATGTGCGCCATCACAGGAATCAAACTCTCTGCTGTGTAATCCATGTAGTGCTGCAGCGTCACATCCTGAGGTGATATTGAACCGTTAGTCAAGTTTAGAAAAGCAACCACAATTTTATGACACGGCCAAACCATTTAGCTGACCAAGTTAATAAAAATGATTGAACCACAGTATAGAAATGCCAATACAGCAGTTAGGTTAAAAAAAAAGAAAAAGGACACTATACTGGGATGTGTCAAAGCAAATGCAAGGTAGACTTGAAAAGGTTTATGAAAAGATGCAGCTGATACGGATAAAATAAAAGCTCTTAATGAAGTCACTTACCCATTCACCAGCATCTAAGATCTTGAGGGTAAGAGCCAAAGCAGCACTTGCCACCATGGAAGGTGGGAAGTGAACCATCTCATAGTCGACCATGGTCAGCTCTAGGAGGTATTTTGCCAGGGTGTGTTGATCAGCAGTCACCTTTGGGAGACAAGTCAAGAATGGACATGAGTGGCTGATCAGATGTTTCGGAAGTCAGGTTTTGGCCGGATTAGGACCATACAGACCTCGTAGATCTTTGAGGCCCGTCGGAGGAACTGCAGGGGAAGAGGGCGTCCTAGCTGGAACTTTAGTACCCGGAGGATTGTCATCTCCATGTCTCGGATCTGGGCGGTGGTGTAGGCCTTGTCCGTAACATAGGCAAAGTCGGAGATCTCAGGGGGATACATTTCCTCGTATTTGGAAGCAAGGAACATGGCGGTCACTCCAACCAGCTGCAGCTGCTTCTTGGGGACTGGGTGGTCCTGATGGATGTATAATACATTTAGAAACTGGTGTGGCAAATTTATTAACAGCTGGCATTTTTGGCTCAAGTGACAGAGATTAATAAAGTCACCCACCTGAAGAAAGCGGTCAATGATTCCCACAGTCATGTACATAGTCTCCTGCAGCAGACGGAACTTGAGGTTCACCTGTACAAGCCAGTCAATGAGAATGGCCCGCATGTTGCCAGTAACCTCCTTGCCTTGCAGATAAGTGGGTCTAATGTTCTGCTCAACCTGAGGTGACAGGAAAATTGGTTAAATATCGAAAGAGGAACTATGTAGCAAGAGAAAATAAGCTTGAAAATGTTGCTTACCTCAAGCTGTCGAAGGTACTTGTAGATGTCCTTCACATATTCACTGCAGAGCATGGGGTTCTCGTAGTCATCTGCGTCCACATCCCTGATAGCCGTGTGCAGAATGACGTCTGAAAATGCTTGACAGAGGTCAGCAGGCTCACAGCCTGACGTCTCCATTGGAGTGGGGGATGCTGGTTCCGGAAGAACCTGGAACAGTTGAAATCCCAACATGAGTATAAGGAGAAAACACGTCCAGCAGATCTCATTTGTGTTTAATGAGCAGATAGCCAGTGACTAACTCACCTGCACCTCTGGCTCAGGTTTAACGGGAGCCACATTTTTTGGTGGTTCAACAGCAACTACTTTCTCAACTTTGGTAGTGACTTTGGTCTTCTTCGTGGCCTCTGTCTTGACGGTCTAGAAAGAAAATGGATTAGTGAAGTCAAATTTATAAACAGTAAAAATTAGATGGTTCCAAACAATTTGCAGACTCATGATATGTATGATGTTTGATCATTAGACATAAAGAGTCATTTAAAACTGCATTACATTGGGCTCTGAACATTCCAAGAGCATTTTAGGGGCCAACTATCACTAAAAATATAATCCAGTAGATGCACCCCTAGATAAGCAAACGCAAACATGTGCATCAAGTTGTTTGCCAACACCCTCCTTTGCTCTACAACATTTGGAGTCTCACTGAGTACAGCTGCCGATCGTTTTACTTATGAGACATCAAAAGCCAACATAAAGAATTCTGGGAGTATAATTAGCCCATTTTTTAAAGAATGCATGCTTAAGTGCGTGTGCATTGCAGCACTGCGAAATTAAGTTGATTCACCATCAGAAATTAAAATGCAGTGTAAACAAGTTAGATTAGATGTCATTTTTACCTTTTTCTGCGTTTCTTTGTTGACTGCGATGTTTCCGATTTCTCCAAGCGCAGCTCGAGGCTTCAGTGAAGGCCCGGTGACCGAGCAGGCCTTTCCACCGAGGTCATTCCTGGTAGAAGCCAAGCGGTTCTGTAGAGAAATTCAAATATTTAGCCATACAAGTTAAAGCATGTTAGTTTATATAAAGGGCTTGCCATGTCTCCCTAATTCGCATTACAACAGAACGCACGAGAGCAGAGCCCGCAGCGACGCACGAGAGCTTTAAACATTGCTGGTATTTTAACAAAATAATAACCATTCAATACGGGAATCTTTGTTCGGTATACCTTTCCTGGCATAAGCAAGAAAACAGAAAGAAATACAAATGAAATGCTTACCCTGGTTACTCGAAGAGCCATTTCGAAACGTGCACTGCTTCAACAAAAAGACTGTGACTCGTAATGGAGGCTGGTGCCGTGTAGTTTTTTGTAGCTTCGGTGTCTTGGTTTAAATCCTCGCTCGCCTCAACCTGATTCGCTGCGCTCAGAATCCTGCAAACATCTGATTGGTCGAGCGCATCTGTTTCAAATGCGTTACCCAGACAACCACTGGTCACGTCCCTCAGATCTTTTTTTTTTTTTTTTTGTCCACACTTCCTTTTCCTGTCAGGTCCTACTTTGCTTTTATCCCTACACGTTCTAAATCGTATATACTTTTTATTCTGGTCTTCCCATAAATGAACACATTATGGAACAAATGTACTTGCTGAAAAAAAGGAAAATGCTATGCTGGGTTTATTGTATAAATAAAAAATCGGTAGTTTAACGGGTTTACATGTGCTGTTTGATAAACCCTAGATTACATGTATTTTGGTTTGGCAACTAATCCGCAATCAGACGGATCAAGGATTTCCTTTCGCAATTACTACCTTCCCCCACATAAGACATGCACACAGACATTAGGCCTCACTGCCCAGTGCTGTCTTATTTCTGTTTGAACGGTGTTCGTGATTAAAGGAGAAAATATGGAGAACATACCTCTGCATCGTTTACTTCATTACTTGAACATTGTCAGCAAGTCTAAAGTATATCTCTAAGAAAAAGATAAGAGCTTGGCAAACCCTATTGATGAAATTCAGTGTGTGGAATACTGCCTTTACCATACTGCATTATTACATTATTATTACATATTGTTATTATTATTATTATTACTATTATTTATTTTATTTTTATTTTCATTCTTATTCTTATTCTTATGATTATTGAATAGCTTGAATTAAATGTTGTGTCTTTATTTTTTCCCTTGTTTTACATAATCGATTTGACCTTTATGGTGGTTAACTACTTCAAAAATATTTATCAGGAACATTTCATTTAATTGGAGGGGCTGATGACTTCGAGACCTGCAAGCCTTAAGAACTTTTCATCTTTTGTGGTGACCATGGAAGAACTAATGAACCCTTATAATTGGCACAGATTGGGGAAACACACCTCCTAACTAACAGGGCACCCCTGATTTTCTGTCAACAGAGGTTTCCTTCAGCCAGACATGTCTTCAAATTGTCACACTGGTTTTCATATAGGTTCAAGCATGCAGCTATTCAGGGGATCAATATGTGGAACTCCTTTCCCACAGAACTCAAAATGGATCAGGAATGAGATTAACTTTAAAAGATAAGTGACAAAAACATAAATGCCATTCAGTCTTATTATATCAGTGTTTGCTTTTTTGTATTTGTTTTCTTGGGGAATTTGTGTAAATGCCTGTCTCGGGATGGGCATTGCAAACAGGATTCGGTTACAGGCTTGGATCACAGTACTGTGTCCAGCCTAGCTGATCCATAGGCCTGACCCTGGCCTGAGGACTGTTCATGTCGCCAAACTGTCCATGGGAAGATATAACTAACAGGACGAAGGTCAGACAGAGTAAACTCAACGAACAATTCTAGCTGAACGATGAACACAAAATAAACTGAAGCTTACGAGGAGCATATGAAGGCAACACACCTCTCATAAACTTGTTTAGTGTGATCTACGAACAGCACGTCTGTGTCAATCCTTCCTGGCTACATGAACATTGATTTTTAATCCTCGACACTGGAGTCTGAGCTACGGTCTGTCTATCTTTAGGACAGGGTTTATGTTCGGTAAAAGCCATGAATCAACAAATCTTTTGAGGCACACCGGAAGGGGAGGGGTTTCGGCTTCAACACCCCTGCCTTCCAATCAGAGGGTCACAATTTCCGTGACGTCTCACCGGAACAAGGGAGGACGCAAACGCACCACGTAAAGCAAAACAGATGCTACCACAAATCAGCGACAGAGCAGAGGACGTCAACGATATTCGCCGAAGGTACTCCCAGGCGGAGTGGAGTTGCGTGAGAAGACTGAAAAGAGAGGCACTAAAATCGACGTACCTAGACGGCCCTAGAGAGTCACCTCTGAGTAAAACCTAGTTAGTTCTTCGGTCAATCCAAAAAGTTTCGAGAAGAAACGTTTCTCCGACACAGAAGGTAAGTTAACTATTCGTATTAAAGCCAGCTAAGTTAGCCTACGTGGTTGTTTGTGAAGTTTCCCAAGTGGGCAGTGAGACACCTACACAATCTACCTTAAAGCCAGACCTGTTGTTCAAAGTGTTTGGTCTTGTCATAAACGTAATAATGGCGTAGCTTTACTTCGCTTGCGAGGATTAAAGGAATGTTCTGTTTGGTTAGCACGTGTCGCTGAAAACTTTCCGTCTCCAACTGCGAGGATTTCGTAAATTAAATAGAACTCACTTATAAAATCTGACATTGACACGAGAATGTCTGTTTATGTCCACACCACCCTGCCCAGCTAGTTAAATCAATGTGTAACGTTGTTTAACCTGCCTAAAGTTAATCTGCTAGCAGCTCCATCAGCATCTGTAGATTTATAACGTGAGACATCTTGTTGGCTAACTATATCAATGTTTAACTATTATTTGATGTATCTGTTTAACAGTAATAATTATAACAACTATTTCGCAGGGTGATACATGCATAGGCACTGTGTCATAAGTTAATGTCAAGATACTAGTTTCGCGTGTGTTGTGAACAAAAACAAAGAAGAGACAAAGCAAAGGCAACAACAATGCTAACAGTTTTCTGTTTAAGCTAACCTCCAAGTTAGCATGCTAACATTAGCGAGATCACGAGAATCTGCTCACACGGTTGTTGTGGCTATCAGTCGTTAGCACACGTGTCAATTAACTAACTGTGGTGCTGGAGTGTGCTTTGTTTGTGTTTCTTCTAACTATGAGCTTTGGAAACTCTACTCTGAGTCGATTTAGTCATGTCCGTGCTGTTCATGTAGCATAGTTTATCAGAGTAAGATGTTGGCAGCAGCCATTAGCTTGCTAGCATGACTCAGTGGATTTGTAGAAGTGACACTGCTGTGGCCCGGTGTTTGTCGGGAAGCGAGCGAGGGCTGGCGCCGGGATAAACAGTATTGATCGCTCAAACAATCTTCACTGAGCACATCTATCTGGAGAGGGGGTTATTGAGTCTCGGGATGATAACTGAGTTGGGAGTCTGCCGTTAGCATTCCCCTAGTACCACTTCATCTTGAGCTAGTAGGTGATTTGGGCTTTTGTCTCGGTGATGAACGTGCTCGCCTCTTTATCTGAACTACAGCTGTTCTTGCTGAATTTTGCCACCGTGTCAGGATCTGTTCAGCAGAACGTATGAATCCGGTCTTGACTATGTAGGATTTTGAAGCCACCTGTCTCCCTTTGGTCAGAAAGCTGATGGGATCTTTGATGGTGGAAACCTGCTCGGATAACGATACACATTCTGGCATGACACCAGCTCTGTTTGCACGACTCTCGGGGTTGTCTATAAATAGACGGGTTCACCGCCTTACTGTATTGAGGCAACCCGTGTGTGTGTGTGTGTGTGTGCGCGCGTGCGCGTGTGTCTTGAGATCAGTGTCACATTGCACTGCTGTGAGAGGGAAGCCACCACACACAGGTCCATGTGAGCCTGGAAGCTGCGTGGAGCACTGCGGTCTGCAGGCACACACACGTGAAGCTGCAGCTTGCAGTAATGAAGAGGAGGAAGCCTCTGATGCAATTCACCGGAAACATTGCAATGTTTATGGTTTCCCCGTGTTTTATAATCTATGATCATAAATACCCCCCTCTTGTGATCAACTTCCCTTCACGTAATTATTAGTCGGAGTCAAGTTCTTGTTTACTTGGTTAACTTTACCAGAAAAGAGGGGCCTCATACTTCTTGTTTCCCAACTTGGAGTAACTGGTAATCCTATCAACACTGGCTAAACATTCAGATTTTTAGACAAACTTGTTATCTTCTGCAAAATATGTCGAATTTTGTCGAAACATCAGCAGTTTAAGCCAAAAAAGTTGGGTGATAATAATAATCTCAATCACATCTCGCAGTCTTCATCAGCAAAGACCAAGACAGCTCTTTGCATTCAATGTAGATCTTAACCATGGTTGAACAGAAATAGATAGGTGCCCAGCCCTCTCCATGTCGTGTCTCATCGCATGATAATCTCATCACTCAGATAGGATGTTAAACCATTTAGTGATGCAGCAGCATACAAGTTTTTTTCTCCCTTTCAACTCTTGAATGATCAGCTGACCGAAGAGAGAGGCTTCTGTCAGTTGTCATCAGTGATTGTACAAAGTTGTTTGATGACCTTGTGAAAAGCAGAAGATACTGTAATGTGTTAATTGCCTGAAGTTGCTCAGCAGCTGAACCAGCCAAGCCCAGACAAGTCACATGTGAGAATGTGTTAATGGCTCTCTAAACTAGGGGTGGTTGATCTGGCCAAATAATATCACAATTAACTTCATCACAATCTAAAGCCTATGAAATTCTCCATTTGCACCATTTTAAAACCCAGTTTTGCCATAGAGGCGGTTCTGGCACAGGCTCCTTATCCCTTTTTTGAAGTAACTAATCCGGTCGGTGTAGCCATCTAGTTGACTACGTCACTCTTCTAGATTGTACACATAGTACAGATCTGCTGGTTAATAACGTAATGTGAAGTTTGGAAACAGACGTAAGAGGGCACTAACACTAAACCCTGCAATATATATGATGCCCCTGAAAGGAAGCATTTGTGGAGACCTTAAAGATCGATCTTGATTTGATATCATCAGAAGGCCCATCCCTGCACTAAACCCATTACTTACCACAACCTGGTGTGGTAGGACTGTGTTGAGCGAGAGGTGAATTGGATTTTGAGGGACTACAGCCCGGAGTGAAACAACACTGTTTTGAACTCTTTAATGCATATATTTGCTTGCTGAAAATGGCATTCAAACTCTGTACCAAGATATTGAAACTTTTTTGTATGTTGGTCGTAATCACACACTCCACCGGTGTCTTTTGTTTGTGTCCCCAGGTCAGCTCACCAGGTGGCAGACATCACTATGGCCCAGGAGACCAATCAAAGCCCAGTTCCTATGCTCTGTCCTACCGGCTGTGGTTTCTATGGCAACCCTAGGACTAATGGCATGTGCTCTGTGTGCCATAAGGAGCACCTGTCAAGACAAAACAATGGCGGAGTCAGTACTCTGAGTGCCTTGGGTAAGACCTGCTGTGTCTGTCACAGTTTCCCTTTGTTTCCATGTGCACACAGGGCAAAACTCCCAACCTCTGTGTCTGACTGTAACATGCAGTGAAACGTTTCTCCCTCAGGCAGCGGCCCCACCGCTGAGGTGTCTGCCATCCAGAGGTTAGAGGCCACTCTGAACAATGCTGCAGCCGCTGCAGTCGCTGCTGCTGAGGTGGCGGCTGAGGCTGCCGCTGCTGAAGCTGAAGCTGCTGCTGCTGCTGCCGCCAGTGAGGCTGCTGCCAGCGAGGTTCTCAGGTGAGGGGATCCACAACAGTTTATTTTACTGCCTTCTAGCAACTCCAGTGCTATCAAAAATGTTCCATCTTCAGAGTGGATGAATAGTTCCTCATTGGCTCAATTATGTGGGCTCTTCTTATAAATGCAATCTGATTGGAAAAACTCCATAAACCCTGAATAAATACATACCTATTAGTATATGTGACTCTTCTTTTAATGTGTCCTATTTATCCTTTGCAGTGGAGCTTCAGCAGCCGTTTCAGTAACACAGCAGATGACTGAGATGAGTCTGTCCTGCGAGGAGAAAGGAGCCTCAGGGACCAAAGTAGAGCTCACAGAGCCAGGTAGGTACTAAATATGGACCTGTTATTTATCACAGAGGATATGTACTTGTACCAGTTACACAGGTTACACCAACACACTTGCAAGCATACCAGTTGAGTACAGTGTGATACAGGCAATTACAACAGTCCTGCCAGAAATACCCCTGTGAAGCTGACAGTATAATGTACAGCTTTTGTTTTCACTGTCAGAGACATCTTCATTATATCTTTGCAGAACAATGTCTTACCCTGAGATCAAAAGTTGGTTTATACAGAGATATCTTTTTACTGTCTTATCTCTGATCTGTATTTGAACAAGTTGAAAATCAGTGGGCAGGACTGCTTTATGGGTATTTAGAGAATGGGTCCATTTGACAAATTTAAGTTCATTGGATTAGCCAAAAACAGATGTTTCGATCTATAATTTGTAGAAAATGTCATAATATATTTTAACATTGCCCTAGCACATGCAAATTGCCCATACCAAAATCTTAAAATATGGTTCCTCCCCCATTTACATCCACCAGTGGATTTTTAGTCCCCCTTGTGTATGTGCATGTTTTTTTTTTATATAATGGTGTGTAGGATAGTGAGAAAGCTCATGTATTTTTCTCGTGTGTTTCCAGTGTTGAGTCAGCCCACATCCTCTGCCTCCCATCCCTCCACTGCTGGCAGTGAGGACTTCAATGCCCCAGAGCCCCCAAAACCTAAGAAGAATCGCTGCTTTATGTGCCGCAAGAAGGTTGGCCTTACAGGTGTGAAATGGCACAGATTAAAAAAAAAAATCTTTTTCCCCGATTAAAATATATATGGTTATTTTTATGAGGCAAAATGGGTTCAAACTGGAGCATTTTTTGTTGCTGCACAATGACTTTGCTCTAGGTAGCAACCTTGCTTCTGGCTGAGAATGCCAATACATTGTGGTCAAAGCAGAGCCATGACACAGCAAGTTTTATGCTTTTCTGCCATTTTGACACGCAGTCCACAGCAGAATGCAAAAGCAGATAAGCATTTTCCAGTATCTGATGAAAACAGTGAAGCAAACAGCCAAAAAGGAGAGACAGATAGTATTAATATTGGTTCAGAGGTTATTGATTTCAGTTTTCCTAGAAGCAAAAGTTCCTTTTTAGAGCTGTTAAAACAAGTTTTTGCATAAAAGACCCTGTGAAAAGGTATCGATAAAGTCTAATGTCTTAGAAGACGGATCACATCATCCTCAGTTATGATTTTTTGACATCATTGTCCCTGGAAGTGTAGAGTTCAGGGGGTTTTGCTGCTGTGAACACTTGTCATTGATTTGACTCGGTATGTCCTCTGTTGTGGTGTTTCAGGTTTTGACTGCCGCTGTGGGAATCTGTTCTGCGGACTTCACCGTTACTCTGATAAGCACAACTGTCCGTATGACTACAGAACCGAAGCTGCTGACAAGATTCGCAAGGAGAACCCTGTTGTCGTTGCCGACAAAATCCAGAGAATATGAAGAAGACTCTCAGTTTGACTTTGAATACTGGGAGCGATCGGCTTTAAAAAAAAAACATGAACTTGAGCCCAACTTTCTGTCTGAAGGACCTGTTTTTTCCCCCCTAGTTTGTTACACATTCAGCATTTTCTCCCCAGTGCATGAAAGTTCACTTATATTTTCAGCTTTCATTCTTGTTTGTGTGTGAGTTTAACACTTTTGAAAGGTTGTATTTAACAAAGTTTTTGTGTGAGGATGAAGGTGGGTCCATATCAGTGACTGAGGGTGTTTGCTGAAGAAAAAGTTACTGCCCCTTTTAGAAAACGCTGTTGATGGCTGCCCAGTCTGTTTTGTGATTCCCCCTGAGATCGCTTGAACTTTGCCTGGAAAGAGTTTGGACACTCGAGCCTGTTCAGACTCTCAGACTGTTACTGCTGTTGGCTGATGGCACCATCTCAGCCGTGCTTGCTCTCTGCTGGCTTGAGTAGCAAAAAAAGGATGTTCTGTGGTTTCTTTTCTTTTTTTTGGTCAGTCGAACCCTCCTTACTTGTCAGACTTTGCGTCCTGGTAAGTTTTTATCAACCCAAAATGCTTCTCTGTGCCGCTGGAATCGTCCTCTCTGGCCCCTGTTGACACAAAGCTCCACAGATGTACTACAAAGAGACTTTGAAGAAGAGACTTTGTCGCCAGCCCTTTCTAGTCGGCTCATATTCCTTTCCTCCTGCCGTGTGCACGGGACTGGAAATGCAACATAGTTTGACAGTGACGTCTTTCTCCCTCCTGTTGATCTCGGCTGAATGCCGCGACCCGCTCTGTGCCCGGGATCTGGATGGCAGGCACGTGAACTTCCTGCGTCTTAGGTCTTTGAAACCATCCACTGAAGTCACATTTTGTTGGTTTGTTTCCTTTTTTGTTTTCCTGAAAGTGTATGCCGTGTGTTGTTGTATGACAAGTAGCCTAAACTTGTATTAATTTTTGCCTTTGGAAGGGTTTAGCTCCACTAATCTTTTCATCTTTTACTTCACTATTGAATGTTTCCTTGATTTTTAATGTGAGCCGACAAAAATTCACAGCGTTGGGAGTGTTTGTGGGAGTAGATGTGGGACGGCTGGTTGTATGAGCATCGTATGAGGCTAAGTGGTTGTGTGCCATGGTGATTTAGTGAGACCTGTCGTCGTAGGTTCTTAATAACTTTCAGTTTTTGGTTGATATTTTTTTTTTTTTGGTCCAGCTGCTTAATCTGTTTTGTTTTTTACCCTTTAGTTATGCAAGTTTGTACAAACATCTTTATTTATATACTGCAGTGCGCGTAATCCTCCAATAAAACAGAATAACTTGTATGATGTAAATAAATTATGTTCACAAATATGAAGTCAAGAATTCACAGCCCTTCATTTTTATTATGCCATTATAGATTGTTTTTCTGCCTTTCTTCCTCAACTTTGAACATCTTCTGTAAGGATCTACTTAGGGCTGCGAAATGCAGGAACCAAACCTTATTGCAATTCATTTTTTAAAATCATGATTAGAGGTAATGATTATATTGCATCACTATTTTTATGTTTTACAGAAACAACTGTTTAAATCAGGGTGGTGTGACCTTCACTGGGGTCAGTACCAAACAAACATGTTTTCTCGCATCTGGAAGAGAAGATTTGTAGACCGGTGTTGACAGACTTTGTGAAATGGGAGAGGAGTGAGTGGGAGGTCAGGCAGTCGGCTAAGCTCCAGAGGCATGAGCTATACTTTTTATCAGAGTGTTGCCTCTGCTGGTATAACTTCAGTAGGCATCTCTACAGCTCGGATGCCTTTTAATATAACATCAATGCTGTTGTTGCTTCATTCTATCGAACAATTTGGTTTCAAACATACATTTACGTTTTACACCTTTTATTGTCAACAGTGTTGGGATACATTTCATAAGCCTATCTATATAACAGCGCTTGAAGTGTGATTCAACTGTGCGGTGATGTTCGGTGTGTCATCCAGCTGACAGTTGGAGGCTGCTGCCCGTCACTTCTCTGCGTTTCCATGTGACTCGTGTCTCTGCGGGGGAAACTGGATCCGCTGCAGTCGGTGTGGCCTCGGGTCACGTTATGACACCTTCTGCCCTGCCTCACCATGAGGACTGTATGTTTTGATATGCGCGCACACACACACACATGCAGGTTGTACCCATTCATCAGCAGCACGTGGTGTCACGAACACTTTACTTCAACAACAGCCCCCTCCCCCCCACCCCCACTCCCCCAGGGATTAGTAGAAATGGTTCCCCAAATAATCTTGTGTCTGTGCAGAAGTAAACACTGTCCACTCAGAGCTTTTATCTGTTCTACTTCTGCTTTTTAAGGATTTCATCATGACCTAATATTTCTATTACATGATGGTTACACTAGTACTTTAATCTTGTGTTGTTCCCGCTGTCGTGATCCTTCAAACTGTTCAAACTGAGGCTCTAACAATTATTTTTAGCTTGTTTCAGGTTGTTACACAACACGCTCCTAAGACTTTCTCAATATCTGCCTAACAACTTGTTTATGTATTGTTGTGTTACAGCAGTTGTAGGTTAACATGTAAACAAGTCAGTTTACACGTCATTTTGTGGTCATGCTTCCTTTTCACAAACGTCCACTAGGTGGCATGACAGACACACAGTCTTATTCAACACGCTATATGTAGCATTACAACAAAAAACTCAACATGGATGTATTCTTAAACAAATTGTCCAGTTGGTGTGAAATGATGACAATGATAAAGAATGACACAAACATTAAAGCTAACCTCATAGACCAATAAATACCACAGCAGTGAACCTTACACTGTTTATTTACAACAGATTTAAATAAACTAATAAAACAAACAAATTAATTCTGTAACATCATCATACAATCAGTTCTGACAATGTGACTGACAGTCAGACAAGTTAACAGCTTGAACAGACACATTGCTTCCATATGATATTAACATACAGACTTACAGATGTTCAACAGTCTTACTGAAATTAAAAGTAACTTAACAAATATATGAGGTTGTCTTTCAGTCCCTATGCCATTACACGCAAACACTTTGACAATCTGTCACAGATGAGCAGCAGTATTGCAGCATTTGTTGAACGTGATCCATTAACTTTTAATTGCTCATGCATCTTTTAATGGTGATCATGCATGAAATATTAATTCAGAAGCATCTAAAGCTCGTTAGGACATGCGTTTGTGTCAAGACCTAAAATGTTTCCAGACGTGGAGAGAAAACGGTTAAATCCAGCTGTCCAACAGTTTTTTTTTTTTCCCTGAAATCTTTAGTGCAATTTATGAATCAGGACTCAGTTATGTTGTACATGTTCCACTATATATGATCATTGGTGTAAAACATAAAAATAAAATAGTTAATGCAGATCTATTAATACAGAAAAGAGCTCCATGCCCTCCATGAACCACTGGACATATTACAAAGAACAAAACCGAGCCAGTTTCACCTTTGCATCGCTGACCGCTCACAGAGTGAAGTGGGTGCTAATGGTGTATTATCCATTTGAGAAAGTTACAGAAATATTCCCACTCCACCCCCTCATCTGATGTCAAAACGTTGTGGAGGGAGGGTGTTTCTGAAGCTTTTTGACCACTGGACAAGAACCTCTAAAGCATACCAGCACTTTAATAGATACCTACATGTGCACACAGATATAGGCATTGGCTTACTGTATATAGCCTACCCTCAAATACGCCTACATTTCCTTAATAATGTGTCATCCAAACTGAGTTTATATAACATCCACTTAAAGGGACAGTTCTCCCCAAAAATCAAAAAGACATTTTTTCCTCTTGGCCATAGTGATATTTATCCATCTAGTTTGTTTTGTTGAGAGTTGCGGAGTCTTCATCAGCCATATGACGTCTGCTTTCTCCCCAATGTGATGGAAGTGGATGGTACTCGGCTTGTGGTGCTCAAAGCAACAAAAAAATGAATTTGAAGAAGTCAACAACATTGTCTTCTCCCAGAAACCGTTGCCTGGTTTGCTCAAGATAACCCACAGACTGTTTGTGAGCAGTTTCGTGTAGGAACTATTTTCTTTCTACCAAATTATACCCACAAACTGTAGTGCTGCGCTTGCATCTAATCATGGACCAGCGGCTCTTGGTCGTGACTGTGCAGGATGTAAACATTATTGGTGTCCTCCGCCTCGACGGAGCTCTCATTCATGAGTAGCTGCATGCTTCCCTCCGTGCAGTGGTACAAAAAAAAAAAGTTCCCATATGAAACCATTCACAACAGTGTCTTTGAGTTATCCTGGGTAACCGGGTCATGATTTCAGACAGACATTGCTTCTGAGTTCAAGTTCAAATGCATTTTTGTCGCATTGCACACTACAAGCTGAGTGCCATCGAGTTCCATTATATTTGAAAGAAGTCAAACATCTCTGTGGCTGATATCTTCAAGAATTGGCAACTCACACAAAAACAATCTAGATGTTTCAAAAAGCACTACAGGTAAGAGGAAAAGTATGCATGTCTGATTTTGGGTTGACCTGTCCCTTTAGCAATGAAGATTTGTGTTGATCTGAATGAATGTGTTACTCTGACTATACCACCAAAGACTTCATCACCTCTGTAGCAACATCTGTAATTTCCCACTGTCAACATTTGGACCACCTGTCTATGTTCTCTGAACAGGTGGGCAGGTACACAGCAGATGTGTCACCTCGAAGCACACTCGCCTTGTATACCAGCACGAGTCTGAAAGGGTGTGATCCATGACTTGCATGTGGGAACTGGCCACCGTGTAATGGAATCATTTTGGATGTGAAAAATGAGCTCTACTCTATTATTTAATGAGGCTATAATGTGTTTTCTCCGTACGGATTCCAGCTCTGCACACACAGGTGGCTGCTGTCAGGCTCTGCTGCAGGTTGGCCGACTTCATACCTGCTCGACTTCTATTGAAGACAACAAAACAAAAAGATACTGCAACTGCAAGGTCATCCCGGGGTATTTACTGTTTGCTTAATGAGCCTCGCACGGGGGAAACCTAAACCTTCATTAAATCTTTAGGGCGTCTGGTCTTCTTCTGTTTGTGTGTGTCTGTGTGTGTGTGTGTGTGTGTGTGTGTATGTATGTATGTGTGTGTGTGTGTGTGGTCTCCAATGACAAGAGGAGTGAGAGTGTCTACAGGCACTTTATATGATGTGGTCCTTTGGCCATTTAGGAAAAACAAAGCAGGGCACACTAATCAGGCCTGGCTAAATATGTCATTATAATTAAATGCCGTTTCACTTCAAAGAACTAAAACATGGGCCTGATACTAATCAACAGCTGTATGTGACCATCTTTGTGTAATAATAATAGAATATAAATGTCTCAGCTCCGAGAGAATCACACAGTCTCGACCTCTCTGCTTGATAAACCACAGTGAATCACCCTGGGGTTCCAGAATTGACTGCACCTTTCCAAAAGTACCGGTGACCTGCCGGTCACATGCAGCTGTCGTCGTAGTGACGGCATTGTCAGATACCTGAGTTGGGTGCTGGCGGGGAGCCTAGGCAGAGGAGAGCCAACCTGCTGAGGAGGTAGTCTGGGCAAAGAGGACACAGAGGACAGACGCCTATTATTTATCATCATGCCGAGAAAACGCGATGTGTCTTCGGATGATGGTGAGTTGAAGATCAGAGGACTGCAGGATTAGTACGTTTTGTGCAGGTTATAATGATGTGTGATGCGGGCTGGTTCATTTCAGAGGAAGAACATGTTTTTCTTGTATCAAAATATATATTGATGGAATAATTTGTGTTGTAACATGTACTTCATTTTGTACATGAGCAACAATTATTTGTGTATTTCTTCTCGCAGACAACATTATATACAGTATACATTATATATGCTTTAATCTCAGAGGTGAGGACTCAAGTCTCGTGTTACTCTTGGTCCTTTTTCCACAAGCAGGAGCTTAATAAAGTGTAAAATAGAGCTTAGCTGCCATCATTGGTTCTGCTTTTGTTTCCGATTGTCTCAACCTGCTGTTGGGTTGAGTTCCTGGAACTAAGTTTTTGCACTGCTCATGAGATGATACTAAATGCAAGGTCCAGGTCCTTTCAGGGTGTTAAGTGTATCGACCAGGAGGCTGTACTTAGGAAAAGCAGTGCTTTACAGGTGCACTGTTGATTTTTTATCTAAACAAACTAAAATTATGTTTAAATCACTGACTTTCTATTAATGGACAACGTGTATCCACCTCCTCCAACTGTACAAAGATTAAGCCAAAAATATTCTTGATACGAGCACTTCCATCTTGCGCTGGTGACGTTATTCAGAGCTGGAGTCTGCCTGGGTCAAATTCCCGCCCATACCGTCTTGAGCTCAGCTGTCAATCATGACTTAGCATTCCCCTTTTATAGAATCAAATAACTGAAGGTGCAATATGTACAAATTTTGAACTTGAAATTTTGAAATACAAACTATTGTATCATAATGATACTATTGTATCATAATTATAATATGCTAACCTGCTAGCCCTGGCCCATTGTGGTCCAAAGCCCTGGTGCTAGCGATGTACCAACACTACCTCTGTGCTCCAGAGTCACCCTCCAGACAGCTGCACAGCTAACTGAGCTAACTAGCTGACAGCAGCTACAGTTAGCAACAATTAGCAGTTACTGGTGATATGCTACCTCCTATTTGTTTTGAGTATGAATTCGACAGGTGGCTAGTTCTAACATATTACATTGTTATCAAATCAACATTATAAGAATTAGACAAAACACAGAAATCATTTTTGAGAAAAATGTATCCAACGTGGACCATGAGTTTTTAGTTTGGCCCATGTACTATCTGCTAACATGAAGTTGGAGGGGTTTATGACCTATACAGCAGCCAGCCACCAGGGGGGCACTGACATGTTTTCTCACTTTGGGGACCTTTCCATGAGTGTATTATTTTGACCTGGACATGGCAACGCCGCTCAGCCTAGCTACTGTATTGCAGTGGAAGAATTCCCCTGCTGCCTTAAAAGAACTTTCCCATATAGAGAATCATAATCAAAGAGATGTCTGTGAAAACTGTTTATAGGACACCTCGAACTGTAAACTGTCAATTGTGTGTCTTTCTATGAAGAATTTTTGATCCATAAACTCTACTGCTATATTCGTCGGGTTAGGGATACGGTTCGGGTTAGATTGGCTCATTGTCTGCTGAGCTCAACATTTATTTGTAGTATTTGACTGTGTTTTTTTTTGTGTTTTCTTCCTCAGTTGGGATAGAGATGGACGCGGATTTGAGTGACAGTGATGGTGAGTGGATATGGAACTGATCCCAAAAATAATAATAGTGTAGAGTCTAATCAAATAGAATACTAAAAAAATGCTTTATTTGGTCTTAATGTAGATGGTGCCCCCCAAAAGAGAACAAACAGGAGGCAGGCAGCAGGAAGAGGAGGTGCAAGGGGAAGAGGCCGGGGAAAGAAGCCAGCCAGCGAGGATGAAGATGAGGATGATGAAGAGGAGGATGAAGCTCCCAGGGGACGCAGGGGCGCAAACAAGAAGAAGCCTGCAAAGAAACGTGGCGGTGGTGACGATGATGACAGCGAGGACGAGGCTCCCAAGAGGAAGCGAGGAGGGGCGGCCAATAAGAAGAAAGGAGGCAAAGCCCAGAACAGTGATGAGGAGGACAGTGATGCGGGGAAAGGAAAGAAGGGGAAGAAGGGAGGAAAAAAAGGAGGAAAGGATGAGGAGCAGGATAGTAAGGGAAAAAAGGGGGATGCCAAAGGGAAGGACAAGGGGAAAGACAAGGACAACGACAAGAAGAAGAAGAAGAAGGATGACAGGTAGGTCAGAACATACCAGGGGTGAAAGCAATGCATAAATGTTCTACTTGGGTGGAACAACTGTTACTGTGTCCATGACAATATGAGAAAAAACATACAACTTAAAACTGTATTATTAGCGAAAATTTGACATATGTACTCTCTCTGGACAGTGTGAATGTGCTCAGCAAATTACATTGCGATCTGCGTTTTAGATCATAAAATATCTTGTTTGTAAGTGTGCATTAGCATGACGCTGCAGGAAAGCTCTTATTTCAAAATGGGGTTCAAATTGCATGCTTATCTGTACATAAACTACTTAACTTCCATCTTCAGCTTTTCCCATCTTTTTAATCACCACAAATCCTATCTCTCATTCCACTCCCAACTTTTCAGTATCGATTTCCTGCAGGGCTCTATACTGGAGCCAGTCCTCTTCAGCATACATTAATGATCTGCCCTTTGTGTGTGGAAAATCTGATATCTTAATGTATGCTGATGGAACTGACATTTGCAAAAATTTGACATTTGTTCTTCCTCTGGACAGCATGAATGTGCTCAGCAAAACTCACAGCAATCTGCGTTTTAAACTGACATATCTTGTTGCAAGTTAACATTTTGTTCTAAGGATGGTGCTACAAGAAAGCTAACGGGATGTTCCTTTGTCAGGCATTAAAGTGCTCTGTAAATTGCAAATCTTTTCAACTTGAATTTTTGCATACAATTTTCCACCCTCTGCTTCCAACCTCTCCCAATCTAATCTCGTACTGGTGTCACGCTGGGCTCTATACTGGGCCCATTCCTGTTCAGCATGTAAACTGTCAATCTGCCTTCTGTGTGTGGAAAAGGTGATATAACAATGTATGCTGGTGAAAGTTAGTTTTTACTCCAGGTAAAAGGGTTCAATCAAGCTAGCAGGTGCGATGTTGAAGGTTATATTCACTGAAGGTGTAGAAAACAATTTATATGTTTTTTTCCTAAGGCCACAGTGTAGATGTAGAACAAGTTATTCTCATCTCACTACAGAGAGTACAAGTTGTCATGGGAATCTGTACCCAAAAGTCATATTTGAGTGAAAGTAAAGATGTTGTATAAAAATATAACTTTGATTAGTAAGTAGTAAGTGGGCCATACTAGTGGTTCTTAAGTTAATGTCCTAAAGTATCTGGAAATAAATACACCAAAGTATCTGGAAATGAACATGCTTAAGTATAGAAAAAAAGGTACAGTAAAATTATGTATGTTATGGGTTGACTGATTATTGGATCAGATATTCAGAATTGTTCTGATTATTGGAATCATCTGATTGTCAGTAACATAAATTAAGTTAAAAATGGTCAACTTTGGCTTTGATGCAGTGTGCAATCTGCAAAGTAACTAAAGTTCCCATGTAAATATAGTGGAGTAAAAAGTACAATGTTTGCCTCTAAAATGTAGTGGAAGTATAAAGAACTATCAAATGGAAATACAAGGTACATGTACCTCCAAACCTAGTGTACTCGAGTAAATGTACTTGCAATGTTACATACAATTACTGAGTCTAGCCGGTAGTTTTCAGAACACAAAGTTGTCTCTGGCCAACTCACCCCCTCCCCTCTCCCTCTCTGTCTCCTCCTGCCTGTTCCGCTCCAGTTCCTCTGATTCCAATTCCAACTCTGATGAGGAGGAGGAGTCCATGTCAGAGGGGGAGATGGCCCGGCTGATGGAGGAGGTGGAGGAGAAGAAGAAACTGATCGCTACCATCAGGAACAAGCCGTGGAGGATGAAGCGGAGGCTCACACACCTAAAGTAATCTCTTACACCTGTCCTGGTTTCCAGTTCTTCATCTCAGTCTAGATCCTTGACATAAAAATAAATAAATATCATATGCAGCTTTTACTCAACTGAATTTGTAGGTGCAATACTTGAGGTCATTTTAACTATCAGTGCGTATGAGAATATTTGTTTCACATGTAAGTCTCACGGCAAAGATGAAAAATCACAACGGAAAATGTATATTTCACTCGTCCTTCTGGAGCTTTACGTGTGACACAAACTCTGATCTCAAATCATAAACCTGCACTAGCAAACAAGACTTGCAGGTGCTAAATATTTGCGTTTGAATTCATCATTCATCTGAAAAATCCAATTCAGTGAGAAAAGACACAAATCCAGCTCACTTTATTGGACATTTATCCCACCTGTCTTCGTTTCTTTACAGGGAGGCTCAACAATTTGTGGATAAGTTTGAAGGGGCTTTGGGCAAAGGAAAAGGCAGGAAGTGGTACGCCTACAAAGTGATGATGACCAAGGTTAGGCACAGCATTCAAACTGTCTTGCTTTGTGTTTCTGTGCGCATTTTCCTTGAGTAATTTTCAGTCTCTTTCTTTTTTTACAATTTCCAGAAATGGATCAAGTTCCAGAGGGATTTTGAGAATTTCAGAACAGCCTGTATCCCCTGGGAGAGGAAGATTAAAGAGGTGGAAAGTAAGTTTTGTCGTAGGGTTCTCTAGTTGAAACAGTGACTCCTAGTGGACAGGTACTGAGTTTTAAAAATCTCCTCAGGTCACTTTGGGTCATCTGTGGCATCTTACTTTATCTTCCTGCGCTGGATGTACGGCATGAACCTGGTCCTCTTCGGCTTCACTTTTGGACTGGTGGTCATCCCTGAGGTGAAATTATTCATGTTTAGTAATAAAATATGAATGTCAGTCAAAGTAAGACACAACACAAATCTGGTTAACAGATGAGTAAAACAAAGTTAAAAGATTCAAGAGCAAATTCTAAAGAACGTGTTATATTCTTGCAGGTTCTGATGGGTCTTCCCTACGGTTCCATTCCCAGGAAGACTGTCCCCAGAGCAGAGCAGGCCACTGCTCAGGACTACTCTGTTCTCATGGACTTCAATGTGAGTCTCATATATGACAAAGACCTTTATTGTGTCATGCTTTTGAATATGCCCTCAGTAATTTCAGTGCCAACATTTTCAATTGATACTACAAGAAGTTTAAAACATAACAGAAACAGAAAATCACTTCACGTAGCTGATATAAACAGATTTTCACGTCGGCAAAAAAAATAATTGGATAGTAATTATACGTATACATTTAAGAAAATCAAACTTAATAATAATTAAATAGTCATTACCTTTTGTGACCTTAAAGTAAAAGATAAACAACCAATTTCTGTTTTTTTTATCCTTTTGATGAGACTTTAGTCATTTTTCTACCCAAACTACCCAGAACCTATAATACCGGGAAACTACTTCCTGGTACTAAAGGTTCCTTCAGCCTGTTGATGACTGCGTTTCCACCACAGTCATAATGACCCATGAAGATTAAATGAATGTCCCTGGAACTCAGTTTAGACACAGGTCCCCTCAGTTAAAACATAGTTTACAAAGGTCCTTGAAAAGGATCCTAGTCCCTGTGGGAAAAACTGCTTTTTTTTGACCCTACTTTATCATTATGGTGAGCACAATGCAGTCCAATTCAAAATTCAGGCTCAATTTTCAATATGGGGTTTTTTGGCATCTTCGATAATGACATATAACACATTTGGGAGTTTGCTCTTTTTTATGAAGGAAACCCCACTCTTCTTCTTATTTGACCTTCATTTAGCCTGAAGATTCTCTGGTGTCCAAACCTGTTGTTCGAAAATGTCCTGGCCAAAATGGCACCGTGTTGCACAAATGAACACTGACACTAACACATGATGGGTTAGGAGATGAGGTCAATAATGATAGAACTTCTCCTTTCATTAGGGCTACTGCAAATATTCAGTCCTGTTCTACGGGTTTTACAACAACCAGAGGACCATCGGCTTGCTGAAGTTCAGGCTGCCTCTGTCCTACCTCATGGTCGGGATCGGCACCTTCGGCTACAGCTTGATGGTCGTGATCCGCACGTGAGTCTGCAGCAGCGTCCGGCTCAGGGGGCTTCACACAGTATGGTTGCTTTACATTTACTGTCCAAAAAAATAATTGAGTGATTTGAGTTTTAAAATGTGAAAAAAACAAAGCAAAACACTGTTTGTTTAGTGAATGTATAGGTCTGTCCTCCTACATGTCCTTGAAGAAGTTTTTTTTTTTTTTTTTTTTCAGAATGGCGAAGAACGCTGATGTCGGTGGTGGAGACGGAGATGAAGGAGAGTTCACATTTGCCTGGAAGATGTTCACCAGCTGGGATTACCTCATAGGCAACTCAGAGACCGCTGACAATAAGTACGCCTCAATCACCACTAGCTTCAAGGTAACCGTGGCAACAGTTTTACAAGAAACATTTATACATGCAAAATCACATGTGGCACACTGCGACACTGCTAATCTGATCGATGACAGATTCTCTCCGTTCCCGTTTTGACAAAAACAGGAGTCCATCGTGGACGAGCAGGAGAACCAGAAGGATGAGAACATCCACCTGCGGAGGTTCCTCAGAGTCCTGGCTAACGTCATGATCATCTGCAGCCTCGGCGGCAGCGGTTACCTCATCTACTTCGTGGTGAAGAGGTCTCAGGAGTTTGCCAACAGGGACGACCTCAGCTGGTACGAGAAGAACGAGGTAATGATGGTCAGATGCAAACTAGTTTAAAGCCAACACAAAGGTGGAATCAAAGTCACTTTTTCAACTTTTACATAAAAAACAAACCAGCTTTTTTAATATTATTATTGTTTCTAGCTATATTTCTGCTGCTATAACACTACTACCGGTCACTTTAAACTCAAGGTTCATCTGTTTGCTAGTTCTGGACCTTTTTGGGTCATGTAGTAAGTAATAATGAAAAAGATTTGACTTTATTTTTTGGATGAATGTCTCTGTCTGCCACAGATTGCCAAAAACCTCTGACAAAACTTTTAAGGAACATGAACAGGTTCCAAATTTGGTTTAATAAACCTTTTAGAAAGACAATCAAAGGCACTGTTCTGACAAAACAGCCTTTTTTTCACGGTGAAACCCTGAAATACCCTTCTGAATAACGCCTTTTAAACTTTATGCCAGAAGAGTGCCTCAGATCTCTTCCTTTCTATTTATCTTTTTTACTTTAAAGAACGCATTCATCACATTTTGTTTGAACTTCACAGGACCGTGGTCTCTTTGTTTCTTCCTTTGATTTAGTAGATTCCAAAAGAGTCAGTGAGGATGTTTCGTCATGAGTGAATTAAACAAGACGACTGCAGTGCTGTAAGAAAACAATCACATAAAGACAGAGACTCTTTCTCTCGGTCGAAAAATCTGTAATCATATCAGTGAGAAAAAATATAAAAACCACACATAGAAAGACAAATAAAATGGTGTTGTCTGTTGTATTGAAATGGTAATTTGAGGCGAAGACGTTATCGATGAATTTCGATTGTCTCGGACAGTTGGAGATCATCATGTCTCTGCTGGGTCTGGTGTGTCCGCCTCTGTTCGAGACCATCGCTGAGCTGGAGGACTACCATCCTCGAATCGCCCTCAAGTGGCAGCTGGGACGCATCTTTGCCCTGTTCCTGGGAAACCTCTACACCTTTCTGTTCGCCCTGTTTGACGAGGTCAACACCAAGGTATGTCAGCAGTGATTGTGTGTGTCTGTGTCAGTGTGTGTATGTGAGTGCTCTTCCCCAACTGATCAGCTGAACAGTTATTGGACCATTAGACCAGATGCCTTTGACGATGACGATATTGTCGGAACCCTTCAGATGATCTTGGCCCAATATTGGTCTTTTATGACTCTTTTAAACAAGCTCCCTGGCCTTTGTTTTGCCCTTCTTGTGGCATCAGGATGTCTATCCTCTAGTTCCAACTTCGTGCCATAATGTCAAGTTTGCCCACAAAATATCTCACAAATTTTGAACTGTTCGAACTTATGTGACCCCCAAGATTGATTTTCTAGCCCTACTTCTGCATTGTAGGATGTAATGAACACTGTATCCACTGGGGTCTCTAACAAAACATTGCTGTGGAATACCAATCAAGCTTACAGTCTCTCAATCAACTATGTCTCATTTTTGCAGCACCTGAGAGTATGTGCATGTGAGAGAGTGTAGAACTGAGTTAGTGTTTAGACCTGCATTGTTTTCTTTTATGGCTTTGGAAGACATAGCTTTTGATGGATGATTTAACAGACAACCACCATAAAAAAGACAATTGTGTACTTTGGTGTCTTCAGTATAAACTTGTGCCACTGCTGACTGATTCACGTCTTTGTGTACTGTAGCTGGAAGAGGAGGAGTCCATTAAGAACGCCTCCATCTGGGCCATGAAGGAGTACTACGCCAACTACACACGTCTGATCAATGATACCGAGTCCACACCGCCCCCCATGGACCCCTCTGATGTCATCAGAGGACCCTGCTGGGAGACCGCCGTTGGCATAGTACTGACATTAAAAAAAATTATTAACTTCTTTATACAACACATTTTAGACACACTTCTAATAATTGACCAAAATAACATAATTTTCTATTACATCTTATCTTATTAGTAAGACTCACTCCTGTTATAGTATGAGGTTTAATGAGAAGAAAATACACATTTGCCTCCAGTCATTTGATCCATCGTTCCAAATTCACATTTTAGTCTCACCTTGGTCTTGCACTTCTTTCAAGCCAAGGAATAATGTGCCAAAGAGTAATTCTCAAACTCCTGGTGAAGATTTAAGTCTTCTAAAACAAGATAATCCTTTATTGATCCTCCAGAGGGGACATTTGGGTGTTACAGCAGAACAAGGACAGAATGAGGACAGATGAATAAATAGTGAAAACAATAATTAAATGTGAAAAAAAAATAAGAATAGAATAAAAATAAGACATAAAACACAGAAATTATAACTTGTTACCTGAATTTTAAAATTAAAGCTGCGGTTGTGGTTTGAAATTAAGTTTCAGTCTTATAGGCTGCCAAAATAGGGTTACTTTGTGTCAAAATGTTTGAGCTGCCGAACATGGCAAAGCTGTGTAAAATGAGAACGATGAGAGATGTCATGCTGTTTTACAAACCTTTATGTCCTCATTTCACTCTCCTGAATGTGTGTTGTTCCAGGAGTTTGTGAAGCTGACCGTGTCGGACATCCAGGTGTCCTACCTGACCATTCTGATTGGTGACTTCGCCAGAGCCGTCATCGTTCGCTTCCTCAACTACTGCTGGTGCTGGGACCTGGAGGCTGGCTTTGTAAGTACGGCAGCTGAAGAATGTTGTGATAAAATTAATTCATTTAAGTGGTTTTCTCAGGGTGTCCCTAAAGATGATTCAGTAGTTCAGTAAGAGATTGAGAGAGTAGCTCAGAGTATCTCCTCCATATTTGTGGGCACTGTTGTTTGCATGCATTGTGAGGGCATTGACCAAATGGAAATTAATTGAAGTGATGATGATTTCCAATAGCAGAGGAAAATGTACATTTGGCAAAATGTCCATATATGTGCGGACAAGGCCTTAGTATTATTTCAGTGTCCCATTAAGCAATCACACTTTGACATGAACCAGCATAAACAATATCAGGACCTTTAAACTGATGCAGCTTAATGGAATTCAGCCATCATAATTACCTTACATCTGATTTCCTACTGTAACATGTTGAAACGTCTTCAGTAGGTTCCACATGCTGGTATTGTTTAAGAATACATTATTGTTTAAGTTTTACATTGTGAGGTGTTGAAATAAAAAAAAATATGCATTTAAATGAAACTAATTTATGGAAGAAGCAGAGCAACAACAACTACAACAACAACAACAACAACAAAAGAAGTACCAGATTAATTATTAACTTTTACCATGGTACAGTCCAATAAGTGTTAGCATGCATACACACTAAACTAAGAATATTGTAAACAATATTCCTGCAGTATGTTGGCATTGTCGCTGTGATTATGTTGCCCTGCTAACATTAGCATTTAGCTCAAAGCACTGCTGTTTAGCCTCACAGAACTGCTAGCATGGCTGAGTGTAGACTATGTGGTTTTTTTAAAATTTTGTCAGAGTGTAGCTGGTCTGTTAAAAAAGTTGTTGATGTGATGTCATTATTCTTTTTGTTGCACTTATTAAGGCCTACCTGAAATCCACTGCTTCATATTCTGATCTTGGGATTTATTTAACTGTTATCTTGAATAAGTTTAAACTGCCAGTTAAACTTTATAATTAGTAAAGCTTTCGATGAGTACCGTACTTTCCGGACTATAAGCCGCTACTTTTTCCCCATGCTTTGAACCCTGCGGCCTATACAACGGTGCCGCTAATTTATGGATTTTTACAGCTAACGGCCACTAGGGGACCTCCTCAATCTATGGATTGTACAGGTTACGTTCCTCACCTTTAACGCCTGGTTTATTATTACGCTTCTGCGTCGCGACGACAGCGTAGCTACGTCGTCGACCCTACACCGTCATTGAGCATTCGGAGTTCTGCGTCGAGGGAACGCGTTGTTCTGTCGGTGGACGTCATCAACGTCAGTGATTCAGGTTTGTTATGCTAACAACACATAGTCAGACAGGTGGCGGTGCTAACGGAGCTAACAGCTGTCTGTCAGTCTGACCGAGAAGTTTCTCACTTTACTTCGCTGTTAGTTGAATTAAATGACATTCATGTTGTCTTTAACTGTCCGTGCGAACCAGTCCGCAGCTTTGTGCGTCTGTTCTTGCGTCTCTGACTCTTGCGTGTTGACGTTTGCGTGGTCATAGGTTATGCAAATATGCAACTTGTTTGTTGAAATGCTAATAAAATGGAAGCTTCCCCAAACAGCAGTCTCTTTCCCGACAATCTCCTCTGTGCACGAGCCTTTACATATGGTAATTAAACGCTAAAACACCTGCGGCTTATAATCGGGTGCGGCTTGTATATGTACACATTTGTGTTTTTCCCTAAATTTGGCTGGTGCGGCTTATATTCAGGTGCGCCTTATAGTCCAGAAATTACGGTACAAAGTAATCTCTGTCTCTGGTCATTTTAGCCTTCATATGGAGAGTTTGACATCAGTGGTAACGTGCTTGGATTAGTCTTCAATCAAGGGATGATCTGGTAATAGCTTTAATACATGCACTGCACAATTGCCAGTATGTTAATGTGAGTTTATATGCATGGGTGTGTGTGTGTGTGTGTGTGTGTGTGTGTGTGTGTGTGTGTGTGTGTGTGTGTGTGTGTGTGTGTCGCTGCATGCATATCCAGTATCACTGAGTGGATAAATGACATCAATATCAAGGATAGGGTGAGTGTTTGGGTTTCAGGTTGCAGTGGAGCCACTCTGCGTGCATTACCAATTCACTTTGAATGACCATCAACAACTCTGTGTTATGTCGTAGTAGGTTACATCTAATTATGTCACATCTCCTCACTGTGTTGCATTGCACAGTCTTTATAATCGTTATCATTTTCCTCATATTTTGAACATTGATATTTGCTACAAGATACAGTATGTTACGTTGTAGAATATTTTTATGTTTGATTCAACACAGTAAACAATAATGATACACTCTGATGCGTTACATATTGTTATATATTATATGTATAATATATGGTTTATATATTATTTAATGTTATATCTTCCTCCAATATCTCATGGTTTCGGGCCTATAACTGAACTCACATGGCGGCCATTTTCCTCTGGCATCACGCTCAAATGTCATACAGCTGTGTTCCAGGTGGCAAGTCAAACAAAATTGGAAATCAGACAAATCGTTGTTATTTCACTGAAACGAAAATTAATAACTGAAAATCCAAAAAGTGAAGGTGATCCTATATGTTGTTTTACCGTGGAAAATAATTCGCACTTGTGACGTCATGACGTGTTTCAGGATGGGTGCGTTTTACGCTCCTGGGCTGGTCGGCATCAACGTGCTCCGCCTCCTCAGCTCCATGTATTATCAGTGCTGGGCCGTGATGGCCACCAACGTGCCCCATGAGAGAGTCTTCAAGGCCTCCAAGTCCAACAACTTCTACATGGGTCTGCTGCTCCTCATCCTCTTCCTCAGCCTGTTACCTGTCGTTTATACCATCATGACCCTGCCGCCTTCATTCGACTGCGGACCCTTCAGGTAACAACACATACAGAAAACATAACAGAATATTGAGTTATAGAAGTCTGTTATAAATAGAAATGCGTGTGTGTAAATACATACACACACACACACACACACACACACACACACACACACACACACACACACACACCGACCAATGCTGATGTTTGCAGTGGGAAGCCGAAGATGTTTGATGTGATCATGGAGACAATAGAATTGGACCTGCCAGCCTTCTTGGGGACGCTCTTCAGCTACGCAGCCAACCCAGGCCTCATCATACCAGCTGTCCTGCTCATGGTGTGAGTGGACATCATGGACACACACACACACACACACACACACACACACCACACACACACACACACACACACACACACACAGACACACAGACACACACACAAATATATGCATGTGTCTGATTACTGGTGGTGGGAAGACTGTTATACAATTACTCAAGAACTCAAGAGCTCTGTATCTGAGTACAATTGCGAGGTACTCAAAGTACTAACACTAAGTAAAATAATGAAATAAATAAATCATGATGTATTATTCTAGATCAAAATAGAACTTCCTTCAGAGGAAATTCACAAGCTACCACTAGATTAACAATGTAAAGTAGTTTAACCACCTTTATCAGCTTCAACATTAAAGTGATGCAGAACTATATACATAACTTTCACTGGTGTAGTTCTACACTGTGGTATTGCTAAGTACAAGATCTGAGGATTGCTCCACCACTGTGTGATTACACAAAGGAATAGTTGTTGATTTTGTCGAGTGTGTGCCTTTCCAGCCACTGGAAAACCAAATCCTGTCATTTCTCCTTCACAGGCTGGCCATCTACTATCTGAACTCGGTGTCTGAGGCCTACCAAAACTCAAACATGGAGCTGAAGAAGAAGATGCAGATGGTAAGTCAAGAATGGAGATAAAAGTGGTGTGCTCTACACGATCTGCACAGTTACAAAACTCAGTACTGAGATGCCAAAATAGTTTAGCAAAAACACTTCTGATACAAAGAATGCTGTGAAGTAAGATTTTTTTAAACAGGTTGCAACAGCAAGACTAATGTCGTCCCCGCCAACTACGCTGCTAATGAGCTGCCGGTTACCGTGATGAATATTTACCTGCTAAACATCAGCATCTTCCCATTGTCATTGTGAGCATATTAGCATGCTGACTTTAGCTTTTAGCTCAAAGGAGCATAAGTGAGCTGCTTCTCCTACGCATGTCGAAATCTGCAGCATTTTCCCCTGTTTGGGTTAAATACCTGACTAAAGGTACAGTTTAAATGGACGCTCTCTCTCTCTCTCTCTCTCTCTCTCTCTCTCTCTCTCTCTCTCTCTCTCCCTCCCTCTGTCCATCTAGGCTCGGGATGAAGAGAAGAACCGGAGGAACAACACGGACAGCACAAACCAAGTCATGAAAGACTTGGAGGACTTGTTGCCGAACAGGTCCCTCGCCCCTCCTGCTCCACCCGAGCCTGGTCAGTTAACTCCTCAGCAGCTATGCAGATGTGTGAAATGTCTGTGCAAAGTGAAATGTAATTAAATGTCTGTAATATGTTTTTAATTTTGGAAAGAAGTTTTATATCTGTGTATCTTTTACTAATCCAAAGGTTTCAGTGTAAAACAATGTAATCAGCTGATCCTTCACTGTCTCTGTCTAAACAGAAAAGGCACCAGAGCAGGAAGCAAAGCCGACTAAGACGAAGCCCGGGTCCGCTGGTAAAGGTGTAAACCTGCAGAAAGATGTGGCTCTGGCATCGCCTAATCCCAACGTACGAGGGCCGGTGAACCGGGCCCCAGGGCCTAGAGGACCTGGAGGAATGCCAGGCCCGGGTCCAGGCCCGGGTCCAGGCCGAGGCCGAGGCCGTGGGAGAGGGCCTCCTCCAAGATAACAGTTTTGAAAAAAATCACATTCCGTAAGGCTCCCTGCATCTGCTCATTTGACAGCGGGAGACACAAAAACAAGGTGTATAGATTTCAGGTATAAAGACCTTCATCTGGTCTCCATATTTCCCTCCTTACATCAGCAACAACAAAATTACAGCTTTATAGACTGTAAGCTACAGCGCTGTTACACAACTCAATTTGGGCTTGACTACCTTATGATTCATGAAGGAAGGTTGTGTTGTTGATTCATGTTCCTGCTCGGTTAAGTAAAGGTGGGCAGGCACTGTGCATTTACATTCATCCTGTATGTTCATTCTTATGGATTTTCTGTGACTGAGACATCTGTGCCTCAGGCTGTTCTGTTTTCTCTCACACGACTTTGTAATTTATGATATAATTCTGACTTTACAATAAAGTTTAAAATCTTTTCATAACGTCTTTGTAGCAGCTCAGTTTATATGCATATGTCTTTGTTATTGTATTTTATCCCAGATATGTGGAAATAGCCAAATTCCTCGACAGCGTGAGCAACATGGCTACATTAAGCAGCCTGGCTACTGTCCAAAGCAAAAGAACACCAAAAGAACACCAACTGGACCTAGAAACCCTGAACTCAGCGCTACGAAGCAGGAGAGTAAACACCTATTAATAAGTAGGCAGGTTTTGTTACCTGCTGAACTAGCTGAAAGAATACCGGTTTTGAATCCCCGTGGGAAAGAGAAACACATCTGCACAGAATCTGAAACCAGCACTCTCTATCCTCATTGAGTTGATGCCCGTCTGGTCACTCTTGATTTCATTCAGTTTCTACCGCTCTCCCTCTCCACCTTCTTTGCCTCCTCCATCAGCTGTTTTTTTTTCCATTTTGCAGTGTAGAGGTTTCACGGTTATTCTAGCAGCCATCACACTGCCATCCGTTTTTACCTCAGAAGTGTGCTGGTAGCTGTTAACGTATTTTGGAGCCAGAAGCCTGGCCAGACAGGAGGAGCGGGTTACAGTTTTATGGTCAGGTCACTTAAACTTGTAGTCTTCAGCTCCAGCTACTACTGACTCGAGTGACATCACTTAATCAGCCTTTGTACCTGTACCTTTGTACCCTCTTATTTAAAAACTTTGTTTAACATATGCAGCAGTACTTCATTTACAGTGTAAGTGCTCTGGAATTACAGTGTACCAGTACATTACATACCAATACATGTATGTAGGTACAGAGGAACAAGGTGTAAAAACAAGAGGGCAACAATTTAGAATTTTACAAAGAATCTGTACTGTAGGTATTTTCAACTACTAGGTACCTATTCTATTATTACAGGGTATGTATGCAGTATGTAGCTCAAGAGAAAAATGTGGAACATCAATTTTGGTCATGTACTTGTGTCAAAAAACAAAACAATGTGGTGCCTACTCCACCTGCTCCTTAAAATACGAACAACAGTCAACTTAATCTCATTTATCAGTGTTTCCTGCGTGTCTGTGTGAACGCTGTGTTGTCTGATTAAAGGGTGAAGCGCTTACAAATGTAGAATTCTGTAAGAGTCACCCAACCAGTCAGAAGGGCCCGAACCTCTGTCACTGTCACCTCACAGGAATGTTGTCTCTGAGAGGTGGCAGACGATTGGCTGATCCTCTGCAGGTGAGAACACACCTGCCTGAAAAATCATCGACACAGAGATGGGTGGAGACGCGGCAGGGCGAGTTAAATACTGTGACTAACGCCTGAGAGCTGCACAGTTGGGTGGAAAGACGGTCTCCTTCAGCACAGGTGAGTTTTTTTTTTCTTTTAATGTTTGAATAGGAAGAAGAAGATCTATTGAAACCATCTTGATTTCTTTTTCCTCTTTTACTCTAGAGATTTAGTGTCTGGTTTTCATTTACCAGCCAAGTAAAAACATGTCCTTCTTCAAAAAATTCTTCAAAAATGTCATCCATGACAGAGACCCTGAAGATGACACCGTCACAGTGAGTATCAGATCATCATGAAGAGAATACACCTGTCGGCTTAAACATATAATGTAACTTCACTTTTCTAATTTAAACTGAAATTTGATGAGTTGAATGACCTAAAACAAAGAACACTAACAGCCGGTGGAAGTCAAGGAGAGGCTTTTCCTCAGTGCTTAGTATTTGGATTTCATATGCTTTTATTATGTCGAAGTAAAACGATTTCCTGATGGTGATAAAACTGGAATGAATCAAAAATCCGCTTCCAAACGGAGGATGATCCATAGCCAGGAACTGAGGTATTAAAACGTGTTCTGGCTGTAGGTGAAGGGGAAGCCGAAAGCCAAGTATTACGGAACAGTTGCACCATACCCCAACTTCAATGCCAGCAGTGATGCTTCAGTTCTCGAGACCGCCATTAATAGTAAAGGTGAGTGGGCTCACTTATGTTTAATCTTAGAAATGAACTCATGCTTGAATGGTTGAGCTGTATGTTTGAGCAGATGGTGTACAATTTAAATCATTCTGCAAATTCTGCAAGCTGCTCCTTTGGTTTTTGTTTCCTTCAATATACTTACGAGATTTTTGATTGAGTCAAATTTTAATTTTAAGGCTCCACCTTTTGTGACCTAGAGACTGTGCTCTAATACTTTAAAGCAAGTAAGGTGAAGCATCCTGTCTTCCTCGCAGATGTGGAAGAGGATGTGATCATTTCTGTCCTGGCGAAGAGAAGCAACGAACAGAGACAGAAGATCAAAGTAGTTTATGAAGCGTCTGCCGGCGAGGTGAGTAATGCTTTTTCTCATGAGGACGGAATCATGCCTGGTCAGGGTAGCAACAAGCTGAGAACCAGCCAAAAACGTCTGAAGGCTCAAGTCCATAATAGTCTTTGAAACATGTAATGTCCAGCAGACCCTCCCCTAACCTCACTATGTAAAGTGCTTTGAGCATTTACAGATTTGCAACTCAAATGAAGTCAAGTCATTCAATCCAGGTCACCTGCAGTAGAATTAAAGCTGCTGTTGGAAATTCACTAACACACTGATAGGTGACCTGCATACATGTTTAATTTGTGATCATAGTACATTTTGCTATTTTTATGTAACTTAAATTACTGGTCATTAAAGAAAAGTTATGATTTTCCGTTTTTTTTACTTTCCCATACTTTCTCTTAGTAGCTTTAGTTAACCAAACTAGATTCATTCCCAGGTTACAGCAAAGCAAACATAAAAAATACATATAAAATATAAAAATATATAAAATATATAAAAATACATTAAAAAAAAAACCATTGAAGTGGTTTTATTGAAAAAAGTAAACATGTTGCACGTCGCTACGTGGCTGCAGTCCTGTTCCACTTGCTCTTAATCAGGAGGCCTGATGCTTTTAAAGCCACTGGCTGAAGCAACTTTTGGGAAATTAAGGGAATTTCAATTAGCAGTTATCGTGTAATAACTATTGGTGTCCACAGGGACCACCGTTTAGCAAAATACTACACAGTGTAGTCTTTCTAAAAAGCCGCTAGGTCTTTTCGTCATCAAAACACTCACCCACACACACGTAATGCAGTCTTAGTCTGTTTTCAGTTGCAAAGATAGGATCATGTGGCTGCTCCACGTGTGTTGCAGAGGCTGGATGAAGCTCTGAAGTCTGCTCTCAGGTCAGATTTAGAGGATGTCACTCTGGCTCTGATCATGGCGCCCGCTCACTTTGATGCCTACCTGCTCAGGAAGGCCACGAAGGTAAATATCTTTCTGTATTTCCAAAATGCCAATTGTGATGTTACTGTTCTGCTGTTTTTTTCTTTTCTGTTTCTTTAATCAACAAGTTTTTTTAATTGAGATTTTGGCTGCTGGCCTACTACATAAGGGGCCATCCACATGTGTGTAAACGCACATGTTTTGCATCATTTTGGCCGTTTGTCCACATGGATCCTGTAAACGCACTTTTTTGAAACCTGGTCTCAGGGTGGAAAAATCCGAAAACGCTGAAATCGCGTGGACAGCGAATCCGCATACTTTGCGTGTCGACTTTGCGTGATGGCCATCACCCCACCCCTCGACCTCTAGCCTTCGACTTCTTAATCCCACGACGTCTCGTAACAACAACAACAACAATGGCGGACTTTCTGCAGAAGATATTGAGTCTATGGTTACTAGGACAAAATATTCTGCTCCTCTGCCACTACGCTGAGCGAAAAAGCATTATGGACGACCGATGAGCCATTTTCATCTTCTTCTTGTTGTGCTCGGTTTCTCCTTCTACCGTCTGTTTGTATACGGCGTGCAAGCTTTATGCACATGGTCCGTCTCTTCTTCTCCGTTTTTGGTGAATTTCAAGCTCCACCTATAGGCCTGGAATATGAACTACAGTGTGTTGAGTCATTTCCAATGGATCCGTTTGGATGCAAATATTCTTGAAACGATGCCGAGAAAGATGGAGGAAAAAAAGATCGTTTTGGTACGTGTGGACATGGCCTGAGTAGAGAATGAGATGAGTAAAAGGCTGTGAACTCGCACACCTTGTCACTCGTTTCTTTAACAAGAATGGCTCTCACTCCACCGAGGCCCAACAATCCTGTTTCATACACACTTAAAAGCCACACAGAAAGACCTGAGATTTCTTCAACAAGATCCATGCCTTTATACCTGACACATGAACAAAAATGTCTATTTTGCAATGTTAAATAAAAAGAGAAAAAAAATCCATAGACCCACACAAATGTTAATGGGATCTCTTCTGGGCCGAGACCCATCCTCCGCCCAAGTTTCTTGGAAATCTTTATAGTAGTTCATGTTTAATTCTGCTGACCAACCAACCGCACAGACATGCAGACATGGGTGAAAAACCTAAACTCCTTGGCAGCAGTGTAGTGTTTGGGTGCCGTTGCTTGACAGGAGGCAAACAGTACACATTTCATTTCCTGCTGAGATTAATCCTGCCAATAGAGGGATTGCACCAAGCACACTGAGACTATGCCTGTTGTATGAAATGTGCTAAATAAATAAACAGGATACAGTACAATGGATAGGTTCAAATATTTGTATGTAATAACAGTTACAATCACTAACATTTATATTGCTTGTATAACACTTAGTTTGTAATGAGGTTTAAGAGTCCTATAAAACAAATAATATACCTACAAACCTTTTACATTGCTGTTTTAGATTTCACTCTTAGCATGTCCTCTTTCCCAACAGGGTCTGGGCACAAATGAAGACATCCTGGTGGAGGTTCTGGCAACACGATCAAACCAACAGATTGCAGAGATCAAGAGGGTCTTCAAAGAAGGTTTGACCCGCATCTACTCTGTTACTCGTTGGTTTAAAAAAAAAAAGCTCTTGAGTTCCTGAAGGTTTTTTAAAAACATTTTCTTTAACATCTCAGGTATTTGCTTGACACTCTTTGCCATCTGCAACACACACCGCAGTAAACAACACTGAATTCCTAGACAATACAGCACTGTAATCACCCTGTTATGAGGACAATAAGCCCTTTAAAGTGCAGCTGTTACTGCTGCAGTCTTACTTTGAAATGCTCTTTGTCCTTCAGAGTACGGAGAGGAGCTGGAGGACATTATTAAGGATGAAACCAGCAGGGACTTCACCACGGCCCTCCTGGCTCTGTTGAAAGCAAACAAAGCTGAGAGCACTGAGGTCGACAAGGACCTCGCCCGAAGGGACGCGGAGGTGATATCATGAATATAATCATTTGAAGGATAATATTTTGTCTCTCTGTCAACAAAACTAAATCAAAATACACCCTGATGACTACAAATACATGGTTTCAAACAGCTGGGCACTGCAGTTTTTAGCAATCCTTACTCAAACTGGAGTAAACAGTGCATTTATTGGGGGACTTTTTACAGCGGGGGATTAATACCCATTTGGAGTTCTAGTGATTACTCACAGTACAAGGTTTGTGGCCGGTTGATATAGTTGCATAATTTTATGGGCAGCAATGGAGCTCTCTGGCACAGAGGAATACATTATGTCAAGCTTGGCTACACACAGAATACTTGGGGGATTCCTTGTTGACAATGGGAAAAATATAGAACATCACTAATCCTTCAGTTGAAAAGGTTGAAGAGAACAGTATTAACTGGCATGTTGCTGTTGTGTGCCTTTAGACTCTGTTTGAGGCCGGTGAGAACACCAGCGGAGTCAACGTCTCGGCCTTCATCGACATCCTGACGACGCGCAGCGGGCCGCAACTCAAGAAGAGTGAGTGCTTAAAAATGTGTGAACGTCTCAGCTGTTTGGCTTGAGTCATAAGAGGCTGAAACAGCCAAAACCTTCACCCCAAAGTGAACACAAAAACCCAGACAAACAGGTGGAACCACAGTCTTGCATGTAACAGGTGGAACACGCCCAGCAGTGGAGGAACAATACAGAGTAAAGTCAGCCTGATTTCTCTAATAATTCTAAGGAGTTCATGGTTTTCTCATCATAAGGTTATAAAAAAAACAGTTGTAGCCTTCTTTATGTACAGCTGTTGTTATTCAATTTTCTTTTAGTTCAGCTTGCTGGCAATTTGGTCACTAAGCCGTGATCTCATACTTTGACTACAACAGTATTAATAGAGATCTCTGCTTTCTGTCTGACACAGGGCCCTTTTAACCATAAACACCTGTCATTTGTCTGTTTCCCTGCTAGCATTCCAGCAGTATGCGTGCGTCAGTGATGTCACACTACCTAAAGCCCTGGACATGGAGCTGAGGGGAGACATTGAAGACTGTCTCATCGACATTGGTGAGGAGAATTTCATTATTTCCAGGTTGTGAAGAATAGACTGAAAGGCTCTGAACACCCTTTTATCTCAATTGGCTTCTCACTATGAGAGGGTCATCGTGAACTAAAACATATTTTGACAGATTTAGGAGAGTATTTGTGTAAAAAAAAAAAAAAACAGCATATACAGTAAATAACATTTGTAGGTTGTTGCATAGTTTGCCAGACATCTTTCAATCAAATCTTATCAAACCACATCCTCATTGTCCCTAAGTGTTGATCTCTTTATATATATATAATAACCAAAGATGTTTGTCCCAAACTTGTTGCACATCTAGTAATAAATATGTAATATTATACAGGAATACTTAAGGCTTGAAACCCTTTTTAATGGGTTTTAACAGTCCCGTGAGTAGGATTAAGTAGCATTAAGCAGTGAGGTTGCAGATTCCAACCAACTGAATACCCCTCCAATCACCCTCTCCCTCTGAGTGTGTGGGAGAGCCTAGGCCTTCTTTACAGTCTACATCTCTGTGGAAAAGGCCCCGCTTCCTTTTTAGATGTAAATGGCTCATTTTAAGGTAACAAAAACACAAAGAATATTAGTTCTCGGTGATTATACACTAATGAATCCCTAAAATGTTGAATATCATAAACCATTTCTGTTAATCGATCCTCCTAAACCTACAAACTGGACCTTTAAAGAACCTAGTTGACATTGATAAGGGCTGACTGTTCATTCACATTGTTCCCATGTTCATCAGCCAGCAGTCGAAAGTGTCTGACAAAATGAGAAACACACTGGAGATTTAGCTATTGTGAGCCAAAAATAAATAAACTGTTTGTCCTGAGGGTGGAGCAAGATAAAAGTCATAAAAATATGGTTAGGCTTATTTACCATTAAGTCTTGCAACATGTGGTATCCAGGCAGGAAGAAGGGTGTCCATAAAGAAACAGAATGAACACAGGGAGTGCAAAAAAACCTCAAATGCACAAATCAATTATTTCCAGCTGAACAAACGCAAGTGAAGAGGAATGCTTGAAACAACGTATTTCAACATTAGATAGACCCAAACCCAATGACACTGTCTGCACATTTAATCTGCAACATGTGGCGCAAGGCCATCACGAGCTCACACACTATGAGCTCAGGGACCGTCTGAAATCTTGTACGGACTGCTTTGGCCCCAAGATAAAACTTCACAAGATGAACCATAACACAGGAGTAAACAAAGAAACGCTGTTAGCTGTCACACACAGCAACATCTGGACGGTGCATATTTTCACTGATGATGTTTCTGTGTCTCTTGATGTTCAGTGAAATGTGCCTGGAACACGCCGGCCTTCTTCGCTGAGAAGCTTCATCTGGCTATGAACGTATGTATGATTCCCTCCTACCAGTTTTTTTTAGTGTGTATATATTAGTGTGTGCGCACGTGTGTGTGTGTGTGTGTGTGTGTGTGTGTGCTTGTGTGTGTGTGTGACTTTATCACAGAAATTCTCTGCTCAGGGATATTTTCATTCTCTGTTTTGCAGATATGACCAAAACATAATCTTTGCCCACAAGAGCTATTTTAACTCCAGATAAACTTGATGGAAAATTGATCATGGATGTCTTAATAGATTTTGTACCTTTCTCTCCAAAGCTGGCTTGGTAACTTGGTTCAAATAGTCCAAATCTGACTTTGAATTCACATTCAAGTAATGTGTCAAAATTGACTTTGTTGATCACAAGTTAGCTTAATGGACAGTAAATGAATCCCTGTTTTGCAGCTAAATCACAAATGTTACATTTCAAAGCTCTGGCCACCATAAACATTGTCAGCCTCTGGAATGCATTGTTTAATTGTAGTTATTGGTTATGCAACCATCCATACGCAGATGCAGACTGTAGCGACGGTATAACCTTCATACAAAGACTGAAGGAGGACAGTTTAAACACAGCGTGTAGTGATCGAGCCTCTGCTCCGTTCTCACAGCGCCACGGCACCTGTGAGGACACACTGATCAGGGTGATGGTGAGCCGCTCTGAGGTCGACCTCAAGAAGATCTTGGAGGAATACAGGGCCATGTACGATGTCAGCCTACAGGAGGACATACTGGTAAACTAAAATACCGATGAAGTGCTCAGACTTTTACTTCCGCTAATATTCACACATTCAGTGCAGAAACAAATGACAACATAGTATTTCAGCTGACCACATCTTTGTCTCGGTTTCACAGAAAGAAACTAAGGGACATTATCGGGACATCCTGCTTGGACTGTGTGGACCGCACTGAAATTCAGTTGGAACAACGTTATCGGAAATCGAGGCAGGCCTGTCCACCAGATGCTACTGAAATATCACACTGTCCAAAATTGTTATTGTTACGTGACTAATGTGTCTTGTTGAGTTGATGTTATCCCACCAACAATAACAACCAGAGGATAACCTCATTCTGACAAGAATATGTCACTTGTGTAATGTAAGCTTTTTCACATTGTCAGGAACAATATTTTTCTTTTTTGACATATATCATAATCAAGAGTTGAATCTAAACGATGCAGAAGACACAAAAGATGATGAAGAGTTAAAAAAAAAGTGAGATATATTTAATATTTTTATGAATGCTAATCGTGGGATATGAGTTCATAAAGTGTTAGTGTGGTCCTTTTTCTTTACTTTGTCTTCATTCAAATCGATATGTCCATTTTAACATACATGATGAGGATCAGTGATGAGGTCGCCTCATTGATTGCAAATACAGGAAAACAAGTGATTTAAAAAAACCTCCTATGAGACCACATGAGGAATAAAAACATATACAGCTTCTTTCTGTTGTTTGATGTTTCTTTGCTTGCTTTCATGTTTTTTTGTTTGTTTTTTACAGTGATAATCTTTCTGTCCACTTGTATACTCAGCTATAGCCTAATTCACAGCATTGTTAGTGCTTAATTATAACGCTGCTGTAACAAAATCATTTCCCAGCCTGGGATCAATAAAGTAATTCAGTTCAATTCAATTCAATTCAATTCTATTCTATTCTATTCTATTCTATTCTATATAACACACTCAATTAACTAATTTTGAAGAAGATGTAAAGGAGATGGGAGAGGAGGAAAGTGAAGCAGGGGAGAAGAGGAAATAGAAAAAAATGACTACAAAAGGAAATCTCGTACAAGCAGGAAATTGATTTAACTTAAAATAGATCCAACAACATATCCCATGAGTATTTGACAATGAATCTCTGTCAAGTCTGGACTAAGTGAATCACATACTTTAAAGTTCAAATGTTGACTCTGTAAGTCAGAATTATATAATATTCCGTCGAGCAAATGTAGATAAAAACATAATGATGAGATACTAACTTGTAATTTTGATATTTTCAGAATATTAGACAATTTGTTGAAAATTATCTCCTCCTTGAGATATATCATATATCTTGAAATATCTCAAAAAATCCATCTAAAAGTAGTCTATAATTTTGTATTATGTTCTGACAACATCAAAATTACGTGTTAGTATCTCATAATCTTTACTTTTAAAATTTGACTAGACTTAAAATTTGAAATATTTGCTAGGAGTGTCAAAATTAAATTAAAATGTAATATTTTCATACATGCACACACACACACACACACACACACACACACACACACACACACACACACACACACACACACACACACACACACATATATATATATTACATAATTTGAATTAAATTTTGACACTCCTAGCATGAACTGGCCTCCATCCATAAGACACCTTTACCTAGAGTAACATATGGACAGATGATGAACCGAATAACATGGTTCTTCATGGTTAAAAAAAATACTTTAAAAATTACATTGAGTAATGGAAGATGGTAAAATGATATTCAGTAATTGAAATGTAAAATTTTACACACAAATCCATGAGAATATACTGTACACGTTGCTACTTGGAGCAGAAAGTAATTTATGTCTGGTCTGATATCCCCACAAAACCATGTTCGTCATCATCAGAAAACCCCTACTGCGCATGAGCAACGCTGACGAACACACACACGTGACGTGGAATGTTTACCGTGTCCGGAAATGCTCTGGCTCTTCAGCCAGTTTGGATGTATTTTAACTACGGACTCCAGCCTGTTATTGTCGTCAAATTGGCCTTTAAATTGTTTACTATCTTACTCTAACGAAGCAACCTCATGTGTTCTTTTGACGTACACCCCACACAGAGGAAGTGTCGCAGCTAAGAACTTTAGATAAGATCTAACTGGCATGCCAGATGCTAGCTAGCTTGCTAGTTAAGAGGCTAAACAGGCTTCCAGCTGAATGTAGGTTTAAGCCTGTTTACAGTTTATTTAAACAGGTTTAGTTAAGTTAAAACGAAAGAATGAGCCTGGCCACGTCCCTCATCGGTAAATGGGCTGCGGTTTAATTTCACCACTCAGGTATCGGTTATGTTTAGGATATTGGGGATGTAAATACTGCGACTGGAGTTAATCCGGTGGACTTTGAGAGCCTGAAATGGAAGACAAATACAGCAGCAACGTTCTCTCAGGGGGGAAACTGGGCATGGTGGAAGTGCCCAATTCTAGGTATGTGTCTGTTTTCAAGCTGTTCAACTCACCCAACTGCTGTCAGTAATTGCTTGTCTATTGTTGCCATTAAGACAAATCACTGTGGCTGTAGTCCACATGGTAACGTTTGTTAATCTGACCTCACAACTGCAACTGAAACTAGATTAGGGCTTCATCTAATGATTCATTATTGCATGATAGATAACTTCAATAATCAATGAATTATCACATTTGTCAGTGATTGAATTCTTGTTGTTCAGTTAATGAATTGACCGATTTTTTTAAAGCACGTATTTGGTGTAATGATGCAAAAATTGCACAACTTCTCTATTTCAGTCATAAACCTTTTAATAGCACAGTTTTTCTGTACCACCCACCTCTACTAATACATGTCCTGTGTCCTGTTCCTCCTCAGGTTAACCAGATACATAGTATTACTGGTTGTCACGAAGGTCCTCAAGGCTCTTGGGATCTTTGAATCTTACGATATCCTAAAGGTTGTTCACATTGTCCAGTTCATCTTTATACTAAAATTAGGGTAAGTTGTACTCCTGTGCCTATTACTTGCCCAGGTTCCATTTAATCCATTTGTTTAGACTTGTTCTTGGTGTTATGTGTTATTATTGCTCGGTAGTTTTGGATTTATGCATTGTGACAAGATGCTGACGGTGATCCTCCTCCTTCCCCAGGAGTGCTGTTATTCTGCTTTTCTTTCAAAAGCCTTTCTCCTCTGGGAAAGTCATCTCAAAAAGACAGGTTTGTTGGAAATCATTACAGATAAATTTGATTTTTTTTTCGTGTTTTTCTTTGTGGTTCATAACTTCAGCTACCATCCCTCTTTCATCTGACATAACAGTAGCAGGCACGTACTATACATGTTTGTCAAATCTTTTACCCACCTGTTAGTGCTCTTGTATTTTCTTGAGCTTTGAAGAACTAAAAGGTTACTCTTTCATGAATGACATTGGTGTAACGCTTAAGTGTCAACCTGCCATGATAATGTATCTGTTGTCTTTTTAAATCTGTTTTCTTTGTAGTGGATAAAGTTATTAAAGCATGCTGTTTTCAGCTGTGTCATCTCCCTCCTGGGCTTCTTTGGTCTGACTCTTTGTGGACCTCTAAGGTAAAGTGTCACTATAAATGTGTGTTCGAGTGTGTTTTTTTCATAGTAGGGCAACAATACTGTATACAAGTGTGTATGTTAATGTAACCATGTGGTTTAACCTGTGTGTGTTTATGTCCTGTGTGTCCATGTACACACTGTTGCGTTCAGGGTGTGATTTAAATGGGACTCTTGTTTTTCACAGGACGTTGTTGCTTTTTGAGCACAGCGATGTGGTGGTCATTGCTCTCCTCGGTGTCCTGTTTACAAGTTCTGGAGGGGGGCCATCGAAGGTAGCAGTCCACACATTTACACAACTGGTCTGAAACCAGAAACTTGTTCTTATATAATTTACACTACATCATTCATTAATGTATTATATTGTCAGCTCTTACACCCCCGGACTGTTTTTATGCAGATGACCAGTCACTTACTTCAGCCATTTTTTAAAGGCTAATTACAGTTTCCACCAGTATATGTCTTCTTTTTATGCATTAATCAAAATGTTATACTCATTATATGGCCAAGTGTAATATCCACATCCCAGTCCGTACTTTGTAGTGTTGATATTTTTTGGCCCACAAATCTTGTTCTCCATATGTAAGAAAACATGTTTGTGTGGTACAGACCCAACAAGACTCGCATTATCATGATAGATGTGATTTGATTGTGATGTTTCAGTGAAAATGAAAATTGTGATGAAAAATTATTATTCCATCTAGTGATGAATCACATTGCAATTGCAGTATCTTTCAAAAATAGTCATAAAATTGTACTCATTTTGCACTCAGATCTCAATAACTCTTGTGAGTACAAAATTATCATAGTTGGTAGTAATTACGGCCACAACCCTGAAAAAAAGACTGGTTTTGTAAGTAACTTGAATTATCCTATAATTCACTGTCAAGTAGAACAGAATTCATATTTTCAGCGAGCATTTAGTTGCTGTTTAGTTAACTTGTGGTCAGATGGAGGCTAAGAGTTCAATATTGTAAGGAAAGGAACTGAAACATTTAAAGTAATTTTAACAAGAACGAGAAAGTGACACTGCCTCATCTGCTGCATTTTTTTCCCCATGTGTCATTTTGACCTTGCTTGAAATGAAATGAGTATGTTTACTGCCTCAGATTATAATATCACTGTGGTAGAAGTATGTAATTAAAATGTCTGTTGGTTTGTTTGTGACATTGTGCAGACCAGAGGCGCTGCTTTATTCATCATCGCAGTGATCTGCCTCCTCCTCTTTGACAACGATGACCTCATGGCGAAGATGGCGGAGCACCGTATCCTTTCCTTCTTATGATGGAGGGCAGTTTCAGTTGTGTTGACAATCAGTAACCCGATCTGCTTGTTGTTTTGCATTGTCATATCTCTACGTTTGTACTGAGTTTGCCTCAACTCGTCTTCTTACCAGCTGAGGGACATCATGACAGTGCACTCACTCATTTCCTCTACACCGCTATTGCATTTTTAGGAGTTGCAGACCACAAAGTAAGCAAAGCTCGGGTCAGACATAAAATTTTAGGCTTAGTGCTGCTTACATAAGCATAGTTAAGTATTTGTTTCGCCTTTCAAATGGATTTCCTCTCTCTGTCTGCCTGTCCTTCCAATCAGGGCGGTGTTGTGCTGCTGGTGGTCTCCCTCTGCCTGAAGGTGGGCTTCCACACGGCCTCCAGGAAACTATCAGTGGAAATTGGTGGTGCAAAACGCCTTTATGCCCTTGACAACCTGGTTTCTTCTATAGTGCTGCTGCCCTGGGTCATAGTGCTCTCAGCAACCACAGAAGTAAGGATTGCAGGATTGCAAGACCTAAGACATCTACGTCATGTCACTAAGATGATTTATTTGTCCTCCTCACTGACTGTTTTTTTCACCCTGTCTGAACACCAGAGTAAAGTAGAATCATGGTCGTCCCTCATCCTGCCTTTCGGGATGATCATTTTCTCCGTAATGATCCTGGAGTTTTACGTCGACGCCATCTGCAGCGCGAAGATGGAGACGCCAAGGTGCGCCCGCTACGGCGCCATCGCCCTCTTCCTCAGTGCCTTGTTGCTGGCCAACTTCTGGACTCATCCTCTGACCGACCAGCTGCGCTCCATGAGCAAACCGCCGCAGCAGGTCAGCACGGAGCACGTGCTCTCTGGGGGAGTGATAGTCAGCGCCGTCTTCTTCATTATGTGTAAGTAGGAGCTGTGGGAAGAGTTTACTAATGATCCCATGGACATAATTTAAAAGCTCCTTCAGATAACCACGCCTCTTTGAATCAAAAAGTACTGTGCAGTCAATTTTATAGGCAAGTCCAGCACTGGCAAAGCAATTATTATATCGTATTTTTTTTTTTATACATCTTTAGTTTAACTTCTAAGTCTTAAGTCAAATGTGTACTTACTTATTCTTTACTTTTGTAGCATTTGCATTAAGTAAGAATGAGATAGTAGACAGTAAGCTATATTTTCAAGTTTGATTTCTCCTCACGTCCCTCCTCTCTCTCTCTGCAGCCTCCAGTATTCTCTCATCTCCATCGAAGAAAGGTCAGCAGGGCACCTTGGTGGGTTACTCACCCGAAGGGACCCCTCTGTACAACTTCATGGGTGACGCCCTGCAGCACACGTCACAGTCCCTCCCACGGTTCATCAAAGATTCCCTCAAACAGATCCTGGAGGAATATGACTCCCGACAGATCTTCTACTTCTTGTGTCTCAACCTGGTACGTACAGTGTCAAGAGAAAAGTTACCACTGCGCGTCACATGAAGGATCATAGAAAGAACTGTGGCAGCACTGCAAAAATAGTTGTTTTGCCAGATACATTTACAGATGACATTTTCTGATTTCAAATTATGAGATTTGTGGATAGAATACAAAAATAACAGAAAGCACAGCATATACTATTAGAGGTACGGTAACGGGTACAGGCAGCTTTGAGAAATATGTACATGGAAATAATTATGACTCTGACTTTTCCTCTTGGGAGTGGTGAGTAGAGTTGAATTTGTTTGATATTGTGAGTTGATGTACAATTTGTTGCTCTGCTTGTTTCAGGCTTTCACCTTTGTGGAGCTGTTTTATGGCGTTTGGACCAACAGTCTGGGACTGATCTCGGACGGCTTCCACATGCTGTTTGACTGCTCGGCTTTAGTCCTTGGCTTGTTCGCTGCCCTCATGACCCGCTGGAAAGCTACCAGGATCTTCTCCTATGGGTAAACTCTCTGTGAAAGAACAGTCTTTGCTATTGGAAAATGTTTGAGCCTTGGACATGCAGCAAGATGTTTGGAAACTGACTCTTGTTTTTTTGCAGGTATGGTCGTGTTGAAATCCTTTCTGGCTTCATCAACGGCCTGTTCCTGATGGTCATCGCTTTCTTTGTCTTTGTGGAGTCAGTCACCCGCTTGTTGGATCCTCCTAATATAAACACAGACATGCTGACTGTGAGTAAACTGCATCTACTACTTGATGTAAAGGCTTGTGACTGAATGTCAAACATGTTGTTTTACTTAAGTAACATTTATTTGGTGTTTCCTGATCCTGATTTTGCATTTGTCATTTAATATTAAGTATGCTAAAAGTCTTCCCCAGACACTTATAGTATATTCTCCAACATTAAACAACCTAACATTGCACATGATGTGGGTTATTTAAGAATTATTATTCTTATTACAAAAGCTTTGTGTAGGGAAAAATGGTCTTCTTCTTTCTTGAATATGAAAAAGTTTTCTCACTTGATTTAATACCACAGTAAATAGTTTGCTATAGAGTTTATGGTGTCAGTCGCTAGTTTAAGGTATTTTTCAATACACTTTAATGTCGATTTTATAAATTATGGTCCCATTCAGAGGAAAACGGATGATAAAGCAGAGTATGCTTTAGGACGTGCCACTTGATTCACAAGTCACTACCACGGGATGTCCTCGGGTTCTTAGTCAGATCCGACCAGGATATCCTTCCCAGATCCACCGTCTCATTCAAGCATGAGCTCTGAGGCTTGAGGCTTCCGCAAGGTAGTCCACAAACCAACGGGTGATTGCTAGGTGGTTTATACTTGGTCTGAACTCTGGGTGCTTCTTTCTCTTGCAGCCGGTGTCTGTCGGAGGTTTACTGGTCAACCTGGTGGGAATCTGCGCTTTCAGTCACGCTCACTCACACGGCGGTAAAAGCTGCTCATCCAGTGACCACGGTCACTCACACCACGGCCACTCCCACAGCGAGCACAGCCACGGAGGTCACGGCCACTCTCATGGTGGACATGGACACGGGACACGGGCATGGCGGACACGGGAACTCCCATGGCTCCGGGGGTGGAGGCATGAACGCTAACATGAGAGGTGTGTGTTCCCAATGAAGCACTAAAGAAAGAACTTCATGAAAAGGAGGTTGGAGCCAGATAAAATGGTAATGTTTTTTTTCCTTCCAGGTGTTTACCTCCATGTCCTGGCTGACACGTTGGGCAGCGTGGGTGTGATCATCTCCACCATCCTCATCCGTCAGTTCGGCTGGTTGATTGCTGACCCCATTTGCTCGCTCTTCATCGCCACGCTCATTTTCCTCAGCGTCATCCCTTTGCTGAAGGACGCCTGTGAGGTTCTTCTGCTACGAACTCCCCCAGAAAATGAGAAGGACCTGAACAGTGCACTGGAAAAGGTGAGTCGTGCATGATGAGGACAAAGTTACCGTAAACTTGCCTGTTTTGAGTGCTGTTAGTTTGAGGCAGGGTATCTTTAGATGTCACAGATAAATGAAATTTGGTAGAAAACATCAAAGAAGGAAATATTGGCACTACAACATTTGTTAGAAAAAAGTTATATTGACACAACCAAAGCTAAAAAAAAAAATTCGCATGAACAAGCGCTAACCTGAGCTGATGTCAGTTTCATAGCTGATGTACTGGAAAACATTGTTAGAAGCTAACAATTGTTTCAATGTCATTGTTTCCTTTTCAGTTTAGGTTTTGTTTTCAATGACACATTTCAAGCATTTTCACTATTTTCTGTTCTGTGCAGTGGTTCAGTGTACTTGTAAGAAGATCTTACCCATCCACTTAGTTGAACAAAGAAAATCTGGCATGTGTCCCATTATAATCTGTCACTAAGTATTTAAATGATTTGAATCCTAATTAAAGAAAAAATAATAATTATGGCTGATAATGCAGCGTTAGCAAATGTTTCTGACTGCTTTGTACTGTTCAGACATTACAGACGTACATTCTGTACATTTCCTATTTCCTTGAAATTAATGACAGTCTGTTCAAATGGAGTTAATCAGATCACTCCCCTTAACCAAAGGTTTACTCATTTAACAAAATCTAAATCTTTATTCCCCCGTCAGCAGATGTTTTAAAAAATACTTTTCCTGGTGTTACATTTTCAGATCGAGAAGATTGAAGGAGTTTTGTCGTACAGAGACCCTCATTTCTGGAGACATTCGGCCAACATGATCGCGGGGACCATCCACCTCCAGATCATGTCAGATGTGGTGGAGCAGAGGATCATACAGCAGGTAGACTGGAGAGTCAGACTGAAGTTTGATTGCAGACTCTGAAGGATTGACTTCATCACACCACCTGACAAAACTATATCTATAATAATCTATAATCTGTGTTTCTTCATTCATTGACTTTGCTTTTTAAAATGTCTGTAGATTCATGTGATTTTGAGTCAGTTTATTCGACAGTTCTGACTGGTCTGTGACTGTTACTTCCCTGATTCATAGGTGACAGCCATTTTGAAAGACGCGGGGGTGAATAATCTGTCGGTGCAGGTGGAGAAGGAGGCGTACTTCCAGCACATGTCTGGCCTCAGCACCGGGTTTCAGGAAGTTCTGGCAATGACGCAGCAGATGGAGACCATGAAATACCTGAAAGACGGGACGTGTATTATGTAACAACCCTCTGTGGGACCAAACGGAACTTTACAGACTCAGCCTCTTTTTCATTGAAATGTACAGAATATGTATGTATGTGTGGGTAAAATAAATCTGAATATATTGGTTTTATCTTTGTGTCTGCTAAAAATGTTTTTCTGTTGTGTTCAGAACAACTGCTCTGAGTTTACTCTTTGCATTTGTCATTTTCATTGCAGAAATACTTGTTACAGCTAAGAAAGACCTTTTGGTTTGAGCAATATTTAAGAAATGGAGCCTTATTGATACTGGATTTTTGGGGCCTATGCCCATACCAATAGTATGGAGTAAAAAATTCCGGTATTGATATGTCTTATTTTTATAAACACAAAATACATACAAACATTCATTTTTGCCATGATCACTTAACACAAACACTTACTGGAGGTGGGACATTTTACAGTTTAATAACAGACTTTGTCGAAACCGAAATCAGTGAATTGAAACAATAATACTTAACTGGGAATTAAGAATCGTATATTACCCCAGGCATCTTTTTTTGCATTTTGTTCTATTTAAAAAAAAAAAAGAAAAGATTTTTCATATAAGCTGATACTGATCTGTGATAGACCAATTTTGGACCACAGACGTATGGGCAAGCTCTATTAAAAACTAAAATCTCAATACACATTACACCAAATCATATTGGACTTTTGCATTATTTAGGGCTGACGTCGTTCATAGCTACATAGCTACTGCCCCTTATTGTAAATGGACTTGCACTTCTATAGAGCTTTTCAAGTCTACTGACCGCTCATTGCGCTTTACAACACATCACATTCACACACACATCCGTACGCTGATGGCAAAGACTGCCGTACAGGGTGCAGGGGCAGGAGCAATTCGCGGTTCTGTGTCTTGCTCAAGGATACTTAAACATGCAGCCGGGGATTCGACCCAGTGATTTGCTGGACAAACCGTTCTACCTCCTGAGCTACAGCCGGCCCTGTTATTGGACCCTGTTACATTTGTTCTCACACCTATAGTTTTTCCTTTACTTCTTAACTGTGTTGACCTCGAAACCAGTCTTATATTGTGTGAGAAGAAATGCCAAAGATGTGTTTGAGCTTTGCACAGTTTATCAGCCAGAGAGCACTGACAAGTGTAAAATGTCCTCCACAGTCTATAAAACTAAATGTTTCACTTATTGATATATAAAATATTGATATTGGCCACCAAAAGGCATCATTATTACACTAAATGTCTAGGTTTACACCGCTAAGTAATCTTGAAGTCATTTATGTTGTTCTCCATTCTGTGTCTGACTGCTGGTGTAATGGGTCTGAAGAATCTATTTATACTTTCTCAGACACAACCATAATACATACTGATAAGTTCTGACCAAATTCTTTATTTCTTCGTTTATAATTATTAGTGTCTTTATAGCTATTTGGGCCTAGAAATGTTTTGATATTTGTGTCACTACTCTTGTTTGAGTAATAATACCAAAAGGATGATGTTGGTCTTTCTAAATTGCATTTATTGGCAGATCTTGCTGAGCTATATTTCCATTAGGTGACAGCAGAATGACACGTTGCGTTCAGGGCGAAGAAAGAAAAAACAAAATTATGTGGAAGAACCTTCTCACTTTATTAGAGCAATGAGCATTAATCTAATGCATAGTAATGTGAAGAAAAACACAGTTTAACACGCTCTCTGTTGCTACAGTGCAGAGAGAAATGCTGACTATGACACGACTGATATGTTTCGCTCCATGAAAACACGACTACAAGAAAAGTTTTATTTTACCCACATCCCTTCATGCTCAGAATCACATGTCGGAGTCAGGAGTCTGCAGTGTGCACATTTTTTTTTTTAAAAAGAAAGCAAAAAACGGTGTTCATGCATCCTACACAGCTGCTCTCCTCTTGCCTTCTACTCGATCTCATTGGAGGATCCCACAGTGGCCCTGAGTTCCATTTCTGCAGGGGAATCAAAGAGGAATCATGAAGCTGCAGGAAGTGCACACCGTTCTCTGCATTCTTGGATGATTAGTCTATACTATGTATGTTCAACAGCTATCTCAAATAGATTGGCTACCTGGGCAAGGTCCGCCTTCTAGTGAAATGTCATCGATGGCGATGTCGCTCCTCACTGATGAGCCCCTGATCGCCTCAAACACAATCTGGAACAGTGACACAAAGAGGGAAACAGTTGCTTAAAGGCTCTGAAACCCACTTTCTCAGTCAGAGTCTGACTGTGAGTGAAAGGCTGTGGTGGAAAAAGTAATCAGATACTTGAGTTAGTGTATCAATGCAACAAAAGTTAAACTGTTAGTTAGTACTGTTGCAGCTGCTCGAGGCGGCGCTAGTTTAAGTACTTTTTAAACAGTTAGCTAGATTAGTCCAGTAGTTAACAACCTTTAAGGGGTCTGAGGAGACTCACAGGAGAGAAAATAAGAATATGATATGATATGAGAGGGGGGATATGAGATCATTTTTTAGAACTCAAATGTGTCAAGTGGATCCAAATAAAAATGTCTTCTTTAAATGGTGTCAACCAAGCCAACATGGTTGAGAACCACTGCTCTAAACCTTAATAATGCACTGTACTTCATGATCTAATAACATGTTTTTTAATGAAGAATCTTGGAACTGTCAGATAAATGTAGCTGATTATAAAGTACAAAAATTCTCTTGGAAATGTAGTGGAGTTGAAGTGTAACATTGCAAAAGATTGAAATCCTCAAGTACCTCAAAATCATACTAAAGTATGAGCCTTTAGTAGATTTTTTAAGGATTTTTCACAGAGGTTTGGTGCTGTGTGTGTATGTGTGTGTATATACTTGAATTGACTACATGGTGAGGACTGCTTTTGTAAACAACAGACTGAGGACATCTTTGGAAGGTGAGGACTTTTTGGACGGTCCTTACGATTTCAGAAGTCTATTTGAAGATTAAGACTTGGTTTTAGGGTTTAGCTAGGTTAATAGTTAGGGTTAGCTCTTTTATTTGTGATGGTTAAGGTTAGGGTAAGGTGCTAAGAAATGTGTTATGTCAGTGAGGGTCCACTCAAGTATTGACGTACATGTATTTTTGTGTTAACAGAAATGATTGAACAACAATTTTGACATTAAATGAATCAGTCAGGGTATTTATCAGGCAAAAATATTGAGAATTCTCTGTTTGCAGCTTCTTAAATGTGAATATTTGCATTTTATTAAGCACACAAAATGACAAGAAAATAGTCAAACTAATCTGAAGCGAAAACAATGGTTAGTTGCAGCCTTACAAAAGTGATTGTTAAAACAGTTCTTCTTCTCGAAGTGCAGGAGCCAGTTGCTATGATTGTCGTTCCTCCCATGTCCAGCTTTAAAAAATTAAGCGGTTAGGAGCCACTTGCCTGATGCTGGCTGTCACACTGGAAGTCCACTGTGGCCCTCAGCCAGGCAATGCTCTGCTCGCCGCTCCGTTGCCACAGCAACACGTCCTCTCCGTCCTTGTCGAGGTGAACGCTGAGCTGGCCCGTGCCTGAGCCGTACATGTGATAGTAGAAGCTCAGACACTGAGGCTGTCTGGAGCCCCTCAGAGGGCGGGACAGCAGCCGTGCACTCTGACCAGGCACTAAGGGTGACGCCTCCATGTACATGTAGTATCCTGTCAATCAAAGGTTTGTCTGATTACAGCCGTGAACGCTTACAATGCTGACTTTACCCACACTGCGTGCTTATGAGGTACAGAATAAAAATGTAACCTTATTTTTTAATCTCTTTTTGAGCATGCCTATGACCTGAGTTCATTAAAACATGGAAGCGGAGTATAAAACAGGGGCCCCTCACCGAGTCCCATGGTGTGGTCTCCTCTTGGACCCGTGTACGAGGTCGGGGTGGGTCCTCTCCTCCATTCCCAGTCGGCTTCATCGCTCTGCTTGTCCTGAGTGTAACCGCACAGGCCAGCCTCAAAGTCACAGTGTCCTGGGAGAGACAATGCCAATGAACCTGCAACAGGGAGGTGATGATGATGATGAAGAACCATTATTGAGACTGTCAACCCTGAGCTACGTGTAACAATCAACTAACTATTTTTGCCTATATCTCCTCGGACTCACTTCATTTTGAGACACTGTATATTTAGTCACTTTGCAAAAAGGCAGATTTGGACCAGGGTTGGTGAATTATTCTCAAAACAGTGTGAAATCATTGGCCATTCGTCTGTCCGTCCAAGTACCTGCCAACATGAACACACTCTACCCACACACTCATTGCTTATGACCCGATTCTTCTGCAAGGCTAAGTGGATGTATTGCTGCAGCTATCAGCGAGCTAGTCGCACAAGAATGGAAAAGAAAGTGCAACTAAAATGTCCAAATACTGACAGACCAGCTTGGCAGTGGTAGGTACTAACCACAGCATCCACTTCATTATGATCATGTTAGATGTTTTCTTACATTCTTACATTCTTACATGAAGTAATTAGATAAGGTTATCAATGACTACGGTGCACTGCGCTCTCACTACACAGCCACTGAGCCAAAGAACAAGAGCAGCTAACCAACTCACCCATAGCAGTAGTAACTGTCGCGCGGGGTAGCCTTTTTGGACAAAGGTACGTTTGTGACAGCTCCAGTCGTGGTCAAAAGTTTACATAAACTTGTATTTAAAAATCCAGCCTTGATTTCCAGACTGGATGTATCCTCTAGAAATCATGGCTGCCATCTGTTACACAGCATGCTCCTCTATTTGCTATGGATCTTGGAAGGGTTATATTAGTAACATTAGTCTCTGCTTAGTCTTACAACAAAATAAAAACAGTTGGTAGCAGAAACGGTTTTTACCTGCTGACAGCTCACAGTCTCCGAGGGTCACGCTGATGTCGTCCAAAGCCACGGAGCCGCAGTCCCAGAAGCTCCTGCAGGTGCTGACGAAAGCAACCTGAGCAGCAAAGTTAGACAGTGAGCAGAGGTGTCTTCATGAGCTTCGCCATCCCAGAAGACTTTGTGCATTCTTAAAACGATGAATCATTTACAGATCAGCTCGGAATAGAACCCAAACCACACTTAACAACAGTTTGTTGTGGTTTGAGCTTGTTTTGTGCTCTGTGTGACATTATGAAATCCCCTTTGAGGAAGAAAGAAATCATCAATCCAACGCTGTGTGTGTTTTTAAATCAGCTCAATATGTGAACAAACGACCAGCATGGGTAAAGCCTTGGAGCAGATGAATTAATTCTCACCATGCAAAACACATGATGATGATCGAACAGATAGTAAAGTAATTTAATTTAACTTCCAGTGATTGTTTCTTTATTGGTAAATTCATCTCTTTGTATTGTCCTTTATTGTCCTGCACTGTTTTAAATTCCTGCTTCCTTTCCCTTGTATTTCCTACTGATTCATCCCTTTGGATTTGTGTTTTCATTTGCTTGTTTGTTATTTTATAGTTCCTCTTGTTCTTCTGAAATAGTTCCTTTCCTTTGTATAAGCCATGCTTATATATCCCAACAACTATTTGTATTTACTGACATTAAATTTTATACAGACATTCATGTTCCCCAGAGGATGAAACTAAATCATTCTCATGAAATGTCCTAACAATCATTGGATGATGTCATGAAATCTGGGCCAAATGCGAGTAACTCTGGTGATCTTTTACATTTTTCATGAAGACACATTTTTTTTGCCACAATTTGATTTCAGCTTTGTGTGATTTACAGCCACCTTTCTTCCTTCCAGTCTTTCTTCATTTGCTTATTAGTTGCTTTCTTCCCCGTTATTTGATTATTAATTCGTTTTTTTGACCTGCTTCCTGTTATCAGTCAAGCTTTTTTTATTCTCTTCTACATGTTTTTGTTTGTCCTTTTTTCTTTCATTCATTCTTTCCATGCTTGAGGTATTTTTCTGTATTCTCCTATTTTGGCTGTATTTCTTTCTCTTTTATTGATTTGTTTGTTTATTCTTTACTGAATCCACACATTCTTCCTCCTTTGTCTTTCTTTCCTCTCCTTTTATGAACCCCCTTGGTTATCTTCTCACTACCTTATCTTCTCCGTTTTTATTCCGACTGATGTGGCGTTCCCTCTGACCTTTGCAGGCTGTGTCGTCTGGAAGGTGACTTCCGTCGCAATCCAGATTCCTCTTGACTTCACCGCCTGAGTCCAGATCCTCTCTTGGCTGCTAATCTGCTGCAGATACACTGTGAGAGCCCGGTCCGTCTGGTTGAAACCTGCAGTTGCCAGAGTTATTTCTAGTTGATGAGTCAGTAAAATGAATCACAGCAGAGGATTCACACATACACTCAAACACCACCACACATCTATAGAGGAGTTCTTGGGTGCCACTCACCTCTCAAAGAGTAGAAGAATCTCAGGCAGTACTTTGTGTTCCCTGGCAGAGTTGGACCCATCAGACGGCTAACGTATCCGGAGCGTGGGCTGACTTGGGAGTGAGCCAACAGGAAAGATCCTGGTGAGAGAAGAAAGCTTTTATTTTCTTGCTAAACTCTCTTCCTCGTAAAACCGCTCGCCATCAACGTTCCCATCACTACTTGGACCTGGTACTGATCTTGACGTCAGCAGTTTTCAACTGTTTTCAGCCTCAAATCCGTTGTTATTCTACAGCACCACAGCCTCATTCACAGGTTTTACTGTTTAAAGCTGTGTGAACTGATTTTTCTTTCTTTTTTCCCCCTTCTTTTTTGCCTCAAGGGACCAGAAGAAGAATTCAAAAGATGCTAACAGATGGACAGCAGCACCCAGAAGATACTGGCTGATAACGTAGGACTTTGTTTCGCAAAACATGTCATCCATTGTCATTCATTTGGACTTTTGTTTTTGACCCCCTGATATTTTCAAAGCTGATATCTTGCTGTCTACCGATTCTTAGCCTTTAGCCACTAAATGCTGCACTTTGTTCACCAGCTAGTCTCTAGCTGCAGTGAACTGGGTTTTTAGAGCTTGTTAGCTGAAAACAGATTCCTACGGAACCAGATCCTAAATGAGCAGTAAAAACCCCTGTAGAGTTGCAAATTCATCACATGATTGTTGTGAGTACTTCATAAATTTAGCGTTATGGGACTGTTGCTACCAACAGTACGACTAGACTGTACACATTTTGGTTGGTTATGCTAGTAGCTGCTGATGACATTGTTCCATTTTATTCATAGCTTCTAGCCTCAAGCAGAGATGAAGAGCGGGTTACAAAGGTCTGGAAAAACTCCACATCTCCAGATTGCTGTAGTCTTCAGCTCTGACTGACTCAAGGGACATCACACGAGAACATTTATCAGCCTTCACACAGCTCTCTCCGGAGCCACAAAAGGCGTTACACAACTTTTTCTAATAGGCCTGTTAACAGACTTTGAGATGTGTAAAACTGCTGGGGTTGCCCTTTAATGGAGGTGGCAATATTAGAAATGTTCTAAAATCCATCATCAGTTGTAATATCCCACCTCCACCTGTGGTGTGGTCTCCATTCCGAAATATGTTGGGCCTCACAGATACTCTCCTCCATGACGACCCCGTCCCCTGTACCTGGGTGTAGTGGCAGAGACCTGCCTCGAAGTCACAGTTGCCGATGGAGGGGTCAAAGGTCGGCTCTGTGGGACGAGTAAACCAGAATGACACTTCTGTCTCCCCAAAAGATGAATCGTACATTTTTCTTTTGCGGCTTCTATTGGATGTTTTGGATGTTCAGAATCAACAGTGGCTGTGACTGTGGCTGCAGCTCACCAGAGTCTGTGCTGCAAAACTCTGGAGAAAAGGAAATGTCATCAACTGCAACGCGTCCGCCTCTCGGACTGTTAAAGGCCACTTCAAAGACCACCTGGAAAGGCAGACAGACACATGGCGACAGGCCCTCGTAAACAAAGCTGTGTGCTATTATGTGCACACAGATGTGTACCTTCTGTCAGATTTATGTACAACGGAGGTCTAGCAGGAACAATTCCTTATTAATTTAACACAAGGTTAACTAGCTGGGTAAAAAGGCAGACAAGAGGCAGATGCACATTTTTTAAAACAGTTTGTGGAGCAAAGAGCATCTTTCGGAGAAATGCCCTCTAGGACCCCGGCACAGGCCGTCAAGCAGACCTTTGTTGAAAAATGAGGCAATATGCAGGTTCCAAAACACAAGAGATATACAATGTCAATTTGATAGTGAACATTCCAACAAAGCAATCCTCAAACACTAACATGACTAGGTACGTTGTCCCTAGCACACACAACAAAAGGATTCCAAGCTGAAGCCATTGTTAATCACATTTCCCTACATTTCCCAAGATTCCGTTGAGTCAGCTGCTTTAAAGATGTTATCATGAGGTAATCTGGAGGAGAAATGTCTATCAAGAGTCAGTGAAATTCAGTATCTATCTTAAAGGTCCCATATTATATTGTTTTTCATCAATTTCACACAGCTGTCAGAGGTCCAACAACACTGTAATCGAAATGCATTGCCCCAAACTCATTCATGGTCCTGAATGTCAGCTGTCTAAAAGTCACTCTACTGAGAGCAAGCTGTTTCTGTGCCTGAACCTTCGTCTGTCAACGCCTGCCTTGCCTGCTACACGCCCCTCTCAGGGAGAGGATGCCGCTTATGCTAGTGGTAGCATGTGCTAGCGGTAGCATGCACTAATGTTTACGGTGGATGTAGCGCTATGGCTCGTCGAGATTCTGTTGATCAACCACACCAGTTTGACTCAGAATTGAACCCAGAAGGAGAGGCTCCTGAAGAAATACAGACTCTGCGGCTGCAGCAGGACGTTTCAGAATGGTTAGTGTGTCTGAATATGTTACTTAGTTTGTTCGTATGTGTTGTTACATTTACTACCATGTAGCTAATGGCTAACAGCTAGCAAAAGCTGTGTTTGTCTCCAACACAGTCTCCAAACTCTTGGACACTGTTCGTATAGTCTCTGTCTCCAGTCTGCACGTTTCCAAACTTTTTACTGTGACAACCAAGCTCCATCTTAATATTATTAACATAAAACTCACTTCCAACACCATTGCATAGTGGACCGAAGTGCCGCTAACTAGTAACCAATTTCAAGCTGAGTTCACCATACTCCTAGGCAACTGTAAATACTATCAAACCGTGGCACCACGTTTACAGGTGGCTCGGGTGCAGTTGCTGGGTCCCGTATGAGTGGGACTGATCCTTTTACGAGGGTCAGTGTCGAGGCAAAGCCAGCTTTGTACTGAGCCTCGTTACTGAAGCAGTCCGATGTGAAGTGGTTAGCACACACATACAAGCTAACAGGAAGCGTAGCCGGCACGTTGTCATTAAAAATGAAACGCAACCACTGTCTCTTCTGTTGTTCTGTAGCTGGGACAGAATATAGGCACTGTTGTTTTTACCAATAACAGAGCTAATTTGCGTGTCTAACTCTGCGCGATGACATTGCAAAACATTGCTAGCTTACCGCTGGACACACCGAACTTCACCTCGGGGATGAACGCCCTGCTGTCAGATATCTCCTATCACTGCACAGAGGAGGCCGGCCTATGATAATGACTCCTTTCGTTACGTAACGAAAGGAGCTGAATCTGAGCAGCCTGTAGGAGCGCCGTTTTACCAGTGGGTGGACTGCAGAGACCATGCAGGGCTTGTTTGCTTTCCTCATTCTGGGAGTTGGCAGGCTGAGGGAGGACCAGTTTATATATGTAGAGACCAGAGAAAACGTGTTCATAATATGGGACCTTTAAGATTGTTAGCATTAGCCAACTATAGTCAACAAAGCTACTGTTCATACCTGTTCATATAAGATTATAGCAACACAGCCATTGAATGAGCAAGTGTATATGGTATCGCTAAATTATTCAACACTTCACTTGTAAGAAGAAGAATGGGTTATTTCTACCCTCAAAAGTTACAGTCACAGTTACACAGACAACACTGAGTTTTATTCCGCTCTTTCACAGACTGAACATGGTCACTCTCTCAATACTTTGAGCAAGTAAATAACTGGATGGAATTCACTCATATATTCAATTGAATAAAGACAGGATGGAGATCAACAAGAAGGAAAGAATAAAAGCTATTGATTCCAGAGCTAAAAAGGCAAACAGAAACTGTTGTCGAAATCAAAAATTAGAGGTCTCTTGTTGAGACAATATTTAGAGGAACTCATTCTTCCCTTAATTTCCAACAGACAGGACATGTAATATGAACCCTTATGAGGTCTTTCCAAAAAGAGCGAAGGCAACTCAGAGAGTTTCTGTTTGAGTTCTTACAAGAAAGAGCACATTACTGTCGATCTTAAACCTTTACTCTGGCCTGCAGTCGCTTATAGAATAGTTTGGCAGTGCTGCTACTACTTTATAAATCACAAAATACATGAAGAATATAAACCGAGTCAGGCCCTCAGATCTTTAAGAGGCAGTTAGCTGGTACTTCAAGCCAGATCAAAACAAGGTGAAGCAGCTTTTAGCCTCTTACCTTTGCCTCTTTCAAATCTAAGTGAATAAATCTGCTGCTCTCCTGTACCTTTGATTGATTGGTGACTTTGCTGCACTTTTATTCCCTTTGTTGCGTTTGGGACGCTTTGAATTGCCTCTGTCTAAGAAATGAACAATGTAGATAAAGCTGCCTTGCTATGATATCAGTTCATGTAAAAGTCATCACAGCTTCAAAATGCCGTGTACGTAAAGCCGACGGGACACGCTCTCACCGACCTGTACAGAGTACGGTGCCTTCAGGTCCGCCTGCACAGGTATCCATTCTCCTGGCATCTCGCTCCAATCACTGTGGCTCTCTGTTCCCGCCTTCCACAGCTCCTGGTACTGACCCAGTCGGTCCCTGGTGTAAACAGAGAACAGGTTCCCTCTCTCCTCGCTTCGCTGGTACTGAAAACTCAGGCAGCCGGACATGGGCACCGTCGTCATGGGAGACACAAGCTTGGCCACTTCTTTGAAAGTCTTGGCGTAGATGGAGTCCACGTACATCAAGTGACCTGAAAGGTTTTGAAACCAATGATATCAATGACTCTGATAAAAGTTTACAAATGACTCATAGCCAATGGGAACTGATTTGGTGATTTGCAGATAAACAGCTGTCGAGACATCTACGTCAAAATTGAGCAACATTTTAAAATAAATGTTATTGAGGTTGTTTAACCTGTTTCAACAACATTTGAATAACTATTATGTCACGTAAAAGCACGTCCTCACTGCACCTTTGAATAACTTCAATGAAATGCCGTTGAAGCAACAGACGGTGTGATCAGTCATTTCTACAGCTGAACATATGTAAGAAGAGTAAGAAATTATGCTCCAGTTTTCATTAAAGGTGAGCCTGTGACTGCTGGTCAGAGTTATAAATATCTGGGCAGCATCCTGGATGATCAGGTAAAAGGGTGGAACCAAAGATTATCCTTTTAGGTCCCTTATTACCTCATCATCAGGTCCGGCCCTTTATTTTGGGGTGTCTACAAGGAAATGTTTACATGCTTAATGTTATATTGTCTATTGATGCAGTCCCTCTATTCACACTCTGTGTGAATGCCCTGTATCAGTGCCTGTCTCTTCAAGGCCCCCCTCCTGAAAAGATTAGTTTGTTCTGTTTAGTCAGCCCTCACAGGCCTGAGCAGATGATGTTTCTGCGTTAGCTCTCTAACTGTTTATTTGTGTATTTGGACAGGGTAGGTAGGTCAAATAGTTGTGCATTTTTTCATTTTTAGTTTTGGTCTTTTCACAAGATTCATTGCCAATATGAAGATAGAGTAACTTCAGGCTAATCTTGGGGAATAAATGTTATCATAACTGACAGGAATTCTGGCCATAACTGTGCAAAATGAAATCCTGACTGTAGAAAAAAAACCCCATAAAGAATTAGAATTTTCCTTAAAAGGAATTCACTTTGTCGGAAAGGAAAACCTACCGGACTCATTGAACTAAAAGTTTTCGTAAATAACACTCACCTGTCTTGTTGTTGTATGTGTGGTCATTTATGTTGTTGTTAATCAGCAGCTGGGTCCCGCCTCCTCCCACATACCAGTTCACGTTGGCGTTCCACTGATTACTGTATCCACACAGGTGAGACTCCTCGAAATCACACTCTGGACAAGGAGAAACCAGAAATCAGAGACAGATGGTTGTGAGTGCGAAACACTTTCAACTTGATAGTATAGAAAATTACGTTCACATGTGTCTGTGTGTCACAGATGGTGTCCATTCAGACATGCATGTGTGGATTCTTATTTTCTCTTTGTTTTATATGAAAGATGTGCGAGTGATGTATGTGTGAAATAACTGACCCAGGCAGTATCCGGGGATTATGTGGATCTCAAAGATGGCCACGCTGCTCCCAGCACTCTGTCCAGGTTTACCTTCGATGACAACCTAATCAGCAACACATGTTCAGTTACAAACCCCACAACCAGTGATATGAAGTGACACGGGAATGACATCATAGAAGGTGAGCGAATGTATGGAAGGTCAGAGAGTGCACACATGGAAAGCACAGAGATCCAATTTATTCCCAAAGCTCTGGCGAGCAGCAGGTTCGCTTTAGGATGATATGCAGAGAGAGAAAGGACACACAGGAAGACAGAGAAGGAACACATTTGTTAGAACATGAGGTCAGGGCTTGTACATGTGAGGCTGTGTTTGGGATCGGGAATAATCTCACAAAAATTGGACTCATTCAGGCAAATGAAAAAGCATGTTTTGGTTTGTTTTAAAAACTGAATAAGGATAATCTTCCTAACTCATGTGTTAGCAAATTCGTTAGCATTCATTTAAAGCCATGTTTGTGTCCACCTGTTGAATGTAATTCCCATTTTCACTCCTTTCAGCTCTGGTTTGGTCTCCACCGACTAAACCAAGAAAAATATTTGGGTGTTTAGCTGTAGGCCGTTCCAGATTTATCTCGCTAACGTTATCTGTTGTTTGGTGCTTGGCAGCTAAAGTAGAGTTGGTTTATCAACAGCTGCCTGCTGCTGCTACAAAGTGTATTAATGAGAGCACCGACAAATAGTTAAACCAAAACAACAAGCTACGAGAGGCTAAAATGCGCCATAGTGCTACAAATTTTAGATATTTGATTTTTGTTCAAAATGTATTTGTGATGGAGCATGTTTTAAAAAATCAGGATAGATGTTTACCAGATTTAACCATGGCTACTTTTCATCTAGTAGCTTCTCATTGTTAAAGGAACAGTGAAAAAAAAAGTGAAATGTGCGTATTTGCTTTCTTTCTAAGAGTCAGATGAGAAGTTGGATTTTACTCTCATGATTTTTGGTGTCCCTTTAAGAGGATACATGGTGTAACTATTACTGAGCAACTATGTTCCTTTAGAAGGATGATCCAGGTTTCCCCCTGCCTCCAGTCTTTATGTTATGCTAACCCAGCCGTAGCCTGTGTCCAGTGTCAGAGTTAACACACAGATGTGAGTTTGGGATCAGTCTTTTCTTCTTACTCTTGGAAAGAATGCAAACGAGCATATATACAAAATGTTAAATCATTCATTAGGCAGGAAAATAAATTGATTCAAGCAGTTTTAACCAAAATATTGGCGTTACATAATTTTCACGGTCTTTTGGAAGATAGAGCCGTCACTTCTGTACTGTACTGTACTACTTCTAAGGTCTGGCCATGAGATTTACTTGGTGGTATTATGTTCAGCGAGAGTAAAAAGCAGAACATTCTATCAGTGTGAAATTTAAACCCATGCCGTTTGAATTTTTTTCACCTATCTCTGCCCTGGCATATGTTTATGTGCTGAGGGGCCCGTGGCACAGACCCCACTTTCCTTCATGTGGGCCACAACCCCGTCAGACTCAGCCCCGCCTGTTCATATAATCTAAACATGGGCTGTACTCTTCCCACAGTGTTTAGATAATGTGTGTGGGTGTATGCGGGAGTGTTTCCACACTTCACATTGGCGGCAAATTGGGCCTCCATGTGTTCTGTCAACCTATATGTGTTTCCTCCCACGACAGCGTGAAATGTCTTCTGACCTCACAGCCATTTTAACTGAACAGGCACTGAAAGTCAGCAGTTACACATACCCATCGCAAGCTGCACTATGCACTTGTAATCTTTGATTAGGGTTAGGGTTACAATATTAATAATTAGTAACTAAATAAATAACAAAAATTTAGCATAAAAAGTAGTGCAGTGACCATTGATAATGAAAATACATGTCTTCTATTACATTTCTGATGTATCTTGAAGTTCTGTACTTTCAGAAAAGGTTGAATTGCAGAGGACCCTGTATTTGTTACATTATCACTGAACTGTGAAAATCTCTTTTTTTATTTCAACTCGATTTGCCCTCATATCTCAGTCTATGAGACAGTTTTGTGATGAAGAAATTGTTGTTACTGCTCTGAAGACAATCACTGAAGTATCTCCTAAAGTTAAGACTTGAAATACAGTATTTCCACTTTTAAATTACTTTAAATATTACAATTTTATTCTAGAAATTGCAACACAGTATTATGATATTTTCTCACATTTAAGACTCTCAAATCATTTGACCTTCTCAAAGCATTTATTTTCTAAATCTCTGTATTTTGTTTTCTAAAGCTGTGACCCTAATATCCCACTGATAACCAGAATCATCAGAAAAAAAATACCCTATGTAAACTCTGGTTAGACTCTAAGAAAGGTTAAATTGTCAGTTTGCTGTTTCAGTCAACATTTTTATAAAAGGGGATGGAATGAACATAAACAACCTCCAGGTATCATTAGAGGAACCTTGGACTTTACTTTGGCTTTGTGGCTTTTTTTTATTAATTAAAGCTTATCTCCTGTTTAAGCAAAGATTGGACACCATATTTCAAAAATGAATTTACCCTGTAGGGCTCAGTAGTGTTCTGCAGGTCCATGCTTGAGATAACCCAGCTGTCAGAGGGCTCCTGGCTGCTCCACAGCGGCTTGTCGAAGCTCTTCCCCTCCATGCGCTGCAAGACCTCAAGGCTTCCAGACCCGGTGATCTGGTAGACTAGCCTCAGGCAGCTCCACTCACCCTGCTCCATAGCAGGGCTCAGCAGGACCCCTGTGATCTCCCTCTGTCGCTCGGCATCTGCACCTATCTCCGTATCGTGGTCATCAGTCAAGATTGCGTCCACTGCCATAAAATGACCTGAAACAAAATGGGATGTGGGATTTAGAAAACGCTCTAAACAAAGGAAAGCTTCAATCCTGTTCTATGGGACACCAATGAATTGCCTCCCAAATGACTTGTAACAATAAAGTGGAGGAGAGATCGAAAGTTGGAAAATAATCATCATGGCACCGCCATGTTTCTAGGGTAACCCAGAACGGACATGGCAAACACTGGGTCTGAAGGAGTTTTTTGCTTTTTTTAGTGGCCACCACAGGGGAGGGTGGGGCGAGGGGTGCTCACTTGGTTGCAATCAACAACCTCACCACTAGATGCCACTAAACTCTACACACTGGTCCATTATTCTGTACAAACTGAGATTTTGGAGAAACGAGGCTTTACATCCGAGCAGCGATCTTCTTTTCGCCTGGATTCTAGACAAGGTAAGATATGTAGCTCTGTCATGAAATGTTGAATATTTTTTTCCTAAATCCCCAAAAAGAAATGGCCTGATGCAGGTCTCTTTATTGGGTTGAACAGCAGAGAAGAAACGTGTTAAAGGCTGGAAAATCAAACTACAATGACTCCTACTACTTCTCTGCTCCAGGGCCCTCTGAGCTCTCCTTAGTGGTCTGTTATTTATTATTTGTCCCTGTGGAATGCCCTTCTGCCTCGGGCTCCTATATCCTGACAAACAAACACACATGCATACAAACACACTTCCACACAGAGCTGAGCGCATCCTACCTTCAAATCAGTTGATTCAAGATGTTTTCCTTCTTTTTTTTGCCAGTTAACTACAATTGTTTGCAAATGTTTGTATTTACACACTGAATAGACTGAACTTAAAGTGAATCAGTCTTTGCTCACACTCAAACTGACATGTAGTCCTGCTTTGATCAGTTGATGCCTTTATTGGATTCAGAGAAGAAGGAAGTGCATAATAAGTGCTTTATATATCTGACATGACTTCACTTTTCTGACAGCCTCAGCTATGCCGCACACAGACCACAGACTGGGAAGGGAGGACTGATGAAAGTAAATGAGCAAGAACTGAGCACGCCATTAACTCACTAACTACACTGACCTTTTTCAACAAGCCGTCGGCAATAGCAACAGGGATGGAAACAGGAAAGGAGAAAGTAGCTGAGGTAACCCAGATGGAAGACTGACAGTGAGACAGGCTGCAACGGCAGAGCAATTTTCAGACAAGTATGAGCAAGGACCACGGTGGGAAAAACTGAATTTTTCCAACAGGATCTGGCTGCAGATACAGCTACTGGAAAAGCAGGGCACTGGCATACCAGGAGGAAGTCTGGCTCACCAATCAGGTGGATTTAGATGGGAGGAACAAATCAATCAATCTTCTCTTCTCAATTGCATAAAGTGAAAGAAAATAACCATATTACCCAAAATGTTTCAAATGTTTCTTCCAACTTTTTTGCTTTTACTGATCACTCTGAGGTAACAACTGGTTGCACAGTGTAATGGCTGTGGAAAGATATTTTTTTAACCTCACATTTGGTCTGCCACCAGGCTCGATTGTTCCCGCAAAACTGAAGGTCGCATTGCAGCAAAAAGGCAGTGCGTCTGCCATTGCAAAACCAAAACAGGAAGAGGCATTATTTTCCCCAGTCGCTATCCCCAGGTTATGCTGGAGCAACTGGAAGCCCACTAGAGGAGGAGGCAAAGAAGGTTCTTAGGTCAAAGTGGTAGGAATGGGACAAAGACAAGAGTGAACAGATGGGCATTAACTCAATGGGGAGCGCCGATGTCATGTCAAAGTATGTTTGCTCACCTCTAACACTGGGTATTAAGATGGTTCAAAACCGGTATTCCTCCAATTTGATCAGTAAGTAACAAAACCTGCCAACGTATTAATACAATTGAGCGTGTTACTCATCAAATTGGAATTTCTACTGTTGTCTTTTGTTTTGGACAGTAGCCAGGCTGCTAGTGGTAGCCATGTTGCTAACGCTGTCTTTGTGACAGCGGTAGCAGCAATACTACAGGGGAACAGTTCAAGAAGAAAACAGGGAATGCATATGTAACTTGTACACACTCTTTTAGTTAAGCCAGAGAGATTTAAGTATTAGCTTAGATATGTTGAAATTTATGGATGTGATTAGTCAGGAAACTGGGATGTCTTCTGGCACTGGCTAATCAAATCTATTCTTACTCTTGCCCAAATATGGCTGCCTGATGTGTGTAGGAGCTGGAAATGTGGATATTGGCTGACCTATTCTCAAAATCCAGTCCAGTTAGTAGCACCCGGGCCAGGTTTGGACCATTGGCACCTGGAATACGAACAGCACTCGGAGATTCTGGTGCATCCTTCACTACATAAGAGACTGAGCAGACCTGCCCTATTTAGGTGTGTTGTGTAAAAACTGTGTACATTTAGGGATGGGGTTTTGTGTAGATAAGATCGGGTCAAAGATGTAGGAGAGTGTTTAGTAACATCAACATGACCTCCACCTCTTAACACAGGCCCCACCTCGTGTCACCATTAACCTGACAGGATTTGGCTGCTGCTGCGACATGAGGCAGCTGTCTGCAGTCATATCTGCAGCTAGACTCCAAACTTTCATCAGCAAAGGCTTCATTTGTAGTAAATCTTAGAACACATGCAACAAAAGAGAAGTTTGGAGAAGCTAACAACATGTTTTGCTACTTTTACAACAAGGTAATCGGTAATTACCTCGTGTCCAAATGATCTCATCTGCATTCATCTGCTGGCTTTGATCAGTTTACATAAGTAAACACTGACATAACCTTGATACGGACTCATCCGCATCAGCTGCAGTACCAACCCAGTGAAAATGCCTAAATCTGTTATTTCACTCACTCCAGATGTCCGCAGATGCTGGAATCAATGCAGACCAGATGGGTTTCTTTTCACCAGTGTGCTTAGGTGGCAGCACCATAACAACTGCAACATCACAGCTAAGCCTGCAACTCCTCAAAGAGCCAGAGAGAACTAAAAGAAAGCCTGCATTTAATACATGACTCTAAGATAAAAATGCCTTCAAATTTAGAGGACCGAAGATGCTCTGCAGTACCATCTTTGTGCAGGTTCCAGCTGGTAAAGTCTGCATCTGACGTGTATCCGCAGGTGTTGGACTCAAAGTTGCAGGAGCCTGGCAACAGCTGGCTGTGGGCCTGGATGGTGGCTTTGAGCACATAAAGAGGAAGAGAGAGAAGAGAGAGGCAATGGTAAGTATGAATCATAGCAACTGGCAGTAACAGAAACATGCCCTCATGCAACAACACTGGCATAATCATTCAAACGGACTCACCAGCAAAAGCCAAGAGGTAGAGTGGAAGCATCGCAGCTTTCTGTTGAAATAAATCCATCCTCAGAGGAAATTAGAAAAGCAAAAGCAGGCCTTCCGTTTGCATCGACGGCAGTTAAAAAAAAAAGAAATGCACGGAAGTTGCGATCAAAGTTTGTTTTAAAAGTTTTCTCTTGTGTGTGTCGTCTGAGTGTCTCTCCAGCTCAAAGACTGGCAGCACACTGCAGACTCTCCACCGGAAAGTGTGTGTGTGTGTGAGTGTGTGTCAGGACCAGAGGAGAAAGAGAGGGTTCTGGGAGGGAGAGAAGGAGGAGAAAGAAGGTGAGTGATGAGCTGGTGGAAGGCCAGTGAGGGAGCAGGAGAAAGGGGCAAAAAGGGAGTGTGGGGGAAAGAAGGATGGGAGGGATGGCTGGAGAGAAAGAGAAATGAGAAGGGGAGGACAAAGTGTAATTTGAGAGTTCCTTTCGGGAAAAAAGGAAAATAAAGTGTGATTAAAAGGAGGAGAGAACGAGCAACTTTACGTTCAATGTATTTGTTACAGTTTAAATAATTCATGTTTACAATTTTTAGGTTTGCTGAGAACAAAATAACAACAACAACTTTTTTTTATTTTTTTTATATACGAAGGAGCAGCTGAGAATGATCAGAAGATGTGAACTCTTTCACACATTTAGGACAAAATCTAAAAGCAATGGATTTTAATTTTAACAGTGCGCTGGAGTTCAGCATTCTTTTTCAGTGACAATCTGACCTGTTGGCCGTCACCAGGCCCCATTGTCAGAGTTAGGGGTCAATGACACCTCAGTAATGGCAATGACACAGGGCCAATGCTATTGATTCACCTCCCCGCCCAGATTTATCCCACTAGTCTCTGGACTGACCCCTTAACTTTCCAGTCAAGATTAGGCTTCCATTAGACACGAGAATGTTGTGACTAATGGTCAGACTGTCCTCACCAGAAAACATCCGCATATGCCTTGTGAATTAAAGTTGTTGCTCAAAAGCAAAGGACAACCCTGGTTACATAAAAAAGTTGGGATGCTGTGTATGACATAAATACAACATAATGTGGTAACTTGCTAATCCTTGTTGACATGTACTAAGACAATATATTTAATATTCTGTCTCATCAACTTCATTGTTTTTTGTAAATATATGCCTATTCTGAATTCAATGCCTACAACACGTTTCAAAATACTTTAGGGAATTAGTGAAAGTTGTTGCACAAGGTAACATCTGTTTGGAGGACTCCACAGCTAAACAGGTTTATTGGTATCTGGTGATAGTATCATGATTGAGCACTGGGTGCTTGACCAATGCCTTCTGATAGTCGTGCAGACATTTTGACCGCACTTGATCGGATGAACATCGCTTGCAGGCTGTCGTCTTCTGGTTTCAAACTGGACCAACATGGCAGCTTATTTGGAAACCTTCTCTCATATTATGAAAATAGCTGACTGAAATGTGTTTCTGAGGACACTTGGGGTGAGAAATAAGTAGTGCAGGATGCTGGATCTGTCTTTATTTGAACTCTTTTAAAGGAGTTTCCAGATGTCGCAACTGAACTGGACTCCCCTGATTTGCACGCAGCCTAGACCTCAACTTTATGTGAATGAGCAGTGGGCGACGTGACAGATGTATTGCCCTGCTGCTTACATAGACAATGAATTCATAGTGTGGAAATGACGTATCAGTCATTTACAAGCAATGGTGGGCCAAGGGTCACCACTTTGTGAAACACATGGTTGTTTAAAGGAAAATACTATACGGGGTCGTAAACCATTGTCGCCGAACACAGCTCATTTGCAAATGGTGGCATTCTGTTGATATTTACGGATTACACAGCGTCCCAACTTTCTGGGAGGAAGGGATGTAAATGCTCAGAATTTGCTAACCTTTTGAAAATGCATAGAAGATGCCAAAAGTACGTGACCAGGAGACATTTTTTATTTTGGCTTGTCTCCATAGTTCCAAGGAAGGGGAATCTTAATGCTAGAGCAGGATGAACTGGAACATGAACTGGGAATTCCTGCACCCACATTCCAAAATGTTGTGGTGAGCTTTCCCAAGAGTGTGGAGGCTGGCTTTGAAATGAGATGCCCAGCAATTACATACGTGTGTCAAGTGTTCTTATTGGCACGTAGTATGTTTCATCAACATATTTTGTGTATAGTTAGCTACAAATTCATGAAACCATGCCTTTAAAGTCCTATCTGGAAGTAGTTTAATGGTGTTTGACTTTTTGAGGTGCTGCCTGAATACACAAATCATCAGAACTGTGTTTTGCAAACCTGCAGAGAGTCCAAACATTTTGCAACCGTCTGAAATATTTGCCCTGGCTTCAGCCTTGAACAGCTTGCAGGCATTCTGTATGTGTGAACAGGAACATGATGCAATTCTGCCCTCATCCTACATGTGCACCCTCGCAAGAGTCTGCAGACATTCTCACGCAGTTTCCTCACATTTCATTCAAGTGCAAACGAGCCATGTGGGAATTTGGGTGTTGCCATGACAAAAACACGATCCCCATAGACTAATGATTCAAACAATGTGACTCAAATTTAGGAATGACAGTGGTTAACTCACAAAAAATGTGATGTTTTGATGAGCAATGGACACCGTCACTTCAGCACCACCAGGAGACTGGACTGTGTTGTAGTTTTATGAGGGAGCTCTGTCATCCACATTTGTGATTTTCTAGAGAAATAATCATTTAATGTGTATTTCAAATTTAAACACGTGTTTCACTGAGAACAGAGTACAAAGAGATCATTTTAGAAAATGTTAGTCTTGGATTGTTTCACGTTTCCATCTGTTTGATATCCTGGTTGGGTGTGTCTGTGTTAAAGCGTGATAGCGCTTCGATCAAGAACAGAACGGAGCCGCACTGTGTCATGTGCAGTGCATGCAGCAGTCAGTGTTTGCATGATGATACAGTTATGACATGTTTCCGTCAGTATGTGATTTCCTGCCAGAGGGCTCAGCAGGTTTCCCCTCTGGCCCTCCACCCATCCTATGGGACCACCCCAGACCCCCGCCTCAAAAACACTGAAAAAGCTGTATAGAAAGTTTCGTATGAAAATGTGTTGCTCCTTGCAGAAAGTTTAATATTCAATTATTAAACTTTTCTCAGAAACAGAAGAGATCTTAAAGAATTAAATTTGTCATTGTCATATTTGCAGCTGAGATCTCTCTGTGAAGGGAAACATGGATAGGAATCTGTTCCTGCATGACAAATAATGTTCCTGTCTCAGAGAGTGTGCTGAAACTCCATCTGCTGGGAGGATTAAGTAACAACTTACTTATAAGCCTTGGCAGCCAAAAATGCTCCATGTAGAATAATTTAAAAAGAAATAGATGATATTATGAATTAATACAATCAGAATATATAATACACCAATGAAATTGTGCAACAGTAGTGAACATTGGGAAAACTCAGCTCAAAATTATAAGAGGTTATGTCCTCCTGCTTTTCAAATTTTATTTTGGCAGTTTTCCCCCTGTAACTGTTATTACACAGTGTCACCTTTCATGTCAAACCAGTCCAGTGCAACAGTCATGTCATATTAAAGGCCCTGCATTTAAAACATCTCACATATATAATGATACTTTTCTTTTGGTATTTGTAAATAAATACATTTAAAACATCTCAGATATATAATGATACGTTTCTTTTGGTATTTGTGAATAAATACATTTAAAACATCTCAGATATACAATCATCCTTTTTGAAACATTTATTATCATCACATGACTGCATCAAAACAGGAAACAAGGACCAAAACATAAACATTTAAACCCATTTGTACAATTTTATAATACATAAATTATCTACTTTGTCCTTTTAAATGTACAATATGAGCCTAAAAACAATCCTATCCCACAGATGTAGGGTGTTGGGACACAACATCTGATCATTTTATCCCGGTGCGTATTCTTATGACATCCTTAGTGTGTGTAATCATAGTGAGCAGCAAATGACTCTGCATCAAGGATGCTTCAGGACATCCTGACAAAAGACTAATGTGTCAGAAGCCCATGACATGCTCAGTGATTTCAGCCAATAGGAGCACAGACTGCCCTTTCATGCACAACTGTAAACATGAAAAAGCGAAAGATGTTGGTGCCGCAGGCGGGAACTGTGAGACGGATGAAAGGTCACAGCGGTTCTTTTTTAGGCTTTTGTGAACAAAAGATAGCCAGCATCATACGCACTGCTCCAGGTGCCTTTTTCTTTTTTCTTCCTTTTGTTTTTTTTTACATTTTTATTGTGCTTAGACAAAGCTGTGCTCTGGGCTAAATGTTAATGTCAGCATGCTCACAATGACAATCCTAACATGCTGATTTTAACTTCTGAAAAGTATATTTACCATTTTAACTATCATAGTTAAGCATATTACCACGCTAAAATCAACTAATTAGCACTACACACAAAGCACAGCGGGCGACACAGCGGTGCAGTGATCATCTCCGTTCCCTCACAGCGAGAGCCCACCGCCTGGGGGCTTTCTGTGAGGAATTTGCATGTTCTTCTCTTCATGTCTGCATGGGTTCCCTCTGGGCACTGTGGTTTCCTCCCACTCTAAATTGGCCGTCGTTGTGGATGTGAGTGGCATTGGTTGTATCTATGTGATGACCTGGCAACCCTTTCACGATGTGCCTCACCGCTGTCCGCTGGGATTGTCTCCAGACCCCCAGCAGCCTTGCAAAGGTTAACCAGTTATAGATAATGGATGCATGGATACAAAGCACAGCTTACAGCGTAATTAATTTTGCGGTTATTTGGTCGTAAACCAAGAACCAAATAACCAACCAACATTGAAAGTTTGTCCTGCTGGTCAGGGGATCAGCAGGGCACAGATGTCTGTTCTAAATTTCATAGGAATCAACATGATTATTATCAAGACACTTTATCAAAGAGGAGGTAAACACCAGAGGAAAAGTCAGAACATCGCCAAAACCAGTAGGAATCATTTCCTGGGGACCATTGATGTCTGTACAAAAGTTTATGCCACTAGCCAAAGAGCCACTAGCTTTAAGATCACGAATACTTTACCATATTACCAACACTTATTTTTAGGTATGTACAAATAATGGTACAATTTGGTAACTTGCTTACAAGAGTTCAATGAATATAGAAACTCATTATATATTCATCATTTACAACAGATTTGTTAATGCTTATCTCAAATGTTTTTTTTAATGATTTACAAATGGTTATATCAATAAATCTTAGATTAACTTTGAACAAATGTACATGAATTATTAGCTTATTAGGGATACACTGACAGAAAAGGAATATTATGTTCATTATCATCAATTCAAATGTAATTTCTTTTAAATCAGTGTATAATCACTAAGAATTGAATAGCTACAGAGGCCGCCATGTTTCTAAAGTATCCCAGAACAGAAAAACCACACACTTGATAGGGCCGTGCGCATTTTTCACATTTTAGAAGACACTGTAGGGGGAGGATGAGATGAGGGCTGTCAAGTTTATTGAGTTACGTGATTGGTAACTGTCAAAGTCAGTGGTGTCCTAAAGGTTATGTAAAGAGGCTACTTAAACATCCACCACAGCCACAGTCTGTGCATCCAGCTGCCAGCTGGCAAGAGATACACAAGTATCCGCTGCCGTAACTTCAGCTTCATTCCTCGTGCTGTGAGACTACGCAAATCATCCTCCACACTCCACCTAGAAAAATCATTTGTTTTTCTTTTCCTTTTCCTTTTCTGTGATGCAGCTAAAAAGGACTTTTGCGTGTTACTTGGGTGTTACCATCATCCTGCTGAAGAGCGCCACCTACAGACCAGCTGAGAACAATGGCCCTGGGCAGGTGATCATAGTGTGTGACCATCTCTTGAACAAATCGGTCCCCGCAGTGTGCATTTTGAATCGAGGTCATGGGTTTTCTTCGTGATAAGAGACTCTGTAATGGGCCGCGATGAAACATTAATGTGCGTTAATTCCGGTAATGGGTTCAGTCGTTGCTCATTGCGTGTTACACTACCGACGGAACACATACAGTATACAGTATTTCACCCATGTATGCAGACTAGGCCACAAATTATTGATGTCTTCTCTGGAAATAGAGCAGCAGGGACTTGGACTCAGAGCGTGAAATATAGGCTGCGTGACCTGAGTTAACGCCACCAGTGGAGTGAGAACATTACCTCGCATACACGCTGATGATGGCCTATTTCTGCATATTCCACTCTATATTTTTAGACTATTTGATTGGCTCAGGACTTAAAATGAGCCACACGCACACCTCCACATCCACCCAAATGTTCACAGCCTGTCTTTTACACAATTGTGCAGGCTGTATGTGTGGGATCAGAGATGTGTGGTTGCAAAGATAGCAATAACAGATTGGATGCCATGGTTACTACTCCACACCATCACCAGCCCCCGTCATGCATTGTTGTCACGGTAACGGCTGCTCCGGCTGAAGGGCACACGTGACTGAGGTGAGAATACGTTATAGGGGCTCCATAATATGTCGACACAGGCTACGTTGATCTGCTCTACCAGGTCTTGAGTGACACCCAAAGTGCCTGGATTATCATACCAGGAGTTCCACAAACACTGCCCGCCCCTGCTTCACACTCTGATTTCTACATTATAGATCAGCCATGATTAGCTAAGCCTACTGTATATCCTATCAAGCACGCCAGCCTAACCACAAGGACAACAAGTCTCAAAGGAATGAAAAAGTATAAGATTTTCACACAAAAAAGCAGAGAAGAAAACAAAACAGAGGAGAATCTTCTGTGCATACATTTGCATTCTAATTTAGAATACTTGAATGTGAATCGGAATCATCTTGATTGGCCAAGTACGTGTATGAATACAAAGAATTTGACTTTTTTAAAATCATTTTTCGAAATGTGCTTACACAGGAATGAACATACAGCTAAGAGCAAGAACAACGGTGAACATATAAAGGTAAAGAATGGAAAATAATCAAAAATGCAGTATGTACATTTTTTTTTTTTTTAGAAATATCAGCACTGTCCAACAACATACACTGAAGTCTATGAGTCAAATCCTCTGTTAGTTGTAAATGATGCACTAAGCGTGAATAAAACAATACAAATCAAAGATGAAACCGTGTGTTGAATGAAGACAGGAATGTTAATGTGTTAATAGTCAGAAACTATTGCATTATTTTATATAACTCATTACCATCCCAGTTCAATAGCATCTCATCATAATAAAGTTATTTCCATGATCTAAATAATGCAATCTTTACAGCTGTGCCAGTTTTCCTAGAACTTAACTGAAAAAAGTCATAAGGGTACATGCTGTATTACATATAAAATGTGAACTTTATTTTTCTCTTGTGAACCTTTTCCAAGACAGTTTTTAACTTTGAACTGAGGTGTCCTGATATGAAACTTTATATCGGCAGGTGACAATCTGCCCCATACACTAAAACAAACATTTCTCACTTATGAAATAAAAACATATGTAGAAATGTGATTATAGCCAAAACTGTTTGATATCTGGCATATCTGTATGAGGTCTAAAAAGTGTATTTCGGTCTGCGAATTACCCCAAACATGAAGTGAAGTGTTAAAAATGATGAATGTCTGGCTATGCCACATCTCTCAGAGATTTCTCAATGACTACTCTATCCAGAAGGAAAATTACTTCAACACTGCACAATTTTTTTCCCAAGTTACGACAGTTGCTGCCTGAAGTAACTCCTTACTCATCTTATGGCTGTCAGGTTCATTTATCCATGTGAAAGTGTCAACAATAGATTGTTAACTGGATATATTCTCCTAAAGTTTATTGGAACATGTGTACCACATATGAAACAAGGGTGACAGAAACAAGACACCCGTTTTTGCAGCGGACAAGTTGACACATCATAGCCCAGGCTACTCAGATACGCAAAAATTCCATCATTATTATACATGGCACTTATGAATATAAATTGGGGATGATGGTTAAATTAAGACAGAAAATGTCAACAAAAACGTAAAAGGCAAAATAGATTAACTAATTAATTTTAAAAGATGATAGATGTGAGCTTAACAGGCACAATATTCTTTCTTAATTCAATGGTGAATTATTTAAAAAATTAAAACTAAAATTAAAGTCTGCTTTTTTGTTCATCCGCAGAAGAAGACCATTCCACTTCCGGCTGCCATCTTTGATTAGAATACGTTTTGTTATTGCTTATTTGCAATTTAGTATTTTTATTTCACAGCAGGTGGAATTTCTTTGTTTCAGCTTTAGAGCTGCCGAGGAAGCTGCAAATGTCCTCGAAACCAAGTTATTATACGACCTATACGCGTTTCTTAAACTTTCATTTATTCTTGTCTTTGTGGAAAAAAAAAAAAAAAGGTATACTGCCAGCTAACGTTAGCTTTCGGGCAGTTAGCATAGTTGACTGTTACGCTATCAGAGCTAGCTTAGTCAACTGTTAACAGAGCTAAGGCTAGCAGGTAAGAATTCTTACTTCGCTAAAAGAAATGTGGAAACGGTAACGGGTCACAAACAACTGTTCGAGTGATACCAGTTCTCTACTTGTTCATGACAGTTGTTTAAGGGACATGTTATTGAGACCAGAAAGATCCACAGGCTGATAACAGCGACACCCCCGACAGACCGTGGGAACATAACAGCTAACGGTGTTGCAGTAGCCGGGCTGTGCCTCAGCAGCAGCACTCTGCAGGCTGCTCTGCTGGCTGCTGATGGAGTAGGTGGGACGACGCTCCACTCATGGCCGTGCACAAATGTTTGTGTCTGCAGCACCAGCATCAGCAGTGTTTGTAAAGGCGCTTTGTGCATCGCTAATCCGCTCTGATGTCACGGTGCAGAAGGAGGGGCTGAGCTCTCCGCTTTAATCCGCGCAAGTTGTCTGGAGCGACAAGCAGAGCCAAACCGAGCCGAGCCAACCGAGCAGGCACAGGAACAGGGGGCGATGTGTACTGCAGCAGCCGGACCCGGGCCTCTCCTCCTCTGACACGCAGGTAAATGAGTGAATGTCATGTCCGGCACCCGGTGTACGGGAGCCGGGTTTAGTGTGGGGCAGGAAGGCGGAATGAGAATGTGTTCAGGTCGTTTTCACCGATGGCGGACCCGACACCTGCGAGGATTTATTCGGGACCGTCAAGAGAGGAAGAGGGAGGCATTTAGACAGGTGACAGTTTACTGCACTTTTTTTTTTTTTAATCAAATGGATTGCATCCGTATCAGGTACTGAGAAACAGTTAGAGACTATGCATGTTTCCCAGCATAGGCGTGCATCGTATCCAGAAAAAACACCATGGTCATATTAAGTGTAGTCTGTGAGCGCATTTTAAAGAGGGGTAGGAGTAATCACTAATAGATAATGAGCACCCAACACGAAGGCTTTTGCCCTTTTAACATAATAAAATCGTTCAAGGCCATGGGAGGGGATTTAAGAAGCCAGTAAGCCTTCAAAATAAAAGCACTTGCCAGTTTGGCACTTGTTCATGGATTAATCTACTCCCTCTGGAGCAATGGCCGAGTCTGCATGTAAACACAATGAAAGTAATACGACTATCGATGCATCCTAACATGGACCATATGTTTGCTGAAGGAGTATGTCTGTCACTGGATGGTGTGTGTGTGTGTGTGTGTGTGTGTGTGTGTGTGTGTGTGTGTGTGTGTGTGTCAGTGAGAATGTGAGAGAGTGAGAGTGTGAGAGAGGATGAATCATGCACTCAAGAATAGAAAGAACAGGACAGTCCTCCAAAGTGAGGCCAGTTTTGTACCTAATGATTATTTTCATTTTTCTGGACTAATCATTTATCATATATGTCAGAAAATAAAAAAAAAACATCTAATTGCTTGTTTTGTTTAGCAACAGGCCAAAAGATGAGTTGGGTTTTTTTGCTACATAATTCAAAGAAAAGCAGCAAATCCTCACAATTGAGAATTTAGGACTATTGAACGTTTGCCATTTTGCTTGAAATACGTAAAATCAAAATGTTAACATTTTCTGATAATTTACTTATCCTCTCATCGACCCAAGGTAATTATTTCATGCTTGTCTATTGAGGCCTAGATTAAATCAAGATCACTTAATTTAATGTAGTCTTTTGAGCAGGGTAAAAGACGAAATCTTAATTGTGAATAGTCTGCATTTATAGTGTGCATTCCTACTCGTACCGACCACTCAGCTCTTTATAAAACAAGTCAGCACTCACCCACACTCAGTCACCTATGAAACAAGCATAGGGAGAAATTTGAACTTGAGTATCTGGCCCAAGGAAACTTGGACATGCAGACTAACCTTTTGGTTAGTGGAAAGGTTATACCTCCCAAACAACTGCCAAGTTTGATAAAATGGTGTGACATGTTGTTAGATAACAACTGTGGAAAGCATTTGGTCCTTAATTTCAGGAGTGTACCTTATAATGGTGCCCTTTTCTGATTTCTGCAACACCCAGTGTCTACCAGCCTCAAGATAAGACAAATCAAAGTGATCGTGTCCATGATCACTTTTAAACCCCTTTCAAAATCGATTCTAATTCAAATGATTCCTTGATATGTTGAAGTAAAGCTATTTTAATCACTGTGCTGTATCTGGCTTTTGTATATTGGGACTGCAGGTGCAGCTTGAGACTACCTACGTTTTTATAAATTTTACATGGTCCTCGATAAATGGGCAATACATGGAATTTAACAGATTCATATTTAGTGATCAGACAGTTTTCTGAGCTTATTTGATTGTAAAGGCGGTGGGATGGGGTGGGTGAACGGTGAATGTGTCTACTTCTTTGGTCATCGTATTTGTAATCAAATGACAATTGCTTCCTAAATTCTTAATTTGTGTAAATACCTTCCAGAAGCACCAATAATCTAGTCAGCTCTAGAATATAATCAGGGTATCGACATTGCTGAGACACCTGGGAAATTATTAAGGTCATTTTTCTCAATGTTGTGACATTTTATGGACTACCTAATTTGTCTGTTAATCAATAAAAGTATTTGCGTGTACATCAATAATGAAATAATGTTAGTTGCCACCCTAATTCAGTCAAAAATATAGCAATATACTTTTCATTGACATTACGCCCTCATTTTTGGCATGCTGTGTAGGAAGTTAAAGACTAGTTGTGAAGGTCCTTGCAAGTACGTATAGTACACGTGTGTTGTTGTCAGTATGAGCTTGTCTTTCAGTATAAGATCAACGAGTTAATGGGCTAGTAAATCCCCCACCCTGCAGCTTTCACTGCGGCCTGACAGATGGAAGTGCAGTACTCGGCTCACAGCTCCGCAGGCCTGTACGTTTCACTGCCGGGCTGCCAGAACCATCTGTGACCCGGGCAACCCTTACCCTCCCTGACCCCCTCCGAGTCACCCAGCCTTTGCCATCCAGTCCTAAACCCCGGGCAGAGAGGGACGTTAGCCATCCTGGGAGTCCACCCTCGCTGCTGCTGAATCCCCTCATGTTCCATCACTAGCAGTTGTGGTTCGTGCTCAGATTACAGGATTGACATTAACCTTTGCCCCTTGTCTTCACTCTGTCCACATGTTCGATTTTCAAGTCTACAATTTATGTGACTGCACATATAAGATGACAACCACATCAGTAAGCCGTCTGCTAGTTATCATTTTATAACCACAAAGAATAGTGCTGTAGTTATGAGTCCTCAAACCTGGAATTCAGTTATCATTTTTGCAGTTCTGGTTTCCTCGTCTCATAATCAGTGGGTTTTTTGAATGGGTTTTGGTTAAATGCCTGAAATAAGGTCTGTTGTTACCACAGGCTTAAGATATTTATATGATGTGTTCTGCAACATAAAATACATCATTAAATGTCCCACAATTTAATTATAAAGCACTGATAGAAAATGGCAGATATCTAACAAGTGGCTAAATGAGACTGCAGAAATTGTCAAGGACATTAAACATCATCATGCTGAAGACAGAGACTCAACTACTCACTAGCCTTACAGACTTTTTGACTTCCATGTTAGCCCACGAAAATACATCATACCTACTGAACTCTATTGCACTTCAATCAAGATTAGCTTGGTAATTTATTGTAGGTGAGATGTTGGTGAGTGAGATGCAAATATAACATATAATTCACCTCCTCAGAGCAGATTGACTTGAACTGAATTGGGCAGGCAATCGTAGTAATCATGATATAAAAACAAGGTTGAGGTGCTCAGCACACATTAGATTGAGTTATAGATAGATGGATGGATGGATGGATGGATGGATGGATGGATGGATAGATAGATAGATAGATAGATAGATAGATAGATAGATAGATAGATAGATAGATAGATAGATAGATAGATAGATAGATAGATAGATAGATAGATAGATTTATTAATCACCAAGGGGAAATTAGTTATAGATCTGAATTAAGCAGTCTAAAGCAGAAAAACATAGACATCTCATGCACACAGTCAAACATTTATGGATTCTTCTGATCATTAAGGTCAGATAAATAACTTATGAAAGCAGCTTCAGTGTAACATATGGCGTAGCAATAATGACAAAAATGATTTTAAGCTCTAATGTAGGAAAAGTTTCATCCTTTGTCTTTCTTCAAATTAAAATGTACATTTTTCTCCATCGTTGACCTTTTTTGGAGCCAGTTTATTATTCCCGAAACATTAAGTAGGATTACACTCTGGTGTCCTTTCTCAGCTTGTTGGCCTTGGACACAGCAAAGCCTGCGATAAGAGATAACTGATGGATACCCTGATAGCCTCATCATATTAAATAAATATCAAAACTGGGCTTATTTCTCTCACAGAGGGCATTTATTATTCAGATCGCTGCCCTATTCATCTCTCTCTGTCAGGTCTTATCTGATACCAGAGAGATGTCCCTCCTTGTCTTTCTGCCCTGCCTCCTCCCCCTCCTCCTCCTCCTCCTTTACTCCACCTCCTCCTTTTCTCTCTTGCGGTCCTCTGCCATCTGCCAGCTGCTGGTGGATGGATGAATGTGGTGCAGATTAAAGTGCACTGTGCACCCAGATGAATCTCAGAGGATTTAGGTTTTTTGCTATTAGCAGTATCGAGTCAGGGAGTCCCCAGCCTGATACTCAGCATCACTGTAATATTTCCTGTTTGTGTGCATGTGTAGTAAGAGTTTAGTGAGATACTGGTTGATGATGGACAGGAGGGTAGTTGCTTCTATTAAGTGTTCAGACCTGCTCTCAATGGATGCACTTAATAATTGGGTCAAAAAGCCCGCTGTCATTGTCATTCCTCTGGCTGCATCCCAATGCCTCTCTGATCTACCCATCCATCCATCCATCCATTAGCTATACGCACTTATCCTTGAGGGTCACAGGAGTGGCTGGGACAGTCCTTACTGACACTGGGCAAGAGGCGTGGTACACCCTGGACAGGTCACCTGTCACATAAGCCCCTTTTATACTGCCTGTTCAAGGCAGAAACGTTGCACCATAAGTCCGCTTCTTCAGTTTTCTGTAAAACTCATGAAAGGAGGATGGGGCAGCATTTTTGTTCCATCTTCAAGCCATGAAAGTACTAGAGCTGAACCAGCACAGTACTTCTCTTCCTAGAATGGCAAATGAATGACCCGCCTCTGATTTGCTTAACCCTGATATTCTTACCCTATATCTAACCAATCACCATTCCTCATGCCTATACCTAACCAACCCAACCGGAGTATGACAAGTCATTCATTTGCCATCCTAGGGTAAAAACATTGGCTGAATCAGCCAATGCTGGTGCTGTTATGTTACACGGCACGCTTCTTTTGCTTCTGGAATGCTGGCATGGTATCCAAAATCATATACTGGGGTGGCATCAGCTGGCATAATGGCATTCCTTTATTGCAGCAGTATAACAGGGTTTCTGTGTATAAAGGGCTATAAAGATGGCCAAACACAACCACATGTGAATGTTCACATTCACACTTGCGGTCAATGGAGGGTAATCAACCTACCAACCTAACCTAGCCTGCACCTTGTTGAACTGTAAGAGGAAACCTCTGTCGTTAAGTGACATGGCTTACTGCTGTACTACTGTGCTGTCTGTCCATGACTTTGAAGAATTGTCTTTTGAAGCCGTTTTCCTTATTTATACAACCAATCATACAAATGGGGACAGTTGCAGAGGCATTCGTGTGAATAATGAATACGTGGAGCGGTTTATTATAATTTTCTTTTAAATATTGTTTGAATCATCTTTTCTTATTATTCTTGTCTGATCAACTGTCCAAAATGTACCATGATTTAAAACAAAGTGAATCTGTTGTAATAATCAGAATCATCTTTAGCTGAATCCCCAGTTGATATAACACAAAGCAAATGTACAAGAACTTCCTAAATGAGCCAGACGACAACTAACTGCCTTTTATTTTATACTGACTGCTATGAAACATTTGAGTAAAAGTATTGACATTCAATATTAAGCCCTAATAAGCTTCTGTTTAACATGTAAACGTATACATTTCCTTATACCTTTTATATATCATGTCTCTGTTTCTCTCAGGCTGTGCTATGAGGACGGTTTTCTTGGAGATAAGAGAAGCATGTTCTGAAAATTGGAGTTGCATCACGCCCCAGCCATGAGCCACAAGTATCAGGGAGAGGCATCTGGGGAAGCAGGCGAGGAGCACAAGGTACCTCCAAGGAGCAGGCAGCCCAATGGGACGACTCCTGGGGAACCTCCTGTCCGTCGGTCCTGGAGGCCATGTCAGATGCTCAACCAGGATGGGGAACTGAATCCCCATCATCATCATCATCATCATCCTCCTCACCACCACCACCACCACCACCACCCAAGTCGCGGACCCCCTCGACATCGCCGGCGGCCTCCTTCAGGGCAGGGGCAGTTACAGGGGCAGGGGCAGGGGCAGGGGCAGGGGCAGGGGCAGGGCCAAAGTGAGGCTCAGAGTCCTGGTCAGGTCCCGGGGGTGGCTTCTTCCAGGCCTGAGGGGGGTGAAACTCGAGACACTGAGCCTCGTCCTATCCAGCACCATCGCCCTGCTGTTGCCCGCTATCGCCGTCATGGTGACCCTAACCCCAGGCTCAGAGCTCACAGACAGAGGCAACCAGTGGGGGAGATGCTGGACTCCTCACCTGGTGCTGATGAGAAAGAGGGTCCAACAGAGGCTCAGGTACAGCAGCACTCAGCAGTTGATCCTGTGCCGGACCAATCACAGGACAAGGGATCTCCTCACCAGACTCCTGTTGCTGTTGTCACCCCCACCCACCTCTCACCTGGTGCTGCAGCCCATAACATGCAACGATACAGTCCTCCTACTGAGGTGGAAGAGGACCTCCAGGAGAGTAAAGTGGAATGTGAAGATGAACCTGAGGAAATTCAGGAGAAGGATGAAGAACAAGAACAGGCTGAGGATGATGGAGACCACTGCTCAACCACAGGTCGCTCAAGCTGCAGCCATGACAACATACAGACAGTCAATGTTGAAGCCGAGGAACGTGCAGAGAGGGTGGAGGAGGATCAGGAAGACGTGATGGATGATGTAGCGGAGGAGATTGCAGCTCAGGGAAGTGAAATCACTGATCTCTGCTCTGACACAGAGAGCGCCGCCTCGCTCAGCATGGACGGACCTCTTCACAGCCCGCCGCCACTCCAGTCACCTACTCCTCCTTCGTCCCCTGATGTTCCACCTTTCCCCCAGCTGGACCACTTCAGTGAGGACACCAGTTTAAGCCCTCTGCCTGACAATGACCTACTACCTGAAGAAGATGATGAAGAAGAAGAAGATGAGGATTGCTCAGAATCGTGCTCGCTGTCTCACTTCACTTCCTCCTCTGAATCTTATCCCAAAACCTATGCAGACTTTTATTCAGAGTCCCACCAAAAATCGTACCCTGAGCCTGTCTACGAGTCGTACTCTGAGCCAAAATCCCATCCCAGCTCTTTTCCTGAACCCCTGAAGACTTCCTACCCCGAGTTATACAGAGAACCTCGCAGGCAATCTGGTTGGAAGACTGAGCCTCATGAGACCCAGCAGGAGTCCCACCAAGAGCCCTTTTCCAGCCATAGACAGGAGAATGTACAAAAAGGACCTCCATCCTCCCCCACCAAGGGCTCCCATTATGCCCCAAGGCAGGGCAGAGACCGTGGCTCACATCACTCTCCTCTGGACCGCTCTGTTGGCTGCCGGCTACACCACTATGATGGTAAATCTGATGGCGAGGGGGACAGCACTGATCAAAGTCCAGTTTCCAAAGGTCGAAGGCAGGCACCCAGACAAACAGAAACCCAGGCTAAGAGCCCCTCGTCTGGTCAGAGTAGCTCAGGTGAGGCCCAGGAGGAGCGGAGCGCTGTGGGTCTCCATGGGGAGGAAGGCTCCAGGGGCTCAGGAGACGCCATCACCCTGGCAATTAAGGACATCAAGGAGGCGATTGAGGAGGTGAAGACTAAGACAATACGCTCCCCCTACACACCTGACAAGCCTGTGGGGCCAATTTGGGTGATGCGGCAGGAAGTCAGCCCCACAGAAGAGGTATACCCACTGCAGACTACAGCTGGCCATGTAAGTGTGACTTCCCTCATCATTTTGTTTACTGTTTTTGTTTTTATTGATGTAGAACTCCACTAGGACATATTGTTCTGGTTTTGATTCCTCTGTACCTGATTTCCTTCCATAGAAATAAATAAGACATTTTGAATGTGGAGCAGTAAGTCCTTTGTGGGATACAATCAGGTTTACAGGGTTTTTTTGGGATTCAGCACCTAGGAAGAATAAAAGCATATGTATGTGTTTTCAAACTAAACAACAAATTTAACAAAGATTTGTTAAAAAGAGTGGATCAGTTCAGATTAGTTCACATTACCAACTGATTTTGCACAATTTCTAGTTGACATGTTCTCTCATATTGGTGGCAGCTCAGAGCAAATCAGCTGGAATTCCTCATAGTATTTCAAAATGGCGAAAGCATAGAATGTTGCGCTGTTCAGGTATAAGGATATAGCAATTTATAATACCCACAATAAGTTCTGATACATTTCTGGGCTCAAATAAAAACTGTCAAATGAAAAACAAAAAAGGATATACTGTTTATGCATGCGATAGTGCAGGATGTGTGTAGCCTAGCTGAGCATAATTACTGGAGGCAGTAGGAATCAGCTTGCCAAACTCTGTTCAAAGTTAAAACATACAAATACAAAGAACTCTTAATGCTTTGTTTTTTTGTTGTCACAGATGACCATGAACATAAGTGTAAATGTGACCATCTTAAGGCTAAATCATCAAGCTATTTTTTTTTTTTAAATGTTGAACTATATCTTTTAAGACTGGGCTGATAAGTGACATTGCCCAAGGAGTTGGGTCAGCAGTGCTGCAATAATTAAATTAGATCTCATTGCTCTTGGGAAGCAAGCAAATATAAGATTTACATCCTTGGCTCTCATTTTATTTTGTGTTACTTGGATTAATGCCCAAATCTTGAATCATGTATTGTCAGAGTAAGGACTCCTTATTAAGAGTCAGCTGTTTTTATTTTACCTTCGCCCTTTTTCTCTTTTCTCCCTGTTCCTTCTCTCAGTCTTCTCCTCACTCCCCCCCGCAGTCAGTGTCGGAATCTCCTTCCCGTTACGCCCCAGTTCAAGCTCGGGAGCCAGTTAGTCCCCTGAGAGTCGAGTCAGCCAGAGCACTTCATCCTCAACATTATCACCAACAGCAGCCCCAACACAACCATCATCACCACCAAGGTCACCAACCGCAGCAGAGGGATGGTGCAAGGCCGTCGCAAACATACACAAAGCAGCAACCGTATGCACACATGCCTCCCAATCAGCATCATCATCAGCATCCGCAACAGATTCAACATCAACAGCAGCATCAACAGCTTCCACCTCAGCAGCCTCGACCACAAGTTCAGCCACTGTCGCCTCCAACGCAACCGTCTGTCCAGGAGGTGAGAATGTATTCACAAAATATACTCTTTATAACTCCAGAATGTGCCCCAGAATCATCACATTTTTAAGTTTTCTGCAGTATCAACACAATCCAAATACAGGCAAAAAAACAAGGCTCAAGTTGTAGACCACAACGTCACTCACTGAATCCATGGCAACATGGAAGATAAATCCTGCAATGGCAGGCAGGCAGGCAGGCAGGCAGGCAGGCAGGCATCTCTTACAAGGTGTTTATGTGCCAGCAGCAAATGGCTGACAGCAGTAAAAGTCTTGTTGAATTTAACTGAGATGGAGTCGTGCAGTATGTGAGGAGAAATAATAAGGATGGTGATGTACTTTTTCCTTTTTTGTGCCTTCTCAGATTCGCAGGTCTCTTCCTCAGTTTCCAACATTTGTGGATGGTGAGTGGACTCGTACAATAACATCATATCATTCTCTGCTCCTTCTGTATAATTTTCACCTGTTGACATGAAGATGAATAGTTGAACATGCGCATTTGGTTCGCAGTCCCGGGACCATGTGACCCTGAAGACCTTATTGACGGCATCATCTTTGCAGCGACCTACCTGGGCTGCACCCACCTGCTGTCAGAGAGGACACCCACAAAGAGCGCCCGCATGCAGCAGGCACAGGAGGCCATGAGCAGGGTCAGGGTGAGAGCAAACAACAGCTTACTAATAATAGCGGAGGAAGAACAGGACATTGTGTGGTTGTGTCTGAAATCACTCCTCCATTCAATTACAGTACTCGGTGTTCCCTACGTGATAGATTGAGTTCTTTACTCCAGAGTGAGCTGTAAATTCACATTTCAGACAGTCATTTTGCATTATCTCTCTCAGGTGTACTGTCTGACTGTGATGCTATGTTTCTATAAAATGTGGCCTCTTGCAATTTGGGACTTTTAAGAGAAAGTAGAATACATGCCATTGACATGACTTACTTTGTTTCATAGTACTGTAGGAATTTCAGGGCACTATGTTTCTCAAAAGATTTCTCAAAAGATAAAAAGTAAAAATGTTCATATTTCTTATGCCTGCCTAAAAAAAAACAAGTGTTTCAGGCTGAATTTGGGGAAATATGTCTGAAATGATCCTCAGCACTTCGAGAGTATTCCCACTTGAGGGAATAGCACAGACATAATATGGCATTTCACTAAGCATAAAGATCATATAACATCAGTAAAGAGTTTGAACAAGCTAATAGAGGTTATACTTTACAACTCTGTCAAACAGTGTTATAATGATCATTGACAACCTAAAGCTTTGTCAACTTTACATTCAGGATTTATGTTTTTGAATTGATAATAGTGCTTATAACAGTCAAACATCAAATCCAGCTCTCCTTGGTTTGTCAACACATTTTCTAGCACACTTGGACACACTGATGTAACTGACGTTCGCCTTGTATTTGGGTCTTTTAAAGTCAGAAACCCTCAGCAGGCAATTCAGCCGGCGGGCGAAAAGTCCCCGGGTTTGTGCACAATACATCATCCACACATCACTGCTCCTGATCCACAGTCACACAGGCTTTTCTCCTCAGCTCCACTGGATGTTACATAAACTCTCGATCAAGTCTGTGAGGCCCGAGGAGACTGTAGACCCTGCTTTCTGCTCCAGTGACACAGCATGGAATCAAACCACTTCCATCGCAGCAATTAAAGTATAGCAGTACATACAGTATACATCTCACATATGATTTTATGTGGGTTGTCTTTGTGTTCACATGAGAAGAAATATTCATACGTGATGATGGATACACCAAAGAACTGATTTGCGCTCGCTGTGTGAATGTGAATGTTTGACTCAGTTGAGTGAAGATGTTGTCATAGAGTGGTATAGATGGCTTACAGTGACACGCGTGTCATTCAAACATAGAACAGTGTTAGAGTGAGAGAACTATAAGTAAGATGTTGCCATTTTAGAGGGATGAGCGCAGAAAGTCGGGGGCGGGAAGAGGACAGGAGTTGAGTCCAACTCAGCATTGTGGACAGTTAACTGACATTTCTAGGACATCTCCTCCATTAAGGTCTGAGAAACATGCAGGGAGGGAGCAGGTTAGAGGCTGTATAGTGATGAGGGGGATACATAAGTCATTTTACTTTTTTAGAATGGAAAAGACAGTGGAGGCTCGCTGTCGAGCAGAGTTCTCATTTGTAGGGAGGAACTGATCTGACTCAGGGTAGGGATTAGTGCAGAATACTGATCTGATGCGAGTGCCCTCTTTTTTACCCAAATTTAAAATCTCAGTGTGGAGCTGAGTAATATTATTCAACGTTCATTGTCAAAAAACATAGGGAAATTCATATTCAGTTTTAGGAGCAGTGTCCCAATCAGGGAATCAAACCTGTGTCCTTCTCGCTGTGAGGTGCTTACTGCTGAGCCACCATGCTGCCCAAGGAACAAACAAATTAGTTAAAGAGCTCAGCTCTCATATATGGACCACGTTTTTGGTGACAAAAGCTGACAGTGAATGTCATATTGAACAGCAATGGCTTCACAATACTTCCTTCCTGAAGCAGGATGTGATGATTTAGTATCAGCAGTGTCTTTATGCAGGCGCAGGCAGAGGGGTTGAAATGAACAGAACAGAAAACTGCATTGTCTGGACGATACATATCTGTTTAATAAGGTCAGTACCTGGGTCAGTTCACATCTGATGGATTGGATCTAAGAGCATGCCTTGTTGTATGAGACCTGATAAATACTTCACTTATATTTACAGAAACAAAACTGTTTAAGAATAAAAAAAACCCCAACATAGTTGTATAGTAGAGGCTGAATAAACCTAAATATTTTTCGGAGTCATAAGTGAGAGCATAGGAAGATGAAAACCATTCCTCAAAGGATGCTTATTGGTTGAAAAACGCATACATGCATATTTACATACATAAAATATAGGTAAAAAAAAAATTCAGTTTATAGAATATAAATTGAAACAAAAGGTAAATTTGAAATAGCCATTAAAGACTGAATATTAAAAAAGTAGTAAATAAGAGTTTTGCCATCAAACTGTCCAGACAGAAGCTGATAATTGTTAGCTCACAAACAAATACAATGCACAATTCAAACAACAATATAATGGAAAATACACCAAGAATGAAACGGGTAACAACATTAACTTAAAGTCTGTCTGAAATAATCAGCAGCTGAAGCACCGCAGGAGGGACAGCACAGGAAAATGGTTGCTGATTATCATCAGACATACCTGCCAAATATAAAATCAAATGAGGGAATCTGAATAAGTGAATAAATGTGGAGGTGACATGACGGCTCCTGACAGAATGATATAGAGAGACGTCCACCACAGGTCAGGAGTCATGATGATGAGGATGTAAGGTGTAGCCAGAGGAGGCGCAGCCAGAGGGGTTGAAATGAGAAAGAGTGACCTGTTTGCACAGTGTTTACATAATAAGAGTTAGCATGATGTGTCAGTCTGAATAGAAGTGTCATCATCACCATTTATAGAAGTGAGATATTTCTAGATAGAACATGAGACATCTTCCACAGCAAACATGAACTACTCACCGTGGGCAGCAGTGTTGCTAGTTTCCCATTGGAAGGATTGCCAGCCAATTTGAGTGCCATCAGCAGCAGCCACTATTTGAAATATAAAAAGCAGTGACAGCAATCATCTGCTTGAGAGACAATGACAAAGCAGATTAAGTTTTTATTGTGGGGTAAAAAGTTTGATTGACTTGGCGACACCACAAACAAATGTGCAGATTGATTAAACTGACAAAGAACCAGATGAAACTGACCCAGAATATAAAGGACATTTTTAAAGTCTTGGGGTGTGAAACATCCCGGCATCTTTGAGCTGGACAAAAATTATACTACAAAGCGTGCACGCCTCCAACATACACCTCGATACTTGACATATCAAGTCCACAGGTTCATGGAAACAAACACTACAGAACCAATGGGCTTGACTAGCTACACAGAATGTTGTTCGGTTACTGTAATTTAAGCTTTATTTTTTCTTAAAGGCCCAATTGTTTTTGCTTCATCCACGAACCTGATTTTAAATGCAGAGGATCTGCATGTACAGTACTGTATGTTTAGTTTCACTAACTATTGTTCAAGGCGCAGCTCTTTGAAAATGCGACTTTGATATAGCACATCTAAATCATCCATTATTCATCTCTAAATACAGCTTCCTCAAAGTGTACAACATGTCGGGGTCACCGGTTTGAATCCATCTAAAAAGCTTTGGTCCTTTTGGCTTCACAGATTAAATCCACTTTAATCACATCTGTACTGACGGAGGTGAGCAGGCAGGTTCAGATGCTAAACCTTGAAAAGACACCGAGCGGTGGCACGAGCCAACATGTGGAAACACAAACCCTGAGCTGTGATGAGGCGTCTGCCACACACACACACAAGGTCGCTCGTCTTTCTCCGGGGTCGATTGTGTCACATTGATGAAGAGGAAACTTTTGATAATGTTTACTGCTAAGGCCTCTGGCAGCTGGCTGCTGTCAGATGTGATAGACACTAACATCACTGTCCTCCCACACTCATGCACGATATGAACCTGTAAGGTCCTTTTGCCCCTTAATTTGGCATTCGGAATGAAGACAGTCTACAGTGAATGAGGGGTTGGGGTTTTTGTCGATGCACCCAAAAAGCTGCTTTCTTGGATTGATTTAATTTGTGTCTTTCTGACCGCTGCAGGCTGCCCAGAAGCAGGCAAAGAACAGGAAAAAGGTACGTTTGTTTTGTGATTGTTCAAGTTTCATGTCAAAAATGTATTTATGTGTACAGAAATTTGAGCTGAAATGCTAATGATGGACAGGAAGGACATCAATGCAGCTTACTAATGTATTCAGATTTTTACATTTTTTTCTCTTTGCATGAAAGACCTTTTTGTACGCATGCCTTTTTATAGTGTTAATTTACCACTTTTTTTTGTTTCCTTTCGTGCTGGTGTCCTCTTTTGTTTTTCTGGCAGAATGCATGTATGCAATGTCATTAGAGTGTTAGCCGTTATATTTGACGGCTCTTGACCCCCGCTCCGTTCTCCTTTGCTGCTGTTCATCAACCTGTTGCTCCTGCTTCTTGTTTCCCTGTGCAGAGCCCCGACGGGGAGTCTCCGTCCACTGCTGAGGTTGACCTGTTCATGTCCACGCAGAGGATCAAAGTCCTCAATGCAGACACTCAGGTAACAAAATGATAAACAGCCCTTTAAATGTCATCATGCAAAGAGAGGTTAGAGTCGATGCCTTAAAACGCCCTCAAGCAACCACATCTCCCTGCAGTACACACCAACCCTCACTAAAAACATCTGTATTTGGCAGCTGTAACGCCACAGTGGCATGTTAGTACCAGGGAGCCATAGAGAACGGATTAATTCAGAGTGCCCCACGTCGTGTTTGTATCACCAGGAGTCTTTAATGGACCTGCCACTGAGGACGATCTCCTACATCGCCGACATCGGTAACATGGTGGTGCTGATGGCCCGGGGGAAGATGGTGCGGTCCCGCAGCGCGCAGGAGAACCTGGACCACGCGGCCGAGCAGACCACCATGACCCAAGACGACAGACGGCTGTACAGGATGATCTGCCACGTCTTCGAGTCCGAGGACGTGAGTCAATGATAGGAAATCTGTTGATCTAAAATTACCGATCAGGAGCACAGCAGGGGAGGGGTTCAGAATAGAAAGAGCCCCACGAAGATTGAGAGTGTTGGCAGGTTTTAGATTGAAAATGTGTTAAAACCTGTGAGTGGATGGAAGTTCTGTTTGTGACGTGTTTTTGTTCTAATTTCTTGCCTAATTAAACACCAGGTATGATAACAGATAGCAGCACAAAGAGCAATTCTACATATGTTGGTAGCAATGAATGGTGTCATGTTAGGAGCCCATCACAGTAGGAAGCTGATTGAAAATCTGTTTTCAGGGCCTTTAAGAGTTGATTTAGGACTCTAGGTCAGGAATAGTTAGAATAAGGTTAATTAAGGAATGTTAATAAGGGTCCTCATAAGTATTGTAGTATATTAAATGTGTATGATGTAAACAAGCCTTTTAAACTGGAGGGCTATAATCAGTGTCTGCGCAGACAAAACTCCCACAAGGACTATAAACGGTACTCATCCTCATCTCTCTCTCTCCGTCTGACTGTCCCTCTTGCTCTCTCTCTCTCTCTCTCTCTCTCTCTCTCTCTCTCTCTCTCTCTCTCTGACTGACTGTCTCTCTCAGGCCCAGCTGATAGCTCAGTCCATCGGTCAGTCGTTCAGCGTCGCCTACCAGGAGTTTCTCAGGGCCAACGGCATCGACCCAGAGGACCTGAGCCAGCGGGAGTACAGCGACCTGCTCAACACTCAGGACATGTACAACGACGACCTCATCCACTTCTCCAAGTCAGAGAACTGCAGAGACGTGAGTGAGCCAGCAGGTGGCAGCACAGTCACAGGAGTTCATCAACTGCTTCTTGTGCTTAAATTGAGGGACATTTTTACCTTTTGAAAAACAGACTTCTGCTGATATCTGAAAATTTGGTACGCACAAAGAACAACATGGCCCTTCAGTTGAGCTCAAGTTTCGTTATTATTAATGTTTGAACATAAATGAGCCTGTGCCATTAGTTTTCTGCTCAGCAGCTCTGATAGTTTTTGCCCCCCCGGTGGTTCAAATGAGCAGCTGGTTTTGAAGTCACAGCTGTGTGACAGTGACTGAAAAATGTCATGCGGTGCTTAGCCCAGTGTGAAGGTGAATTTGAGACGCTCGACCTGCTCTGACCTCAGACCGCTCTCCCTCCTCTCGCTGCTCGGAACGTCTCCTGTCATCTGGCATTTTTCAGAATCATGCAGTTGGCTGCAAGAACCTCAGTGCGCGCAGCGTCCGATGATTTCACTAGGAGTTGAAGTTTGATTATGAGGAAAATCTGCTCACGAATGTTTCAAAGTGATGATTTTCTGATGCTCATGTTGTCGGTACAAATAAAACTGGATGTGTGTTGTTGCAGGTTTACATCGAGAAGCAGAAAGGAGAGATCTTGGGCGTGGTGATCGTGGAGTCAGGCTGGGGCTCCATCCTCCCCACCGTCATCATCGCCAGCATGATGCACGCCGGTCCGGCGGAGAAGTCCGGTCGGCTCAACATCGGAGACCAGATCATGACCATAAACGGGACGAGTCTGGTGGGTTTACCGCTCAGCACCTGTCAGAGCATCATCAAGGTACGCTGCTGCTCTCACTTCAGCTCAGTCACTCAATCCTGTTTATTGATGTTTTGCTGTGAAATATAATGTGAAAAAACCTCCGCTAAAGATGGTCTAATGTACCATCAAGATGTATTAATGACATAAAAAAAGTACATTTAACTTTTAACTATGGTACATATTCTGTGTTGATGATCTGCATTTGTCCATCTTCCGTGTCCTATGTCTGTCCTCAGGGTCTCAAGTCTCAGTCCAGGATCAAGATGAACATTGTCAGGTGTCCTCCTGTCACCATGGTGCTCATCCGCAGGCCGGACCTCAGATACCAGCTGGGCTTCAGCGTCCAGAATGGCATTGTGAGTAACAGGGACTCATCCCTCACACATGCAGAGGAGGCGGCTGAACTGTGCTGCTGCCAACTTTCTAGTTATTAAAAAGGAGCTTTTATTTTGTTAACAGTGCTCTAAAACCAGTATCAGTTTCTTAGTAACAGACATGGAGCAGTGATTGTTATGTTTTCCAAGAGTGGTGATTCATAGAGTTACTGTCACTGGTACATTAAATATTTTCCTCCGTCTTAGCTGGAAGCTGTCACTTTGACTTGTGTGTTTTTAACTTTTAACTCTGTGTGTGTGTGTGCAGATCTGCAGCCTGATGAGGGGAGGCATCGCTGAGAGAGGAGGCGTCCGCGTCGGTCACCGCATCATCGAGATAAACAGTCAGAGCGTGGTGGCGACACCTCACGAGAAGATTGTTCAGATTCTGTCTAACGCCATGGGAGAGGTAGGAGCAGCTCTGACATCATGGTTTGGAAAAGCCTGTCCACTGGTCTAGCATTGCACCCCTATAACTCATTATGGGCAGTCAATAATCGCAGTCGATACAGCAGAACCAGAGTTAACGTCTTTATTTCACGTGTTTGTCTTTTTTTTTTTTGTAAACCTGTCGACTACATTTCCCACAATGCAAGTTAGCCACTAATTGACATCACTTGCAGGGATTTATCAGATTGCATGTAGCTTTCTCTTGAGCCACAAAAAGCTTTGCACTTATTTGTCCACATATGCAGAAGTACTCGCCAAGACGTGTGAACACACTTTAAAGTTACCCTTTAATCTTGCACAGCGAGGTTGAAGCAGCTGGTCTTGAAAACAGTATTTTTGTTTTACAGTACAGTTAATTTCCCCTTGGACCCAGTCTTGTTCATTTAGCAGCCATGCCACTGGTAATATAGACCCAGACGTTACTTACATACCATATTTTATGAAAATGTTCACAGTATTTAAAACCTCTTGAGGCAAATCATAATAAGACTATATCGACTGTTTACAGTCCCAGAACATGATTCAGAGTGAGTCAGGACCTTGGACTAACATTTTGAGGAGGGTTCAGCTGCAGCCTTGCAGACTTTACAAACAACTCTGCCCCCAGAAACACACACACACTCCTACACAAAGATGTCATGACTGAGGAAGACAGTAGACCATATCATGACAAAAGTAACTGCTAAAAATGCATTTATTCCTAAATGTTGCTGTTGGAAGCTTTTTTATTGAGTGGCCGGTTAGTGGCCACAGTAAGCAGTTACATGGTGTGTAATGTATCTGTATAAGTTAACATGGGAGCAGAATAAAAGTTTGCCATCTTGGTTCAGGCTACAGAGCCACGTGTTTAAATTGTATTGTCTTCATAAGTATACGTGCAATTTCTAACAAGAATTAGAAACATTAAAAAGTAGTTTTTGGTTTCTTCTGTGACCCAACCAGCCCACAAACCCCGCACAAGCCATCTCTGGAAACTGAACTTCACTGTCATCCTTCACATTCATTTGCTGTTGCAGCTGGATAAACTTGATTCATGACCTTAACCTAAATATTCACAGACAGAAAATGTATCAGTATCTAGAAGACCATGCACATTTCTTCTCCCAGGAGACACTTTTGATTTATCACCCAATTACCTTTACTGTAGCAATTACATTTTAAGCCACACTTCCCGAAAAGGCTGTAAAAAAGAACTAAATCATGAGTGTGTTGTCTGTTCTTCCTTTAAATTCTCATCACTTGGTGTCTTTCTGCTCCAGATCCACATGAAGACGATGCCTGCAGCCATGTACCGTCTGCTGACAGCACAGGAGCAACCTGTCTACATCTGAACACACTCCTCTCACTCTGTTCACTTCACTGTCTGTCTTTACTACTGTCCCTCCATCTTTCAGTTGTTTTCAACACCTTTCTCCTCTCTGTATCCTGTTTGATATCACTTGACTTGCCTTAATCTGTACAGTATACTGTCATGTAAACATGTACAGTATGACAGCAGAAGACAGATTATCTCATCCGAGTGTTAATGTGACGTGTTATGTTCGACCAAAGAGAAGTGGTGGATTTTATTGTGTATATTTAGGTGGCTAACAGAGTAAATATTAGCTTTGGTTAAATAGCTGTAATATTTGAATGTACTCGAATCATGTTGGACCTATAAATTGTCAGGGTGACTGAGATTATAGGGAACGTTTAAACTGAAGTGGTCAAGTTAAAGGGGAATGCATGTACTATTCTGCTGAATAAACACTAAAGAAAAGGCCCAAAGTGACGTCTTCACATTGTTTCTTTTGTCGATATAAAACATTTATCGATTATCAAACAAGTTGGCAATTAATTGTCTTTTTCAGCTAACTGACCAGTTGTGCTCTTGCCTTCAAACTATTCAAAGAGAAAAAGTGGACCCCAACACTTCCAAGAAGACACGCTGTGAAACATTGTAAAAAAAAAAGAGATTTATTTATTGAATTTGAGTCTTTCTGTAACACTAAGGAGATCACAAACTATATATAAAAAAAGAAATCACAAACAGACATTTAAAAGAAACTGATCGACCAACATGATTGTCGTCACCACATTCCAGTTGCTCTTACGTACAAAGACTTGACTGAGTTCACTGTATATTCAATATAAAAACATTTGCAATATCAATGTGATTGTCTCTGGTTGTAATAAGATAAAGACGAACATACAAACTGTCAGAAACATCAGGTTTATGCTGCGCTGCATCCATTCAATTGAACTCCAATTGTAATGAGTCTTTATCTGAGCAGTGTGTGCTCCATCTGTTCCACCTCACTTAAATACAAAAATGCTTCACAGGCACCTTAATGTACAACATTAATGTATGGAAGTGTATCGCATGTTTGTCAATGGACACGTTATCTTGTAATTATGACTTCCATATGTCTTTTTATTTTACTTATGTTGCATTTATGAGATCCTTCTGTGTCCTAGGTATCTCTTTGGTGAAGGAAATTTGCGTCTGTTCGTTTGATAAAATCTACAACTGACCGAGGTGTAGTGGTCAGAATGTACTAAAAAATGTCCTTTTGTTAAACCTAAAAGGTGTTAACATTTTTTTGCAATGCTAACATTAGAGCTACAAGGCACTTGAACATATGCTGCTTCACAGAGTGCACACATATCACAGTGCAGTGTATATACAAAAGTTGAGTCAGGAATGTAAGGGTGTACAGTAAATCAGAGGAGACTCTGCAAGAGGCTGATAAGAAAAGGAGGACTAACAGCAGCTGCTGAACTGTGTATAACCTACACAGACACACGCTTGGATTTTCACTCTATTCTTGTATAAATGAGCCAGAATGTTGGTGGAGCACAAAACTGACAGATACCCTACAGTCCCATGCTCAGGTTTGGTTGCAGCCTGGTGTTAATTATCTCCAGTTTCAGCCTCCTGCATTATTGTTACAGTGCAGTAACACAGGTGAGCTTCTGTTTTTCTGAAAGTTAAAACCTGCCTATCTTTTAAAAACAAAGATGAACAAAGATATTTCCAGAATCCTCTTCGAACCTATTGGATGCAAAATGATGGTATCTGTTGACCGATGAAGATTTTTAACCTGGTTCCCAAATTGTGACTCTTCCCAAAATAAAACTAAGACAGTAGCTGAAATATGTCCTCACTCAGTTTCTATGAGAAGTTTTGTCTATACTGTTACTTTACAGTTATTTGAGCATTAAACCCGCCTTCTCTCCGATAGTCATTGGTTTCATGCTCGCTGGATTTATTACCTCAGTGAACAGTTTCCTAATGAGTTTATGGTCTCAATCTTTAGTTTCAAGTCTTCTTCAAGACAGCATGCTGTTCATTTTGTAAATCATGATCGCATTTAGAGTAAAATAGACGATAAAGCAGAACATGCTTTAGCGCGTGGCCGCCTTGTGATTGACAAGTTGCTACCACGCCATGACCTCAGCTTCTCAGTCACATCCAATCAGGATATCCTCTCCAACTCCGAAAACAAGATGGCGACAGCAGTAACGCCAAACTCGGAGCTTCAAAATGGTCGTTTATGGATTCTGGAAATACCTTCAAAAATACACAAAACTTATCATTTAAAACCTCCATTTTAAAAAATCTCTGGGTATCTATCTTTCAGAAAAACATGCTGAGTGACTCCACTGTAATGGAAATACATGAGAGACCAAACCTGAGGCTGTTTGTTCGTGTGATGGGGGGAAATAAAACCGCACTTGTAACAAAAACCTCGTCAGACACATCCAAACAATATATACACTGAAATATCAGGTCTGTGAAAAGTTACGTCAGAAGAATCAGCCGTATTTTGTGTCGGACTAGTGATGCTTTAACTTACCCAACGCACTCTTCCTAAGACTACTGTGTGTGTCGCCAGCATGAACTTGTGTGAGTGCAACATGTACAGTAGTGAGACGACAGTAATGAAAAGTGGTGACATCTTTCAAGATCTACAAAGTTCGGAGAGTTTACATCAAGGTAGAGCTGCGTGAGCTGTTACCAAGGCAACAAACGCCGTTTGCCGGTTTGACATCACTTCCTGGTTCCCCGGCCTACAGCTCAGTGTCTTTGTATTTCTGAGCATTGTAGTATCCTCTCTTGGTCTGCTCGGCCAGCTGTCTGCGGTACTCGGCCTCTTCGTCCTCGTGTCCTCTGCTCTCAGAGTACGGTGGCCTGAAGGGAGTCTGCTGCTCGGGATTGGAGCTGGAACTGAGTACACGAAAACACACATACACACACACACACAACAACGAACCAGAGGTTTAGCTTTTACTTTTGTCAGACCAAACGTTAATTACCTACAACACAGCAATACACATGCGTCGTTTTGCCTGTGCTACTAAGAAGAGTGGAGCTCTCACCCTATTGGCTGAGGACGGTTGAGGTTGGGCTTTGGCAGTTTCATCGGGACGGCGTAGATGTCTGGGTGCTTCTGGGCGATCTCCAACTGTGCAGACAGAAGAGCAGACCCAGATATGTCAGAACTAATACAACATTTATAACAAACACACCACAAGATATCCTAACTCTATACAGACCCCACGAGGCTACAAGTGTTTATGCAGCTCTCTCCAACTCTCTTTACTTCAATGACAGGGTCATATTTTTTAAACCATACTCGCATGCTCACATGTAGGTGAACGAACATGTTGGGAAAGTTACTGGCTGCTTGTTGTTTAAGGGCCAGTATACACAGAATGGATGATCCCAGCAAATATTGACTCTCTTCATGTTCTTTTGGGCATCCATTTTAGATAGACTTAGGAAAAGAAAATCCTAGAATAGGGACAGATGACTACACTACACTCGGAGTAACTGACTGCTAGCCGGCTAACATTACAATGTAGCTGAACATTAATGTTTCCATCTGGTTGTCAGGAGCATTAGCTTCTCGTCCCTGAGTAGCTGCAGTTCCTTTCTTCCAATCTACACTCACAAACCATTTGTCATAGAAGTTTAGTCTGTTGGTTAATCTTAAGTAGCCAGGTCATGATTTCTGGAAGGAGACATTGTCGCTGAGTTTTTCAAGTGTTTGTCTTCTTGGCGCTTCGAGCACCACAAGCTGAGTGTCATCTACTTCCATTACACTGGAGAGAAGGCAGACATCTCTAGAACTGTTATCTCAAAAGCTCTGCAGCTCGCACCAAAACAATGTCGGATAAATAGTGCTACAGTTAAGAGGAAAAAAATGTATTAATCATTTTGGGGTGAACTGTCCCTTTAAGTTTTTTTTCAAATGACCCACACTGTTGAGATGGAGGGAGCATGGCACCTCAGGGTTACAGTGTTTACATTGTATTCTTATGTGCATTCACTGAGCATTGAAAAAATACACATTTAAAATAAATGATTTAAAATCCTCTGCTAATCTCTACGTCTGCTGTGTTGCCACAGTCAGCATGAAGGATGAGGTCAGAGCGGCTCAGAGCTGCTTCAGGCCCTAATAAGACTGAAACCAGTACTGACTCGAGCATTTTCTGCCTCTTGCAGTTCCAGCATCCTCTGAGCTCGGGCCAGGTGGTCCATCTGCTCAAAAGCTTTAATCTAGGAGGAAAGAAACAAACGTTAATTAACCTTCCAGTTGTTGATGAGTCACAGTATGTAGTGCACATCCACATGACATGATTCATATGAAGGTGACCGTCAAAATGAAACATTTCTTTAATGATAATTCAGTGAAATGAAGACGGCAGAACACCATTACGATGGGTGATGAGTAGTTATGATTTAAAGGAGGGCAAGACGAATGGAGACACACTCAGTTACCTGGTCACCCATTCTCTATTTCATATTAGAAGCAGAGAAAGCAAAGGAAGAAGAAAGTGGAATAAAAATCATTTAATAACTGGATCAAGGCTTCAGTCCTGAACATCAGAAAAAACAGGCTTTATGCCAGATGAGCCAGAAAAAAATAATGTAATTAAAGAGTTATTTATTGAAGTGGAAATGTGAGATTTAATAGTCCAGAACAGGAACTGCTTTGTTCGTCTATAACTGCACCAAACAAAGAAATAATGATGACACTAACCTTGCCCAGGAAGGATTTGTTGGCGGGGTCCGGCTCCTCCTTCCCCGGGCTCTGCTCCTCTGACGACTGGTTCAGACGGTTGAGGCTGGGCTTCAGGGCCACGGGAGGGGGAGGCGGCCTGTGTCCACCTGCTGCGTCACTGCTGATGGTGCTGCTGGAGTGTGAGTCATAGCTCCGCGTGGAGTCAGTCCGAGTCTGAGCCCGCACCTGTCACAGGAGAGGACTGTGCATTACATATCGGACCATTTGAAAACTTTGTTCAGCTGTACACCCAGAGCTGCTTTTTCTTGTATGGCAGTTTCTGCTTTTTACTTTATATTTTATCGTAGTTCTCGTTTGCTGACATTTCATTTCTTAGTTTGAGTCAGTGTGTAACTAATGTACATTGCAGTTGTATGTCATCAGAACCTCCTCATCAATAGACAGTGTAGACAGAGGGAAGTGATGAAGAGTCAGAGAGAGGAAGCAGGGGGAGGACATCACCTTCGGGGGTTCGGGGACAAACGAAGGGGGAGGGCTGGGCTCTCTGTTCAACACCTCTCTGCTCCCTGACCTCCTCATACGACCCCGGGGTTCAGGGTGAGGCTTCTACACACACACACACACACACACACACACACACACACACACACGTACACAAGATGGTTGTCAGGGTAGGATTACGCATACACAAATTGCAAAACTGACAGCAAGTGAACCATGGTGAGAGGTAAGGGCATATACAGTAACACATGTACACAGTACAGTATCAGCGGGCGCTCCCACCTCATCTGGCAGTACGGGCTCTGATGATCGGCTGATGGCCGACACCGGCTGCGGCTCGTCCAATGTTTCATCCAGCTCGTTGTCAGTGTAAGCCCCGCCCTCGTCCGCTGTGTCTTCGTAGTCGCTGGTCAGACGGCTGTCCATGCTCAGGTAGTCAGCGCTCATAGCCGACAGGTAGGACATGCGGTCGTCATGGAGATCCAGGTCCTCCTCTGAACCTTCCAACTGAGGAAAGAAAGTCACGACACAGACTCAGTACTGGAATACAGAGTTGCATACTTTGTATTAGTTTGAAAAATGTGTGACACACACACACACACACACACACACAGATAGTAAGACTCACCTTGCCCTCACACACCCACACAGCTCTGTCCTGCTGCTCTTGAATGGAATCTTTCACACTGCCGTACCATGCGTCATTGGCCGAGTTCAGGTCGATACTCGCTGGATGTGCACAAAGACAAACAAGCAGGCAATGTCAGTTAATCAGTGTGAATCTAAACGAGTCACCAGGGGTCAGTTGTGTGTTCTGTGGGTAAACGGACAAGAATGCATGGAATATAAAATATGATATCTCAGGTTCTGCTACATGTATTTGATCCTTTTCTAAAAAAGTCCAACAATGAAGGCATGAAGAGCCAGCTATCTCTTGCATCCTTAATTTAAACTAATGGTTTAATGTATGTATGTTAGCCTTATGTTGTACTTCATCATCCATTTTTCCTTTAATAGCCTAATTTTACTTGCACATTTGCACTTTTTGCAGTCTTGAAATACATATTATTATTATTATTTTTCTACATACATTTGCGTTTCTTGTCATTATTGCTTTGGATTAACAGCTACTTTCATAATAAAACCCACCAGTGAAAAGGTGTGAGCAGGTCTTCCTCAGCTTGACGGCCTGCTCGTACAGTTTGCGTGCGCTGCGGCTGGATCCAGGTACCAGGCGGTTCCTCATGGTCTTGACGCCTTGCTTACTGTCTGGGTTCAGGAAGACGACGATGGGATACCACTGGGTGTAGTTCAGAGTGTCCACAGCTTTGGGAGTAACATCCAACAGAGCGTGACGATCCTGAGGAAACAGGGTGGTTGAGTATTACATGATGTACGAGTATTTTCATGAAGCTGCTTTTTTTTCTAGTGCACCGTACCTGTTCAATGATTTGTCTGATGGTGTTTAGTCTCACCACTCCAGAGGATTTCTCACTTCCTGCATCCTTGGGCTCAGTTTCTGTGAGAGGGAAGAAATCATTTTACAATGCAGTCATTCAAGAATACATTATGTCTATATATGTTATACAACACTGTATGATGTAAGCACTTACTTGCGACGACATACTCGTTCGGCATGTCATTAGCCAGTTTTTCATTCACTGCATCAGAAATGGGCCCAAATATCACCACAGGTCTCCTGAAACCGGCTGAACCAACCATCAAACAGAACGCACATTTAGTCAGTGATAGATAAACAATCAAAATATATTTTAAACTGCAGACGAGCTAGTGGATAAATGATTTGGGTACCTTCACGTAAGACCACTCTTTCGTATGCGGGGAATCGTGTGGAGACTGGAGCTGCGCTCAGGTCCTCTCGGCTCTTGCGTAAGTCTTTCTTCTTCGCTGCTCTTTGACCTCTCAGCCTCCAGAAGTCTCCTCTGTCGTTACCTGAAGCTGCCCGGGCGGCATTCTGGACGTTGGCCATTTGCTCTGCTCTGTGGGACAAAATAAAAGCCTTCCTTAGTCAGCATCATGTCACATAACCAATTTTAACTTTTTTAATTACTGCTTAATTTTCCATGCTAAATGATTTGGAATGACTCTTGGTGATCTGAGCTGGGCTGGACTATAGAGCTGATCAGAGGATTTAGTAGTTGCCAGCTGCTTCAAAGCCAGAAAATGACTTTAATCTCTTCCAGGATGGCCAACACTAACAGCACAGCTTCACACATATTATACGAATCACTTTAACAAATGATTAACCCAACACACATGACTACCCCACAAACCCTGCACACACCTGCTCTTGTTGGGGATGATTCCTTTCTCCATCAGCTGGTTGTCTTTGTCAGAACGGATTGCCAGCCAGTTACCCAATTTGCCATCATAAAGTGTGTCTGTCACTTTGAAGATCTCTCCTCTGCTGAAAGGAAGGCTCTGAGGGGCCTCCTTCTCAAACTCAAAGTGGGTCCTGATGAAGAAGGAGTCACCTCTGCCAGATGCTAAAATGTCCTTGTACACTGAAACAGAAAACACATTTAAAAAAGAACACGTCAGTCTGGGTTCATCCACTCACTGAGCTTCAGCAGGCAAAAACCTTGTACTAAAGACCACAAAACCGAACCAAGAAACAACACTAAATGAAGTACACTATCTCACAGTATTGTAAAGTGGATTTGGTGTACCAAGGGGCTCGATTCTGGGTCCAGGGCCTTTCTCAGACTACATGCTAAATCTCTTCGACTTTATAACCCAAAATCTAAAAAATATTTATTGCTTATACAAACAATCCCCAACTTGACAATGCCATCAGAGTGTTCGGGTAAGTGAATCCAGCTATATATTGATTATGCCCCTTTATTTGGACTTTATTTGAACGGCAAAAGACACTGAATTCGTTTCAGCCTTTGTTTAAGTTGAGTGGAGAGTGTAGACAGAGGTAGTTGTCAACTTAAGTGTGGGGTTAAAATATTTTAGCACATTTTGCTGACTTTTTTCATACTTCTTAAACATTTTGTTATCAACAGCAATTAATATTTGTATTTTTTTTATTATCAGCCATTGCCTATACACAACAGTACCTTCAGGTTTGCTTTGAGCAAGAATGGTTACATCTTCTCCTTTGGGAATCTCCAGGAGGTAGAGGACAGCATCCTCACGCACCATGCCCCTGAAGTCCATGTTGTTCACCTGAAACAGTCAAGACAGACGAGAAACACTAGTAGAAAAAGTGGTATTGTATGAAATAGACAAAGGTGGGATTACTTCTCGACTGAGTCCATCTTTAACTGATGAACATTGAGACACAACACACAGTAATCAGTTAAAGTTAAAGGTCCAATCGAAACTCGGTGTGGTTACATAACTTTAACTATGCCTTTCTTTTGTATGTCTTTTCTCTTCAAGCAAAGGCACCAACAACTTGGTAAGAGTCTAAAGGGCATCCTGATTAACTTTGTCTCGTGCTGTTGAGTCACCGAAATGTTTTATCCGCATGTATTTAATGTGGAAGACAAGAGGTCTCACCTTCATGATCTGATCTCCTATGCGGAGACCCTCCTGCTCGGCCGCGCTGTCTTCCTGAACGCCAGCAATGAAGATACCGACATCATTTCCCCCCGCCAGCCTCAGACCCACGCTGTCACCTTTCTGGAATCGCACCATCACTGTGTTCACCCTGAGCGATGAAAGCGAGATTTCAGTCACAACAAAGGAAATAAAAACAGAGAAACTGCTACACAAATTTGAGCTGAACAAACTGATGTGTGGTCAAAAATCTAAACAGTGTGACCCGGATTACTTTTTGAAATATACTGACCCATATATGTCCTGGTCCTCTATGCTTGGCTTCACTGGCACCTTGGGGGGTGCATGAAGCTTTGGGGCTACAATGGCCGCTGGTACTGCAGATATAGAAAATATTGCAGTATTCAAATTTACATCTTGTCAAAACTGGTGATTGATATATAACTGAGAAGAACACAAGCGTCTACCTGGTGGTGTTTCTGCTCGAGACTCCTCCCTCTCTGTTGGTAAAGGGGGCGTGTCATCTACAGCTCTGTCAGGAGCTCTGAATGGTGTCGCCATGGCGCCCATTTTTGCCAGCCTGTTGGGCGGGTCCTCTCTGGAGATATCATAAATTTAAGTATCAGAAAATGTCTAATCATTCTGGTGACTGAAAACAGTGTGCATACAGGTTATCATGCACCTTAAATTAATGCCTTTTACAACCTGTCTGAAATCATTTTAAACAAAAGCTAAGGCAGATTTTTGGACAAATCCTGTCTCCCTCATTGAAGCATTGCAACTAACTATCAAGGTATGTAGTGTATACTACATGTGGTCCTTTGCAGAAATAGGTTTTATGTAGGAATATGGCTCAGAGTAATTCAGGTTAATCTATATTTTGCCAACAGGTAAGTGCAAATATAAAGAAGGTTCAGTAGGTTTTAAGATTTTAACTTGAGAAAAGTGGACTCAGGGAGAAGAGCTCGACTACTTTGACTGAAAGAAATTAAAAGATGGATAACTGAAATAAGACCTGACATATTAAAATTCAAGACCGTCTAAGATCTGCAAATATCCTGACAAAATGTCAGTTTAGCTGGGGAACTTTGCTGCATGTCATACATCAACGACCCCTAAAACTGAACCACAAAACTTCTTCTCAAAAGTCGATTAAGACAGATGCAAAAGACTGGTGCAAAATAAATGTATGGACTATTTTAATGTTATGGCACGTAGTGCATCACATTAAAGCATTGAGGAGGAATTTCTCTGCATCCACTGATTAAGCGTCATGAGGCTTTGATCAGCATAATCCTGCATTATCCTGATTTTCTGCTGTATTTAACAACACAGAAAATACGTCTTAGTAAAGCTGGCTTTGATCATCTAAAGATGATTTTCAAATTTCTGTAGATCCTGAACCCAATAAAACAATCAAGTCGTTAAATCTTTGGGGGAGGATCTAATTCCTTCCAATGGCTTTAAAATCAAATGACATCTCACCTGGGCTTATCTCTCAGCCTCTCATTGGAGGAGTGGGAGGAGAGGTCGGAGTGGTGGCCCCGCCTATCATCCTGTGGGGAGTAGGAGCGGTACGATTCGATCTCTGAGATATCTGCAATGCAAAACAACAAACGGGCAGAAAAATATCATTCTGAACAAAATTTCGGGTTCCCTCGTTGTCTTCGTGTTTAGGTAATAAAAATCGTCCGAAGGAGCGAAATGTTTGATTTCTCCTTGATGTGCTTGCATTTCTAAAAAATTATATCATGAAAATTGTATTTATTATTCAAATGGCCCACAGGTCATGGAAACAGAAATGCGCACACGGACAAACAAAGGTCACATTACGACACAAAGTGGAGTACATGCTGTAATCATGCTCAAGGGATTTTAACAAAGATCACTGAAACTTAACAGGACAATGATGTTTTCACGCATTTTAACACGGCGCGATTGATGAAGCATGGCGATACGACTACAGAGCAAAATGAGGGAGATGCACTTCAGGTGATTTGAACCTTGCAGAGCTGAAAATCCTCACTCACAGTCACGCACACTCGATCAGGCCCTATTGTTCTCTGAGATGGTTACAGAGAGGGATGCTGGACGGCACACACCAGAGGCCTGCTGCGGTGCGAACCTTAACATAATGAAATTCTGTCATATCCAGTAGTAGGATTATGATGCCAGATTAGATCACCCTGCCTGAGGCGAGTGACCACTTTCACACATGCACACACAGACACACACACACACAGACACACACACATACACACACACACAGACACACAGACACACACACACACACACACACACACACACACACACACACACACACACCCAAAACCATACAAAGTGGGTCACCGGTCTTCTGGCTACCCCCCCCCCCCTCCTTCTAAACATTTGGTTGGTGAACAATCCACTCACACCACTTATCTAGATTGGTCCCAACCAATCACAGCATGCCATCTGGTCATGTGACACTAAAACCAGGTATAAAGGAGTGAGTAATCATTGGTGGAGGAACAATGATGATGGTTTGGTGAGTCTCTGGTTAGTTCATAGTGCTGGTTCTGCTATGTTAAGTATGTGTACACTTTAAATACTCAAGCAACTGGTTAGTGGTTAATAATCAAATAAAACTAAATACTGATGTGTGAGTAAAACCTTTATTTTATGAAGGGAAAACAGGTTTGGAGGACAAATACAACAGCAACAACAACAGCAACAATGTTTCCACAGTTGATTTATATGAATTTCATACACAGTGGGTTTATATGTGATGATGGCAGCCACTCGCCAGTTTTTCTTTACACTGGATAGGACCTGCTGCTTTTCAGTTTCGAGTATCTCTCACCATCGAGCTCTGAATCGCTGTCAACCATTGGGGGGACTCGGATCAGCACCTGTCGTTTGTCTCTCTGCACCACCAGCTGCAGCTTCCCGCGAGACTTCTCGATCAGCTTCCCTGCGTCACTCAGCGACAGGTTCTCTGTCACTGTACCATTAATCTGACGGAAAGAGAGAGAGGGCATGTTCATCACTGCGCTCCAAAAAACAATGCAGTATGCAAACAAACAGTATGAGCCCTGTGCAGGATTCAAACAGTACTGTTGTGGAGAGAGAGACTTTAAAAATCTTTGAGGAGAAATCTTCCCTTTTTCTAATTCATTTAAAAAATGTTTTTGTAAGTTTAGTGGGGCTGGACACAGATTTCAGATGTGGCTGATAAAAAAACATTTAATTGATTGTTATGTTTTTTGCTTTTTTTTACTATTTACATTTTACTGCTGTTTTTTGTCATCTGTGATAAAAAAGAAAACCCATCAGATTTCCACATACTCAGAGCAAGTAAAAGTGTGCATTTTGATTGTAGTTCAGTGGCACCACATAGCGTCTCGACTGCTGTGCTACTGACAGCAGTGTCAGCCCAGGATTCAATCACAGTGGACAGCACTGTCTGAAAAGTGCTTTAGCTCATTTCACTGACAGAGTCATCTCACCATCTGCCTTCTGAGTTTGGTCATTTTGTATAGTTTACAGCCAGCCATGCTATTGCTCCTCAATTGCTATGTGTCAAATGACGCAGCTACAAAACAAAAGTGCACTGATTCAACACAATGCAAGATGACTCAGGTTCTACTCAACTGATGATTCGAATCATCGACTTATATTGGCCAGCTCTACACGACATCCTAAATGATGGTAAATTTGAGCAGAAGTACGTGTTTGAGTTGACCCCACGGGGCCTGAAGGCCCCAAGAAAAGGTGATGTCATTTTAATAATCAAATTGATAATTTTGTATGCAAAGCTGCAATCTATTTTTATTTGTTCAGCTTTGTCTAATGTAAGGATGTGCTTCTTTTTTTCTGTTTTACATAACTGTAAATTAAATATCTTTGGCTTTTTGGTCAGACAAGATAAGCTCCTAGAAACATCACTTTGGCCTCTTAAAACTTGTTATGGGTATTTTTCACTACTTTTATCCATTACAGGTCCAGTGTACAGGATTAAGTAGCATCTAGTGTTGAGGTTGCAGAATGCAACCAAAAGAATACCCCTCAACTCCACTCACCTACAGTGGCTGCTAAAAATGTAAAAAGCCCTCTGTAGAGTCAGTTTTTTGTTTGTCTGTTCTAAGCTTCTTTAGAAACATGGCAGTTAAACACAGTGGACTATGTGGGAGACAGCCACCTCTAGATATAAAAGACTCATTCCAAAGTAACCAAAATACAACAATTCTTTGTTTCAGGTGTTTAAACATTACTGAAAACATATCAAATATTACATTCCATTTCTCCCCATATACTCCACTAATTTCTACACGTTGGTCCTGCAACAGGACTAAAATATTAAACAAAAAGGAGAGGTTAATCAATTAAATAATATGACTTATGCATCCTACTCTCAGGCAAAGCCTTAAGGTGAGATAAAACTTTGACCCTACCTTTAGTATAATGTCTCCTTCCTGCAGATTCCCGTCTCTGCTGGCAAGTCCTGTGTTTGTCATTTCTTTGATGAAGAGCTGACTGCCCAGACGAAGGCCATACTCTGGAAAAGATGGTAAAAAAGAATCATCTTGTGTGGTACCATCACAGAAACAGACTATACACAAATCGTTGGTTTTAAAATTGGTGGTATAGGGCATTGTGGAAATGTTAAATGTAGAAGTTGGCATCGGAAGTCTGATCTGGATCATATTCTTGTTTACTTATTCTTGATCACTCAGTTACTGATTCACAATAAATGAGAACGTTTAACAGAATGTATTTAGTGCAAGTTCTTACATGTTCTTTAACACCTGGGAAATTGCTTGCCTTTGTTTGTTAAATGCAATAGCGTTCTTACTTTATGCTTCAGTACTGAATCTTTGGTAATTTAAAATTTTGAAGGTTCCAAGTATATAATTTGTTTATCAAAATGAAGTCTGACAGCTCAACAATAGAAACTGGTAAAAAGGTTTGCTCGTTTCTCACCTTCATTGGGCCGGTTCTTCAGCAACAGCACATTCAGGGGTTTCTCCAGTGGTTCCAGGTCCCGGACGGGGCGGGGCAAAGGGATGGGCATGGCGGCAGGTGATGGTGAGCGTTCCAGGCGGTCTCTGCTCCCACTCCGCTTCAGCGGCTCCTCGTACTTCCTTGGGTCACTGGGGATGCGGTCACGTCCTCGTTCAAAGCTGTGGTCGCGCCGTCCTCGAGCTGGGCTGTGGCTGTCACGTCTGGTGCGCAGGTCTGGGCTGTTGGTGCGGTCCAGATTTCGCTCACTGCGGAAGCGTCTGTCTGGACTGTACTCCCTGTCGAGGGCTCTTTCACTGCGATAACGCCGATCAGGACTGTGGTCTCGGTCTAATGCACGTTCGCTGCGATACCTTCTGTCCGGGCTGTAGTCACGGCCTAGTGTGTGGTCCCCCCTGTAGGGCCGCTCCGGGCTGCGCTCTTTGTCCAAAGTGCGACCTCTGCTGCCGTCTCTCCTGTATTGCCGGTCCGGGCTCAGGTCTCTCTCAACACTCCTGCCGCGTTCCCGCCGATCATAGTCCCTGTCATAATCACGCTCACGTGTGTGATAGCCAGAATCCATGTAGCCTCCTCCGCCACGCTCCCTCTCCAGGCTGTGGTCCCGCCCACCGCCACTCCGGCCGCTGTACACACTGCGGCGATCTTGATCGTAGTTGTAATCGTCATTATAGTCGTTGTTGAAGACTCTGTCATCAGGTGAGGGGGGTCGGTTCATCAGATTGACTGGGACCTTCCTGGGCCTTTTCACTGTCTGTTGATTAATAAGACAAAGATTTCTTCATTAGCAACAAAAAACTGATCAGATAATCTTAATTCTTTATAAATTATATTTCTGGGATTGTAATCTTTCTTGTTGCTAAAATTAGAGAGACAGCAATGACACACATGGAGAGAGAGAGAGTGATCAATATGTGATAACATTTCCGGGTCAGTTTCAAACAGACAACATCATAACTGTATGTTATGCAACTTACATGAGCACATTTTTATCATAAACCAACAACGACCAAAGGCTTTACTTACAATTTTTGCTACTTTGCCACACTTCCTGAGGGTCTGGACAGCGAAGGTGTGGAGGGCCCCCTCCATGGCGATGGCATTCACCTGCACCACTCGGTCATTCTCACTAAACACAAACACACGTTGATGTGAGTTAGACATGCCAAATTGAATTTAAGTTTAATTTAAAGTTATTTTATATGTGATTTTATATTTTCAAATGAACCTAGAGGAACAAAGAACACGACCGGCACTGTATTTGTTCAGCCGATAGCTAAGAGCCACACCAATTTAAATGTGACCGCTGCAAGTAAGGAAATAAATCTTTTAAGCCATAAAAATATGCTGGACAGCTTTGATTTGTTTTTTTTTTTAAATCACTAAATTAATCCCTGTTGTCAGTTGTCACATAAAGGTTAATACAAATATTACACTGACTGATCGTTCAAATGAGTCATAGGTTTGTTTTAGAGAACTATGCCAAAGGAGATGGTGTGAGCAAAACCTATCAAGGATATGTTGTTTAAATTTGAATTAAGTATATCATAAAAAAGCATTTAAATTAAATACTGACAAAGTCTGTAATGTTATTACAATAAAATGCTCCTGATAAATATTTTTCTAGCCCATCATGGTCAAACACATACAGGAATATCAAAAGGGGCAGTAAAATCTCTACAAGGGGCCATATTTAAGTTACACACCCGTTGAATGAAACATGAATCGTACAACTTTAAAATTATGACCAACAACAATACGCACAACAACAGGCCATCGGCAGGTCCTCCTTGCAGGACGTCGGACACCACAATGGAAGTCTCGCCACTTTCCTCGTTCGGGTTGTCCCGCCCCCCTGACACTGCGATGCCAAAGCCCATCTTTGGATCCTGAGATCAGAAAAATACAACATGTAAATCATGTCGAGTCTTTGTCTATTCTGTGTGTCAGTGTGTGTGTGTGTGTCCTGTAATCCTTGTGGTGTGCTAGTATCAACTCACACGGTATCATCATGGCTGCATGTGTATTGTACATTGTGATTAAAGGATTTTGGCTCAGATTGCGATTACAGTTGTACACACTGAAGTCATGTATGATTGTGCAGCAGTTCAGCGCCTACATGTCCATCTTCTGTAGCATGGTGTGTGACTAACAACCATGCTAATCCCTTCGCTTCAAAACACCGGAAGTGTGTATGAGCACTGTGACAGTAAATTTAAATTCAGAAAATGTTGAATGTATTTCAACAAGCCCAAAGAACTCTGTTTTAAAGGCTCCTCGCTTCCTTGGCAGCATGTTTCAGATTTGAATGATTCTACCTGCTACCGCTCCAGTTCGCTCAGATGAGATTAGGTCAGAGATTTGATGACCCTGTCTCTTTATCCCCTCCCTTCCATCTGTACTTAAAAAAAAAAAAAAAAAAGCTCACACAATTCTACTCTTCCCTCTGTCTCTAGCAGATGGCCACAAAGGCAGAGGGAGGGAAAAAGCATGAGCAGAGAAACAAACCGAGGGGAAAATGAAGGACCACAAGAGAAACGGACATGAAGACAGAAGACATCATTCTTAAATATGAAAAAAAATTCAACTTTGTTTTTAGCTTGACAAGAAAACATGTTTGACATGATCCGATTCAAAAAGGTCAAAAAGGATTAAGGGCAAGGGAGAGAAAAGATTACCGATAAAACAAACCAAAAGGAAACAACTGGTGTGTCGTTTTTCAACTGTGTTAAAGAAGCAGGAACATCAGCACACCGCTTTACGAGTGAGAAATGGCAGCAAAGACTGTTGAAGCCACTGTGATATATCATTGTTTCTACTAGTGGTTGAGGCAGGAAATTATGGGATATAATGGTATGGTTTTTGAGTGCGTGTGTGTGTTCCTGTGCACGATTATTCAAGAACACTACTACCGTTATTTTCAAAGAGCAGTGATTCTGTAGTATTGCAAGTAAACGTTAAACTTTTGTGATTTCTTGTTGTTTTGTCGTTGTTACTGAATGTAATTTTTATTTATTAAAAGGAACAAAAAGAAGGTTGAAAACAGTTGTGTGTCTGTTAAGACAGATTATGGCTGTCTTCTACTGTCCGGCTTGTCTCTAGCTTTTACATTCTGTTAAAGTTAGAGTTAGGGTTAATTAGGATTAATTTGTCAGAGTTAACAATTATATTTATCTTGTCAAGCCAGGGCTGGGAAATATATTGACATTATATCATGATATAGGACTATATACTGTAAATCTTAGATTTTGGAAATCATTGTATTGTGATATAATATAAGTCTTGTCTTTTCTGTAATATGTAAAAGTGACTGTTCTACACTTGTCTTTAACTTTGTCATTATTAAAACAAACACTATTTTTAAAATATCATATAATAATTATAATATATTTGAATATAATATATGCATATATATATATATATATATATATATATATATATATATATATATATATATATATATATATATATATATATTTTATTATTTACATTATATTAAAAAATTACCTACTGTCATCCCTACAATATTGTCGCAATGAGGAGACAACACCAAATTATCAAAATATTGACAATTATGTCATATATTGTGATATAGTGAGATATAATATTCTGGCCAAATAGCTCAGCCCTAAATCGAGCCTTGCTTTGTTACCTCTCTGTTCCTCAGTGTTCACATTTGGCCATGTGACCATGCAGTTTATTTAACCCCACATTTTTAGTGAATGAAAATCAGTTGAAACCATGTTCTAATAGGTAACACAACCACCATATTTTGTTGTCTTTTGTAATGTTAAGTCGTGTCTGTTGTTAAAAAGTTACGATTAACATATGCATGTTTACGTGTAGATTTTTTTAAAAATGTACATTTTTGTTTATTCTACATTCTACTTCATCACTTCTTCATGTTCACTTAAACCATTTTGCTAAATGTGGCACATTCACAAATGAATATTATGTTCTTATTCTATGTCATGAATATCAACATGCATGTTGAGTTTCAAACTTGTAGAAGGTTTCTTTACTTTCCTTTAACCATTCCAGGTGTTCTTGCATATAGAGGCAATAGCAGAGGCAAGATATTTAAAAAGCATTTGGTTAACAAATAGCAGAAGAGAACAAAAAGTGGATGTACGGAGCAAATTGTGACAGCTGGCTGTGGCGGGGTGGAGATTCTGGGGTCACAAGCCTGTGGCAGAGGACCTTTTTGCACTAAATCTGCTTTTCTGGCTCCAGTGAACCTCAGCACGAGACAATGAGCTCATCAGGATGATTACCTAAGCTCAACTGGTTTGCTCTGCTCACACAGTCATACACGTGTTTAACATTAACAACAGTGTAGAAGCCGGTTTACTTGGCTGGTGGAGAGATGTGAATCAAGAGATACAACGTGAATGTAACCAGTGATGATCTCTACCATCAACTAGAATGTGTCAGTAGCACAGAGTATTGAAAGCTGGCACTGAATGTCTGGTCAGATTCATAGTCTTTATCTAAAACATAAATAACTGCCAGTTTAGACTGTTTCTTATTTAGGCAAAGTTTTTGTTAGGATATGAAACTATATATAATCTCTTCTGGATTTTGGATGTCGTTATGTTGTGATATGATGTTATCTTTTTTTCTGGTTTTAAAGGCTACGTTACTGTTAAATTATGTCATTTTCTGAACTTACCTACTTTGTCATTATATCTTCGTTACTAATGATAATTTTTGTAAAGTACCAATAGTCATTCCTATAATATTGTTGCACTATCAATATAGAGGTATTTGGTGAAAAATAAAATATTTGATTTCATCGTTGAGCCTTTTGAGGAGATTTTTAACATATTGAGTTATATATTGTCTACCGTGGTATAGAAAAATACAGAAAAATATTGCCATATAATTTTAAGGCCAAATAAAAAATAAAAAAAATAAACAAAAATGATAATATTTTAAGTCATGACACCTTGACACCATGACATGGAAAGAATTGGTCATTTGATAACTGACTAAAACTATCACAAATTTAATTGGGAGTTTCTGTTAACTAACTTATTAATTAACCATTTCAACCCATCACACAAACACATTAAATACAGGGCTGTAGTCTTCACTTTTGTAATGCTGTGGTTATGAGTCCAAATTCCCCCTGTAGCCTTTATACAATCTTCTGACTATTTAAAGAAAACACCAAAATTCCACATTTTGCCTATAAACCTGCAATAATTGATTTTTAGGCCGATTGGAGGCAACACAACCTGCTGTAACCACAAAATTTACATATTACTAACTTGCAAAGTTGATATGGCAAACTATAGCCAATAATGCGTTATTATTTGCCCACTGAGCAAACATGGACAGCAGTAGCATTCATTTGGAGCCTTGTTTGTGTCCACTTTGGAATTTTAGTCCAATAAAGAGATTTTCTCTTTACCAATGGTTGAGTGATATGTGTCTTATTAGCTGCTTAACAACCATCACCATGTTCATCCTAGTAATATATAGATCTATACATATATAGATCATATATTTGATCTTGCTCTATTTGTTTTTCGCCACACAGCGAGCTCATGAGCATACCTGATGGGGCTAATTATCATAATTCTGAAAATTAAAATGAATAATTTTCATGATTGCATAAATTTACTGTGCCTCTCATTCTGCGCACAGTGGAATGTCTGTTATATCTGTAATCATGTCCCTCTTTGCTCTCTTTAATATTAGCTGACTGCAACATGTAACACTAATCATTTAAATACCCTCATGTGGAGCACTGTGTACAACAGCCTGGTCGTATATCTGAAATTAAAACACTGTGAATGAGACGAGATCTGGTGTGTTTTCGGTGCAGATGGACTCACCCTCTGCAGGGTCACGGTGTACTGCTCCCACACGGTCTCCTCCATGACCGGGTTCTGTGCACAGAGAGGGAAGATTACCATGGTTAGTTTCATTTCACTGAACAGATTAATAATGTAGTACGTGATGTAACGACAGAGCCAGTTCATTAGCCTACCCTGTCGTTATACAACAAGCAGCTCTCAGGAGAACAATGACACGCCTCTGCTGGGCTTTTCACAACAACTTAGAAACTTCTGCCTCAGGTTAATGAAATATTGATGAGAGCACTTGAACTCAGTTAGTTCCTTTAACAAGCACTTAAAAATAATTCAGGATGAGCGCACTTCCCTCACAGACTGCTCCATGAAACCACCAATAAGTTACATAAGTTTGGAGCTGCAACAATTAATCATAAGTTAATCAGGTGACAACTATTAAATTAATTGCCAGTTACTTTGAAAAAAAAGTTTTCTGTTTTTTTCCCCTCCTCTATGACAGTAAACTCAATATCTTTGGGTTTTGGACAAAAACAAAACATTTGAGGACATCATCTTCGGCTCTCAGAAACAATGATCCCCATATTTCACAATTTTCTGACATGTTATAGACAGATTAATTGACACTATAAATAACTGTTAGTTGCAGCCCTCTATTGTTGAGCTGTCAGACTTCATTCTGATAAACAAATTATATACTTGGAACCTTCAAAATTTCAAATTACCAAAGATTCAGTACTGAAGCATAAAGTAAGAACGCTATTGCATTTAACAAACAAAGACAAGCAATTTCCCAGCATAAGATACACCGACTGAACTCTCAGTAGGTGTATATCTCTCAACAACGACAACAAACTGACATCTCAGCAGAGTCCAGGGTCACAGCCAACCATTACTTAATTCATCTAACAATCCTTTGATTATCAAGACTAACAGGAAATACTGATGTCCAAACTGATTGTCTTAAACTTTGTTGTTGTTCAATTCAGTCAAAAATCAACAAAAGGTATTAAATATCATAAAACAGAAAAACACATCCAAATGTTTGCACTGAGGAAAATAAATTCAGTTTTATTTTTCATATTTTTTCTCTTTTTTATTTTAGTTTTTTGTTAATTGACTGATCAATAATCCAATGGGTCCTTCCATAAGTCCTGATAGAGTACAAACTAACTTTTGTCAAAAATGATTTGTAGAGTGAACCCCTAACCCTAACCCTAACCCAAAACCAAAAGTCATACCTCATACTGTAGAAACCACTTTTCTGTAATTCTAGAGCCCTCATTTTTAAACTTGACTCGACTCCACACATTTCAGAAACTAAAAATAACCACACACTCCTATCCATTACAGAACCAGTCAGGTCCAGCTGCCTGCCACAGATCCAATCACATCCGAGCCCTGGTAGCAGAAACACACTCACGAGTCCCTGAAGGATCCGTATGGTTTTGACCGCATGGGCCCATTTCCTGTGCAGGCTGAGGACGGTCTTCATCGTTGGCGCGCTCCGTCTCTTCCTATCTGCGTCTCTCCCTGTTCACCGCCAGCGGTGCTCTGGCAGACTGATGTGCGCCACAGCCTCCTCCATGGTCACAGCTGCACAACCACCAGCAGCTCTCTTTCCTGCATCTGCCCGCCTGCCTGCCTTTGACGTAAGAGGGATTCTGCTGGCCTACATTCAGCACAAATCCCACCGTCTGCAGACAGTGTAAACATACAGACACACCAACTCCTGCACAGGCACACCGTGATTAAACGCCAGAGTGCTCATCCATAATCACAACAACAAACCATACAACACATTTTGGGCTTGAGGTCTGCTCACACTGTAGCATATATCAGACACTCTTCACAGGTTTAGAGATGATTCTCATATCAGCAAAGACAAACTGACAATATACGTGTTCAGAGTACAAATTGGACTTAGTGGCAGCACAATGGTTGGGATTTGAAGTTGTTTTTTTTAGGTAACTAAAAGTGGAAAGTGAAATCTGTGTGCCGCTGACATCTCATGCCCAGGCTTAGTGAAATGGGGGCACGACTCGAGCTGGCAGCTCACCCATCATAACCCACTTTTTTGATCTTCTGGCCTACAAGGGCAAACCAGATGAACAGCAGCAGCACGAGTGAGACTTCAGGGAGCCAACAGCACTGTGTCTGAATAAAGAGAGGCAAATGTATCGAATCTTTGTTTTGCAATTTGAAATATCCGTCTAGAATATCATTTTGAACATATCATCAAAGAGGAAAAAGTATCTGTTTCCAAAATGTTCTACACTTTTGCTTGGAGCAGGGCTGGGTAAGCAGTATGTTTGAAAACTGTTGAAGTGATAAAAATTTGAAAAGCACAATTAATTAATTAATTAATTAATTTTGAAACTAGATCTTAAGTCTAGTTATGCTAAGATTTCATGTTACTTATGACTTTTTAAATTATTGAATACTCTGAAGATGATCATGAAAATGACAGATAAATTGTTGAGTTTAAAAAATGTCAACAAATAGTGAAAAATGTGATTAAAAAATTCTTCAAATTCCTTGTTTTGTCAAACCAACAGTTGAAAACCCAAAGACTCATATTCACAGTCTTGAATGACAAAGAAAAGTGGCAAATCCTTTGATTTAAAACCTACAACCAGCAAATGCTACACATTTTTCACGTAGCTCTAATGTAATGAAAGACATTTTAGACACAATGTAAGTTATTAGGGAATATTACGATTTTCAATTAAAAAAAACATGCAATTTCACATCATCTTGCACCATAAGTTTACCATAAATATGTACATAAGTTGAAAAAGTTGGACCAGATAATAAATAAAACAGACAAAACTTCCACTGAGGACCAACAACAACCATTAGATCTCTCAATTAACTAGTTTGATTTTGCTGTCCAAACACACTTGTCCTGTCAGGCTAAATACAAACTGGAGCTGTAACAGGAAAACTACTATCCCAACTTTCAAACCTATACATTGTAAACTGTCAGGTTTAGTATATTTTGTAGAGCAGCCTCTATTCAGTACCTACTGTGACATCGATTAACAAAAGTATCACCACGAAATGGCAATTCTTGTTTGTTTATTTGACTTCCCTTTCCACCAGAACAAAAAAACTGCAGCACATGAGAACACCAAGTGCAGACAGAAGAAGCATTTTAACTCATGAAAGTCAGATAAATGACTTAAGGGCAGCCAACGAATGTGCTTATAGCAGGGCCAAACCAGTTTCAATCAGAGCGCCTTCTTGCACTATGTGATATGATTGAGACAGCGGCTCACAGGCAGGCCTGCTGGATAAGACTGAGCCTCCTGAGTGATGCCTATTACATAACAAATCTCAAACATATTTTCACTAATGAGGAGGGAGGGTTGGAATACTAGGTCATTCTCGCAGGACGTGACTTGGAAAACAAATTATTAAGAAAGAAGAAGTCAAGTCTGTTCAAGAGCCAGAAATAAAGCATTTGTGGGCAGATCTCAGTCAAAAACTCTGAAAAACACAAAACTGGTTTCATTTATTATTTTCCTCTCCGGTTGAGTTTAGTAGTTCTCATTGTTAATGATAGACTTGACAGGATTAAATATTATCTTTTAAATCATGATTTCTTCTTCCCGCTGTCTTTGTGATTGATTGATTTATCGTTCATCTTATAAAATGTCAAACTATGGCCAACTAATGTGCACGACTGTCATGTTTAGTTGGAGCTTGATTAATCGATTAGTTGTTTAAAAGAAAACTGATTAAAAATGAATAATTTGATTAATGTTTCAAGCAAAAATATCAAACATTTGCTGTTTGGAAGATTCAAACGCATCACTTTGGACTCTGGGAAATTGTGATCAATTCATGTGATTTTACATTGGATAGACTAAGATTAATCATCAAATTGTGGAAATATTCAAGCAGAGCTGGTATTATTGAAATTCTTTAGTACTAGTTTCAGTGTGAATGCCAATAGCAATTAAGAGAGACTGACTGGTCTGTGAAATTGTATTGAATTTTAATGCACTGTAGAATATGCTTAAATCAATATAAATAATATAAGGATTCAACAGTCATAGAGTGTACAATAATTAAACTTAACTCACTTTTTGTTTTACAATTTTGAGATATTTGTACTTCAGTATTTCCCTGTTCTGTTACTTTATACTTCAGCTCCATTCCATTGGAGTCAACTGTGACACTTTCTTAAAAAACAGGTTCAGATATACAGAATATCGGTACACAATACCAATACACGCTGAATATCGGACCTGACAATTGTCAGACATGACTAACATGTAAAATATATGTAGAATTTAGTTTCACCTAACTTTTGATACTTAAACAACATTATTGCCAGAAAAATACTTTAGATAATTAAGTACATTTGAAGATACTTCAAAAATGTTTACCACTGCTTTTTTTTAAGCATCCACTTGCTAAAAAGCAGTTTATAACATTTAGTGGGGAAGTAAGTGCAAGTACATTTAGATAACTGTGCGTCAGTCTCTCAACTTAAAACTGGCCAACAAACCTTCATCAGTAAGCAGCCTGAAAGTTTCTGTGTTGCAGGCAGCTGATAACAGAACTGTTAAACAAGTCTGCCCCCTGCTGGGGACACCGCTGAGTTACAACGGCACAAGAGAGAACAACACATCAGTACACCGACAACTGAAAAACAAAGCCTTTACAATGAAGTTGGACATCTGTAGCCCTTTGACTGTATAGTAATAAAGGCCACCTCAGCCTCAACTCTTGCTCCGTGAAAAAGTGGGTCCTCAAATGCAAAAGAGGGAAGCAAAAACGTTGTTTTGACCACCAAACGACTGACGAGTAACTACCACTAAGCACGCTGTAAATGACACCAAAAATGTGGATATATCAACGAGATGTCAAAAGAGAGTCAGAACAACGTTTCAGACAGGTTCTATTAACTTTAAACGTTTTTCTGCCGACTAAACGAACGGTTCATGAAACTAGCTGACTACTACCACAGCAGGTGCAGCAGGATTCAACAGAGATTCATGAAACTCCCGAATAACTTCTCCCCCAAAACATATGTAAAACGCTGTATCTGGAGTATATTAACGTGGTTATCTGTTATCTCGATATGTAAAAATACTTAAAATGTAGCTTTTGCAGCACTTACGGTGAAAAACTGAGTTGCATATCTGCTCAGAGAGAGCAGCCCCCCTCCGTTAACGGGCATCACGCACTTTGAACTGTTCGGGACTGGCACTAAAGATTAAAACTAAAACTGTAACTATTTAAAAGATTCTGCTTGACCAAGGCCAACGTTAAAAGAAAAATAGCCTTTCAAAGAGTCAATAGTGTAAAAGTCCCTTCCACTTTACTTCAAATACAACTACTGACTAAAAACGTTAAGATTAGACATTCAGGGCTAAAATTTAGCGCCGACGACTCTTAGCTTGGGTCAGGTTATACCAAACGAGAGCGGGGAGGAGGTGTGGGTCAAATTTAAAAGCAACCGTGATAGAAAACAAAAGAACCTGAAGCAACATGTTTAAACCTCCACTGCTTTTGAGTTTGTAAAACGACTTGTCCAGTCATAAGTAATAACGAATCGCTGATAACATTATAGATATGTGTATTGAGGGAGCTTCTACCTGTAATACCGCTGAGATGGGTCCGTCCAAAATTCCCATTGATTTTTAGGGAGCCTGCTGTGAGGCTCCCAGACACACTGCACAAAAACACATTTAAAGCAGCACAGTGGAGATTATAATTCAGAGTAAAACCATGCAATTTAAAAAGCATCTGAGCAGATAGAGGACAGCGTTAAACGCATTTTCGACAGCTTTCACTTAGAGCACCTGCCCTCCTAATAGGGCTGCAACTAATGATTGTTTTTATCAGTCAGTTCACCTGTTGATCATTTTCTCAGCTAACAAATTAGTTATTTCATTTATAAAATATCAGAAAATGGTGAAAAATGTTGATCAGTATTTCCCAGAGCCAAAGAGAAAGTTCTCAAAAGTCTTGATTTGTCCACAACTCATATATTGAGTCTGTCACAGAGGAGAAAAGAAACCAGCAAATAATCACATTAAGATACTTGGATTAAAGAATCTTGAGAATCTGCAACCACGATGCAAGCACACTCTTGTAAAAGTGATCACAGAGCATAAGCGTTACATTTATTCTCACTGGAAGGGGCCCAAACCATGATATACAGCCCCAAACCGTACAATCACAAATGTATGTGGGCTTGAGGTTAGATATATAGAGCTATGTAGAAAATGTAAGGCTCTTACGCATGAGCAGCTGAAGCAAAGGGCTGGAACAACTAGACGACCATGTCCAGCTGTCCCACAATAACCTATTGTTGTTTGTGTGTGTGTGTGTGTGTGTGTGTGTGTGTGTGTGTGTGTGTGTGTGTGTGTGTGTGTGTGTGCCTGTAATACTATCCATTCAAGCCTGCCCTTATCTGGTAGCACGAGACAAATCATAGATGAGAACACCAGCTGACCCTGAAAATGTCAAAAATCCTCTAATACCACATACAATTTAACAGTTTCCTTTCACTATCAACCATTTCATCAATTGGTAGAAGCTTTTCTCCTAGCAAAAAGGACTACACTGTTTCTACAATGTTTAACTTAAGAGCAACCACCCTGTGAGAATGAAGCTATGACAATAACACTACAGAAAAATTGAGGTCAGTCAAGTAAAATCACCACTTTTTACAGCAACTGAAATATGTGAAATATGTCTTAAAATAGGCCATCCTAATGCAAAACAGCTTCACTGGCCTGAATAATTTGTGTGACCGAGTCATTAAAACAATGAAGCTTCCGGGACATGACATGTCTCTCTGGTTAATCATCATCCTGGATACAGGAGGGGTCACTAAAGCGTAGTTGTATTCAAATAAGGAAAGAGTCTGGGAAACAGTGACTCACTAAACGTCATATCTCCAAACCATCAACATTTCAGGAGAGAAGCAGCCCTGTTTGTAGCTCTTCAACTATTTTTGGACAAACTAACATGCATGTATTTTTCAGTTTATCTGATGATGGGATTATGAAAGATTATTTCATAAGATTAAAAAGCTTGACATTTTAAACAAGAGAGAAACACACAATCATCAACATCAAGTGATGTGTGTACACATCATAAATATAGCTTCCTCATGCTCACATGTGACTGGATTCCAAACTAAAAATGTTGTGTTCAAACCCTAAAACATAGTCGGGGGTCACCAGGACCACACATCCAGTGTAGAGAAAACTGACCCTATACCAAGCTCTACGTTCATGATGAACACTGGCATCAACATTAATTATCATGTAAATAATGTACCATCATAATAGCTGAGAATCTGCGTGAAGAGAGGCGGCGCAGATACAAGTACTGGGCTTCTCTGGACCAGCGGAACTTGCGGCCGGATTTGAGCAGGTCGGTGCTGGTCTGGTCAGAGCTTGGCTGTTCCCTGTGAACAGAGAGAAATACACATGTTTGTTTCCCCAACATCATTACAAGCTTATTACACTCATACATATCACATTCAGATCTTTGTCTTGCAGTTAATGACATGTGACAAAAGTTACCCAGACATACATATACTGTGACCTTACATTACATGCTATAATTTGCATATTAGCGCTGAATTTATTAAAGGTTAGGTTACAAATTAAGTCAAGTTTACTTATCTCATTTACCACTACTCAGCCTGTGAAAGTAGCTATACAGGGCTTTGAATCTAAATCAATGTGTAAGAGAAAGCTGTGTTATAAATTGTTTGAAAGATTAAACCCCAGCCTATTCAAATGATGGCTGGTGGGCCACATCTAGCCCAAAACTGTCTCAGCATACATAAATCTGGTTGATGAAAAAATAATGTTAATATATAGAATTACGTGTCTGTGTGGAGGTACTGGTAATAATAGTATGTTATTGGTTAATGCTATTGACTCTTGTTGGAGCACTGTGTATTGATACTTTAGCCATTGATAGCTCTCTCTAATTGTGTTTCATCACTTTGTGTTGTGCCTGGGTCAGATATGTGACCTTTTTTTTTATTATTTCAGAATTGAAAGAATGAACATTTTTACGACATTCAAACAACATTTTAGTAGCATCAAATTTGTCTGGCTCTTGGTGGGGGGATGCTGTTTTTCTGGGGGAAGGTTTAAGTTCAACACAATAACCAAGGCGACAAATATATGGTGAGATAAAAATGTTTTGCCCTAAATCACGTCACATAATCACCGCCATTCAACAGCGAGAGCTGCCTGGCTCTGCTGTCTGGGCCAGATGCTGTTTTTTTGGCAGAAATGTGGTGAGACAGGAGTTGGTGTTCACAGTTTGACAGTTAAACAGATCCTTTTACTGACTCTGCGGAATTTGTGTCCTATGTGTGGGTAAAAGTTTTTTCTTTTTCTTTGTGACTTAGTGGATTTATTGTTTTCAAGTATTGGAGCATTGAGCAATGTCAGTTTTCAGTCTCAGTTTGGCTAGCTTTAGGCAACAAAACTACTTGGTTAGGTTTAGGCAATAATATTACCTGGTGACGTTAAGGACTAGATCATTTTTGGGATTAAACATTTACACTTTCACATTATACATTGCACGTGGTACATGGACAGCTATGAAAAAAATCATCTCTGTCTGAAGTTAAAAGAAGACCAATGTCCTGGGGTGAAATCTTGTATAGTGAGATATGAATATGAATAAGCAGACTTTCTCGAGTCCTGCTTGAGTTCAGTAATGGCGTAATAATTTTTTCAAATTTGCAGTGTGAGCTTTTCAATTCAATCAGCCATACAACTCCACTGCCATATAACAATAACACGAAAATAATAAATTACTGTGATGCATTACACATTCTTGTAGCGGGTGTCATAAGTCATCCAGTTTATTGTCATGCTGTATGCCCCCGTTCTTCAATCCTGGCACTTGAGGCCCCCTGCCCTGCATTGTTTTAGATGATCCCTGCTCCAACACACCTGATCATCGATCAACTTGTCATCAAGCTCTGCTGAAGTCTGATGATGACCCATTCATTTGAATCATGTCCGTTGGGGCAGGGAAACTTCTTAAACAAGCCCAGATTAATAAATAAATGAAAAATTCTACAGCATGCATTCCAAAAAATGGTCGCTCGTAATATAAAGAGAACACAAGTTTAACTTAAAACTTGTACACTTGTAAAGTCCCTTGAGTCCAAGTAAAGCCACAGGTAAACTCTTACTCACAGAGCTTAATGTTAACAAATATTTAAATTGCAAGCATCAAGCAACAAGACTAAGTCTACAGCCTTGCTAGCAAAGGCTATAATTAGGACCAGCAGTGCTTTGAGCAAAATGCTAATGTCAACACTGCAGACAGGCTTACAATAGCAACATGCTGATGTTTCACAGGTTACACACATATTCTGAGGTGAGCCTGGAAGCTTGCAAAGTACTACTGAGGCTGATAGGAATATCATGACTTTTGCAGGTATTTCATCGTCAAGCAAAATGTTAGAAAAAGGTTGGTATTTTATAAAGAGTTAAAGGATCTCTAACAAGATTACAATTAATTCAACTTACTGGGATACTCACTGTCTGGGAACCATGAACATCTATACAGCATGTGTGCCAAACCATCGATTAGATGCTGAGAGATTTCAGTCTGGACCAAAATGGAGTGAACATCCGACAAACCAGCAAAAGCTAACCACGTCACAAGTAAAAATAATAATAAAAAATCATGTACTTTCACATTGATGAAAGATCGCAACTATCTCCTTTTTTCAACAGTAAAAACAACATCTAAAAGGGTGACTGTTAAGGAAATATAAACTGAGTATTTCAAAGACCAAAAGGATGAGATGATGGAAAGTATAGCTATAAATGGTAAAGAAAATGCCACATTTTCCACAACTAAGCCATCTGTGTAAGGCCAAAGCAGAGCAGATTCACACTGACACTGCTGAATATAATACTATAATCTGCACTTCTCACTTCAACAGCAGCACCTCTGACCTGTTTGCTAACAACATGTCCAAACATGTGGCATTCTCCACCGAGCACCAACATCTTTTTTTTCTCAACTTTATGGCAGCAAGTCAGAAATGAAGATTCTGGATACAATCAGTGAGTACTGTCTTACTGTACTAAGAGTGAAGAGAGCAGATTGCCTCTGCATGACTAAACCTGCTGCTCCTTAAATATTAAGCACAGACTTGTAGGTTCAGTGAACACATGAAGAAGGGCTTGGTGACTAGATTTGAAGTTGACCAATACTTTCTCACTTTTAGTCCTCACACAAAGATTTACTCGAACAAATTAATATTGTACTCACAAGAGACAGATTCTAACAAGAATGGTCAGAATCCAAGCTAAAGGGAGGCCGAGTTATCCTGCCTTTTAGTCCCTAGTATGAGTCAAGCTCCAAGGACTCTTGATCATACATGCTAAAACTCAAAAATCTTTCATTAGACCCTCCCCAACCAGTTAACACCTTTAGAAGTCTTCCCTCCAGTATGTATTGCAGCATTTCTGTTTTAACGCCTCAAGTCTGATCCGAGATAACCTTATGATCTAAACTCAGGTATCATATTGGCACCCGTGTTTTCAGCAAACCCTGCTTCAACCAAAGTCCTGTTCAATCAGCTGTAGCTACACTAAGGGATCAAAAATGACATTTAATTGCCTAACAGGTGAGGCAGGTCATCAAACAGCACTTACTGTAAATGCTCAATCGACTTCGAGTGGGGCAATATTCCTATAATAATGATTTGTGCCTTTCAGTGGAATCACACTATAATGATATGAGGATGTCGGCTGTATGTCATGACGCAATTTCCCACCATATAAAATCATTAGCTGTCTTTCAATTACTCTAAATCTTTATATTTGTTTGACATTAATGGAGCATTACTATGCAATGTGGTAAAACCAACAACAGATAGTTCGATGACAGGGGATACAGTACAGAACGGATTTACTATGACTCGACTGTGGGGATAGGAGAGGCATGAAGTGGCATTAAGAGACAGGACGGGCCAGGGGCTAGCTGGTGAGAATGCTAACTTCAGGAGACACATCTGCAACACAATACGCAGATGATGTCTTTGACATAACATCACCACCGTTGTTTCTTCACAGTCTATTGATAGTGAAAGTTAAATTTTTCAAATGTTATAAACTATTTTTTTGGCCAGATCCTACATATTGCCCCTTTAAACGTTTGTGAACCCTCTAGAATTTTCTGTATTTCTTGACGTAACCTAAAATCAGATCAGATCTTCATTCAACTCATACAACTAGATAGAAAGGACCCAATTAAACAACTTATATTTACTTTGCAGACTCATCCAACATTAAATGTCTTTTATGTGAACTTCTAGTGAACCTCAGATACTTTAAATACGTAATTGGAGTTGGGAAGACACTCGTCCCTTAGTGGCCCCTGCACTATGAAAGAATATAAACCCTTTATTTTGCCTTGACCACAGACATAAAGCTGTTTTTGTGTCTGGAAGGATAGCAAAGAGAAAGCTTCTACTAATACTGCTCTCCAAGAAAAACATTGCTGCTCCTGAAAAGTTTGCTAAAAGCCACATGGATAAAGCAGAAGGCTATTAAAAGAATATTCTGCGTACATTTTAGTTCATGGTGACAGTATCGTGGTTTCTGGCTGCTTTACTGCGTCGGCTCCAGGATGTTTCACCATCGTTGACAGAATTGAATGAATGAATTTTACATTCTACGGGACTACGGCTCCAGAATACCGGCTGCCTATCTTCCCCAGAATGAGAGAAAAATGTTTTTGTGAATGGAAAACGAAGCTTTAAACTGTGAATTTAATGCAACAACAAAACAAAAGTTTTCCGTCAACTGAACACCACAAAAGATGGTCCATGCAGCAGAACAATGACCCTAAACACACAAGTCAGTCTACCAAAGAATGGTCTATTCAAAGTCTAGACCAAAGTAAGTGTTGTGGAAAGACATGAAGAGGGCTGAAGCAGTTTTGTAAGGAAGAATGGGCCAAAATTTCACCAAGCTGATGTGTGGAACTGAACAGTTCCAGAAAATGTTAGGTTGATGTTATTGCTGCACAACACACATAAAACAGTATGTTTGTTTTCTGTAACCATTGTCTAACTGGGTCCTCTTCATGAATTTTTAGACCTTAAAGATCTAATCACAGTTGGTCACATTCATGCAGACATAGAGGGTTCACAAACTTTGGAGCAGCGCTGTAGACACATACAGAGATGAATGAATGTACAGAATGTAGAATAAACCAATGGGATAGTGTAGTAAAGACCAAAAGTGCTAGTGGAAAAAACGGCGTAATAGTATTGTAATCAAGTTAAAGTAAAACAAACTGAACTTCCATGATGGCTGCTTTAAACAAAACAAAAGAAAAAATGCCAGCAACAGGTAAAACTGGCACTGACTGCTACTACATGAAAAGTTGCATGATGATTTTGTTTTTATTTGTGCAGGATGATCCATTATAATTGGGACATTGTTTCTGGAAAGACACATTGATGCTTATGAAACCAAATTCCATTTACCTCTATCATATTGGAGTGGAGACACTCACAACCTGGACAAATACAACCAAAGATATCTGCATAACCAGATACCACAACAAGCAAGGATGTTTTTTTGTTATTACATTCAGCCCAAACCCATCTGTTGCGTCCCTGATCCTTAAAGGGGCAGTATGTAGTTTTGGAGAAGGATTTTAATATTTACAATATGAATAGGGTGAAAATACAAACTCAGAAATATCTATTTTCATTTCTACTGTCCATAGATCACTGTTTGAAGCCATAAAGGTGGCAGGGTCTGGCAAACATTAAGAAAACAGTATGACATGATGCTGTCCTTTGAGGTCAGTTTGTTTGTTCAGTTTATGAGGTCATGAAAATAAAGAAATAGCTTTCTATTCTGATTATAATTTCTTTAATAGCAAATTCAGAGGTACCCATATTTCAGAAACATCATCAGGATTGAGAAATAGATCTGTTAAAACAGCTGCAGCAGCTGTTACAACATGCAGTTCATGACTATGAACAAGCTCTCTTTTGCATTAAAGGTAATGACAAGCTGACACATGCAGAGATCTAACTCACCCGGGGGGTCTCCACAGTTTCCTGCCGGGTGGCAGAAGCTCCCGTTTGTTCAGAGGTACGATCCCAATGGCCGCCTGCATGATCGTGATGAACTTCTTAAACTTCATCTTCTAATTCTCCTCTAACAGCATCACACACATCACACTGCTCTAACAGCTGCTACACTTCCGTCACTCATCTTCATCAAGGCGCACGGACCAGAAGAAAATCCCACATCCCCGCATTTGCTCATCTCCTTCTGCATCTGCAGGACTACAAACTCTCTTGCCGCCTCAGTGCACAAGTTTCTCCGTGACAGGGAGCCACAGCTTCAACACCTCTAGTCCCAGTGGCGTGGCTTCTACGTGTCCTGTCCCCGACCGCTGAATCTGACAGATGTCCTTTTGGCTTTCTGAGCAAGGGAGGATAAAAGGAAAACAAACGGCCACGTTCCTGCCAGGCGGTGGGCTGGCCGAGAGGGGATGACAGCACGTCACTCTTACGTAATTCTGGAGCTTCTCTGGACATTACACTAATGAAAACGCAGCCTCTGCCACCACTACCACCACCGCTGCTGCTGCTGTGGCTGCGGCTGCTGCGGCTGGGATAATTGTGGTACTAAGCCCTGACAGATCATGCATGCTCCCCGCCCCCCCCACCTCCTATAATCCCCCATCCAGGCTTAGTCTTCTTGCCATTTACACCCGGACAGACCCATCTACTCCAACCTCATACACCCGTCCAACAGGGTTCACCCCTTACAGAGGTTTACTAATGACAAAACTACTTTGAAACAAATTTAAGCTGCAATCAATCTGTAGTTCAAGATTAAAATGTGCACATGGGCAGATCTGTGGGCACGAAACACGTTTTCAGTGCAATGTCCTAATTGTGTGCACGCTTTCAAATACAGGATGCTCTCAATACTTTTTCCAGCTGCTTTAATCTATCCAAAACGAGGCATTAAAACTCACAATCAGAAGAATGTAAGGCAGATGCTACTGTATATATTTTTTTAACTGTAAAAACATTTTTTTTTTAATGAAAAAAGCGATCATGATGTAGCATACCCTTTAGTAACAGCATCATGAGAAAAGACAGACCAACTGATCGTTTCATGGGGTTTGATGACGAAAAGAAAAATATTGAATATTACACAAAATTCAACACATCCACACAACATTATAATTTCCTTCAGATTCTGGCTAATTGTTCTGCAAAGACATGGTCAAAGTGAAGGAATGGTTCGCAATTTCATCAATCACCACAGTTATCCAAATACCAATCATCAAATAGAAAACCACCACAGTCTAAAATCCAAGCCTCAATCCAAACAAAATTCCTTCCTTGCAACTACAGAGGGGATGACAGTTTTCCTTGAACATATCTTAGACAGAACTGGCTGTGAAGCTTGTCTTATTAACCATTTAAAAAGTTAATAAAACTAAACCACTTCTATCAGTATCCTTACTAATTAATTTCTTTTTAAATATACATTTAATTTATTGTGTAGAAACAGATGAAAGGTGGCACATTACAGGTTTTCGGAAATCTGCATGAAATTCAGTATTTCTGTCTCACAATATTTACTTAAAACCTGCAAGATCCCGAGGAACAATCTTGAGATATTACGGCCATTGGCAAATATTTTCTGACTCGGGCCTGAGTCGGTTGCCTCATGTACATGTCATCACATCGTCACAGCACAGACACAGAGAACATGACTTTCCTCACTTACTTGTTGCTTATTTTGTGCCGTTTAGTCAAAGACGGCCCTTTCTCATTCCTGGATTCCTTGATTATACAAGGTCGTGTAATTCGCATAATTATAATTCATATCCATGTTGCGCACCTGTGCTTGTGCCCGTGCATGAGCAACCGCACTGTGCCAAAGCACACCTCTTCAAACCAGGCCACAGCCAAGAAAGTGTACTGTTCTTGAGCATAGAACGGAGCGCTCACACTAGTCATACAAACTGGACTTTGGGGGTCAAACACGCAAACCTGATCTCACTTGAACACTCTCAAGTTTCAACATCGGCATTTCACTCACTGTTTGTCATCAGTAAACTTCCATAATTCATCCCCAACTCCCTCTGCTGATAAAAAGCATACTTCTTCACTCCCTTACTTGTGCAACCCCCAGTGTGTGCCACACAGATTAAATGTCTGTATCTTGTAGTCACCAGCTGACAGCAGGCAGTCATGTCCTGAGAGGTTTCAAATAAATAAATAATCTCGGCGGCCTCTTGATGAGTTGCCAGCCAATGCAAACTCCGGACAGGATTTATGTCCCAGCAGCTTGGACGTCTGGATTACGGCTCTGGATGGTCGTGGCATGAGATCTGCTGCAGATTTCACTGAGCAGTAGAAATCCCACAGCACTCAAAGCGGAGGCTGAAAATACCAGGAGCACAGCGTGGGGAGACACAAACATAACAAGCATCTATTTTTGAAAAAGTTGGGTAACAACAGCACAAAGGACAAGTAAGAGAGGGTTTTTTTAAGTTCACCCTGTGTGTCTTCTTTGTCAAAGTAGCCCAGATGAGGAGCCTCATCTGGGATGAAAGCAAAGGAGACCAAACCATTAAGCTGTGCAGAATCCACACAGTGACATGACATTCATAGGCGGTTTTATCATAATCCAACACCTACAGTAATCTCAGAGAGAACACTCATACAACCCAAACTGCATCCAGACAGTGTATATATACTGTGTGAACACAAGGGTACACTATCACACCTGTGCACATCTGGTTATTGATGAGAGAAGGCATCAGTAATCCATAACCTATTAACCTGTCATGATTTACTGTTTATTTTTTTTCAGTCACGCTTGTTCTGCACGTGCAGGACTCATTACTTTGTTTTTATTGTTGATTAAGATAAATTGGCATCATTATTGCAGTTTGTATGACGAAGAAATCAAACTTAAACAACATTTACTCTGTAAGCACAGAGAAACTACAGCCCCCTACAGTAAAGAGATGTCATTTTATGAACTTACCAGTATGTTTTACTTGTTCTAATTCTTTCCCACTCTATTTATCATGATTATATCCACATTACTGATGATCATTTATCAGAAACCTAATTGTGTTAACATTTTAGTAAAGTGCCAATAGTCATTCCTATAGCATTTATGAACTGGTTGTGAGATTAAAAAATATCGAGTATTGATTTATTGTGTATCACGATACCGCCTAAAAATATTGCAATATGATTGTAAAGGAACAGTTTCACAAAAAGAAAATTCAGTCATTATCTACTCAACGCCAAGCCGATGGAAAGTCATGTGAAGTTTTATAATTCACAAAACATTTCTGCAGCTAACATTGTTGCAGCATTCACTGAAACAACTGCAGTAGATGGGGAATTAAAAAAAAAAACAAAACATAAAATGGCTTGATACAGCTCATTCTGTGTAAAGTCTCCCAAATTCCCAAACTGATTTGAAAAGATTTGATTAACACCCTCTTCTGAGCCAAAATCTTGAGTGTGGGGTGGGTGCACAAGCCCAATCATGCATCGTGGGTGTAAAGAGGGTGTAAAAAGACTTTGATTACGACATACAACTTGTATGGAGCCATTTTATGTTTGTCCCCACCAACTTCAGTTCTTTAGAAGAGTGACGCAAAACAGCTGTGAAGGTCAATACATGTTTTGTGGACTACAACACTTCCCTCTGACTTTCAATTAGCATGGGGTTGAGTAGATATTGAACTGTTTCTTTAAACTAAGTCCATATCCATAAAATTGAGATGATTATTATAAACACTGTAGCTCTGTGGGACATTTTAGCCTCTTTTAGCTCATAGTTTTGGTTTAATGATACATGTTCTGTTTGCTTTGGTCAACTCAATTTGTTGCAGCGGCAGGCTGTTGTTTTTAGGGAAATAAGCTCTGATAAATCTGCTGTGAACCACCTACCCAACACCAAACTGTAGAATTAGTGACTAATAAAGAGAAGCATTTGGCAGTTTAAGAGACAGAATTACTTCTCATCAGTCAAGACAAATAGAGCTGAAGGGAGAGTGAACTGGACATAAGTTGACACAACTCAAGTGGGATGATGATGTTGCTCTGTCTAGTGGATGTGGATGTAGGTAGCTGTTTGCTAACACATCTCCATGACAACTTTGTTCCACACAGCCAAGACAGTTCTCTACAGCCTTAAAAAGTGCAGCCATCTGCTGCAGTCTGCACACTCAAGTTCATTGAACCTGATGGAAATCTAACTGACAGCCACTATTATCATCGCACACTCACAGTATCTTCTTTTTCATCTTTCACTGCATGCTTTCATACACTGACACAAACATTCAGATCTTCTAAAGCAGTGCTATTGATTTAGTTTTGCACAGATGGCTGCATGACGGTGACTTGTAGTCATTTCCCATCCAAGATTTGAACAGCATGTTAAGCTACTTGGCTTTTGTTTGGCTCTGCTGCCGCATTCTAATAACTACACCATGAACCATTTTAATCTATTTAAACTTAGCACTGATCTCTAGGTTTCCCCACGCATTCCCACCAAGGCACTGGCTGACTCATCGCGAGTAATTTGTGTGACATTTCCAGTGCAGACATTTCATTTCAAAAGAAGAACTCAGGCCATTTAATAAAAAAAAAATGCTTAAAACACTCATGTGAATATTATATTGTCAATTCTCCATCTTAGGACTTCACAATTCATCAGTTGCCTTCATCACTATTTTAATGCTGTCAAATCTACTCAAACAAGTATTATAAGATGCATTGGACCTGCAGGTCAGAGATTTTATTTTTTAAAAGGGAAGCGGGAGAGATTCATCCTTTAGACTAATTCCTTTGTTGCTGCATGTTTTCAGTGTTCAGCGATCTCTGAGAATGCCTTCTATGTTTCTATTTTTTTTTTTACACGGGGTAAGCAAATGTAGCTGGAGTTGTTTGGTCGTCTTAATGCTTTTACATAAGCGGTTTGTTTCTCTGCCCCTTGTCACTTGCCCCACGTGTTGGAGTAGTGCTGCATTACTAAGGCCCAAGGCCATTATGCAACATCCATATGCAATGCATGTGCGAGCCAGATGGTGGGACACATGCCACTCACAAATCTGTGATGAGTGTAGAGACAGAAAGAGAGAGAGAGAGGGAAAGAGACTGACAGACAGAAAAAAGAGAATCAAGAGTGAGCACGTGCCCTCCACAACAGGTATAATCTGGATCATCAGGGAGCAAGAGGTGACCTGGAAAGGCAAAATAGAAACTAGACAAATATGACATAATACAGTTTTTGCATGAAGCAAAAGGCTGTTCTCACAGCTGAAGATTTTCTTTTTAAAGAGATGGTGGGGAGAAACATTCTAAGCTGAGGATGAGGGAGCAGCTCAGTATAGATACTGAATTCAGGTATGCCCCTCCCTGCTGAGTCCCACCACAGTCAGGGCTGTATCTGAATCTATAACTGAGGACCCAGAGGAAAGGACACGTTTTTACTGTCATCTCTGGGAATCTGGGTTTTAATGACCTGAAGCAGGAGTTTACATTCAGGGATTACACTGTGATTTCTTTAAAGGCTCATTCTGATTAGTATCAGCCGACAACATGGTAGGACAAAGTGCTTTACATCGCCTTTACCCGCATGCCAATGACAGCTGAGCTGCCATTCAAAAAGCTGGGCTGGCCACTAGGGACACTTCAAAGTTAGTGGTGGCAGGTCAATACAGGGCACTAGGGCAAATAATTGACATTGTTGCTTGAAAGAAAGACTTTGGTTGGCTAATGCGAATGATCGATTATCATAAAGTTGGCACTTCATTTTATATATTTATTAACTTCGTTGCAGCTATATATCCAATAAACTGGCAACTGAGTCTAAATTAGAAGGTGTACAAAACATTAGAAATCCTCTGTATTAGGGATGGAACGATAAAAGATTTTATTGCAGATCGCATTGAACACTCACAAAAAGTTGAATTTAGTGAATTTTCATTATCAGGATAATTGTTAATATAAGATAACTAATAAGTGGTTACCACCATTCATTTATCCTGAATTTGTGCACAAGAACCTTATGATTTATGACTGCTTATTCAAGACTCTTTGATTGTCTTCCACAAAAGAAATGTGAAAGCTATCTGTGATGAAATACAAATAATGGTTTCCAAACAAAATGAAAAGTTAAAGTGATTTCAGTGTGTTTTAGTGCCATTTTTGATTCTATTCAAAAAACATTTTAAAATCACTTTTTGACCATTCTTGGGATAATATCTTGATTAGAACAATTAAGTTGAACAGGATAATCGTGACAGGAGATGTTCATATGGTCCCATGCCCAGGGTCGGATCAAATGGAAGGTTACACTGGCAGAGTGTATGTTTTGGGGCGCATTTTGATGTAAACAAACACAATCCATTAACAGCCACATGATCATTAGTATTATGCTCATAGTTAGATACATGGTTATAGCTTTTTTAAAATTCCATAGTCAGATTCAATCAGTTAGTCTTGGTTGTATGGGAAAAGCATTAACATTTTTCTAAATGAATAAATAAAAAGGTATAAACACTGAAATAAAGTTTTAAAAATTGTTTAGTGTAGGAAGTTGATGTTCATTTCCCTTTTTTCTGAGAAACCTCGATCCTGCCCGGCCTGTGTCTAGTCTGTACGATACCACTAAAACTATACCCCAAAATCCAACAGAACCACAAACTGCTTCCAAACTGACCATGATGTTGAATTAAAACAACAGTTTCAACATTATAACCTTCACTACATGAAGACAGCAGCCAATGTAGCCATCATGCAAGCTAGAGTACATAGCAAACTGGCAACTTGGTGTGTACAGTCTAAATAACCATTAACTACCACTGTTAGATACATGTAGTGTGGTAAGTAGCTAGAGTATTACCACATGAACTACCGGAGGAAAAGTCAAGTCTCAGTAGAAGTTGCAGTATTTCAACTCAGTCACTTAAGCACTTAAAACCTCTGGAACTACATTTGTCCAAAATGTTGCCAGCTAACCTCTACAAACACACACCATGAGCACTAAATACACAAGAGCTTGCTAACAATAGTACAAAGCTCGCCCAGCTCGAGCCTCTCATGTATTTACACTGGGGTCAGTAACGTTCTGCATGAACTGAGAGCAGAAACACAAACGGCACCACTGAGGTGAACACACTTCAGGTCACCTGCCAGACAGTTCTAAGCGAAAATAAGTTAAACACACTGCTGTCTTTAATTATGTAGTATAAACTTATTCTGGCCGGTGAAACCACAGGACCTGTACACATCAGTACAGTGACCTAATATGGCAGTGAGCGAAACCGAGCAGGCTGAAAACATGTCGACGTTCAGGGCGAACAATACACGGTGTACTCACCAGGTCAAACTCCGTCTGAATACCTGTTCCTGTGTGACCAGAGCAGATTAATCCGAGGAGAACAAGTGGATGTGAACGACTCAGACGATAAAGGCTCCGACAGAACCGAGTTTTGCTGAGTATTTTGATTCCGTCGGCTCTTACAAAAACGACTTCCTGGTTCTGGCAGGTATGTGGGCGTGGTTTAACGGCTGCAGGTGTGTAGAGTGCAGAGCTGCGGCGATACTGTAGTTTCGAATGTAAGCTCCTACTGGGTGCGGCAGGTGGTGACATTCTCCTGAGTCACCCATCCTGTAGCCTAAATATGAGGTGATGACTCAGTTTTTAAAGATAAATAATAACGGAAGTCACGAGCTGACTAACAGAAGGTAATGAAGGCAAGTCATTCTGTTGTCTGAGCACATTAATGCCACAGGAATGGGAAATGATATTATCTTCAGAAGTTAACAACTACTGGACAAACATGTTGTGCAGCCAGAAAACTGGCATATAGCCTCATTACATTTAGAATGAAACAATAAAAGATACAGTCAAAATCGAATAAAACTTCATGTTTACATATCTAATAAATAAGTAGATCTAATATTTTCACATGTGGGATGTGTTTCCCGAAGGTGTGAAATTCCTTTCCTGCTCCTAAATCCTACACACCTGTGCTGATATCATCACAGTTGATCACATGTGAAACGTCTAAGAACGCTTTATCAGACTTTTTCACAAATGGTGTTCTATATGTGCTAGACATGTCAAAGTTGTCAAGGAGCTAGTGTTTTACCTGTGATAAATTGTCACTCTGTTCCCTGGGGCTACATTGTTATAATGGCACTTGACAAAAAGTTACATTATTCATAGATTGAAAACTACCCTAAACTGGTTGACCTTATCGTGTTTCTTTCATACTCTTGTAGGGACGTTATGCTCAATTTACCCTGCGAGATATGAAAAATCACTTTGAATCCTAATGCAAATCTATGACAGGGACAGCAATATGCATTAAACAAATGAAGCCACCTCTGCACAGATTTGTTCTGCTGTCTGCTTTTACACTCGCGGTATTCATTTACATGGTGCAAAAGGGACAGTCGGCTGTCATTGTGACACTTGTCTGACTGGTTCAACCTGTTCAGGTTAATACACTCAGGCACGTCTGGGGTTAGAAAAGCCTAGTAAAAGCTGTTAATACTCTGCAATTTGTGGTTTTCAGAATGACACCAGACTACTGCAGAGAGGTAACATATGATTAAGACAGCTTCGAAACTAACAACAGCCTCTTTCATTTAACAAAATGAAGTAAAAGTCAATGATTCACAGTTTCAAAAAAATGTAGATTTAAGTGCCAGCTACTTTAAAATCACTCTATAAAACAGAGAATATACAACTGAACTGTGTTCATTTCCACCTCTGGCAGATGTTTTCACTCAGACTGAAACTAAATCCTCTAATCCTACTGTACTGGCTTTGCAAAAATCTATTGAATTGAACCAGTCTGAGAGGTTAACATTTAAAAAAAAACTAAACTTGCATTCACAAAAAACAAAACAAAATTTACCTTTACTGTTATGATATTATACAAAAAGACGCAGCCTTGTAAACCAAATACATTTATTCTATTATCCTTTAATAGTACTGAGCAGTGGACAAACCTTACCGTGTACTGACAGTAGTATCATTGCTGCGCCCCCATGTGTCTAAACCAAAAATGACATTGATGTGAGTGAGACTTGTCCTAGTTAAACTTTATTCAAGGATTATTTTTTTTGATTCCTGCGAAACTTTCTTGAATTAAACTGACATTTATCTGGTAATGTATAGCCGTGAATACGCCCTGTATGTTTAAGAGTTGTCAATAAATGTAGGCGTGTTAAGATACACAGAGATACAGCAGCAGTTCACTTATTTCCTGTCTCAAACTTGTGTATGCTGAATACTGGACCAGGATTGGCTTCCACACTATTTATGATGTCGCAAAACATGCTCGCAGACCGGCACCTTAAAATCCAATTTTCAATGAGCACGAAGAACATATACACTTTGAACAAGGGATTTGACAACAGCCGTCTAGTGTCAAACTCTTCACGTACATGATTCTACATGGCGAAGCTCAAACATTCAACTGGTGGATCAAGAAGAAAAAATTACATTTTTTGACGAGAGGTGGACTTTAAATATTAATTTATTTCAAAAATACAATTACAAAGTATTGCTATAATACAGTGGAAGGCCTATAAATCTCAGCAAAGCACAGACTCCTGAAGGCCTGTGAAGACACAACGTGGTCATAACTTACCTCCAGGACAAACAAGTTTACAAAAGGGATCGGTTTAAATTCACTTCAGTGAAGATGAAATGTACATTCTCAAGGGAAATGACAAGGAAATGCATGAAAGGTGAGGGATCGAAGAAAAGTATGTGATTACAGCATTTATATTGCTCAATTTACAGCCTATAGTAGGCAGCGTAAGGCTGTAGTAAGAACATTAAAAACATCAAAACAATCAAATTATCAAAAGCAAACACTTTTTTTTCCCCATGGAGGATGTTTGAAAACACACAGGGATTATTACGTAATCTATTGTAAAAGTTATACATAATGTTTGTAAGCACATAACACACTGTACCACTGGTGCACACCTGGATGTCTCGACAGATGAGCGATTCCTGAAAAGCAGAATGATCTCAACACAACTCTCTGTAATTCTGTGATTTGAAAAATAACAGCGGACGATTATTTTTTTCCTGCAGCTGAATAAGTTACAACACAAGCTATTTCCTCAGGGATCCAGCCGCTCAGGAATTTAAACTTTCGCACAGAAACTAAGACAAACCAAAAGGAGAGGTCAGACTGCAACTCCTTTTTTTTTTAAATCACTGGACTAGCAGCAAAGTGCACAGTAATTGAGAAAAGAAACAGCATCATAGTGTTTTATATTAACAGGGTGGTTCAATAACCTTAACACAAATGAACACGGACTGTGTCCCCATTCGTTGATAATGGGACTTCTACAAAAGAACCAGTGGTTTGGCACATTTAGTTTGACTCAAAAGAGGGAAAGTCACAGAGGCACAGAGTGATGCTGGCAGAGGATGGAACCGCCTGTAGTTTGTGCAGCATTCACACTGTGGCCACGTCCTGATGCCTCGACACCGTGGGACTGAGAGGTCGAAGGTCGGGAGAGGACCCATCACTCAGTTCTTCTCACTGGAGAACAAAAGAAGAGGATTTCCCCCCTTTATCAGTTAGGAAACAAAGGACAACAATTGGTGTTTGGAGTCAAATGAATTAGGACTTTGGGATTTACTACCTGGAGGTGAATGGATTTCTGAATAGGCCTACTGAGCACAGGCCACAGAGACTCTATTTAAAGCGACTGATATTATTAATTCTCCTCAAAAAGTCAAACAGTTAAGGCAAAAGTGTCCTGATCATTTTTTTTGCGCCTTACCTTAAATTGATATTGAGTTACCTGTTGGATTTTTTTTTTCATTCACTTTTTTCCTATTAATGTATGTTCTGTATGGATACAGGGTGTGTCATCTCACTGTATATCTTAAATAACGTTCGATTTATGTACTCAGTGGATTTATTTGATGAAAATTAGTTTTTTTTTATACCATGTTTGTAGCTGGAACTGTCCTGTTTCGAATTCATATCACTTAAACTGTTTTCCCTTCACATGGATGTTTACGCCGTCATTTAAATACTAAAAGTAAAACCATGGAGTAAAGAACATCTCTTTCCTCCAAATCCAGCCTGGACTTTGTTCTGTTTTGGGGTTTAAGGTTAAGAACCGCTCTGAACGTTCAGATCATCTCCCTCGCCAGATAGAAGTAAGAGTCTAGAAGACAAATGGCTGTCAGATGAGTTCACCTTTCACCCTCGCTACAGTTTTTGAATCCCACTGTCTTCTGTCAGAGGCTTTGAGAGTAGATTAACTCCGACATCTGCAGGCTTCCCACAGAGCTGAGTAGAACTGCTTAATGTGGGCTGAGGAACGGCTTCACATAAGCCCGAATGAGGATTTTATGGTTATGTAAGAGAAGTTCTGCAGAAAAGGGGATTCATGGGGGTTTCTCAGGCTGACACAGACGTAAGGACTGAGGGGGAGAGTGCAGCAACAGGACTCAGCTGAGTCATGCAGTAAAGACGTTGCAGAATGGCAGTGGGGCCTTTAGTAGCCAAACCACCACCACCAAAGAAGAAAGTTTCAGGAAGACGTGAGAGATTGCATGCTGGGATAGCGGCAAATTGCAGGCAGCAAGACGGAAGCATGTTCTACATGTGTGCATTTTAATCCACATGTGAGAATATACATTCATTCATACGTGAAACCAGCCAATCACAGTTCACATTTTATTTTCACAGTTTTCTTTTTTTTGTGAAAAGTGTAAAAAATTCAGAATTTTAAATGTGAAAAAGCCAGTCACATATGAATAAATAAACTGTGATTCAGGTGTGAAAAATGTACATCTCTTAAGTGGAAAATTTCCATTCGTATTTGAAAATTCCCAAGTCAATCACTCATGTCATGTCTAGTTCACACGTGACAATTTTGTGTCACATGTTGCAATTTGTCTTCACATGTGAAAAAAGCAAATCCCGATGTTTTGGTTTTAAATGTGGATACTTTAGTGCTGATGCGAAATAAAGCCAATCACATGTGAAAGTATGTAAATCACATGTGAAAATGTACATATCTTATGCAGAATTTTATATTGATAGATGAAAAAGAACAGTTCCTTGTGAAAATGCCCAGTGCACATGTTCAAATTTTAGTTGACATGAAAGTTGTCAATCGCATTTGAAAATATGAAATCGCACATGTGAAGAAGCAAATTCCATGTGAACTCATGTGTCATGTTTTGTTTGTGCCATGTGACGAAAAGCCAGTCACTTGAAATTGGACATGTCTTGTGTGCACATTTCTTTATGTGGAAAAAGCCAGACACTTGAGAAAATGTCCTGTTCACATGTGACACATTTTTCACACAATGAAATTTTAGCCACATCAACAAAATCTTGTGAAAATCTGTAATTTACATAAATAGAAGCAAGTTTCATGTGATCTAATGTGCCCTGTTTTATTTCCACATGTAAAAATTCGATTCCACAGCCAATCACATACAAACTGTTGTAATGCACACAGGAAAAATTAAATTTCACCCCAAATTCAAATGAAATGTAAAAATTTCAATTCCCATTGAAATTACGATTTCACGTGTGAAAAGGCGAAATTTCACATGTGAGAGTTTCATAAGAGGATAGTCAGGCACGCTGCAAATTTTTGTTGATTTAGCTGGCATCACATGCAGAAAGTCAGTGCTCGTTAATTGCTGCTTACAGTTTATGGATGCTGGGGATGCAAAGAACTGATCAACTCCAGCTGGGTCGCCTAGGTGAGTCTGTGTGACACTGAAAATGCAGAAACGCCCAGTGACCCCTGGATTCACCATGACTCATGTCACCATGTACAGCAATACAGCAAAGTGTTAGGCCCACAAAGGCTCACGTTTTAATTTCTTTATCCCCCCTTTTTTTGTGAAAAATGTCGTAAAATGGGCTGAGAATTAATTGATATACTAATATACTGTTAGTATAAACCTAACCGATATAAATCTCATTATCATAGGTTTTAGCAGTGGGCTTATGACTTTTTCTCAAACTATTACAACTTTGGCACACCAGGCATCCTATATTATATTTAAATCTCATTTGAGCAAGCAGCATTTACCCACTGTTGGTTTTTGACAGTAATATAAATATGGAATTATAAAAACATTTCATACCAAGTAGACATCCAGCTCAGAGTCTGACTGGCTCCTGCTGAGAGACGACAGGGGGTCATCCAGAGCGATCGTTGAACTGGAGGCTCGTCGGTCTTCACTGCAAGATGAAGATACAAATATGTATGATGTAAAAACATATAGAGCATTTGAAAAAAGAAATACATTTTTCTGGTGAATCTCAACTTTAGTCTTCCTTAAGCTGAATCAAGGTTGAAACTTAAACTGAATTTTAAATGAAGACAATTTTTCTACATTACACAAAAACAAATGAAGCCCACACACTTGGTCAGATTCTCCTAATACATGTGTCGGAAATAATGTTTCTTAAATTGCACATAAATTACATTTCTTTCAAGAAAATTCAAGAAAATTTTCACTATATGTACTGTAAATGAATTCATGAAATTAATATGTTTTTTTTCTGTTGTGCTTCTCTTTACTGCTCCGTTAAATATCTTGCATTGTCCTTTTACTGACTATAAAATGATCCAACAATCTTAACTTTTTCTAAATTCTTGTACTTGTTGAATACAGAGCTTAGAACCTTGAGCTGCACGCATGAAGTACCTGTTGTCACATTCCTCTTCATCATGTCTGGGAGATTCGAAGGCCACAGATCTTAGCAGAAGATCTGGTTGCTTGGAGGAACTGTAAACTGTTTCAAAAAGCAGATCCTGTTTCAGAAATATGAAACAACTCAACAGCTCTTCTAGAATTACAAATATGTCGGCCAATATATCATGTAAGATGTGTAATGGTTTCGCCTACAGTTCCCATCCAGGTTGTCCATGCTCTGGGCCTTCTTCTCCTCCCTCTTCTCCTCCCTCTGTGGGGACAGGACCTCCTGAGAGGCGGACTTTGCTGCATACAGGGAACCCCTCTTCCTCTTCGAAGAAGCTCCTCTTAAAGCTGGGAGACACGAGGAAACACATTTTTTAATATAAAATAAGCAGAATCCAGAATCCAGGAATTATGGTAGCACAACGACTTACGATGAATCTTTTTAAATACTGTCGACCCCATGAATTTCAGAAATCTGTCCGCATAAAAACTGGGCCTGTGAACCGACACTGTGTCCTGGAATGAAAGCAAAGAAAGAAAGGCATCAGACACATACACACACACACACACACACTCACACACACACACACACACACACACACACACACAGTTATTTGGACGTAAGGAGGAGGATATATCCTTACATACCCCATCATGTACAAGCGCTTTCCAGGAGTGTTCCACTTTCTTGATGAACCTGATGAAAAGAATTGAAAAGAACATGTATATAAAGTATAGCATATAGTTATCATACTGTTCATCTATGGAGCCTAGCGGTACTCTTCAGACTGTACTGACATGTGTGTGGAGTCTGTAGTGAGATAAATTTAGGCTTTAAATTTAACATCAAATTACATATTCATGATATTTAACTTCATTGATCATTCAATGCAAAAAATGAAAAAAGCTTTGAGATGGAATATGGCAGATAAAAAAGTACAAAAGTTAACAGAATGATAAAAAGCACAAATGTATTTTGTGATTTTTTTTTTACCTTGAGCTGTTAAATGTAATTTTATTGACTGTAACGACTGGCTCACCTGTAGGACTGAAGGATGTCGATGATTCCTAAAAAGATGAGCAGGTTTTCGTCTTTGTGTTTGGCAGGAATTCCACCAAATCTGAAAAAAAAAGACATATGAATGAATTTGACAGTTTTTGGTAGAGCAGTAATTGACTTCCTCAGTTGCTCCCTAACCCTTTGGTGAACCAGATCAAGCTGTAACATATACATAATGGCCCGATTTGAAATGTTTTAATATATATTGCAATCTGTGTCATTTGGACCAGGTTGGACCATTGTGGGGGGGCTTTTGTCCATGTGAAAGCAGTTTGTGTTATCTCTCTAACCAGATTTAAGTTTAAAAGGTCCTCACACCTTTTAAACTTAAATCTGGTTAGAGAGATAAGAGAAACAAAGACACAGGCCTCATAAACACCTTCACAACAGTCACAAATCTGCTGATTTATGTGGAATTATGTCAAGCTACCTGTAACTAAAAGATAAGAGTAGTTCATGTTAAGAACAATAACTGCATAAAAGTGCTCTCAAAAGAACTCAAAATAAACCCAAGCTGTGAAATATGACGTTTGATATGAACTGTATATTTCCACCAAACGGAAGGGGGGAAGGGTTTCCAGTGAAAGATACTGCAATAGGTTTTCTCACGTGTCGTCATCAGCCACCGGTTCGGGGTCCTTCACGGTGCCCTGGATGGACTCCAGGGCGGTGGAGTACAGGACTTTCCCTCCTCTCCTGCTGTCCATTCGGCTTCCTCTGCTCAGCGGCTTCCGGTCCAAAACATGAATCCCCAGAAGGAGACTGTAGTCCATGATCTTAAAGCTCTCCAGGACCTGATGAGAGATTTTAAGAAGCAGTTAGACTAAAAAATCAATTTAAAAAGTGAACAAGACAAGTTTAAAGTAACAAAGTGAGTAGGACAACAGCTGTGTCTGTCTGAGGGTTGAAGTCACAGCAAGCAGACAAAGGCTTGTGAGGCAAAAAATACAGTTTCTGATTTATTTCATTTCAACAAAACCAGTGTATAGACTCTGGAGCAGTTTAAGCCATGCTAGAAGCAAACAAATATTGTAATTGAATTGGAAATGGTCATGAAATTAATGAATGAATTTCATTAATATAGATGTTCATGGTTCTTGTACCAAAAACAACTACGTAAGTTGTTTGCCAGTGACTCAAAACTACATAAATCACTGTTGAAGAGTGCTACAGACAGGTGTAGGCTTATGAGACCTATGAAACGTCACGTACGTAAGGTAATGCAAAATAAGTCGATGTTGACTTTTGGTTTCACTCTTGCCACAAACAGCAGTCTTCTGAGTGAAAGTCCTGCTGTGTCTGAACCATCCGTTCATCTAACTTCTTCTATGTGCGCACCTTATTGCTCCTATGCTATCTCATCTGACTTCCCCCTTCGCTCCTTTCATAATTACAACGTCCGCTAGACTAATTAGTCCAGTACCCGCTAAATGTATGACATTCCCATCAGCCATAGCAGTATGACAGCGTATGTGCATGACGTCTGACCTCCATGTGATGCAGGGCAAGATGAAAGTGAATTTCCCTTATGATGGTGAGTTTGTCACAACCATTCATTGTTATGTTGTATTACATCACCTTCTAATTATTTTACTTTTTTAAACCGCCCAAAGCAAACTTTCCCTACATAAGCTGTAGGTTGACCGCTCCATCACAAAAGTGGGCCCCTAGTTATGAGACTAAACCTGGATTTGCAAACCAAAAGCACAACATATGTAAGCCCCAATCCCGCTGACCAAACACTGATATCATGAGGTAACTCCTGTAAACAAAGAGGCCCTAATACTAACACTAACAGGGGCTATAAAAAGAGGCTCAGCAATCGCACATTGCCTCCCCGACAGGCCGGTTTGTTCTCCACAGTCCAGCTGCTCAAGCCTGATCATATGAGTCAGGTGCTTTTTTGCTCTGCCGGTGCTAATCCTCCATCAAGTGGCCACTGTTGTTTCACACTAATGAAAATAACAGGCCAGCGCTAATGAGGTCATCATAACAGCTCGAGACTGAGCGGGGAGACTGTGGCTCATTGAAGTGGGCTGTCAGGAGTTGCATAATGTTCTGCCATAAAAACTGGCTCCGTTTAGTATAGCCTGCTTTGTCGAAAGATTTAAACCCACTGTGAGCATTCTGAGCACTGAAACAATAAGAGAGGAAGAAATCTGCAGCAATTTTGAGAACTGATTTGTCACTTGAGCAATTTTTATTTAAAAAAACATACTAAACGTTGTCCGGTTTTAGTTTCTCGTATGGGACTTGGGCTCTTAAAATTTGTGATTGACATTTTTCATCTTGAAGTAATTATTGATAAATGAATTTGACATGAAACAAATCATCAGTTTCAGCCCTGTGTTATTCCAAAATAACATAATAATACACATTTTTCTGTCTCTAAACCTGCAGAATTTTCCTGAAGTGCCAAAGGTTGGTGATGTCAGTTGGCCACTCTGTATATTGAATACTGCAATTCAAAGCGAGATACATGGACAGCTACTGTCCTGATTCACTGCAGATATTCATGGTCCCATTGCTGCTCCCCAGAGGATGACCAAATGGAAAATTATAGATTTTTAATTAACACTCGAGACCATCACCCATTAGGCTGGGCTATTTTATTCTGTCCAGCAATGTAATGAATATGTTTGCCTTTAGACCTTTATACAAACAGATACAAGAACTTTGTGTGCACCTACCCGGCAGTCCCTCTGCAGGGTCTTAATCAGGGCACTGTAGGTGTCTGCGTCAAAGTGCAGGCCCTCGTGCATCTCCTGAAAGTCCAGGTCTTTGAATGTGGGCGAGGACTTGGTGCGCTCCTTCCGCGAGGCACGGCGCTTGTACGAGGACCCCTTCAGGTCGTACTTGTAGTGCATCTTCATGGCACGCGGCAGCACGTTGTTCATCACCACCACGCGGACGGTGATGCCGCTGCACTGGATGCAGTAAAGGCCGTAGAACTTTGGCAGCAACGTCCTCGGGTTCTGATTCAGATTCTGCAACAACGACGACAAAGCAGGTTCTAATTTAGATTAAGCGGTGTTTAATAGAATACATTGCTATTGATTTTCTTGTTATCAAGTCAAGCCATGAAGTGTTATAGGGAAACCTGAATTCTTTGTCACACATACTTATCTTGGATATCAACATGTTTTTAAGATGTGTGTAGGAACATTACATATATATAAATAAAACTATTTAATCCAATTCCTGAAAACAAGCAAACAGCAAAAACAGAACCTGCAATTTATAAATAGATAACCTTAACAAGGCCTGGTAACACAGCTGAATAACAGGTTGCTTGTAAAATACGAACAACACATGCACAAACAGGAAAAAGTGAGGTGTTGGTGCGTCACCACAGAACCCATCCAAAAATAAGGTGTAGGTTGGAGGGGAAATCTGAATACCAACCAGCTGCGGGTAGATAGAAGCTTAAGGGCAGTCACATTACTGCAGTAAATGTAAACGTGTTCTTTGATATACGGCCACATCCAGATGTTTCTCAGTAAACTGAATTCACTTAGGGATGCTCTTTAAATCAAACTGTCCTCGCTCCCTTGTAAAAGTGAAGAAGACTTACTTGTATAATATCCATTAGGAGACCCTCTTCTTCTTGCAGCAAAGTGTGTGAGGAACCTTTAAGAGCAGCTCTAAGTGACCACGTGAATTATCACATGTACAGTATACTGCAGAGTAGGACGGTCAGACTCAACCTACAGTACATCTTTGTCGCTTCCTTCCTTGATATCTCCATTTGCAATTAAACTTGTGAAAAAATAGTCTCTAACCATACAGATAGGGATGGAATGATTGAAAGTGTGACAAAAGACAAAACAATGGGAAAAAGGAGGAAATTCTGCTGCTGGTTGGGGTGGCATATATCAGAGAAAACATGCAGTGTGAGAAGGGGAATCCAAGTAGTACCACAGCGACAACCACAGACGAAAAATATGCCAGGTGCAAGAACAAATCATGTCTTTTCCAACACTGAGGAATGCAAAAAAATTCACCTTGATATAACAGCTTTTTACAAGGGAGCTGCAGAAAACTACTCATTTAAAGCAGCTACATGGAACTTTCCTTTTTGTTGACTCTGGCGCCCCCTGTGGACAAAAGTAATGTGAGCACGACCGCCTCTTGTCTAAAGATCTTGACCTGTCCTGCGCATGCTTTTGTTTTGAAAGCGAGTGAATGGAAGACGCAACATATTTTGAATTCTATTTTTCTTTTTTAAACACAGCTGTTTACAAGATATATAATGATGAAGTAATATATCTATGTATGGCTGCGTATGATCAATAACGATGGTAAATACCAAAGTTTCTTTTAGTGCCGGACGACCAGACTACAGAGCAGCTTCTTTCCTCAGGTTGTGAGACTTCCCAATTCATCCTCAACGCTCCACTGTCAAAGACCTTTTATGACTTCTCCAACCTGGGAAAGTCCGATTCCGATGATGTTCATGTAAGTGTAGCGAGAGATTGAGGACGGAGCTCACCATGTAGTAACCAGGGAGCAGCTTCTGCAGGAACTCTGCCTCTTTATGCTGCACCGTCTTAATGATGAATTCATCATCGCTGGTGAGGTAGAACCAGGAACTGCTGGCCCCGGGGTTGGAAAGCTCGATCAGAGGCTCATTACAGATGGAGTACTGAAATTCAGAATGATGCAACAGAGTCTTAGCAAGTGTTGCAATCAAACCAACCGACCAGAACAGCTGCCACATCCTGCTGAATCATCATGACGCTGATGTGACTCTTCATACTCACCAGGTAGTCGTCTGGTTTGATGCCAAACAGCTCTCTGAAGTAGCGAAAGGCCAGCGGTGCATACGTTTTCAGACGGAAATCCGGGAAGTGATGTGCTGGGGTCAGGTTGCTGCCCTCGCTGGAGAACATATTTGTGTTAGAATGAGAAAACAAAACAGTGGCTGTCTGCAACATGCTGTAGGGCTTTTTTCACAGTGTAAATGATCAAATGAATGATGGCTGGATGCCATTTAGCTGCTTCAGGTTCAGGTCCCTGGCGTGTCGGTTCACGTCACATGGTCATGGCTTACTGGAGCTATTTGACGGAATCTGTGTTGTTCCTACTGTGACAAATGTCTTCTGAGAAAAAGGAGTTTTGCAGAAGCAATTTCCCACCAATCCCCAAGTAATCAGGCTGCACATTTTCAGAAGCGACTTTTCTGAACATTACTACAGATCTGTACGCTGCCACACCTGTTTTTAAGTTAAAGCTATATTAAATAATTGATATCTTATCGGTCTCATAGTCTCATAGTATTTCCTTGATCATTTGGGTGAACTGATCCTTTAAAATAGTTACTCTGAAATTGGTTTTGAATACGTGCATTAGCTCAAAGTGGAGAAAAGAGTGTGCACCTGGGCAGGAAGACGCTCTCGACCACAGAGAAGTCCTGCATGAGAACATCTCTGTCTGGTTTGGAGCTGAGGTTTCCCACAGCGTAGCCGATGCCCAGCTGGATGGCTCCTTTCAGGGCAGAAGCTGTGGGCTAACAAACCATAACAGGGAAGAAGAAAACATATTCATTTGAAAGAAGAACTCAACTAGTTCTTCTATTTACAGTTACCCAACCTATTACCAATTTCTATAGAAATCTATAAAAATCTTCCGCAATGCTAGAATGCTAGTGAGGCTCAGTGGATGGCAACGTCAGTCAGTCGGTCCATCCAGTAGTAGCTTTACTGCTTTAAGTCATCCACCTTGTCAGTTAGCATGATACCTAAACAAGACTAATGCAGTGCCAGCAGCTCTGTGAGACTGTACAGACGCATAGTGGCGATTTGAGTTAACACCAGCATTCTAACATCTGTCAATGCTAACACGCTGATGTTTAGCAGGTAATATTTAGCCGACCAGGTCTACTATCTTGGCTGATCAAATAATTTTTCAGAAAAAAAAAGCACAAACTGAAACATGAGGTTGCTCCACCCATTGTACGCTGGATGTACAAAGATAGGATGTGCAACAAAGGGTTTATCAAACAAGTTGTTACACTGGTCGGCATGCTAGCTTTTGTTAAGTGGCAGGAATCTGACTACTTTTGCAGGTAAACCAAAGTATAAGACAAGCTGAAATATCGACCTGATGATGGAGGTAGAACGAAAAAGTAAAGGGATCATCAGGTGGAAAGTGAGGGGAACATGAATGTTTTTACCACATTTCATGGAAAGCCAGTCAATAGCTGTAAAAACATTTCACTTAGGACAGAAGAAGCTTAATATCATGGTGGAAAAATCAGGCGATACCAAAGTCTGTAGATTTATACTTTGGGAACATGAGCACACAAATTTTATGGAAATCCATCTGGCTGTTGCTGAGCCGCTAAAAACCACAGACGTCGACCTGATGGTGGAATAAGAGGTAAAGTCATGAGGACTCATCCTCTGGAGACGATCGCAAATAGCAATCAAATTCATTGCACTTTATCCAGTAGTGGTTAAGATACATTAGTTCAGTTTGGACCTGAGTGGTGGACAGACTGACATTGACGTTTTCCAGTGTGGCTAAAAAACATTTGTGATAATTCATCAATTTATGTATTTATTATAGAGAATTGTTGAAATAAACCCTTTAATACAACTAAACTGTTCTGATGTCATTTGGATGCACTGAAATCTCTTTGTAAGCTAAAAAAGCTGAGGCTGGTCAACCAATTCACCTTTTCCATCACCCAACTGCTCCCTTCAACAAACATTTCTAGTTTGATATCAGCAGTAATGGTAACCATGAGTATCACCGCCTTCCAAATAGAGGATGTTTGACATCTTTCTTTCCTCGAAAAGAACCTGATAACTAATATTGACGTCTGCTTACCTTTTTATGATCCTTTGACACTTTAGAGGTATTGGTTCCTCTTCCTATACTGTCAGCGCTGGAGGTTGACATCTTTCAGACAGAGAGAACTTGATCAGAGGGAAGCGCAGGTATCCTTCCTCCAACTGTGATGCTGAGTTCCTTTTTTTCCCCTCAGTGATGAGCGACCCGATGCAGTGATTTACCTTGAATGGGCTTTATCGGAACTGCATTTTCCAGCTACGCCACTCCTGCAGATGAGGTAGAGAGAAGAGGAGTTACACAGTGCGAGACGGGTGCGTGAATGTCAATGCAAAGCACACTTTCAAGTGATATATATAAAAAAAACAAATATAAAAAGCCACAGGTTGCATTAGCAGTGCAGAGCTTACAACAATCTCTGCCAGTCAGCTTATTTAAAAAATTCCTTTCTCTGTTTGCGTCTTTCCTGCGACTTACAGAGACTTTGAATGTGCAGACCTCTCTGTCCAAGCACTGCTACAAGTCTGAGGGGCCACCGGTGTTTGTGTGAGTCCTGAGCTCCAGAGTACCTTACAAAAACCCTTAATCCTTATTAAGAAGGGTTGGAAAACCATTACAACATACCCAGTTCCCCCCTGTTTTATAACAGTACGCAAAGGTGACTCAGTGTTTTTCTGACTTACTTACTGAATGTGACCCTTAATTCCCTTGAAGAAATGAGAGTGGTGACCAAAGCAGACAAACACAACAAAATACAGGAAGTGCTGCACTTGATTAAGGAGTAGCTGTGGTGACTGCTGTTGCATAAACATGTCAAATCCAGCTGAAAACATGAACCCATCTTATATTTACAGGAAGGTTTCTCAACATTTTTGTATTCTAACAATTTGGAAACATGGGAGCCGCTCCAGAAATGTTCATATATACTGTATACACATATCCAGAACATTATAATTGTATTTAAAATGTATGAAAGTAATGCTAACAAATGATCAGGATGCAATAACCTCCTGTTGATTACGGATTAATGGATCACAAAACAAACACTGCCACAACAATGAGTCGTAATTAGCAGCATTTTTGTGCTGGAACAGATTAGGCATTCAGCACTTCAACAATGATTAAAAAAGCTCGAGAGGGCAACCTGCCAGTGGATTAGTCATTCTTCTCATCAATCCGGCAAATCTGAAAAAGTGCATCCAGAGAGGAATAGTTGAAACTAACCAGACGAACCAATATTTGCATAATGAAACGTAATCATTTTGGTCTGTAAAGAATGAAACATTTAGAGAAATAGAAAACAAATACTAAAAAAGATTGCTCCCAACAATAACGTTCATTCAAAAAAAAATGCAACAACATGAAGGCTTTTTACTGAAGCATAAAACCTGAACTTTATAATGCCAACATGCCAACCTTCTTGTAGTTCTTTGTATTTGTACATTCAATTCTGTGTGTTTAAACTATATTTAAACACACATTGCAGTACTGCCATGCAGTGTAGTTCCTCACCGCAGCTGTTCCATATATTCACCACTGCAACAGAACAACAATGATTTTCCTGTCATTAGTCTGAGCCTTTGTTGCCTGAACACACAAATGAATCTAGAATCATATTAATGTTCTCTTATTTTAATGAGTTACTGGTATTTTCAGGTAGTAATTTATTTTCTGTTTAAATCTACCAAATCTAAGTTTTGGGCCTTCGGTGCAACAAACAGTGGGTTAGTTGGTTCTTGAAGTTGGTTTGCTCACAACTCAAGTCATGCAAGTGTATGATGAAGCATGAATTTAAATGTGGTTTTCACCATAATTTATTATGTATTATGATTTTATTTCAGACATTTCCAATGCAACATCACCTTTCCTAGAGTCTATTGTCTATTTGGCCTTAATTCAGAGATGGTTTATTGTAAATGATCAATACATACACCATTAATGTACAACATAAACAGTAATGGGCCTAATCCCGAGCTTTGAGTAACTCCACAAGTAACCTTAAATAATTTTGAATTTCTATTATTTATCTGAACATACCGATACTTATGTTTCATGTACCTATAAAGAAGAGGTTTATAAAGTGGCTTGACATACTTCAGTAAAAACTTTTCATGTTTTTTACGTTTCTTTTAAGGCTAGATACTTGCGCCAATGATGCAAACATGAGCTTGTGAAACCAAAAAAAAAATACCTTCCTGTGAAAACTTTTTTTTGTGTATTAAGTGCACTTGCAAACTCCAGCACAGATCCTAAGAGACAAGCCCCTGTTTATTTTAAGTACTGCCTCAGGAAGTGGTATTGTGGTCTGACTTATGTAGAATGAAGCTGTTTCATAAGCGTCATGATAAGAGAGCACAAGGATTTGTCTTGCAGTTCTCCTGGTTGTTTGCATACTTTAAATTCATGAATACACTTTGGGATTAGAGGTTTGAGTAGTGAATGGTGTTAATTATGTGTGTGTGTCTTTGACAGGTCATTTCAGGCTTCCTCTTGAGCCCTGTACATACTGAAATTACACAGAGTGATGTAACAGCACAATGTGTACACGGCGTGGTGGATAAAGCATTTGTAAGTGCATTAGTTTAGGCTTTTACATAATTAGGAAGATTAGATGTATAGCTTACTGTTAAAAGTATTGATACAAATACATTCTTAATCCGTCCAATTGCTGACTAATAATACTCATCACAACCAGACTGAAAAGTAATAATAAATAAAATCCCAAAATAATTGTCCAATCATTGACAAGTAATCATATACTTTAGGTGTATCAGAGGACGTGGATTTTCATGTATGTAATGCAAGCTCATACATACAGCATTCTACTTGAACAACTAGCTTGAATTATTTTGCATAAACTGTAGTTTTCATGTGTCTCATGAAAAGTGATTGTCTTCGTAACAATGACACACATTTTTGTTGACGTCAAAAGATCTCTAACAGGGACTAAGACGCAAACAATAACACCAGTTATCAACACAGATACTTAACATTGACATTGAAAACAGTAGAACTGTCCCAATGTTCTTGCAGATAGACAATGCAATTCTGTGCATTTTGGTCTTAAAATGACAGCTGTACATATAGCTGTGGCTATATGTATTACCAAGATTAAATACTTGTTATGTAAGGGTTCATGCTTTAGGATTTAAAGGATTTAACCGCCGGGAACCACATATATTTTCACAAAAGTTGGTGCAAACCCATTCAGCACATGTAGAGATGGTTCACGTGACAAGGAAAAAAAAAAAGGCCTGCTGCCGTAGCCTGAGGAAAGGTCAAAGCAGGCTCAGCCAATCCTCGTCAGAAAAATGACCATAGAGGTTTACTGTGAAAGCAGTGTATTACAACCCATATTTAAATGTTTTGTTTTGCAGCGACCTCTAGTGGCCATAGTAATTACCATGGCAGCAGAGGAGGAAATCCCATGAAGTAGTATAAAGAGTGACACAGGGAGGTGTGGACGGTAAGGTCAAACAAAAACATGACTTTTACTGAGGAGACTTCTGTTTATGTCCAATGTGAAACCTAAAGTCAACTGTAAGTTATTTTCATATACAAATGTAGCTACTTACTTCATGTATGTGACATAAATCATGTTCGAAATGTAAGTATCTATATATATACTGATACTTCACTCCTAGTAAGTTTAAGTAACATAGTTATTTTTGCCCAAATCACAATATTTCCCGGAACCTAACCAAATGGTTTAAGTGCCTAAAACCAACCCAGTACCTTTCTTGCCTAAACCTAGCTGCGTATACAACGAAGGCCCAACCGTTATGATGTTTTGAGAATGGTGATATATGTTGTTTTGCAACCCACTGGTAGTGTTGGGCAAGTTACTTTTCATATTACTAGTTATCTACATTTTAAACTAATATATTGTGTTACAATATTACCTTCTGCGTAGAGTAATAAATAACTTATTACACTACTTTTTAGTTACTTAAAAAAAAGCCCAAATAATCCATATAGAAAGATTAAATAGCTGAGATATTTTTAAATTAAAGAAAGTCCTTGGACACATGGATGAGCAGGCAGACAAAGGATCAAAGTCTGATTTATTATGATATCACAATAATATTTTTCAATTGTAGGCTTAGTCATATGAAATCCTATAGACCTATACCTTCTTTAATGTAGCCTATAATGACATGACAAGAGAAAAATCTCTTTTTCTATACTATTTTATTTTAGCCCACAGAACAATAAATGCATGGACATACTTTAAGGTTAATTAAAATGCGCTCGGAGGACTAGGCTTCATCATTAGGCTCATTTCAGTCACACAGAGACCGATCAAAGAACGTCCAGACTCGTCTATATTAAACCCATATTAATATGGTCATGTTGGTGTGGATGAATCCTTAAAAAAACAACAATAAACACTTCACATTGATCTGTAAATTGGATTTTAATGTGTTACATGACATAACTGTAGTAATCCGTTATATTACTCCGTTACCGCTAGAAGTAATATATTACTGTAACGAGATGCTTTTGTAACGTGTTTCCCCCAGCACTGCTCACTGGAGATCAACTTTTTCAGTTGAATTAGTATGAGCATTGTTGAGATATTTAAACAAAAAAAAGCCAAACAACAACCTCATGGTGGAACCACAGGAAAATAAGGAGATCGCCACAGTCAGTAGGATTCATCCTCTGAGGACCATGAATGTTTGGTCCAAATTGGAGGATCATCCAAGAGACTTTGCAGTCCCTATAGTAAAATCACTAGCATGGCTCAGACAATTTGCATGATGGCCAGCATGTATCACATAATTCATGTTATCAATTACCAGTTGACTTTTTACTATCAATAATAACTTCAATGGAATTTCCACACCATAGAAAATAGTTGGTTATGTAATAGTAAATACCTTTATAGTCATAAATATTCATTTTATAAATAATAGTATCCTCAGTGGTGACCACAGTCTATAATTTTAATATACCCTTTTTAAACATTATATATACACAAGACATTCGATCGATGAGGATACACTAAATGTGAGAGACACCTATCAGTATAATGAAACAGCATCACCTTAAGCCTCCAAACTGAACCATAAAGGTCATCAGCACCTCTGGAAACTTCAAACTTCAACTATAAGTGATCATTATAACCTCCATGAAGGCAGGAGATATTACAGCACCCCACATTACAGTCTTAGCCAGGTGTCTAGTGTATCTCTTGTATATGTGACTTGTCACTCAGGTGAACTCAGGTGAATATTTAAACTGCACGCGCTCACACAACATGCACACTGCAGGTCTTTTGCATGCATGTAAACGATGACAACCCCATCCAGCTTATTACAGACGTTTTACTTTCTGTCTCCGACTGAAGGGAAGTGGAGCTGATTGCCTCGTGTGATACCATCGCCAGCCCATTTTCCTCCTGAGCCACACACGACCAGCCTGTGTGGGCTGCCTGACACTGTTATAATGATTTTTATTTCTTATTAATCATTGATGACAGTGGATAAATAAGTACAAGCCTACAGCTCAATGTGACTGATGAAAAAAAGAAATGAAAGTTTAAAAAAGTGGCTCCATCGTCACTTTAGAACAGAGCTGACAGGAAATGAACGCTCTTTGGCTTCTTACCTTAACAGGCATGGTCATATGTAGACGGTGATGAATACAGGTCAGCGAAACAGCCCCAATGTTGTGTGTCGTAAACTCTGTGGCAGACTGACTGACTGTGGTGAGATGGGGAGCAAAGTGCTGCAGCATTGAACAGCATCCTCACCACTTCCTCTCTCTCTCTCTCTCTCTCTCTCTTTCTCACTCTCTCTCTTTCTCACCTCCCACTGTTGTAATATTCCCCAGCACATATGAGTCAGACACAGTTGTTGTTGTTAGTATTTAATATCCATGTCTGTGCGAGACAAACGTTGGGAAGACGTTTTCCACGTTGTCTTGTCGTATACCTGTTACCAAAATGTGACATGTACCTTTTATTTTATCTTCGCTGTATATTTCTTACTTTCATGAAACATTTTTGATATGCTGCTAATGATGACTATATTGTAAAGCTTTTCATAACGCATTTGGTTGTAGAAATGATGTTTATGATTGAGATAATCATGAGTGACGTCTTACATTTATCAGACCTTTTCGTTCAAAGTGAGTGATATTGATGTTGTAAGCTACTGCTGCCATGGTTTGGGTTTTTCGGTTTGGTTATTTCCTGTTTAATTTTGTAATTCATACCCTCATGTTTGACTTTCCACTTCCTCCCTTTGGCAGCTTTTCCCACCCCATTTTTCTGTGTACATCTGTGTCTCACTAATTAATGCCCCTGTAAGGTTGGTCGAGGGCTGGAGGCAACAATGAGGCTCTTCAACTCTTCGGCATGTTCCTTCACAATCACAATATTGCTAATGGAAAGACATTCTGCACCTTTCTACGGCGTCTGTAGATGTATTATTTCTTTTAAAATGATCCGTCTAGGCTACAGACCTTTAAAGGCGTCATTTCCAGATTATGGAGAGAATCCGAAGGTAGCTCCAAAAACACAAGAGGCGGCAACACCTGCTGCTCTTTGCTAGCTATCCTTGACTTTAGTAGCCACAGCTAGGTAATATGCTCATCGCCCAGTTAGCCGTTGAGTCGGTGGCCCTGGACCAGGACCTTGGATTACAGGATGAATCACCAAAGGCGACAGGGCCAAGCTCAACTGGATTTGGCCACCTGACGTGAGAATGAAAACGAGTGGACACTGAACTGGGACTGAACACAGCCTCTAAGATTGACAGTGGTCAGTTTCACAACGAGGGAAACAGTTTATGGCAGCATAAAGGTGTGGAATAGAAAAGAGAAGGGGACATTAGGCGCATACTTGCTGTTCACAGCTCTAACAACACGTCTGTGAGCAGAGATTGGAGATACCCATCAAGTCAATATTCTCTTTGGTGTCTTTCCAGGCTGCTAAATAGTCTATTTTTCTTCCCCGAATCAGCAGCAAAGCTGAGAGTCATGTTGTGTTTTGCCAGGCCCGCCGTTATTATATAACCCCATGTTAGATAAAAAAAATCTCTGATACTGTTATTAAATGAGACATATTATGGTCATTTTCCGCTTCATAATTTCAATTTGGGTTATGACTCAAACAGGATTACATGTTATACTGCTCAGAAAATGCATCAGTTTTCTCATATTGTCAAATGCAGCAGCACTGTGTTCAACCTCTGTGTGAAACGCTCTGTTTTAGATCTTTAAACCCCGCCCCCCCTTGAATACCCAGTCTGCCGTGATTGGCCAGCTCACACACGCCTGCGCCAGCACCTCTAACGTCAACAGAGCAGTGGTGCTAAATCAACTCTAATGTGCCAAACTAGCTGCTGTGCGCAAATTATGCAAATGTTTGACATGGTGAAGTTGTATGATGACAATGGTGAGACTATGAGGCGTTTAAGCAGCAATGTTCTCTGTGGGAGAGAAGAGCTCCTGTGTGTGCAGACAGGTGTTCTTTGAAAAGTATGTCAGAGTGTCAATCAGCAGAATGAAGAGGGTGTATGCTTGTTCCTTATTGCAGGAGTTGTTCCACAGAAGACAAAATGCACAGACTGAAAATGGACATTAAGTGACAGTCTGGCATAAAAATGACTTCTCAGACACAGCGTCAGTGTTTCCTTTTGACCTCTAGGGGGTGCTGTTGCATCTCTGCTACACCTGCCAACCCATCTAGTTTCCATCTTTTATATAAGTCATCTTCTCCCATAAACAGCAACGCTGCTGTATGGTGATACTCTGGACTCTTTGAAGCTGCTGTGCACTGTGTTCATCCTCATTTTCGGAGATTTTGCATTTTCATTTACTCTTCCCCGCTTTGTTTTTTAGTTCCTCATTTTTTTGCGCTCACTTTTGCATGATTATTCACCATCGATTTCTCACCCTCCGTTTCACTGCTGTCTTTCTTCCTCTTTTTTTCCCTCCCCTGTTTTTTTCCCCCCGCTAAGTGGGCCAGAGTTCGAGTTGTTGGAGGTTTGTTTGGGAACACCAGAGGGGACAGGCTGCCTGTGAGTCGGCTGTCGAGATGGTGACTTGAGGCCATCAGATATCAGCTCAGTCCTCCTGGATTCAACACATAACCTTTGTCATGTTTGGCAGCAGTACGGCTGTGAAGGTGCAGACCTGCTGATTTGTGTATGACGCCACAGTATTTCCTGTTTCTCCCCACATATACTATAATACTTACTACAATACCTTACTGGGATTAGAACTAATGCTCTCAGGGTTTCTCAATGAGGATCCCCCATGATCAAAGAATGTAAGGGTGTGTCATAATGTAAGGCCAACGGCTCTGAACCTTTTAGACTGCACCCCTTATGAACAAGCTGAATACATGCACTGTATGTACGGTGGCTGCATCAAAAAGTGGTTTTTGATTGAAGTATGGATGTTGTCTTTGTTAGTTGAGCAAACTGAAAAATTATTTTATCAATGATGATTCTGTCTTTGGTCTTGGATCTGATAAATAGACTAATCTATCAACTATTTATCTCCACAAGCGCTCAACGCATCTTTCTTCAATTAATCCTTTAGTCTATGAAATGGCCAAAAATAATCTGAAGAATGCGGATCACAGTTTCACAGAGGCCAAAATTACAACTTCAGATTTCTTCTATGGTCCAACTAATGGTCCAAAACCCACCACTCTTCATTGACTATCATAATTGACAAGAAAAGCAGCATTTAGGAAGCTGACATAAACAAATGCCTGACATTTAAATTAATCGGCAACACTTATCTCAGGTGTCACCTACAAACTGGGATTGGGATTGTAGAGATCTTCAGTGCTGTCAGGTTGTGTGTGTGTAAAGCACCAGTTTGTAGCATCTTTGTGTTCTATCAGAATCAGCTTTATTGACAAAGCAAGTGAATACATACAGCACAAGGAATTCAACTCTAAGTGAACCTCCAGACTAAAAGACATACAGCACAAGCTCACTGGATTTGCCGATATTGAAGTTCAGGTGATTGTCATTGCACCATGTGTTGGTGTCTTCACTACACTCCCTATATGATTGATTTATGATGGTCAGTAGGGGAATACAACCTCAAGGTAGTAATTGTAGTTTTTCTATAGTTTTCTGAAAACGTGTTTAAATGGGGAGTGAGACTAAACGCTTGCAAAAATTTGGAGTGAACAACATTTAGGAATAACTCCACAGCTGGCCCTGGGCCCATGTGGAGCTGGACATGTCGAGGAAAACATAAGGTTATGTAACGGCTATCTCATGTTCTGTCACGTCACAATATGTATAATCACAGAATATATTTGTTGTTTTATCGTAATCTACTGAAAGAAAATTCCACTACCTTTACTGGACATTAAAGCAATATTATGTCACTTTTTTTGCTGAAAATAACATCTTCAAAATCACGTTGATGGTACAGTGTCTTGTAATAGGATGAATGTGTCAGCAATGCCCGCCCCCCATCATTTGTTCATGTAGCTTCAGTGAGAGGGTAGGATCACAGCGTCACACATGTTTACTTCAACATACAAGTTTTCAACCCAAAAACTTTCATATAACTCATATTACTGTGTTCTTTCATGGTACACATGACCTAAGCGCAACCCATCAAGTTGAACTGATTGCAACGAAGGATGAGACAGACCTCGATGAGAGTATTTATTTTTGGATGACGAAACTCGGCTGTGCGTGTTGTGAGTCTGAAAGTTTCTCTGACTTCAGAGTGTGTGTGTTTATTTGGGTGTGTGTGAGCAAAGTATCCTGACGAGGTGCTTCACTGCCCTCGTCAACCACAATATTGTGGAAGTCAGAGCCACAACATGACGACTCAGAAACAGGGGAGTTTTATTTTTGAACCATTTACTAAACAGACTCTTACTGATAATAGATGTCAGCGCAACCTCTGACACATATTTTTGTCAAAATCAACAGTTTGTGTTGTTAAGCAACCTAAATGCAAATTGGGATTGCACATTTGTTAATGGCGACACAGTTTTTGAGTTTCAGGTTCATTTAGTGGTATGTTGATGCAGCTGTGCTCATCAGACACAGTCGGAAATCAGAATCTGCCCTCAGTGCTGCTGGGAGACACCTAAAGCAAACACACAGAGACAGGTCGCAAATGAACACATGTAGAAAACTATGAAGTCCAACCATCAGAGAGTGCTGGGTATTGACGCTCTGCAATCCGCACAATTTTACTGATTTTAAGGTGCATGAGGTGGTTCTGCTGACACTCTGACATCATTTACAGTGACACTATACACTGCCTTTAGTTTCCTGTAGAGTTGAGAGTGTGCAACACACTTACAGCCTTCTAAAGAAACTCTAGTCAAACTTCCTTTCACCTAAAATCTTATACTTTATTTAACTTATCTAGAATACATGTTGTTATTTTATTCATTACTTTCACTTTATGCCTCCACCATGGAGGTTATGTTTTCACCAGTGTCCCTTTTTTTGTTGCCTGTTTGTTGGTGGGCTGGTTGAATCAGAATCCATAAAACCTACTGAGAAAGGCTCTTATATATGAGTACAAGTTGATGTGGATGCTCGATCTAGCAGTCATCGGTGGTAAAAATGTAGAGGGATACAGGACTGTTGAGTTTAATATTGGAACAAGCTTGACTGCATTAAAGGGGGCTGTTGGGCCTTGGCAGAGGTTTGCACTGTGTTTTGGAAAATCTTTTTTGGGATGTTTTCAAGGTTTTTGGTTTTGTTGCACATTTCTTTTTCCATGTACTTTCTAATCTTAGCGTCTTTGGATGAAATGTGCCATCATCATTACTTTAAAATGAGTCACTAGTACCACTAAAATTATTACTTGTATGTTATTACTAATTATTATTTCAAATAAAATAAAAAAAAAGATAAATGATAAAATGACTTTATTTAATGAATCTCATTTTACATGGTTTAAATCCTACAAATACATGTCAAAAGTCAGAGATTAAGATATAAGTGCCGCACACTATACCTGGTTTTCCAGGTGGTCGATGTACTGCAGGCGTCTGTCAAGCAGTCTGTCTTGGGCTGAAACCAGCGCGCTCAGACTGGCGAGCCGCCGGGCCTGTTTATCGATGACAGCCTGCATCACAACAGAGACATCGGCCCGGGACAACAGTCAACTGTGTCAAGTCTACTGATAAACGTGTCTGCTACAGCACAGACGCTACAAAGAAACCAACACAAAATGAACAGAAAACAAGATTAAGCAAAAATAATGCAATAAACTATATGGCCAAAAGTATGTGGACACCCCTGTCCACGTACTCTCCGTTTGCTGACTTCCAGGTTTGTGTTAGGCCCCTTAGTTCCAATGACAGGAAATCTTCATGCTAGATAGTTTGCTTCCAACTTTGTGGCACCAGCATATACAGTACATGACTCTTTCCTGTTTCAACTTAACAACAGACTGCCCTGAATACAGCTCAGAATCAGCAGTCTTTATATGTTTTTGTGTTGGCATCACTGTTTAATATTTAAGTTCTTAGTTCTTAGTTCTTAGCTCACCTTCATGGAGCTGACATGGAGCTGAGTTTGACCCGCCGTCCTCGGCTCAGTCAGGCTCTTCACTTTCAGGACGATCCGGTTCATCCGCTGCTGCGTGGCTCCCTGCTCCGCCTCCAGATCCTCCAGGCCCTTCTGCAGATCTTTGGCTGCCCTCCACAGCCTGTCCCCTCTGGCATCCATCATCTGCAGGTCCTTTCTCACCTGACAAACACAACGTTACACCACAGTATTTGTCAAAATAATATTCTTCATAGCGTGTACCTGATACAGTTTTCTTTCTGGACATGTACAGTATTTTTCTTTTCTCTCTTGTTACAAACGTGCCATTAAATAACAGTCTGGAATGCCTTAACTACCAACTAACTATGAACACCTTACAGACTGTGACTAATAACATTATTCATTAATTTAGCTTATATTGCATTGTTTTTATTTTTTCATTCTTTTTTTTAACGTTTCGTAGTTCAGGTTTGTTTCATCTTCGCTGTCACATGTTTGATTTAACTTGAATTTGCCCTGCTGTGCAAAAAAATAGACAATTGCAATGTTACAAACAAATAAAAATGTTTGACAACAGAAAGCAGCTTTCAGTGAAAGAGGTGGACATCAGAGCATCTGAGACGCTGAGGAGCCTCTGACGGGGGCTGAACACCCTTGTTTCGTATAATGAGGATTAAATTGAATCATAAATCAATCACTTATTCTTATAATACATTTCAGTTGATAGTGCATTTCTAAAATGAAGGGAAAAAAATAAGTTAAAACAATTAAATAGATAAAAAAAACTAAGATAATAAAAAATAGATGAAAATGATATAATAACTACAAATCATTTCAAGATCAAGGCCAGCAAAAGGATACAGGATATGGTGAAGTGTATGTTAAGGTGTTTTGTGGAGTTATCTGTTCTTTTAACTTTGAACCTGTCAAGTTAAACATAAAAGTGGGCTTCAGAAGAAAAATTAGAAGTCAGTTCCCTTTTCTAGAATAGAGTTCAAATGATAAGCTGAATTAGAGGATCATAATTGGCAGCTTTGCTAATGAAAATGAATCTTTTCAATTCCTACTTCCAAATATGTGTGAGCTGTGGAAAATCCTGTCAGTCTGTAAGTCAGAAACCACAGATGTCTGGATGTTTGTCTGAGTTACTTGATAATTCTTTCGAACCTGCCTGTGAGTCCGTCCTGCCTGTGAACTCTGCTTGAGAAGGCTCTCCAGGCTCCTCATGGCTCCGTCCAGCTCTGCTACCGCCTGCTCTCCCTGTCTCTCCAGCCGCTCAGCGTTCTCCTCCACCCCCTGCAGCAGGTGAGCCAGTCCCAGAGAGAGCATCCTCAGCTGGGCCACCGGGACTTCACCTGCCTCCTGTGATGTGGATGGGTCACCTGGTGGAGGGGCGCGGTGGGCCTGACACAGTCCCACCAGCAAAACGGAAAGATGCAGCACCTGGCTCGCCCTCATCCTCCAGGATCTGATCAGGTCGAGACTGAAAGTCCCTTTTGAGTCAGTCGAGTCAGACCTTAAGATCTAGATCCTAAAACCTGAGAGCCCAGGACCAGATCTGATCAACATACCAGATCTGTGGATTCAGACAGCAGCTGCTTAAGAGCTCAGGAGTAGTGAGGAGGTGAATCCACATCTGCAGAGCCCCTAGTATCCTGTCGTGCCTCAGATGTCCCCTGAGGAGGTCTGGAGCTTGACAGTGGTGAAGTATAGAGGGATGAGGTGAGGGAGGAGAGGCAGACAGAGAGATGGGGGAGTTCCCAAAGTGATGCATGTGCTGTAAAATAGGAACATTTAAACCAGAACTCGGAAAATCAGTTGAGACATTATTTAAAGACTACATGAAATATGAACAACATTTTCTGTTGCTTATAAAAGCTAATAAAGTGCATCATTGAAGTGAGCGCTGCTGGTCCACAGTTGTCACTGTGACACTTCTCTCCTCTCTCAAGCGAGCCTGTGTTGAATGTGACCATTAAAATAAAGCAAGAGAGACATCTGCTGGCTGTTTGAGGAGCTGCAGTTAATTCCTCTCCTTGTTCTGGGTTGTTAAGGGACATCGTCTCTCTTCACACCAAGCCAGTGATTAGCAATAGTTTACCTTATAGTTTTCCAGTTGGATGTATTACTTTAATTACTTACATCGTGCAAGATCCCCCCTCTTATCACTAACTATACAACATATTTTCAGCCCCAGTTTTTCAGACAAATATCTATGAGGCAGATTCAAACCCGGACCAAGTTCATGCTTAAAGTGGCTCTAACTGATTTTTTTTACGTTAAAGGTCCAGTGTGTAGGATTTGCTAGTGTTATGTATCCTCAGAATGAGCCTTACATATCTACAGAGGCAGCGGGCCCATCATGTTGCACTGTTTCTACAGTAGCACAGAAAAGTCAAGCCAAACACTGAAAAAGCTCGAAATAACAGTGGATCAGATGAAAAGTGAATAGGGGATCACATGAATACCTGTATGTGAAATGGGTCGCTTACAACATCTTTAAGCTCATAATTTGGTTTTCAAGTCTGTAATTTTATTAGTCTGGCTCACTCTAGCTGTTGCATTTATTTCAGACCAAGAATGCAGCTGTTTTCAACAACAACGGCCGCAAACCACATTATGTTGACACGTTTAGTGACTACCTGGCTCACGTAGTGAAACATTTAGCGGTTTAAGAACACCAAAAGCAAAACTGAAAGAAGAGTGATTCAATCTATATTAATCTGTTGGACAGAAGCACAACATTAAATCAGTGCTCATGTTGCTCCGGGGAGCGGTAAAGGAACAGTTCACTGTAAAATCAAAAATACATTTCATTTTTCTTCTTCCAAACTCGAATAACTCAAGTAAATAAGCTAGCTAATGTTATAGCTCAGCTGAGGAGGATGCCGTTAATGTTAACACCCATGATAAGTGGATGCAATTGCCTACATGAAACTGCTAACAACAAGGTCTGTAGATTATCTTGAGCAAAAAGGGTCATGCTTTCTTGAAAGTGATTTAATTAATCACAGTCTGATCTAGTTTGATAGACGGCAGACATCTTCAAAATTCGCCAACTTACATAGAACATGACATATTCTATAACAGACACAATATGTACTTTTGATTTTGGAGTGAACTATTCCTTTGAATATGACCAAAAATCTACCTAAACCAAAAACAGCTGGCAAAATGAACACCAGTACTCTCTCCCACCCACAGGCTCTGATCTCTACAGTGCCCCAGAGGAACACAGATGACTTCATCAGAGCTTGTTTGTTTCTAGTAACAAAGCTGATTACCACAGAGTAAATCTGCCACTTTGGCTGTTTCCTGCTCATCAATGTTAATTATCGGTTAACTGTATAACTCACTGTACTGTGTAAAAGTAGTTTTCTTTTTGTATGTATTCGCTGTATTGTTCTTTTTTACTCAAAGCACCACGCCAATAAAGCCTTGTTGAATTCAGTTGGATGGAGACAAAACCCGACTTCCTACTCTCAGACTCAGGCTGACAGAGCTGCTTTGTGCCAATGAGGGACAGACCAACAAACTGTTCTTTGAATTGTTTTGGAGCCGGGGCAGGCCTAATGCACAAACGACACTATGTCAACCCATAAAGCCTGATTTATAAAGGAGAGAAGGCGTCAGTCTCAGCCCACTCCTTCTTCCTGGCATTCAGGATTCACGATAAAGCTACAGGGAGGCAGTGTGACTGGGCCACTGCAGGAGTGAGGCTGTCTGCCGACCGCCGTCCAACAGTAAGTCAGCATGGTTTTTATTCTAACAGACATTTGAATGACTTAAGGATTCGGTGTTTCAGAAATGCAATAGCAAATCTTTGAATATTGCCTTCACAGTCACTTCTGTCAGATGTTGTGTTTCTCCAAAATACTACCTTTTCAAAAACGGAAGAAGCTTAACCTGACTACATTTCTTTGTTTTCTGTGTATCCAGTCCGTATCGTAGTTGTTAAGTAAACCAAATCAACATAGAAATGTTCTAATCCGTACAAGACATTATAACCTTTCAACTTAAAATGCAAGATTAAGCTAATGCTTAATGATAAAATATAAACTAGTAAAAACCAAAAAGCGATGAGGACATAAAAGTAGTGGAGATGTAATAAAGTAGCAAATGCTGGAACTCTTGGAAAAAAGATGGCTGAAATCTTAAAAAATCATGTAGACTACAAAAAACAAAAAAAAAAAGATAATAGCCAGAGCAATGTGGAAATAATGAAAAAAAAAAAGCTTTTAGTTACACGTTTTGCTTTTTTAAATGGAATATGAGAAGAGCTAAATCACTCACATGTCTGTGTGCTCAGTATGGTGCTGGAGCCAGCAGGCGATTGTCCTAGCTTAGCATAAAGACTGAAGGCAACTGGAAAACACACAACACTTGGATCTGTCCAAAGACAAAAAAAAAAAAAACTGTACTACCAAAAAAAAAAAAGCTCGTTCGAAAGCTCACCAATGAACATGTTGTATCTGTAAAGCAGGCATGTAACAACTAGCTAAAATGTGTGCTTTAGCTAATAGTTGGCACCAGGCTAGCTCTCTCCCCCCTGCTTTCAGTCTTAATGCCAAGCTAGGCTAACTGTCTCCCGGCTTCAGCTCTGTTATCGAAATAATTAAAGCTCAATTTGTTTTTGTTTTTTCTACAATGTATAAAATGTTTTTTCTAAAATGTATAAAAATCAAATCAAATGTAATTGCCTCATTCGGTCAGGCAAGCGACCCTTTACATCTGGGTCGCTGTATGCCACTGATGCCATTCACTGACAACCTATTAAGTTGTGCACCAAGTATGAAGGGCAGCCAGATCGTTAAATATACTAACACGGTGATGGAGGTGCTAAAGAGGGCCTGGTTTAATGAAAAGTAGTGGAAACATAAGGGATTCAGAACACATGCACACACCTGTCACTCCGCTGGCCAGAGGCACATCGATCTGGTCAAGTAATGAAGAGGAAAAACTCCAGACCACCTTGTTTCTCACTAGGAGAGATTCATCTGAAGGGAGTCTTATGATTGCAGCCAGGGGAGCCCATTAGATCAGCTCTCAGGAAATGTGGCTTTGACTTGGAGTACGCAAATTTTTCGTTCTGTACCGGATATGACGCTTCATACAAGGGTAACAAAAAGGTTTAACACGTCCGCAGTATGTTGGTTTTCAGCTTGACCAACTGAGGGGATCCAGAACAGCCGAAGCAAAACGTGCGAAGCTATTTCAGCATGCGTCATGGATATCCGTATCAAGGGTTGTTCAGGTACGGATATTATGTCTGCAAAAGTGATTGAGGGAGTTTTGTAAAGCATAATTAAAGGTGGTCACAACAGCTGAGCACTGATGATACTGCTTTGCTTTTGGTGGTGATGTTGAGTCATTGAGCTACTGAAACTGGAGCACAGGAAGTGGATAAGTTTAGTCTACTTTTTGTAGAAATGCAGACACATACGCATCAATGCCGCTGCAGTTTAGCCAAAACTTTGTTGTGTGCATGCATAAATGCCTGCATGTGCATCTTACATGCCAGATACATCCATTTTATGTGTTTGAGTATGTGTTAGCTGTGTGTGCGCAGAGCAGTGAGGCCAGCACACAGGCATGTATGTGCTGATCAAAGCTCTGTCACATGATGTCGTGGCGCCCACAGGGGCTGCTGATGGCCGCAGGGCTGCTGGTGTCCTGCGCTCAGGTTGGAGCCCTCAGTGCCGGTGGAGAAAGAGAAACGAAATGAAAGAGGAGCATTTAAACATTGGTGTTTGGATCCAAAATGTTATGCAGTATAGTTTTTTTGTCAATATATTAATTTATGAGCTGCTCACACAAATAACAACAATTCATTCATCTGTTTCTACATGATCCCTGGCAAATAAATCCAATAAAACAGATAAAATATTCAAATCTATATAATCCTTTGTATATTCATACATTTAAAAAGAAAAAATAAGTCAAAGAAAGTAAAACAAGCTCTGACAAAACCTGATGAAACTAATTAGCAAATGAGACACTTGTAGAAGGGCCTCATATTTTCATCTATCACCGTTCCAGGGGTGCAGGAATATCGGCTTTTATTTAATTGCAACAGTAACTTTTACCTACAGATGCATTCGGATTGGTGGTGTGTGCTGTGGGAATCCAGGAATTTGAACCTGCTCTTCCACCACAGTGCTTTAATGCTCCTAACGCAGCCCCTCAGTCACCAGGTCTCCACCTTTCATACAGGCCCCACCAAGTCAAGCATGCCTTGACTCCCAGGGGTCAGGTCAGAGGTAGGGAGGCTGAACAGCTGGCAGGGGTCACATGCCATGATCACGCTTGATATGTCATGCCTCTGTGGATCAAGCATGTAAAAACTGACACCCCAGCACACAGGATCGGGCGTGTTATTGTAGTGTGATTCCCATTAAGCAGGCTCCAGCAGATACATGCATCGCCAACCGCTCTGCAGACCGCAGGACTGCGCCTGGCGCGAGGCCTGAGCATGTCGTGCTCACTTTAGCTCGAACATGCACAGGCTCTGAACACAATGGCTCGCAGGGATTGAGTAAGAACTGAAAATTTATTATGCAAACCATTTATGTGACATGTGAAAGTGGAATGACTGACGGGTTTAAGAGGCAGCGGGGGAGCACAGCCATGACCCATAAATCATCTGCGATGCGCTGAGGAGATAATTTATTCACTGCTGGCACCTTAATCTTTACGTCCAAGACAGAAACAATCTGGATGTTAGTGTGCTGAGCTGATTATATGCACACAATCAGCCCTGCAGGATCCTGTCTTTGCAGGCAACCTGCACTACACTTGTCAACACCATGCATTTGGTTCAATACTATCTCTATATGCATTGAATATGAGGTGCACGCATACATCATCATAAGGGCGTGTAGAATATATATACGACTTGGAAAAAAAAGTAAACCATTATTAAACCATTAATCATCACTGATTAGCTTAGGAGATAATTAATTCACTGCTTGCTGGCACCGTATTTTAACAATGTTTACATCCAAGTCAAAGAGAGAGGACCACAAAGACCTATATGGTCGCCTGCCGATTGTGTAAAATGTCAGACATTTAGCCTCCGGCTAATTCACAGCTAGTTATTCCACTATGGTCTCCAGCTAATTGCTAGCTTTACTTTGCTAGCGTTGGGCAAGTAAAGTGTAAAACCTGAAGTCCGATAAAATAGGGACACAGTATGAAAAAAAAACAAAAAAAACAAATATGAAATGTGCTAATCCTTTTTGACCTACACTCAATTGAAAACAATACAAAGACACACAATATGTAATGTTTTACCTCATCAACTGAATAGATTTTTGTGAATAAATTCTTATCCTTGATTTGATGCCAACACTATCATGGCTTTCACATCTTCTTGTGTCTTGTTGTCTCTTTGTATTTTGTATTTAAGCCTGTGCTGGTTTGTCTGCTCTTGTCCTCGCGTCAGTCCTGTTTTTGTTCACCCGTCTCCTGTGCCTGTTCCCCGCGTGTCTCCTGTGCTCCTGATTGGTTCCTTGCGGTTTTCTGGTTTGTCGTCACTTTCTGTATTACTTTGTTTATTTCCTTTGCCTGCCAGCTTTAGTCACCTGCCTTTTTATTGTTCACATTGATGTACTGCATGGAATTTGGACACTCAGCTAATTAAAGCCCGCCTTTTGTTATACATCCTGCCTGCCTGTATGTGTCTGCATCTGGGTCCACACCTCTGACAACCATAGCGTGGCGTCAGTGTAAAAGATCAGTGGACTTGCCTGCAGTGCAGACCTGTAACATTGAAAATGCGCATTATGAAGCGCCATATACAAGAACAGAGACCCCATTGACCTTGATGAGCAACTGAGGAATATCAATGTTGCATATCAAGGAAAAATGTGTAACCTTAGCAGTGGGTGTCCTCAGTTCAGTCAGGGTTGTGCAGTCAGAGGTTTTCTGGGTGCATCTTCTGGAAACAAAGATAATGATAGCAGAGGCTGAACCAAAGCACCAACGTTCTGAGTGTCTAAATGAATGATGTAGTGCTCCATCTTAAAATCTTAACAAGAAGACGGCTGTGGTGGATCAATGGGTCAACGAACCCGTCTAGAAAAGAATCAGCATGGTGTCAGCGTCATTGTGAGCATGTTAACGCCCACTGGAGTGCCTAAATCACACAGTGCTGCCAGTCTGAAGACTCATGGACTACGTTATGACTTATCCCCTCGTATATTCAACAGTGCCACTTGCAAAGTTGCATATACAGTCTAACTATAACAAGCAAAAAGAAATAAAAGTGGAGCGGAGTTGGGATCAGCCAGCAGCAGCTCCCACAGATAACTGTGTCAGACACCTCAGTCACACAAGTAAAAAAAAACCTGCCTATGTCAGCTATATTCAGAATTTCGAGTGGATTCACAGTAGCATGATATTTGCAGGCTAGGTTTTTGTTTTGCTCTGTCATGCTGGGTCTTTGTGTTTTGTTTTGTGGATCATGAATACAGATTACTGCTTTAGATACTGTCTGTCACACAGGCGCAAAAAAAAAAAAAAAATATGTCAGCTGAAGTCTTTGTGGTATTTTCATTTGCAACTTTGAACACAAGCCACGATGTGAGGTTCATTCACACAGTCTGTATCATCATCAGTTTGACAAGGAGGCTGATCTTCTCATTAGTTTACCGAGGAAACAGAATTTTAAGGCTACAGCTGTCAAATACTGTCCCCTGAATGGTGGTTCCCGTCATAGGACACCAACGTTTTTTTTTCTCTTCCCCATAAATCTCTCCTCCTCTGGCCCTCAGAGTGCAGCCTGGAGTAACTCCTGTTGGGAGCCTGTGCTGCCAAAAGCAAACTTTTGCTTCTAATTAAGTGAGTTCCCTGCTGGGACCGATAGAAGGCTGTGATGGAAAGCCAGGGCCTCGCTGACAGGTGACACTGCCTCTCTTATGGCTGCATGAGGAGGCGCAGATGGATCCAACCCGATGATGAAACTCTGGAGTTATTGCTGGTATGCGACATTACACAGACAGCCCTTCGTGTCGTTGTCATTTCATATTTCACAATGACCAACAGTTCAGGATTTCTGCAAATATACTTTTGTTCAGCTTTAATGTGGCGACCTGTTTGGCCCTACATTATATTTTCTAAATGTATTACTAACTAAAGCCTCAAACCTGACCTGTCATACGTCTCTGCTATGGAACTTTTGCCTGAACTAGGGACTAGGACTAGGTAGACTACCCCGACCCCTGACTTAGACCTAGGGATTATTCTTCCTCGATGTTCAGAGTTAGTCTCTAGACTACAATGTCACTCCATCATCAAGTCATCTGTTTGTTCTGGGGTGAGTATGTTGGTACTTCAGTCATTTTGTCTCTAGGTGAGGACCAAATTACTCCCGGTCTGGGAAAAGTGAGGCATGGTGTAGACACCTGAGAAGGTTGAGGGAGTCTTGTAGCTATAGAACATGAAAACACAATATGAAAATAATTGTATTTTTTCAAAGTAATTGAAGTACAGCTTAAAATGAGCTAATATTTAAGTGCACCGTTTTTAAGTGTACTCAAACACACGTATAATGAAGTTAAATTAAAATACCCTTAAAAAAGCCATACTAAATGTGTTTTACAAAGGACATTAAGTATACTTTGCATCATTACTACTTTAAGTATACAAACTTACAAAACGTACATTTAAATACCTCTTACAGTATTGCCGAATAAGTACACGTTTAGTACAACGAAGCTGAACTGAATGACATCTATTTTTGAGAAGGTAAAAGTATATTTGTAATAGCTTTTGTAAACTTAAATTATAGTTCTAATATAATTAAGTATGACAGTCTTTTGCAGGAGCCTCTCAGTGGTTAGCTGAGTTAACTTGTTTAGGTTTACTGCTCTTTGTGGCAGGTGGGGGGAAAAAACCCCAGTGGATGTATCCTGCTGTTTATTGATGTTAAGTTAATGTTAGTGTTCACTATATATAGCGCAGTTCTTTGTGGGCGGTTATGCCGTTTTACTGCCGCAGAAGAGCAGTAAATCTCTCGTTCATGCACAATGTCGTCTCTCCAGCAGCCTTTGTGGAGGACTGATAATGTGCGAGGGGCCACGGTCAACCAGTGTTCTGACTATTTATACAAAGAACAGCAACTGCTACCACAGTCAAGTGGTCAACTCATGAAATATACCTTGCGTATTAAGTCAGGAGTTGGCTGAGCTTAACTTCAGATTCCAAGCAGACACTTGTGAACCGGCAGGGTTCGATACCAGGATTCGACGTTTGCGCCCTCACATGCCGCTCTTCTGGGTAATCTCCAGAATGTTTCGGGATATCAGTGCACGTGTGAAAGGGGCTTACTGCAGCACTCCTGTTAACCTCTTGTGTTGATTATGAAACCAGTTTCAGTTGCATTCAAGCTGCAAACTTTTCAGAGCCACCCTGCAAACCAACTTGAGCAGATGTTAATGTTTTACAAAAAATATTTTATGAACTTTAACTGACCGAAAGTGAAATCCAGGTCTATCCCCGTCCTGCATTAACACGCTAAACAAGGCGAGAGTAAGGACATCAAAGAAAGGATTTTGTCATTTTGCCTCGACTATTCGAGCTTTGTGTCCCAGAATGCCCTCCCACCTGCCATGGGACTCGGCCACCCAGCAGACGGGGTGATTATCATTAGTTACTATCAGAGGAGCACGCTGTCATTTTTATTTCAGAGCCAGACTTCCTCGGGCCTCTCTGGAGTTCCTGATATAGGCGTAGCAGTTAATGAGGGAAATACCCAAAGTTAAACCGAGCATGGGAGCCTGAGAGAGGAGAGTGGGGGAGGGAGGACCGGTGAGAGTGGAACGTGAGGAGGAAAAAGTAGCAGGAGAAAGGAGAGAGATGACGAGAGAGGAGAGGAGGGCAGAGCGGTGAGCTTTCCTGGAGGACGGTGTGGTGTCACTGCTGTGGCCGTGTGGGTCTCTGGCATGATGATTTGGGACAGATAATGAAAATCACATTGCCAGGGATTACTACACTGCTACGGTGTCAGCTACTGCTGCTGCTGCTGGAGCTGGAGGAGGATACGGACATACCTGTTTCTTTTTTTTTTTTCAGCCAAGGAGAATGTCACACTTTTCTTCACCCTGCTCATGTTTTACTTCACACATGTCTAAGAGAGGAGTTCTCCAGGCTGCCGGTGTGCAGATCAATCTGAAAGAAGGAGTTTTGAGGCAAGATCAGCGGATCGCTGTGTTTGTGTCGTGTGTCTCTGCTGTTTCTGATCAGGTGCAGAGCTTAGTTGACTGCTGAACAGTGAGTCTTAGCAATTTGTTCACAGTGGCTAAGTTCTGCGCTTGTACAGAGGTGATAAGGATGTGTGACCAAAAAAAAATGTGTTGTTCCTGTCTTACTGAAGATTTATGTTAATCTAATGAAAAAAGAGGCAGCATATTCAAAATGATTTGAAAGTGTTTCACACACAAACATGAGGAAGTCAGAAGATTCTGTGCTTAAACCCAAAGAACGGAACATCAAGTAAAGCAGAACATCTAGACAATTAAATAGCAAATGTTTGACTTTTTGCTTGAAAAATTACTTAAATGATTAATCAGCTTCCAAAATGGTTGCAGATTAACGTTCTTTTTCATCGACTAATCGATTAATCGACTAATCGCTGCACCTCTAACCTAAAACCTTTCGCTCTTGTCGTCACTGAAGGATAAGGCTGGCAGCAATCTGTAGTTTGTTTCATTGACGACTTCTACAAAAGTCCAACACTGATCGTGAATGCGTCCCACTACAAAAGTTAAAGCCTGTTGCATCTTCTTCCTATGTGCTATGGAGCTCCATTGTTGTCCTTAAACCTATTTAAAAAACTGGGAGACAAGTTCCTGTATTGCCATGAACACGCACACTGGAGTTTACTTTGGCACGATCCCACAAACACTGCCCTGCTGCTGGAAATACTCACTGGAGCACCAAGTATGTCTCGAACCACAGCTGAAATTAGTCGCACACAAATCCACTATTTCCTCCGAGAAACTGCAGCGCCCTGCTGTTTTAAAACACGATAGAGCCTGTTTTAAAGGCGGGGGGTACTTAAAGATTGGGCTCGGCGCCGAGTGCCATAACCAGGGCAAACTAACAGAAATTCCCACATTGTACTATTACATTGTCGGTTTTGGTCCTTCTCGGGAGTTGTTGACAGTAAGTATAATGGAGCATGACACAGAATAACACCGGCCGTTCCCCCGCCATTTAACACTCTTTCTGTTCAGTGATAGCCCTGATAGTCCTTTTCGAAAAATGTAGAATAAAGTCTTTTATATTTGATCTAATAAAATGCCTTCATTGATGTCATTTTTTTAAAAACTTTCCATACTGGATCCATCAGTGTTGTTTGTACTTTTCAAAACCTGTCAACAACTTTACCCACAATGGGGCTTTCCCACTGTGACATCAGTGAAGGCAATTTATTAGTTACATTCAGCTTCCTCTTGAGCCACAAAAAAAATGTATGCTACTTAATTACACATGCAGTAGTTCTCCCCAAGACTTGTAAATACACAACGTGTAAAATTGGTGTTGTTAAATATCTTTCTGAAGCAGAGAATCAAAGGGCGAGATGTGGAGAGAAAATTGTTTTTGAGGTTCTGTAATTAAAATATTTGAGGTTCATTGAAAAGAAACAATGTTGGAAATTAAAAAAACAATAGACTGTATATTTGTCACTTATTGCTAATGAGAGCAAACCAGTCAAATACTGATATAAATGTTGCCACAGTTTATTTTTTCTCCCTGTTCTCTTTGTATGCTCTTCAACTTCCATATCGTGGACGCTAGTCGCAACCTTGATTCTATATATTTTTAGACACTGTGATTCTTCTCACTTTGTGTGTTGCAGGCATTCATTTGTAGTTTGAGCATCAAATACTGCATTCTGTACATGAGTTAGAATCATTGCATTTGTTTTATTAATTTATATTTTATACAACACGCAACTATTTGGAATTGGGATTCTTCTAAAAAAAAGCCGGAAATGAAAAAATTTGCCAATTACAGATGCTATAGTGATTGTAAAGTCTAAAATATATTTATGTTTTCAAAATGTATCATTGATAGAGCAGTAATTCCCAATCAGGGGTACCAAAATATGCAGTATATCCACACAGCTGTGTTTCGGACAAAATAAACACATTCATTGGTGTAAGGGTTATTTTGTCTTGCCAATTAAATGCTAGTACGCCTCAGTGTCCAATTAGACAGATGAAAAGTTAAAAAAATGTTTAATTGGGCATCAAGTCTTCTAAAGTCATTTACAAAAAAAATTAGTGCTGGATAACATCCAATAACATCCAATCTAATACTGTATCAATGCCAATGATCACATCTGGATCATAATGGGTTGGTATGCAACACATTCATATTCTCTTGATGAAACATTTTGTATAAAGGTATTTGTTATCATTATCTGTCATTATCATCTAACCACATCTACATATTCGGCCAAAGTTTTGTTGTTTTTCTGTCCTCTGTTGGCCACATGCAGGATTTCCTACTTGGAACATCTACGTGTTTATCAGATGTTTATCTGAGGTTTTGTAACCCCTCTCCCTTTGTTGTGCTAAATTAGGTTTCCCTTTAGCTATGAGAAGATTGTATTCATCAACAGGGTTTTTGTTTTCCCTTCCTTTGAACTGATGATAACAGATGACATAATATCATAACGAAAAACAAAGTTCACTGGAAAAAAATTCAGACTCTTTCATGTTTAATTGCCTGCATGTTATCACAATAAAGGAAGTGTGTTTTGCATGGAAATTACATTCCTGCTGTGTTTTTTTTTAATGTGCAGAATTCAACACGTATCTCATTGGCTTCGAGAGGAGCCAGCAGAGGGCCACATGTGGAGTGTCCGACCACAGTCTTGATATCATTCCGTGGAAACATCTGGCCTCCCTCTTGTGCCTTCTGAGCTGACAGCAGTTCGATCAGACACACTGGCTCAGTTCAGCAGGAACAGGAGTCAAGTCAACGCACAGCATCGCGTCAGGAATACAAAGCAAATGATCTGTGGAGTTTCACTGAGTCTAAGGCTACCACTGTAGCATTTAAGGAAACATTTAAATTTAACAGAGGATCTTATTTCCTTTTTCTGACTCTTATGTCTTTGTAACCATGAGTGTTCACTGTCCTCTAGTGTATACAGTGAGGAATTACAACCACACATTGAAGCCTGGATTATACTTTTTTTATTATAGTAAATAATATAAACACAACCCCCTGCCTTTGCAAATATAAAAGCCTCAGTTTGAGGTAATGAACAGTTCTTAAGACTCTCATAATCAGGTGAATATATATACTGAATGGAATCATAATTGTAAATATTATATTTTATATCTGCCAATTCTTCTACACAGTGGACCTTTAACCAAACCAAAGTGTTGTAGTCAAACATGATAACAAATGAACGAAGATAAAATAAAAAATAAAATATGCATTTCTTTGACTTTAGTGTGTATGTATATATGTATGTGAAGTCACAAATTTGGTGCTTAACATCATTTGTGTTAAAGTGAGGGTTTAAGGAGTTGCTCAAGAACATGAGAGCTTGACTGGTTACCTCATCTAAATGAAAGGGGAGACAATCAAATTTTAGAGAGGAAAGGCTAAAATAACATTTGATCAGATTAAAAAAAAAAATAGTACATTATCAGTGTCTAACCTGTAAAGCTGGGGATTTAAATGTGACAAAACAATATACCTTTTCATTTTTTCTCTGCTTCATCAGTTAAACTCTAGAAAGGATCATTACGTATACAAAGGTGCAGAGACAAAAATGATGCTTAGTTTGTCTCCTAACTAATAAATGAGCAAATTAATTAACTAATATAAGGACCAGAGGGCCAGAATGAGGTAGTTAAAGGGCCACACACCAGGGGCCACCAGCTGAGTTTGTCTACAGGCTGTTTCTTGTTATGACCCTTTGTGTCCTCTAGGGGGCAGACGTCTTTCTGAAATGCATCTGCTCTCAGCCGTGAAACCCACGAAGAAGATAACAGAGAAACAAGACAGTTGACAACTTGCCCCGCGGACCGAAAAGACTTCCATGTAGGAGCGCCATAAAACAACTCAGTAAGACTGTCAAGTTACTCACAAGCATGCTCAGCCTGGAGACCTTTGAGACTCAGATGTCTGCAGTGATGGACACTCTGGTGAAAGTGGCGGTGACGGAGCTCGGCACGCTTCTGGATAAGTGCTCGGCTAACGCCATGGCCGCTCGGCACCGCTCTGTTCCGGTGACTCCGTTGAAGACCGAGGAGGAGGAGGAGGAGAGCGAAGCGACTGCACCGGAGGGGAGACGGCAGTTTAATGAAGCCATAACGGTAACACACACACACACTGTTGTCAAGCGCGAGAACGGCCACTTAGCTAACCAGCTAACTAGTGGTGCAGCTGCTAAAAACAGCCTCACTTAAAAGCAAATGCATGCTGCGTGTTGTCGTTTGTTTGGCTTATTACGACACTCAACACTACACTACCCACGAGCCTTGTCGGTTGTTGCCATGGAGAGGACGCCAGCGGAAGACAGCAGTGCAGTGGACTTTTGTGCAAATTACTTTGTTTAGGGGACTTTGGTGCAACAAACTTTTGCTCAAAGTAACTTTTATTCAGCTTTCTCTAAGGTCAAAACGTGTTGTTAACTTTTCAGATTTTCGGTGTAACAGGTCTCAGACTGTAGGTATTTTCCCTAGCAAGAAACCTGTTGTTATGTCGTTCTAAGTCCTTGCTAAATGAAAGGTTGAAAATTGTGACAAAATCTCTTGAACATGTCCCCATAGTGAACCCTCCACATTCCTAGTTGTGCCCAAACAACATCCCAAATTACAAAGATGTTCCTTATAGGATGACACAAACAGGAATGTAGCACCACATACTTATATTTTAGGAGCTTGAAACACCGACTGTAAACATGTCTTCCTTAATAAATTCCCTAAATCATGGTGTTTTTAATTTGCTTGTGAAGACTATTGCACAGCTACTCAGCAAATCAGCTCACTGAATTAATTGCTTAAACGTGTATAACTAACTACTCATGTTGCTCTTCATTCCATCTCACCCATGTCTTCACAGTCTCAGTTTGCATCCCTCATGGCAGCGTGGGCCAAAGGTGCTGTAGAGAAAATGCTGATGATTTTGAAAGTGTCCATGTGTGAGGCTGAGGATGTTCCTGCTGCAGAGCAGAGGGAGGTCGGGCCCAAAAAGCGTAAGTCAGTTGACGGCTTGAGTGGCTGTGTGGGGCTTTTTACGTTCAAACACTGGCATGTTTTTGTGTATTAAAATCAAGGTTTTATGATCTTGTCAAATTATCAGCGTCCAGGAACTCTCGTCAAAAGAGGAAAAAATTCCAGGAAGGACTGGAATCAGCAATAAGAAAGGAGAATGACCATATGTGTCATCGAGGTATTCAGTCAGCTGATATGATTTCTTCATTAATGTCAACAAAATTAACAAATCAGGAAGCTCAGGGTTCTAAATTACTCTGAAGTGTAAAGGCTACTGAGTATCAGCTTCCTCTAAAACACATTTCCGCTTTCATAATCACAGTAATAATGATGTCACACCAGTGTCCATTGTGGAGATTAGAGGTAGGAATCTTTGGGCACCTCAAGTTGATTTTTAGTAATTTCAAGTCATGATGTGATAATGAAACGATCATTGATGCATGTTGCTACTTACAAAACATATTGTATTTCTATTAATCACCAACTAAAAACAACTGATGAATCTACTTTTATTATCTTTGCTCATGCTCCACCACCCTCACCAGCACTCAACAAGTAGCCTAGCATAGAACAGCAACACAATGTTCATGCTTAAGTTGTTTGTTTTACCATCAGAATGCAGAGCCCGGTGTTTGCTACAGGTGATCATAATGATGAGAACTAGTTTTAAAGTTTCCGATTATTTACATTACTGCCCTGAGATATAATCTTTCAAGTGGCAATGGCGATGCATCTCTTCCTCCACCCGTCGCTGAGATCTAGCCTCATTCTGTGTTCCATTTATAAACAGTTAGCAGAGCAGCTGTCCTGCCTGGCAGTGGTTCTCATTGTACAGACTCTCATCTGTTAAGCACCATGTTTCCGACCAACACATTGTAGCTAGGAGGCATGCGCAGCTTTCTCATTTTTGCTGTAAGATATCTCTGCTGTGCTTTAGTGCAGGGGCTTTCAAAGTCTGACGCTGTGAGCCCCACTTCAGACAAAAACCAGACAACTTTAAGAGAACATACCTTAAGGACTTCTCTGAAAGTGGTTCCATGTTTTGTGTTTTTAGAGGAGCTACATACTGAAGAACCAGCAGCAGCAGCAGCTGACTTGGAAATAGTCATCATACCTGGTAACTAACGGCTTTTCACAAACCAAGAGAACAGATACATTCTGTGTGGGAACTGATTATTTTCCTCCTTTTCCCCCCTTTAAGCCAGGATGTCCCTTTAGATGCATTATTCATTCGACAAGGGAGTCCCTGACAAAAGCAGTGTGGCATAGAAAGCACGTCTAGTTTCTGTACAGCATTCACATCATTTGCAAGCACAATAAGACGGGGCCTATGAGGCTCTTGCAGAGTTGCATGTTGTTGCTGCTCTCCTTAAAGTCAAACTAACTCTTCTGTCGTTTTTGTAGTTAATTGTCGTGGTCCACACTGAAGCACTGTTGCCTCCTGAAAACAAAATCTTGTAGTGGTTGCTCCATTGCTGTGTGTCAGTGATGTAAAAAAGCAATGTCAATGAAGAGGTTCTAAATTGCCAAGCTTTCTTTTTCCTTTACCATAATCAAACTTGTTTCCCTTTTTATTACAATTTAGTTGTTAATGAGCAAAAGAAGACTGAAAGTTTATTTAAATTTGTTGTGAGTGTCTGAGTTTGTCTGGGTTAGTTATGTAAACCACACTTTGTTTGAAGTCCCCTAATGAAGCCTGTTTTGTTTCAGCTGATGCAGCCACACATGAGACTAATTCTGGATCCCCAGAGCTGGCATCTGATGAAAGCGAGGAAGACGTCGTCCAGGAGGATGCAGACGCTCTTAGCACCACATCCAAGATTAAAAAGAAGACCACAGGGCCATTCAAATGTCCGTCTTGTGACAAATCCTTTGCTCTGAAGTGTTTGATGGACAGACACTACCTGACTCACTCCAAACCTCACCTTTGCTCCGAGTGTGGCAAACGTTTCTCTGGGCTGCGGGGGCTCAACGCACATTCAAGGCGCCACACCGGAGAAAAGCTTTACAAATGCTCAGACTGCGGGACAGAGTTTGCTTACAAGTCCACATTCAAAAGACACATGCACCAGCACAGCCTGCAGAAACCGATCACTCACGTGTGCACGCTGTGTGAGAATCAGTTCACCGGGCTGCTGCCACTTCAGCGGCACAGGTGCTGCGCCTTGAAGAAGACGTTTGTCTGCTCTCTTTGCCCAGAGACATTCGAGTGCAGACAGAGTTTGGCTGATCACGAGAATCTACATTCCGGGGAAAAAGATTTCATCTGCGAAATGTGCGGCGAGAGTTTCTTCTCGTCCTCGTCCTTGGCCACTCACCGGGTGACTCACATGCAAAAGGAAAACTGCTGCGACGTCCTCGGCTTTGGCTCCAGCGACTCGAGCGTCCTCAGAAATCACATGAGCAAACACACCGGTGAAAAGCTTTTCTCCTGCGAGGTTTGCGGTAAAGGTTGTAGCCACCAGAGCGCCCTGAAGCACCACATGCTGACCCACACGGGGGAGAGGCCGTACATCTGCGAGACCTGCGGCAAGCGCTGCGGCCACGCCAGCGCGCTGCAGAACCACATGAGGATCCACACCGGGAAGAAGCGCGGGCAGAAGCCGGTCTGCGACGTGTGCGGCAAAAAATTCCGCTGCATGGTCAATCTCAAATATCACATGAGCGTCCACACGGGGGAGAGGCCGTACGCCTGCGATCAGTGTGAGAAGAAGTTCAGCAACCCCAGCAATCTGAAGTTACACACGATGACCCACTCGGGGAAGAAGATGTACGGCTGCAACATCTGCGGCAAGAGGTTCACTCAGTCCACCAGCCTGAAGGTGCACAGACGCATCCACACAGGAGAGAGACCGTACCGGTGTGTGGTCTGTGGGAAGGGATTCATGTACTGCAGCGAGTTTAGGAAGCATGAGAGGAGTCACCTGCCAGATGGACATGGACCGTCCGAGAGAACTGCAGTCAAAATCTAAAACATCGTGCCTCGGTGCCGTCACTTTCTGCATGATAACACGCCGTTCACTAGAGATTGGGCTGAACAATGTGAAGATAAACACTGTGAGATGATACAGATTTTTTCAAGTCTGATATACAGAGTTGTCATCCCCATTAATATCCCTGGCTGTATGAGACCCTTTCAGGCTTTGTTGCAAGTATGAAATAACAATAGACAACTTTGCACATCTGGTGTTATTCTCTTTAAAAGGGTCTATCAGTTTAGATTCTATATCACATTTTGGAACCTGGCTGTAGCCTCGGCACTGCTGACATTTGTAACGATACCGATACCTGGAATTCAGTACTTGTACCCAACGGTACCTTTTTTCAGTATTTACCTCTCTCTGTAGTAACAAAAATGTATTATCAGTTGTAAAATATAAGCAGCCACCAAAAAAGAGCCAAATCCAGTCCAATGCTGGCATTTCCTTGACAGAGGAAGCTGTCAAGTGGGCGGACAGACTGTTTTTACTCTGTGCACTTTACTCAACCTGGATAACTGGACTACGGTGTAGAAACTGATGGAATACCAGCACAGTGTTGGACCATGAGCAGAAGGAACATTACTGTTGCGTTGTTTCTTCAGCCTTATCCAAAGTAGAAGAAGAAGCACCGGCTCGGTCTATAATGTTGTTGTAGCACTGCTTGAATACTATAATAATTGCCAGTAAATACTATGCAATTCATGTACTGTTGTTTTCATATTAAGGTGTCTCACGTACTGCTTTAATTAGCTAAACAGCATGTTGGTGTGTAACTGTCAACGCAGCCTTTAGCTTAGTTTTGACTAACACTAGTAGAAATGCTAAGATAATATAAACCAATACAGTAGAAAAAGCAAGTTATCTTTATTAACAACTTTCAGCCTGCTAACTATTTACCTCAAGATGTCAATCAAGTTTACTTTGCCTCGCTTTTGGCCATTCGTGAAGGGGCTCACCTCTCCAATAACACTGTGCACGCTTCTGCTTTTGAGCAGGTGTTTCCTTCAGTTTAGACGCGTTGCCTTGGTCAGCTTTGTGCTCGACATTACAAATATTGTAGCGAGTGTTGGCCTGAATCACTGTGACCTGTTGCAGCGGCGACGTCTTGCCTTTTCTCCTTGCTCCTTTCTATACTCTAAAGGTACCCTTGAAATGGCTGAATTCGGCGCCCAACCCTAGTGACGAGGCCAGGATATGGTCTCTCCCAAACCTCTGCCACAAAGCTGGAAGCACCCATTTGTCAAAAATATGATTGTATGCTGAAACGCATCTTTTCTGGTGTAGAGTGTCCGACTTACTTTTGGCAGTATTGTTCATAACAAGACAAGATAATGAGATATATTCGTATTGCCAACTCCATTCGTCGCCACATTCTGTTACAAATAAATGACAAATTCAGACTTGTTCAAGCAATAAAGCGTTCCCTGACAAACACTCCGGTCGATGTTTTGTGGATTCATTGATAAGTCAACTTGAATGCCTGCAAAGTATGAATAGAGTAATCAGTGGGTTCAACCTGACTTCTCTAAAGTTGTTTGTGTGTCTTCACAGTGAGTTGCCCACTGCTGACTTGACTGCTGCTGTGAGTTGTGCTCGCTTACAGTTTAATGTTTCTGTTATTTGCACTTGATTGGTTTTCAGTGTAATCACACAAATTACTTAAATGTGGGTAATTTCCTTTGTCATTAAACAAAGGAAGGGGAGGAGGGGGTAAATGAGGTCAATAAAGAAAGCAGAAAAACCTGAGGTGATTAACACTTCCTTGCGTGTCTGAGACCTTGTATAACAGTGCTGTGCAGAGTGCAGACGCAGTTACATAGAACAACACCGGGATTTTGGCACGATGCTGCAGTCACAAGTACAGCTCAGACTGTTGAGCAGTAGCTACATTTATATTGGATGGATACCCCAGAGTGAAAATAATGAAGACAGAAACACAGAGAGCACGTGTTGATTACGACACTGAGACCCGAGGCGAACCAGCCACGTATGTCTGAGTCATTTCAAGCGTGTCCTGAGAAGCGAGTGACCGGTGCTGCGGCACAGCATCTTTCCAGTCCATCACAGTGTGGCGCACAGCACTGCACCTGAAGTGCACTAAAAATACACCCCTTGATTAATTACTCCCCCCCGCCCCTTTAATCCTCACATTTCCTCCCAACACAGTCGAGAGTTCACAGTTGGGAATTAAACACATTACCACCGGGCTCAGAGGAGACGGTGGGATTTAAAATGACGGTGTTACATATTTGGAAATATGCTGATCTGCTGCAGCCGGTTAGCTTTTCTTTAACCTGAGGGCAGGTAGCAGGAGGTAACATCTACACCAGCTCTGGCTTCATTCTATCTCCTGTCATTCTACCCAAAGATCACTAATTAACAGGTGAGATACTGCATGTTACTAATTGATATTTAGGTAGAAGTACACCCAAGAGGTTTGGGACTGTAGGAGTCATAGCAACTGGCCCAGAAATAGCCCAGCTCGTAACCCCTCTTTTTTTTTTAATTTTTTTTTTTTTTACATTTTATAAGACTCTGGCTAGCGGTTTTCCTCTGCTTCTGGTCTTTATGCTAAGCTGAGCTAAGCGAACTGTCTCCTTGCTCCATCTCATGAAACTCTTCGCATTGCCAAACTATTTTTCTGACTTAATATTTACTGTTTGAAATTCAACATAGAGAAAAGAAGGGAGAAATACAGTTTGATGAGAATTAGAATATGACTTTCTACAGATTCAAGTCAATTCTAGTCTTGGGTACAGTATATAGAGTCTAGATTGTTCTGTCATTGTTAAGTGCAGTGTGACCTTTTACGAATCTGTGATGATTGACCCAAATCCTCCAGGAGAACACCTCGTTCCACAGCGTCCCTGAGGAGAATAAAAATGATTTTATTGTAATGAGGAAGATGCTTGAGGAAGGCTCTGGAGCAGTGTTTCCTTAACACCTTCACCACAATACTGACAAATATATTTTGTCACGTGTAGGCCTGATAATCTTTTTGTACATAATAATCTGGTGATGATCATGGACGGAATGTCATTCAGTTTTTTCTATCAGACATTGTTAATCCAACCAAAACTCTAAAACTAACATGTCTTCTGGGAAGTGCTCCACTAGGTGGTGCTAGAGGATCAACATACATGAAACTGCAGCATTAACATTATGCCCAATGCCTGGGCTGACACCACAGAGGTGTACAGTACACTATCACCAGCTCTGCACAAAGACGGCCATCCTTTATTTTGACTTTATATGGAGGAAATATCTCTCTGAGAAATGTAGGAAACTCTAACTGCCGCAGTTGTCATTTTTCAAGAGAATTTTGAGATTTGGAGAAGTTAGCGTTTAAAATGATAAAGACAAAATCCCAACATTTCCCCAATTTTTTTAGGAAAGAAAATAAAAAGACACGTTTGATACCAACAACAACAACAAGACATGAGCAAAACAAGACAAAGGAAATACAACTGACACATAGTTTTAAAATCAATCAAGAATGATCACTACAAAACTGCATTTTGAAAGGACCCTCCGAACAGGATTGGACGTGATCAATAGTCATCACCCGTCAGCATCTCCAAAAAGTTGCTGTATGAAGAAATGAAGCCAGTTTCAGACGCAGGAAACTGAAAGCCTTTGTCCTCGCGTAAACCCGCTCTCTGAAGAGCCCGGTGTTGCCGGCGGTACCCCTGTGTGTCTGCGTCTCATGCTGCACTAAGCAGGTCACACACTTCTAATACCAGTTTATTGCATTTAGTATAACCTCTGGGCCAGCTGTGCTTAATGCTGCTAAGAATTCAGTGTTTTCATGGAGATTAAACTCCCACCGACACTGAGGTGAAGTTCTCTGTGCTGGAAGTTTTTTAGAAAATAACTCTGCAAGTCACACACACACACACACACACACACACAGATGCATTTTATTAGAACTGTTAAGAAGAAATCATGCAAAATCAGGACTGCAGATATAGAGGGTGAGAGAGTTCAATTTGGCTTGTTACAGATAGAGTGAATATGTCTTAATTTGAAAAGTGTACAGTAAAAAAACAATGACTTCCTTTTTATGCCCTTAAATGTAACTTCAGTGTTGTTAGAGAGTCCGGTAATGTCTGACATCTGATTAAATATTGGACAATCGTTACTCATGCGTGTTTCTTGCTGACAAACTGGCAGGAGCGTCATTAGGCCAGTGTAGTTGGATGACCGTGTGTGTTCCTAATCCGTGCTTGTTGACTTTTTAAAAAGAGCGCGCGGCGAGCGGTACCGCTAGTTACCCAGATGGTCATTAAAGCGACGGATATGTCGAGCATATCCAAAAACACGAGAGAGACACGAGAAATTTTTGTCCAGGGATCGCGATCCACCAGCCTCTCGCCAAAACTTAATCAGCCAGAATTATTCAATTGATGCTTTTTTTCCCCAATGCTTCTGAAATAAAACAATCCTTAAGCTTAAGCCTTGGAAAAAAACCCCAAAAGAATGTGTGCCAGCGTTAATCAAACGGCAGTCCAATTTGTTTCCCCCGGCAACAGGTCGCTCTGGAACCGGAAGATGGCTTCAAATGTCTGGTCTGAGTCGCCGTCTTCAGTTGAGGCAGGTACCGAAAATCTCTAAAAACCGTTCTTGACCTGCCCATAAAGACAGTCAAAAGAAGTTAGACCCTAGCTGGTTGAACTAGTGGAGAATCTAGCTGCTGAAAAGCCTGATGTTTCCCTCAGGAGTTGGTTGAGACCGAAAGCAGAGCTAAAAAGTGACACACAGCTCCAAATAAATGCCAAAAGAATTTAAAAGATGGCTCACAGCTTTGTTGCACCGCTGGTGAACAAATCCAACTGAAACATAATCATAACGCAGCTTTATGGATGAAAAGCTTTTGGTAATTTTCTTAAAGTAACGGTACCAGTATTGGAAAATATCGGACAGCACCCGGTCTCTAGGTTGGAGGCCTGGGTACAGTGTTCACCCTATTCACCCCAACAAAAGCTTTTTAATCTGGTGAAAACACCCACAAATGCTCCGCAGGCTTCCCTGGGCCTCTGTGGAACATGTGTTTTAGAGACTCCTTCTGGCGGAGCTGACCGACTTCCTGCTGGCTCCCTGCACGCATAAATGGCATGAAAATAATTCACTGATTTTATTGGTTTGGACTGAATTTCATTGGATTTAGAGCGATTGTAACTTTCAGAGGCGTTTATTCACCATTTTACAGCCGTTCCCTTTGAATCATCGCCTATGTGGTGAAGGCTTTCCCGGCAAGCGTTCGTCACGTTATCCCGCAGCACCAAATATGGGCACCGCGCCAAAAAAAAAATCACCTCGCACCCTCCGACTGATCCTGGAGCCCTGATCCCTGTAACCGACCATATTGATCTGTTTGCATACAGACAGAAGTTATTACTCAGGTTCACTTCAGGAACAGCAGCAGCGTTGATACCTCCAGGTGATCCCGCCGTCGCCTCGCCTGACTGACCTCCAGCAACTTTCATTTCTCGTCCACCGTGGCGCCCCTGCGTGTTGTCTCGCTGTGATTAATGGAAGACAGTTTCAGGGGTCACTACCCTGACGGTCAGCCGGAGCCGTGTGGTGACGGAGTGTCACTGACTGCAGAGTGATAAACTGTAGGGACGGAGAACAGGTAATCAGCATGCAGAGGTGCTTTCCTCCCGATCGTTCGATCCAAGGTCCAGATTTAGTCACAGTGGTAATCATAGCTTCACTGTCGGAGCTCCTGGACTCCGCAGGGGCCTGTCTGTACAGATCAGCTGCACCAACACGGTTTCTTCTTCAAACCGTCTTTTATTTAAAGACTCACTTCTCCAAGTGAGTGTAGCTCTTTTACTGATAACTTTATTCTACTGTTACAGCCTATTTACTTTTACCAGACCACACTCTAATCTGCTGTCATCAACTTTTATCAATGGACTATTTTCGCTTCTTTGATAAGTGTTCTCATTTACACTCTATGTTTCACAAGTGATATCAAATAAAGTCAACACATCTATGCACACATTTTCAAAAAGTTCACCCACAATACTGTATAAGTTGGATGGGTGAACGAACAGACAGATGGATGGACAGTTGGATGGATGGATGGTAGGATGGGCAACAGGGTGGATGGATGGATGGTAGGATGGGCAACAGGGTGGATGGATGGATGGTAGGATGGGTAACATGGTGGATGGATGGATAGATTAACTGTAAATGGTGGGATTGGAAAAAGAATGTATGTTTGTATTGATAATGAATGAATGAATTGATAGTGAGTGGTTGGAGGGATGGATGGATGTATGGATGGGTTGCTGGCCGGCTCGGTCCGGGAGTATCTGGAGTGCTGTCACAGGCCACAGAGCCGGATCAATGCGCGTCACCTGACCGGACATGTGACTGCGCGGGCAGAATGCGATCAATCAGTTGCGGGGCCGCAGCTCGGTGGCGTGATGACTCTGACCTTGGACAGGCACCGTTAATTAAACTCTGTCGAGCTCTTTATCACTCACGGCTCCCTCTCATGTGGAAGGCCCCATCAGTCAGCGGCAGCAGTCCGGCTGTCAGCAGTGAGCCGGATCATGTGAGGAGTTCAGCCTGAGCTTACATTATGTGCATTATACGGCGTTAGCAGACATTTGTGGGTCAAGTTGTACACAAGAGCTGGAGCTCAGGGCCGGACTGGTGTCAGGGATGATGTGAACTGAGCTCACGCACGCTAAGTCAGTGCTGAGTCTGCAGGAAGTGCCATCAAATTTATATTTTTAACTCTATTCTTGGAGTTAGGCACACTTAAAATGCTTTACTATTCTTATTATTTTGAATGTAGCCTTATTATAGCCTAAACATGCATTAAAGCTGTGTCTTGAGGGGAAAAACGAACAAAAATATAATGAAAATAAACACTGGATGAGACAGATCAGATTGGATCAGACTGGAAGACAGAAAGAGAGCCAATATTAAGGGACTTGGATTATGATCAAGACGAAAACAAAACCACAAGCTGCTTTCGATTGAGCTCTGTGACTTTCCAAAGATCAATGTTAGTATGTCTCTCTGGCTTAGGGGCCCCCTTAACCCTCTTGGGCCCCTTGGCCGGGGCCTGGTAAGCCTGTGCTGTAATCCATCCAAATATTAAAGTAAATAAGTGTTATTGGTACGGTTTGGATTAATTATCACAAATAATATGAAGTACTGACAGCAAGGGAAGAGGGAAACGTCATGCTTTCTCATTTGTTGAAAAGGAAAGAAAAGGACGAGAGAGTAAAAAAAGGAAAAGAGAGAAAGAAAGCATGTTTTTGTCCTGTTTTTCAATACATTTGTTGTAATTTTTAAGCTACAATTGCATTTATTCCACGCTTAATGTGGAATCTGAATCTGAAGATGTAAACACTAACTCCAGCTGTCATATACAGTTTGTAGGGGACAGAAAATGTCTCCTACACATCCCAGCATCAACACATTCAAACTGTACCTGCCACCTATACAATTCCACATCATCACAATACACACCTTATCTGTAAATGGTAATTTTATCGTTCAAACGTGTGCATGTTTGCTTTTATCGTCTCGAACCCAATGTGAAAATGATGCTCCCAAAAAAACGCCATCATAATCAGAAGCAGAACCTAAGTGGTGCAATATTTAACAAAGGCACTCGGCGGTCTAGCGCAAACCAGCGGCGGAATGCCGGTGATGAAGCCGTCCAGAATCAATGAGTTCTATAGCAAATGTGCAGCGGCAGCAAATGATGCATTAATTTTTCCTGCGAGTCCTCTTGATGAAAGGAGGGTTCATTTTATTGACTGACAGAGAAAGGTCAGAGTGGGGGAACGGCACCCCCCGGGCCTCCAAAGATGGAGTGATATTTCGTGTGAAGAAATCAAAACAAGGCATCTAAATGGAGCCAATGGGGAACGTGGACCCAGCTGCACTATCGGCAGGAGAAGAAGAAAAAAAAAAACAGAAGCAGCGCTCTCAGAGACGAGAGTCACAGAGGGATCAAGTCTGACATTCTGCCTGTCATTTAGCTCATTTCCCACTTGGTTCATACTTCCCCTCTACCTGTGGAAGACAGCTGAAGGGTTCATTTACAAAAACAATTATCTCTTATTTTCCCCAAATCTTGTTTTTTTTTTAATTGTGCGCTCCAGGGACTATCAATCAAACTGGTATTTTAATAAATTGGTTTACTTTTCCTTATTTTTCCGTTAATCTTGTTTTCCATTCAGCCTGCAGTCAGAGGAATATCAATCCAGCTGAGAGTAGCTCTTATCTGAAACCCCTTCATTTCATCAATCATTCAAGCAAACACATAAACATGATTTATGACTGACGGATCATTTACAGATAAAAAAAGTTGTATTTTCAAAACTTGAATCATTAAATATTTAAGAGAATTGAATTTGCAGTGACTGGAATATGGCTACAAAACCCTACTGTAGGAACAATGAAAATAAAGCACAAATACAAGCATAACACATCAAGACAGAATACAATATTTAATGAGAACACGACTCATGAAACGTTCTGATCACATATTTAGGCTATGTTAAAACAGGGGGATGGGTACATTTGTTGAATGCACCAAACTGGAGCAAAATCTAGGGACCCTTACCTTGCTGGAAAAAACAGCATAGACCAGCATAGCTGGTGACCAGCAAGACCAGCATATGTTGTGTTTTGGTGCTGGTATGCTGCACCCAGCATCCCATGCTGGTCACCAGATGGGATGTGTCAACAACTTATTTCAGATTGCAGAGTATGAGGAGGAGTGAAGTTGGCTGTGAAAGCCCAATACAGGACACAGAGTCAGTGAGGGTGTCACAGTACACCAAGTTTACTGAACACAAGCTTCAAACCTGCAAGATTTTGGGCTCATTTATGAGGGCACCCGAAACAAACTGTAAGTACTGCACTAAATATACAGATATATAAATGCAACACTTTGTTTTTTGCTCCCATTTTCTCTCACAAGTTGAAGTAAACAATTATATAATGTTTTTCTTTTTTAATGTACACAAAATTTTTACTTCTTTCAGATTATGAGCACACATTTGTTAAAATCCAATAAGATAAGCCATCCACCTAACAGGTGTAGCAAATCAAGATGCTGATTGAACAGGACCCAGGCTATGCTGGTAGGCCAGCATTATCAATGGGACCTAGCTGGTCCACCAGCTAAACCAGTACTGAACCAGCATAGACCAGCATGAAATCATGCTGGTCTATACTGTTTTTTTCAGCAGGGATAGCTTTACTTACAAATTTGTTCAAGTATGTTTAACATGAAAAAAAAAAACTCCACAGCTTTCTTTTGCAGTTAGTCAAGCATTTTCTCCAGTAGCAGCCCAGACAAGTGAAAAATGCACATATTTTACAGATGTTTCATAATAGATAATGTATTAAACAAGACTCACAAGAGTCCACATCCGGAGCTTTGAGCGAGCTGCAGACATCTCTCCAGAATACGAACACGTCTACAGGTACAGAGCTAACCTGTTTTCTGTGCTCGCCATTTTAGTTTAGTGTGTTGGCATGCTAACATCTGCTAGTTAGCACAAAACACCAAGCACAGCTGATGGCTGATATTTTGCAGGTGTGCGAGTCGGCCCGTCCTCGTCAGAAAAATAGCCGTATAGATGGACAGTGCTCGGCTTATTGCGACCTACATTCGTGTTTACAACGAATGTAGCCGTAGAAACTCTGGTGGCCATAAAAATAATAATGGAAGCAAAGAAGCAAAGCCAGGCGTCGTGAAAGAGCACCAAACACACACAGAATGTTTAACTGCTTGTCATGTGTGAATGTGTGCGTGGAAAAGAGAAAGACAGACGGTGTTTTGACAGTGTCCAAGACAACCAACACTGTGTGTGTTCTGATGGCAGCAGTGCGCTCCTCCGGATGGCAGCTGGAGAGAGGCACATCTCCAATTTTCTGACTCTTCTACAGCAGACTAATGGTAATCACCATCATCATCACGTTTCCTTTCTTGGAGAGGCTGGCTGGAAAATTCAGATGTCTCTTTGACAGCTTCAGTGTCGGTAGGCCAGTGCTGCTCAGAGTTAGACCTCCATTTTCTGGAGAAGAATATCGCAGGGTTTTTAAGAGAGGGCAAGTGCAGCACCTCTGCCGAATGGAACGGACTGACCTGCAGGAGAATGCGGCTTTGGAGGAAGAAAACTGCGAAGATGGGTCCAGCTGCGAGGCCATCTTCATGCTCGCAGTGTTTGGCTCCACATGATTCCACGCAGCTTGACCAATGAAAAGTTGGATCGACGTCTTCGTCTGGTAACCGCGCTTTATGTGCCTCGGCTCAGGCGGCTGACTGCAGGCGAAAGAAGACGTTTCACCCAACACGCATGTACTGTATTTTTTAAATTCAGGAACACTCAGTGATCCCCCGACAGCGATGTCATCGTCCATCCCGATGTTTCTTTCATTACAAACTAATACTCACGAATTAAAAATACGACCCGAGTGGCTTTTCAATCAAATGTCCGGGTGATCTGATATTTGTTGAGATATTTCAGTATGGTGGACCGACGGACTGACATTACCGTCCCTACAGCAGTGCAAATATTATGGCTCAGACCACTGTCAGAAAGAACAAGCCCTACTAACCACTAAATGGTTATATCAATAAGCATGTCTTCACATGACTAATTTGTCTGCTGGTTATTCCACTTGCTCTGTCTATTAATCTGCACCCTCCAACAACAAAGCCTACGTGTCTCTGTCCAAAATCGAAATGAAACTGTGCTAAAACCCAATCGGCCCACCACTGGGCTTTAGCACAAGAGTCAAGGAAAAACACTATGAGCTATTCATTTTTGGGAATTAATTAAGTCATTTGAGATTTAGCAGGGAAACTGCTTAAGTCAAGCACATTGAGTACACAGAGTTTTGCAAGAAAATCTGCAGGACGGATCTATGGGGAACAAACGTGTTGCTTGAAGGAACAATGAATCAAAAACATATTTCTCTGTTGCACTTACAGTTCATACACGATAATGTTTAGATGCAAAACGGACACCATACATACTGTATTGTTAACAGAAATCCGGTGTTACAGCTACAGCAGAGGAGATATGCTTGATTACAGGACATCATAATACATCATATATATTCTGAAATGGAAAGGAAAGGATGAGATCTGTAAATGAATTAAGGCTTGAATAGTTGATGGCTTTTGTGTTTGACATGCGTATGACTTCTCTCTCTCTCCAGGCAGCAGCAGGTTCAGTGAGCTCCAGAGAAGCTCCCGCCGCAATTTGTTTCTCACATTATCCGTCATTTTTTCCAGCGAGTAAGACGGACAGCTTTATGATGTCTTTATATTGAAATGCTTTCCAGGGGCCAAGGACAGTCGAGTCTTTTCACCTATTAAAGCATTTCAGTAAAAGCCTGGAAATCTCACTTTGAGTTCCCTGACATTATTTCACTTGGTACTCCATAAAGCTGCTTGTAGCCTCACTGTACCGTAATCGCCCATTGATGCATATTGTCCTTTGGTGTTCGGGGCTGTTTCATTCATACGTATTATATACCAGTCCATACGCCTGCATACATCACAGGACTTTTCTATAAATAGATGGAAAATGAAAGCAGGTTTGGCTCTTTGCCCTCAGTGAGCCTGCTCTGGGGAAGCACTCCCCGAGGAGACGAGCTCACAGAATCACTATCATCCTCTAAATCACTTCCTAACACTTGTCTGCATTTACTTAATTGTGTTTCTATCTCCACCGCTGTTAATAAAGCTCCTCCATTCTTCCTGTCGTTATTTGTTTCCTCTGTCTTTACTGTTCAATTACCTCGGGCTCAGTCAATAAACTGCCTTCCATTGATCCAGCAGTCTTTCAGGTTCACTTATTTCAGCAATGCCTGGTATAATTCATACTGGGCCTGTCAACCTGTGAATGTAACCCAAGCCTCACAGTCAGGACTTTCTCTGGCATGTCTCTAAGTTTTCTTTCCTCTCTCCTTCTGAATGCATTCACAGCATGAACTCGGTAACTCGTGTAACTCGGTGTGAGCGCATGTGAGCTCGCCCGCATGTGTGACTAATCTACCTGCTCTAATGGCACCATTAGAGTGTTTCATCGGAGCCCAAATAGGCTGAGGCCTGCTCTTAATGGAGCCTGCGCGGCTCTGAACTGAGAGCACAGTCCGGTGGCTGGAGGAGGACATTTCGCTCCAGCAATAATAAGGCATAACAAGATCTGCAAAGTGTTCAAATGGTAAAATCAATACTAAACTGAAATGTTGCCATGGACACGTGGAAAGCTAGCGGAGGAGAGTGGAGAGGCGCCACTGATCTGGAATATTGGGGTTTATTGAGGTTGAGTGTTGCATGGTTTTATCTTCAGTGATGGAAGAAGAAAAATGGCTGAGCTGAGAGTGCAACGAGAATTTCTAAACAGCTGGCCTCAAAGAACAAAGAAGTTAACAAGAAGTTGTTAAAGAGGGAATGATTCTTCTGCCATGTCCTCAAAGCAATGACCACCCACTTTACACCCCTGGCCCAAATTAGTTTAAAGGTGCAATATGTAAAAATTGGTGCTCAAAACAAGCAGTGGGCAGCATCTCACCAAAGTAACCGCTAACTGCTGCTAACTAGAGCTTATCTAGTTAGCCTGCTTAGCTATAGTGGTCTGGACTGGGAGCTCGGAGCACCAGGGGCTCGCACAAGAACTTTGGATTGGTCTAAGCTGGGGCTAACTGGTTAGCATACTAACTTCTGTAGATATCTCTGCAGCACAATACAATAGTTATTTCCTCACATTCTGTTGATCATTTTAGTTGACTGGTGACCAGTTTTTGGTAAATTTAAGTAAATGAATACTATAAATTTAGGGATAATGGGATCCCACTGTGGTGAAACTGGTATTGTTTTCGCCTTGTCTGTCTGCCTCTGGACAAATTCTGTCGACACAATAGCGTCACAACTGTCCATGAGTAATGACTACTGAATAAAAGTAACAAAAAAGACTAAACTCTGGACCGGACACCATGCTGTCATTTACAAGCACCTCGTGCTTTGTCTCATGTCTCCATTTTCAGACTTTGCCCGTTGACATACAAATACATTTCCCACTGTACTGGCAGGTGTGCTCACCTCTTTTTCAAGCATGGTTACTCATTGAGTGGCAGAGCATCCTGCTGCCAGCGCTGATATTCTTTGTCTGTTTTGGGTCTGTTCAGGTCGACAGCACTTTGGATCAGATCTAATTATCCCTGTGTCTGTTCATTAGATTCGGAATTGCCCAGGGCAGTGAGAATTGACAGGAAGACGTGTCCGTGCGAGTCTAAAACTTAGTGTCCCGGGGCTTTGCGGATCTACTTTAGAAATGTACAGGGACGAGAGGAGAAAGGAGTGGGGTTCCGAGATCCGTCGCAGCCTGAGCCTCCAACACAAACACGCGTAGGTGGCCACAGCCAGCTTTGCTTCGCTTTTTTGTCCAAACACACTTGAACAGTTCCAAATGGGATTTAGACGGCATCAGCCAATCAGAATGGATCAACCTTTGAGATTTCTAAATATTTCCTATGACTAAAATAACAAACTCGAAAGTAGCATACCTGTTGTGAAGTGGATGACGTGACCGCAAATGTCAGAGGCAGCTCCATCCGGTTCTGTCAGCGCAAAGACATTCTGAGGCGTCCCGAGGCGCACTTCATTCGAAGCATACCGAGGCCTTCACACGGCCTGCGACATGTTACAGTTGCACGGTGACTTTGCATGTATATTGAAACATCAGATGACAGTAACCATGAATGCTTTCCAACATATTGCAGCCAACCGCTCTGTCTCAGGTGTACAGTATGTGGTACAGCTGAGAATTACATCTGTATCTGTATTCCTTTGTAAATGTCCTTTAGCATTGACAGGCGCACACGGGTTGGTTGAAAAAAAAACCCACACAGCTCTCGGACATAAACAAGACCCGTGCCACTGTAGAGAGATTAATACTGTTGACTCAGTGGACGGACAAAAAAATAACAAAGGGACGAGGAAAGAAGCTGTTTCTGTCTGTCAGCCTGACTGTGGACTGGATTTAGAGGTGATAGAGAGTCACTAGAGAGGGTTGTTTTCTCTCTCCTTCCTGCTTAGAATGTCAGGTACTCCGTTAATGAGAAAAGCGTGGATGTCAGACGCTGAACTCTTGGGCAGTTTCTGCCCGTCTCCTAGGAAACAATTAAGACTCTCTATTCATGGACAACCGCAACCCCTCCCCTTCAGCATGCAGGGTATCTCTCCGTTTCTCCTCTCCGTGTTATCTGTTGGGGCTGTTTCTGAGAATTTGGCCAAGCATAATTAGTAAGAGCAATACAAGTTTTTGTTGCCTTTGTTTATATATTCCAAAACCACAATCCCATTGCCTCTGTGGGCAGTGAACAGCACCCTCTGTCATTAAGACCCTCGATTCAAGTGAGGAAAAACATGCTGTATTTAAAAAAAAAAACAAAAAACTTTTAACGGGGAAAAAACAATGGAAATAACCTCAGGAAGAGCCACAGAGGAGGGATATCTCTCCCAGGATGGACAGAAATGCAATAGAGGATAAATACTAGAGGATATATGTGATGTGTGTGGATCCAGGAGGACTACTGAGCAGGCCGAGGCGTTGCCAAGTGGTGCCTGAGTGATATGGAGTCCACTCCACCGGGGTGACCCGGGAGAGGACAGGCCACACAAGGTAATTAGCTAAAAAGATATTAGAATGTAATAGATTTGAATTATACAGTTGTACAGATAAAAGGAGACAGTTAGACAGAAGAGAGCGGAGATCCACGGGAGCCCAGGTTCTGACAATCCAGATCCGTCAATATGTGAGGCAGCGGGAGCCAGGGGACAGAGAGTACCCAGGGGGCCGTGCTCCAGCAAACTGTTCCGTGTTTGTACGTGAGAAAAAGGAATGAAACAGTGGACTGGTGATGGTTCCTTTTGGCCACCTGTGCTCTGGAAGTTGAAATCCTGCTCATTTGCTCACAGACGGTGTTAGCTGACAGACAGCTGAAGTACTTCAAGGTTTGAATGGGCATAAAACTCTCCTGGCTGGACTGTTAGCCATGAAGGTTCACGACTCTGTTAGGATATATCTGGTTCTTTGATGAGAGTCAAAAGTGCAAGTCTGTGTAAATAAAAGCTTCAACAGAGGAGTGAACCACGGCTCCTCTGGGCACGTCGGCACAGCACATCCAGTGATGGAGCTGATGTGACTAACGATTGCACTTTGTAGAAAAACCTGATGAAACATTCAGTAGTTTATCAGTTTACTCTCGGGTTCTGGGTCAGTGTTGGATGAATGTGTTTATTTTGATGGAGTTTATCGCAGCACTGACTCCACAGCTACAGTAGGGCAGTGAGGAGCCATGGTTATCTTTATGTTTAGAGTCATGTTCCACACCAAACTGACAAATAACATGTCTCAGATACAAAGTTTAAATAATTAAGACAAAGGGACTAATATAAACACATAGTATTGTTTTGTTAGAAACCCATATGTTTCTATGTTGCTGGCAATAGGGTTAGGGTTAACCCTCTAATAATTATAATAATTATAAAATATGTGTTAAAAAATGTGTTAATTTGTTAAAGTCAGCCAAAAGTATAATGCCAGTCTTTAATATGTCCAGTACTGATTTATAACCATGCTTACAGATGAGTTTGACTAACCCAATACCTGCTTAACATTAGCATGTTAGCATTATGACTGTGAGCACGTTAGCGTGCTGATACAATCTAAGTACAATCCGCGGGCTCACAGAGCCACTAGCACGTCTACAGACTCTCCATGTTATTTTCTGTTCTCCTCTCTGGATTCAGCTCCTCCTCTGCTTCATTAGTATCTGCAGGGTTCTCCATAGTCACAAAGGACCAGCTGTTCTGTAAAGAAGAAGCCTGGGGAGCAGCCGGACTGAAGTGAAAGCCATTTTCGCTCTCCTGTTCCCTCTGTCTCACGAGAAAGAAAAAAAAAAAAACGCTCTTTCTATTCCTTACACTTTCTATTCATTTGACGCCATTGTGGGACCTGTCTCAAGGTTATCCTTTAAGTGCAGGTGTGTGTTTGTGTGTGTGACGCTCAAAGAATCTGTTGTATTGATTGAGGCCGCTGGGTGAACCTGTCAGCGGCCTTGAGTCCTGGTGAACAGCACAGGGACGTGCAGGTAAGAGGTGATGGGTTTCTGAGTTACTGCTTACACTCTATTTGTCCAGAATTCTACTGTGGGCCTGCAGTGTTCAGCCACATGAATGCAACCTTTTAACGCTCCCATTATCGCTCAGATTCCTTAAAGCGACAGTTCACATAAAATAGATAAATACAAAAAATGTTTCCTCTTACCTTTAATGCCCTTAATCCACCTAGCTTGTTTTGGTGCGAGAAGTGAGCTGTAGATCTCTGCCTTCTCTGCGATATAATGGGACAGAAATCTCTCATGGATGAAACTCTAGATAACCAAGCTAACTAAGGTATCATACAATTCCTGTTTTGTACTTTTTGAGTTGAATGTACTCGGCAACAATAAAAACTGGTGAATTCTCTGGGCAGATAACATGGTCAACTTCTTTGCATCAGGAAATCGACATGTGGTCACCGCTGACCATCCACTTTGACTGCACTTTAGCACTAAGTGTTATTGGTGTTATTGAAAATTGAAATTTTGACGCTGTAGTTGCTGTAGCAGCTGGCAGTACAGCGGCTAACGGAACAAGCTACTGCTAACGTGAGTTGTTCAAAAACCTTCTTTTTAGTAAACTCTGTGTACACAAACAATGTTCTCAATGCTCGTGTTCATGTGTAGAGACCCTGGTGATACTACGAGCAAAGTTTCAAGTTGTGTCGAGCCTTTCTAGTGTTTTAAAAATAGTGATTTTAATGCTAAGGTGAGAGTGCACATAGCACTCCCACTGAAAATGAGTTTGACCCGAAAATGAAAATACGGTAAATCTTAAAAGTGGCATTTTGGCGAGAGGTTCACTTTAAAGCCCGATCGACCTCGCTTTTTAAGCGCTTGTATCGAACCTTACGGCGCTGGAGTCTGGAGGCAGGCAAATGTAAAGACTTCAGTTTCACATGTTAAAAGTTGGTAAAGGATGTACGTTACCTACTTACCTTCTCACTTACTGTTCACTCTTCTGTAGCGGGGACAAGTGCAATTGATGCGTCGCAGTGCAATAAATGAATTGAGCTCTAATGAGTGCATACTGCTTCATGCTGCCATCAACAGAATGAGTTGTTCTGGACTAATTCAAGCACTTAAATCACAGTGAGACAACAGATTGCAATTTTGCTAACCACAAGCTCATGAGCTCATCATTGTCTAATTAGAGTGGCCGATTATTTTGATCACAGGCATCAATCACCAATGATTTAGGAAAGTTATTTATAGTCGTCGTCATTAAAAAAGTGTTTTATATTAAAGGATATTAAAGAAGAGGGGGGAATACAAATGTAAAAAAGCATTTGGAGGGACAAAGTCTGTGAAGGAGGATGAATTTATAGACGTCGAGATATGCAGCCGAGCTATTTTTCCAAACTTCCAAGAAATGTATGAGGGGGGAATCTGAAAAGCTCCGGTCCAGCAATTCATCTTGGCAACGGTTTTCTCTATGAATCAGCCGAGATTACATCAAGTAAATCTACTTAGACAGCAATCTGTGTGATGACCGCTGTGTCTTGTGCTGCTGCAGTGATTCAGAGGTTGGCAGATTTTTTTATTATTTTGAAAAAAAAAAGTATAAAAAGGTGAAACATTCACTGCGTTGGTTAGCCGACGGCTGACAGCAGGTGCGAAGCAAAGCATCTGTTGTCTTGTCAGTTTGGATTTATGTATGGAAACATGTGGGTGGAAACACGGGGACGTAAAGTGTGAGACATCCTGTATAGAGAACAGTTCACTTCACAGTAATGTGTAATGTATATTTCACTTATTAATTGTTACTAGAATAAACTGGGCTTTGGTAGCTGGGTTGCAAGTTTGAAAGATGACATCATGTATTTGTATGAACATTTAAATGACATCACATATTATCTATAGCCATCATATTAATATATACATAGCATTATTGGACATTTTAGGTGTGTTTGCCATTTTCCTGTCATGTTTCAGTTTGTGATTCTGCGATGTCCTGTTTTGCCCACGCGTGTCGTTCGTTGCTTTTCATTTCCTCCTTTTATGTGAGTTCATCCATGTCTCGTTTGTCGATCAGCCCTTGTGTGTGTGAATATAGTCGGTGTGCTCCCTGCTGGCTTTGACAGTTCGTCCTGTTTTGTCCCCCCTGGGCCTGTTACTGTGGCTTTCTGTGTCTCCTTGTGGAATGTTGCCAGCATTTTTCCTAATGCTCTTCCTGATTCGTACTTTGCACCTGGTTGTATTTTGGTATTTGCACTTCTTGCTTTTTTGGGATTTCATTTTCAAATTTTTGCGTTTTTGTTTCCTAATCCTACCTGCCTCCTGACTCTCATTGCATTCGGCTCCCCCACCATTTTGCCTCACCTGACATTCCCCTTGAACCTACATTTGTTGTAATAATGTGGCGAAACAGTCAGACTACAGTGTTCCCCTCAGATCCAGATGGAGTACAAAACTTATCAGCACTAAAGGCATAAAATGAAGCAAACAAGGCCAGTGTTTTTATGACACTGGCGCCGAGATAAAACAATTCCACTGAAGCCTCTTTTCAGACAACACCAATGTTTATCCTTATTGACATATTTCGGCGAGATTGTTTTGTTGTTTTTTACATAAAGGGCAGCATGTGGCGAAGCGGATACACAATAGTGTTTTGCTCTCTCCGTCGTGCTGCCGACCGTCGGGATGATTTTTTTTGCTAATCCATACATCACAGTGGGACACAAACACGGCTGCTGGCTTCAGGAGAGGGGAAGACAGTCCCCCGCTGCCTCTGAAATGAGAGATGCAAAGTGATGTTGTCTCAAAATTAAAAGACGAATCGTCGGTACCTTAGCAGGAGATGGATAAGCCGGTTAAACAGAACAACGGCGGCACGGTGCGCCCGCGATGATGACGAGCTGCGCCGATAACAACCGAGGGAGCGGACACGATGTCTATCAAGGACGGTGTCACAACTGAAGTGCTGTCTGAGATCAGCCACAAGCACGTCGTTTGGACGTGTGTGTGGGCGCTGACTCGTTTTATCTCTGCGTGTGTGTGCGAGCGAGGAGGCGGCGGCGGGACTGAGACTGAGAGAGCAGGCCCGCCGTTCATTTTGGGTAATTCATTTTAATTACCGAGCAGACAGGCGGAGTTGTGATAGCAGATGGAGGAGTCTGGTGGCCCGACGTGGCCGCGATCCACTCCGGTGACTCGTCCACTTCCTCCCTCAACACCTTGTCCTCCGCCTCCCCTCTCACGTCAACCTCGTGGGGGTCACGGGGTCGCGGTCGGAGGGGACACGCGTGAAACGTAAGATGGCGCCGTTATACTCCGGCAGAGGACTCCTCTATGATGTGAAGATGTAATCAACCCCAGACAGCTGCTCAGAAAAAGACAAACAGTAGGTTCTTAAATCTTCATTAGTCAACAGTAAATGAGGTTTGTTTTACACTGCGACACACACACACACACACACACACACACACACGCGCGCGCACGCACAAACGCCCGCCCGCGCGCACCGCACTGACAAAAAGCGCACACAAACCGTTGGCGTGCGTATCCATTACACCTCGACTGAGAAGCATGGTAATGGTGTCTATTGATTTCCTCTCTCCCCTCGACTAGTCAAGCATGTAGAGTTTGGATGCTGGGTAATGAAATTACCCTCACTGTGGAGGATGTCAGGAAAATGTTACAGCTGGAGAGAGGCCCCTCAGTGAGCGCGTGCCGTGAAACACAGCACCTGTTTGCGCCGCCTTAATTCAAAGCCAACGGCGGAGCTTCCTGTCTCAATCAACTCTTTTTTTTTTTTTTTTTCCCGCCCCTCCCGCTCCCATCAGGGCACTAATTCATTTATTATTCATCTCATCAGTAGCACTAAATGATGTAAATGACCTTCTCTGAACTGTATGGGAGTCCATTTGGACACTGTCAAACACCATTAGACATTCAGCGCCCGGCTGCTCGAGAGGGTCAGCTCTCTTAGCTCAACACTGACAGATAAAGCGTGACTGGCCTGTGTGCTTATGAATGGATCCGGGAGCCCATGGTCATGCAGGTAGGGAAGAGTCTGAGTCTGTGTGTGTGTGTGTGTGTGAACACTCGACCGCCTGACGCGTGCTCTCAAACCTTATTAAAGCTTTTTGAGTGTGATCTGTAACGGAAACACGGAATGATGAAGTGGAATGAGTTGGTAGTGAACCTCTGACATACGAGTACAAGGTTCTGCATGCGCCCACGATGTTTGAGTCAACAGGAAGTGTGTGTGTGTGTGTTTGCCATGTTTGTGTCTCTCAGAAGCTCACCGCTCTGAGTCAGTAAACACAATGCCGCCTTTAATTAGCTCCGCGGCTCTAATTGATTAAAATTCCCTGCAGTGCAATTATGCGATTTCATAGACATGCTTTCCTTTTTTCTTTCGCTCGACTTTCTGCCTCGCTGCGTTTTCTTCTTTGCTGCCATCTCTGCGTCTGGGTTCATTATTATTTATGCCCAGACGGATCGGATGCTCGCCGCTACGCCTCTGCTGATCACAGGTCCTGGGCGCTTCCGCGGAGTTAAAAGGGTGAAAGGTCACCTGACTGTCCGTCCGCGTGCGTCCACCTGCAGATGACAGTCAGCGTGTTCTCAGCAGGCCTTTCACACGAGCATTAGGAAGAATTAAAGGTCAGAACTGTCAAGATGGTTCAAGGTAAAAAAAAATGAGTGATTCTATGCTTTAATGATATTCTCACGAGACAGCAGCCAAAGACAGTGGTCCGCTCTAGCCGACGTCTTCCTGTTCTTTCCATTTCTGGTAAACATGCGTGATAAAAGTTTGAAAAAAGGGTGACATTGTCTCAAAGCAAATCTGGAACTGCAAAGACTGATCCGTTAGTTGTCAGCTACTGTCAAAACTCATCAATTCCAGCTCCCTAAAAGTGAATATTTTCTTTGTTTTTTGTATTTTTTCTGACCGTCTGACCCATTCTTGTGAACGCGATATGTCAGGAATGCCTTCAGGAAATTTTGTCAAATTTGGCACAAACGTCCACTTGGACCGACAAAGGTCAGATGACAAGACCATCGTGCAGCAGGTCTGTTAAGCTTATTTCTTATTTATATCTTTATGAAAGTAAACTGAATACGTTTGGGTTGTGGACAAAACAAGAATTTTTTTAGGATGTCCTCTTGGGCTTTGGGAAACACTGATTATCACTTTTTCTGACATTTTATACAGCAAAGAATGTATCGCCTTCATAGAGAAAATAATAAACAATGAAAATTATTTGTATGTTCCAGATTTCAGGTAAATGTCAAGCCACCTCACGACTCCTCTGTCCTTCTCAGCATGTTCTAAACAGTGTTTTGTTGGTAACAAGGTCAACATCAACATTTGTTGTTATGTGAACCGCTCACTTGGTACTAAAAGAAAAACATTAGCATCTCAACAGGTGAGCAAAACAGCGAGGAAGTGAATTCGGAGTGGTTTTATAAGTCTCCATGGACGTTTTGGCCAGGGCTGCATCCTATTTTGGATGGACTGCTCCCTTTAGAGTGGCAGCTGGAAAGAGGCTGAAGTGCAACCACATGAAGGCCTTCATGGAGAGACCATTATCTGTTTTGTACAATTCATTTTATTGAGACTACAGAGAGAGAACGGGGAGGCAGTGGGATGCAGCCATAGTTCCCTGATAAGCACTGTGCAGTGGAGCTGGGATTGTACATTGGATGCAAATCACATGCAATCCTTGTTACCATCTGTTTGCAATATATTTCTGCTTCACGAACAGACAAAACTAATCCCATGAGCTAATAAGTATCCCAAAATATGGCAGACCAACCACAGACTCTCTATAATGTCTTGCATGAGGCGGCGTCTTCGCCTGCCTCCCCTCCTGAAGCTGTCCGTGGTGCTGACTTTGTGTTTAACGGCAGATAAAATCATTACATTCCAACGGAGGCTAATGCCCGGTGGTCACACTGCATGGTTTTCAAAGCTGTACCGCTCACGTTACACAACTTCCTGTCTTGTTATCAGGAATCTTGAAGTCGTTGTGGTCTGCACACTGCGTGACTGATCATAGTCTGGCACAGGAAATGACGCAATACCAATGCCGGGTTCACGCATCTTATACCAAAAAGGATGTCCGCAAAGAAACATTACAAGTTGTCTGTGCGGTGAGTTGTAGTGAAAAAAAGAGCATCACTTTTTGTGAAAAAGTGGTGGGGACAACAACAACAACAACAACAACAACAACAAAAAAAAAATATATATATATATATACATATATATATATATATATAAATATATATATAAACTGTACTGCTTAATGTTTCAGGCAACATAAGTATTAGATCCTGAGTAGATATTTACTGCAGGAATGAACAATTATTGGTACCACAGAATTGACAATACTCAAAATATACCACAAAACTTTCTTGACTGCACAAGTAACAGTCATGTGCATCACACCCACAGCAGCAATACCATACGCAACTTTGGCTTTTCCAGCTAGGTAGTTAATCAGTCCATCTAATGCATTACATTCTGATTGTACATGATATGCAGCTGCATGTCTATTATCCAATGAACAATAACAGTTTTCCTGCACATGTTGTAGGCTGTTGCTCAGTCTCAATTTACTTTACGGTACATTTTAGGTCCAGGTCTAACACTGTTACATTTTTTAAACCCTTGTGATTAAAAAAAAACAACCTTACCCTTACCTTGGACATTTCTTGGTGCAAGCTATTTGTTGATGCAATGTAATTTTAAAACTGATGGCAAAAAATGAAAGTTTGAAAAGTGTTGGGGCCACGTCCCTGACACCTTTGAGCCAAGATTAAAGATTGCTGCTTGCTCTTCTGTCTCTTTCTCAACTCCACCCCTCCTCCTCCCTGCCTGGCTGTAGCTGGCTGTAGCTGGCTGCGTGGCTCGCTGACCGCTCTCCAATACAACCACATAGTTAGCCTGCTCTGTTATCACTGAGGCATCTGTGAGGCATTGCGAGCTCTTGGATCGTGTTTTTTGAACAGCTCAACGCGCGGCAATCCAGGTCCAATTTCTGAGCGCCAAGCCGATTTGCCTTCGTCTGTGATCTCCAAAACGACTGAGTAGAAAATCATGGCTGCTATCCTGCCAGGTGTGAGCAGACCTTTACTCCAATATGTCTGTTTGCACAACAGGTTGTAGTGGTTAATGGGAGAAACGCACACTGACTGATACATTCTGCACTTACATTTGTATGAATGGAGTTCTCATGTGAGCTGCTGTGTACATGAACTGCAGGCTGACGCATCAACAAGGCACACGGGCTCCCTGTGAGCTCATGCCAGCCGGTGTGAACCCCTTTGTGTGCCCGAGTGTTTAATCATGTGCGTCAAACAGCCACCTCATCACGATTCCGCGTGGTACACGCACGTGCCCAGCAGCGTGGCGGCTAGCCAACCGGCCGGGGCATTATTGGCAGGGAAAAGGCCCGTGATGAGACGCCATTTCACTCCATTGAAATAACACTCAGGAAAATTACTCTTTGAACTTGACTACGGGCTTAAGAGCCTCATCACAGAGTCATTGCAGCCAGAATGGCAGAGTAGCAATAAAGAATCCTCACACATGTCGAGACAGCTCATGAATAACAACGAGGGGCAGGACACAATCAGGGTGACAGAGTCTTAAACAATGGGGAGGGGAAGGAAGTCTTCACGCGACGCCTTCATTTGTCTTCTATGCTCCTCAGGCATGTATACAGATAATTCATGCAGTCAGCACGCTATTGGCTGAACGTTGAGGTCAGGATCAGTGTGTCGTGTGGGATTAATAGATCTTTAATTAGATTTCAGCTAAATGACAAATTGAATACATAAAACTGGATAAAAATATAGAATAGAAAAACACCAACAATGGGCAATGGGGCATATAAATATAATACAAGATGTGTGTTTAAAGTAAAGAGGACAAATACATTGAACAAGCTTCACGCCGGAAAAAAAGCTATTTTAATACGTCATGTTACTGATCTCGCCAAGGCCAGAATTGTGCCTGCGGTGACAGTCCCTTCATAATACAAACTTCAATAAATACTTCATTAAACTTGAAGTCATTTCCTTCTTTTAAAGTGGCAATCTCGTAGCTTTCCGGAAGCGACAATTGCAGGTGTATTTTTGGACCTCGCTGCTTCCCGGAGATCCGGCGTCGCCTGTGGGATGTCAGTCAGTTGTCAGTCGACAGGCTTTGCCACGCCTCCCTTACAACGCCACATGAAAGCGAAAAAACGGAATGATGTCTTCTGAGACAGTTATTGTAACACTTACTATTCACTGAATAAATAATGGTTGCTATAAAACGTTATGTACATGGGGTTGGGCGATGTCTGCCGAAGTGGCATATGACGATGATGTCTACAGTGAAACATTGTGAGTTATGAATTTGAGGCAGCGTGTCCCGCCAGTGTTGTGGTAAGGCTGCGTATTAGCTCACCACTGTAGCCACTGTTGCTCTGACATGAATCTCTGAATCAACTGTCTCACCCTGCAGAGGGAACTATCTCCCGTTACCACCAGTATACAAGCCTGTGCCAGGTTTAAAGCGCCCTCGTCTCCGCACCACATGTCCGTTACTTTGCTCTGTTCAGCCTCAGACATAAAATAACATTGGCCAACTAGCCGCGAAAAGCTAAGCTAAGAAAACTTTGTATAGAAACAGCGTGACTGAGAGAAACAGCAGCCTGCGGGAAAAGAAAGACTGCTGCTGGGGTTAGGCATACATGGTGGTGTTAAAGGTTCAGGGAATTGATGTTAGTTGATGCAATGTCCTCATAAGTGGCAAATAAGTGAAAAGAAGTCTGAAGACGGTGGATTCATCTCTGTGTGCCAAATTTCACTGCAAGCCGTCTTACAGCTGTTGAGACCCTTTCCAACATGTTCTCACTCTCAAGTCGACAACTACAGCAGCTTTAGTCAGTCTCTCGCTTCAGTTTATCACATGCAGGGCTCTGCGGTCACATTAGCAACAGTACACATGCACTGTCAGGTTAGATTTTCAAAATAAAGCTCACCGACAAGCACATATGAGGGGGATTGGTCCTGAGTGATCTGATCACAAGTGAACAGTTCTCAGCCCATCAGTGAACACCAGGCATTAGCTCTCGACATCAATCTAGAGTGACCTCTCTAGATCGGACCTCACCTCCGTGCTCTATATGCAAATAAACATGTACATGACTGATGATGATGAAATATGTTCAAACAGTGTGTTCAAACTGCTGCTAAGTGATGGCAGGTATAAATGCAATTTAGACAAGTAAGCAGACGGGCTGGTACGGTGATCATGCTACAAACTGACACTTTTTATGAGATAAGAAACAACTTAATGTATTACATTGAATGCTGAATTTACAAGAAGGCTCAAATGATTTAGACTTGGCCCTAGCTGTTGCAAAAAATCTCTTATGGAAGTCTTATATTGCGGCTACTAGGTTAACGGTTACTTGAAACAGTGTGTTCACAAACATATCTTTCTGACATCGGCAGGATAAGAGAGGTCGAACTTGTAATTTACATTACAATGAAACATGTGATGTGTGCGATTGTAGTTTCAGCTTCTTTCATGTTGTTTTACATAGGACTTCGACTGAACTTGTTTCGGGTTTGGCTGCAGTTTACGAGACATCACCGCCGCCCTCTTGGAAGGGAGGTAAGCGCGGCTTGGCCCCACTCTTAAGGAGGTCCATTGGGGGCGCAGCTCGGCTCAACTCGTCGCAGTAAAACTGGTGATGTTAAAAGAAATCGGCGCCGTTCAGTTTTACTTGGCATGGCCAAAAGTGCTGGTGGAAAAACGCCAAATGTGGTCGCTCGCAGCCCAGACCACCTCTGTGATTGGATCTCAAACAAGCCCTTAATGTGTCTTTGGAGTGCTCACATCTGTACTTAGAGCTGTTGACTTGTGATGGGATGACTCAGGACACATGTTGATGCAGGTCTGAACAGGGCCATAGTTTATAGCATTGGGCCACAGACCAGGCCGCCATGTTGGACGTGTTGGGAGTACGATTGGTTTACGTACTTCAGTCTGGACCGAAGTGTTGGACGGACTGACTGACTGACTTACAGACCAATATGTCCCCTAAAATGAATATGCAATACCATGCACATCTAATAATCTATTCTATTTGTGAAGTCAAATAAAGTTTCAGAAGTCCAAAGTCACATCAGACATTTCTCAGCATTACATCATCTGCCATATGTCACGTTGATGACAGAGATTAGTGAGGTATAACCCAGACAATTACTGAAATCCTCTGCAAATGTCTTTGATGATTAATGAGATGCTATGATGGGCAGCGCTGCACAATTGTCCAGCTATGACTCAGAGGAAATTAAAGTGGTCTTTGACAACTGAGCCCAGTGACCACTCCCCTCCGGAGCCCTTTGAACAGACGTTTGGATCCGCTTCAACACAAAGCATTCCTTTCATACACAGCCAGCATGCTTGGAAACACTTTTTCCAAATCATCTCCTGATTCTCCACTCTAAATATTGCTTTTGTCAGCGCTCATTCCAGCTGAGTAATTCCACACACTTAGCTTCCATTGTGGGGGAAGCTGTCTGTTTTCTCCCCATAATCAGCGAGGCATGTGTTGGAGACGACATGCAGATGAGAGCGATCGACGTTTGTGTACAGTATCTGCCCTGAATGACCTTGTGTTAGGTCGGACGTAGGGGGTGGCTAATCTCTTTTATGAATCTGCATGCAGACACACAGCTGGGCCAGCCGTATCCCAGCATGCCTCAGTTCACATTTTTCTGGCCAAAACCAACTGATTCTGCACGTAGTCAGGAATAACTCAGGCACAGCTTGACATTTGGCATAGGGAGAAAAGATATTGGATTTATAATTGAATTAGTGTGAGGAGGAGGAAAAAAAAAAGTTTTCGGGAACTGTTTTGCTGAAACACAATGACTCAGTTCAGCTTCTCTTTCCCCCATTTTTTAACTTGACATAAAAAAAACAACAAAAAAAACCCTACACAACTTTATGAACACTCGCCTCCGGACATCTTTGTGGTTTCACATGACTGCAATGTGGCATTATTAAAACAAAAGGTCAGATTAATGTTTGGAACACTTATTTATTTTTCTGTCTTGACTTCATAGCCCATATGCATTGCATTGGGACTATTACAGTATACTATTACTCGTTTTAAAAAATGGATACATCAAATATTATGGTATGTATTTATCTTTCATTATTCTGTAATACATAGCTGCATAACATGGTCAAAAGTGAACATTACCCCTTCATGTTATTGTTCAGCATCTCAGCCCGTGACTATGTGGTGTTCTCAGCCAGTCAGTTTGGAGCGAGGGTTTGATGAGGACGGGCCGAAGTGGATCAAGATAAATATTATCATTTTTTTCCGTCTTCTTCGTGAGAACATTTTAAATCCCCTCCCCACCCATGTTGAAAATTTAAAAAATGATAACCGTTTCTTATTCCTCACACACACACACACACACACACACACACACACACAAACACACATACACACACACAATGTCCGCTGTCCGCAAAGCAAAACTTTCCCCCTTTGACATAAACGACAGGAGGGTGGCTTTAAAGGTATAATATGTAACATTTCTGCATTTTTAGAAAGGGAATGGAGCCACACACTTTTCTCACTTTCTTTAACCTTACAAGATCAGGCCTTGTTTTTTATTTTTTTTTATCTTTCTTTATTTTCTCAGGGAATAATGCATGGATCTTGATGAAAACCAAATCAGGCGTGTTTAGATGGCTCTGAGTCAGTGCAATAATGCGATCCGAACAAACATCTGGGTCGAGCGGATTTAAACATGTTTTCATAGAGGACCGTCTTTTTTCAGCAGCTGTATGGTAACACATGTGGATAGAAACCTGTGACTACCACCAGTACACTGTGGAGAAAATTGGGATTCAGAAAAGTACCGACGATGGACTTGATTGAATGGTGGATGCTGCTGGGCCTTGGCTAAGGTGCCATTCTAGTTCAACGATAAAGACTCCCATGATTCCACGCTACTAAAGTCTTGTTTTGTTTTGATTGGGGGGACCCTCAGTGGCAGAAATTACATACTGTGCATTTAAAGGACAGAAAGAATTCCGTACCTGATGAATACTTTTATTTCGTTGGTAAAGTTTTATTCCCATTAAAAAAGTGAACAGACCACAAAGTCCAGCTTCTCCCAAAAAAGAACAAAAGCACCACTCGTTCTTTTTGTCTTGGTATTTCATGTGTCAGCAGATGGTGGACCCTGAGGGAGCCCAGTGTGCGCCTCTGAACGACCTGTAGCATTTCCTAACAGCTTCATTTAGTTCCAGGCATGGTGTCTGGCTGGGTGCCTTAACCTGGCTGGGCCCTTTAGGGCTGCCAAGACCCACAGCACCAGCCTTATTATTCCCCTCTTGCTCCGACTGTGTAATTTGATCAAGTTATTCATAACATTTCAGCTGACGCCTCTCCCTAGAGTTAGCGTGACATTGCTATTTGCAGAGGATAAATGCATTATGGGATGGCCCACTGCTAGGAAATTGAGCATTAATATTTGCTCTTGATGTGATGTATATAAACAGACAGATTTGCAGGCTCTTGGCTCGTCCATTGACAACCCACGAGGGAAGGTGGTTGAATAGTTGGGGCTGATTTCAGAGACGGAAGATAGGATAATAATAATAACAATTCATGTTTGTGTTTTTATCTGCTGGGAAGGAAGCCTGCTGCTTCCCGTCTCAGCAGTTTGCTTCTAGGTGAGGTTGTTGGCAGCTATCAGCGGGGTCCCAGTGGCACATCAGTTGTCACATTGGGCTAATTTCACTCGGAAAGCATGCAGATGCAGCCGGAGAGGGAGAATGCAGATGAAAGCAGCGGTAGAAGGACAGACCACTGGGACCGTCCCTGGAATTCAGTCGGGCCTGGTTAAATCGATGCAGCCATTTCCCTCAGAACACCGAAACGTGCGATGAACTGAAAGCATTTTTTTTTTCTGAGGGGCTTTCAAGGCTCCCAATCTCTCTGTGAATCCATTCAAATACAACAATAAAAGCCAAAATACGTCCCCCATACATAAGAGCCCTCCCTATGGCCTGTGAGGAATAGTAATCGCTCAGTCCTCGGGGCCTACACACCAGTGTAGCTCGCTGAAATCTACATTTTTCATTTAACAGCGCCTCTCGCGACGGAGCCCCTCAACAAAGTCACAGTGTCAGGTTGGCCTTGCAGTGCAAATGACACTGTTTGACACAGGTCTCTGCTGGAGGGATGCAGTTTAAAGTGTGTTGAGGTGCACAAATAGCTTCAAACTAAAAAAAGGACTAGCCAGTGCTGAGTCTTCATTCCGCGTTGTTGTGCCGTCAATGTGGAATTCTGATTCGTGTTTTTTTTCATGCAGACGTCGAGGCCCAGAGAGAGCTGAGGGTAGAGTTCGACTTGTACCTTGATTAATCAATTAACTAATCAACAGAAAATCAATCTGCAACTATTTTGATAATAGATTGATTGTTTCAGTCAAAGCATTACCTGGACCACAATTGTCAAATATGAAGGTTTGTTACTGAATATCAAGGTAAATTGAATATTGTTGGGATGTAGGCTGCTGGTTGGAGCAAAACAGTCAATTTGAATACAGATCGTTCAGCTTTGGGAAATGTAAACAGATTTGTTTTGCTGCTTTCTTTAGTTTTATAGACAAAACGATGAATGAAGCAAGAAAATGATCAGATTGTATAATTATTATTATTATATTGGATCATTGGTTGCATTTGACTCTGACTGTTCTGTACATCGCGGGTCTGTTTCCCAGAGACTGAAAGCCGCAGATCTCCAGGCCGGCTTGTTTCGTCAGACAGAGGCAGCCAGTGGAAGCTTCATATCCTGTGCAGATCTTCACCTGCTGTGCTGACATTCATACTTGTTCTCTCTTTACTAACCTCGATTTAACCCGTGTTTATTTCTTTAAAGTACACGAAGATGTATTATATGTCCTCAGTTACATGGCATGTAAAATATGATTTCTCGAGGGAGTTGAGGGGGTCAGAAAATGGAGGAAGGTATCTGACTTCTTCTGCTGGCTGAAGGAAGGATAGATTTACCTTTTCGGGGAGAGCAGCTCTTCTATTCTTGTCGTAAATGGCATGTGGTCTTCTCTCTGAGGGAGGCTGCACTATATTTAAAGCACCACAGATGTCAACTACAATCATCCATTTGACTGTGTGCACGACTACAGTAGAAGTTGTGTTGCACCTCTAGATCAGTTGTTTACGGCAGAGTTTGCTGGTGAATGGTAGAGCATGCTCATGTAGGAACATGGTCCTGTCCCTAGCAGCAGAAACATTTTAAAAACACGTTTACCCATGCAGTTTACTTTATTTCTGTATTTTTTAGAAGGTTGACTCACAACTCAGCCGGTCCAGGATGGCCGTCCACCATTGAGTCCGGTTCCGCTCACCGTTTCTCCCAGTTAAAAGCCAGAGACAAGACAAAATGTAAAAGAACAAGATTAAGACTTTGAAAATGCATTATGCTAATGCTTGTTTCAAGGAACATTAACCATTGTGGCATATAATGTATCATGTCAACTGTACTTTGAATGACCGGAATAAGCCGCTAATAAAGAAAAAACATGATTGGCCCTGATGATATGGTTTTACAGTTACTGTTTTACTTCTGGCTTATTGGGGTAAGAACCTGTTGATCCAGCCTATTAGCCTTTGGGCATCCATATACCAACTGATCCAGTGGTATAAGCCTTTGGGTAATTTACCGGCTAAATTTGGGTATACGTCTATTTGATTGATTCTTCTTGGATATGGATGCCCAAAGGCTAATAGGCTGGATCAACAGGTTCTTATCCCAATAAGCCAGAAGTAAAACAGTAACAGTAAAACCATATAATCAGGGCCAATCATCTTTTTCTTTATTGGTGGCTTATTCCTGTCATTCCAAGTACAGTGAACATGAAACATAATATGCCACAATGGTTAATGTTCCGTGACGTTGATTTTATATTGTACTGCATTATTGTGTTCTCCCGATAAAGAAAACATGTCAGTAAGTATTGTTTGGTTGGTTGGCTCAAGGTTTTTGCCTTCGATTAGTCAGATTGGCTACGGTGGCTGGGCTAACGTTAGCCATGTTAGCTAAGGCTAGCTCCTTCATTAGCTTTGAGTAGTTTATAACAGTCTTTCAATGGCACAACAGTCTCAAGCAGCGCATACCTTCATGTGTCGATGGAATACCAGCGGAATAACAGCAGCATACCACTCCAAGGATCAGTATACCAGTCTAGGAATCTAGCAGCAATTGACATATCTTTGGCCACTTTTGCCGCTGCTGACTCACACTGCAACACTTTGATAATGATTAGCTTCAAGCGGTTTCATCTTTAGAGGTCCAATTATGGTTATAAGTTAATACAACTAGACATGTGTAGTTTCAGCCTCCCATCAGCCTCTGGTGGACAAGGATTGCGAACTAAGATGAACCACAATTCTCCGAAGTTTTTCTGCTGCTGTGCATTGTTAGAAAGAATTACGTACTTATTTGTGAGTACTGACGACTTCATTTCTTTCATTGTCAAAAGATATAAAGAACAAAGTATGTGATTGGACAAATGTTTTTTTTTGTTTGGTGTAAAAATGTGTATTTCCTGGTTCAGTTGCGGCAGGGGAAATTCACAGGATGTCATCTCTCTTGTCCCTTGTCAGAAAAATCATCCAAAAGCAGAATGGTATGGCTCGGGGCTCTTGGCCTGATTGACAGTTGTTGTAAGCTACCACAGCTCCGTCTATCCATTCGTCCAGTTTTTGCTGCTCATCCATTCCCCGGGTCATGACAGGCTACAACCCCCCCCCCCCCCAAAAAAAAAACCCAGTCATCCTCCAGCTCTTCCCACAACAGATAAAATACATGACACCATCAGCATGTCCTGGGTCTCCAACAAGGTCTTCCCCCAGTCATGCCTGGAATCCTCCCACAGGGAAGAATCCTAATTAGAAAACACCTCGATAGACCCCTCTCTACAAGGAGCAGGCAGCAGTTCTACTCTGAGCCCTGACACCCTGTGAGGGAAACTCATTTCAGCTGCTTGTATACACAGCCTCATTCTTTTGTTCATTACCAAAAGGTCATGATCATAAGTGATAGTTGTGATCTATATTTACTGGTAGATAAGTAAATAGCTTCAGGTTTTGACTGAGCTCCCTCTTCACCACAATGGTACAACACCTAAATTAAAGGGGCACTGTGTGGTTTTGGGTTCGACATTTTAATCAGAAGAGAAAGATCTTCATTGACTGATTTATTTATTTGTATGCCTTGTTGGGAATCGATATTGGTTATTGATTATTAGTTAAAATATTATTATTAATTAATACAATTATTATGGTTAATTAATGAAACATAGGTAACTATGAGTCATTAATGAACATGGGGCACCACCCTGAAATCAGGGGTCAATAATCAAATGATATACCTTTAGTCTCAAAGCCTGAAATTAATCAAATTGTCAGTATTATGAAAATATAAATAATTAGATAAGAGGGAAGGCATAAATCCGAGCACTGACCATCTCAACCAGCTCATAATATGGGATTGTGCAAAATAATCAGAGACTTTGCTCAGTTAAAATCAACAGTGTTTATTAAAGCTTTCTCCAAAACATAAACCACCTACTTCAATAAACAACAGTTCTCTGGAAATAGCACCACAAAAATATAAGCAAGCCAAACAAAAGTGGGTGAAATATATATATATGTGTGTGTGTGTGTATGTGTGTGTGTATATGTGTGTATGTGGGGGGGGGGGGGGGAGCAGGGAGTCCTTTGTAAAAACTACAAAGATGACTGAACGTGGCTTGGGAAGTCTCATTCACCGGACTACAAACTAGTGGGCGTGACTTGGCGAAAGTCACGCGAGAACACGGATTCCGAGGCGATGATTCCGATTCAACTGAATTATATACCTGGAATTCAAAAATGGCGCCAGTGAATATGTCAACTCAAGGCGATCACTACACATGCGCGCAGAGTTTGAACAAAGATGACGGTCACGCCCTTTTTGGCTTCACGTGTAGTTTGATTACACGTGAGGTGAATTTGGAGGGATAATCCCCACGGTTCCGAAAAGGGTAGTCATGCTACCGAGAGTGGTCCGCCTCAAAATGTCAATAAGAAGGAATATATATATATATATATATATATATATATATATATATATATATATATATATATATATATCACGTGTCTTAATTATAGCAGGGTTATTAACTATGAGTTTTCAACTGATCGCTCATAAGATAACGTGTGTGTGTGTGTGTGTGTGTGTGTGTGTGTGTGTGAGTGAGTAAAAGGGGAAAGAAGCTATGCGAGCGCTTAGCGGACAACAAAGAATAACACAACGACCATGTGGTACACAGCGTTCGTCTCTCCCTCAAACAGTGGCCGGCAAGCCAACCGAAGTTCGTTTATCGTCCGCTGATTGAGCCGGAATACGACGTACTGTGATCACACAGGGCAGCAAAACTACACAAGCTATCCATGGAGGGGATCAGCATGAATGGGCTCCTAGCATGTGTAATAACACAGTTAGCATACAGTACAGTCAACCATAAGTAGGTCTCGGCGGTCCCTTCACAAGAAACATAAGCACAACAAAAGCATGCTATACACGATCTGTTTCTGCCCAAACACTAGCCTCTTACGTGGGTTGCTCGTTGCGACTAGCGTGTGTCCCGTCCGACTCGAAGCTCCAACTTGTTTTGGATGCGAGCGCGGGGTCAGCTGTAGCGTCCTTACAGCTGATGACAGGCTGCTATCACACAGCGTTGTCGACCTTATAGATGGACCGGACCTCGGTGATTCCGTCTCCTTCTGAAGATTATCTCTTCCTTCTGCAGGCGGTGAGGAAACAACTGGGTTGTGTAGTGTTCCTTTATGGATCCAAAACAATAATCACGAATATTCCAACAAAAACGAAAGTGAAACAAAAACAGTCTCTGTCTCGTCCAGCAAGGAAAGAACTGAAGCCTAGTCCAAGTGCAGTGAAAAATGTTTCTCAAATACACCCTTATGAAACCGGAGTCTCTTCACAGCATGACGTTACCCTGGGAATGTGACGTGCAGTGGGGTCTCCTGACCTTTAAACTCTGAGTGATGTCATTGTGATCCTGGCGGAGTTTCCTGGCCCGCAGCCAATAGGGACCAGGTGAAAGTTTTGGGGGTGTGTCATACCTTGAGTTACAGTTCTTCACACCTTTTTGGCTTTGGTTCAGTTCCTTTGTTCTTCAACTCCTCATGATGATAAGGCCCTACTAGTTGGGCTTTTGATTTTCCCTTCTCTTTGTTTGAGCCATGTGGCATAAGACCCAACAGCAAACTAAACAAACTAAATAAACAAACTCTCTTTGTTTTCATGATCGAATAAAGTGAATAAACAAACCAACCTTAAAGGACAACACAATTTCATACTTTGTTTATATGTGGTGGACCCTGCCACGTTTCTAGCTTCAAACAATCTTCTTGGAACTCATCATCCTCTGAGAACAGCTTGTTTATTGTTAAATACATATTTCTGAATTTGTATTATTTCCTTATTAATACTGTTAATATTAAAAAGTGTTTGAATTTCTTCTCGAAAACTACGTAGTGGCCCTTTATTGCCCATGCCAGACCTTTAGTTACTTGAACATAGTCATCAGTAGCAGCAGCTTATACCAGCTTAATTGTATTGCACACAATTGGATTCACTCACTCGAAATAACTGGCCATCAAGCATATCATAAATGAATCCATCAAGTTTAAATTTGGACAGTGCTTTGGGTCTCATCAGGCCAGCCTATGTCATTGTGCCAGCCCTTGCTCGGTTCTTGAGGCTGCTTTTGGATGTGACTAGCTGGCTCTGTTAAAACAAACTCTGCTGCATCTTTTCTGCTTAGTTTGATTCATTTGGTTGGTGTGAAAGCTGTCAATCGAACTCTTGTGTGGACTAAACAACAAGGCAGACACCGCCTGAAGAGAAGGCTCTTCATCCACTCCCAGGCAGATTCTGAAGCAGTGGATGTGCTATTTTTAGCATGAAGGCGAGGCTAAGCTACAATTAAATCTGTTGATTGTGATCTGTTCAGGAAGGGATGCTATGAATTAGCCGCACAAGCGACTGAGTCAGTCCATAAAAAAGTGACTCACATCAAGATTCCACAGGAATACCCCCTGAGTATTTCTGTCCTGTATATACCCCCTTTTTTAGCCATGTCGTCAAGTTGAATTCTAAAAAACACTAATAATGCTTATTATCAGTTATTTTGAATTCTTTAGGACACAAGAGTACATAAATAAACACACGCTACAAGCAGCTAGGTGCTGCGTGCCCTGCTGTCAACCTCCAGATTTTGATTTTCTTACATAGGTCCTGATGATTCGCTGATGATGCAGGATGACAGTCGCCAAAGCTGTCCGATCCATTATTTACCGGTCAGTCTTTGTGCCTCCATGTTGAATCATCTTGGTTCATTTGTTGATACACAGTCGAATACCAATCGCCTAAGAGCTAAAGGTGGAAAACGTGTTTCTTTCTTCCCTTCGCCCAAACTAAATGAGCTGAACTGCAGGTGTGGGAGCAACTTTAGGGGTGTTTTCACAACCATAGTGTGTTTGCTCGCGTCTGAGTCAGTTGATGGATTTGTAGAGTTGGAGAGTTTTTGTGTTTCTTTTCACCCACAGAAATAACCAAGCAAACCAAAGTGCAAGAACACATGTGAGAACATTCACTCCGCTTATTAGGCCGATGTGCCTGAGGTGAGAGGGAGAAAGTAAATAGAGGAAGAAAGTCCTGTGGTCTGGACTAATGGATATTTCTGTGAGAGAAAAGTTGCTATGCAATTTAAAGGCACAGTATTTAATTTCTACCTAAACTGAGTCGGACCAAACTAAAAACTGCAGGTGTGTCACCACCCTTGTACCTATGCCTCCTGCAGTCATTATGTGCTTCATATGCCAAACCCTAGAGTGATCAACGGTTGCATGTGGAGTGTAATGTCAGGAAGTTACATGTTGGCTACCGGTTAGAGAAGGGGGCAAAGAAGGTGAAGAAGAAATGAGGAGATCAGAGGCAAGAAGTAAGGAGGAGAAACGGATATTGAATATTTGAAAGAGCAAGACAGCGGGACAGAAAAGAGGACGGTCAGGGGGTTGATGAGAAGCTGCCATCGTGTAGGAGTGAAAATAAAGAGGCAGGATGGGAAAGACGAATAGAGGCATAGGCAGAGGGAGAGAGAAGAGGTGAAGAAAACACATTATGGGAGAAATAACAGAGACGGAGCGACAGAGGCCAGGACAGGAAGAGTCAAGCAGAGAGCATAATTTGTGAGAGCGAAATGGACCACGGACCACTGTGGTGCTTAATTCCCCAGTTTAACGTCAAAGTGAGCTCCATCGGGCTAACACGTGTACAGCTAGTGCCCAATTTGGCTTTAGTCTGGGCTGGAAAAACAGGTTGATCCGGTCCAAACACGGAAGAGTCAAAAAGTGAATTACATGACGTGTTGCTTGTCAAATTGTGTAGATGGAGACTGTAATCCGGAGAGGTCCAGTGGTAGTTTGCACTTCCTGATTGCCCACACAGGCTGGAAAATGACCTTAAATTACAGTGAGCTGACCAGCAGGCCATGAAGTAATTGGCACATGGCAATGCTTTCAACAACCCTTCTTTATTAAATTGAACGCTAATGTAACATTACATTGGCTTTTGCCATTAGGCCAGTGAGGCAACGCTGCCTATTGCTATCAATGCTAATGGCTGTGTTGCTCATTGCTTTGACAAATCTGCCCATAAATACGGCGCTCCGTGTTGCTCTCATTACATCGCCCAGGTCTTCAGAGTTGTGTAGGATGTAATGGGTCGAAGTGAAGTGTTGTTTAAGTGTTGTTACTTCCCATCAGATGGCAGCTGCGTCTCTAACAATCCCCTTAATACGTCCCACTTGACTTCCCGCCTTGTTGTTGGGTTGAGTTTCCGTAAACAAGCACAAGTGAAGTCAGGGAGGTTAAAGTCTGCTGCCGGCGATGTTACCCAGCAGGGGAGACATTGTGCGGATGCGAGGCTCGGCCTTTTACGACGAGGCCTGGGAATACTCCATATTATAGAAGTCTCAAACACACAATTTATACAGGTGATGAGTTGTGTCCACATCCTCCTGCGGCGTTTTGGGGCACCAAGGCGGCCTGTTAGTTAAAAAGGGCATCCTCATCAAACTGTTTGCTCGAAAGACACTGAAGCCTTCCAGAGGTGCAGGCGCAACCAATCACAAGGGCAAGTGCACATGGAATTGTGTTTTCTTAAAGGGAGACAGTTAGAACATCGAGTCTGCGTTCATCTGCTTGAACAATAAACATGTAACTATATTGTAGCATAACAAAACACAGATTCATCACTCAAGGCCATTTCATGCTGATGTTGGTTAAGAAAACTGTATTTGAACTTTAAGTCAGACTCCATTTAAGTTGTTTTATTGGTATTTCACTTGGATGTTTGAGCTTCACGTTGCAGAATGAGCAGACCTGTTTTGATTAAAGTTCATGACTTGCACCTACGGGCCTGATTTTGACATCGCAATGTCTGGGCTTGTCAGAAAACAGCTATATAGATTGAAAATGAAAGCAGCTGTATTGATTATTACAGCAGGTCAGGGATGGACGGTTGGGGTAAACAAGCACAGGACTTTCATTCAGGAGACCGCTGTCCGCGTCCAGTCTACAACCAGAAGCCAACATTAAGTCCTTTCAGCTTACTAATGTTGTGAGCTAACACCACGTACATCATGTAATGTCAGTAACTTAATGTAGTATCTTAAGTGATGTAGGTACTTTGTAATGGAATTTATAGAAATAACAGTTGTTTTAACCCAAACCACAAAGTTTTATTACAAAGAAGGTCCGGTACTTGTGTGTTCCCTCCACCCCTTTATTATATGTGTCTAATTAGCCCAGCCTCGATCTCTGTGTTATTCCAACCTATCAGCTCATTCCTTGTTCCTAGTGTTTTCCCATTTATTACACTCACCTGTGTTTCTCGACCTCTCTCCACCTGTATTTAAGTCCAGTCTCTAGTTGAGTCTTTGTCGAGTTTCCCTGAACCTGCTGTTGTGCTTTACCATTCCTGGTGTTCTGTTGTGTTTGCCTGTCCATTATATTGCCACTGATCCGAGTACATCTTCATCCATTGCGCTCTCTGCCTGCCGTCTCCTACATCTGGGTCCACCTTGTCTGCTCCAGTTTGACAATCATGGTCCAATCTGCAAATTCTACAAGAGTGATGGACACTGGGGGACACTTAAAACCTTCGGTGCAAATAAGCGGAGAATGGACTTTACAGTAAGTACTTTGAAGTAAGAGACACAGTGGTACAGTAGTTAAAACTTTGACATATGAAATGTTTTCATTTTCATAGACTCTGGAGTTTTCAATGTGCCAAATGTCAGTAGAACAAAAAAATGAACGAATGTTATTAAACTCTCTGTGGGGAAAATTAAATCAGACTTAATGTATTTCTATGTGTCTTAAAACAGGTCTAAAACATGACCTTGGAGGAAACTTAGTATTTTTTTGATGGAAGTTACCAAAGTAACTTTATGTATTATATTCATTAGCGATGCAAAGCGGCTATATAAACCCTCTAGGAGTCAAAGACATGCAGGTGCAGGCAACCAGAAGTCTGGTTAATGTTAGAAACTTGATTGACTCGCTCTGATATAGATGTAAAGACCTTCAACAGCACCAGTGTTTTGCCAGCAGCAGCCCTTTACCTTCCCTATTTTGAAAAAGTGGATCAAAAGCAGCTCCAAATTCAAATCCTACCACTGCAGTATTGGGGCCGTTTTTTTTTTTTTGTATTTCTCTCTACTACTGAGATTTATCTATAAGGTAACTGCTGATTCAAATGAGATCCATCAAATGCTAATAGTGGAATGCTTAACGGAATAGAGAGGTATAAACTAATATACTTTAAATATTGTCATTAAATCCATATTATTCCAAACTTAATTCATGTTTTTTTAAAAAGCTATCATCTTCTCCTCCATTTTCTCCTGATCACAGTGCAGGAAATGATGTGTCACTTTTTTCCTCTCGGTTTCCCCCCCCGGGCAACATTAAAGTTTCATCACATGTAATAAGTAGTGATTTCAAAGGGTAATGTCGTGTAAAGTAAAATAAAAGAAAAAGGTGAAGGCTGTGCCGTTGCATAGTGATCCCACTTGATCTTGTTTCAGTCTGCCCAGCGTGCAGCAGAAACAACTGTTGATCAGCAGCCAAAAGTTAAAGATGTCTGTGCGTCATGCAGGGCAGACTGGGACTGAGCCGCGACTGATCTGGGATCTGAAACCTAAACTTCAGTAGCTGCGTGTGCCTCTTTGGGATTGAGGTATGACAAGGGCAAAACGCTCTGACTGATAGGGCTCCATCTCCCCTTTGGCATATTATCAATCTTATATCAAACCAAATTGCCCTCTTCTCAATCTCCATTGAACCATGTGTGTCTATCACCCACTCTATCTGGACCACATGCTAACTGTTAAATTGATCTGCGCAGGCATCACACAGGATTTGCCTGAGCTTTTTTCCTCACTCTGTGCGAAGGATGACTGTGAGCAGGGGGAGAGGAGAAACACGACCATGCTGACCTTGGATGAGCATCCTGCTGGATATCAGCAAACATGTTTATTCACACAGAGCAAAAACCACTTGTCATTCACAAAATTTCACACAATGTAACCTGGATAATAACCTCACTGTCGAATTTGTTACTGAAAGGATTTTGAATACATCAACCTTCTAGATGACAGAACAGGTTTTTCAACTTTAAAGGTAAAAACAAGTCAGGCCAGAGGCCCCGCGAGGCTGTATATGAGCACAACGGTGCTTTGGGGTAAATGCTAACATTAGCTAATTAGCGCTAAACAAAATCTATAGCTGGGGATGGGAGGGATGTAATTGGTTTTGCAGGTTTTTGGTCATTAAGTATTAGACAAATTAAAAATTTGGAGCTAGATGAAAAGTCAGGATCAATAAAGTTTGTATAATTGACTGTTCATTCTCTGGTGACCATGGATGTTGTCTATGGTTTTTGTACTAATGCATTAAGAAGTAGTTGAGATATTTAACAGGATAAGTAAAAACTTTGACCTGCTGGTGACGCTACAGGAAAATGACATAAATTTGACCACGGTTTATCCTCTGCGGACAATGGATGCTATCTATAATTTTGTGCTAATACATTAAGAAGCAGTTTTGAGATACTTAACAGGATGGATAAAAACTTTGACCTGCCGGTGACACTACAGGAAAAGGACATCAATTTAGGGTTCATTCCCTGAGGACCATGAATGTCAGTACCAAATTTTATCTCAATGTGTCCAGTAGTTAATAAGACATTTAAGTAGGACCAACGGGCCTACATTGCAACAGTCAGAGCCATGCTGGTTCAGTCTGACAGGGAGATGTGCTGTCTCTAAAAGTCTATACAAGTCATATGAAACCAAAGATTGATGACTGTCGGTTCTACAGGGTCAGTGCTGCCCCTAGTGGCTGAAGATAAAGTGTTGGAGAACCGGTGATTTAACTTTTATACTCTATTTTCTTTACAACACACACAACTATGTTCACCAATTAAGCGTGCCTACTCATTGTTTTTTTTTTTTTGACTCTAACACATCTACTCAGAGGAAATAGCAGAAACACCACCTGCATCAAGGTGATGTGAATTTGTAATTAACTAGAATAAATTGCAGGAATTGAGATGATGGTGTTAACTGGTATCCATACCTTTATCCTACAGGGGCCTCCACAAAAAAAAAGTACATACCTGTGAACTGAGGTGTGAACAAACATCTGTTGTATTTCATTTACATATTGTATCTTGAGATTTGTGTGTATGTGTGTGGGGGGTGATTACCTGATTATGATCGGTTGAGCGAGATTCCGAGCCAAGATTCGGAGCTTAATTTGAGGGCTCATATATGAATCCCTCAAAAGCTTTTGGACGTGTTGTTCTGAGCAGCTAGCGTGCGAAAGCGTCATGAAAAGTTAATTCAAGCAGGGAATTTTAACCACCACCTTTTCTATCATGTTACTAACTTTGCATTGCATTGTTCTGTGACCAACATAGGCTCATTCCTCACTATATATTCGGAGGATCCCATGAGGAAATTGCCTCAGTATATCCCCGCTATCATTTTTCCATCCACATAATCCAAAGGCTAGATTGGATTTCGCTGTTGTTGGGTTAACTCCTCCTATCTGCAAGTCATTTTTCCAAGCAATAAGGGAAAGAAAATCCATTTTATTTCCCATTGAGTTTTGTGCTTTGAAAATTAGTCTTCGGATGTCAAAGGTTGTTTTGACATCTAAAGGTCATGAAACACACCTGTGTTTCTCTTTTTTCTTTTGTTTGTCCATTTTACATGGTTTTTAGCCACATGGAGAGAGCGTGGACACTGCGGCGGTTTCAGCAGCAGTGATTTCCCCTGTGCTTTCAAACCCACAGGAAATGATAGAACTTGACAGCTGCGTCCCGCTGTTTGATTTAATCAACTCAGTGTTTCTGTGTTTTGTATTGATTCATGTAGCTGACCCATAAAGGTTAATAAAAGAACGCTGATCTAAACATTTGATACGATGTTGGAAAAAAATACAACCTCATATCATGTCCACACTTTAACAGATTGTAACTGTGCGGTGCACTGACTTCACTGGACATTATTGCTGTCTTACATTAAGCACGGAAATGAAATCTCACCGGTGTCAATCAACAAGAGTGACTAGAAAAATAATAAAAAAAGAAAAATAAGTTATTGCAGCCTTGTCCTTCAGTATTCAGAAAATATCAAATCAACTGTTTTCAGTTACTTTCAGGAAGCCTTTACTTTTCATTTGCTTTAGTATTTGTGACAGTGACCAAGACTTCAAACCTCTGTTAGCCAGGTTACATTGGGAATCGTATTTTATTTCTGCTCATTCATATATGAAACCTTAAGACACCCACATCTTAAATTTGCTAACCAACAAATAAAAAACTTTTGTCAGATTTACAACAGGTTTCTGAAAACCTGTCAGTAAGAGCAGTATGCATGGTCAGGATTACCTACAGCTTCACCAGCAACACGTCAAACAACACTTACTTCAAACTCGTCAAAATCAGCAGCTTGGTCAGTAGTCTTAAGTTTCTAATTATTATGCACTACCAACCCCTCTAGCATCAGTTTTGTCCATCAAGAGCAAAAAGTACAGCATATGCAACGTCCAGTTAGACTTTCAAAATAAAACTTTTCACACATAATGACACAAAATTCTTGTTAAAATTGTGGAAATGGATTTGCATTCTCCATTCTCCATCTCCATTCAGTCACGCAACTTTGGTCACACTCCAAACATGGATTCTGGTCTCCTGGTAGGAAAACCAGCGTAAGCCCCATTCAAACATCCTCAACCCCCACGTTTTTAAAAACTTTTTTCCACATTAAAATAATTCTTAATCCTTCACAGTTTTAGGCTACAAACGACTACACCGATCAGCCACAACATTAATACAACCTTCTTAATATTGTGCAGGTTCCCTTGTGCAGCCAAAACAGCTCTCACCTGTCAAGTCGCAGTCATGGCCAGATCGGACTTGTTCCAACATGTCCAACAGATGCCCGATTAGACTGGGATCTGGGAAATTTGAAGACCACATCGATGCCTTGAGCTCGTTTCAACTCCCTCAAGCCATTCCTGAGCAGTTTTTCTGCCACGTCAGGGTTCACTGCCATCGGGGAGTACTGTTGCCATGAGGGGCAGTACTTGTTCCACAGTGGTGTGTCACATAGCATCCAAATGAATGCCAGCACCCAAGGTTTCACAGTTGCAATGTCACAAGATGATCAATGTTATTCACATCACCTGTCATTGGTTTTAATGTTGTGGCTGATCGATTTATAGTGAATAAAACTATATTTTCAAAAGGTTTTCCTTTTTTTGGCACAATGCAACAGCAGTCTCATGATTTACATGTTTTTTTTAGAAAGTGATGCTTGGTGTTAATTGATTTTGGCAGAGTTGGATAAATGTGTTAAAGCACAAATAGGAGTTGCTAAATCACCTGATGATGGCTGATGCCAGTGGGATGTTCTCTTGCTGATGTACATCTATTCAGTCAGACTTAAGAGTGCCATCTTGCCATGAATTCAGTATCCAGTGTTGACAGGTGTTCTTCAACACCAATTATTAAACACTGTTGGAATGTCATAGTAACAGCTTTCTACCTTTTTTTTCTATTCTACAAAACAAGTGACACTGTATGGCGCTTCTTCTTAACCTACATGATTTTCAGAAAACTGACCCTGAATCAGCTATTAATGATTACGTCACATCTTTGCTGAATTCTTGAGAGACAGCTATAGCTCTGGACTCCTTGAGACTGTAGCTCACAACTACACAAACCGCCCAGTGGATACAGTCAGCCATATGTCAGTAATGTTTAACTCTAGTTACCCCTCTGGTAAATAAATACTGAATTTTACAAGAGTGCCTTCCACTACTTTGCACAATAAGATCGGAATTAATTACTGAGGATCTTGAAAGTTTATACCTGATGGGGATTTTTAAGTTGTTTTTTTTAAGTTGACATTACTGCTATATTCCTGATTTGTTCAGCTGCATGGAATAACATCTACAATTACATTTAGGACACTTAGCAGCCATTTTTGTCCAAAGCGACTTACTCAGTCTTACTTAGAATACAGTATACACTGACCTAGACAAATATTTTTAAATAAGTAAGAGCTGCAATCATGAAACCAAAAAAAGATACAAAATATCATTGTTAGTGTCACAATATATATATAAACAAATAACCATGACTAGGAAACACAAGAAAAGGGATTGAGATAGGTTGTGCAGTAGCAAACAACAAATATTCTATTTAATTTTGGTTGCTGAACACAACATGCATGAGTAGATAAAGGATAAAGTAAATCTGACAGACATTTGCATTTGAAACGTCGACATTAAGCAGCACGAGTTGTTGTTCTTTGTTAATATCAAAGGCCACTGCAGAATAATGGCTTTAATACCTTAATTAAAAATCACTGCGGTTAAAATAACATTTGATTTTTCTCCTTGTATTTTAGGCAGGAATCTGAATAAATGGATAAATTTGGCCTTTTGCACCTGACAGTGTAAAAGAACCAATTAAATTAATTGGCTGTTTGTTTCACACCTTTTCTCCCATTTTCACCAGATAGGAGGTGGCTGAGTGTCACAGACTGTTACCTCTAAACGTGCTCAGCTTCATATTTGTCTAATTGGACACTCCTGGGGACCTTTACACACTGCAGACGTGTTATTCTTCTTTGTCTTGTATAACTGTCTCTCACAGTAGCTATTATCATAAAAAATGCCCCGGCTCTTCATGTATCTTGCTCTTCGATCTCTCTGCTGTTTTATTGGCTGATAACTAATTAGGGAAATGGGTTTCTGTGGCACATGCTGAGGGATTTGATTGTTGCCTGAGTGGCTGTTTTTTTTTTTGTTTTTTTTTTAAATATTTCGTGACAGTGTCATCTGACAAAACATGTTACACACAAAAAAGAATCGTTTCCTTTGTTTACTTCTCAGAGAGCGCTGTCACGAGCTGACATTGTTTTTCTCACTCATATGTTTTATTCAGTGTCTGGGCCCGTCTCGTATTGACTTTTGTGCAGATTAGAATTCTCCTTTTGTTTTATTCCACTGTATGTTTGCAATTACAGGACAAAAAAGTATTTGTTGGAAGCGTTTATGTAATTAAAAAAGGTCGCGGCTTGAAAAGAAACACGAGGACAAACATCTGACAGTCTTATTTTAGGGCAGTCAGAGTGGAATGACAACGTTCTTTGTGCTAACATGTCATCGTAGAGCAGGAGAAGAATGACAGAATTTCTTTTAGGAAACAGGCATATGTACTGTGTATGTACATTATATGATTTGCATAGTTTCATATGTCACATGGAGTTGTGGTGTATGGAACTCCTGACAGAAGACTTTTGTGCTTTCAAATGTCTAATAACAGCCTAGGAGCCAGCTCCATTCAAACAGTCAATATGTAGTGACTGTCTCGTCCAGGGGAACCAGGACATGGCATGCTGTGACACCCCACTCTTCCCTCTCCCAAGAAAGGCCAGCAGCACAATTAGAATCAAATGTAGAAGTTTATTGACGTAGGAAGCGAGAAGTGCCCTAAACAACAAACATACATTTCCTTAACAGCCCTCAATTTCTCAAATATGCAAATAGACGACAACCAGACTGATCTCCTGACCAGTAAACAAAAGAAAAAAGGAAGGCAAGCAGAAAAATGGCTCCTCACTCATACTGACTGCTACCATTTGTATTTACATGTTAATATTGACAATCAACGAAATGCACTTAACAAGCTCGCCAATACCCCAGTCTGAGTCAATTCTCAACTTTATCAAAACTCACTTCACAATTCACAAATCTTCTCTGGGGCTTAGGGAAGTTGTCACCATTCCTCTGGTTCAATCCAGAGGGATCTGAGACAGTTTGTCCTAAAACAAAAAAAAACTAAACAATTACATTACAACATAGAAAGAAAGAAAGAAAGAAAGAAAGAAAGAAAAAAAGAGGTGGCCACACATCTGGTTCAGAGAATCAGTAGACAACTGTACTCATAACTCATGTAATCATTTTTGACAAACCAAATGAATATTGAAAACTGATCATTACAATGATTGATGTGCTAGTCCATCCCACACACATATACAACATTTTGGTCGGGGTGGCGAGAGGTTGAGCCAGGGGTAAATGAGATTGCAACGATGTATAAATATATGCCTCTCTTACAGGTCACATACAGAAATCTATTAGAAACTAACAGAGAACAGGTTGCATTAGAGCCAAAGTAATGCATATTTGTCTGCAATTAGACACAAAAAACAGTTTGACTCAAACTAAAAGGAATGAGCGTAAATATGTCTGCACCTCAACTACACTGTACATGAACAGAAAGCCGGTCATGTGTCTCCCTGTCTATATTGTTTTTCTATTAGAGGAACACTTCCGCTCCTCTGAATAGAACCTTTTTCACAGCATACATTTTGACTTGTGAAAGCAAGCGAGTCGCTAACATCATTGGTCTCACCTGTGCTTTTCCTGCTATGACAAGTCAACATGTCTGCAGTGAAAAAGGGTCTGTTACAGTAGTACAGATGTGAAGGGATGTATTTGATATTATAGCATGTGGTTCAGCTATGATTAATCAATACACAGCACAGTAAGCTATATTGATATCCAGCTGTAGATAAAATACTTCCTGTGTACACAACCCGACTGACTAGCTGGGATCAACAGATGGGTGTTAGAGGTCGTCTACTTTAGAATCGTACGACGCTGACCCCCCACAAGACCTCAACCAAAATCACCAGACGTGATTAGAAAGCGACTTTGCCTTATTTGTTTAACATTACTCTGGTACACCTGCAGCTTGTTGATGGTAATTAAGAGTAATGCTCAATAAAGTGCACAGGCTGCTCCGAATTACATTCTCAGATCAATAACATATACATGTACAGGTGGAATGCAGAGGCTTCCTTGCAGCGAGGCGACCTCCAGGGCTCCTCGGGTCTTTTTTTCAATTTCTGAAAAACATAAATTGTCCCCCCAATAAAAATACCCTAAATTATTCAAAATTGAGCAAATGTATTTTCAGACTTCACATTCTTCACATTTTAGATTCACATCTAAAAATAAATAATTGAAATGGTGAAACAAATAATGTTTGACAAGCATATTTCTGACTCCACATTCCATCTCTGGTCTCCTCCACTACACTGCAAATTATTTTATCCAGGAGTTGTCCAGATACAGATAAGAAGAGTTATACAGATATATGATCTCTTCTTCCAGGGAGTCCTGGAAAATGACAGATGAAAACAAACAAGGAATGATTTTATATTAATTTATGTAAATAAATCAGATTTTGTTGGGTCAACTTGTGTTGTGTTTATTGTGCTCTTAGAACTGTGCTTTTTTTAGAGCTGTTTACCAGAGTAACTGGCATTGTGAAAACATGATCAGGTAGTTTACACAACTTGGTTAGGGCTTCATATTTTGATATTCATCCATACCAGTTAATCATGCAAAGTAGTCCCATATGCTGGGAGAAAAGGAAGATGGTGAGAAGGATTGGGGATCTGGGAGGGTTGGAGGGAGGCGAAAGATAAGAACATGAGTAGACATTACATACCCGAGACCCTTAAAATTATGATTTACTAATATAACAGTTAGGTAAGCAGTGATACGCGCTGTTGGCTGTTTAGGACAAATAAACAAGAAAGGTGAGCACAATAAATGATTCCCTGTGCAGTACTTTTTGAATGATATGGCGAGCCTCTACAAAGTTGTCATCGGATCTGCACCCCTGGGCTCGTTATCCTGCTGCAGTGTGAAGTCAAGTCACATCGTAGCCAGACTAAAGTATTCGAAAGGAGCGGCGCATGGAACTCAAAAAACACTCGATCAGTTGAATCCAAAGCTTGACCGCTCCGTCAGAAGATCAATACATCGAGCTCAGTCCCCTGAGAGTTGGAAAAGCGATTTATTCACAGATATAGAATTCGATGAAAAAAAAAAAAAGCGAGACTCTAATCAGCGGTCGTCCCGTCAATAGAGGGCTGTCTTGTAGTGTCTCAGAGGACGACTTGCAGTCTCTAAACCACAAAATGCTTGAGGTGGGCAAAGAAATACCAAAATTTTACAGCGGACGACTGTCAAAAGACCTATTTACTGATGGATCCAGGTTAGAGATGTATGATAGCAACGGGGGTGTATGCAAGAAGACGAACAGGAGAGAGAATAATACCACGTGTTTCAAACCCAAACATGGTGGAACATGGTGAGGGGAATATTCAGGCCTGGGGCTGTTTCACTTCCTCTGGACTTCCACCTGCACAGAATTGACTCCAGTCTGACCAGAGGAGTACACCTCCGCTCTTCAGAGACATGCTGCTGCCTCTGGTTTGAAAAATTTGTGGAGAAGGACTCACACTGCAGCAGGGTGATGTGGCCAAACACACCTCAAAGCTACTATCAGACCCAGTGTTTCCCACACATTGATTTATTTGTGGCGGTCCGTAACATTATCAACATTGGCTGCCACATATTGATTTTCTATTTTTGGAGCTGCGCACGCCCTTCTCACTCAGTCAAGACAGCACACCCATCAGTGGATAGCATGATGTTATATACTCCTATACAGTGTGGTTTTTAGTCAGCTGTTAAAACCAACGAAGAAGAGGAGGAGGATTATTTAATGTGGCTGGCTTGACCGTAAATTCCTCTGCAAAGAAGACGGCTGACCTCAATGTCGAGATCAAGCTCCCACAAAGAGTGCCAGGCCCTGAAGCCAGTTTCTGTCGTGGCCAAGCGGTGTTATTACATCGTCATGTTGCACTGGGGACTCTTTCCCAAAAGCTGACATTGTGATAGACACATCTGTACAATGGTAATAAAAGCCTCACAACCCCTGCCAAATGACTTGTCTACCGCAATAATTTGAGCAATTCGGCCGCTACAATTAAAGTCCGATTCTGTGGGCAACACTAAAGACCAAAGAAGAGTTTCACTCAGTTTTATTCAAATTGTGTAACTGATATCATCATTTCCGATGAAAAATAGTATTACTAATGCATTTCAAAGTAATGCAATATTTTGACTAGTTGTCTCAGGCCTATTGACCCTACTGTATGTTCAGGAGTGGCATGTTGGTGATGTTTCAGTTCATAAAACATGACACATTTCTCTCTTAACCTCTTCTGAAAGGAAGCTTGCCTCGGTATTTTTTTGGTATATCCCATTTTAAAAGCATTTTTGAAGTGGGAGCTCCACCCAATGCGCCGCTGCATACTTGGCGGTTTCAGAGGCTGTTGGAAGAACCCTCTCAGGAAACAGATTAGTGGGAATTCTCCCATGTAAACCTCGGGGGAGCATTTCAGCTTAATCATGAAATACCAGCAAGGTGGAAAAGTCATGTATGCACCCATTCCAAAAACCAGAACCACTTGTAGCCACAAACCCACTGCCAAATCTCCCCAGCCCCGACCGCTGAGAACATGGTAGTGATGAAGTAGGGGTGACCTCATGAGCAGAAGCCTGTTGTCCCTCTCCAGCAACACCTCGTGAACCGGGTCCCACATCCTGCTGCTGTTGGCTGCTCCCGCCGTCCGCGGGGTCCTCTCCGAAACCCGCAGAGTCTGCTCCGTTTCCTTCAGACAAGGACTAATGACGAGGAGCTGCTGTATCCCTCATTACAGTGTGTGAGAGTCAGAGAGCAGGAGAGGGTCGGAAATTACTTAAGTCTCTTATTACTCACATAAAAGCACGAGCTAGAGATGCAATTACCTACATGCACCTCAGGATATGTGGAAGCAGAAAAGAGAGCCCTGGTGTTGTAATTCCTCCTGACTGCTCGCCTCGAGGTGCAGGAATACATTCGAACGGTTTGACGACACGTGATGCTCGCGGAAGAAATGAGAGCAACTGCTATTTTCTTCTGGAAGCGACTCTCCCTTTCCTCATTTCGGCAGAACAATTCATATGGACTGTGGCGTTAGTGCATGACTGGACAGAATGTGAATTTCCACCTCGTCTGACGGCCACTGGCGGAGTGGAAACGGCAGCACGGCCATTTCATATGCAATTCATCATCGTGTCAGACGCTGTGCACACGCAGTCTCCTTTGCGCAAATGTTTGCCTGTTGTTGGTATTCTGCCAGTGTGTGAACACATGTCCGGAGTCCTCTTCAGTTTTGACAGTCTAATGAAAATTGTCAAACAAACACGCCGTGGCCCCTGCGCAGCCCCGAGCGAGTCCGCTACGTGATCATAAATCACCAGCAAAAAAAAAAAAAAAAAAAAAGCAGCAACGCGTTTTTATCTCCCCGCTGTAGCCATGCGCTCGGCCACGGATGTTGCTTTATAATTCCAGCCAGCACCGCCACGGTGAATTTATTCCATTATGTTGCCATGAGCGTGCATGTCTGAGTCGTGTTTGTGTGCCGATCTGTGCGCACGTGCATGCTTTTAAGGCCCTGGCTTTATCAGCACCGCTGCCTGAATTTCTCTCAGACTAGAGATAAAGCTCTGAGGCCTCCAGGCTCAAAGGCTGCGACTTCCTACAGCACGCGAGCCGGTTGTCATTCAGCCGCGGCTGCTGGAGGGAAAGATGAGGCATGCGGGGTGAGATTATTAGCAGGGAATGCAGCTAAGTGACATAAGAATGCCCGTGTATGAGTGCTCATGCATTTACAAGTGAGTGAGTCTACATGTGTTTTTTGGTGTGTGTGTGTGTGTGTGTGCAATTCCGTGGTCATATATCATTGTTGTTTGAGGAAAAGCACCTAGGGATTAGAGAGGAGAGAAGAAGGAGGGTTTCAGGTATTTTTTAGGGATTTGCACCCGGTGCTTTCGCCCAGGGATTCTCCCATTCCTCATTCAGGGTCGCTCTTCAAACCGATGAATGTCACTCTATTCTTAAAGCCTGCTCCACACTCATGTAATCAAGGATGATTTCACCTTTCAGAAGTCCTTGTGCAGCTCTTACTACTTGGACCACTGCTGTTTGATTGTATTTTTTTTTTTTTTTGCTGCAGCACGTGTCCTTATGCAGCTCACGCTGCTCATGGGAAACAGTTGATACAGAATTTGAGCTTGAATTTTAACTTACCATCACTTTAATCATTAACATAATGACTTGATGGAGTGAAGTAAAAAGTCCTATGGCTACTGAAAATATGGCGATAGTTGAAAGTAACTTAAACTGGGGACAGAAAAGTTTTTGCTTTAACATAACATTATGAAATAAATGTTGATTGCACAGCGTAATGACTGTAGAATAATGACACCATCAGCGCTTAGATCGGTTCCCTATAGATAGCTTCATTATGCGGCTCAGTCTGCCACAAGGTACGAAAGGCTCCTTTTAGAGTACAACCCTGTCTGCTTTCATGTCTCCACTACAGACCAAACCACTGAGTGAACTCGTGCTCTTCCTCCTAACGTTTTCTCCGACTCCCCCTTCACGGCGACATCAACGCCCGCTGTATCCTTCCACTTAAAAGGCGCCCTTGATCATTCCGCAACAGATGGGGGATGCTATCTAACATGAATGGTGAGAAAAGGCAGAGCTACTTGAAGTCAGACACACAAAAAACATTGACAGCGTAATATAATATAACCGTGTGATAAAGGCCTGAGCTACTAAAACTCAGCAGAGCCCGAAGCCCCACCAGTCCCATTTAATTCTATCAAGCCTAATCGAATATCAAACTCAATAGACCTTTATCGCTCTGATCTGACCCACCCATAACTGCTCAGCAATCAAGTAACATCATTTTAGTTTGGGTTGCTTCATAAATAAGTTTACATGCTTTAGTGGAAAAAAAACAAAACACATTAGTTTTCTCATACTGTCCAGTGCTCTCTGAAACGCTCTGTTTTAGCCCCTGCGTCTCTAAAGCCTCAAAGATACAACCCACCTCAATATGTCCGATTTGTTTCGTCAAGGTGTCGGGCATTATATCCTGAGAAAAGAGCAAAAATGTTGAAAAAAATGTTAAAGACAGTGAGAACAACATTCCTGGATCCGTCCCTTTGTCCACATCTGCACCAAAAGTGAATGGAGTCTATTCTGGGCAGACTGAGCCATCCTCCATCCACGTTTTGAGGAAGTCTGCTCAGTAGTTTTTGTGTAGTCCTGCTGACAAACCAACCAACCAACCAACCAACCAACCGCACACAGATTAACAAACATGGGTGAAAACAGGACCTTCGGAAATAATGAAACCCACAAAATCTCTTTACAGCTGGTACCTGCAGGTGCAAAAGCACTCCAATAATATCCATTATATCCATTTTAAGCTTTGTTCCTGCCGACATCAACTCCTGTGAAAATGATCTGACTCCTGCCTTCCTGCTAGATGTTCCACACTCTTCGCTGACTATTGGCTAACTTAGTGCGCAGGTGCTCGGGCGGTGGCGCACAATGGGTTTAAACTGTTTTTGTAAGTTTCCTGCAACTGCACTGCTCAGACCTGCTATACAGTGATAGTGATATATAGTGAAAGTGATACAAAACCAAAATTGGTAGTGGAAGTGGTTCTGATACTCAAATGAATCTGTTTGAATTTTTTTGACATTAGAATATGGGAAAACAACATCCTGTTTTTGATAAACGGATAAGTTTTAATGGCAGGGAGCAGGGAGAACACATATTATGGCTGTTTTTTCCTTAGGCTCATTTGGCAGTAGTAATACCACGGTGTAGAAATACATATAGGAGAAAAGTCCTGCAATAAAAATGTAAGTTTAGTAAAAGTATAAAGCTAGCACCAAAATATACTTAAAGAAGGCTTAAGAAGGTAAAAGTACACATTAAGCAGAATGACCCAAAGCAGAATAATATGATATGAATATATTTCATATATGAATATTTAATATTGCAGTTGGTACAGGTGAGGCTGATTTTAATTGATTTATGTATATATATGTTATATATTACTTTACATTACCCTTTTACTCCTATTTCCCCGGGGACAAACAAAGCCTTAGTGCTTGACATTAACATTTGCCCGGGGCAAGTAAACTCTGTGTTTGGGCAAGTCGCATGCCTCATGCAGCTGTACGATCCATTTTCCATGAGAAACACAGTCATCGCTGTTGCCACAGGTTCAACAGTTGTCAACCAATCAGTGCTTTTACTGTAAAAAATAAAAGCTCACATAAAGGTTTGACACACATTCTCCGCCCACCTTTGGATTCACATGAAACCATCTAGTTGACACTTCAAATGAAAACCTGTTAGATCCTACCTGTTTGCAGGAATGACGGCTGGAAACAGGGTTAATGCCAGCGCAGAGCGGGAATCATACGGCAAAGGTGCCATTAAAAAAAACATAACCTGTCTAAAAGAGGCTAGAAAGCTCCACAAAGCTGAGAATTCTTTGGGTTCAACACTATCACTTCACACAGTCAATATTATATAGGTTTTTTTTTTGTTGTTTTTTTTAAATGAATGAATGCATTTTTCACCAAAGCATTCTGATGGCAGCGGTCTTTTCCGGCCTGCCCTGCTTCACATTCACAGCAGTTGAGATCCTTCCTCTTCCTCCTCCGCCTCTGAGCACCTCCGACACACCGGCTTGGAGTTCAGTGCCTTGCTTAAGGGCAACTCAACTATTCACTTTACCCTCCCAGATTTTCCGCTCATGATCAGAGATTCATGTGTGTGTGTGTGGTTGTGTGTGTGTGTTGTACATCACATAAGTGACCATCTCCTGAGCGCTCTCTGGAAGGATTCTGGTGCCCTAGGGTTACGTTATAATAAGGTGACACTTGCCTCCTCTCTGCCTCTTTCCTCTCCCCCTCCAGTAATTCTATCAGATATCTTGCAGCGCTTCCCCTCAGAGCCACTATTCCTCCAAGTTGCCCCGAGAGCAAGGAGCATCCGCGGGAATGTCAGCGATGGACCTGCGTGTGCGTTATAGCTCTCGGGAATCCGGTGAGGAGGAGCGGAGTGCAGGAGAGTGCTTTCTAATGACAATGCCACTCACATTAGGGTCACGGTACAAAGACGGAGGCCGCCCCTCTCGCTGCGAGAAACGCAGAGTGCAGCCTTTATTTGAATAACTCCTCGTGTTTTTAAACTTTAAAGACACGCGCCGAAAACCAGATGTTTGCCACAGGCTTTTCCTCTAACCTGAAAATCTCTGCATACTGCATGTGAAACGGCTCACCACGATTTCATAGTTTATTTTCTTATTTAAAGATTACCTCCAGGCAGCGAAACAAAAGATAGTGACATGCTAGGGAACACAAAATGCAAATCAGTGAAGCAGGGTTTTTTTTTTTTCTTCTTCTTCTTCATGGTCTTTTTTTAAAGCAGCACTTCGACTCTCAAGAACTTTCTTTAGCTCACGCGGTATTTTTAATTGCTGTTAGCTGACTAAGACTTAATGGGGGCTGTAGAGGGGGTTGTACTGAGTGGACATGTTTACCAGAGCATAGACAGAGGCGAGGAACAAACCGGCACCTGTGTCAGGGAACCACGGCGGAGCAAAGGCCATAAGATGAGGCGCAAATTGGCTCCATGCGGCGTCAATTCTTGGCCCCACCTGGTCCCACTTTTCGCACCTTTTTTTCAAACCCAAAACTGTTACGTGATGAACACTCAACATGGCGGGCAGGTCGTGCAGCTGCACAGAGAGCTCTGATTCCCGTTGGAAAGAGCGGGTCCAGGATGGGTTTTCTATCATCCTTTCTTCCCATCCTTTGGACTGCAGCGCAAAATCCAAACACTTCGCAGCAGAGCCGGCCTGGAGCATAAGCAAACTAAGCGGCTGCTTAAACATTTTTTCATCTTTTTTTTGCATATTAAATACATTGAAAAAGTAACATAAATGAATCAATGAATGAATAATTCAAGACAAGATTATTCTGATTTCATGATCAATATACCTGCCTACATCTGCTATGTCTGCCAGTGTTTGAGTCATGCGCATAAACTAAACACCTCGTGTGCATAGACAAAGCATGGATGGATTACTGAATGAGCCTGAAAGACCCAAGAGGTCAAGTGGCTCTGAAGCCCAAGTCGCTGCGTTAAGTCACTACCTCAATAAGTCAAAAAGCAAAAGGCTGTGAATCTGAACAAATTTAGGCATTGCCCTTCTCCAGCTGGCCATCCCAAAAAGACACGAGAATACAGGAAATCACATCTACCAAATTCAAAAATTCAGGACCCCTTCCCCCATTTGCATCCACTTTTGTACAAATAAGGTAGGGGGGCTCCTTATGCATCTGTGCCCAGGGGGACAGTAGTTCATAATACGTCACTGTTATTAATACAATTTATAATGTAACATTGTAGTGTGACATTTGTGTCAATAATTGTCAAGCACAGACGACGAGTCGGCGGTGAGAGGGGGGCCCCAAGTCAAATTCAGCTTTGGGCCCCCAAAAAGGCGGCACTGCTTCGCAAATCAATCCACAGTCCGGTAGTATTAAACATTTTTTATTACGGGGTGGGGAAGGTCTCAGTTTTCACGTCATGTTACAATCTGCTCATGTATGGCCGATAGAAAAGTGTATATGTAAATTGTTACGTATCGTTACATAGAGCCCCTTTCACAGTTCCCTCATAACTCAAAAACACTGTGAAAGAGCTAGTTTTAAAGCTGCTAAGTGATATATTACATTATTTTATTAAAATTATAATAATTATCAAAATACTCCATAAAGAATTACACACTGAAAACAAGCTTTATAGTGAACCAAATTACACATGCTGATGGTGTCATTATTCTATCTATGGAATTGTTTTTCAGATGATGCAGATCACACATGACTACCTGCCTCTCACGGCTGATACCGACAAGAACTGATAATCCCTAACCCCTAACCCAATTCAACAGTTTTGTATTTTTACAGCATACTTGCATTTCTCTATTGACCACTGGAGACATGTTAAGTGTAATTTGCTGAGTGTTAACAGCCATGTGGGAAGCAAACAAAGAGTCGAACGCACAAAGATCGACCGCACCGTCCAGCCTCAAATGACAGAGCTGCACGACACTTTAATTCCAGCTCAAGGCACAAATTTCAACTCCATAAAATCGCTTTTCTTCGTCAAAGACTCGCTCATTCCGCTTCTCTCATTCCCATGTGGAGGCAGCAGACGTTTGGAGGGGTTATCTCAGTCCAGCAGATGACTTTTATTAGCAACCCAGACCTCTGCCAAACTTCCCACACACGATGATCATCACCAGATTTTCAAACGAACCCGGATTTCTGTCCCTGTCAGATACAACATGTCAGTGCCATCGTAGCAGGAACACAGACAGCGCCCTGTCACAGGAGGATAACCTTCCAATAACCCGCACTGGACGGGCTACGTCTCGATATAAATTAGTGCAAAATCAAAGATGATCCCGTCCACCGCTGAGCAGACTACAGGGCTGCTTTCCTGCCACATCATTATGTCAGCTTTGTAGGCCTGCGAGTCCATTTTATATTTGAAGGTCTCTCAAGACAGGTATCTGCAGAGGGAGGATACCCTGTGACACGACACACAATGAGCCACAGATTGAACTGCATTAGCATTCTAGCTAATGTCTCCCTCTTATCTACAGGCATGGACACGTCTGGTCTTGCCCCTTGGGTTGCTGAACAAGCTAGCAAACAAACATTCAGTGGGCAAACGTGCACTCGCTTGATGGCTAATTAGCTTATCAGCTGCAGCACATTGAACAGCTTATAAACTTGCCTGCAATTTTCAACATTTGTAAGATAAGATGCTCACTGGTGTCATCCCTTTCAGTCTTTTCAGCTTCAGCCAATACCTTGTGCTAAGCGCTGATAAATAAATGTTAGCACGCTAGCGGCGTAAACTAAGATGGTGAACGTGGGAGACCTGCTAAACATAAGCATGTTAACAATGAAACCATTGCGGGGTTGTTAGCATACACAACTAACCGCTATCATTTCATCACAAACGTATATTTGAACAGCCGCACAATGGGGCTGGCAAAACTTTTAATCCAAATGTGTTTTTATGTTTGTATAAAGGTTTGTTTAACTCGACACCTGTTGTTGAGTTTGTGTTTGTCAGTGGAGTCAGTAACCGCATCATATCCTGAGCGAAATTGCTATCTATTTCACAGGGTTGTAGTGCTAACATAAACGTTAGCTTACCCAACAGGTTGGTTCTAGCATTACCTGTCCGTAACATAATATCAACCACATTTTGGTTTTTGAGTAATTTAGTGTAGTGTTTCTTTCACACCTAACACACAATTGAAAAATATTATGTTTTTTTTTTGGGGGGGGGGACCCTACTACTCTCTGTGGTTGGACCCTTATCCAGCTGTCAGGCAAACGCCTTCTCAGACGCTTGGAGGCTAAAGGACCGCTACTAATGCTTCTCCAACAATGTTTGTTGTTTCAGTAAGAACATTTTATTATCAATAAGTCTGGACAACACACAATAACTAAATCTTTTATTAGCCATGTGACCTGACACTCCTGCGGTCCTTGTTTCCCCACCTCCTGATACTCTTCAGGGGTCCCCAGAAGTCTTTGATGGAGTTATAAAAGCACAGACCTGGTAGCTCACCTCATCTACAGTCTGTCTTTGAGGACCGTCTGCCCCTGAAGAGAAATACAGCGGTACGAAAATCAATTTCCCATTGACCCCCCTCCTCTTTGTGTGGTGTTCTGCTGGGGCCCATAAACACGGTGGATGCAAAGAATGATGTACCAGGAAAAGTGTTATTTCTTTTGCCTTTGTTGGTGATGAAGTTCAAAGTGGGAGAGATTCCAAGTCTCAAAGGTTTTTGATCTCGGTTATCTGAATAAAATATTCATGCGCCATTTGCATTAGGCGTTCTAGCTGACAGCAACTTCATACGAGCGCAACAAAGTGGTAGAAGTGGACAAAAGACTATGAGGCTTGTGTATGAGAGGTGGATCGTACATTTGATTAGACTAAGGATCAAATAACAAAGCAAATACCGGCTGCTGTGTTACAGAGTGAGCAGTGTTGGAAGCAAACCAGCTCACTTTGTAAGATCGTCCACCTCGAACTCCAACTTAAAAATAAAGTAACTCAGGTTACACATCTCATCGATTCATTGGTTGTAAAGAACAAGTTGGAAGGCACTGATGAAATCATCCAGATTTTACATCCTAAATATCATACATGTTTGATATTATCTGGTTGGCCCAAATGAATCTACAAGCAGCTTGGTGAGTGTGAGACTGGATCTGTAAAGCCCTCACATTTCAAGATAATCTGGGCAGAAGCACTCCGACCAGAGGCCAAATGTATAAAGCATGCATACACACGAAAAGTGTTCTTAAGTGTTTTTACAAAATTCACGGTCGACAAGTTCTGGCAAGGATTTTAAACACCATGCATACCATGTGCACAGTCTAATTAGTGTGATGTTGTGAGTTGACAAAAAGGTTTGGAGAAGTGTGCTTCTGGGTAACATTTTATTTAGAGCTGTTTTAATTTGGCTAAATTGTATTAGGATCACATCTGTAGTTTAAAAAACTCTCACCATGACCACCAAAGAGCTATTGACTTGCCAACCTTTTCTTTTGATTGACGACTCCAAAAACACCATATATCACAGTTCCCAAAACGACACTGCAGCATACCAGCGACTGGGGCACCAGACCTTTGTTAGGCGCTCACAGTTAAGTTAGATTTAGGCCGGAAAACTTAGTTAGGTTTAGGAAAACATTGTGGTTAGAGTCACAATGACTAAGTTGGAATATGTTTGTCACTTAACTTCACTAGATTAGTACGTTTAAATAACTCATCATTGTCTTTTAGTTATATAATAGTCACAAACAGCGGTCTCCTGGATAAGGGTCTTGTATTTGTTTGACCTTATCACCCACCCCGTTCTCCTCCCTAAGTGGACTGTGTCACTCTTTGTATTACCATCTGACTTCCTTCTTTGCAGTTGTAACAATAATCACAGCCACTAGAGGCCGCCACCTAATGAGGAACGTTAAAGGGATAGTTCGGGTTTTTTTGAAGTGGGGTCATATATAGTGCATATCTATAGTCGATCTGTTACCTACCGTAATCACCGATCAGCGCAGCCTCGGTTTGGAGGAGTAGAGAGCCGCTCCAGCCAGACGCTCAGCTTTGTACTGCAGTGAACGGGGTCCAGAGAAAAAGTGAAATAAACCACCTAAAACAAGGCGCAGCTAAAAAATCTACAACAGTTCAAGTGTACGTTGTATAGGTAAAATTCACACCGCTTTACATCGCCGTCAGACCGCGCTTTCTTTTGGAACTACATTTTCTCAACCGCAGAACCCCCGTATCCCTACGCATGAGCGCTAATGCGAAGGGATACGGAGAGTTAAGTTTCGTTTTTATCGAAAGTAAACGTCTCGTCCAGCAGCTGAGCCTTGCACTGTATTCCGCCGCTCGCAGATCAGCTGTTGCCCAGTTAAGCTAGTGCGTAGGGATACGGGGGTTCTGCGGTTGAGAAAATGTAGTGCCAAAAGAAAGCGAGGTCTGACGGCGATATGAAGTACAAAGCTGAGCGTCTGGATCGGCTCTCTAGGCTGCGCTGATTGGTGATTACGGTAGGTAACAGATCGACTATAGATATGTACTTTATATGACCCCACTTCAAAAAACCCGAACTATCCCTTTAAGGCTGGAGCGAGTTTTACGTGACGGTACCGATGTTTGGCCCGTGATGATGACTGCTTACCCAGTAGAGGGAGCGCAGGGGTACCCTCTCCTCCTCCATTAGCTCGCTCACTATCACTGTGTGCAGAGGTGTGCCTCTCAGCCTCTCGCTTTAAATCAAACCATTTTTTTCACCGCAGTCCGTGGCTCCGAGGTAACACCATTCACTCTTTTTCATCTGTCAGTTTGATCACTCATTACTTTGAGTCCACAGTCCTTAAAATAATCCTTCTTCTTCTTCTTCTTGCTTTTGACACTTCTCAAAACTTAACTATCTGGCCTTTTTATGCAAGGGGCCATGGGGGGTGTTTAAGAGTTTGCACAATTGCAGGATGATTGAGATCTATGAAGAAAAGAGTTTTTATAAATCAGATGAAAGACTGCGTAAGCATTGTTCTTTTTTTGTGTGCACACAGGTTCCGGCACCCTAAATACACACATAGTTTTATACATTCGGACGCAGATTTCTCCTCTGATTGTCCAGAGAGGCCAATTGGGCTTAAATCGCCCTGGAACTCCTGTGGTGTGATTCCAGCTTAACAAAGAAAAAATCTCTCCATGATCCCAAACGGACTTCTTAGTAGCTGAAAGTTTAAGAAGTCACCAACCACCTGAATTTGCTAAAATGAAGGAGAAAACTGGTAGATTTTCCTTTTGGGAGCACTCTTTCGCTGCTGGTTTTACGTTCTTGCAAAGTTAAAGACTGCCTCCAAGCTTCTCGGCTGTTAATCAGTTCAGTCTGTGTCTGTTAAGTGCCACGAGGGCAATCAAGTTTAGCATTGGGTGGGCCCGAAAAGGAAATAGAGCTTTAACCCTGACATTGTTGTGTTATGCTGTGATCTCGGAGTGTGACAGGCCGGTGATTTGAATCGATGCACCGGGCTTAACATCTTGGATAAAGATGCATCGATTCAAACCACTTGAATGATGCTAATGGTGCGAGGAATCCCAGGTGAAGTATCGATGCCGGTTTCTTTGAGTCAGAAATGCTTTATCTGAGCGGTGAATCAGATTATTTACAATGTGAGTTTTGTTTTCCTCCTGATAGCAGTCAGATCTGTGGAGGTTAACATCTTTGTCCCGTCACCACTTGACACAAAAAAATCAACTTCTGTGTCACAATATTTATTTACTTGTTATGAAAACTAACCCAGCAACAAAAATTAGTATATTCTCAGTCATCCTCTATGCATTGATTACTAGAGCCACTGGAATATCTTTAAGGCATCATTATTAATGAACACTATAATGGTGATAAAATACAAGATAAAAATCATTAGTGGTTATATCCGTTTTCCGTATGAATAACTGAAAAATAGACGCACCAATGATTTACTCTGTAGAGATTCCATCTGTTGATTTACATGGTTTAAATGCACACGCATTAAATGGTTTTCCAGCAACACAGATGTGAATCACTTGTATTTAATCATTGGTCAGGGTGTATCTCAAGTGCATCAAATTGTTGATTCCAGGTTGAGATGCGTATCAAATCAGTGTCGGGAGGAGAGAGCTGCGTCTCCCAGGAGCAGCGTTCGGTCCTCCTCAGGACTGCTGTAAACCTCCACCTTTACATCAAGACCTTAATCTCATCCCCTCCTCCGCCCTACGCTTCCACAGATCCATACGCGATTGCTCCGGCTGCAGGAACCACGGACACGCAGAGCATGAATGTTATCAGCAATGGCACGCTGACCTTTAAGAGCTACAGAGAGATGTTATTCACGTATAGATCATGGAATGGCAGTGGGCAAGTTCGCCTTACCAACGGCACCCCCGAGCATGTCTGAGGGCTTCTAGCTGTTCGACTGCTGAAATGTACAAAAGGTTACCAAACCATGCAAATAAAGCGAAGGGAATTATTACAACTACTCTGAGCTACATACCTCAGTTCTGTATATTTAATCTAATTCTAAAACTACATTGATTTCAATAAGAAAACAGGACAAAGTGGTAGTTGGTAGGGCAGGGCTGCAACCTAACAAGTGACATAAATATGGGTCCTGTGAGGCCCACTGTGCCCCTCCTGAATATTTCTCTATCATCCATTCTGTGAAGACACTGTAAAAAGTCGAAAAGAGAGCAGATGTACGCATCCCCGGCACATTGTTAAAGCTCGGCACATGTTCTTTCCTGAACTCTTCACTCCACCGATGGTTTCAATTTTATACATGTGGACTCTTAAATTCTTCAGGACGTCCAGTCTCTGAAGTTGATTAAAGATCACATGCAACACCTCCCATCCCATCATCTGAGTCAAAAGGCTTCAGACTTGCTTCGAATCTTGCCGTCCACTTTTTTTTCTCTAAAAAGACTCAAATCTCAAAAACACCAAAACCATACAACCTCACCCGTTGTCCTTTAGATAGAAAGTTACAACGTTTTTATGAATTGGCAAATCACGGCTGTTATCATTATGAAGGAAACCACAGTAACTGAAACCGTGTGGTGCGATCACAATATGAAGCTTCATTAGTCACAGTGGCCAGGATATTCCATTGTGTGGTAGTCTGGGGACAGCCCCACAAAAATGCAGAAATACAGCATTATAAGGCAATTTCTGCATATTGCACCTTTAAGAATGTGTTAGGGATTAAATGAATTGTTGGTCAGTGGATTTATCTAATCAACGTTGTCACAAATGTATTTCTTAATGAAGAAATTGAAATATGAAGCAGCTATGTGTGTTTCTCTCCTTTTAGTCTCTTTTCAACATGTACAAAACGTTCTTTTCCATTTGCAAATCCAAGAATCCAACCATCTATCTATAATGAGGCTCTGTAGGACTATAAATCAAAGTACAATGAGCAGGCACAACCTTTTACTCATAATTAATTTTCCTCTCTATGAGGCTTGAAGGAAGAAAAAAGAGAGGTAATGTATCTTGTGCAAATTAATATCAGCAAGAACCGCCACAGGAATACATTTTTTTTTTTTAATACCCCAAACAGCCTCTTCAGATGCATCGAACACCATGCTCAACAAAGAGCCCTCTTGAAATCTTATTTTGTGGCGTCTGCCGCCTCTTGTAGGGAGATGCTGTCTCCTGGATTACCTGACGGATAATGAGCCGTACCCGACCATAATTAGATTGGCATTTTGTGCTAACAGCCTAAACCTCTGTAACTGCATGTTGTAGTAAATTGTAATATTCAGGGTGAGAACATTAATGGCGGTGCTGCCAGCATACATACGGTGTTATATTTATCTGCACTGAGAACATTATGTGCCGGTGTCTATTTAATCTAGTGCTGGCAGATGATTATGTCAAGTGAATTAGGGATCGCTGGCAGGGGTGTTTTAGAAAAGGCAAAACAAGCTCTATTGTGCTGTTTTTTATGCACTCTGGCACCTCATTTACTTTCAAAGTACTTTATTTATTACTTTATACAAAGTGTTTATCATTGGAAAATTGCAGTGTGTCCCATTCTAGATGAATTATGAGTTGTGATGTTTAAGATATTAGTAGTTGGTAATTAGTATTAGCGTTGAGAAGAAAGAGAATACTTCATAACTGCTATGATTGTTATGATTTGTTGACTAGAGTCAGTAAAACTGTTAAAGGTATCACAACATTAGCTTTCTGGAATATCAAAATGGTTTCTGTCTCTATCTTACAAACACACAACATGAACAGTTTTCAGAAAGAGTTCACGCAATGTAAACTGTACCCCATATAATCTGCTGCTGTCTCTCTCAGCTCTCAAGACTCTTCACAGAGAGTTTCTGTCTATAGTAAAATGAGTCATTTTCCGTTCCAGCTCGTTTTGTCCAGGGCTAAAACAGCAACATCATCATTTGGCATTGAAAACAGCACTTAAACTGCAAAAGGACATTGTGTTTCCAATGTGTTTCCAATGAAATAAGTACTGGCATTGAAAAAGCTTTCAGACATTATTTTTTTCATTTTTTTTCTATTTGATGGTTTGTATATTTTAATATGCTTTTCAATGTCAATCACCTAATTGAATTCCAAATGTACACACTAATGAGAAAACGCCACTTCTATTCCCCACATACTAGCATGCAGCAGTGGCCTCCTCGAGTAACAGCAGTTAGGTTGAGTATGCTTTTCTTTTTTGCTTTGCTTCTTTAAGTTTTTGTTGTTTTTCTTTTAAAATTAGAAAAGAAAATGGTGGGGTTAACGTTAACTTTCAACTGACATAATGCTGGTCAGACATATGTCAGCTAATGTTAGCTTGCATAGCTGACATTCGCTAATTTCAGCTTTCATAGCTAACGTTGGCTAATGTCAGCTTTCATCGTTAATGCTGTCAAATGTCAGTTACCATTGCTAATGTGAGCTAATGTCACCTTTCATAGCAGACGTTAGCTAATGTCAGCTCTCATGTGCCCAAGTGTTTCAATGACGTTTCCTTTTCATCTCAAGTTTTCATTTCAATGCCAAAATTTCAATGTCACTGTTCTAGCTCAATAGTTTTGAAGCCACACTGTTAGTATCGTTACACAACTTTAGCTTAATAACATGAGCAGGAAACATTCTTTTTATGAATGCCATAGGAAAATAAAAGGAAAAAAAAGTATGGGATCAGATGAGTATGGCCTTCTCAAGTGTTCGACTGAGTTGCTCAGCGCTTACCGTCCAACGCCACACGGAGTGAGTTTAGAGACCTGCATTTACTTTTGACAGGCTGTTTGCTGTGAGGACTTTCACACATTCACACGCATTAACGCAGTGACATTACGTTTTTTTCTGTCCACTGTCAGCTCCACCGAAATGGCCACGGATTGTCAGTGGTTGAAAGGGCGAGTGATGAAAGGGATGAGGCTTTTATCAGATATCAACAGCAGTGTGAGGAGCGTGCATGATGCCAGCAGAAAATTATCTTCATCATCACCTCCTTTTCCCTAATGAACTCAGGGGTTGTTTTTTAGCGTCTCTATCTTTGCTTTACGCTCCCTCTCTGGTGTTTATCAGCCAATTTTTCGCCATCTCACGCCTTCATGTCCTCCTGTCGCTTCGATCTCTCAATTTCTCCCTTAATTCAATCAGGCTGCAATGAAGACACTAATAAAGAAAAACAACAGCAAGATGTGTCAAGAACTTCCCCAGTGTGTATGAGGTCAGGACTATGAGGTCAGATGTGCCAGTGCTCTCAAACAGCAGCTGTGCTTTGTATCTGTCTCTTACCTGTGACTATTATACACCCAATGTTCTATCGAGTTCTGTATAGAAATACACCCAAATATAAAATATGTCCTTAATAGTTGGGAAGAAGATACAATATACAGCATGTATGAAGTCCAGTGTACACAAATATCCTTTCACATGTAGGCTTAAAAACAAACAATAAAGAACGACAAACAAATTGTCAGAAGTCTATGTTTTGTTCACATATTCGGACATAAAGTATTATGACTGTTTCTCTGTTATTATATTACGTTGCCCTACAAACTGTTGCAGTTGGTATTACATAGGCTCCAAAACTACTTGGTTAGGTTTAAGGACCAGATCTTACTTTGGGCTAAAACAACTATTTACAGTCTCCCCACTTACGTCAAGGAAACGACATAAGGACATCACTCTCGTTAGGTAATCAGGTCGTTGAGTCTCTTACGTACGTTAACTTAATACTTACTCTTGACTCTTGGTCACAAATGTGATCTAGAGTGAAAGTCATATTGATGTTTAGCAGTTAGATTGTTTACCATGTTCTCTATCTTGGTTAAGTGTTAGCATACTACCATTTTCTGATTAGTAGTAAACACCAAGTACGGCAGAGGCTGATGGGAACGTCATTAGTCTTGCAGGTACTCGGCGTGCATGTCGCTCGGTGAAAAGTTGAGAGTATCAGCAGATTTCATGACAATGCATCCAAATTAGATAGATAGATAGATAGATAGATAGATAGATAGATAAATAGATAAATAGATAGATCAGAAGACTGATATCACTGTCAATGAAACTCTTCCAGCAAATGGTGCAAAATAAAAACGTAACCACAAACCAATGGAATGTGCCATTAACTGCATTAAAGTGTTAGCTTCCAAGTACTGCAACTTACTGTAACAGCAACTGAAGAGCTACTGATGACAGTATTCCTGTCAGCGAGGAGGAACTGATAGCAGCAGTGGGGGTAATGACTAATGACTGGCAGTAAAGTCCTCACCTCTCTTGTTCCTCCTGAAAATCCACTTGATAGCTCCGTTGCTGACAGAGCTGCCCGTTGTTTCTCGGTTGGATATGTGCACCATTCAAAATGCACCAGTGGCTAACAACATCTTTACTGCATCTTGTAAAAACTTACACCCGGATTTAATGTGCCATTCAGCTGCAGTCACAGCGACCAGTAAAAGTTGCACCCAATTTCAAGTTATTCTCACTCAGCATGAAGTGACTGGGTGAATTAATTTGTTAAAGAAAATGGCCTCAAGAAAAGAAAAGAGGTCTAAAAGTGCAGCTCGTGGGCAGATGGTACAACCTGAACTGATGTGGTTGGCAAAGGGGCTTACATTTCTATTATGGTCTAGCTTCAACCAATCAGATCAGCAGTAGGAGAGCACTACCACCAGCGGAGCCATTTGGCAAGCAGAGAACTATAGCAGAGTATAATGTGAAGTAAAAACTGCCAAGAACAGGTACTTGACCCTTGTCATGGGCCTCATCGATCTCCATACGTCTTGTCATCCAGCAGACTACCAGGGCCATGAAAATCTCTTACAGATATTTACAATTTCTTCATCAAGAAGAAGGCGCCAGTTGAACTTTCCTGCGAAAAACGTGATGGATATATTTAGCATAGATACATAGAACCAAGAAGCTGTCAAGTCTTTCATCATGCAAAAGATAGACGCAAGCCAGTCAGAAGCAAAGGTGGGCATTTCTTGTGAGGAAAGCACTAGGATCCATCCAGCGGCCAGTAGTTGTGCTCAAGAAATTCACTGTTTCGCCTCATCCAGTCACTTCTCGCCTTACGAGACGAGTCGAGTGCAAAGCATACGAAAAGTCCATGGGTTTTCCTGTGCGGCCCTCAATCGTATGCCGACTCCCTGTATTGGCAGGTCATCGGTCATCGAAACTTTGAGAACCTCCGATGCAAGCAAGACTCACGACCATGACTGACGTGAAGATTATATGACTTAATAAGAGGAATTGTTGTTCTGGAAAATTGGAGGAGAGACAGGAGGTTGAGGGACTGGAAATGAAGAGGGGGGAAAAAGAGCAGAGGAGGTGTGAACGTCTGGTGTCAGCGGGGGAAATCTCTTCTTCATATGGTCTCGTGCTGCTTGCCCAAGTGTGGAATAATGGGTCATTCCCACAGTGCATGCATTCAGAGGTGGGCTCACAGATCATCACTTCCACATGGCTGGACATAATGAGTGAGCGAGGGAGAGGCTCTGATACAGGTGGAGGGGCAGTGGAAGGTGGAGGGAGGGGAAGAAAAGACAAGGCTCAGAGAGGTACGTTAAAATGGATGTTAAACTTTATGCCGCATTCATATGGAGACGGGGCAGGTGGTGGATGTCAAACCGGGCATCATTTTAGTGGTCGAGTGGCAGGACGGTAAATAAGGTGAGGCGGGCTGAGAATACCAACAACTTTAATGCTGGGAGGCATTGCTATTTTAACACTGGACAACATTTAGAGCTGGGTATTAACATCAGTCCTTCACACAAGGATACAAAGTGGATTATTTGTACAGTAACAGGGGGGGACAGGGTTGTAAAATGACAATTAAATGTACCAATTAAGAAAAAGCTGTATTTTATAGCTACATGCCTTGCCTTTATTTCATCATTCAGTCTATAATAAGGACAGGAAAGCAGACAGAAATGGTGCCAGCTGCTAACCTGAGCGGAATCGCCAGTACAGGTTATGGTCATGCGTTTAGGGCATGTGAAACTCCCTTTTAATTATTCAACAACAGATAATCTGGGCATTAAGTAAAGTGCATGGTAGAAAGGGGCTGTATTTGGACTCATTAGTCCTGGGTGTGTTTTGGGCTTGCATAAATTAAACCAATCAGAGCATCATTCCCCCTTTCCTTTAAGAGCTGGGTGCAGCGGGACCTGGAGCATTGCTATTAAACAGCGGCACTCGTCTTCTCAGGGAACAGTTATGTGGTCCTCTGCTGCTGGACTCTCCGCCGTTTAACAATCGTGTGTTCCATCGACAACTCCGTTTAACTGCATATGAGAAAATACACAGATATTTGACTGAGGAGGAGGAGGAGGAATGCTGCTGTGCAGGTCTCAGTCCATGAATCAGGTGGGAGGGTCATTAAAATATTATTATGATCAATAGCGGGTGGCATGCAGGTGGGTGAAATATGAGGAAAATATTAATGATATTATCTGCAGTGATCCTCCAGCAGCTGGCAATATCAGTATTATTTCATGTTGACTAATGTTCTTCCACACATCAAAATCTCACACACACATTTAGGATTCATACAGTAGAATAGTTTGGCTTGATAAATCCTGACATCCTGTCCTTTTAATAATTCAGAAGATAAATGTTTGTGTGTGTCCTGCCGAGGACGCTCATCAACTCTTGATGTTCCTATGACTACTCATTAATGTAATCATTACTACAGAGTGCTCGGCACTCATGGGTCCTGCTTCATTTTGATCTCAACTACACACTTGTAAAGTTTCATGACTGCATCAAAACTAATGTGTGCTAGTGTTGGGATCTCACCCCCCTAATTTAAGCTCATTTAGTAGGACTATATCAATTTTTTAACTCAACCTTTAATTTGATCTTAACTAGAAGCCCAAAGTCAGTCCATTCAGACAGACAGACATATGAATACATAGCAAATTTCCCAAAACTGCTTCCGTGTCAGTTCTCTTAGACCAGTTTTTTACCATTATGACACACACACACACAGACTCACAAGGTGAAAACTTATCAACCAATGCTGTCGCTGGAGGTAAACATTTACAATTATTTTTTAGAATTACAAAATGGTTGAGAGTCATGTAAATCAATAAATGCCTGCGCACCGGCTGCAAACAAGCAAAATTGCACTAAACATAATAAACTGAGCTGAAGCTGATGGGAATGTAATTCGTTTCGCAGGATGAAATGAAATTTTGAGCTGGAGGAAATCTGAGTGATGACCAAAGTAAAAAAGAAAAAAAAAAAAAGGTCATCCAGTAAGAGGACAAGCATGGCTGCATAAAACCACATGGTAGCGCTAGTTTTCAACCAAGATCAACCAAGTCATTAGCATACATCGTCTAGCGACCATCAATGTCTGTGCATAATGTTGTGCCATTCTATCCTGTTGGCTTTGGGATATTTGACTGAATAAGTGAAAACCTGTAAAAACTTGACCTGCAGGCGGTGCTGTAAAAATCAGGATACTACCGGTCACTAGGCTTCATCCTCTAGGCTTCTATAATATCTGTACCTAATTTCATGAGAATTCTCTATAAAAAAGCCAAAGGTGATGAGCCTTATACTCAAATTGCAGCTGTTTGGTTATAAACTGGAGGTTCATGTGATGCATTAAAATTCACTTTCAATTCAGCTGAGGTTGTTGTCTGCCGATGCACTGAGCGCTGAAAGTCAAGGAGCAGGGGCGAGACTTGTTCACGCTGAGAGTGACCGGGCACTTTCTCTCCATCCGTGGTTACGCATCAATGGCGTACTTCACAACCATAATGCACCGCAGGTCTGAATACACACACCTCTCGGGGTGATGATGCCAAACTTCTTCACCGAGTCATGCACCCGACAACCTGAACGTGCCTCCTGTACAACAGCCAGAACCATGAATGCACGCACGCACGCACGCACGCACGCACGCACGCACGCACGCACGCACGCACGCACGCACGCACGCACACACACACACACACACACAGAGCGGTCACGTGGCCTCTCACATTTCAAACTCGCCATCAGACACCCTGTCGCCCTCTATGCTGTGTGTCCTGCTGAGGCCTCTGTCAGCCGTGACTGACAGGATGACAGGGGGACGCTGTTATGAGTCATGCCTGGGCTGGTGGCCTCACAGCTGGGTACCTCCAGCACCACACCTGGGTACCCCAGCTGCCAGCCGCGCCGGCAAGAAAGACAGAGGGACGAGCGTCACTCACAAAGAAGGGCTGAGATTTAAGAGATTATTCAAGATGGAAGGAGGACGTTGAATATGAATGTGTGACAGACAGTCGGACTTAAGTGGCTCGTAAGGTGAAACCCGCGTGATAAGGGCCGATCTGCAGGCGATGCATGTGTGGCGACAGACCAAAGACAGAAAAAGGACACAAGCAAAAAGTTTGTTTGAGGAGGGAATTTGATCAGAAGCCGCGGAGCTTTTTGGTGTAGATTGTAGGATTAAAGGACTGTTCAGTAAATCTAGTCTGTAAGCCTTAATGATTGGTAGACGCAGACAGCTCTTCTACTTCAGCTTCCAGCAGTCCTGAAGTGGCCAGTAAGGAGTGTTTACGTCCAATTCAGGGTGTACTCTTCACACCTGTCACATATATACATCTCACTGTCGAGGAGAGAGTCTCAGGTAATGGAAACTCTCTTTCTGAATGCCCTTTCTTAACTTGCATTTTGATCACAGTAATTATGATGGAGTTCCTTGGCTGTAGTTCCTTCCTGCCTTAAAACAAGTGCCCTGCCCCTGATGTCAGACTTTTTAAGAGGCAAACACTCATTCATAAATACTTTGCAGGCGCTGGGCCGCAATTATCAACACCAACGGATAAAATTTATCTCCACAATTCTGTCATAACTTGAGGCACTTTCACAGTCAACTTGATCGTAGCCAAAATGACAGGTGTGAAATGGCCGCTTGACCCCCGTCCGGAAGAAACGGCGATGATCTGATGAAGTGGTCTCACCCCTTGGGTCCACTGGGCACATCTCTGTTACCTGCCGTGTGCGCCGCTGTTTTCGCTCCGTCCTCAACGCGGCTTGATGTCCCACTGGAAGCTTTTGAGCAGCTTTGTGTGTTGCCTGCCTGACGTTGTTTTCTCCTTGGTTTCTGTGCTTTTACTGTGATTGAGCGGGCCATGTAGTCAAATCGTGTGTGTTTCTTGTAAATATTTCCAAGTTTATTGTGCATTAATATCCTGAGTCGGCACACAGTGTTTTTGTTTTATTATGAAACTGACCGGATGCATCGCACTGCTGCCTGACCTCCTGTCTGGTTCAATCTGCTCTCTGCGACCTGGCTCGTATTCTCCGCAGAGCAGAGCGGAGAGACCGCTGCTGAAACTTACCACATCTGGTGGGAACACGAGCTTTGACTAGAACAGCAGCGATCAGCTCCGGCAACCGTTATGCGTGTTTTTGTTGACCTATAAATCAACAGATGTAATGCATGCCCCTTTTCCATCAACTATCCCACACCTTCACACAAAAGCTAACTGTAGAAAAAACAATGATGAATGATGTCTGTGCAATTCTACAGATGCAGGGAAAACACAAATGCTTTGAGTAGTCAATTTCTTTTCGAGGTGACACTCTTCCGGATAAAATGTTCAGTTAAACGTGCATTTAACGTTCCCGCTAACCACTGATATATTCTCATTTGTATGTGTCATACGCTACATAGCATATTGACATTACTGCAAAACATGACATGTCCAGCTCACGAGTCAATGAGCTGACTTCCATATGGGGAATTGGAGTGGACAGAGGCAGAGTTACAGGCTGTGACGGCAACTCGCAGACTGCGTTTCAGCATTTGTAAGCATAACAGAGCTGGATATTTTTTAAGGAGACCTCGGGACGTGAAGTTGGACGTCAAGTTGAACAAGACCTCGAGACATCTCCATCCGTGTTTTATGTCAGGCCAAAAAAGATATTTTCCTCACCTTAACAAAGTGTGCCTAAACCTAACCAGTCCATAAGTACAACGTTGTCAGAAGACGACATTGAGAATTGAACCTGAAGAAAGGTAAAGTAACAACATATCCTTTGGTTGCAGAAAAAGATACTAACATTTAGTCTGGCGACTGCACTAAGAATGTTGGAGGTGTGTGGCTGGTTTGAACAAACCACATCAAGAGCCTGTTCATCTAACAGCTCACTGTGGCTGTTTCCTCTTGTACTAAACGTCCCTGCAATATGCAAAACTGATCTGCTGACCAAAATAGCATCAGATATGTACAGTTCTTGTTCAGTGGCGGTGGACGCTCGCTTTTATGAAATGATTGTACCACTAAGAGAAGTCTGCAGCCACTTAACAAAAAAAGCCTTCTGCTGGCTCCTAATGCTCCTCAGCTCCTAATGCGAGGCAGCAAGCAAGTCTGTGTATGACGTCTTTTCCAACCATGCAAAAAAGAATTACTGTTATGAATTTATTTTGCCTAATTTCCTTTTTCACAAGTTGTTACACGTAGTAAAATAGACAAAAATTAAGGCACTGAATGTACTTTTTAAAATTAATTTAGCTTCAGAGTTTAGTACCTGTGAGTTTATGTAGTCAGTACAAAATATAAAGTCCCTGAGAGATGAGCAGACTAATCAAAACAGATTGCCAGCTGACCACCCCGTCCATTTGTATGTACACATCACGAATACATCACCACGAGCCAAGAAACTCACCACTGTGAGCTCATTAATTTCCGATGAGCAGGGACATGCTGGCAAATGTGGAACACGGTCACCTTGTTTACTTGTTTACGGAGAAGAAAAGTTGGCTCTGGTGTAAGTTTTGGGTGACTTCGCCCATCAGCGGCTAATCACAGAGCAGCTCAATGTACAGTGAGAGAGGAGCCCTGACCCTCTGACAGACACCCGGCCAAGCACCCAGGCCTCAGATGCTGCTAATCTAATCACCTCGTCCACATGGCAGCTCACCTTCCCTCACCTCACACACACACACACACACACACACACACACACACACACACACACACACACACACACACACACACACACACACACCAGAACTTGTTGTGCCCCAGCTGGGAGTGGAGCCACCCAGACACCCAGACACAGCTCACTGGAGCAGGGACCAAACCAGCACCTGCTGCCTGGCTGGGAGACACACACACACACACACACACACACACACACACACACACACACACACACACACACACACACACACACACGTCTTTAACTGTTTTGTCTCCCTGGATTCGCTTTAAAGTGATTTCCCTGCCCTCCCTGTAGAAATGACCTTCACTCATTTGTTTGTTCCTTTCATTTCTCCTTACCCTTCATCCCCTCTGTCCTTCATCCCTCTGGTTTGCCTCCTTCCTCGGCGACTCGTTCCTCATTTCCTGTCTGTTTTCCTTCACTTGTCCTTATGATCTTCAATAAAACTTTTACTGCTGAAATCCAAGCACAGTTATTGCTCATATTACTTTGTTCACGACGTATTAAGCAGAGAGATTTAAATCAGCCGTATGACACTACTGTTAGACGGACTTGTGAATATATATAATTAGTCTCATACTAATGGGAATTTTGTTTTTGCAACTTGCATGACTTTAAGCTGTTGTGGGTACTCAGCTCATATTTTTATTCATGTTTTTTTAGTATTCGTTAGCTCAGTTTCAACACCTATTTCTTGTCATAGGTCCTTGATAAGGGGATTCATCATGGGTGTAAGTCACCTCAAGGGCAAAAACATTTTGTAACTTCTATTTTTTTTTATTTTAAGTATGCTTTTTCTAAACTGTAACTCCAAGCCCTTTTGTACTTTTTGTACTTTTATCTTGTTATATACCACATATTAAAAAGAGCTCCATATCACTCCATAAGCCCTGCCCACTGTATACCAAATCCCTCACTCGTGAATTCCATTTGACCTCATATGATGGAGAATAAAGATGTTCTAATTGGCATTCAACTGTGAATTTAAGATCTCAGTCCTCCTTGATTTAGCGTCCCCTGTGGCTACTGGTGGTAATGTTGAGTGCATCTTCATAATAAACATCCCAGACGTCCATTTAATTTGATACATGCATCCCTGAATTACTGTATAGATTGATTGCCAGTGGCTCTGAGTGACATTGCAGCATCATACGCTCCCTTGCTTATAGTTTGGTTAGGTTTAGGCAAGAAAACAATTTGGTTTGGGTTTAAATAACTAGGTTACTAATGTAACTTTAGTCACTTAAACTTAACTATGTTAATTCAAATAACTAGCTAACGTTGGCCTTAAAGGCGAGAATGTTTACTGTTGATTGGCAGCACCATCTGCTTCTCCTGGGTACCGCTCCCATTGGAGTGGGTTGTGTCATCATCCACATTTTAAATCATAAGTATAAAGCATGTTTGATATTATCGGGGCAAGGACTGATGAGTCTGTGAGCAGTTAAGGAGACTTTAGACTGGACCTGAAACCCCTCACATTACAGTACCAAATAATCGTTTCCTAGTAGCGCTATAACAGTGTTATAATGGGCACTGCACTTATCATCCCCAAATTAAAAAGAGCTCAAGATGAACCTGCCCCCAATAAACTGATTTATACTGATTGATTTGGTGTTTTATTTTCACACAAGCAATCGAGATTTAAGTCCCTTGTGAGGCAAAAACCAATGGGTTATTTTAAGCAAAACTACCATCTTTTTCTTAAACTAACCAAAAAAAGTTTTGGTGCCATTTTTTTGAAAATGTAACCAAATTTAGCCAGTTTGTTATTGCTAACTCGACCACACATGAGATTGTGTTGTCTACCAAAACAGATGTGACCGTGGCACCGTGGAGTGGCAGTGGCTGTGAGGTTCCTGAGTTCATACGCTGCACTTTACTGTAAAAGTTGTTTATGACTAACAATTAATATGTATATTTACATAATTTTGCTTTTTTTGAGAAGCATCACAGGAGTACAACTAGTGATTCATTGTACAACTGTGTACAAAATGATAAATAAATTTACCTTGAATGGTACAGAGACTTCGGTCAAAATCGTCTTGAACACCTGACTTTGGCTGACGTGATTTATATGACTTGGATTTTCCACATGTACAGTTTTTACAACTTCTGGTCATGCTCTGGTGAAAAATGCGTGATGGGCCTTGGTCCGTCTAAGGATAGTGGCCATATCTGTACTGGACACTGAGATTTATTTTATTACTTCTATTATTAGAATATGACCAGCAGGATATTCTACTGTTACAGTGAAATCATGACACAGTGGCTTCTGTGATTTACAGGAGGTTTCTAATTAAACTGCCAGGCCTGCCTCCGTGTGAGTATGATCAGTGTTCTCTGGTCTGCTGTGTGGTGAGCTGGCTGTGGGAGAAGTGTCTACCTTTCCTCTTCCAGTGCTTTATCGACTTTTACTTGTGTTTGTACCACTGTGATGACTAGTAGAATCTCCTGTTGTGCCATGTGGTGGTTGTTTAGTCCACAGTTTGTCGTCAACCGCTGACATACTGTTTCAAATTTGTCCCATCGTCAACTTAATTTATTACAACTTCATATGATATCCCCGTTACACTGTGTAATGCAATTAATGTGCAATGCTGATGTTTTCCGTGTATTTCAGTGTGTTTTACAGCGGTGTGCATGTCAGTGCATGATGTGTGCCGTGAGTGTGCTCAGCAGGATGCCCTCGCCTTTTTCTTGAACCGCTGACTGTGACTATCGCTGTGGCTTGAAAATCGTCGGGCCTGCAGTGAGCAAAAAAATGAACAAGGAAGAGGCAGCAGATGTGGTGTCACCATGGTTTGTGGTTCCAGCTCAATATCCAATTCGAATCCCTCAGTTACAGCCATGGCGGTTTTAGCTACTAAGCAGGTACCATAACAGACCAGGGCTGTCAGAAGACATCCCGAGGAGAAAGTTGTAAAAAAAAAAAAAGATTTAAAAAAAAAAAGAAATATTCTTTTGTATTTCATTGGCCTGATCGGTAATACTTGACCTATTTAGTCTCGTCATTTAGTTTTACTTTCTTCTTTTAGTGTGTAGCCCCCTCCTCATTTGGAGAGTAATGAAAAGGATTTCTGTGGCTCAGGTGCCACAGCTGCACACTGACTGAAACACAAAGCATCAATCCATCAAGGCATGAGTGCAGAACGCATCTCATCATGCCTGCGTGTGTCATCTTAATTGCACGGATGGATGGCATTTTTCCAGATGGGCATAAGAAAATGAAACCCAATTTCTGAAGTGTGTCTAGCATTTTTTCAGCAACAGTCCTTTCACTATAGATTTGCATTCTGTAAAACCCTTTCTGTACAGTAGATATCATTGTTATTGGTTGAGTACGCCTTTCCCATGACATTTCCATACCGACCCAGATGAAGTTCACAAGGAAATGAGGCATGCAAAAATACTGGCCTACATGCAAAAGAGATGGCCACTGTAGATTTCATGGCAGCAAAGGAAGAAGTGAGGTAAAGTAGTATAAATAGAGGCAAGTCTGCATCGGGAGAACATCAGGATGGACAGTTGGGTGAACCGTCTGCTTTTGTTTTTTTCTCTCTGCAACGTGTTACTACAGGAAGTCGTTGCTCGATGCCAATCTCCACTTGTTTAGGTCTGCTTCCCCATGAGATCTTTTGAGAGGAGCAGTGTTCGCTGTTTATTGAACAATTATTTATATCAAACAGTTGGCGTGAAATTCTACACTGCCACTTCCATGCAACAAACCTGCCAGGTGTGAAGTTAATCAGGGTTCTCTAGATATGCAAGTATCACACTGTCCGACAGAATGACAGACAGAGCTTTAGAGTTAAATGTCTCATCCCCAATATATATTAGAATTAGTGTCTTGCCTTATATCAAGGTTAGAAGCGTATACAATATAACATGCTCTAGTCAGCACACACCAAAGGAGATGTGATGTGAGTTTGAACTCACTGTAGCAGGGACTTTTGTTAAAGGAACAAAGGCAAGCTTGCTACAATCCTGTTCAATAAATGTATTTCTGTTTTCAATTGACTCACGCTTCATCGAATAAATGAATATATTAGGACCCAGTTAGACTGGATCAGATGGTGCAGCAAACATGGCAGTCCTCCCTCTCATTTGAACGAGGGTAGTGCGTCACGCCATCATGTTGCGGTGGCCAAACATGTAAGGTGGTGACCAGACTAGCACCTTGAATGACTAAAAACACAGTGGAGTGTAAATTATGAATCCGCCTTTGGCACCACAGCCTGATCCTGGTTGTTCACTGTTATTTTTAATCTGCCAAAACAATCACTAGAGAAGAACCACTAGTAGGACCAGCATGCTAGTAGTTTAGCAACATAGCAGCTCCTTCATTGTTATTTAATAGTGGTTGGCAGACTGCTTGAAAGTGCATTACAGCCACCATCTGGCTAACATTACGTCACACGAATACAGAAGGACACTCCAACACCACCACACAGCCTTGTGGCTTCTTGGTGCTCCTGATCTGACCGTGGATGTGTAAATAAGCTTTTTCTTTGCTAACATGATAACATTACATTATACATTATGACTTTGTGTCTGTCAGCTGTCTTTACTTGTCTTTAAACAATGTTAATATACCATAAATTTGAAATGCAATCGACTGTTAGAAGCACTTAGGACCAGATGGGCCATTATGTCACGTCATATGTTGGACAAATGCTCATGTAGATTGAAAAGAGTTAACAAAGAATATGGCCTTTGATGAGGCATTACTGCCAGTTAGATGCATTGCAAAAGAACCAATCATTATTGAACAATAGAGCTAATGGAGCCTTAAGGGGCTGCTATTGATCAGTGAGCTGCCACTCTTTAAGACTAATGTGATCAATAATTCAGCCATAGCCTGAAAAAAAATTACAACAGTGCCAGTGGCGTGGCATGTACTCCTCTGACGCCCTTTGTGAGGAGTATGAGAAGTACACCTCCCTACAAAACATTTCCATTTGTGAGGCTGCAGTAAAAAGCTGCTTGCTAGGTAGATGCTATTAATACTACATATTCATGGCGGAGAGAGCACTTCTCTATGAAAGGCAGCCTCGCCGTCTCAGGTTGGGAGCTGCCTCTGCATGGCAAAATGGTTTGGATAATGGGATGGGGGGGATGTAGTTGAACTTAGGATAGGAAATAGAGAAGGTAAAAGGGGAATATGGAAGGAAAATGGAGGGGCGGACAAAGAGCCGGGACGTAAATCAGTCGGACAAAAAATAAAGCTGTTAAAAGCATTCATCTGGTGTAAAAGGGGAAAAAGTAGAAGGACTGAGGAAACTGGAACCTTTAAGGCCATATCCACTCTAACTTCTTTTTTAAATTGTGTTTTCAAGACAAAAACTATCTCTGTCCAGACGTTAATGTAATGCTTAGAGAAGATCATAACAGGGGCCACCACATCCTGTGCATGGCCTGAAGAGCAATATCAGCCATCAAAATGAAATGCAATTCGGTGATCACTGGCTTTTCTAGCAGGTTTGGATTTTCTCTGAAGCAGAAGAACAGATCATTTAATATCTGCTGAAGCTCTTTGATATCTTGGACTGAAGAAACCTGTGCAGCCTTTGTCTCGTAGTTATCAGATTCAGTGCTCATCACCTTGGTCAATGGGATGTCCAGCTCTGACATCACTTCTTGGATAGATCCCCAAACCTTTTGTAAATCTACAGTCTTTATTTGTGAGTTGAAATGCTTGAGTATCAAGGATTTGGACTTAATGCATCGAGGCATGTCTATGTCTTTAGACTCATCTGTGAGCACTGTCACAAAGGCAGATCTGTTTACTTTCTCATTTTGGGTACATGCAGTGTCTGCCAAACTGGACAGCATCTCTGTGGCTATATCGCCTTATAGAAAACAGCTGTTTTAGAGGTGTTATATCTGGGACATCAGCCTCAATCGGAAAGCTTTGCCCTGCTGTCACATCACGTTCACTTTGACTTTGTTCTTTTTCAGAGCAGAAACATTGAGGCAGGACTAATGTTCTTTGCTTAAGACACGGCAAGTGAGTCTGGAGGGCTAATAGTTGGTGTACTGTTAGACGTGCCTGTTTACAAAGAAAAAAGACACTTGCAAGACTTTTTATGGAAGGAAGTTTATCAGTGGTGCAAAGACTCGTGGAGATGGACTTGTCTAGTCGAAGAAAACAGTTTCTGCATTTTCTTGTGTTGTAAACTATTTAACAGCTGTACAAGTCTACCCAAGCTTGCTAATAGAGGCAGAAATTACTTAACGAAGGTTCGATACATGACATTTACAGACATTTACAGACATTTACAAGTCACATCAAGAGAGATAAATGTACCAACAACACACTTGCTGGACATTTTAACACGCATTTTAGCAGCCGTGTAGTGGTTGTCGTAGCATCAGTTGTCATTTCACAGAACAATGTTTTATGACGGCAACAATGGTTAACAGCTTTGATCCCTCAATTCAAGACTGGTAGACGCAGAAGAGATAGGGACACTCGTGAACATTATCTACGGCTTCAGAAATGAAATACGATAATTTCACTTTTGGCCATAAAAGACAGAGCAAAATATTTTTCTGTGCTTGTTGATTGCTCATCACTCCAGAAATTAGCCACCAAGAGCAAATGTCACTGATGCTCCATTTTGTAAATGACATTATTAGAAGGAAATGTAGAAGAACACTTCACTGATTTAATCACAGCACAACAACCAAACTGTAAAGCGACTATAAAATGTACTCTTGGCCAAACTAGAGAACTACTGCTGGGGCCAAGGATCCAAAAACATGACGGACATGAAAAGACAAAATCAGGCAGTCCAAGCCCATATTCCACATCTCAGTCCCCCGGCTTCATTCACGCCATTTGATTGCCATAACCTAAAGTAAAAACTGGGGGATTTGGGACAAAATGATGTCTAATAGCAATGTCATTCTGTGGTTTTGCAATGTTCACAGGCTGTCCTTAATGATGATTCAAACACGTGACATAAGCATGTTTTACTTGATGAATGTGGAGGAGGAGGAGAATTTCAGGTACAGGCAGGGGATGGGGTAAAAAAGCTGGAGCCAGGCGGGTGGGAAATAGAACAGAGTTCAGCAGCCTTTACGGACATCATGTCAGAGGACTCTGACGGAGGAATAAAGAAGAGAATAATTGAGAGTGATCGAGCGAGAGGCAGCAGACAGGAGAAAATCTCTGGGTGGCTTTAAGTCGTCGGCGAGAGCTGAGGGGCTGGGCAAGAGATGTCCTACGTCACATGTCTGTACTCGTTCTCTTACCTCTGGCTATGAGGAGATTAGATTAGGATCATATCCTATCGTGGATAAAAATAAGAGTCACATTCATCCTGCCCTGTTTTCTCTCTTAACTGTGACATGACTGAGGGATAATACAGCACAAGTCACCATCAATCAGGCTGCCTGTCTATCTTTTAGTCGTTTTTTCCTGCATGCGTCTTGTTTTTCTGTCACATCTCTCTGACAGATTTCTTACCTCACGTCACCAGAGATCAAACAATACAAGTCTTGCTCGGTGTTTCTCCCCGCTGCTTCCATTTGATTGGCTTGACTTGAAGATTTAATGACTAACTCGCAGATTCATCTCAGCCGTGCAAGGAAAAGATGGCTTGAAGACTTGAAGGGGAAAGTGCATTCAACATCAGCAGTAAATGGGATAATTTGTTTGTCCCTTTGACTGCCCAGCTGGTCCATGAGAGTCAGCTCCTGCCAGTGCCAGCAGTGCCACCCGGTGACACAGATTCTCCTCACCTAGTCATTATCTGGGCAGATTTGCCCAGGGCGAGGATGACTCTGTCTTCCTCCAGCTGCTCTTCGTTCATTCCCTTTCATACCTCTGTCTTTCATTATCTCTTCTCTATTCTCCTTTCTCGTCCTTCTTTGAAGTACAGGCTGGGGTATTATACATGTTATACCTCCTAGACAGATGTATAGATATGGACAGATAACTGTGAGCTGAATCCATGTTCAGGGCAACTAGATGGTCAAAAAACTGACAGCTGTGTTACTGGTGCGCTATCTGGTACCACCAGTAAGGCCTTTATTGGAACAATTTGGACAAAGGTTCCACTAACTGCTGCCAAAGTAAGAATTTGTATTCGTGTTTGACAAAATGCTGACCTGGCACAGCCAAATGTCCAACTACTGCTGACAAAGACTGAGCCTGGTGGAAACTGTAGTCTGAGAAAGGATGTGTGATAAATGCTCGCACAGCATTCCCAACCTGGTCTTAATAATCTGTTACTTGTTAACACAATGACCTCACACAATGTATTGCAGTGCATACACCACAGTTCAGTTTTGAACATTGGAGAGTCTGGAGACCAGATCCACATTTGGGTGACCTTTGTTGTCACGGTAACAAAAACAAACACATGACTGACATTGTGAAACAGTCGCAATTTCGTCAGGTTTAGAAAAAAACTTCACGGTTTGGTCAAAATAGGTATGTTAAGCATACTCTCAAATAAGACAGATTTACCGTACATTACAGTTGATTCCTGCAGCTTTGCACTTGCTGCTGCAGAGGTTGAGGATAATGAGTGAAGATAAATTCACTTCCAAAATGCTTATTAAAGAAAGTCTGTGCTTTTTTTGGCCCAGGTGTTTATTCCCCCAGAAGCTTCCGGCTCTGTCCACGGCTGTCTCCTCCGGAGCTAGCAGGGTCTGTCAGGTGTCTACCAGTTAATGCTAACATATTTTTTTTTTTTAAAGTTAAAATTGCTCTGAAGGGCACTAATGCTACAAATACGGCATAAAGGCAGAGATATTTTACTGAAATTAGCTGAGGGGAAGCCCATCTATCTATGTCAATTACTGAGCATGTGAATATCAGAATATTTTGTTCACAATTGTAAGTTTATGTTGTTCTATTTTTCCCTCCCCCTCCTCCTCTCGTTCTCCTCCTTGCTTTCGCTAACAAAATTGCGGATAAAAGTACTCCAGAGGGTTCTTGTTCACACACAGATGAACAGGCAGGCAAACTAGCAACATATTCAATACTCATACTCATGCACCTACTTCAGAATAAACAATAACAAAAAAGCCTCTCAGCATCTCAGGTTTGATCAAGGCTGCTTTTGACATTATCAGCCCCATGGGTGCTGTTACTTTTTCTCTGCTCCATATACCACCTCTTCAAACTGCACGCTCCTGAAAGAATTAGCAACCTGCAATAACAGCGTGTCAGGCTAAACGCCACGGTCTGCTACACAGCATCAGCTCCAGACTGCAGTTCAGCTGCTTGTAGATCCTCTAATAAACATCTGGGCTTTCTATAAAGGGGAGGAGGGCTGAACATGTGCAGCGTACCTGACACCAGATACTCCCCGTGACACCGGGCCTTGAGGACACCTCGAAACAGCTTTGTGATTTTTCGTTGCCTGAGACGGGCATGAATGCCCCGGTGTTAGCCCAGCTGAGGGTTTATGATGGAAACGTGCACCGTGCTTCCGCACTTCTTTGCCTCTGCACCTGAGCAAAAATTACGATCTATGTGCAAGCAAAACTGTAAACATATAAAGGCTATACCCTCTATCAATAATACTGGGTAACACAATATGTCTATGCTTCTGGGGATTCTCTGTTCTCCTGGCCTCGCACTGAACTGGAGGTCTGGCTGGCAGAAAAAAGACCTTCTCAAGGGTCTGTCAGAAGTGAATGGCTTGAGTGTTTTCCCTCGTGTTAAGTGAGGGATTAAAAAAACCACGACTGACATATAAGCTGGTGACAGAATCCATGTCGGGAGGCTGGTTTATGCTTCCAAGGCTGCTGATCCCCACGGCCGGCTGAAACTGGGTTTACAGGACCCAGGGACCCGCAAAGTTCCAACAAGACACGCTAATGGCTTTATGTGTTTAAACGGTGTGCACTGTACCATTTCATTGCACGAGCACTATCTGTGAGATCTGACAAGTTGAGTCCTCGGAGGGAAGATAAGAGCCAATTTGTTAGCCCAGTAGGATTAACTACGGCCCTGCTCTGGACTTTTGGCCTTTGCCTCGAAAGGGAAGGACAGAGTCCAGCTGTCAGCGTCGGCCTGGGAGTCTGATGATGCGGTGAGGAGTTGGGCGAGGATGCAACACAAATAACAACCGAAGATTTCATTAATCAAGCTTTGTTCTACTTTGACCTTATCGCTGTGTAGCTGCGATTTCCCCCAAAATTCACAGGTTTGATTAAACTAACAGCGAAAAGTTTCTGTGAACTAAAAGCTGAAACTTCCTTGGGGAATGTTGCTCCTGGCTGCCTTTTCAGTCCGGTCCGCCTGTCGAAATGTGATTATGCACACGATGTAAGGCTCATGAGGGGGATTTACACAGAAACACATTAGTTATGCACTGTGTCATATGACAACTGAAATTCTATAAAAATCCCCCAAATAAATGAATACGTGCACTTACTTCCAAGCAAAACCATTTTTCTTCTTAGCCTGACACATCAGGAAATATGCACATGCTGACAGATGTTATTCTGAACAGTGACATAGAGCCTACAACAATGCCATGAAGTTCAACTGTTGTCATTTGTTATACCTGGGATTTAAAAAGTAAATGTGATTCTGATTACTCTAAATCAGGAACAGGACATTTTTCTCTTCATTTCCCTCACACAGGAAAGTTCTTACCTTCTCTCTCCTCATTTATCGATGTAGCAGCTCAGTTTCTATGTTGGCACCGCTGATCCCTTCCTCTCTGCCAATCTGCTCAGCTATTTGCCTTTTCTTCCTGTCAAAGGACGTTTGTGGTTTTTTGCAACAGAGGGTAAGGTCTAGTATTGCCCCTCTGTAACCCTGATTTATGTGGTACGAGGGGTTTGGTGGATAAATATTAAAACACGGCTGCTCCGCTGGCTGCCAGCAAAAACAGGCTGACTGGTTTCCTGTGCGGGGTTAGATTGCCTTCCTTTCACGGGTTTCTGGGACGGCGAGGCCAACGGAGTCGCAATCCAGGGGAGCGACACCCGAGAGAGAATAAAGAGGTAAAAAAAGGAACCAAAGCCCGGATGGGATGATGAGCCAAAGAGAATAAACATCTGAAGGTCATTTCACATGTGAATGCAAACAGTTCTCACAAGGACATGACCACGAGGTCAATGACACAGTTGCAGCAGAGGAGTACTGAGACTTGACTGACAAAAAATGGGTGTCAGTCTGAGAGAGCGTCCCATCACTTCGAAATCACAGTGTTGACTCTAACTTTTGTCAGCGTCCTCGAGCAAGGCGCTGAACCTGACAGGTTCCCTGGTTTCGCTGAATTGGCAATCCTATGAGCTGACCCCACTCAAGTATAACAAGTTTGAGTGTGTATTAAATCCAGTCTGAAAGAAACAGACACATTTCTAGTAGAAAAAATCTTTTAGTCATTTTCCCCAGTAAATCTGAGGAGGGATCCTGTCAGAGATTCTGTACAGCCCTCGAGGGTACAGGCAGAAAACAGCCTCGAAACACAACGTCCTCTGAGTTGAACCTATCAAATGTGGAAGTGCACATTGCTGGTAGATTACTTGCAGGAAGTGATCTAGCTCAACAGTTTATGCTTCACAGTGCACTCCTGGACCAACATTGTGATCAACCAATCAGAGCCTTCTGACATCATCACTGTGTTACTGCTTCTAACTTTGTACAATTGAACAAATCCCAGTAAAATCAAATTTTAATGATCAATTATAGAGACCAGATCAAAATTAGGTCTGTCATATCATCTTTATACTCTAATGTTAATGCGTATTGGCAAACGTACTGGTTAACGTAGCAAGCTAACTTTCTAACCACAATTAAGATCTAGTGATATACTAGAGTTGATAAATATTAATGACTTAAAGACACGGAGGATTTTGTTCAGTTTGACTGGGGGTTTTGTTTAATTATATGAACTTCAATTGGGTAAAGTTAGCTTACTATTGAAGAAGCAGGAAGAAGCAGAGGAGCAGCACACTGATGATGTCAGATGGCTATTATTGGTTAACTGCCATGTTGGTCCAGGGAACACGTCCTCCTCCTTGGCTCAATCATTTTGTGCAAGTAATCTACCAAGAATGTCAATGGAATGGTGAATTGACTTGCATTTATGTAGCGCTTAGTGCTTTTCCACTCTACTGACCACCCAAAGCACTTTACCTGCACACCTGTCACATTTACCCATTCACATAAACGTTCATACACTCATGGCAGAGGCTGCCATTTGGGGTTCAGTATCTTCCCAGAGGATACTTTGACATGAAGCCTTGGAATGTGGGGTTCAAACCAACGACCTTTGGATCAGTGGGTAGCTCAGTTAAGTAGGTCAGGAGGTGGGGTTGGTTGAGTCACAGCATCTAGCAGCCATCTAGAATCTACGTGAATCATAGATGTGAGATGAGTTCATATGGTGGCTAACTGAACTGTTTACTTGCCAGAAAACAAAATCAATGGGTTCCCATGTTGATGAAGGCTCTCAGTCATCCAGGTCATGTGCCGTATCGTAGGCAACTGGGCTTGTTTCTGTTTCTTGAAGACGTTTGACTTCTCATCCAAAAGGCTTCTTCAGTTCTGATGAACCGGAGGGGAGTTGCAAGCTTTTAAACTCTATGTGGGAGTTTCCTTACAGAGTCCTTTAGGGACACGTTTGAGTCTTTAGGGCTACATTGAAGGCCGGTTGGGTCAACGCCTGCAGCTCTCCTCCAGTTAGTTAGAACTGAAAAGCCTCTTGGGTGAGAGGTGAAACATCTTCAAGAAACTGAATCAAGTCCAGTTGCCTAGGATACAGCACTTAGAAGTTAGTTCTAACTTTGCAAAGTTATAAATTTAATAATAATAAATTTAATTTGTAATGCACTTAACATTTGTACACAAATCTCAAAGTGCTAACAAGAAAGCAACAAACATTAAAAAAAAAAAAAAAAAAAAACGGTACATGTGACAAAACAAATAAATGGTTATGAGTTGTATGTTTTTGAGAAGAGGAACGTTTTGAGTCCTTTTTTAAACATAGCAGTGGTCTGGGGTGCCCGTAGGTGTTCTGGCAGGGTATTCCAAAGCTGGGGTGCGGCGGCGGAGAAAGCTTGGTCACCCATGGTGCTGAGTTTGGTTCTGGGGCGGTGGAGGTAATTGGAGTTTGTGGAGCGGAGGGATCGTGTGGGGGTTTGAGGGGTGAGTAGTTCCTTGAGGTAAGTGGGGGCATTTCCATAGATGCATTGGTGGGTGAGGAGAGAGATTTTATACTGGATTTTGGCGGAGATGGGGAGCCAGTGGAGTGAGTGGAGGATGCCGACCGGCGTGGTAGTTGTATAATCATCCTTCATAGTATTACGTAAGCCCTCAAATTAAATGTCAATTTATCCAGTTCATCCATGCATTCAAGAAAGACACATCAAAGCTTTTTCAGATCTGAAGCCTCTATTGACATCATGTCATTAGTTTTATGATGTCAACGCTATTTCAGTATGGGTTGGGACATTTATCATCATGGTGACAATACTGCTTTAAGGTACAGTGGATAAGGGTGATCACCATTAAAAGAAACCAAAGTGAGACAAAACAGGAAATGACACCAGGCTTCTTTGTTGAGGTCTGATGTTTTGTTCATCCACCCGCACCACCTCCCAGTGTGGACTTTGTCGCTCAATAGTAATACATTTCTCCTTTGCTTTTGCCATGATTACTATGGTCGATGGAGGACCCTGTCACTTGAACTTGGACAAATGCCATTTTGGGGCATTTGCATTATTGTTCTTCTTCGGAGAGCAGTCTCATATTATCTGCTCCCTCACCAACACTGCCACTTGCCTCTCTTTTTAAACACAGGGCTGCATCAAACCGCGGTGTGCAAAGTGTCCCCTCCCTTTGCAGGAGTATATCTGTGTGCTTCCAGTTGGTCATCACCTTGTTAATGGTTTGGCTATTTGGGAAGTTTCTACTTTTTTGTCTATGCAAACTTAGACAAACTTATAAATGCCTGGCAGTATGTCTCTGCATGCAGCATGGAGGCATGTTGAGCAGTAAGTTTAGTGGCAGCATCAGGGTAACAGATGGTTCACACCAGGGTGGGAATTTCACGGCGGCCATTGCCCCACACTTTGGCCTTGATGCCCCGTGAAAAAAAAATCATCGTATGGCCACAATGGCCTTTGAGCCCCTGGCCGGTCCAAGTTCCATATAAAAAGCAACAGGTCAGTGTAGTACGTTTGCCTTGAATTACAGCCACCCGAGTGCACAGTAGTCACTCACAGTAACTTCAGTGAGTTCGCGGTTCGCTCGGTGGAGTCTCATCATAACATCAATGATCTCACGTGAAAGCCTGAGCCTCTCAAACCGCAGCAGCATCTCAAAGTGGAAGAACGACACTTACAGCACAGGTATGCAAGTGAGCTCAGCCAGTTTTTATATGATACATAGCTGACTTATGTGGTAGGATTTAGTTCCGTAAAGTTGGAAATATATTAACAGATTTGAACTTCCCGGATCAATAACTCATAAGAAATATTGTTAAAACACAAACGACGGCTCTTTCCTACCGTAGTAAGGAAGACAACGAGCTCCAACCGTATTTTCATCAAAACGAGCGTCTGGACATTAACTCTGGTCTCTGTGGTCAGCTGTCTGTGAGACGAGGGCGCAGGGACTGTCTACAAAGTGCAACACCGAAAAGAGAAACTACAAAAAATATTCAATAACTAATGTAACATTAACTTGATATTGGTATTAAAAAATGTTTTAATAATTAATCCATGTCTTATTATAAATTAGGATGTTATGGTATCAATCTGAAAGGTAAATCATCAAATTTTACTTAATGGCCTTTGTGCCCTGTCATTAATTTTTCATTGAAGTGAGCAACTAAATACATATAATCCAGTTAGAGCATCCATAAACTCACAAATATTAGTGTTTCTCACTGTTTTTGAGCAGACGAGCAGCTATCCAAGCCTAATCTTTTACCTTCAAACTAAATGCAGAGACAGGAAAAGGCAGTCCAGGCAGTTTGGCTGACTCTGGTTCTGTAGGACAAAAATATTATTGCCCGACCAACGTATCTCTTTCAGCACACTGTGTGTGTTTTAACAGTCAGTGCCTGTAAAAATGAATATAGCCCGTAATAATAAAACAAAGAGACCAGAAATGAAAGATCAAGTTCTCTTTGTGTTCCCTGAGGAAACATGATATTATGATGATCAGAATCCCTTCAGCCACCAATAACTGCTTAAGAGTTTGTCCTGGCACTGGCCTGAAACCTAATAAGACTTAACAGAATATAATAATGACACACAAAGTAGAAGAACAACAGGATCTCATGGTGAAAAGGGCAGTGAGGTTATTTTTATGAACCATAAACTGTGAATATTAGCCTAATACATAAATTTGTCAGGCGTTCTTGTCTCAGTGCAGGGTGATGAGCAGTGCATTTGTAGCTGTGGAAAAAAAATTTGGTGGGCCTGACAGAGAACTGCTACCACTGCATAGAGAGACAGGAAGATGATGTATTTAAAGCTGTTCTTCTTCAATTATTTGTTTTTTGGCCACCACTGACCAAAAGATTGTCTTCACAAGCTGACAGACCTTTACCTTACAACACTTTTATGGTTAACACGTTCATGCCTTCATGGTTTCTGTCCGCATCACAAAGGTAAATTGTTTATTCACTCTCCTTTTACCTCTATTTTGATGTCCATCACCTCCTGAACACAAGTTATTTCCTTCATATTACGATCTCCAGCCCGGACAGGATGTTATTCAGCTTGTTTGATGTGCAGGATTTACCAGATGCTTGGTATGAGATTTGGGGGTACTTGTCGATTTGTACGACTCATATAAAACTAATGCAGTCAAATACAACAGGTATTTATGACCGTTTGTCGGAATTAGTTGCCTATATACGGTCATGAACGTTATAAAGTGAAGTTTTGTTGAAGAGAGGCTGTCCTTTGTGGCGCAGTTAAATTATATTATTGTACACAGAGAGGTGTTTCTGTTTATGTATCCTTCACTCATTGATATAAGTGGGGTGGATGAAATAACACCTGTCAGTGTCCACTGATCATCCACAACATTAAAATAATCTACGTAATATTGTGCAGGTTCCACCTGTGCAACCTAAACAGCTCTGACCCGTCAAGGCATGATCTTAAGACCTCTGGGGGTGTGCTATGGTGTCTGGCACAAGGACGTTTGTAGTGGATCTTTTGGGTCTTGTATGTTGGGGGGTCAGGCCTCCATGAATCGCACTTGTTCCAGCAAGTCCCACAGGTGTTCAATCAGATTGGGATTTGGGGAATTTAGAGGCCCTGGCAACAATTTAGGATCTTTGTTGTGTTCCTCGCGTCTGTCCTGAGCTGTTTTGTGGTGTGTCTGTGAGGGGGTGTACTTGGTCCACAGTAGTGTTTGGATGGGTAAGTTGCATCAAGTGGCATCCACATGAATGCAATGAGTGTTATTTACATAGCCTGTCAGTGACTTTAATGTTGTGGCTGATCAGTGTATATTCACCAGCTAGTTACTTACTTGTTTTGAAAAGACTAAAAGAAATAACCTGTATTAGTAACATGTTTTTCATGGTATCGCTTTGTCACATGCAGGGCCAAATGATTTTAGAAATGCTGAGGTCAGAAGAGTTCTAATTCCTGAACGCAGTAGTAGCCCCTTAAAGGTCCCATATTATGAAAAAAAAACTTTTTCTCTGGTGTCTACATTTATAAACTGGCCCTCCCTGAGTCTACCAACGCCCAGAATGAGGAAAGCAAACGAGTCCTGCATGGTCTCTGCAGCCCACCCACTGGTGAAACGGCGCTTCTACAGGCTGTTCAGATTCAGCCCCTTTTCTTTACGTAAGGGTTAGTGCAAAGCTGGCTTTGCCTCAACACTGACCCTCGTAAAAAGATCAGTCCCAAACAACTACACTCGAGCCACAGGTAAGTGTCGCCACGGTTTGATAGTATTTACAATTGCCTACGAGTATGGGGAAGTCAGCTGGAAATTGGCTGACTAGCTAGCTCCTCTTCTGTCCGCTATGCAGTAGCGTTTAAAGCGAGTTTAATGTTAATAATATTACGATGGAGCTTGGTTGTCACAGTAAAAAGTCTGCAAACATGTGCAGACTGGAGACAGAGACGATGTGAACAGTGTCCAAGAGTTTGGAGACTGTTTGAAGACAAACAGCTTTCGCTCGCTGTTAGCCATTAGCTACATTGTAGTAAATGTAACAACACTAACGAACAAACTAAGTAACATATTCAGACTCACTAACCATTCTGAAATGTCCTGCTGCAGCCGCAGTCTGTATTTCTTCAGGAGCCTCTCCTTCTGGGTCCAGTTCTGTGTCAGAATGGTGTGGTTGAACGACAGCATCTCGGCGAGCCACAGCGATACATCCACCATAAAACATTAGCGCATGCTGCTGCTAGCGCAAGCGGCATCCTCTTCCTGAGAGGGGTGTGTAGCCTGCAAGGCAGGCGTTGACAGACGGAGCTCATTAGCATTTAAAGGTGCAGGCACAGAAACAGCCTACTCTCAGTAGAGCTCAGTAGAGTGACTTTTAGACAGCTGAAATTCAGGACAACGGATGGGTTCGGGGCAATGCATAACAAATACAGTGTTGTTGAACCTCTGACAGCTGTGTGAAATTGATGAAAAACAGTATAATATGAGACCTTTATAACAATTTTGAGTAACTGTTAAAAAGTTTGTAAAGCTATATCTTTATTTTTCCATTTTCTTAAATTCATTTTGACAGTGAAATGAAAGAAAAAATATGCTGTCTTAGTCATAGCCTAATGTGTTTAAGTCCTTTGCACACTGTAAGGACACACTGAATGTTATGATAAATGTTAGCGTACTAACGTCATTTAATCCATGTAATTGTTAACATATTTATCTTTTATTTAAAACCAGACAAACTTTGCTTCATTTAAAGCTTCCTTAATCAGATTTCGGCCACTAGGGGGCAGACAAACATCAAAACCAGCTGATACATTTAGAGCTACCACTGCATCACTCATTAGCAAACAGTTGCTAGACATTCAGTGGGCAAAGAGCAGCATCATTATCCCTTTTATTGTTTATGGTCACCTAAATCATATAATAAACTAAACTATGAGCTAAAAGAGGCTAAGAAGCTCAGTAGAGCTACAGAGTTGGTGGGAATTCTCTTTGTCACTGCCAGTAACGTCTTTCACAGACTTTGATCCATTGTAAGAATACAAGTATTGTTCAAGGGGGCTTTAAATAAATCAAAAGCAACTGAAAACCCACATTCCTGAAGCTGAGGTGTGAGGTTGTTGCTCATATGAACAAGGGTGGGTGCACGGCAGGGATCATGGGATGCAAACACACATCCATCCTGGTTAACATGGAAGCTAGCCTGAGGAGACTCCCAGGCAAGGGAGCATGTGAGCAACATTGAAACGGACTTAACAAAGTCTGCTCCAAATCCCTGTGCACCTGCACACAGGGGCCTGTGGAGAGCCAGCTGGATCATCAATAAGAAAAATATGCTGACAGCCATGAGGTGGAGGTCATTCATTACACATGTGCAGGCACACACGGACCTGCACAGACGTACGTACGGGTACATGTATGCATACAGCATCTTTTTCTGCAGCCAGAGGGTGAGTGTGATGTACCTGTAGCTCCCTGCTCATTAGTATTACATGCATTATGTACACACAAGTGCATTTAAGAATACACAAACACGCACGTGAAATAGCTCTCATTAAGTTCAATTGTAATGATGGTGCTTGAGTTGGTTAACATAGAACAGTGCATAAAGGTTAGCAGAGAGCAGTCTCTCTTGGAAATGTCCTATTATTATCTATTACTGTTACGCACTGTTATAAAGCACTCTGAACAAGAGCTGTTACAACTGTATTGTTTTCTATTTTGCTCCTTGCAGCCATCTGAACTCATGCTTATCCTGCACTAGCAACTTCCACAGCCATCTCCCACACTCCCTATTTTCAAATATGGTAGTATATTAGTTGTTACTCTCTCTTGTGCACACAGCAATGGAGCTGTAAGACCAAGAGCCATTTAGGTCGCTTATGAAAGCAATAACCCATATTTATGTTTCTTGTTAGGTGGCGACCTCTAGTGTTAGTAGTGGTGATTACTGCAGCAGAGGAGGAGGTGAGGCAAATTCTAGTTAAGAGCAACAGAGACTTTCACGCAGGGGACCACTGTTCATGTCTGACGTTGAAGTCAAAGTCAATGATGAGTTATTTTGAATGACTAACTTACAGCTGCTGTCGTTGTTTTAGCTCACTTCCTGTCCGTTTGGCGGTTAGCAGATCGACTCCCTCCTCTCCATGTCACCATGCTAACAGTGACAGTGTCGTGGTAATCTCCAGATGTAGAAGTCAACAGAAGGGTCCTGTAATCTGTGCATTCAGGAGCAGACATGAACACCTCTTAATGGGGTTCTCTGTCCTGATTGGATAAAGTGAGCAGGGAAACCAAAAAAATGTATTTTCTCCGTTACAGCATGAGCAGGATGAGGACGGACATGGGCTGCTGACAAAACATTCTATAACAGTATAGTAACATAATCATTTTAACCCAAAACCACAAGTTTTCCAAGACGTTATCTTGCCTAATCCTAACCAAACTGTGAGCGTACACTGATGGTCTGGTGTGCCTGTCACTGGTTCACTGAAACGGTCCAGTAGTTTAATGCTGGCAAGGGGCGTTTTGGGAGTCATGCGCAATCTACCTATAAAGTCATTTAGGTTTAAGTATTCACTGTCCGATTGGATTTCAATGTATCCGTGTGTTTTAACACGTAGCTTTTGCCTGGTTTACTATGATAACGATTCAATTGTTTAAAGGAGTGCAGGCACTGTTTGACTTATAGTAGAAGGATCAATAAAGTATTATTAGTTATGTGTCTGTGTGTGTGTGTGTGTGTGTGTGTGTGCATCTCTCTGTGCGGGCATCTGTGTGTGTGATTTCCATGAGCCTGTGTGGCTTGGGTCTCCGTGCAGGTCATAAACATGTGTCAGCCTTCTAAAGCCTCTACAGTTTTGGCTTGACATATCCAGACACTGCAGATCCATATCCTCAGCCAGTTCTGAGTGAAAGCAAATGAGATAATCCAATGTCATTACCATTATTCCACTTTAATCATAAAATGGTTTGACCCAAACTATGTTAAATTCCCTATGAAGGAGCATATACTTACAGTGATGCCCACAATAAGCCCCAAAGCTTTTGTTCTACTCCTGAAAGAATTCCTGAGCTCATGTGCTTTTCTGCTTCCCTTTGCTTGGCGTACAGCTGTGATCAGTTATATGAAGATACCACTTCCTTTAGAGACCACACTGACATTATTTTGCATAATGGCTGGAAATACTTTCCAAGATGAGAAAAAAAATGTTGTTTTTTTTACGGTGTTATCAGTAGATGCGGGGTAATTTTAACCATTATAGCACAATGGTGGGCAAACGAATGCTCTCACTGACCTCGGATGGAAAAATGCACTTATTTAGCTGTGTTGCCTTAGAATCTATTCTATTATTATTGTTTTGGATTTTTTGTTTTCTGTTGTATAATTGTAATTTAGTCAAGTCAAATTAGAGATCAGATGTCACAGTTTATGAGCCACACTGTTTGCCAAATATTCTTCGACAAATAGCTAAATTTTGTGCTCAAAGTCACAAGAGTAAAATGTTGCCAACATGGCATGATGACTATACTGGAATCTGGGAGTCATAAGTCATCCTCCAAACTTAACTTACAAGGAGAGATAGCTCCAGAGACTGTGTTCAGAGCGGACTGGTGTTAGCGACCGCAGCAGAGGGGAACGTTCAGCAGAGAGGTTGTCTAGTGGCAGTAGACGTACAGTACAGGTTACAGTTTGACCTGAAGAAACTCGGCAGCTCCTCAACACACATGATGAACTCCTGTTTGAGCATCCCCGCTAATATTCATGCTGCTTATCCATGCTAATATCAATGCTATCCCTAATGCGTGCCAGTGACGTGTATCCTGTTAAAATAACTGAAATACATTGCCACTGAATATTTTTCTTGTACATTTAGTTTAACATTTGGCCAGATAGATTGACAGTATGTGTGTGTGTGTGTCCTTACCAAAGCCTTTTGGATGGATGGACAGACAGACCTTAAGGCCACTGTGTTTGCAAGGCAATGGACAATGCAATGCCACAGTCTTTACTGCCACTAGGGGTCTCTCAAATAAAACAAAAGATGAACTCTGCTGACGTCATGAAGCAGCACGGGGTTACAGGAGTCGCCGTCATTATTCAGCAGCCACCATCGCTGACGGAAATCCATCTGATGTGACTCAGGCTGAAATGTTAATGGACAAGATAATGTTTTAATGTTTTATTCATGTTAGGTTCAGTCATGTTGGACGGCTTCCTTCCTCGCTCCCTGACATATCATCTTGTTCTTAATTTTACAAAACTGCACGATGTGAGGGGTGACTCTGCATCCGTCACCCTTCCTCGCAAATTTCTTACCTTTTACAAATGAATCATTACGCTTTACCAAAGCCATACATTTATCTGCTGTTGCCACCTCATTAATTACAAATCCTCTGCTGTTATCTCTCTCATCTCTTTGAAGGGGAAAACAATTCCCAGAATAAATAACAATGGGATCATGTCTGATGCATACACATTAAATAGAACAAACAGCGTCTGTCACAATATTTAATGATCTTACCACTTGCATTTGCAAAAATCATTAGTGGTGTTATTTGCCTGCTGTGCTGAGGTGTTAGCAGGCGGTGGCTAATATCAGCGGCGGGCATGCAAAACCATGCTCTCTATCACTCTTTGAACAGTATGTTGTCTCGCCTCACACCACCAGCTGAGATGCACATCCACTGTCAGCAGCAATTCCCAGTCTGATGAACTATCATTGTGCGCACGTGTGTTTGTGTGTGTTTGTGTGTGTGTGTGTGTGTGTGTGTGTGTGTGTGTGTGTGTGTGTGTGTGTGTGTGTGTGTGTGTGTGTGTGTGTGTGTGTGCAAGCCTTTGTTTATCATTAGGCCTTGGTAGAACAACTCAATATGTTTGGCCCGGTTGACATCTTTGTTGATGGACCCTGAGGCGGTCATGTGATGTTGTTTTAGTATTTGTGTGCATGTGTAGTTACACATCACCCACCCCGCACCCACACCGCTCAGTCTCCTTTTCACTTTATTTTTATTTCATTTCTATAAGCAATAAATACCAAAATTCAACAGGAACCTCCTGTTCCAGAAGTAAGAAAACTTCATTATAAACCACATTGACATTTGCAATGATATAAATAACTTAAAAACGCAGCCTTACAAAGTAACCTTTCTCTGCGGCCTGTTGTGTGATTCTCTCTGGTCTAGACTCGCTGGTCCAGACAAGGCTGCTACATGATTTCGACGACATGTAATATTGTTGTTTACTTGGTGATTGGTTCATAGCTCCCTTTACCAAACAGTTTTCCCATATTTAATTCAGGATTGTGTATAGGGCTGTGCGTTTTCAATTGGAACATTTTCCTTTATCAAATTATAAGCTGCTGTCACTTTCCAGCAATGATACATAAAAACTGTGTACTGTTAACACAGAATGTGTAAAATGCATTTATGTGCCTCCAAAGACTCTTTAGCTTTAAATATAGCTGATTTTTTTTTTTACATATTCTGTTACAGAATAACCAGGAATATATGGAAATAAGCATCTCACATACATTTTGAAACAAATACTTTTTCAGTCATTGAGTAAAGAGCATGTCATGTTTTCACTATCCTGTACATCGGTGTCTAATTGTATATAAGCTTATGAGAAAAGGACTTCTCACTTGATTATTTGCCTCAGTTGACTCAGTTGAGTTTATGGACTGAACTTCTAGTTTGAAGTCTTTTTCAACACAGTACAATGATCATTTTGTAAATAATGGTCCATTTAAGAGCAAAATAAATACAGGGCAGTGTATACTGTAGGGCAGGGCAGCCTCGTGTTGACAAAGAAGATACTTTATTAATCCCTTTACAGAGAAATTGATTTTTTTCACTTTCAATTTACTAATTGAGAGCGAGGCACCAGAAGCAGTCAGGGGTTTCAATGCACTGCTTAAGGACACCTCAGCAGTGCTCAGGAGGTGAACTGGCGTCTCTCCGGGCTACCAGTCCACAATCCGTACACAGACTGGTCCGATCAGGTTGTTAACTGGCAACTCTCTGGTCCCCATGCAGACTGAACAACCGCCTCCCTGTGGGTGTGGAGGACAGGGTGTGTCCTTGGGTTCTCAGTCAAATCCAGGATATCCTCCTCTCCTCCCAATATGTTCACCACAAACCCGGGGCCTCAAACTGTAGTCAACAAACCACTTGGTAATGTCACAGTGATCAGTTCAGGGTATCCACATTACCTAGATTTAAAAAAAGATTAAACTTTGGTAAACAGACTTGAGCAAATCTGAGATCTGAGAGTGTGATCACATCCTCTTGAAAGAGGGTGTAACATTTTCTTTCAATGTTAAGGTGAGGGTCTAGCGTAAGAAGAAATAAGGCCAGGAAGGGTCAAAAATTAATTAATTCAAGACTCAGCCCCCCTCCCCACCTCAGTCATTATGTTTACTGTCCATGGCTAATAGGATTATGAGCGAGCAGCAGCCCACACTCTGACATTTTTGATAGAGAAGTTTGGCAAAAGGCAAACATAATTGCCACTGACACCTACCACCCTTTAAATGAATAGTTGAGCTACTTCCTTTGACACCGCAGGAGTTACTGAAGACATAATCATCCCTTTTAGTATTTGCAATAAAATCACTTAATTTGCACTCTGGCAATTAATTTGCACCCTCTGTAGTTACAAGCAAGACAGTCCTGTCTTATTGTTTTCTTTATTTACTATATTTATTGGTTTTACCTGTTTTCATTTGTTTTTTTTTACTGCCACTGTGTTTTTATAACAGATAGCTTTTATTGTATTTTACTAATGGATGAGTCTGTTTTAATGTGCTGCAGGGCAAATTTCCCAAGTGGGACCATAAAGACTGAAATGAACTGAGCTTTTACAAGCTGATCATATGGTTTGCATTTAAAATCTTAATTGCAAAGTACCAACCAACCTTTAGCCGTAAAATAAAAGTAAAAAGTACAGCACTTCCTTCTGAAATGTGATGAAGCAGAAGTCTAAAGCAGCCTTGATACTTTTTTAGTCCTGTCTTGCTCCATCAAGACAAACTCACTCACTGTCAAAGGAGCGTTTTAATCAACTTTGACTCATCTTGACTTTCGTCATTCTCTTCTTCTCTCCCCCTGCTGAACTTAATCTGCCATTTATTTGGTCAAATCACAGCAGAAACATTAATAAATTCCACGGAAAGGTTTATTTTACAGACCCTGTGCCCTGCTGCTTGCTTGTTTTCAGTAACTCAATATTTGAATTTACATTCTTTGTACTATCTGGATGTGAAAAGCTCTGCTCGGCCTGATCTCCACCTTTGCAGATTCTGCTGTTACACCCATGAGCCTGGTGATGACATCATGGGGGAAAAACCCCGACTAGCCTCCCAAATACCTGTTATCCAATGAAGACTCCCTCAGGGTATGTACGACACAAAAGCAGGACCTCGGATCTTGCTAACTGTGACTCAGCCAACTCATTAGTCGAGGTGTGAAAATGTTTACCCCACGGTTATTTACGAGTAAGTCATTTATGGTGTGTTACAGTTTACAGTTTGTCTGCCCAGCTGGTGTATTTATGATTTCTCTGTGCCAAATACAATATTTCTGTTGCAAAAGAGAAACTGCATAAATTAAGTCTCAGCCAATCGGAGGACTATCAAACTCTTGAAAAATCTGCAGTTACAGAGTATTAATTCACAACATAAATCATGGACTGTATACTGTGAGTTTTGCACCACTGGTGCAGGGGTAATTTGCTTGTGTATCCACCTTGTGGCTGTTCTCTCATTCTTGCAGAGTCTCACTGGGGGATATAATCAATACCAGGGCCAAATCAAATGTGGGCGGGCCGACTTTGGCAGCCCTGCTTTAGAAAGTTGATGAGTCTGACCTAACAACTGGCAAAAGACAGTTGAGAGGAAAGTATAACAAAACAATATTAAGATATCCTATGCTGAAATGAAAGGCCTGTAATGCATCATGTTTTTTTTAAATAATTGCAACCTTATAATCTTGAAAACAAACAAGACTACACCAACTATCCTACGCCTGCTGATGCTCTAAATGCTTTAATCTGCATTTTCTTATTCAATCCAAACCATACATACCACTCCATCTTAAAAGTATTACTCATTGGGTAGTCTCATTTAAGCAGACAATATTTGCATGAAGTGATTATTAAATGGATACTAAAATGGCTGTGGATCATCATTCACTCTTACCTGTCTCGTTCCTAATAGACACTACCTGAAACAGCGACACAGAGCAGACAGACAAAGTTAGCGACTAGCTGGTGAATTAAGCTGAGCATGTACAGAAGTAGCGAAAGAGCCATATTTTTCTCTCAGCAGTCGGTGGAGACCAAAAATAGAGCTAAATGGAGCAGGAACAGAATATTGAACTCTGGACTATCTGCATGATGTGTAGGCAGCTGTCTGCGACACATACAGTATAACTAATGATTGTATTCATTATTGCTCAATCTGCAGATTATTCTCATGATTATAGGTTCAAAATGTATTTGACAAACTTGGAATGAAACTAAAGAATCAACTGTTTTACATTTGGCACTTTTAATCGACTAAACGTTCAGGCTGTAAAGTGTCAAATTTGTGAAAAAAAGTTCATCATAACTTCTAAGAGCCCAGTGTGATGTCTTCCATTCTCTTTGTTTGCCTAACAAACAGTCCAAAACCCAAAGACTCTTCATTTACCGCCATATACCACAAGGAAAGAACAACAGATCCTTACATTTAAGAAGCTGGAACCAGCAAATGTTTGACATTTAAATGATTTAATTATTTAATTTAAACAATTAGATTTAATTAAAATAATTGGTGATTAATTTTCTTTTGATTGACTAATTAATGTGACTAGTTGTTGCAGCTCTAGTGATAATATGTCAGTGTTTTGTTCACAGCTTATTTCTCTTGTTCAAGGGGCAAAATAATTGCTATTGCAGGGTTAAGTGCTTTTAATTGTATAACTTTATGTTTTGTCACATTATCCTTCCCCGCTGTTCACCTTGTAAGACCCTACCACTATGCAGGACTTTCACAGATTGTAAACCAAAGTATTGAGCACACTTTAGCCTGTTGGCAGCGCTGGATGAAATGTCATTGGAACACCAAAATTACTACATTTCACACTGATGGGGAACATGAATGACTGTACCAAATGTCATGGAAAACCATCCAACGATGCTCCCTCCAATTAGTTCCCAAGCTATTGTGGTCCTGACCAAATCGTTGGACGGATCACCTCAGCCGTCCCTGGTGTCAACAGCCGGTGTGGCCAATGTATGGTTTCTCAGAGGGGGTTGGTGTTAAAGGGTTAATAGAAGGAATAAATGAATTAGTGAAAAAAAGAAAGCAGTGCGCCCACCTCTCTAAAGCGCTCAGCTTAGGCATGGGGTCGCGTCCCTCTCTTTGAAAGCTCTTAGGCTCTAAACAGATCTGAGTGCTAGGGTTGGGTAAACTTTCAGGGAGAAAAGACTCTTTTGAAATGGGGACGAGCCACAGCTTCAGGTTCAATCAGCGGAGTATAAAATATAGCCAGTGTCCTCTCACGGAGCTAACAAGAGCCAAGATGCGACCCCTGACCCTAGCGTGCTAAAGGTCACCACACTCATGTGAAATTAAGAGCTATTAACAGGGAGGTCATTGCTAATGAGGACCCCTGTCTGGATGTCTGAGGAAAGCCTGTGGAATGTGGGACTCCTCATGTGCTCGGGGAGAAGTTAGCACCACAGGCTCTTGTGATGCGGGATAAGGTGACATTACATTACACAAGACGTTGCATTCTAGGAATGTAGCCTGCACTGTGGGACCGGTAGCAGATTTAGCTCATTACGAACAGGAGTGAGGAGTGTGAGCAGTAAAATCACAATGTTGAGACAAAACGATCAAGTATATCTTTGTCAGGCTAAAGATCAAGTATAATGGATTTTATTCCTGAGCAGGAAATTTGAATAGCTGCTGGCCACATTCCCATTAGGTGTGGGGAGAATTATTATTTCCCAGCATTCTTTATGGTAATGATGACCCTATGACCCTTCTTGTAGTGATATCATCAGGGTCAAATTTCTTTTTGCCCAACTTGTTGGCCTGAGACAAGGAATCTCAAAAACTATTGCTTAGGTTTCCAGGATATTTGGTGTTGATATTCTTGGTCTCCACAGATTTACATCTTATTTTGGTGATGCGTCCTCTTCCTGTATAACCACCAGCCAACCCTCATCAGAAAAATGACCATATGCACCAACCATGCTAAGTTTATCACATCCCATATCAACATTTCTTGTTAGACAGTGAACCCTACTGGCTGTAGTAATTATTATAGGCAGCAAAGGAGGAAGTCAGATGAAGTAGTGTAATGAGTGACAAAGTCTAAAGAAGTCCACATAGATAGGATACTTGGATATAAGAAGCACAGGACATTTACCCAGAAGGCAGCTGGTCCTGTCCTGTGATTAGGAAAAAGTCAATGCTGATTTCTTGTAATAATCAACCAACACAGTTACTTTACATAACCTAAGTTAAGTTATATAACAAGATTACTAATTTTAACCCAAACCACAATTTCCTCCTTCAACTAAGTCATTTTGTTTGTTAAACCTAACAAAGCGAGCATATACTGAAGGCCTGTTATGCGTCTTGCTTGTATGCTACATTGGTCATGTCAGGTCGGGTGTCACTGACACTCAACCTATTTATTTGTTCAGTAACTGAGTCTGAGTCCGTATTATATTTTGGGTAAGGTTTGATAGGCACAGGTCTTGGATTTGTATGTCAGTGTGTCTTATGTCTAAGAGGATCCAAGCTGGCTCAATTAAGGGATAAAATGGCTAAAATAAAACGTTAAAAGCAGATGGACCGATCTAAATCTACAGGGCATGATCCCCAGACGATGAGCCCCGTGAGTACACTTGCCTTTACAAAAAATAAACTTCAATCTGCTATAAGGAGCTTTCCTTTTTTGGTGATTCTGGCTGTTTGTTTAAAATGTTTGTTTAAAAGAACATAGTAAATTTTCAATACTTTAATATTTTTTATATTTGAAACACACTTGTTTTCAGGTTTTATGTTGATGAGGTCATGTACTTTATGTATTTGAGGCAATTCCCTGCAGTGCATTTAAAATTAGAATCATCCTCAGGCAAACATATTAGCTTTTTTCTCAACATATTTAACAGCATTTAACATGAATATTTCCATGACATTTGCAACTCACTTCTGTCCCTTCAGGGTGATAAACTGTTGATGCCGGTTGATGTCGGTTGATGCCACCCTGCACAAAGAGTGAAATCATGTATTGAGCATTGCCATCTCTTTTAAGCAGGGAGCAGCATTTAAGGTTTTTATTTTTATTTTTTCTTACCAGGAGGGGAGCTTGATCAGAGTTGTGACCCTAACATTTTGTAAAGTAGGTAATCATAAAGCTGCATCATACAGCTGGCGCACTCTATTCGTATGTATCTGTGTTGCGTGCGTGCATTTAATTTTTGTGATCATGTTTATTTGTGTGTGTGGGAGTGTACACACTGTTCCCGACCTGTGTGTGGTTATGATTGAATTTTCTCCATCTGAATGTGGCCACTGTGTGTGCTGATATGAGCTAACTGAATTCCAGGTATCTCGTCATGATTATTTGATTAGGCCATTATCCTGTGACCTCGCACTGTCCTGAGCTGCTGGCATTCAGACAGCTGGAGGTGCTGCAGGTCACATGGGGGTCAGTGTCTTACAATGAGGTCCGCCAGGACACCGATGATGTCATCTCTCCTGAAGCCGTTGGACCTCCGACAGCTCACGCAGCAAAGAGGCAGATCACGGGCAGAAAAGTGAGAACAATGCTCCGACTGTGTGACACAATGTAGATTAAAAATCCCACCCAGTCTGCTGTCGCTATGTCACAACACACATCAGGAGTGGAGTTGTGGGGCGTGAATGTGTCATGTTGTCTTCCTTGTGTTATCTGATCTTTCCCTGACACTGACATAATGTACTTCCTATGTGTTCAAAACAGACAGGTATGCATAATTATAAGAAATTAGTATCCATTTCTCAGACTAACCATAAGTACCGGCGAGACAAGACAATCTGAGAAAGATCACCGGAATATGAAAACTCTCGACGGGCACAGCTTGGTGTTGACATGTAAACAACTGCAGTGAGCCGAAAAAAGAGGACAACAACACCCCGCCTTCAGGCAAAGCAAACAGTCACGAGATAATTACTGCAGATGGTCAACCAGGGGGGCTCTAGTGTCAGGTGAGGTTTGAGCACATCAGCTATAGTACAAAACAAAATCTAATTCTGATCATGCTACTTTAACAGTGATAATAAACACATTCAAATGTTAAGAAAACTGACTAACATCTGTAACGCTTCTGTGTTCGTTTATTATTTTTAATGGGGTAAAATAAAAGCACTTCAGGTCTAAACTAATTAGTAACAGTTACACACACTGCCACACTTGTTAATCATTTAAAGTCATATGCCAATGATTTACGACATGTAAATCTTCAGGTTTTCAAAAAGGACACATTTATGTGTACCCAAACTACAGGTAAAAGCAAAAATGTTTGTGTGACGTGGGTTGGAAAAAAACCCAGATAACTGGCAAGAAACCTGCAGTGTTTGCAGTGGGGACACGTCACTTTATAAACTTCACTAAGAGTAACTGATATGCAAACTGTCCAGCCATAATAAACAGTCATGGTTTCTGTGAACACACGATACAAACAAAAATGTATGGTGGTACGTTTTGATCGAGGGACAGTTGAACCGGTTTCCTGGCTGAGAAACTGGTCTTGTTGTCGGGGTGCTACACAACAGTTTGAACCAATTTAGATCAATGAATCACTTGATGGCCATATGTGAACAGACCGTAATGTGACATGAACAATTTGACCTTCAAACCTCTGTCTGTTGCCTATAAGCCTGTGGAGGATTTGTGTAAATTGTTTAGTCCTGCAGGACAGTTGACTTCTTTGTGAAGGACTCTGGTAATTTTTTTCGCAACAGTCCAAAGGATGTTTCTTTATGGCTGTGTTTTAGTGCCTTGTGTCAGTGCCACTCCTCACTCCGCTAACAGAGAGCAACAGTAGCTAACATAAGTTTAGAAATGGAGTCCGCTAACATAAAATATCAACTTCCTTCATCCACAACAAGAGTACCGCAGAGCCCCTTTATAAGGAGCTATATTAATATAGCACATTGCCATGTGCTATATTAAGCTCAATAGACGTTCTATTGTTTCCTCAACATCTGGTCCGTTTTAAAAATGACCTTGTCATGTGCAAATGTCAAGATTAATGTATTGTTTGCTAGCAGCTTTTAGTTTAGCATGTTGGCACACTAAAATTAGCTGAGTAGCACTAAGCACTGAAGAGTATTTGTATTTGTTCATTAACAAAAGTATCCACAAGTTTCCTGGGAAGGTCGATGGGGAAACGATTATGGATGATATATCCGGTGCTCTGCAGAATTAGCGCAAGTAACAAAGTGTCATAATTACTGATGTACTGGCTGCACTTTCAAGGTTTTAAAGCATTAGCTAAGTGGGCTAAGCAATAATAATAGCCTAACTTAGAAGAACCTAGATCTTCATGAATTATTGATTTGCTGTGCCCATTGCTCTATGAACGAGGATAAGCGTCCCGTTACCGTGGAAAATACTATCCAGTTAAGTGAGTGAACCTGACGGAAGTGGCGCCTATGATTCGTACAAGGTTTTATTCGGGTTAGAAATAGGGCGGGCTATAAATAATTCAATTTTAACCTGATGGTAGCAACAGATGAGTTATCACAATACATCCTGTGTGGAACATAAATGTGTGCATCCAGTCCATCCAATAATCTTTAAGATATTTCAACCTGGACCAAAGTGGTGGACCGACACTCATTGCCATCACAATCAAACAAAAATTGCAGTATGATTCTGTATACGTGTCACATGACTTTGAATTCAATCTGCAGTGGCAGCATTTCAAAATAAACATAGTAAAATGATCTGTGACTCAAATGAATATCCTAATCCCTCTATAATCCTCGAGGGAAACCAGTGAGGGGTGAAACGTGATTACCAACATCTTTATTATTCTGTTATCTAAAGGGTAAGGAGTGTTTACTGATGACAGCAGGGACAGAAAGACCGAGAACCCTGAATGCAAACCTGCCCCCCTTCTGCCAAGAGATAAGTCAGTGTTTACATTGTCTAGTTTTCAGATAATTAAGGTTGATTAGCTAAAGTGTGTGAGGTAAACTCATCTGAACCAACAGTGAGAGAACAGCAGGGACGGAGAGATCCTCCAGTGGTCTTTTGTAATCTCTGTTTCTGTCACTTGTAGGGCTGATTTTTTTAATAATACAGTATGCATGTGCACACAACAGTCACGGGCACTTGCATTACTTTTCAGAAAGGCAAATGTTGAAAAGTAACCCAGTGGGAAGGCAGGTAACTTCATTATAAACAGATTCAACTATAAACAGTGTTTATAGTTGAATCTGTTTCTCTTCTATTTTTCTTTCTTTTTGATTGATCTTACTTTACTCCCAGGGACATTTGCTTTTTTGGGAAAATGTACTTGCATCCCTCTAATCTTAGATCTCGAGCCCACCCAATCACAGGACGAGTATGAATATAATTGGAATGTAAAAAAATGGATGAATATACTTATTTGACTAATATGCTGATTTTTTCTTTAAAAAACAACAACTAAAAAAACAAATAAAACACCAATAACAAAACAATGTATATTGTTTAAAAATTTAAAAATAAATTCCTCTTACTGGGTACCAGCCTGCTCTTGGTGCAACATAAAGTGCAGTAGGTCTGCGCCCTTTTTGACGGGGGTCGGAAGTGAGCTACATACACACAGGCAGAGCAGAGACACTTAAAGTCTTGCTCTGTTAGCACTTGGATGTGGGCCGGTACTTACATTTCCTCCAGAACATATTGAGCAAAACCATTTAGAAATGAATTATAAGGAAATAGGATTGTGTCCACAGCAACTACACTGCCCCCATAACCAACCAACAATTGGACCCTGCAGATAAACGTGTATTTAACATCAAATCACGCACTTTTGTGTTTGAGCGCATGTTTGGAGTTGAATTCTCCAGGTTTTTTCCCAGGTTGCGCTGAACATAAAGCAGTCCATCTCCGCACCCAGAGCAACTGACCAGTGTACCGTCCGTGTATCTGCTGCTGTTGCCTCTGACAGTTGTCACATAATGGATAGCCAGGGCGGCAGGGTAAACAGATCAGGGCGTGAGCTGTGTGCAGGGGAGGTCAGACATGCTGATTTATGGCCTCCGTGATAAATCACCTCCTCTTTCGGGGAGGAGGTCACTGGTAGATCCTCCTAACTGAGGAGCATGTGTGGATTCAGCTGTGGCCTCCGTGACCTGCAGCCAGTGCTGCCAATGTAGCCTGGAGCTTCAGTGCCAATCTGATACTCCTCCCACTCATTGTCACTCGTCTCCTCTTCATCTTTCTTTTCTTCCCTCCTTCTCCTCCTCCTACCTGAGTACTTTCCTTTTGCCATTTATCTCCTGCTCTCCGTTCTCTTGTTCCTCGTTCTCCTCTCACTCGTACATATCTTTGTCCTCCTGCTTTTTATTTCTGCTCCACTTTCGGTCTCAAATTACACAAAACTGCTTTCTTTTTTTTAATCTTCTGCTCCTTCTCCTTTTACACCGTTTAATCTTCTCCTCCTCCTTCTTGTCCATTTTCTATACCCATTACCTCCTACTCCCTCCCCCTCATCCTCTCCTTACCCTCCCTCACCTCTCGCTGCTCCTTCTCCTTTCATTGCTCATCCTCTCTCAGCAGTCACAACCGCTCTACTTTATCTCGCGCTTCTCTTCCTCCTCCTTCTCTTTCTCTTACGTATTGAGATAATATCCATTAATGCTCAATCCATCATCATTTAGGTGCCTGTTGAAAACATCTACTTAAAAACAGAAGGGGTGATAACATGCAGCAGAGTGGGATATTTACCAAGCCAATCAGTATCAGGGGCACAAACTTTTGCATCACTCCCATTTTTCAGTTTAACAGGATATCTACTAAAACTGCAGAGGTAAAAGCCCAAAGTCTGTTCACCTGATTTGCATGAACAGCCTATAAATAAGCCCTGATGCTGGGCTGTTATGATTTAATGCATATATGTTGAAAAATAACGGCGAAAATGAAAGAAAGTTGTTTTCTGCTGTTAAACTTGGAATATTGGTGGCAGAGAACTAAGGACTGAAAGTGTGAATTCATCTTTGCAAGAAGCTTTTTGGCTTTTATTGGCTTTGTTACTGGCTGCTTCAATCATATAACATAAGACTGGAACTGGGATTAAGCAAGAACACTTTCGGGTACTTGCATCGTCACTGCCTAAATCCTTCGAATTGGGACAGCCCGTACACACTCCCAACACGTCACATACAGCCTCGCCAGTTACTTTTTCACATAAAAGCCTGACGCAACAGTTGTTTGTAGCATTCACCTAAATTTTTACCAAAACAGAGTCTGACCCTAACCAAGTAGTTGTGGTTTCTAAACCTAACCGAGTAGTTGTGGTGCGTAAACCTAGCCAATCTGTGACCATTTCTCAACATTGCGAAATGACAGTTAACAAGCCATATCTTTTGAAGTCTGCTGCACGCTTATTATTGCTAACTTGACTGTGGAGCCATTCAGATGCAAAACAGATGCTAGAGTGGTAAGCAGAGTGTCATGGTTTGAAACTTAAGTCAACTGACCAAGCTGCTGTATTTGAGAAGTTGGAAGACAACAAAAACATATTGAACTTTGGGTCTTGACCAGATGGTGTTTTACAGTTCCGTGGGAGCACAAGTAAAGACTAGAACATATGTTGAGAATGGCCTCAAAGATTGAGCAGGATTTCTGCTTTGCACACCATGTGGAGTTAGCAGCAGTACACTCAGTGCTGCCACAGGTGGCGGGTTGCTACGTTGCAGCAACACTAATTTAAACAGTTGTCTTGTTTGGGTAATCTTTTGTAACATTATAAAGTGATATCGCGAAATAAATAATACGCAAAATATCTGTATTGATCCTTGTTTTCTATTATATTGTGTTATATAGACATTGCTGTTACACAATATTTGTGTTATTTATTCTTTGGTGGAGGCTAACTGGGCTCCAAATCAAGAAAGGAAAGAAAAGCTGTTTGTAGACATCATGGTCTGCTCCCAGCCAGTCAGCCACTAACAGATTGAAACTAGCACTCTGAGATCAATGTCCCTCATCAGGATGGAGCAGGTGATCTCCGCCCCTCCGTCCCATTCTCCACTTTTCTCATTATTTCACATTCCTGCAAAACACTAACTGGATGCGGGGAGAGGAAGCGTCCACTCAAAAAGATCCATGTTTGCGTTCATGCTCGAAATTTATCTGACATATCTAGTTCCCCGGTATGTGCATGTGATGTGCGATACGGAGAGATGGGCAGAAATCACCCGCCGCTGTGTGTTTGTTTGTGTGTATCACCGGAGCCTGTCATTCAATTACAGGTCACACTAATCTAATCATCCAGCTGTGAGCTCAGTGTGCAGGCGTTTATGAAAGGGACTGTAGTGCTGGACAACACAGACCTCAGTCTGTCACCACATTACCTTTAGCTGCATGACAAACTGTGTCTGTGCCGACTCTGATAGCCCACGGCTGTTTCCCAGACTGATTACTGTGGGACTGAACGGCCTTTGCTTCAATTTAGATACCTCAAGAGCTCCGGCTGGACATGTGAGTGTAAACAAGGGGTCATGTCTGGACTCCCAAACACATGCTGGTCCATCTGAAAGCTAGGCGATGTCCAGGTGTGATGGAGGACAGAGGCGTCTCAGAGATAAAGCTGTTATCAGTGTGACTTACAGGACTGGACAGGCGACTCAGCTCTCCTCCCTGAAATCATATTGACAGGAAATGTGGCTCCCTCAGATGAACTCTGAGGCGTTTTCGCCTGGTTTGGTTGGCTGATACAGATTTTCTCAGGCTCAATCAGCTGAGCGGCTTGAGGTAAAAGAGATCAATACTTTTCATTTTTAACACAGAGGCAATATCGACCGCCTGAAACGGCCTCTTCAGTGGGCACGGAGAGGCTTTCTGCCTCTATGATAAGAGGCGTATTATTTTAATCATCATCATCTTTCATCCGCTCCCCTCTCATCTGTCGCTCTTACACAGGAAGATGGCTGGAGAGAAGAGGGCAATAGAAAAAGCTTCTCAGGCAAGAACAGATTGGTTGATTCATCTCTGAACCAGTGACTTCTTATTTTCGACACTCTTTGTTGAATTTAAGCTGCAGCTAATTGGATGACATGCTAATGACAGGTTGTGAAAACATGCTGGAATTCATTCACGAACACAAACACATACACACAAGCGGCACTTAAGAGACTTCCATCACTTGTGCAGCTCTCACCACAACAGCTACAAGGCACAATGTCAATATATTGTCATTTGTTTTATAAAACACAAGGGTTTAAAAAATGAAATTATGTTCAAGTCCTTTATTGTACATCTATTTTAGAAACACTGAGTGAGTGAACCCACTCTACCTTTACTATTTAAAAATAAAGGTCCCACATTGTATAAAGTGAGATTTGCTCAACTTTTTTTTAAAATTATAAAGCAGATCTAAGTGCGATATAAATACAGTGATAGCATCAAAACGGTATCCACAAAGGAAATGCACAAATATCCTGTATTCAGAACCTATGCCTTCAAACAAGCTGTTAGGACTTCTGTAAGGTTGGGATGCCACAATTATACAGTCGACGACCTAGGCCACACTTCCAGCACAGCCGTGGTTGGCAAAACACCGGAAGACTGATGTGGAAATACGGTTGGAGGTGCATGCTCAGGTCTGTGAGAGCTGACCAATCAGAGCACACTGGGCTTTTCAGGAGTGGGGTCTGAAAGACACAGGAACTAAAACAGAGCCTTCAGACTGAGGGTGAATAGAGGTGCTGCAGCAATGGACAGTCTAAGAAAAAATATGTTTTTTTTAGATGATTAAAACATTTTCTAATAGACACTGAAATAAAAGTATGAACCTGAAAACGAGCTTATTATGTGACCTTTAACGAGCACTGACTGCTCATAGCTTTGACGTTGCTTTCAGGAAAACAAATTGTTTGTAAAATAACAAGGTATGAAATGACAGTGTGAAAGGGGGTCTCTCCTTGTGTTGCATCATCAGCATCATTAACTGCAGCTTAGCTTGGCTTTATGGAGCTTTATGGTGGGCTTTAGCTCATTGTTAAGCTCTCTAGCCCACAAAATACACTGTTTTGGTTCACTCTCATCACTCATTCCACTCTTATTGCACTGTTTTCCGCAAAATGCTCTAATAACCCACTGTACAGTGCTTGCTTAGCACGAAACAGTTAGCAACCAGCTGGTTAAAATTATTAAGTATTAATTAAAAGTATTAAGCATTAAAGAGCCAGATATTCTCAGGAGTTGGTGGAGACCTCTGAATGAATGCTAGAGTTGCCCTGTTACACCTGGGTCAACTGGTAAGGCCATAAGTCCATGTCGTGGTCATTACTTGTGCTTGCTTCCCCGAAGTGAACAGAACAAAAAAACTCTGTTATTGCACTTTTAGCATATAAACACAGATATAAAGAGAGGCAAATACTTCAGACATGAGGGTTATTATTCACTGTCTATTGCAGTCTCGACAAAAAGAGTTTCTTTACTCAGCAGCACACCAACTGTCAAGCACTGATGTTTGCCTCTGACAGGCTGTTATAAGATAGGACCCACCCTCTTAATGTTTTGCAGCCAATGTTTTGTTGCAATGCCTTCACTAAGCAACCTGTGTCGACATGTGCTTCTCCTATGGTTGCAACTTAGGCTGTTCCTACAATGGCAAGTTCCATTACTGTGGATGACAACGGCATAGTGAGTCTGTTAATGGGGGGAGGGGGGTGGGGGGTGCTGGCTGTTCGATTCCCAGCTCCTCCGTCAAAGTGTCAAGACACCGATCCCCAGATGGCTTGTGACACCTTCTGCATGGTAGTTCACTGCCATCCACATTGCCACCACAACTATTACCGCTGCTCTTACTAGTATTTAAATGTCGGCTTTAAACTACCACCACCACTACAGTCATCCACTATACATGGTGTTTTGGTGACTTTATTCTGACGTTTTGTTTAGCATGGCACTAAATGCCCATTAGGTGACACAGCACGTTCGTTGACCTGCTCATGGATGGGGGCAAGCAATGAATAAATCTCAAGTATGGATGTTACCATCAGCTGTAATAATATACAGTATGATAATAACAGAAATGTGAAAACATCCAGAGGAGCCACAAGACAGCATAACGTTCATATTATCATGAGAAAACAATCAACGTATGTATTCATGACCACATCTACATTCATGCACGCACCATGATGAAGCCATAACGTTAGGAGAAGAATTATATGGTCATGTACCCACACACAGCCCGATGGAGATCACAATAGTCGAGTTCCATCACAGTTTGTCAGCAGCCAGAGAAACAATATACTGTAATTTTATTCATTGACCAAATTGGCAGATGAAATACAAACCATATTCATAAAGTGGCAATATGAGGCAGAGGCAATACAAAGCTAATGGCTCTGCAAGCACAGCAGGGTTTATTGTTTCACCGCAGAAATAAACTCTCAAGGACAAACTATTGTTTAGAAGTGGACTTAATGTTTCCAGAGAATCACATAATTATTCTGACAGATGAAATGCTGGGTATTTTTGTATTTCTTTCTTGAATTGAATGTTATCATGGTCTTACAAGTACTGACTAAACTCCACAAGCTAATAAAAGCCCATTCAAAACCATTTCATATCTCACTATGTCAGAACTTTACCTCCATAAAGGTTGCTCCAATCCTCAGACTCTGCCTTCCAAAAGGACTCATGTGGCTGTACAAACACAATTCACATAACAATTTTCTGTTCAGCCACTATTATGGTTGAGGTTTTGATAACTTTGGGCATGTAAAACTGCCTACACGGTAAACAAGTGACTGTTGGTAGGAGATTGGATCTGAACAGGAGTCTCGGGTGTCGAAGTCAGACACAGCCTTCAGGCCTCATTATGAGATTTCTCATAGGTATGAGACAGTCGTGCTTTCTGTCCTTGTGTTTTTTGTTATGAAAACGTAGGTTCTAAAAAAAGAAAAAGTTTTTGAACAAATCATGCTGTCATTTTCTGGTGTGGACAAGAAGGTGACAGTTCCAAATATGAAGTTTGCATTTCGCGATTCATTTAAAATCACTGAAAATGTCTGTCACTGACAGAACACACAGCAGTACAGCCAACCTTAAAACAGTGTTAATCAGTTGATTGATCGCCAGAAAATTCTCAACCATTCGTGAATCAAATATGTCAAAACAGGCTGTGCTGTTCTGAAATTAGATGATTTGCTGCTTTTGGCTCAGATGTAAATGAATACCTCTGGGTTTAAGGCTGTTGGCTGTCGAACAATCCCAGCTCGTTGAAGATTTGAATAACATTTGATACTGTAAAAAATATTTGTTGCCGCCTCAAAGCTCATTTATGTTAAACATTAAATAAAGATACGGACTGTATTCTGCATTCATTGGTTACGTATTTGCTTTCTGAAAGCTTACAGATGCAGATGAAACGAAGACGTTTGAGCAATGGCGGACATCGGAAAAGACTGTAAATGACCATTGTCATCACATTCTATCCCTTGTAAAGTGAACACAATTCTGTCCACATGTCAGATCTAGTTAATGGCCTCGGAGACCACCGACGTCTGCAGCGCTGCATCCGCTCTTTCCTAACATTACATTATCACATCCTCCTCCAGCATCGCCATGTTTGTTGTTGTCAATAACTGGACTCTGAGATACCCTCTTAAGGACGCATGGCTAAACATCCACGCCAGCAGAAAGGACACATTGGCAGTTACAATTTCATCATTTGATTTTCGTATGTAAAACCCAGACCAAAGATTTACAGTGGTGCATGTTGAAACTTGCAACTACTTGCAATGTGCCAGTCAGCGACCTGCCACTTCACACCAGTGAAACTACTCTAGAGGTGAATCATCCCAATAACAACAAATCTCCGTACTTCTGTTTTGACCGTCGGCTTTTCAGGCTTTTTTTGAAAAAAATTTATAGCTGGATATAATTTGGTCCACACTGAAGTTTGAATGAGCTCAGTGATAATGAGTTACTCGCTACAGTCACGGACGTGGTGGTAACAAAAGGCGCGTGCGTCACAAAATGAGCGCGTGGGAGAGAAACAGCGGTGGAGACGTGTGGTTGAGTGAGAGAGCGGTGCAAAGTGGCGTGAGTGCGAGTGAAGCGGAGGGCAATCAGCGAAGCTGTCAGTGACCAATCGGCGTTGATCACGTACATTAGGTTCTAAAACCGGCCACGGGTGACGTGCCAAGCCGAGTCACAGGCAAAACCGTCAGCCGACCTGTATCCAGCTGCTACAGGTCAGTTCATACTGCTGCGATTTTTCCCAGCAACGTTCCAAAATGATGTTGCATTGCAAATCTTTGACCATGGCTGGGCCTGAGTACAGGGACGGCATAAAATGAGCCCTTTAACTGCACTGTAACATAGGACTGAACGTGTGCCGTCTTCAAAAGTGACATAAGGATTTCATACTTGAAATCATGAAATAAAAGGTCCACATGGGTAAAAATGGCAGCTTGTGTATGAGTTATTATAAAAATGAATGCTGATATGTTGAATTATGGAAGAAAAAATGTCATGTTCCATGTTATTTCACAGATTGTTGGTTCGTCTATATGATTCACATTATCTATTTATATGATTATTTCATAATGTATTTTTCTCGCTGTTCAGTTATAATGACAGACCTCCGATCAGTCAGGCCTCAACATGCGTTGATGTCAGACAGTTGCACTCTTTCAGATTGCATGTAAGACGATGAGTCATTCAGCAGCGTCTTTCTTTTCTTCTGTAAAAAATGTGTCTAATGGAGACACAGGTGCTTAAGTCCTCTCACATTATGAATGGACTAAGAAGGTCTTTTTTGCACAAAGACACTGAATACACGTGTATATTTAGTTCATGGGCAACAGGAGAGAACAGGACAGACAACTTATTTGGTTATTTTTTTCCACAAAGGTGAAAACAGAGACTTATTCTATCGGTGTGATCATCATCGTCACCTTTGAATTGTGATTCGACCTCGTCTCTCCATAAAATGAGGACAAAATTTTCAAAAATGCTGCTGCTCTGATATTTTCTCACAGCCAATGATCAGCGATGATAGACTGAGCTCCGTTCTATGTAACCTGGCTAACTTCGGTCCACTATGAGAATCTTTTGTTTGTCTATGACATGGTGACAATAACCAGGTGCCCTGGCGCTGTAAAAACGCTGATTACCTTGAGCTATCAGTGCCAGCTCCCATTCAACCTTTCTATGAACCTTCTATGAACCTTTCTAGTCACTTCAGCCGTTCCATTGTGTGACAGAAACCAGGGACTGGGAGGAATTCACTGACTTTGTGTACTCCTGCTGTCAGGTAAATGTCAATGTCAGAGTGTCAGTTTCTGCTGGAATGGGAGGAGTTGTTATTCTCAGATCAGTGACTTGCTCTCTCGACTGCGAATTCTGAACGTTTCTAGTAATCTTGGCTGTACTCATTCAGTTAACTTGCAAATATTTTAGTCAAGAGACCTTTTCTTGTAAATTTACAAGCCAGATGGTTTGCTCATTCATGAAAACTCTTTAGTGCCGCTCATTAGGGGTGGTGAAAAACATCGATAATCGATTAATCGTGATTATAATATTGATAATTATGAATCGATTATTACATTTCCAAAGATCGATTTAAAAAAAAATATATATACATATTTTTTTCTAATTGTAATGCAAACTGGAGTCTTCCTCTTACTGGCTTCCACTACATGGTCCACAGTCTGGAGCCAAGATATGTTATTCTATCCTGGAGCTTTTTCACACTTAAATTGATTCCAAATCTTTACAAGGAGACAAAGCTTTCCATGCAAGATTCCTTCAACTCTGCTCACAGGTTAGCAATAACCTGCGATGCCTGGACATCCAGAGCTACAGTCTCATACGTGACCGTTACAGCTCATTATGTCAGCAGTTAATGGAAGCGAATGTCCTACGTACTTCAGATGAGAGCTATGGATGATAGCCACACAAGCGCAAATATGTGAGTTTCTCAAAGCAATGGCAGACGAGTGGGGAATAGAGAAACATGACCTGGTTCTCGTCACCGACAATGCTTCTAACATGAGTCCGGCTGCTGAGCTTGGCAACTTTCTTTTAACAGTTAAAGACTACATTTAAACAAAGTAAAAAATAATAATTTGGATATTACAGTTACACTTTACAATATTGAAGGTGCAGTGAGGTGTTACTTAAAAGAGAAGTAAAATAATTCAGCAGCTGACTGATGTTAAATGGAAGATCAATAATCTAAATAATTGAAAATCGAATTGATAATTGTTAATAATCGAAAATCGATTTGTGATTGAATCGAGACTTCAATAATTGGAATCGAATCGAATCGGGAAATTGGGCTGATTAACCACCCCTACTGCTCATTGCTCTTCTTTCAATGAAAGATGCTCTCCGGTTTTGATATAACTGATGCTATAGTAGCATCTGTGCTAACCTCTTGAGGAGCCGCCATTGTTGTTTTTGAAGGAGCAGACGCCTCTCTCACTGTCGACACGCCTAATACACACCCGTGCCTGCCAGGAGTTCTTCACAGGCCGCGGGTTGGTCCTGAACTCTTTGACTTGGACAGAAGTGCAGCTCACGAAGCCCGGCAAAATGGATTCATGTGTGATCTTTTGAATCCGTTTACCTCGCATTGGTGACAGCCTTAAAAAAATGTGACCCCTGCTTCCACTCCTAGCCGCCCCTAGCAGATTTACCCAATAATCCCTGCTGACAATTCACCAGCGAGGGCTTTCGGGATTGTAAAGGAGATTAACTAAACAAACACATCACCTTTAGAGGCCAAATCTGTCTTCAAGGAGACGGGTGAGGGATGAGCTCTCTGTGCAGGGAAATAAAGACAATGAATGAGACCAAGGTGTCCGTTTGTGACAGCAGGGTGATCTGATAGCCACCGAGGGCATCCTGTGACTTGGAAATCACACATTTCATCTTTAGAGCAATCAATGTGTCACTCACTGTTGAAGTGTCCTTGAGCAAAAGCTGAAAAAAACTGTGATTTGCTGCCAGGAGCCTCCACTCCCCTGATATGTATGACCTTTCTTGAGTAATACATAACAATAAAGTCTTTATTTTGTTTTGTAAAGTGCTCTCAAACCTCTCGAAAAATAAGAGGAGGGATATAAATAAAAGAGCCACAATGACAGTGTGCAGTATCTGGCACCTGCTGCATAAGGGGAGGGGTTGTTTTCTGGTAACTTTGATTCAGGTTAGCTCCCCCCCCCCCCCTGCTTGTTTTCAGTATTTTTTCTAAGCTAAGCTAACTGGCAGCTGGCCGTCAAATTTGACATATAAAGGCCTTTAGACACTGCAGGCATTTTGTCACGTCAGTGTATTTTATTTTTTTTTCTAACTGATGTTTATGCCATGAGTGCTCGCACACAGAAAGCAAATATTACACGTCAGCTGAGATGACCTGGTGAATGTGACCTGTCTCCCCCTGTTGGCGAGCCGTTCAGCGTTGCAGTAAATATCCCCCGGGCTCTGGTAAGGCCCGCCAATGTAATAATGTCCGCACAGGTAATAAATCACAAAAATATAATTATTTTAATTAATTTAATATAATAAACCGACAATTGTAATACATTTTTCCACAAACGTAAGAGCCGCTGCCTACTACAAACGAACGCGCGATTTCCCACAAATGTAATAACTATTACATTTGCAGGGATTTATTACGCTTGTGGGGAAGTGAAAATCTTTATTGTAATAACTTCCCACAAATGTAATAATACAATGAATAATGGTCGTTGTGGTTGTTGTTCGTTTGTTTGCCTATACATCCACTAATACTACGAATACTACTAACAAAAATCCAGCTGCTGACTCTCCACTCCGCTCAATTTTTATTGCGTTTGTGGTTTATTACGTCTGCAGACATTATTACCTTGGCAGGCATTACAGCCCTCTCGGAGCTCTGCGAGCTGGCGTTTTTTTTTCTATGAGTCCCTGCCCTGCTAGGGACTTTGTGTTAAGTGTCATTTTAATGTGTGAATAGTTTTGGAGCAAGTATTTTGCATATTTCTGTTGGTAATTCGTCACGACTCTAGTGCGTAAAGGCCTTAACTGTTGAAAAGAAAGAGAATAAGTGGATTGTCATGAATGGTTCCTTTGATATTTTTCATTCTTAAAAGTTCACTTCACAAATTGACGCTGACTCAAATTACATCACTTGAGGTGACTTTGTGAGGTTCTCTCTGGAGACACAATAAGCTTTAATTTTTTTTTATACATACAGTAGTACACTTCAAGACCTGTGACTAGACTTTTAAATTAGTGGACATCCCCTTTAATGAGTTGCATGGAGGTTTTTTAGCAGCCTGAATTAAATAAGGAACAAGCCATGGTTTTTGGCTCTTTCGATGGCGAGGCTTTAGGGAAACGCAATAGTTAGCTGGCCTTCTTAGCTTCTACTGACGCCCTTCTCTCTCCTTTTGTCACATTGAAGCAGAGAAGGCGGACCCAAATGCACGAGATGGCAGGCAGAGAGTGCAATGGGTGAAGTTCCATTCTCAGTCACGGCAGCACAGGGAACAGGCAAAAACGAAGAAACACCAGGGAAACGAAATGACAGGCAAAGTAAAAGATGAACAGCAACTCAACAGATGACTTAACAACGACAGGACAAAAGACTGGACTGAGACAGGGATAAGAGGCAGGTTGAGCCAGGCGGAGAAACAAAGGTGAGGATAATAATTTGGAAAAACCCTCGAAAACAGGGAGGTGAGCTCAGGAAGGTAACAGGGTTGAGCTAATTAAACAGATACGAGACTGGAAAAAAGGGCCAATCGAAACCACATGAACACACAGAGCACGCAAAAAAAGTGAAACTGAAAAGACGTGACAATGACACTTTTTTTTTCTTTCATAATCACACCTCATTCTATCACATCTTTTCACAGTCAGTTGTTTCATGTTGTGTTTGTTTTTTTTCTAGCTGAGTTGACTGGAGAGACAAAAGATGTTTCCTTTGGGAGCTTAGCAAATTGCTTGGTGATTTCCTTCCTCCTTATATCTTTCCTCTGCCTCACTTAAATAAATGGGTTTCATTTTTGCTGTGGAGCCTGTTGATGGCAGTCACATCCATCTGCATCGAATGGTCCTTCACAGGTGCACAGTAAGCAGAAATTGTCTGCTTTTGTCTTTGTAGGGATAAAAACTTTAGAATAAACATCTTTTTTTCTTTTGGTTGGTGGTTGTTAATTCATAAAGTCTCTGCGTCTACTTTTGCCATTATTTTTTTTAGAGCACTTTATTCTTCTTGGCAGTTGCATTAGCAGGTAATGACATATGATAAAACACTTCAAGAAAAGCGAAGAAACGTCTAATTATACTTGATTTCAGCCACTGTTTGAGGTAATTGAGAGTAAGTGCTATTGGTCATAGGTTACCAATTTGGGCACTTAGTCCTTATTGTAAAATGTAAAACTACTTTGGATAAAAGAAAATTACCAAATCTATAGGAGCTAATATATATACAGGAATGTACCTAGTTGTACAGATACCACACTAAATATTATAATTCGAAGCCTTGCTGGAAGCAGGTCCACAAAGGAGATGTGGTTTGTAGCGTTGATGTATTTTTAAGGATAAGGTATTGAGCATTTCTGTAAGAAGAAAGACTGACTTAATCATTTTACAGTTGGTTTTGGTTTTGCATTGGTTTACCAATGACAACAGCGGTAGGTTGTCATTGCGTCCACGGCGGGATCTGTATGATATCTAATAGTCTTTGGATAGACTACAGAATAAATGACACTGGGTCGACCGCTTTATAATGCACTTGAAAACATACTCAGATACATAGGTCAGTGTTTCGGGCATGTTAGCCAAGTTAATGTTTCCCTTTGACTTGGTTGAGCACTTAAGTCTTCGCTGTAATGTCAGATGTGTCAGTTAGCATTGGACTCTAACTGTGTAATGTAATGTTCTTCAGAGTGACATGTGATGTTTAACCCTTCAAGCCTCCAGCTCAACTTGAAAGCACGGTTTATGTTAGTCAGGATGCGCCAGATTTTTGCTATTACCAGGTGTAGTTGTCCGACAGGTGAAACACTTAAACCTTAAAAATGCTAATGGGAAATATGCCATATATATAAATTAAATAACCTAATATTGTGTGACCTTTTAAATTGGTTGCCAAGAAAATATTTAACCTTACATATATGTTTGGGTAAGCCTCTGCTACCTTTTGGAACCAGTAAACCATCTTGCTAACTGTTAGTTAGCATGCTAGCTAAATCACAGGTAGTTAGTACGTCAGTCACTATGGCAAGCAAGCTAGCTAGCTTTGGAGAGCCATTGTGACTAGCACTAGCATGATCCCGGCTAGCTAGTGCTACCAGTGTTTGCAAGGCCAGGTAGGCTAGTTTATGAGCTAAAGTGATGCGATTGATCAGTCACCCAGCCCTGCACTTGTTTCAAGAAGCCCACAATTTGTCAAGTCACAACAGCATTATTCATATCAAGCTTTAAGGCAGTTTATGAGATAAGATTTGTTGTATTGGGAACAAAATCCATTTTTTTTTTTAAATCTACAGTATATTTTTCTATTGTTTTTATGTAAAATGTTTATATTAAACTCGCTTTAAGAAGTCTTAACATGATCACAGATTGGAATGGAATCCGCGGCTAGCATGCAGATATTCTGCAGCGCTCTCTCCACTGAGTCCTGGCTGCGCCGCTCTGCTGGGCTGGCACAGACGCCCGTGATCCATCATTACCAGCCACAGCCAATGCAGAGCCACCCCAGCTCCACACTTCTCCACAGGCTGTCTGCTAATTAGGAGGAGCAGAGAGTTGTGAAGTAGCTGCAGTGCAATAACATCTACAAGTTAGGCATGCGTGCCCAACATAGAGCAGCGATATGTTAGATTTAGCTTGGCGAGGGGATGTTTAAATAATGCCGCTTCATCAAAAGTTTTTGTCCCTCAAATAAGATAAGTTTAGTCCAGGAGATATTGAGCTGTAAGTTACAGATTTTATTTTTTTATGCATGTTGCAATGTTTCATGCAGCTTTTCATATTTCTGAAATTGCATTGATCAACACTATGAGGCTGTGTTTGTATGATGACCGCATCAAGTGGTCCCATCAACCATATCACCCACATAGTGGTACAGCACCAATCAATGAAACGCCAGCGGTGCTACGCCTAGCAGCTGGTTCCCTTTGGCTGTTTGACAGTATCATGATGATTCTGGTTGCTCACAGGATGCTGTGCAGGAATTCCTGGTCCTGAGCCAGACTTTGAAAGCCACAGCTACATAAAAGAGGAAGCACAGGGCTGACAACTCATATTTGGTGCTCCTTGGGTTTGATTAAATTACGCTTCAATCCACATAAGGGTCTTTGTCAGGTCTAAATGTTGTAATTTAATAAAGTCCTACGGGGAAAATACAGGCCACAAGCATTTGTATTCTTCATTTACTTGCATTTGCTTTCAGAAATAGTGTTGTGATATATTTAGAAACTGAGCAATTGAGCACTAATTACATGACCTACACTGATGTACTTATAACTGATTTACAGCTGTATGTATTACATTTGAACTACATGAGCATTTTTTTTTTAAAATAAAAGGTGTACTGTCTCTTGAGGCAACATGCAGTGTGTGTTTATGAGACTACCAGCTGATGTGCAGGCCAGTCAGGTTCTCCGAGATTAGACTGGGGGAACCACGGTCTCTATGGAGCTTTGTGCTCCAGGGCACTGCAGTGTTTAAAACCATGCGTCTTCCCCAGACAAAGCTGAGGGCTCACTGTTGTCTAAAAATATAATTGTATGCTACAATGCAAAGAGTTCCCTAACTGGAACTAAGAGGTCTAGTCCAAATCATGGGACCCAAGCAACAGACCAAAGGTGCATGCAGAAAAAAAAAAACAAAAACCCCTGACTTTCTTGCTCTCCTCCTTGGGGGAGTCTGGTTGGTCAGGTTGCATTCCAATGCTGATGAAAGTATTTCTGTAATAGCTATTACTTTTTTTTTTAGCAATAAAGCTGAAAAAAATTAATGGTGAAGAAATGGAGTAAAATGTGAAGAAGATACTGGCAACTGCATCTGCACGTGGCTTTCTGATATTTTGTAATAATCAGCAAAATTGATAGCGGAGCACTCAGTTGTTTCCCTGGTTATGTTTGGCTCTATCGTTCAAGTTTTGTACATGTCATATGGACAGCAGTCACAGTGAAACAGTCATTGGTAATGCATTTCTTGTATAAAAAGAAAATAACATAAGTAAAGTCCCTTATGTGAACAGGATCACATACTTACAGTGCATCAACACTGCGTACCTCATTAGTTTATTTGTGCCACTGAGTTTGTTTGCTTGCTCTACCGTGAAATCACTCTTCAAATGATCATGTGTTTCCATTTTGATTCCGGGTCTCTTCCTCAGGCTGACCGCAGCACCAGTCATTTATTTTCAAAGCCCGTATTAAAGGCCACCAGCTTTATTGAAAAGTCTCTGTTTCATTTTCACACAGATCCTCCCAGAGGGGGATCAGATATCTGTCGGAAGCAGAGCCAGACAATGTATTCCCTCCTGCCCCCGTCTCCCCTCCCCTGCGTGACCCCGCCAGGTCGAGGATTCAACCCGCCGACGCATTTTCCCCCCCGCCGCCTCGAACACATGATCTGATGAGTCCTTTCGATCATTCGCTTCAGATCAATTCTATGTGCTCCAAGTGATTCAGCTTCAGCAGTCGGATTCGCAGCTCCTCGACTTCCTGTTATGATCAAGTGCCCACTTCAGCTCGAAATGCCTCAGATCAAAGGCTAATGAACAAAAGCTGGATACGCTAATTTCATTTGTAGTTCTAAAAGGTGGAAGTGCTGTGTGTATAATTAGTTTCTTTGATAGAGATTAACTCAAAGAGCAACTTCAATGGGTCATGTTTTTGCGAAGCTAATTTCTGCTTTTGTTTACAGGTCTCAGATACTGTACAGAGTTTCTGTTTTCCATGAGAGGGCTAGGACCTCAGCACTGGCTACATAATATGAGTCAATATTATGTAAATTTCTCCGACAATTTTCCATTCTGTCTTTAGTCCTTTCCACAAATCTAATCTCAACCCCTACAGTTTTAGAAATAAGCTAATCTCAGTCTGACAAAATTGTGTTATGAGAATGGGAGTCAGTGGATTGATTGAAAGGGCAATAAGGGCCGATCAATGAGCAGATGAGCGCTGGACGTTCAGCTCCACAGAGTATGACTCCCCGAGGCAGGTCTGGCTTCGATTTGGATGACACCCTCTCATTTAGTCTTTTAGGGCGGTCGCCCACAGCTGTGACTGTTCCTAGCTCTCAATTTAGGCTGCAGAGATCTGATCCTGGGTCTGCAGTGGTCGCCTCCACATGAACCGTATGAATCAGCGCTGTGCACAGATTCTGTGATTAAGATTCAAAAATAATCAAGTCATTGGGAAAAAAGACCATTTGATATGAACACGGGACAGAAGATCATTGATAGAGCTTCAGTGATCTTCCCTGACCATGGGGATATTACCCAGCCTTCCAGCCAAATGTATCACACATTTTAAATGGAAATCACAATATTTTTAAAGCCGGGCTCTATATTTACATTGTGTAAATGATTCATACTTACCTTCAATGAATTCACTGTCATTTAGATCACCTCAGTTGACAAGCACGACAAGGCTGCAATGGCTGCAGCATAATCCTGTGTGTCACGTTTAAAGTAAAGTTTGCGTCTGACAGGCAAAGGCTGTTATTCTGAGTTTCTGACAACATTACGGAATCCATTCCTATGGAGATAGAAGTTTTTGTGAATAGACCGTTTTTTTTATCAGAATCACGAGTCTCACTCAAAGAATCAAAATCTTGCGAGGGGTTACAGTTACAGTTGTTGCCTTATCTAGGTTGTCGAAATCAGTTAGATAGTCGTAACAATTGAACTAAATTCTTGGCCACAGTTGCTTTAGGGAAACTCCCCTCTGACTCTTTCCACCATTGTCTTTCTGCGGCAACTCAACTCTTACAAGGTTTCTGAGCGAGTGACTTCTCCGCAAGCTAAACATGTGTTTCTGGTTACAAAAAGAATCTAAAAGGTCTTTCTCTGTAGTAACGGTTTCTGTGATGTTGTCAGATACTTATAATTTAAAAGAAGAAAATGGTAATAAGTGGTTGTTTCCATGCACCGCCACTATACGATTATCAAGACGTAGGGTTAGGGTTCATCCAGATAAACAGTTGGCAGTGCCAATCCAAACAATTATACCCTTGCAGAAGAACCTGGCATAACAAGATCAGGTAATTAAAAAGAGCGGCAGGGGAACTTCAAACGATGAGATACAATAAAGAAAACGCAATGGAAATACAAAATCTTTGTTTGTTTTTCGTGTGCGGGCCTTAATATGAGGGGCGTTACATCATATCTGTGAAGAGACTGTTTTAATCTGCCGCTACTTTTTGTCTCTTTAGCAGGGCAGAAGCAAACGGCTGATCAGCCATGGGAGTTACATTTTTGTTAATATTTGTTAATCGCGTTTTCATCTCCAATCTTACTCTGACATTCCGCGCCGACAGTCGCTCTTCAGGCCGCTGGTGAGCATCCTTGTTGCGGTGTGTTGCTGATCTTTAGCAGTAGCTGGCTCTGGTAGGCTGCTGTCTGGCCAACTGAGCATGTTACTTTTTTTTTTCTATGAGTGATAGTGGTGTGAAAAAACGCTGTTTTATCATAATAGTTCATAGACTGTATTTGCTGTCCTGAGTCTTCCAGTTTCCCTTTTTGATTGTGGAGCACAGACTACGGCCTCCCAGTGGTACAGACAGGTTTTTCCTCTCACACAGGCACAGAACATGCAAGTTAGTTGGCTTTTAGCTGGAGTCTACAAAGGGTGTTCAAGTAGACATTTTCGGCCAAGACAGTTGGCCGTCATTACTGCTAGTTCTTTGATGACAAGTTTGGTGCAACTGGACCCTTATAGAGACACTGTGATTGATCCCACAGGGAGACTGTATTCAACAGGAAGGACACTTGGGCCTAATAGAGGGGTACTTGGGGGCAATTTGGTCAAGCAAAGATGCACTTTGGTGGACCAGAAAGGCATTTGGGACACCCAAGTGCCTATTCTGTTGTGACATTAGGGTAAAAATAAAGCTTGAAGCTGAGTATTTACGTCTGAGACACATGCCGGGCTAAATTAAAGCTACAAAAGAAACAGGGCAGTGCACCCCACCAACACCCTCTGTGCACGCCAGTGGCATAAATGCAGAAATCAGGCGAGCAGCTACCCACCACCAACAACATAGCTGGCATTCCAGTGTCAGCAGCCCTCAGTTTGAATGACTTTAAGCAGGGCAGGCTCCACGGGTCACAGACATTACTTACCTACATGCAGGGAAACATCACTGTGAAAACATGGATGGAGAGAAGTTTTTTCTCCATAAAAAAACCCCACATTAGGTGTGTGTGTGTGTGTGCATGCCTTTGTGTGAGCTTGCACACACTCTCAAGCTTTTGTGCGCAAGTGTGAGTTTGTGTATTTGTGTTTGCAGAAGGTCATGTATACAAAGGGAGTTCAACCAGGTGCCACACACACACACACACACACACACACAGACCTACAAGTGCAGATTGGACAGGAATAACTCGGACCTCCCACGTCTTTCTGGCCCCAAGTCAGCCTGTCATCATGCATCTTTCCTCACACCCCTCCTGTCCCAACTCCTTTTCACATTAATTTGTGTATTTTTCACCACGGCCAAATCTTTTATTGGACCCTATTCTTCTTCCTAACCTCAACAGCCACGTCCTGCGCCGGGCTGCATGCGAGGGCCAGCTGGGAAGGTTCAGGCCGGAGTTTTGGACAGAGCGCTGAAGCGGGAGAGACGGAGGAATAGACCTCTCCCCTGGGGGAGAGATAAACATTTACTTTTCCGCGAGGAGATGGCAATGGCATGACAAGTAGGCTGAAAACGAGGGAAGGAGAAGAGAGGTGAAAGTAAAAGGAAATCAAATGGACAGAAAGAGTGGAAGAGACAGAAGTACATGACCATCAAGAGCGATCCGTATCAGACTCACAATATGTTCTGATAACAATGGCCGACTGTTGGCTTTTGAAAACAAGCAGAGAGGAGCTTGCAGAATGTCAAGCGACCGTCCCCCAGTACCAGGCAGCAAGCTTTCATTAGCCTTAAACTGAAAGAATTTAAATAGCAGCCCAGCCTGATCCCCCAGACATTTCATTTGTAGGGAAACTATTGAAAAGTTTGCTGATATGAACCAAAAACTCTGACATTGTATTAGATCCCCCTAAAGTCTAACCGGGTAGGAATAGCTTCAGTTTCCTTCTCCCTATGTCAAATGACAATGCTACCAAAAGTATGACTGTCTCTTTGTATAGAATTTAAAAAAAGGTGTTGCTTTTTCATATGTACTAACTGCGACATCTTGGGCACTGTCAATGATAAATTTAGTCACAAGGCAGGTACAGAGGCTGCATACTGAGATGTGTTAATTTAACTGATGTGAACAAATGAATGCAGATTTTCAGCAAGCGATAATGGATGAACACGTTGCTTTGCTCAGTAGCTGTGTGCAACTTTGAGACCCTTAAAATGGTAAGTGGATAAAACCTTTCCCGTGAAGGTAATCCAGACAGCAATTATCGGTCTTTGACCACGACACCAGCGTCTGGGTGTTCCACGCTGTGATTGAGGACACAGACTACCAAAACATTTATTTGTTGAGGCTGGGGAGAGATGCCGGTCACACTGAGAAGGTAAACACATCCTATATCTTCTCTCAAATCATTGTTTAAATTGTGCATAAGCATTGCTCAACTTTGATTTACTCTGATTGGTTGTGCATTTTGTACTTTTGAGGTCTACTTAGGATTTTGAAGCTACACGTTTTGCTGAATACAGTTACTATGGTTACACATGCCGTTTCCAGCACTTCACCCGTTCGCGCACAAAGACAATGTCACCTTGCTCTGCAATAACACAGCCTACTGACTCTACTCAGCAGATCAACTTAACCTTACAAAACTCTGTCTATTTGAATGACCCCAGAGCAGTGACTCGTTCAGAGCCAGAAGAATCCCAGTTAGTATCAATTTTCAGTTTGATGGGGCCAAAATCAAGAAAAACATAAAGTTTGCCTGTTAGTCTGGAAATAATCTAAAGAAAATGAATATAAAGTAAGAATCTCACATTACCATACAATTTAAAATTCTGAGAAACACCTAAAATTCTAAATAACGAAATTCAGATTTGACAAGTGAATTAAGTGAACAGCTGCACTATGGCCCCGAACGTTTTCCAATCCAAGGAATGGACTGAGCAACCAACCCCCCCGAAAAAGAAAAAAAGACAGGAAGGTTGTTGAGGAAGCATTTTAAGGCCCATTCAGGTCTCAACTCCCCCCCAAAAAAACTGTAAAGCATATTTTAAAAAAGGTACCGTTCTTGTCGTTTTCCCCCCCCCCCAGGTTTCATTAATCATCAGCCAGTCTATTCAAATCATGTCATTTTTAAAATACTTTGCCCTTCTTCTACAGTGTTGGTTTTTATATAAACAGGCTCTCTACAGACCGTATTAACACCAAGCAGGGTTATAAATATCATGTAGCACTAAAAGCTCTTCTGCAAAATTTAAACTAACAAATGAATCAACAAAATATAATCAGCCCAAGTGTTTACAGCGGATATTTAACTTGTGGTAAGAAAATAGAAAGTATTTTATTCACCTCTGGGTAGCAGACAGGAATATTGAAATGGATTTTTTTTCTTCGCAGGGCCGATCGTGATTACAGTGTGTTTACGAGCTGCTAATGGAAGAGGACTGAGCGGCTGTAATGCCTGTGTCACAACATAAACACTCAGTGGCACTTTGATGGCGCTGCTTTATTGCAGACTGCATTCATAAACAACAGCAAACAAAAAAATATATATATATAAAATCTGAACAATGTGTAGCGCCCGTCGCTGCCCTCGCTCTGCTGCTGGCGTCGCATTTCTGCGATTCGGCGTCCCTGTGTCAACATGCTTCATACAGAGCTCCACGCATGTGACAGTGGACTCATAAGGCCATGAGAAACATTAGGATGCACCGCTGTGTGTTGTGCTGGCAGCCCCACTGACCCTAATTTATAATGACTCCATTGTCTTGGGGAACACAGACGTATATCAGGCGTAAATGAAGTAGGACAGGCACTTTAGCTGGGGAGATGAGGTGATTATAGCTCATGGATTAGTCTGGCTGAGGTGGATGATCAGTCTGATGTGCATGCACGCGCGCACACACACACACACACACACACACACACACACGCATGCACACACACCCCACACCCACCAACATGCACTAAAGCTGCGCTCACGCTCACAGGCACACACGCAAAACACTCAGACCTGCAGGTTCGTGTGTACACATACATGCATTCAAAGGACACACACACACACAGCACGCGCACACACACAATGAGCTCACCACGACACCCAAACAAACACAGTGTGAGGTGGATTTACTGTAAACAAAGCCCACAGGAAGATGATCACGAGGCAGTGGAGTTTGGGTTCAGCTCGCTCACCGCCGCCCTCAGGATTCATGCTCCAGCAGGTGCACGTCACCCCGGGTTTACGTGTTTTTAGGTGTGGGCGGATGGTTCAGGGGCAGTTACAGTGGCTTAATAAAGAAGACGAGCCCAGACTTAATTCAGTGAGTCAGGTTTCATTACAGGAAATGGTGTTTTTAATAAACAGAAGACGGTTTGAATGAGTTTGACTCCAGTAGCCTCAGAAAATGAACCCCTCCAGACCAGCCTGGTCCAGGTTAGGTTAGTTTTTAGGTGTATGTAGCAGTGTATGTAGGGTTACATGTAGCTTCAGCTCAGGTTACAATCAATCTGTCAGACTGAAACAGTTTTTTTCTCCAAAGTTCCTCACAAACACTTTGAGTTCATTTTAATATAATTTTTTTGTTTTGTTTTTTTAGCGTTTTAAGTCCCTGTGTTATTCAGTTGGTTAGGAGAATGCTGCAAAGTGAGTTAAGTAGATCATGTATGAATTATCACTTTTGGGTGAATGTATCCTTTAAGAAACAGGCACCCTGAAATTGGTTTACTTGAAATACAAAGAGGGCCACAGTCAAATTTTTTGCATTATATGATATTTTGACTTCTCTTTTGTCAGCTGCTGCACTTTTGTGTTTTCATCCGCTGCTGCAGCACCAGACTACAGAGCGGCCTCTCACCTCAGGTAACGAGGCTCCTGAACTCACCGTCACTCCACCGCAAATAGCTGTGACTTGATTAATATTTATGAATTAGTCTTTTGCGTATGTAGCTTAGCGAAATGCAGCAGCACGTCATTTCATTCTACGACATTTGTGTACTCTGTGGCTGCCAGGGCCACAGATGTGATCGATGCGTAATCTGTAAGCTCCGTGTTTCAAAATCAATAAATGAATAAACCAGACGTGACTTTATCTGACCTCATCAGCTCTGACTTTATGAAACACTTTAATCCTGGTTCACTTTGTTCAAGGCGGGCATTTATACGTCTCCTCTGAGAACCACCCCTCAGCGTTTTATTATAATGGCATCTTTTACCTTTATGGCTTCTCACCAGAACACCTTTTGTGAACCTATTAAGCTCTCTGAATCTTGTTTGAGGCCCAGCACCAACCTGCAGACGGACGCAGTCTGAACAAAGCAAAACGCACATCGTATCAATGAAAGGTCCTTGTTGGATTTAAACTTACTGAAGTCATTCTGCTGTGGGGCAGCGGTGTGGGCCGTTCTTCACCGTCACAGGCATTACAGCATTTGATATGATACTTATAAAGCATCTGATGTGATATCTAACCCGTGCCCTCTCTATTTCACTTCATTTTTGCAGGCGATCGCCTCAGAGCTGCCGTCTTCATCAGATGAAATATCTCATCACTTGAGAAAGTGTTCCTACCCACCCGTTAAGCTGAAGAAACCATTTCATTTCTGTGCTCCGAGGAACGCAATAGTTTTGAAATACGTGTACACGCTTTGGCGTCGGGGGCCAAACAGATGGAGAGCTACTCTGAGGCAGTTCAACGGGGCTGTTCAGGTGGAATAAATCAGGCTGTTTGCGAACAGAAGCCACAGTTCGAGGCTGTTCAGTGTCTCCGTGAAGTTTACAGTCCTCCTGTTGAGCCCAGTGGCCCTCAGACGAGCTCCCTCAGTGGTACTGTTGTCATGAGGAGGATTAGCTCAACTGCCAGGCTGCAGTCTGTCTGCGCCTGCACCGACCCACTAATGGACAATCTTTAAACTCCACCTGGTGATGTTTATGTAGTCTACATACTTGTAATAATTCCATGCGAGCAGAGGAGCAGCTCAAATGTCCTCTTCTTTAATGAGCGCTGTATTGAATTCCTCTTAAAGAGACCCTGTGGATCCTCAGATGGGTTCCTGAGGGTTTTCCCATGACCACCACTACGTGGCGCAGTGAGTCATGAGCCCAGACCTCTGCACAGCAGCAGCAAGATCTACAGCCCTGAAACCTGAGGGGGGGCGAGTGTCTGCGAGACGAATGTGTGGCCAAGAAAAGTGCACGAAAACATGGAGTCGTAAACTAGAGGAAATGAAAGCAGCTCCGCTTTTGTGCTGACAGTAAAATGTCTCATCTCAGGCCATTTAGTGCAGAGTGGAGATGTTGTTTTCCTCGAATAGCAAAGTGAGAACTCTGCCAGCTCAGATGCTCGTGGTGCTTTCACTGGTTTCAGGACAATTTAGCCAGTTAAAGGACTGACATGGAACCAGCTGCAGCTTCTCATGTATTGGGACAAAAGCATCAGTCTTTACTGACTGAGAAAGTTAATTGCTGCAAATCCATAAAAGAAGTCAAAGTATCAATGATTGACTGTCAAATTAAATTACAGTTAATTCAACTCTAATTAATGGTTATTTGAATGTTAAAAAACAATAGAATACCATTTTTTAAGCAATTGTAAAGTTGTTTTTTTTAAATCAGTAGTTAATTTGAATGTCTATTGATGCTTGCTTTACAAAGCTTTAAAAAAATCAGTTGCGACTTTACAATAAATTACTGCTTAATAATAGTTTATAAAGCATTCAATAGCGGTGGAATAACTAATGCGTAATCAACTATTACTGTTTATTAATAAGGTTTAAGTGAATTTTGTTGTGCCACGTTTGAATAAGCGCAACTTTTAAAAGAGGTGAGGCTCGGACCGACTCGAGCCTGTTTGTGCAGCCGGTTTTTTTTTTATGAACTGATCTGGGATCCGTCTGCCGGCCCTGGGAAGCGCAGATACCCCCCAAGGAGGAGGGACATTGTTTTTGTAAGCGAGACGCCCGTCATTCAAAATCCAAGCCAATGAGACCGGGAGCAGCCGTGAAACTGTACACTGCAAGAAATGTCCGCCACGGCGGGCTGCTCCCCGAGAGCCCCCCGCGGGTGAACTTGATGGTGACAGCTCCTCCGCGTGGTTTGTGCACACAGTGAACAGATTTGTATCGCTTATTTCGGAGTGGACTGGTCTGCTTTGGAGAGATTTTTTTTCCCTTCTTTTCTGCAACCTGCGAAGACGTGACGCGTCAACAAGCGGAAAGAGAGCGGAGCAGATCATTTGCGCCGTTTTTAATTTAACGTGACAGCAACAACGCACCCCCCAGAAGATTCAACAGTCACCGCTGCTAAACTGCACGGAAGAGCATTTTTTGCAGCGTGCCCCGGCTGGCACAGTAGGAGGGAGAGAGGGAGGGAGGGAGGGAGAGAGAGAGGGATTTGAGGGGGAGGTGGAGGGTTGGAGGAGGGGGGCTGGTCCGGGAGAGCATGGCCGCAGGAGCCACAGCGCTGCTGACTTGGTTTGGTTCCTCCACATCGATAAGAGCGCTTCTCGTGCCGCTCGTCAGGGGACATTTAACCCGGAGATTGTGTGCGTTTACGCGCGGCGGAGAGGTTAGATTTACTGCGTGTGCTGTTGTTGTTGTTGTTGCGCAGGGCAGCAGCGGGGATCAGAGCTGAAGCTGCTGGTTTGAGTCTTTTTTTTTTTTTTTTTGCGATCCCGAGGAGAGACCCCTGAGCTGGAGAGACTGACGGCACGGGGACTGTGCTCCTGCCCTTTATATCTTCGCATCTTGGAACATCAACTCTGTGTTTTTCTATCTTTATTCCACTGCGCACGCAGCAGCCTTGGCTCCTCTCTTGGAAATTCAACGCGAGTTGGGGAAACTGTTCGCGGAGTTGAGCCGCAGGAAGACTGTTCGTGTCTCCAGCAGATATTTAGTGGATTTTCACCTACTTTCAGCAGAAGCGTCTCTCAGTCAAGCGAGTGAAGAGTGAGCGTTTGGTGCAAAGTCATTGATCTGACTGTCAACGCGCGGACTGAACAAGACAAGAGGAGACGGACATTTGCGCTTTAATTGTATCAGAGACACAGAGGAGCGAGCGACATCTGTGCGGGAATAAAAAGCCCAAAGTGGACTCTCATTCTGTCTCCTTCAACTACAGCCACATCCACCAGAACCTCTGAACCCGAACCGGAGGGAGGACTGTAATCAATTTGGCTTCATCGGAGTTCCAGAGCAAACAGTATGCCGCAGGTGGAAATGATCCTCTTCCTCATCCTCATCATTGGGATGTGTGTGTACGGCCAGGACCCGGCGTCCAAGGTGGTGTCCGACCGCTATGCAGTCTACTGGAACCGGACCAACCCGAGGTGAGTAACCCGCCTTCCCCGCTCCGGCTCTCTCGCAGGGACGCACCGGCACGCAGGGCTTCCTCCGCCCGCAGCAGGCGGCGGGCTACACCCTGACGTTGCCCGGTTGAAGCTGCACTCTGCCCGGCTTACAGTAGTTCAGTGACTGGATGTTCAGTCTTTACACTGTGATCCCAGTCTGAGGCATCACAAGCGCGAACATGCAAAGTAAATCACTTTTTAAAATGTTTTATTTCATTTTATTTTATTTCTTTTACAAAACCTCATTTAATATATTTACAATTTAAAAACGAACCTGTCCTGACATCATTTGCAACAACGACCATCATGATGTGACATTTTATTTCAATTACCAACACGGTGAACTCCTCTCCGGCACACACACGCTTTGATACACGGAGCGTTTTCTTGGTTCAGTCTTGATTACAACCTTTATTTGTTGTCTTCGCTGATGGATCGTTGTTGTGATTACAGTTTGATAATCCTCCACATCTGAATCATCTCTGTGGCCAACCGTGCTCACCGAGCAGCATCAATCATCCCTGGCAGAGGGACAACAAGGCATTTTCACACAGGCTGTCCGCTATTACGCACCATTACGCGCTATTACGCATTAACGCTCGGTGTTTGCTCCGCGCTCGGGTCGAAAAATGCAAACACACGAGGAGTAATACGAGCGCTGCCGGGAGAAATGTGTTCGGCTTCGCTGAGGTAACGCTGAGTGTGTAGTCTGCTGCTATCGATTGGAATTGACAGATTTGTTTTGTGTGCCAAACGGAGACTCACCCTTTGAGACCATGAGACTTGTTCGTCGAGTTAGGAGTTTATGTGATTTATTATTCATCTGAGTATCAAAGTCATACGCTGCTTTGCTCAGAAAGTGCTGATGGAGTCGTGTTGGGTGCAGCTGAAAACTTAAAAGTTGGGTTTTAATTAGTGCAAGTTTGACCAAAAGGTCTTTTTTTTCCACATGAGCTCAGAATATTCTAGTTGGAGCTGCAAAGTGACATTTCTCTTCCTTAACACCCTCCTGTGTGTCAGGGCACCTCCCTCCGTGACTCAGTGTGCCTCACTCCTGGCACTGATATAATGAGTGTGTGTCACTTTGTTTCAGTAGGACAGGACTACTTTCACCTCTGTCTGGTATTGGCTTGGCAACGGTTTCGCTGTGAGTCAAAGAAAATATTATATCAACATTTGCTCGGGGACAAGAAACTGGTTTGCTGGGCTTCAGAGGAGCTGAACTGAAGCGATGCTCCTGATACAAATGCAAATGTGATGGTGGCATCAAAGGGCCGGTGGAGTTCCTGCTCCGCTAACAGACAGATATCTGATAACAGCTTTCTGTACCACTCACAGGCTGCAGGTTGTTTGTGTGTGTGTGTGTGTGTGTGTGTGTGTGTGTTTTTTTTTGCTTCTCTTGGCCTTCAAACAGTTCCCAAGTCTGGTTTCTTGGTTGCCATGCTCCCCCGTCCAAGTGTCCCCCTGCCTTCCACCCTCTCTGCCCCCCCCTCCCGGCCCACGCTGGGGCAGACAATAAGGGGGTACACAGGGGTATTTCAGCTGCGGCCAAGGCACAGCGTGGTGCTCCGTCTTGTGAGAGATCCACACATGCTGAGGTCACACACTTGGTAGGAACCAGGCGAGTTGCGGGTTAAGCAGCACAGAGGAGACCGTTGTCAGGGTCAAAACCGGGGCAGTACCGCCGGCCATGGGGCCCGGTGACGGTCCCGGCACGGCACCCCGCCTGGGCTTTGTCTCTGCAGAATGGGGGCTAAATAAATGAGTAACTCTAAATGACTGTCTCCTTTTCTCATTCATGACTTTAATCTAAACCTGACCCGGGCTGTATAATGTAAGAGAGGGCTGTGCTTAAAGCCTGGGGCCCCCTGACCCTCAGCAGAACCCTACAGTATTCCACACAAGCTCGCGGGCCCCGGATCCCTGCTGTTTAATGTAACCATGCTCAGTATTGGAGCTCTGGGAACCTGCTGCGGTACAGTCCCAACTTCCAGATGAGCTTTCTTACCCCCCTCCTCTGCCTCCTCTGCTGCATATTTGACCAAAGTGGGGAAAAATGGCATCCGGAGCAGTAGTCCATACTCAGCCATTCATGAAATCCCCTACAGGAGCAGTGGAATTGAAATGGGAAGTGAATCGTGAAAAATGGAAATGCGATGACATTTTCATGTTTTCCTATTGTTTCAATAGGGCCGAGAGGAGGCTGCCTGTAATTTAGATAAACGTGCGTTGGTGTTTGCGGTGTTTTTCATCTCGGGGGAAACATCTTCCTGGTGCTGATGCTTGTTGCTGATTAGGCTCAGAAGAGCAGGACTCCGAGCGGAGGAGGGAGGAGGGATTTACGGCCCGGAGGACGGTTCAGCCTCGCCTGGAGTTTGCAAAGCTCCCACAGTGACAGCGAGTAGCCGTGCTCGTATAAGCCACTTAATGAAATTAAATGTAACTCCAGTATCAGGGAGGCTTGCTCCAGAGAAACGGCAGAGACGCGACCGATGTGACGACTCTTAGTTTAATTTTTTTAACGTCCCTAAAAAAGGCTTCAGACCGTCGTACCATTTTGGTCCTCGTCAGTCAGACGTACTTCGGTGGGTGTCGAGGCTGCAGCGAATTGTTTTGCATTGTTCTCTCTGCTCAGAGTCAGTAGTCAGGGGAGGATGTGTGCACCAACCCTGCACATAGCGAGGTTCGGAAAGTCTGGGAATGCTCCTAATTTGGATATAACAGGAAAAAGTGAAGGGATTTCACAAAAATAGTGTTGTGGCTCCTTTTAGTTGTCGACCTGTGGTGGATTCAGACAGGCAGGGAATGAAAAGACATGTGTGGCGGCAAGACCACAATTCCCTTCTCATGTCGACAGGTATTAATAGCAGTGTCTCCAGGTTTATAATTTGTAAGTACTTGGTTCCACTCGGATTTATTGATGTTAATAAATTATTGCTTAATGTTTTGAGAAGCCAGTTGTCAAAACAACTCTTTTGTTGCCAAGTTGTGATGGAGTGGACCTCCTCAATGGACAAGTGCACCGCCTGCCGTCTGTGAAAGGGCTGCAGAACCAGCAGCCCAAACCCGTTTATTAACATATTATTGACTTTTACAAGCGCAGTACTGATGCAATATTGCAGTGGATGAACCCTTACTGATGATTTAAACAGATTTTTTCTGCATGCTGGAAACATACAAACGTAGCAGATACGGTGTAGTTTCAGATGTCGTGATGAATGAGTAATGAAGACTGATGTGTGAACGCGGTCCCCGTCACACTGACAGGGCACTATTAGCAGGATAATCAGGTTAACAAGTTGTAACAAATCATTAATAAATAATTCACAAATGCTTTGTTGGTGAAAGGTTGCGGGAGCGTTAGCTAGATGCTAATGTCTGATGTAGCATTCATAGCTGATTCATTAACCACCATTCAACATCAGTTACAATTGATAAACCCTTTATAAAGGAAGTCTGATTGGGGCTCAATACTAAGTGGGAGCCTCTTATAGATCTTTTAAGTATTAATAACTGAGTAATAATCATTAATGAAACATTAGTTACAACCTAAAAACCCCTTTATAAAGGAAGTCTTGTTAGAAAGGGTTAAAAAGTAATTGATAGATTGATTTTGGTACAGACTCAATCCTGAGCAATAGCTTATTAAAGATCTGTTTAGCATTAACAATAATGTGATAATAATAAAGCATAGAAACCATTTGTAATGAAAGCCTTGTTAGAAAGTAAATATCGAAAAACTAGTTAAATGTATTTAAGTATGTACACGGTCCTGAGTAATAGGCTGATTAAGATTTGTTACGTATTAACAACTGATGTATTAATTAGTAATTAAGCATTAGTTACAACTTTTAAACCTTTATAATGGAAAGCCAGTGTGAAAAAGTAGTTAATAAATGGATTTAAATCCGGACACAATCTTCAGTAATGTAAAGTATTAACAACTGATTTCATAATTATTTATAAAACATTAGTTACAAATGATAAACTCAGTATAAAGTATGCCTGATTAGATTAGATAGATTAAAGAGAAACCAAAAACATGATCAGTAAGTGTTATTAACATGTGCATTATCCATTGTTAAAGTCAGTAATTACATCTTGAGAAAACATTATTAAGGTCATGAGTTACAGCTTATAAATGGTGTACAGCTTATGTTTCATGAGAAAGTGGCACCAGGACACAAACATCCCAGCGAAGACGAGAAATCGAAAGCCAGAAAATAAAAAGCCGCCATGGTAAAGCTCGTGTAAGAAAAATGAGTCACAGATGTTCCCTGTCAGCGTCGCCGTCTGTGTCGGTAACCAATGATGGAATAAAGTGTATGAGTGGGGTATTTACTGCTGCTCTGACAAGGAGCTATTAGCGAATTCCCTGCTCACCAGCTATTTAGCTGCTTCATTAAAACCCACCCGGGTCCATATGGTCCGCACGCAGGCGTTGCCGTGGCCCAAGGTGTTTATTTGTTGCTGATAGGTGGGATCAACGGAGAATCAGGGCCGAGTTCCGTCCCTAATCTCTCAAGCTGTTTGTGTCTCGGACGCCATGGAAACTGATACCCCTCGTCATCAAAGAACCTCATTGGGTGGGACTAACGACCTGACAGCTGGGGAGAGAGGGATTCCAGTGTTCGGGGAGAGCACTGTCACCCCGGGGGCTTCCTTTAATCCCTGATAATGTCCATCCAAAGCCTTTCCCCAGCAGATGCAACATATTTCTCCTTAAGACAATCAAAGAATGGCTTCAGTGTTGGGTGGAGGTGTGGTTATCGACTTAAAAGACTCTCTGATGATCAAAATGCTCTTTTCCCTCTCAGCTTACGGACACACGTGATTTTTGGTCGAGGCAATACATCAGAAGTGGGAGTTCGCCTCTCGACTTGACACTTTGCGCACTTTCTCATAGCAGAATGACCTCCGCTATTTGCTTTTCTTACATCGCTCTCCTTTTAATCTCCACTTAAAGAAACAATGCTCCATTTTTCAGTCGGTGGCGAGCCGATGTTGTGATAGTTTCCCAGTGGCATTGTGAGTTGCCCTGTTTGCATTGTTCCCAGTGTTTACCCTTGCTTTCCCCTCTTAGCCTTCTCTCGGCTCCCTGCCGCTCGGTTCCGCTTGGATTAAAAAACAGACACAAAAAGGCAACCATGTCCAAATATTGACTGGGTCTCAGGACCGCAGCCCTCTCCCAGCGCCGGCACAGAGCGCCTGAAAGGCCGCCATTGTTCCGCTCGTACTCAGCGGCCCATAGCCGGCTTTTTAGCTGTGCAGACAGACAGGCCGAGGGGAAGGAGGGGACGGGAGAGGTGGCTGTGGGGAGTGTGCATAAGTGATCTGAGGTGGGGTGGTGGGGGGGGGATTATAGCTGGAGGGACAGCACAGTTTCGGGGGTGAGAGAAACTTCCGCATTAGAGGCCAGAGGCTGCGGCGGGGGAACGGTGTCCAGGCCGCAGAGTCCTGGGGTGGGGTCAGAACCCGTGTTTCCACCCCGAGGAAGTGTCAATCTCAAAAGGCATCAAAGAGAGCTGACTGAATGTGATTTCCTGTTGGGGGGAGGGGGGGGGGGTTCAGAAGCTATCAATAAAGTGAGGATAAGAGGCTCCTTATCTGAGTTTACCTTCCATTTTATTACAAAGCTCAGGAGCATTAAGCCTCCTCGCAGCACATCAGGCTCTCGGCGCATGAAATGAAAGAGCGTCACATCTCAGATAGGAAATCTCTCTCCGTATGCACTTTTTTTCTCACATCATGTCAGGTCTGCGACCACTCGCCGCACTTGAATCGGTCGCATCTTACGGAATGGACTTAATAAGACTGAACCTTCAGGTCAATTAAGCTGTGAGTTTCATTTGCCGAGCTCCGTGCGGAGGGGGAACAGTTGTCCCGCGGAGGCGCCCATCATTCCTCATGCTCTCTATGACCCCGCCTGCAGAGAGAAGCTGCCCCGGCCCTCCCTTTACGCTGTGTCTAATAAGGCGAGGCCCTCAGGCTGCCAGGGCCTGATTGACAGGAACTAGTGACGAGGGGTTACTAATAAGTGTGGAGGCTTTATTGGTTTACGGCAAGACTTCTCACAAGCTCTGGCTCAGCGAATACACTAATCATGTCTGCATTGCAAGTTGAGGAAAATCTTTCCTTAACCATTTTTTGTTTTTTTGGAATGATTCTCAATATAATATGTGAAGAAATCTGCCGGCGTGAAGTGAGATGATTTCAGTTAGATTCCGATAGAGGTAGACTTGTTACAAGAATGATCCAGAGTTGATCCTCAGCGTCCTGAAAGAAGACACATGAGAAAAAAATTGCTGCGGTAGAATCAAGAAAAATCTCATGCTTCACGCTAGAAATCTCTACTGCTGAGAAAATCTGCCCGCGCAGCACAGTAACACACTGCAGCCTGCGTTGGAATACAAATCAAAGTGCTTCAAGATCCCTCTGGAACAGACTGCCCTCTTGATTTAGAACATTTAAATACATTTAAATGAGAAATATCTTGCACTGTGTGGTATCATTTCAGACTCTAGAAGGTTGGTGTTCGGATTTTTAAAGAAGTCAGATTTAGGTCAATCGCAGCACTAGAATCCCTTTTTGTTCTGGAAAACTAAAATAATGAACACTGTTCCAAGAATTCTTCTAAAATTATTATTATTGTTGTCCTGACACAAGACAGAATGAGGTCAGCTGCTGCCCTAGAACCACAAAAAATCCCACTTGAATCAAGAAAATTTGAGAAACAGTCCGACCACGCAGCACGGAATCTCAAACCTTTCTTCCTAAAAAATCAACCTGTTTCGAAAAATAATGTTCGTACTGAGTGTTGGGATCTTGAAATAAGACAGAAAAGGTCACATTTCTGAGCTAGGGTCGAGAAAAATCACCCTTAAATCTAGAAAATGCCGCTCATTAGTGAAAGTATTTGCTCACGCGGCACAGTAACGTCAACCTGTTTGAAATATTCATCAGCCTGTTTCAAGACTCTTCAGTCGGATCATTTTGGCCCGTTTCTGTCGGTGTGTTTCAGAATGATCTTTTTCTAGAACCGACGTCAGCATCTGAAAAGAAGAGAGGACAAGCACACAATTATTTTTTTCATCGAGTCAACCTGAAGAAAAGCTACGTATTTATGACTATTTGAACCTGTTTTAATACAATAAGGAACGTATCTCTTTAGAACTGTTGTTATCTTGAAAGAGGACAAACAATAATGGAAGTTAACTTAATTTTTGGAAGATTTAACTTAAATCTAGAGAATTAAACTGAACTTAGTATCTCAACCTGTTTTCATTACAAATCAACTTGTTTCAAGATGTATTTTGAGCTAGTGTCAGTATCTTGGAGAGAATGTGCCACATCACAGCATCAGGAGACTTAAATGTACCAATTATGTGTTCTACAGGTGAAGCAATTGAATTCCAATATAAGTCGACTTGAAGAATTTCCTAGATTTGATTCTCAGTATCTTGACAGCAGATGCAGTCCGACTATACACTTAACATGTAGGTGGACCAGTGCTGGAAACACACTGAAATGATATTTCTCTACTGTTAGATTTGTGTTACTTGTCTAATAAAAAATATTTGTATTTTTAAATGCTTGGACAGCAGACAGCAGTGGCTTGACGAGCCCCGCAGTGTGGGGATCAGATGCTGTGCGAGCCGGCCCTCCTGTGTTTGATATGCGCGACAGTCAATGGATTAGCGGGGGGACTCTTCAGGCCTAATCTCACAGTCTCACTCCGCTGCACAGAGGTTCACTTTTCTGCCGTTTTAATCTCGCTGGGGCTTTTTCTTGTGTGTGCTGTTTAAATGTGAGTGGTGAAATGGCAACCCCTGTGTCTTTGTAGGCACCGGTGAGGGTATTAGCAAAGAGGCTCTCAGGGGCTTAAGAGGTCAGACCTCCCTTTGTGTGGAGACACAAAACACTTCCTGTGGGACCCTTCACCCCTCTCTGTTCTTCCCTCAGAAAGCCAGGCCCTGCCTGACCATTCACATTAATCAGCCTTAGCTCCTAATGACTGCAGTAAAGCTTCTCAAAACTGCTTCCAAAAAGAACCTAAAGAGCCACTAAGCTGCTAACAGACCGGCGAGACTGCTGCTGTTTGTAGCGCATCACACACTATCAGAGATGGCAGAGTGTGTGTCCGGCCGGCGGTTCATGGTCTCCTCAACACTAAGAAATCATGAAGCACGAGTTTATGAATTTTGTCGGGACTCGCTGTGCAAACCAGAGTCCAGTGAAGCAGTGAAGGAGCTCTGCAGCTGCTTCACGTTTAAATGTGAAAAATCTGCATCAACAAGACTTTTTTGTCTTTTATTGAACCATAAAAGGCTTACATTCTCTTTTTCCTTTTTTTTTTTCTCTACAGTGCTCTGAGAATATTTCAACCTCTTTCCAAAGCAAGCGGCCTTGTTTCAAGCACTTTTCTCAATCATGAGACATTTTTCCTGTACTTATTTCTCTGGCCTCATCCTCATCGTGTCCTCCACTAGAGAGTTCTTGAATTAAGCTGATTTTTATCAGAAATAAGATTAAATAAAGTTCATGGAGACTTTCTCAGGCCATTATAGACAAAAGGTGTGTAATAATAGTGAGACTTCTGCAGTGTAGGAGTTAGAGGTGCATGTAGAGTCCATTCTTCAAAGTAGAGCAAATAAAAAGTTTCAGCAGGACTGAGTGAGAGCAGCGCTGTCTCTTACAGGTTCAGATCATTTCGAAGCTGCAGCTAACTCTCTTGAAGTGTTCATGAAGTTTAACTTTGGACTGAAAGCCGTGTGTGGTTTTGACTCGTTAGCTGTGGTGTCAGCAGTTTTATTACACGGCGCTGTGATCCTGACAGGGAGGGCCCGCCGTCTCTTCTGGTTTCGGACGAACGGGGCTAACGAGGAAATTGGCACGGGGGCAGATTGAAATCACACACAATCACGGCTGAAACCTAAATTGGCTTGAAATACATGCTTGATAAAAAGCAAATGTGATCATTTTGACAGCGAGGGGGCCAAACCTCCGACTAAATGCTTCTGGAACTATATGTGGGTCAGCGCGGCTTTGGAGCGAGGCCCGAAAACAAAAAGTATGCGCGCCTCCTCATCAGGGCGATATTTCCTGATCCTAAATGGCTGCTGACTCTTGGCTTTTTGTGTATCTTGGAAGAAATTAGACAAAGCTGATGTGTGAGACGATTACTTTTCCAGTCAAGGTTGGTGAATCGTGTGTGATTCACGGGGAACCGAAGCTCCTGGAGCAGGCGCGTAGGACGGCCAGTGTTTCACTCGGCCCCAGAGACAAACCAAAACATCTCCGACGAGGCAGAGCATGCTTTCTGTGGGAGACACCGCTGCCGTCTAATTGCTTTTGTTTCTCCGGTTCAGATGTCTCATGTAATCATTTGGGTATGAGGGTTTGTGTCATGGTGGTGCTTTTGGTCCCACAACAGAGGAGAAGTTTTCGGTTGTTTTGGCCCTTTTTTTTTTCCCCGACTCCCGCGGCGGAAAAAGGACAAATGTTATTTATCTGCGTGTGAAGAGCAGTTGTTGTTTCATGAACTTGGTGTGACTTTGCGGGATCTTTCGTGTGGCTCCGCGGTCCGTCGAGACGCAAAGTGTTTCCTCCTGCTGGATTTCAGCACACTTGGTGCTTTGGGAGCCATGAAATATTAAAAAAGCCGTTTGTGATCTCACGATAGAGCCCGGACAAACCTTCACACGCAACCAGGAGAAATCCAGGTCAGGACCGCCATGACTTTAATAGAGGGGTCGACATCGCGTCGGCTGTTCTTTCTCCTTTTCACAATTTCTTTCCTGGCCCGCGTTTGCTCTGCTGATGAATGACTGCGATTAAATTGTTGTTGGTATTTTATCATCGCACAAGTTGAGTCGCAGGGTCATTAATTGAAATCTCAGACCGCCAGGGTCTGTGCACTTTCCATGGACGTGGCTGACTTCTCCTCCGCTTCGCCCTTTTCTCTGTGGTGTGTGGCGGAGCGCGGAGCTCAGGCAGCCATTTTCCAAAGTCGACTCCATTTTGATTTAAGGAACAAAAAGTAGGTTACCAATCCCGGGATGTCACTGGAGCATTTTTTTCTGATCTTTTTCTGATCCAACACTCCCAACAGCTGCATAAAAAAACAAAAAAAACCTCCTTCTCATAAAGTCCTTTATGTCTGGAAAACATTCCACACATGTCCTTTCTGTCTGTGATGGAATTTTTCAAGACTGATTTTTCAAAAATGTGAAATTCTGTGAGATAATTCTAATCGCTCTCAGTGCAGACTTGAAGGATTTTCATATATTTTTCCTGATTCCAGTGCAGTGAAACGCTTTTTTTAAGTAAAAAAAATGATGCATTCTTTTAAAAAATGTCGCGACATTTTTACTGAATTTTACTGGAATAAAGTTGAAATGTGCTCTCTGCACTGATTCTTTTTACTAGTATGAATCACATTTGTGGTTTCAGGACTCATTCGTAGCAGGAGATCATGTGATTTCGCTGCAGAGATGATGAAACTTTGCAGGCACTCACGCTTGTATGAACATATGGCATTCTCTGTACAAATACACTGCAAAAAAAATCCACTTCTACAAACATTCACAATATTCAGTTTTCATGCATCAAAAGGAAAAAAAAAAAAAAAATCTGACAAAGTGACTTGATGACAAGATTTCCTGAGCGTATCCTGTAGATCAGGCCTCTGCGACAGTGGCACAGTGCCGTCCTAAAACCAGTCGGGAAGAGTCGATGTGAGCCGCCAAACTTCACATATTCAAGTTCAGAAGTTAATGAGACACCTGCTGTGCTGTGTTTGTCCTGCCTAGCTTTGATTGAAGCCACCCAGTTCTGTCTTAGCTGATGTTTGAGATGTGGCACTCTTAACGCTGTTTTTATTGTGAGCAATGTGACAAATTTAACTTGGATGAGAAACAAAAGTACGATTCGGTGATCCGGGACAAAGATTTTCAGCCTTTGTTGAGCTGTTGTTGTCCATCTTGCAGCCTGATTGACCCACTAACACGATGCTGATACAGTGATGATGTTTGTTTATGCACAGACCCGTTGGTGTGTGCCGCCCTATAGAGCGGGCACGTTGGCGCTCGTATCACTGGCTGCGGCAGCAGCACGGTGGGAACGCGCGGGCAGACGCTGCAAGCGCTCGCGCCGATGATCCCCTTTTATGTCTTGGCTCCATCAGGGCCCTGAGTTATTCTAGTGCATAATTGATGGAGGAGTTAGAATAGCAGAAGTAATGCGATGAGAGGGTGCAGCCAAGCGGAGCGAGGGATCGCGTGCGTGGGGCTGCAAACATTGCAGGGGACGAGAGGAGGGCATCTGGCGTAACAGGTCCCAGCGCTGAGTCGACACAGAATATGTCACCGCCCCAGCCAATCCCTGCTCTCCCCTTCCCCACCAATCAGACGTCTCCACTCGAGCGGAGTACTACGCTCTCATGAATCGGAGACTCTTCGGTTATCAGAGCTCTCGTCGGCTTCTGCTCCTTCTCATTTGTGGCAATAAAGCTTCAAGTTGATTCTGATGTATAATTGAGATAATTGCATTTTACTGGGGCTTCCACTGTGGCTGCAGAGGAATGTTGTGAAGCACCTCGGGGTAGTTTTTCCCCTCAGAATGCATTCTTTTGTCCCCGTGGTGGACTCTGAAGTCGACTTTGCGGTATCAGCAGTGACAAGGCGGATATCACACCTAGACGAGCACCTACAAAGACGAACTAATGGCCCAGCAAGCCCGTATTGTCTGCGGAACAAAAGGGACGAGGTCACAGATAACCTGCCCCGTCCTGCTTCAAAGAGACTCATGAACTCTGAGGGGACAAATAAAAATCAGGAGAGGAGGCGGGTGTCACCCTCCGAGCTCGCCCAGAGTTTCTATCTGATTTCACGTCAAAGTCGTTAAAGAAAATGGCTGAAAGTAAAGGCGCTCTGTGTAGCTTTAGAAACAAAATTAAAACTAAAAAGCATAACATTTACAATATTCAGATAAGGTAATAATACACACTCACACACAGATATTCTTTCACTGAATAAACAAGCCGTCCTTGAAGGAGAATAAGGTCACCAGAACACTGTTTGAAGCTAGAAAGGCGGCAGGGTCCGCCACATATAAACAGAGTTAAACAGAATGAAACAGTGTTGTCCTTTAAGGTCAGTTTGCTTATTCAGGTTATTCAGCCATGATTTTTTTCTCTTCTTATTAAAATTTCTTCGACAAACTACACAGTGCACCTTTAATGTCGACAGGGAAGCAAAAAATTACACGAAAAATGTTTGATCCCTGCAAAAAATACTCACGTGTGAAGAATTTTGCCTGAGAATTAAAAGAATATAAGAAAATTAAACACAAAAATGAAATCAGAAAAAGAAATAGCGAATTAGGTAGTACTTAATGTGAATAGGTATTATTTTTATTTTATTATTTACTCTACAAAATAAATCTCATTTGATTTGTTTTATTTGATCGCTTTTCAGTGGTAATAATTTGTTCAAATTTACAACCCAGTGCCATTTAAAAAAAGGAAAAGAAAATAAACAACAAAGAGCCACTTTAAGAAGTCTTTTAATCTCATACTGATCCTTTAAAATCCCACAAACAGAAGAAAAACTGCCAGCAGTGGTGACACAAAAGCTCTTAAATACAAATTTAAGTTAAGAAAATGCCTTTTTAATCTAGAAAATGCTTAAAACATGTTCATTTGTCCTGGAAAGTGACATAATTTTCACTCATTAGCAGATTATTTTCACTTGCTTTTCGGAAAATAAAGTTTGGAATTAAAACAAATTGGAAAACGTTTCAGCTTTTCGTTGCACTGTAATAACCACACATTCAAACACATGTGCTGAAATAATTCATTCAGTCTGTCATTGCACTGACCATATGACTCCTACCTACAGTGTTTGTTGTGTATCAGTTTTATATGCTGTGTCTTAAAATGCAAAATGAAGGTTGGAGCCGGCTAATGGGAATTTATTGTAATTTCACGGGCAGTGAAAGTGTTCTTTTAATTATCCAGCGTCCGGGGTAATGAAGACAGTAAGTTGTGCAGAGTTTTGTGTGTGGCGGTGCAGACAGTAGCCGCAGCCTGAAGTCGGCTCTGAGGCACGGACCTGTCCAGCGGAGCACTTAGAGGCCAGTGGACCGGGACTGTGCCTATTAAGATCATAAAATCACGCTCATAAAGATGTTTTATTTGTTTCCTGAGTGTGCCGGCTGCTTAGGTTTCCATCAGAAGTTTTAATGGCTCTGTGCTCATATTTCTGTCTCTGGATGGAGGTGACTATTAAGTTTTAGTGGACTTTTGTAAGTAGCAGAAGCCTGGTCACCAAAAGTTCACTAATTATTTTTTTTTTTCTTTTTCGTTATTGGACGTTTATGTTTGCTTTTTAACTGCAGTTTGAGGCTTTGGAAGGAATATCTCTGCTCTATAGGCTGATTTTATGGTGTTACAATCTCAACATCACAGGAAAAACACATTTGAATGCAATAAGAATCTATTTCAGTTGCTATTTAAAGGGGCCCTACGTAGTTTTACGAAAAGAAATTCAACCTCGGAATTGGATTTATATTCATTATTTATGAGGAAATAACACAAACTTAGTAATATTATACAGCTATTATTTGTACTTTTATTTTTACTATTATTATTTTCCAAAAGTGAATAAACAAGCTATTCTCAGAAAGGTGGCAGGGTCCGCCACATATAAAGCAAGTAAAACAGTATAAACTGTCTTGTCCTTTAAGGTCAGCTTGTTTATTCTGTTTATTCACTCACAAAAACAAAGCGTATGTTTATTTAGTTTGTTTAGGTATAAAAAAAAAAAATCAGTCAGTGAAGATCTTTATCTTCTAATTAAAATGTATTCCTCAAAACTACGTTGTGCACTTTTAAACATTTGAATCATTGTTGTTAAGTAAATCCACAAAAATCAGAGTTTCAGCGATATAATCAGATTATTTTTGTTTGCATCGATGCAGATAATCTATTATTATTTATATATTATGGCTTATGTCAATTCTTTAATCATATTATTTGTATTCAGATTGGTTTATGACCATTTTCCTAAATACGAAATTGATTTGTTTAATAGCAAATTCAAATTTAATTTCAAAGTCAAATGTTATTTTTCTAACATTGTAATTTTAGGTCCTGCTTTTCTTTGGAAGTAAAATATACACCACATGCAAAATGTTTCTTTATTTATCACAAATGTATTCATATACAGTATCCAGTACGAATATGTCTATATTGTTTGTATATATGTTTGCTCAGTGTGTGCATATGTGCATTTGCAAGTATATGTGGTATTTCCAATATGTGGTATTTCCAGTGTGTAACACGATGTTACAGTTGAACTCAACCCACAGTGAACAGGACCTAGCATATCGTGTCCAAGCAGCATTTCCACTGTAAGAAATAATATTACAAAATAAAAAAATCACTTAAAATGTACAGATTTTATATCTGTTGTAATTTTATTTACTAATTTTCACTTTTTCAATGAAAAATGTTTGCCGTCGACACCATAGTTCTTTAGAATTAATCTGATATTAAGCCTTGTGACTGCTGTTGTGCCTAGAAAAAAAATGAAAAAAGAATCTTTTCAAAGGCGAGCTGGCCTTTGCGAGGCTCAACCCTCGCTTTGATGCAGCCATGTGTCGCTGGCGCTGGGTCCCACTGTCACTTTGCCTCAGTTTCAGTTATTTGAACCTGTCTGATTATAGGCCGGAATAAAAGGGAAGAATTGATCGAAGAAGAAGAAGGGAAAAAAAAGCGGGCCTGAAAATGTGGATGTTGAAGTCCTGTGACTGCTCCTGTGGGTCACATGGTCCCTTCCAGAAGTAGCGCTGGTGAGGTCTAGACACGCGATACACAGGGGGGTTAGAGAAACACGCCGGCTAAGACGTCACACACATTTACCATCCACCAAGCCACTCCTGTATGGAGGCAGGCCTGTTCTAAATTTTGCCCAGCAACCCAGCAGTGTAGTGGGAGATGTGGTGCTATGGTGCAGCACCACTGTTCGACATGCTGTTTGACTTTTCCAATCAGAAGTCACATTATTTTCTGATTGTTTTTAAAGCCCAGCGAAGACTCTGCGCGGGTTTAAAGTTTGTGTTGAGGCGATTAAAATGGTTTTAATCATTATTCCTGTTGAATTAAGAGTTTGAGGAGCGACTCTGGAGGGCGAAGCACCAGCTGAGAGGTCAATTTTTTACATTTGGTGATATCACGTCCTTTGGAGCCCGAAATTTTTAAAATTAGGTTACAAATCCTTCACACTACAGTGAAAATGGATAAATATGCTAATTTCCCCCATCACCCCACCTAAAGAAAAAAACCCAAAATCAGGGGTGTGTCCTCATAGAAAGTCACCAATCAGGATTAACCCATTGCCCCGCGGCAGCCAATGAGCTGCGGAGCAGCTGTGCCTTCATTGGCCCGTTGAGCACGGATAACCAAAACTGTGCCAGATACACCAGGGTAGAAATAACCCAGAATTCCTGTTGCCTGAAGGGAGCAAAGCTCTTAATGCAGCATGTTGAAGTCATGCTGCAGCAGCCTGCTGCTTTCTGGGGGATGTAAAGAGAAATGCCAACAACTATGTGAATAAATCACTATCTGTATCGTATCTATTCTTTGTGGCAAGGACACACACGCACGCGCACACACACTGTTGCAGAGGCGGCCACTGTATAAATGTTAGAAGGTTACAGGGAGCTGAGTTTGCTTTTTCTTTCATGCTTCTTGCTTGCTCATTATCTCTTCCACTGTGTATCATGTCTCTCTATCTTTCCTTTCAAGGAAGCTCAGGCCTTTTAGCCTCAGAAGCTGCTCACATACAACTACATACAAAACCTAGCTTGTTAACTTTACATTCACTGATTTTGTTTAAGTAGAGCCCCCAGTCCCCCCACCCCCCAAATTTAAGTATTTGTGATCATCCTCAAATTTCTTACAGCGTCACAAAATCCCAAACTCTCAAGCTAATATTCTGATCCCCGAGCTGTCATTTTTGATATCATATGCAGTTTTTATGTCGTCTTCACTCTTTCCCGAAATACTGTATGTGCCAGTTCTCACAAAACCCCCGAATTTGACGTAAATACTCCTAAAGTTTTATATGTGGAATACTCTCAAAGCACCAAACATCCATAACGTGTCTTAGGAAACCCCTGAAATTGTAACCTATAACACATTTGCTACAGGGCCCACAACACAGTCTTGGCATTATCCCAAATGATGTGACAGTGCACGCAAATTCCGCAAATTTGGTGTAGAGTCACAAAAATGTGCTATTTCAGATAATTGCAAAATGTTTCACAGCATCAGAATCCGACGTAATATTTGGTTCAGCGGCCCGAAATTTGTTATAATTACAAAAAGGCTGCAAAATGATACTATATTTCATGCTAATCACATACATTTTGTGCAGTGTCCTTAAAACGAACCATTTGTGGTAACTGATACAATGCTGCACCACAGATTCCATCCTCACGTTTGTAATTGGGCTTACTTTTTTTTTTGTCAATTTGATCTTGTGCGCCTGAAATGTGTTTTTTTGTAAGCGGACTGCGTTCATAAAGCGCCTCTCTAGTCTTAGCGACTACTCAAAGAGCTTGACAACACAAGTCACAGCGTTCACCCACACACACACACATTCATACACCGGTGACAGGATAGCAAATTTATGATAATCCCAATTTTTTATGGTGTCAGAATACCACATTTGGTGAAGCAGCTGCCAAATTTGTGTTATTATTATTACAGAATTTCTCAGGTCAGGGCCCACAAACAGTTTCTTTTGCCATGACCGAAAAATATGTTTTTATGCAAACAGATCTCGTTTAAATTATTTGTGATACAAAATTTGACCAAAACGCCACAAAATTGGTGTAGAATGCAACATTTTTATTGGAAGGGCCAACGTGTTTTTGTGTTTAAAATATGTATTCATCTCGGGCTCGCACATATTGTAGTAATCCAAAATGTGTTATAAATGTTATGTTATGTTTTATAAAATCACTTTTACAGCACTTGATAACCGCAGCATTTAGGAGAACGCCCTCAAAATGGGTCGTATCACCCGGAAATTACAAAATGTCTTCCAGATGTAGCAGAATTAAATAGTTTGTCTTTCATATAATTAGCTTAAAATAGGTAATCAATGGCAAACAGGTAACAGAGAATCCAGAAACACTTTCCCCTACAATCAGGGCCCCCTCTGTGGCCGCGGTGCCCTGAGCTGCTAACCCCGGCCTCCAGATGTTTTTCATCCAGATGCTGACTCCTGCTGCTCTGATATCAGATACGAGGAGGGCGATTAAAGCTTCTCAGACTTTCAACTCTTTGTTCTGCACCCTGAAAAACATCCACCTTCGCTCCCGACCACTCAGCTGACTCCCTTCACTCTCCGCCAGGTTTGAGGTAAAGTCACTTCCTTCCATGTGTGCAGCACACAACCGCCGAGGTCGACGTTCTCTGTCCCGGCCTCGTGGGACACGAGCGTTCGATCAGCCTCCAGACAACACAGGCGCTTTTAGTCTGTTTCTGACCATTTTTTTCAGATCCCTCTTTGAAGGGAATAGTTTTGGTTGTGTTCCCTCGCATTAAAAAGGTTTCACATGCTGCACAGATGAACGTCGGCGGACTGGGGACTTTAATTTGGCGGTGCGCTCTGTGGGTGCAGACACACGTTTAATCTGCTGTGGAAAATGAGTCTGCAGACTTTGGGGAGACAGCGTGATCGCACACACACACACACACACACACACACACACACACACAGATGCTTTTACACACACACGCAGGCCACGCATGCCTGCACACACAGGGCGGACGCACACAGATGCAGGCTTGTGAGCGGGGTGTCATATGTTTATCCTGTAAGTCAGCTGTTTGATCATAATTTGTGATTAATCAGCCATGAGAGCTCTGGAATTAAGTGCAGCTTTTCATGTCAGAGTAACTGCAGCCTAATCCGTCTGGCCTTTCCCAAATGCTTTATAGTTGAGCGGAGCAGATGACAGAGCGGGGCTGCCGGCCGCTGGTGCTCTTACAGTGTCACATAACTGGGAAGTCGCAGGTTTTTAGCCCCAGTTGTCTCCTGAGCACAGTCATTTCCTGCCCCGCTCATTAAATGTGTGTCCGGGAGGGTATTTTTATTTTTTCTCATTAAGACATGATTTGAGTGAGAGAGGCATCTGCACACTCCGTTGTCCACAACAAATGTGCGAGGTGTGAAGGTTCAAAGATTTGCAGCAGGAAAAGACCAAACGGGGTCGACACTGGAAGGGAAATTACTCTGCAGAGGGGCTAAAGTCTTTAATTACTGTTTCACAGAGATAGAAAAGTTAAGAGGACTTCCTGTTTCAAGGTCTCAGTTTTGCTGTAAGAAGCCCTCATCAAGAGCAGGGAGAGGCGTCACAGCAGCTAACAGATACCAGGCCTGATAGCTGATTGGTCAGTGGCATCAATTAGGCTGATGATGTCATAGCAAAGAGCCGTTTGTGAGGCAGAACAGCTGGCCTAATATCTTGCTGCAATAGGGCTGGGCAATATATATCGATATTATATTGTTATCGTGACGTGAGTTCTATACAATCTTTTTAGATTTTGGATTTCGTTACAACGTGATACAGCCAAAGAGTTGTCTTTTCATGGTTTTCAAAGGCTGCATTACAATAAACTGAATTTACAGGACTTATTCTAACACTTGCCTCAACTCTCTCACTTATTTATTGATTTATCATAAATGTCACTGGGTTAGTAGTGTTTTTTGAAAGTACCAAAAGTCATCCCGATGTTGAGATGTTTGGTCAAACACGTTGTGACACTCGAGTTTGTCTGTTACAATTAGTTGTTTAATTGACTAAAAGATAATGAATTTCCGACTATTTGGATAATCAATGAAGAGTTTCAAACACTGGCTGGTTCCATGGAAGGATTTGCTGCTTTTTCTTTGTCACGTGTGACAGTAAATGAAGACTCTTCTGGGTTTGTGGACTGTCGGTTGGGCAAAAGAAGCTATTTGAAGACGTCACTCTGGGCTCTGGGAGGTTGTGTGGAGACATTTTTGAACATTTTGTAGACATGAACAATCAATTGCTAATGAAAGCAATCGTAAGTTGCAGCTCTACGTTTGAGAAGATTTCACAATATCTTGACATATATAATAAATCACCTGCTGCCACATAGACTAAAAATATTGCAGTATTGTTTAAAGGCCATATGAGCCATACCTGCCTGCTGCTGTGACCTTGACGATGCTGTTTTCCTCCATGCACACGGCAGCAGTGCACATGAAGCAGACGCACTAACATGTCGCCAATGTCGCTCAGCTAGGGGTGAAATATAAAATGCCATAGCTGCCTTAATCACTGCAGTCTGGTAGCCCACATTTCTTTTGTATGTGTTCTTTCTTCGAGGCAGGGCTCATTATTGTCTGTCTTTATTTCTCAAGAGGAACCCAGACAATCCACAACGATGGTGCAAAAAAAAAAAAAAGAAATACAGCTGAACATCAGATTCCTACGACATGAATCACATTTGGAGCCGTACTCGCTACAAGAAGACATGTTAAAAGTGACTTATCGGAGCAGAAGACACAGTGTTTGGGTGGGTGTGGTCACAATGTCAAAATCTGAAGTGAAATCGGTCAAAGAAATCGATTAAAAGTGTTTGTATTCTTTGGCAAAAAAACCCCCCCAAATGGCGAGCATTACTTTCCAGCCATGTGTTTCCTGTCTTTGGTTTGCAATAAATTGTTTTTTTCTACTTGGTTCCAAGATGAATCAGTTTGAGGCTACACTTGTGTATAGTCTAAGACTGTTCGGACAGATTCTTCTTCTATCCAGTGATTTTAAAGCCCCTCGACATCTGGCTCAGGGTCAAGTCACAGTTAGGGTCCAGATACTCGCTTAGAGCGACATATTGGAAACATTCTAGCATGTCCGACTTTGATTTGCTCGTGCTGTACTGCCGCCGCACGTTGCAGGTTCAACAACAACTCCATGCATGCCTGCCCGGTCGCCTTATCCTGCGTGTTTCTCTCTATGTCTGAAACAATTTGCTAATTTGCTCCCGAGTATCACTGCCATTAAAATGCCTTAAAATGCATCAGACTCACCCTGCGTGGCACCCTGGGCACACTGTTCCCTCCCCACAAATGTTTCTCCTACTGCCCCTTTGTTCCGCTCCAGAATGGAGTTGACGCGTGTGAAACCGAACGTGATACCAGGGGCCCGAGAGTTCATTATTCGCCGCTGTTCTCACGGGGCGAGTGAAAAATCACTCCTTTGTGCCTCAGAAGAAAGAGCCTTCCTCTGACCTCATGGTTGCGCAGTGTAATGTCAAAAGGCCCGAGGTTTGTGCGGTGTAGCCACACCCACTCTGTTGTGGAGCCGCCGTGGAATCCTACCAGGGTTCCCCGTCCTTGTGAGAGAGAGAGGCGAAGGGGGAAAAAACCAAAAACGGCCCCTTGTAAACAAATGTTTGGATCCCACATCGTATACCACACTAATTGGATCTTGGCTGCTCACAGGATCTTTTTTTTTTTTCTACATCCAAATAGTGCATTTTCTGCATTCTCCGTTGTACTGTCCGCTCAGACCACACTCACTCTCCAATTAGGCGCCTTCTTTTTTAACGGACACATTAAAGATTTTCTTCCAGGCCACAGTGTCTCCGCTGCCGAGCTGTGCAGAATCAGGCGAGTCTGAATTAAAGGTTTCTTGATGTCAGCTCAGCTGAGGTCTCCCCCTGCTGCCCGTCACATCCCTCAAAGAGTTGACCAGCTTCAAACACAAGTCTGAGCTCATCAAAGCCGCAGAAGAAAGTGGTTTCTTAAGTGCAGATCACGCATCCAAGGAGGCGTTCTCCGAGCTTCGAACTGAACGCTAACAGATGACACGGTGACCCAGAAGAGCCCGTCGCCTTTCAGGTGTTAATTGAAGCTGTGTGTGGTATGTTTATATGCGTGTGTGTCTGAGTGTGTATTTCTGCTTTAAATTCACCCCCTGCATGTGCACACAGATGCAAAACTCCCTACCTCATCAAGCGACCTCTGTCTGTTATTAGGACCTGGAGATATTTACTTTGATAAGATGAGTTGAAGAACATGCAGTTCGAATAGTTTCAGGTACAAATCAGCCGGATTTGTTATAAACACGCAACATTTTCCCTAAGCTAGTGCAGCAATTTTCTTTCATGGGTTATGATTTTGCAATTTTTAACGAAACACAATTTAGAGCTTAAAATACAAAATTGACTAAATAAGAGGGTGATTTCTGTTGTAGTTGCTGCGGAACAGTTTAGTAGTCTAAATTATGTCTTGAAACAGTCTCATTCGGCCTGAAGCAAGATTTTTAAGGTCAAGGTTTTTAGGTCAATAATGGACAAACCAGCCCAATCACCAGAATATATGTCGGTGTTGCACTACCTTGCAATCCATGCATATGTTGCAATTTTACCTTTATTTGCGTTCAGTGTTCAGACAACACCACGCTTATGCTCTGGTTCGGTTTTAGGCACCGGAACACTTGGTCAGGCTTCGGGAAAAGATCTTGGCTTACCTGGTTCTGTGTCTGGAAAGTGTCAAGACGTCTCTCTAAAAATATTCGGTGTTTTCATGCTTCCAAATGTTAAAGCAGCATGTTGAACTGTGGTCTCTCGCTCTTCAGCCCAACTGTCACAGCACCACCACTCCACTTCCTTCTCTGGACATGAGAGACAACCCATATACATGTAATGTGAACATGATATGACTCAGGTTGTATACATGTTGATGTCAAACCTATGGAATGAAAAAAAAAAAAAAAAGATTTTGTACTTTTGACTTTTAGAGATCTGTAACTGACAGACCAACCGGATTGACAGAGTAAATGTTGGTAATGTATGTTTCTGCAAAGCACTTTAGGACCTTTATGTCTGATATGTTGCAACTTTATTTTTCAATAAATAACAAGTTCAGTTTTAGACACAATAACCACTTGGTTAAGGTTAAGAAGAAATTATGTTTTTGGCTTGAAACACTTGCGTTTGTTGTCACAGACATGGCTGAAAATTATCTTTATGTCTTGTTAAAAATTGCCAGTTTTTGGCTGAAAATTGTCCCGACGTTGCATCAGAAATATCTGTTTTTGTTGCCACTAACACGGCTGGAAAATGTCCAAGCATCTTCTAAAGAAAATCCAGTGGTTTTACGCTTAGAAATGTTAAAACTTACACAGTGATCTCTTGCTTGGCTTGCTCTAGCTCATGTGCATGTCATCTGAATATTATATATCTTATCATGTTTATATATTGTAGAAATTTCGATAATGCTTATGAAACGTATAAATTTAACATTTCCATGGTTTGCACAAATGTAGAATGCCAACATTTTATTCCGTGACTGGACTGAACAAACCATGCAGCCTTTTCCGTCTGTCACTAACTTATTTCTAGAACAAGAATTTCTAACTTTCACACCAAACGCTGATATACCAACATGTCTTTTCGGAGATTGAGATTTTTGCAGCAGCTGCTAAAACCTTCGGCGCATTCCAACTCTGCTGACAAATCCAGACCCAACCCCGACCGCATAATGGAGTTTTCACTGCAAATCCTGGTAACTGTGTGATATACGATCGTCCGCTTTAATCACTCATAATTATGACACGGCTCGACCAAACCGGCGCTCTTATGAGGTTGATTTTGGATGCGGCTCTGATGTTCCATCCACCTCCTCCGTCTTTCCGTCCTCTCCCGCCTCCCCAGATAGCGCTGCCTTGTTAGCCAGGAATGTGGAAACGGCACATTTCTGCTATACTGAACCTTCATGGGAAAACGTAGCTTCTTCTGTGGAGGAAGAACTGTTAATGGATTAAGTGGCTGCTGCTTCCCACCCGGGGGCCAAGCCTCCACCGTACCCCAGTTTATTCAGGCTCCCCGCTCCATCTGCGCCGAGCCCTAATAGGCATGGCTAGCGTAGCTCAGCTTTAGACCCTGGTCCTCCGCCATGAACTTGGCTTTCCTGCCCCTCTTCACCCCATTCATGTCAGCAGGTCCTGGCAGTCTTGTTGGGCTTTTTGAGTGTGTTCACTTTGGACGGCGATGAAAGGAGTCGGGGGAACACGGGATCTTAAATCACTTAATGAGGGGAGACAGGCAACGCTTTTGTCCAGCTTGTTCTGGAGCTGCGTCCAGCCAAAGGCCTCTAACGGATTCTGACACCTCGCTCTGCTGCAGACCTGAGTGTGTGTGTGTGTGAGTGTTGGTGCGTCGCCAGCGCTGCTTCAGCCTGCCTGGCTTCAGCTTTGTACGATTTTCTTTTTTTTTTTTTTTTTGTCCCACATCTCAGCATTTATTTCGCATTTCCTCACCAGCTCGGCATGTTTTTTATCTGGTCTCGGAGTATTTGGTGTCTCTGGGCAGCTGGAAACATATTTGCGTGTGTGGTGAGGGTTTAAGTGGGAGGCGGAGAGAAAGCGTATGATGTGTTGGGCGGCGGTGTCGAGGACAGGGTCGCTCCCTGCGGGTGTTTGGCCTTGGCCTGCAGTTAGCGTGCACAGTCAGAGCCGGAGCACGGAGGGAAAACCCAGAGAAGGAAATAAATAAACAAGTGGCAGCGAGAGTCCTGCATCTTTGTGTTTGGTCGTTCCCTCGACCTTGAAGTCTCTGACACACGCTGCTGCCGATCCGGTGAACTAAACACACAAATATGTTAATGATGGGTGTATAAGATCATTAAACTACTTAATGAGCCCCAAAAGTACCTGAATCTGTTCTGAGTTTTATTCTCTTAAAGTTTCGCATGTTAGTTTCCACTTTTCCGTCTTGTTAATGCTGCAATCTCACCATGTTGGTGGAGCGAGAAAATGGGAAAATGACATCCCGTTATTATGACCCGGAGCGTTCACACACTATTCCGTGACTCCATTATGGTGAATAAATGGAAAAGTAGCTGAAATCAGCCATCTTGATATACTGTCAGAGGTGTGCAGCTGCTCGCTAAGAGAGCTGCAACAATTTATTACAAACTATTACATTCAATCGTCAACTGTTTCAGTTAATCAGTTCCGTTCTTAAGCAAAAACAAGTCAAAATCCTCTGATTCCAGCTTCTTAAATGTGAACAGTTTCTGGTTTCTGTCCTTTGTCTCTGGCAGTAAACTGAATGTATTTGGGTTGTGAACAAAACAAGACATCTGAGGCCGTCATCTTGGGCTTTTGGAAAACGCTGACCGCATTTTTAACCATTTTCTGACATTTTAAAGACCAAAGAACAGATTTATCTGCGATGAAAACAATCATTAGTTAAATCTAGTTAACCCAGATTGAGAGCAAAACTACATGACGGCATGTAGCTCCCTTATAATTGAAGGTAACACACATATGGCGACATATGGCACGCGTTAAAATGTCCGCCGCAGCTGTTTTCTATCTGAGCCCATGCCTTCTGCTGCACGAATACAGATCACGATGAGATGCTGCCCCGTTTTTTTTTCCGTGTCAGTGCTGCAAAAGTAAGCAGCGGTTTTATCACATCTGTGCCAGAGATTGGCACACCTCGGACACTGTACCATGACTGGGGTTGTTCCGATACTGATGCCAGAAATGGAAATGCCTCCAATACTGCCTAGAATGCTGGAATCTGCTGTATCGGAGAGTGCATAAGTCTATATGCCGATCCAATACCACATCAATTTGAGGTGGGCATGGGACGCTGCTACTTCCTAGAATCCGTACTCACCATCCATGCCCCCGTGTGCCCTTATTTTGAAAAAAATAAGTTCAATTTAAATATATTTCCGTAAGTCGAGAAAGTTGCAGTTTGGCGCTAATGTAATAAAATATAATTTAACTTAGTGAACTGCATCGTTTCACCGAGATACACGGCGCCAACACCAACATGGCCGCCGCCTCGGCACGGATGAAGTGTTAAAGGTCAAAATCGCAATAAATCTGGGCCATAGCGACAACTGCAGTTATGCGAAAGGAGAGTTATTCAGTTTGTGAGCTGCTAATATACAGGAGCAGCTCTACAAGGTCGCTCGTACGAATGTTAGCTGCGCTGTCTTACTATTGACGCACTTTCACGGTCTTGCACTTTGTTAGTTTTATAACAAACTGACAATTTTTTAGGTTGAAAAATGATCTTCTAAATCGACAAACGCCGTAGGTGTGATTCATGGCACGATTCACGCGAGATTGGAAAATCACCCGTCTCTCTCCGTTCGCTTCCATACGGATTTGTTCTGATATATGGAGGGGAGGGATTTTGCCTCTCTGTATCCATAAATGGCAGGCGACCTAACTTTCAAGCCAGCCACAACGTAGCATCCATAGAGGTTTAGTAGTATACAGCATAAAAAAAAATAAAAAAATCTTGTCTGATACATAAAGTTCAGATATCAGAATCGTTGTCAGGAAGGAAAAAAAATAAACCCAGTACATCTCTAACCTGCTTCTGCTTCTTCTGTTTGACAGTGAGCGCTGTGGGAATCAATTAGCTCACATCGATCGACACGGTGTGTGCTGCAAACGATATTTTGGCCATCTGGTTTGTTTTTCCCTTCTAACGTGGTTTTCAGCGTACGGCTGCTCGTACGCAGTCTGTATAAAATTACTCACATGCTCGTCTTTGGTTTTTTTTTTTTCTACCCCGGCTTTGATTTATGACAGTCAAAAACTGGGTTACCTCAATAACACGCTCGGTTGGAAAAGGTATTCCCCACATCCGGGGGATAATGATGCCAGCGAGCAGCTGAGCTGCAGCTCAAACTGTAAGAGAGACTGTCTGGATCAGAGTGCGGTAGCACCACTGGCGTGATAAGGATCAGGCGAGGCCTGGGCAGCCAGGGGTCAGCTTTGTAGTGGAGGCCTCCACCCTGTGACATCACAATCCAGGAAATCCCCGTTTTTTCTCCCCCCTCCGGCTCCTCACACCAGCGGCTGGCTCCTCCTCACCTCCTCGACACCCTCTGTGAGATGAGCTGCTCTCTTCCTCTGCTGCTGGTTCAGTCTGTCTGCCTCTCTCATGCGCTGCTCTTCACACTCTCCCACACTCCTCACCCGTGTTCCTTCCTCTCCCGTTCCCTCTGACATATCTTGCTCAAGGTGTGTATTAGCGCTGGGTCGGCTGCTTGGCTTTCACACTTGTACTACTCTCTCACTCTCTCTCTCCCACTCTCTCTCTCTCATTGTCTCTCGCCGTCTATCACCAGCAGCTCCCTCTTCTCTCTCGTTCTCACATGCTCGCACACACACATTTCACACATGCTCCACACACACACACACCGGCTATCTGGCAGGCCAGTGTTCAGTTACAGGACACCCTTCTCCTCTGTCCCCCACGTGTAAATGAGTTTTGTGAACTCGTCTTTATTAGAATCGCAGCTCTCCAGAGGCCGGTGTGGAGCCCCCTGGCACCCAACCAGCCTCGGTCCAACCATTAACATATCAGCTGTAAACAGTTGTCGCTGCAGAGCTGCCGTGCGCGTTTATCTGTGCATGTGTGTGTGTGTGTGTGTGCGAGGTTGCGTGTTGATGTTGGGCTCCAAAAAGCCAAGATTTATATGGCGTTCTCGATTTAGCTTCACTGCAGCCGCTTCTTGGCTGTTAGGCCTCACTGTTCTTTTCAGCTGGCTCAAGTCCGGTTTCCTTTCACAGTCCTCCACAACAAGAAGAATGCCATGAAGTTCCCATGGTAAATCACATTCACATTTACATTTGAGGCCTCATCCAGAATGCAAAGGATACTATGGGAGAGGCTGTGTTCAGGCCCACAATGGCACTGCATTAAAAAACCATAACGGCCCGAGCTGGTGTCAGAAGAGAACGGGGAGTACTGTTCGGAGGTGTATCAAACAGCAACACATGTTACTGCTGTTCAGACTCCTCCGAGGAATGGTTTTACAGCGCTGGAAAGTTACGGAAACAGTCATTTCTCCTCCCAGATACATAACAGAACTGGTTGAGGATTCAAGAGAGTTCTTTGTTTCCAACCACAGAATCAAGCTCGCAAATCAAGTCGAGAGATAAGACTACATGAAAAAATGGAAATAGGAAAAACAAAGCTGCCAGTAGATATTCAAACATCAAGACTAAAATATTTATGATGGTAAGAGACTTTTTTTTCGTATTAGTAAAATACGAGTATTTTTGTTTTGTTTTACGTTAAACTGCTCAGTGAACTACATCGCCTCGCTCAATACACGCCAACCAACGCCAACATGGCCGTCACCTCAGCAGCGAAAGTATGAACAATCCACAAAAAACGTGGACGTACCGACAGCCGCGGTGATGCGACAGGAGAGTTATTTGGTTTTGTGAGCAAGCTCATATGAAAGACCCGCGTTCAACTCCTTTGGTTTGTGGTAAACGATCAGTCACTTAGGCTTTTTTAGACACACCGTGGCTTTATCAGGTGGAAAAAAATATCTTTTAAAGTAAAATAAACATCATCTGTGTAATTCATGCCACAGTTAATGAGATTGAAAAAATAAACATTTGTCTCTTGGCGTCAACAACCGTGCATGTGTTTTCTTAAATTAGGTCCCGTGATGGTGCACAGGAAGGTGGGACTTTGCCTCTCTGCAAGGTTTTTTCAGACAATGATGCTGCTATTTTTGTGGCACAATAGTCTTGAAATGGGTGAGGTAGCAAAGGAAGCTATTTCGGTCGGAGCACATCTGTACATGTCTAGATTGATGAAGGTGATGGCCAAGAAAAGCTTGATTATATGAAATGAAGGTTGAAGTTGTAACTGTAACTTGACATTTTATAATTGGTGTAAAATTACGATTTTGGAAAAGAAAGCTTTTGATTAAAGCTTGCAATCAAATTAACACACGCAGTTTTTGACTTGAAAATGTATACTATTGTCTGGTGCTACTCTAACACATTCGATCAAGGATTTTCCCAAATGAAATCTCATCCAAGTATTTTTTTCAATTAAAATTTCAACAAAAAATCAAAATGACTTTTGTTTTAAATTCTTCATTTCAACAGTCTGTACAGACTCTTTAAATGATCATTTTTTTAAATGCAAAAAAATGGATCTCATTGATAATGACTGTGAAAACGCATTCAAATTTGTGAGCGATCTATTGTCTATTGTCTTTGCATCACAACCTACTGAAATGCACTGGTGAACAAAAAACAAGAGCAGCGAGTGCAGCTGGATTTGTGAAGGACACGGAGGCCCGGCCTCTCCGGCTCTGCTGTGCCACTGGTCTTTCCAGGATGTTTACTGCGCTAAATGACAAGTTTATGTAAAAAGGAAAGTACATACCAACCAAACCACAGTCCACCCAAGTGGTGGCTGAGGAACAAATCTCATTTCCAGACTCTGTGTCGGTGCCAAACAGCGCACTGCCAGTTCTGCCACATCTGTGCCTACTCAAAGTTTTTCTGCTGCATTCCGCTCCCGGAGATATGCAGATATGTTTTCAATCTGAGGATGTCGAGCACAGAGTCAGTAGGATTTTGTTTTTAGGGTGATTTTATCATGAGCTCTCCAATCTGCTACAGTTATAATTATTGCAGGCTCTCAAGGTTTTATGGAACAGATGTGAAAAATACTTTTTTTGCACTTTTGATTTTTCACTTTTGATTTGCGAAAGGAATAAAGAAAATAGCTTCTCCGAGCGAGTGTCATTGTGCCCAGACAAATATGGATTGGTGCTTGTGCGACCAGACTCCAAACAGACATTGTGTACTTGTGCTTCGCGGCCGCTTTGCATGGGTGTTTGAATGGGCCGCTCGATAGGCCATGAGACCATGAGAAACCCCCGACATGAAAGCCGTCGTCTGCGCACCAAGGAAATTCTGCTGACACCTAATCACAAAAAGAGGGGAGTGAAAAAAAATCAGCCGGAGCCCACGGCGATCTCGGCGGGTTATCTTGAGGGAGCGTAACCTTTGTGACATTGATAGGATTGTACACAAAAGAGGGCGCTTTGCTTGTGCGCGGCAACACACACACACACACACACACACACACACACACACACACACACACACACACACACACACACACAACTCCACTTCAACTTTTTTCTCTTTCATTAGCTTTCTTTGGGGTGTGCTTTGGAGGGCTCTGAAGCAGCAGAGGTGATGGATGTCAGGTTGCCCTCTGTCGCTGCTCTGCTCAACTCGCCTTAATGGACCTTTTAGAGGCTCGAGTGAAATTGATGGGGGAAACTAAGTCCCAAAAATAAAAAACCCCTGGCTTCTTTTCTCTCCTGCTCTTTTTCTCAGGCTCGCAACCGCACGGCGCCTTATCAACACCCAATATCTTACACGCAGTAAAACCTCCCATAAAGATCTGTTTCTCTTTACCTCACGTCGCTGGTCAGAGCTCACGTCGCTGGGAGTTGAAGTCGGGCTGGAAGGCAACCAGTGCAACCAGTCACTCCCCTTCTCTCTCACTTATTCCTCAATGTCATTCGTTTTCCCTCGTCTGACAGCCTTTTCTCAAGTCAGGCCAAACATGTGATTCCCTTTAACCGCTGCCCCGGACCAGCTGATAGCACAGAAATATCCTCGGAGGCCGGGCGGCAGTGGAGGCAGACGGAGTCACGACTGTTTATTTTATTTACTATCTATAGAAAGTGTCTATTTCTGGGGGAGGTGTAAGGCCGGCTTGATGAGGTGTTTAAATAGGGGGGGGGGGGGGTAGATGCCAAGCGTAAGGCGCTGCGATAGCCTCTCTGTATTCTTTGACAGACAGGCTTTAACTTTTCTCCATCCGGGAGAACAAAAGAATGAAGGGAACTCTGTGCGAAGTGGAAAGCAGTCCCACATGGGTGCATGTGCTGGACAGAATGCTCCAGACAGAGACGGTAACATTTGGGACAGTGTGGTGGGATGAAAGGTTGATGTTGCAACCGAGTCTCCAGAGTAAATGTTGCATTTCTTTATGTTCCGACTTTTATATGTTAACATTTTCAATTTCTTGTTGCGTGTGTCTATGGTCTGGTTAGGTTTAGGCGAACGAAAACCACTAGGTCGGGGTTAGGAAAACATCTTGTTTTGGGGTTAAAATACTCGGTCTTCGCACCACGAATCCAGCTGGCGAGGTCCCGATTACTTGTCAACAATATCCACTTCTAGTCACCACAAACACAGCTGGAAATTTTCCCAAGGTCTTCTTAAAAATATCCAGGGGTTTCGTAGCTACGAACGTCTCAAAGTGTGGTCACTGGCTTGGCAGCCCTTTTGCCAAGCTGTAACTCCATCGCCTTCCCCTGAGCCTCCAGAAATGAAACCTGAACATGATACGACACGTTTAAAAAAATCTCAGTGTGGTACGAATGATATTGACAAATTTGAAGGTATGCATGGTTTGCAGAGACATTTACTCCAGACATTTTATTCTAGTGACTAGGCTGAATGTCAATAGTAAAATAATTGATGTAGGGCTAAAACTAATGATTATTGTCATTATAGGCTATTATAGTAATTATTTTATTGATTATTTTCTCCATAAAGTCTCTTGAAATGGTAAAAAAAATGCACATTATCATCCTATAGAATGCACCATGATGCCATCAAATGTCCTGTTTTAGCTGGCAGACAGTCCGAGACTCAAAGATGTTCAATTTACGATAAGGTAGGACAAGAAAATGAAGCAAATTCTCACAATTTTGGACCGGGAACCATCAAATGTTAAGCACTTTTTGTTCAAAATAACAAGAAGAGTATTTGACATATTGTAAGAGGAAAGAATGACCCCATCAAACATCACAAAGAAAATAATAATCGCCCATTTAAAAAGACGGAGAAGGTAATACAGGGCCAGGTTACGCAAGGATTGAAAGAGTTCATAAGACATCCATTGTCCCATCATGTCTGCCTAACTCAAAGGGGAGGATATTCTGATTTCAGACATGATAGAGAGGGGTGAGACACGATATGAAGATAATGATGCACATTTTACAGACAGTCTGTCTTGGAAGGTGTTCATAGTTTCACACTGCATGAGGGAGTGAAGAGGTGCGTGTGGAAGGACAGGACACAGTTAGAGCAGACTGAATCCATCTTATCTTCATCTCTGTCCCTGTGTCAACATTTTGACTGAGAAGCTGAGTCAGATCTGACTGTCAGCCGTGAGCGTCCGAGGTCCCACCATGTGCAGCGAATCAAGCCCTAATCTCCCGTCTGCCGCCACTTAACCCGCACCGCTCAGCCTGTGGGTGTGTGTGTGTGTGTGGGTGTGTGTTGTGTTGGATGATCTGACTGAAGTGTGCTCGCTGATATCTGATTCACCTGTGGCGAATAACTGCGACACAACAAACTAGCTTGATTGGAGTCACCTGAATGTTTGCACATGAGCGTGTGTGTGTGTGTTTGTGTGTTGTGTGTGTGATGACCCTGTGTGTGTTTATCACAGTGATCAGCCTCTGGTTCAGAGATAAGAGGACAAACAGCCAGCAGGAAGTCACTCAACACACACCGCCGGAGACTAAACTCCTGTGAGCTCCCAAAAAAAGGTTAGCTGGAATTAGCTGTAAAAATGCAGTTTGACTTTCCGGAAGAATTATTATTTTATTTTTGACTTTTTCGGGAATTAGGAAGACCCTTTGATGGCCATGTGTAAGGAATAGATGCAAAATAAAGATTAAAGGAGTAGCTCAACTTTTTCGGCAAATGTGCTAATCTTCTTTGTTGCAGAGAGCGAGTGGAGATGATTGACACCACTTTTATGTCAGTATTGTAAATATGAAGCTCCAGCCAGCAGCTGTTAGCTTAGCTCATGGAGAGGAAGCCAGCTCGCCTGGCTTTGGTCATCAGTAAATCTGCCTACCAGCACCTCTAAAGCTCTCCGCTGAGCACATATCTTGTTTGTATGATCAGTACCAAAAACAAAGTGTTTTTTTAACCCTGACTTATGTGCAAGACTGTTTCTTGGCTAAGCTTTGGGTGTATTAAGGAGAATCTGGATACGGTATCACAGATGGGGCACCGTTCAGTCTAATGAAAGTTTCTCAGCGGTGCATAAAGCCAAAGAAGTTCTGGCTTCCTGGGTATAAAATGACTGCATAGCTTCATAGCCCATAGACCATGTGCACGACAGATATCCCCACGGACGGTTGGCTTCCGGTTTAGCCCGACGCTAACGCGAATGGAGATAAAGTGATATAAACATGAGGCTCTTCTAAACTATCCAAAGACCAATTGGATCAAATACTGATAGTGAATCAAATAATCTTTTTATTCTGTGCATCACGTCACGTTGTAATTACATGGTCTGATCACTATGTCGAAATAGGTCCAAAGCCTAGCGGACTTCCAAGGAGTCTCCGCTGGTTTCCTGTCAACTGGCAACCTCACGGTAATGACATGACTTCTACCTTCATGTTTAGTGATCAGACATCGAACTTATTACACTCTCTTAAAGAAAGGGGAAAAGAATACATGCCAAAATATTGAGCTGTTCCTTTTGAAATAGATCATAGAAAAATTACAGCCACTCGCAAAACAGCAAAACGATTAGATGCATTTTGTGCCTTGTGAGACCACATATGGCTTTTATTATCAAAGTATCCCAGTTTGTAATATCAGGTCTAAAACATGTTCAAGTTGTGGAAGTTTGTTGTCATGAGAATGTTGGCTTCTCAAAATGTAGGATTTGGAAGTTACAGCAAACCATAAATAATATTTTTTGCAATTGCAAACAAAGTGGAACAGTTTCCAACTTCAATCAAACTTTCATTCATATTTGAGTCATGCAGCTCTTCACAGCTCAGAAACAGTAAAATGTATTTTATTGAACAAAACAGCAGCAGTGAGTCCTCGAGGCGTCAGAGCGGCAGTGACAGGTGGAGATGCGGCTGATTGACGGCAAAACAATGATGATGCTAAATCAAGAGGCATGAGTTGGAAAACCAACATTATGGGTCCCTCGCTGCTTGTGTTATTTTGTGCCTCAGTGTCAGCGGAGGTCACTCGGTCTTGACCTGCTGACCCTCTGTTCTTCAGCGCTCCACAAAAGCCTCAGACGTCGCTCATATGATCGCTGCCGACGACGCCCCCCCCCCCCCCCCCCCACCCACCACACACACACACACACACACTCCTCCTCCTCCGTCCCTCCCTCCTCCCACTCGTCCTGCTGCCATTGTCTAAATGTCATCTGGCAAACAAAACGCCTGTTCATACAGAGCCGGAACAAAACACAGCATCCTCCATTCACACTGGGACTGTCAGACACTCCAACAAACGCTGCCACCTTCCCACAAACCCGGCTGTCTCGTTTCTTTTTTTTTATTAGCGGGGGCAGAGAACTTCTCACCCCTGATCAAAGAGGGTATCATAGCAAACATGGCAGAGATCCCGACCCTGATACCCATCCTGTGTGTGTGTGTGTGTGTGTGCGTGCGCGCGCGTGTGTGAGTGATTCGTGCAATGCAGGCAATGAAAAAGCCCATTGTGGTCGTGCAAGTGTGCCTAATTAGTGTGTACACAACTATGTCAGTCGTCCTGTGATCTCCTCTTGTTCGGCTGTTTGTGGGACCCTTTTGTGAGCCGAGTGGGAACGCTGAGGGAAATGCAGAGGATCTGTGCGTGTGTGTGTGTGTGTGTATCCCTAGTATGAGTGTTATCAGAGACACACATCAGCGTTCCTGTCTGTCTGGTTGCGGTCTCGTCTTCGTCTCACCCGCGAGCTCAGCGTCTCGGATGCCTCTTGATTTACGGCGGCGAGGCCCCGCGGCTCCAGGATCGGGTGGCACTGCTGCCCGGTGTGCCAGCCAAGGGCCAGGGGAGTCGAGTTCAGCCCGGTTGTTTACTTTATGCCCTTTAACAACTTAAAGTTAATGTCCTTATCAAGTGGTCCATGGCCATTTTTATCAGGGTAGAGTTTCCCAAAGGTACCCGAAGGTCTCTCTTGACTTTTATTCCAGAAAGCGCTGGAGTTACTCAGATAACGGTTGTATTACCCAGAAGACTTTTTGAAAATTGAATTTTTCTTATTTTTCTATGCGAGTGGGGTTAAGGATTATCTTTTCCAAGTCAGCGGTGATAAGCAAACTGTTAAAAAAGTTAGAGGAAAGTTATTTTCACGAGAATAAACTTGACATTGGGGATTAAAAATCTGTTTAGCTGTCGTTAAAAAGGGTTTTAAGAGGGATTTGTTTTCTGTTGGTACAGAGATGTGTTGACACCTTAACTGAGGGGCCCCACATATTCTGAGTATAGTGTGAAGAGAATTTGTGGGCTCTATTCATACATACATACATATTTGTACTATATGTGACCACCGCAAGAATAACCCATCTTCTTGTTAATGTAAGGGTGCAACATAGAAGACTTGACCACCTCTCCAATCCAATCCCCAATCAAATAGGAGGCAGCATTTCACCAGAGTAACTGCTAAGTGCTGCTAACTGTAGTTGGTTAGCTGAGATAGCCGTTTAGCTAGCAGTCCGTACTGGATGCTTGGAGCTGTTTTACTAGAAAGGACGCGCTACGGCTTGCTGGTTAGCAGGCTAACTTCAATAGATTTTTCCGTAAGACAACACTTAGACCTCTCTTACATCCAAATTCTTGTGTTTTCATATTCTGCTGGTAATTGAAGAAAATGGTTGAATGTTGTATAATTCATTTCTTACATATTGCACCTTTAAAGGTTAAATATAAGAGATTTTAAACAACAGCAAAACAACTATTTGCTCCGTAAAGGAGTTCTGGAATGTGGACCTGGGAATGAGACTCAACAATCAACCATCTCCAGAATCACTTACTGCCTCTTTCATTTAAAATACAAAGATAAACGTACAATGTTTTACAGTGATTACAGGTTTTATGCAGTCTTAATAAATGGAATTGTCATATTAACCTCGAGGAGCATGATGTGTTTGTTGGCGAGAGAAGAAACAACTTGAAAAGGAGAAAAAGTGATGAGGCTTTGATATGAAACTGCACAGAAGTACATGAACACCCAGGGAAACCAGGTGACAACACAGAAAAGACCTTTTCTTTTCGTGAAACTATGCGGCAAAATCCTCCGACGGCTCCCATCGTAACAAAGCTCGGTGAGTTCAAACTGCTGGAAGATTAACTTTGACTTGATCAAATGTTTTCTGTTCCCCCCTGCCCTGTTTGCGCAGATGAAAGAGCTGACTGAATGGTCTTTGTACTGGATGAGGGATAAGACTATTGTCTGGATTGGGCTTTTGTCAAAATGCCCAAGGATTTTCAGTTTACCTTGTTGGTGTAGCAGTTGCCGGGTTTCCACCGTGGAGCCAAATAGTCTGACTTAGCTCTCTTTCATCAGCTGCAGATATAAATGACTTTGTGTTTTAACCTCTTCCACTTCCACCATATTTTGAAGCAAAAATGCTTAAAATTCCATGCTCAAATTATAATGGCTGTAGCTTCTGAACCACTTTGACTATATGCATGAATGATGGCTTGCCAGAAAGGGGAAACTATAAAGTCTCTTGTGAAAGTGTCAGAAAGTTTTCAAGTATTACTGGACCAGAGCAGTGGGCCAGTAAGTGAGCCAGAAATTAAGATTTTTTGTCCGCCTGAAAATAAATTAACTAATAATAATAAAAAATGGTCAGTGTGCCTTTATCCATATAGGTAAATGACAGTATGGTCCTGTAAGCACACTATCAATGAACACCTGGTTCAAATTTGAAGAAGATAGTACAAAGTATGACCATTCTGCAGAGTTTTTTTCATGATAAGATCCAGGCGGAGATTACAATCCAAATGGACACATGATAAACAAATGGTATACTGAGACACCAAATTTTATCACACAAATTTGCAATGTTGAACTGTTCAATTATTTTTGGGTATTGCTAACCTTTTGCCAATGTGTATAACTCTGTGCAATAACCAAACAATACAGAAATACTGTATATCTGACTCCAAGTCCAGCAATTTATTCAACCAAATCATTCAGAAAACATTCAATAAAAGACATAAATAAACTATGTACAAAAATGCTTAAAATATCAACACAGTGGCGTGTGTGTGTGTGTGAGTGAGAGAGTGAGAGAGAGAGAGAGAGACTGCATGAAAAGTGGGATTTTCGTCAGTATGCGGCACTGTAGATTGTCGTGGAAGTTCAGGTTTACGACTGCAAACGGCAATAGAGACAGTAAATATACAGGACATTCAATATAATACGATGATGAACTCACTCGTCAATTTCCGGATCGATCCCGTGTTGAAAAAGTTCTTCCTCCTCTGAGATATAATCCTCATCGCTGTCAGATGAATCTTCAAATATCTTTTGTAAAACTTCTTCTCTCGAGAAACGTTTTCTATTGTCTTTTGCCATTGTGACGTTCGACAACACCGCGGTGGTTTCGCGCTCTTACATACTCTTCTTCTTCTTCTTCTTCTTCTTCTTCTTGTACACATTTACGATTATTCACACGGTCCTCCATTATAATAATATCAACGCATACAGCCCCGGAAGCTGGCAACATAAACATCCGTGTCTTCCTGTAATTTTAAAATAAAACCGAGGGACCGTCTCACTCGGTTGAAACGAAGAAAGAGAGAGAGAAAAAAAGCGATTTATAACGACGATTACGCATTTGGACTGTGGATATTTCATATATTCTTGTACAAAATAAATAAGAAATAAAATAAATAGATGCTTAATTTAAAAAAAAATAACCTAATGAAGCTACTGATACCAAAAACGTCATGTTTAGTGTTGTAGTAAACCTTTAAGTTCACTTGCAAACAGAATGCCTAACATAGGAGAGGAAAATCATTATTTCCAACACAAAGAGGCTCCAGACAGGAAGAGTGCATCACACCGCTTTGCATTTTGTCGTTACGTCGCCAGACAACTTGAATGATTACACGTTCAGACTATCACACGTTGGTGTGTGGGACTTTAATTGCAGCAAAGAGTCTGAATTCTTTGAAAAGCGCCGTCATCTTCATTATCTGTTTGTGATATCTGTAATCTGTGTGATTGAGATTTTACAGTTGATGGAAATCTTGTTTTTGATAGAAACCTTTCATCAGAATAAAGCATGCGTCTGATCTCCTGTAAACACTTTGAGATAGATACGCCCTGTTGAAGCCCCCCCGCTGCCCTGCTTCAGTATTAAAAAAAAAAAAGTCTCAGAAGGAGTATGGTGTTGTTGCTGGAGACAAAGCCACAAGGTGATAACGCAGAGGTGTGTTATCAGTCTTTGATGCTTTGGCATGACTGGGAGTGTGTGTGAGTGAGTGTGTGTCCTGCTTTATCAGCGCACAGAGATGTAAGGGGGCCTGACCTTATCATGGCGTCTCTGCCTCCTCCTGCATCCCGCCCTCCCCTCCTGCTCTTGAGATCGTCAATACAAACACAAACACACACACACACACACACACACACACACACACACACGAACGAAGCAGATCAGAGGAAATGCTCCGAAACAGTTCAATACATCCGTCAGTGGCTCTCTTTGAAAGCGCGGGGTTCCTGTCAGTGTGTGGTGACCTGGACAGACAGCTGATATCGATGAATTGCTGGATGCCAATGTGATTGTCCCACCACTGACCTGTGTGTCGTTAGAGTCTCGTGGTGCTGTGACCTGCACAGGAAGTGCAATGAGTTGAGGGTGTGAGGATCGGGCAATATCACGTCTGTTTCTGAAAATCACGACCTGGTTACTCGTGATAATGCACAGACCTTGTTGTTAGCAGTTTCATGTAGGAACTATATTTTTTTCCGTCCACGAGTAGATGCGTTTTTGGGTTGTAATTTCTGCAAAGAGACATTGCCGTTGAGTATTTTCTTTTGCCGTTTTGAGCACCACAAGCCGGGTGCCGTCGCGACATAAAGGAATCATCCACCTTGGATGTGACTCACCGTCGGTAAAGTGCTCAAAGCATTCAACAAGCCCCATTTGTTGTATCACAGTGGATGGCGGATGGTTCGCGCATTGATGTCCTCGGTGTGTTTATCGTCAGACAGGAATCTTAAGTGTGTATCTCAGGCACAGTGGCGCTTTCCGTCGAGCTTCACTCGGTGGGGTTTTATTGACGTCTGCGTTAGTTTCATCATGCTTCTCAGAAATGGTGACGTGTTTGATCCACCTTTCTTTCTTCCTCTCACGTCACACCTCGTGAAAAAGTTTTTTCGCTGATGACCTGAAATCAGCTCACGAGCAGAACGTGGGAGTCAATCATCCGGATGAGGAGCGTCGCTATACGAGTGTAAAAAGTATTGGCTCATCCCGGTGCATCGTTACATTCACGGCATCGCCTTTCTTCTCTTTCATCCCTGACACACAGAAACAAAGACTAGTCAATAGACTAGACTTTTTTGATAAAAAGTTACATGTTTAACTGTTCCTCACTGATCCAGCTCAGCTACTTTTTACCACTTGCATTTGTGAAGCTGTTATAAAGATTTCAGAAACATCAAATCCAACTGAATCACACTGAGTATGATGTTTCATGTAATATTTGCTGATTTTAAATCAAATCACTGTTGAGTTAAATGGTTGCACAGAATAATAGCAGCTACATGCTCACTGTGCAAACGAATTTCTGCCTAATGATATTAAATACATCAGATGTACAGAAGTCAGAGTGGGAGCACACGTTGTCAGAGCTAGCTTTCCCTCTCTTAAACCTTTTTTAAATCTACATCTGATCTTGTCATCGCTCGCCCTTGATGTGTTGCCTGTGTCCTTCCAGCACATGTCTTTGGTATGAATCTTTTTGCCATTACTTGGGGATTTTTGAGGTCTAGCTTCCCAAAGCTGGAAGCCCGCTGGAGCGTTTGATTTAAGACCGTTATTTTCGCCCAACACTTTTCCACCCGAGGAGAAGGAGAAGGCCTTAATTTACGTCCTGCTTTTTAACTGTGCGACTGTGCGGTCACAACCCTCATCTGTTTTGAAGCACGGAGGGGAAGTCGTTCTGTAACCCCTGTGCACGTGTGACTCGTTAGCAAACATGGCTATTAGCCACAGTTAATCCCTTTCTGTCTCTTCGCTGAAGGCCTACGGGGAGACACATAAATATCCTGAGTGGAAAACTAAAAGCGAGGACACGTGACGCCGGTCGCTTCCTGACCACCAGCTGCCCAGCTAAGCACTTTTTGGTCATGACAAACTCCTTGACATGCCTCACGGGCGCTGACATTGCGTTGCCGTGGAGAAAAGGGACGTTCCCGGGTGTCACTCGGTCTTGATGAGGCTGAGATTTACCACGACCTGACCTAGGGAAGGCCATCATGGGGTGTCTGGAATTATCCCAGGTTGACTCCTCCAGGGAGCGACGGTTAGAGGTCAGGGTGAGGGATGCAGATTTATATAGCCGGAGCTACATGCTGCACATGCTCTTTCTCCATTTAGCTAATGGGCCTGCTGTCATAATAACCATGCTTTCAGGGCAGAAGAGTTATTGCCTCATTGTCTTCCTGCTGAAGTTGTTTGTGTGTTCCTTCTTGGAAAGCCGTGGGAGCTGCAGGTCTGCTGCTTATGTAAGCTGCGGATTCAGTGTCACATCATGTGGTTTGACTCCTGCAACAGCCAGCGTCCATGCATATGTTAAAAGGTGAAGTAAACCTATCCTGACAGTGTTACCCACTGGTTCTGTTTGGTTTTGAAGCCTCAAGTTTGGCTACAGGGCCATCGCCATCTTGTTTTCTTGGAGCATAAAGTGACTATATTGGGACAAGGGGGTTGAGCTGATTCTGGTTGGATCTGACTGAGAACCCCCAATTCAACTGTGGAAGCAACTTGTTAATCACAAGCTAGCCCCACCCTCAAGCATACCCTTATTTAGTGTGCATTTTTCTCTGGTGGTTAACGGTCATTAGACCATATTTACGCGGGGGCCATTTCCTCTGATGCTAAGTGCGGGAGGCTCAAATGTCGTTTTTCAACATTGCATGTTGTATAAATTGACAAATAATTATTATTTCACTACTTCCTGGTTGACCAGCGACTGAAAAGACAATGGATGGTAAAAATCCTGAGGGATCTCAAGCCGTGTTCCAAACAACGTATTTGACAACCCTGGCTAGCCGTAGATAACAGCTAATATTAGCATTCAACCATTTCCTAGCTTACATTTAGTTTGTACTAAGATAAAAAAAAAAAGGTGCACATTGATTGAAAGATTGCACACATACATCTTGGACACATTTATTTGAGCCTGGAGTAAAGTGCTTTAGATCTGAGCAAGCTTTCGAGCGGAGAAGGAGCTATGTCTACATTGCATAAAGTCAGTGATGTCCTTTGCCAAGATGCTGAAGACACAGAGCCGTCTAACTGCCTGTAATAAAATCCTCAGGTTAAAATAATATGTATGTACAAGGGAAATGCAAACGAGAATTTATAATACATCACTAAAAACAGTCAAAGTCCAACCATCTTTCCTGGCTTGGCTCAACTAGCATCTGTATTACAGATGTATTATTCTCCTAGCGCCTTTGTTTTCTGAATCTTCCAGCTCAAACATGTTCCTTTGCTTTTCTGTTCATATTCAAAAAAAAAAAGCATATCTACATGTGTACTGCATAGAAAAGATAAAAATGACACACCTGTCGTTTTAATCGAGAAAAAGCAAAACAAAAAACAATTTTGTTGGCATCTAAAAACTGCAGCTCCCATAAGGCTTTCACAACATGCCAGTAGCCACGGGGCAGCACGCAGCAGCCTTGTCACCTTGCGTTGCATCACTCGACGCCCATGGCACACACCAGATGCGTCATGCAGACAGAAGTAGTCACGGTACGGCAGCGCGTACCCAGTGTGATTAACCAGTTGTTCGTCTAGATCGCCAACGTCTGCAGGGAGTGACATTGGCACATGACAGGCCAGTATGACAGGAGGGTGAGTGGGCTCACATGGAAAACAACAGTGTCGTGATTCATGCCATAACGCTGCTGGTGGGCTGTTACGGCACGGGTTATAATGTGGATGAATGCTCACAATATAATTTGTTTTTGTTGTTATAGTTCATATTTTACTGTACTTCAAGCTGGAAAAAAACATGGCAGCTCTTCCCAGATACATGAACTGGACATGAGTCACCACGAACATGTGAAATGTGATCTTTTGTTACAGCGGATTTCATGAAATCAGAAAATCAAAATAGAATTCAGGAACCAGTATAGAAGTCAAGGCATCAGTACCAGTAGCAGCATTTATTTTTAAAGATACCCCCTGCCCTGTGTATGAGTACTGGAACCCACAACTTCAGAGTTTTACAGTAAACCTCGATATGCAACTATCCAGGAAATGGATACGCCCCATAAATGGACCGTGTAACAACAATACCGTGTTAAAAATTCATTACTCTTTAATATGGCGACACATGTCGGTACACAGACGGTCCGTGTCCGAGCCGGGCGCACATGCAGTCCGACAGCCAGGTCTACACAGAGAACATCTGTGTCACATTCCTCTCCCATTCACACCAGTGTAAAGAGAGCAGCGTGGTAGCCTCCAGCTAACCCTGAACACTGCGGATTAGCAACGCCACGCTGGCTGGCGGCACAATGCACGGTGTTGAGAGGAGCTAACAGGCCGTGCGCCGGTTCTATGTAGTAGGTGTGCCAGGATCACACACACTCACACACACACCACACACACACACACACACACACACACACACACACACACACACGTATTCATACATTCCTCATGTGCACCTTTAGATTCATCATAGGCTCATCAGAAAACCCACACATACAGGCCAGATGGGTGGTTATAGATCAGCGCGGGCCATGAGCCAGCAAGCAGCACGGTCATTAGAGAGAAGAGGGTGAGGAGAGAAGACGAGAGAGGAAGGAGGAAGTAAAACTGCGAGGGGAAACCTAAACCTCCTGGGAGCCCTTCGTCTCTCCGGCTCTGTGTATCACATTAGGAGGAACATAAAACTTTATATTGTCTTAGATGAGATTTTAACTTTGTTTTAGACCGGGTCTCGGCCCAGAATTAATGCTGGCCTCTGGACAAGCATCGAGCTGGATGTGCCACTAAAAATCCACTGAGACCGATGCTAATTAAATTCTTTCAGGCAGTGTGACATCTCAGGTGCAGACTGCTAAATGCTGAGGGATGCTGGAGTGAATGCAGGTTTTCTGCCAACACCTATTTCATCTGCAGGAGGAACGGATAGTATTGAGCCTCAGTACGGTTTCTGGTACTGGAAAAGCACGAGTGCAAAAAGCTGGCTTGGAATCAGATTCTTAATCTTGTTTGTAGGATTTGGGTTTATCGGGGTTTGCATTTATCAAATCTAGTATCAAATTCCACTTATTGAATCCAAATCCTCTTATCAAATCAAATTAGGTTTAGCGTTGAGCGTTCGGAAGGAAGTATTAATAACTTTAACTTCATTATCTGTTATCGGGTTTTGTCGGTTGAGAAGGCAGGAACATGTGTAGTTCTGAGTCATAATGAAATGTTCACATCCCGTCAATACGAGCTGGAAATAAGAAGATAGAGGAGAAGACCAACACGTGAAATGCTACGGCAGCTGCAGTTAGCATCAGTTAGCAGTTATTCTGGTGATACGCTGCCCCCTATTTGTTTTCAGGAAGAATTTGACAGCTGGACATTTGTTACATATTGCACCTTTATGAGCCATCTTAGAATATTGATATGATATGCTTGAAAGTTTAAGTGTAATTTTCTGTTAAAGTTCATGTGATGTGTTCTGCTTTATCACGGCTATAGTGAAGAGTCTGTTGGTCTTGCTGAACTCGTCCGTGACGCTAGCTAAAAGCCGTTTCACACCAAGTGCGAATTACCGTGCGGATTATTCGCACGGAAATGTATAAAAAATGATTTCATGGGTTATAATGGGAGCTTGCACACCAGGGCGGAACTTTCGTGCGGCAAAAAAAATCTCCGGAACCACTTTGTCGTCTGCGGAATTCCGTCTGCGAAACTCCACGCTTGACCAATGAAATCGTTTGCTTTGTAGACGGGAAGTGACATCATACAAAGCAAATGATTTATCTGATAAAATGAGCTAAAGTTTAATCATTCTGGTGTCCCAGCTAGAGCTTATCGGGCCCAAAAAATCAAGCCCGACCCGACTCGAGCCCGTTGTGTCCGAGTCTGGCCCGGCCGACACATTAACTGTAATTATCAGCCCGAGCCCGATTTAAACCCGACATTTTTTTTAATACTTGGGCTGTTATAAACGACGTTCTCAACTACAATTCGCGTTACTCTAATCTGACCACTTTTTGCAGTAACGAGTGGTCTAACGCGTTAATATTTCACACCAGTAATCAGATTAAAGTTGCACTGTGCGTTACTATTATTTTTGTCATTTTCCTCAGTAAAAATATACACTTTTGCTTTCTTCTTGTGTCTCAGGGAGTGACGTCACGTGTGCGACAAGTCAGGTTTTCAGCATGAGGAAAACTCACGTGTACACCAAGCAGCGACACAAACGTAAACAACAATGGAGGGAGGAGAGAGATGTGTGTTTTCTAGCCGGAAATGCAGTCATTACTTTGAGTTATTAGCCGGCTCTGTGGGTGCTGAAGAGCTTGAACACTCCTGTCAGATAATGAACCGCGACTTTTTTTCGTTAGGTGCGAAATTAGGACACAAGAATGCGAACATTTCGCATCGGACTCAGTGTGCATGCTTTACATGCGGAACATTGCTGCACGGATATTCCGCAAATCCGTGCCGCATTTTCGTATCGCACCGGTGTGAAACGGCTTTAACTCGGCCCCTAGACAAAGTAACATGTAAGCCATTATGGTATTTCAGTTAATTAGCTGCTTCAGATGTGAACTGCTCCCGGCAATCTAACTGAGAAAAAGTGTTGCCGGGTGATATGTTGAAAGAATGTTCACTTCATCCTATAAGCATTAACATTGGTCCGCTTAAACAGCTTGGTGCCCCGAACATTTTCAGAAACAGAGCCGTTGCAAAACACCACATGGCAACCAATGTAGCCATTTGACTTTCGGCCATCACCAAATTGTCTACGCTGTATATCTTTCTTAGTTTGAAAAGTAAAATGGTGGCCATGCACGTCATGGGCTTGGATCTGACAATTAAAATCTTGCCATCTCCAACACTGTGTTGGAGATGGCGCCCCCATTTATTCCTATGAATGCTACTTAGGGGTGTTTTAAGCCAAAAAAGTTTGACTTCCCAGGTATAGAAATACCTGTGCTGTGGGCCCATGAAGCGTGCACACTAGAGACTTCCGCTGACTGAGCCGGCTAACTTCCGGTTCAGTGCCTGTATGACTTGAATAGAGATAAAATGGTTTAATCTTACAGCTTTTCTAGACTTTCCAAATGTCATTGGTCTAGATGGCTCAAATTATGATAGTCAAACGGGCTTGCAGCGCTAAAATAAAGTATTCACTGTTTTACAGATGCTGCTTTCACAATGCTAGCTTACAGGAAAAAGTATTTTTGTGGCCCAGTGCATCACGTGATGTTTTGTTATTAGCCTGACACTCTTCCTGGGGGACCACGAGGTATTTTAACAATGGCACCATTTCTGAACATGCCCATCGTCTTCCGATCCATACAGGTTCTCAGGTGTTGCATCAGGATTAGAATCAGAACATTTGCAACGATATCGTTCCTGCAACAGATGACAGTGTGAATTTAGTGCTTCAATTTATTTTTCATGCGCGTGTGTGTTTCTGTGTGTGTATGTGGAGTGTTTATTTAGGTAGTAAATCCCCAGCAGCAGGCAATATGGCTGTGTGTCAGGACTTACTCATCGGTGTTTGGGGAAGGGATTATGAGGGATGAGAGACCTACATCCACACAAAACAGGATGAAGGGGAGAGCACGGAGAGAAGGAGTCCATTTACAAACAGCGGGCGGCTTCTCCTCCCGTCTCCTCTCCTCTTTTGTTCTCCTGCACCTTTTAGCGAGCGCTTTTCATCCCGTGTTCCTCACCGTACCATGCGTGTATACGTTTTTTTTATTATTTTTTTTTTGCATCGGTGGCTCCGCTGGGAACTGAGCGCCAGCCCCCCTGTCACCGCCACCACCCTGGCGGAGGCGGTGCCATGCTCTGCCAGTCGAGCTGTGCAGGACCACACACTTCTTTCCTCCTCATTAGTCCCTCTCCGCAGCCAGTTCTGTAAATTATTAGTAGTAACGTCCTGCACTCTGCGACAGCTGCCTTGGTCACGCCTGCACCACATGTCTTATGTGTGTGTGTGTGTGTGTGTGTGTGTGTGTGGACTGTACACACTGTGGACGGCTCCTGTTCGGTGAAAAACTTTCATCTGACGATTCAGTTTTCCAAACTTTTAGACTCAAAGAAAACTTTCAGCATCTTGTTGATTACTAATATGATGGGTAAATAACATACAGGACAATATATTTAAAGCAGAGCATTACTAAATGTTGATGTTCAATGTGAACGCACGACTCTGCAGTTGCTTTTAAGTCATGTGATGTCACCTTTCAGTGACGGCAGTCATTTGTTGCAGTTAGAAAGCTCCGACAGAGCTAGTAAGTGAGCCTGGAGTAAAGATTATTTTGTCACACCACACAGAATGAACATGCGACTTACAGAATAAATATGTTGTCCACCAGCAGAATTATTTTCCTGACATGAAATCAATTGCATGGGATGTACGATACTATGACCACCATCAAAGTCCTGTCAGTGGCGTGTGATAATGTGTGTGACGGGTGGACTAAAAGACACACATACCGGACAGCAAGGTATGGAAAACGAAAGGCATGTTCATTTTTCCCCCCTCATCTTCTCCTCCATCACCCTGTCGCAGGTCCTCCACAGCTCACCCCGAGCTGTCAGGCCTAAATCAGGGGAACAGATGAGAAACAAATGGGTTTTGTCTGGCACACATGAGGGAGGGAGATACGCTTATCAGGGCTTCAGCGGTGGGCTTTGCCCAACGTGCCGCAGCTGTGACTTCGACTTTCTCCCTTCCTCCTCTTTCTCTCTACCTGCCATTTTATCTGAGGAATGTGGGAATGCAGTGAGGTCAGGGATGGAGGGACACAGAAAGAGGGATGTGGGGAGGGGAAGGATAAAGGGGAGAGGGTGGAGTCCCTGGGTGCTGACAGGCCGGCTCTCCAGGCCGACACCTTCTCCTGAGCCCGGGAGGATTAGAGCCTCAGTGAAGGGCCGGGATGATTCGCACCCTCCCGGCCACCCATCATCCCTCACTCATCCTCACTCCTCTTCTGCCCCTAAATCAGCCACTTTCTTACTCTTAGAGGTACAGTAGGATGTTTTTTTTCGCAGCTGTCACACCAATAAAAAAAACCTTGTGCCTGGCATTCTGGCGATTTTCTGGCTGACTGGAAACGGAAGTGTGAGCTTCATGGCTTAAATTAAAGACGGTTCAGCAAGTCTCCTGCCCTCTGGGGTGACCTAAAAATGTCCATAATGGGTTCTAGAAAATAAGAATACAGAACAAAAGGTTGTTTGATTGTGAAAGACAACACAAATTGATGTGAATAGAACAACCGATAAAGTTAATTTGATCAAATCTTCGTCGTTGACATTGAGAAATAGCACCAGATCAGAGATGGGCCTCAGGAACGGTAGTCTGGGTCTAGGTCTAGGCCGAAGCTGTAAATCTGGATAGACTGCACTCACAGCAGAATTAGACAAAACAGGCAAGCTGCTTTAATTATTTTTCATCTACGATCGTTACATGATAGCAAAGCCCACGTACAGAATCATAGTTGAGAAGCTGAGCAACAGTTTGATGAAGAAATATTTGTCATCATGTCATTTCATGTCAACTATCACCAGATCTATTGCTCATGTTTAAGAAATTTGCTCAAAATCTGCATAGTATCTGATCGTGAGACTCAATTTTATGACAAGAGGTTGTAAAACTAAGCATAAGATTCAGTGGTACACATGCGTTCCACTTACTAGCTTTTCCTGAGCTTTAAGTTTTGGACTGGATGTCGATAAAAACAAGACATTTTAAGTTGTCGCCTCAGTCACGAGATGGGCAGTATTGTTGCATTTTATAGACAACATGTAATGTGTAAAAGTCATCCACACATTAATCAGTAATGACAGAACTGATACTGTTGGGGCGATTCAAAACAGTTTAATCAAATGGCGCAATGTTGTTGCATCGTGAAGTCAATGAAACGGTGAAGAAAAGCAGCTTCATGCTCCAGCAGCATTTAAAAACAACTCCAAACTCGGAATCCGACACACAGTTTGTGTTCGTCCGCAGTGTCAGAGCAACCTTGGGACAAACACTGACGCTGTGTGCCTAGAAATCCACTCGGGGCCATTTAGAAACTCATCGACTGTAATATCATCCTATTGTGCAGCGTTCACTGTCAACACCATCCACTTAATGCGGCCACAGATGCGCATATCGGCCGTCCAAATTGGCACCAAATCTGCGACATGTCGTTTGTGGGCCGGTCCCGCTGACCGCAGGGCCACCCCGACGCTCTCATCCATTTACGGCGACACAGTGAGTGCTTCAGTCATGACGAGGGGCCCAGAGGCAGAGCTGGCAGAGTGTTTGTGAGAGTAGGTTAGTGAGTGATTGAACGCAGCCCGCTGTGATGTGTGTGTCAGAAGCGGAGAATGGTGTCAAATATTGGGTGATGTGCATGCTGACTGATTCCGCTGAAAGAAGCCTCATTTGTGACGTGCAAGCTTTCGGTGTGTGTGAGCGTGCAAGTGCCTCAGAATGTGTGTGTGTGTGTGTGTGTGTGTGTGTGTGTGTGTGTGTGTGTGTGTGTGTGCGTGTGTGTGCCTTTGTATGCATACATCTGTGAACTTCATTGCAGTGTTAATGAGAAGCAGAACAGCCTGGAGGTGTGTGTGCGTGTGCGTACGAGTATGAGCTCTCATCTCCGGTGTCAGATCATCGCCTCAAAGAGGGGAAGCAGAGAGGTGAATATTTATGCCAAACACGGGAAATTCCTCTTCATGAAGACAAATACAGGATGAGATGATGCCGGGAAGAAATTCAGAATTAAAGTCAGTGTCAGAGTTTCATTAGCAGTTATTAAGATGTACAGTTTTTTTTTTTTCCGTTTCAGTCACCATCTTCCATCTTTTCTGACCCGTGTTACATTCGAGAACAAGGATTTTATGGCTAAAGCGTCAATTAATCACCAGAAAACATTAAATAGGCAAGAATCTGTCTTAATGGCGCTGCCACAGGGTCCCTCTGACAACAGTTTATACTGGAGCATATGGTAAAATATAAACAGAAGTGTGCATACGATATACAAAGACATGACAAGACATAGTGTACCTTGTAGAGTAGACTATACATACACTGCCACGTGTAAATATTCAATATTCAGTAACAGAGTGGATTTTGTGCTTATTACAGACTGTATAAACATTAAAGTTGACAAGTGTTTGCGCCCACAAACCACCAAAAGTCAATTATCTCTGCTCCTTTGTCTATTACATCCCATAATGTCTCTCCTCCCTCCCTCTGTTCTCCTCTTGAGTGATGAAGCCAAGTGAGCACAGCTGCTTTGTGACCCTTCAGAAGGGTCTCTGCCTCCTCCTGGAAGCTCCCAAACCCTCCGCGCTCCTTCCTCTGCTCGCACCTCCAATCAGCCGGGTAAACCGTGTAAGCGCGAGCGGCACTTGGACACGGAGGCAGACACTAGTGTGCAGGTGCTGGGATTTTGACTTCAAGAGGAAGTTGACTCTCCTAAATGCAGCAGAAAACAATGGCGTACGGAAAAAACTGATGTTTGGTATCGGCGCCGGTGCATCGCCCAAGATTCACTGCAGACTTGTTTGATACCGTAGTTTGGGAAAGCGTTTTAAAATTATCTTTTTCAAAACCAAGCCAGAGGAGACCGAGATCTCTCTGCCTGATAGGTGAAAAGGTCAGAAAGGTCATTTACATTCCCCTCATGTGCTGTCTGTCTGAAACCTGCTTCACATCTGCTGCTGCGCTGAAAAGAGCAATGCTGTTCCGACCAATTAAGACCCCCCAGCGCACGCATCACCATCGCCACAGCCGCCGGCACTGACCGCTGAGCGTCCGTCTGTCTGGCTTTGGCTTTGTCTACCCAGATATCAGTCATGTTGAACTTTTATTAAACCTGAATGGATACATTTTTAATAATGGCACATTTGCTCGAATACCCGGGTCAAACCCTGAATTTACCGAATTGTCTGTAATGTCATTGTAAAGCAAACTTAAATTGACTCCTAAAATGACATGACTGCTGCAGAGTACTAGCAACAGGTGTACTTAGACAGAAACATGGTTAACTTTGCAGCACAGTTTCAGTTTGGTTAGGTTTTGGCACAAAAACTACTTGGTTAGGGTTAGGAAAAGATCATGGTTAGGGTCAAAATAAGTACGTTTGTTGCATCATCAAGTTACATTTGATTGTTGCATATGTTTTGGTTTCATATGGGTCTCTTATAGTGGCCTCCTTGGTGAAAGGCCTGTGTTTGTTTTTCCCAACACGTTACGTACTGAAGTGAAGTCATCTTATGTTCGTAATGTAAGTTTGTGAGGCAACGCTGGGACACTTGGTTGAAAGTCTCCAAACATTGTTGTTCTTTATACCACCTCACCTGACTTCCTCCTTTTCCCCTGACATAATTACAACAACCGCAAGAGGTCAACAACACACATGGCCATGTGTTTGGAGCGAACAACCCGCTTTACTGCAATATTATTTTGCTGCTAAGGGTGAACCTTTCTACAAAACATTATTCGTTACAGGCACGGGCATTTTCCGACAGTGGTGCCCCCTAGTGGTAGTGTCAAATGATACACAAATCTATCTTGTTTTCTGCGTATTTTCCTTTTTTTATGATTTGAAAGCTTTTATGATCTTAAAATCTTCTGTTTAAAGTAAAAATATATTTCATGGAATGTTTTATTTCACATTCATTTTTAACTGAAAACCTCCCACAGAAAATGTTTTAGTCGCTACAATTAAAAGGCTAATTTAAATCCACATAAAAAAAAAAAATCTAACATCAAATATAGTATAGGACTTGACTAACTGTACTCAGTTACTTTCCACCTCCATCGTCAGACGGGGCACAGCTCCGGCTCTTGTCACCTGACGCCATCCGCATGCTAACACGCCCGTGAGAGGCTCTTCAGGCTGGCCGGCACAGACCGCAGGGCCCCGCTGCACCGCCCGGTGACAAGTGCAGAGGGACGAGAGCCAGAAGGCACACAGGAATGCTGCAGACACCCTCCTAATGCGAGTGTGTGTGTGTGTGTCTCCCTCATTCCCTGCACAGGTTAAGAATGGAAGAATTCATCTGACTAGCTCGTTGAATGCACTACATGTTGTTTTCTCATTTTGTTTGCCTCTGGCTAACCCGCGTCTCTTAGAGATTTCTCAACCAGCCTGCTCACAAGAGGCCTCTCGCTTCCTTTTAATGCAGCGACAGCTCCCCTGTTGCCTATTCCTCCTTGAGTATCTTAATTATTATTTGATATGGATAGATTTTACAACCTTAGCGTTACCTTAGTACATTTCAAAAAAGACTTTGAAATAAGAAGTTTTCAAAGGCAAATAATGAAGAGAGAAGCAAATGAAGTGTAAGATAGAAGGCTTCCTTGCGGCGTGGCTTTGAATAACAATGACACTATGATTATATGAACACCTTCCAACCAATCAGAAACAATGTAGTCATTAAAGGCTAATTTAAATGACATTTCCATCTCTATTACTTATTATATGAATGAGCTGTCAAGCTTCATTAAAAGACCTGCGTTCTATTTTTTCTGGAGGTCTGAGCCTGTGTGTGTACGTGTGTGTGTGTGTGTGTGTGTGCTGTCACTCCTGACCTGAGCTTAATCATTTGAGGGATTATGGGGATTTGAGTCTTTACCTGCCGTGAGAAAAAGGCGACCTAATCAGCGTGTCTGCCTGGGATGGCTGTGGCCTCGGCTTCAGCGTTCGACCGTCTCACGTTTTATGAAACCTAACAGGTCCGGACATGTCACACACTCATGTATACACAACCACACAGTCAGGCGGGGACACGCTGTTTATCAACTGTGTTTCCTGCGACCTCATACCACCCCAGGAACACACACACACACACACTCACACACACACAAATACCCACCCACTCAAACACAGAGAGTGGCCGGTAAAGCCACCTGTGTGTATAATGGTCAGGACGAAGCAGTTTGCTTTACCTGACTGATGATCGCTCAGGCTGTCAGAGCAGCAGAAAGGCTTTGTTGAGGTGGATTAGCCGCCTGCAGGGTAGGGCTCGGGTTACTCTCTGGGTTAGGCTCAGCTCGCGCCTAATGACAGAGGAAAAGGTGCACTCCGTGACCTGTAGGTGTTAAACTGGGACCTCTTCTCGACTGCGATGACCTGGCTTCTGCGATCGGACAGGTTGAATGTGCGACGTGACATCTCAACTCTCGCCACATAACTGATTCGCCATGTGACTGACCACAAGCAACGGCAGCAGTAGCGCCGAAAGTCGATGTGAATGCGGCGAGTTTTCGTTCCTGTGTGACACTCGGCTCCAGGAAAAACAGTAGTTTATATCGATGTAAGCATAAATATAAAGAGGTTCATTTAAACTCCAGGTCTGCTGCCTCTCGGTCGATTACTCAACTAATTGGTCATTAGGATCTTCACTCGACCAAGAAAGCTTAACACAATTAGTCTTTTTTTATGGTCTTTTTATGTGGAATGAGCTATCAGTCAATAGTCATTACAGGAAAACTAGATTTTAAGGGATTCATCTGTGAATGGCTCCAGTGGTCCTGAAGTTCCTTAGAATTTACTGAAGAGAAACTGGTATGTTGCTGTTACTTATTCCAGAAAACACAGTGTAATGTGGCACCGCTTGTAAGGAACACTGAGACAGTGTTCATGTGGTACGAGTCAAGCAATGAAGTTTTAAGTCATTATTTATTTTATTTGCTATCATAAAGGAGACCTTGTCAGACCTACCGGATGTTGACTGTTGGTTTGACCCTGCCACTGGCTGACTGTTTCAGTTTTCTTCTGCTATCTGTGTGTTACCGTTTTCAATATGTCTGTCTCTACCGCAAACAACAACAGCCTCTGAGCTAAACACCTACACTCTGTAAATGGCAGTTCACCCTAACCCTAACTAGGTTCATCACAGTAAAGAAGCTGATAACAGAGTAAAGGATGCAATCCTAACTGTAGTCAAATACACTGAAGTAGATAAGCAAAAATCAATCAGATTATTCTAAAGTGAAGTCTCCCAAAGTAGAAGAACACATAAATCTTATTAATGTTGCAGTGTGCAGCAGAGTGGATGGTGGGTATGGTTAACCTGGCCATTCTTCCAGACTTGTTTGACTCTTTTACAAGACTCTCTTACAAAAAGAGTAAAGCAAACCAGTAGATGTGATGAACGACAGAGTTCAGGATGATTAACAGTAAACTGTATGCGAGCCACGGCTAAGAAATGTGTATTTACATCCACGCTGAGTTATGTCGTTCGCTTTGATTTGTACCTAATCTCACCCAAACAGTATTGTGGAGAATAACGTGAAAAATGTCCAAATGTTTGTGTCTGTGTGATTAAAACACCTCTAGTGCAGCCGCTCAAAGCCTCCCTGTCCATGTAATTGGCTGTTGTTCGCAGGGTAAACACTATCTGAGAAGTGTTGAGCATGTGAAGTGCTCGGTGTGTGTGTGTTAATGTGAGTGCTGAGTGCACTGTGTGCGCTGAGTGTTCGGCAGTGTGTGTGTATGCGTGTGTGCGCTGACTGACGCTGGTTCAGAGTGATTTTAAACTCTGGCCCTCTTACCTAAACTGTCTCTTTCATGCACATGGACGTTTTCTTTCAGCGGTCGTAGATCTGAAGGTCAACCAATCATCAGAAACACTTAACAGTGTCTCACTCCTAGTCAGTGGCTCCGGGATGTGACTGCATTTATACATTAGGCTGCACAAGTGACTTTTCAGGGCTGTTGCTGTCTTTCAGACGTTTTGTGTTTCCCCCCCCCAACTTTGCTTGGTATTTCCCTGCCTTTGTTGTTGTCAAGACCCTGCCACAGCATAATGTCATGATTAGCTTACTGCTATGTGGGAATAAAGATGCTGAACGTTGTAAACATCATACATATTGACATTAGTGTGTTAACATAGCATTGTGAGCATGTCAGCTTGCTGATGTTAGCATTTAGCGCAAACAGGAAGCAATGTTGTGTCCAAGTACAGCCTCACAGGGGCGTTAGCACGGCTGTAGACTCTTTTCTGTAATTCCACGCTGTCCTTGAGAGCAAACGGGCGAAGGATGAGACGACAAAGGTAACAAACTTCTACAGTCTTTACAATTTGTGTCTCTGTAAACTCAAAATTTTAATTTTTTCTTGTCCAGACTCTTCTACAAACACACTAAACACACGCCTGGTTGAATGCACCCGCAATCAGTATTTCTTTTGTACTAAAAGTCCAGTGTGTAGGACTTAGTGGCATCTGGCTGTGACGCTGCCGATTGCAACCAACTAAATTCCCCTCGTTTCACTCTCCCCAACGGCTTAGTTTGTCCGCTCTGGGCTACAGTAGCAACATGGCGGACTCTCTGGAAGAGGAGCTGCGCCCTCTGTAGTTATAAAAGGCTCATTGTGAGGTAACAAAAACATAACGATTCTTAGTTACAGCTGATTATTCACTAATGGAAACATTATTATGAATATTGTATTCCATTTCTGCCAAGAGACCCTCCTAAATCCCACACACTGGACCTTTAATATCAATTGGGCAAGTCGACACCAGAACTAAACCGTGATGTGATTCTACAGAAACACCATCACGAGTTTATTGAATTGCTGCCACGCCCCGGTCGAATAACGTTGGCCGGGACTCCGCTCCAAAACAAGGCTCTGCTAATTGCTGCAGAGATCGAACCTGCGGCTGTTTAGATAACCAAATGGTCTCTGCCATTGCTAATCTGCAGGGCTCAAACGCTGAAGGACAGGAAGAATGTGCATTAAGGGCCAAAGTACTCAAAGTCGTAAAAAGTAATGACAGCGTCTGCTGATGTTGGCGAGCAACTACAGTCCAACCGTGTGCCTACAGTCCATTATTTGAAGACGCTGTGTGAGTGGTCGTATCTTTTTACAACGTTCCTAATGGTTATGGATGAAAATGATGGCACACATGATGACGCCGCTATTTCCACAAGGCGATAATGGCGGTCACATGCCATTTAGGGCGGGAGAGAGAGTGATTGTAATGGCAGTGGAAGGACAGAGAGAGGGAGGAAGAGGGAGAGGGTTAGGGGTTGTATTCAAGCGATTAGAGATGCAGGGTTAAGATGGCAGCCCTGAGCTCGAGTGGAAGACGAGCAGGCGGAGAGATGAAGAGAGGGATGGTGGTGTAAAATGAGCAGGGAGGAAGGGTTAAGATGGCAGGACCAGCCCTGCTCCGCTCCCTCTACCTCCCCAGGGGGTAGATGAGAGATGAGAATGCCTGTCATTCAGTGAAGGGGAGTATATTTATCCAACCCTCCACCCCGCCGTCTCCGCGGACTCCCTCTGAATATGATTCTATCTCTGTTTGAGCTCTTTCCTTTCCTCTTTTTCCTCTTTTAAATCTTTCATTTTCAATTTTCTCAGTTCTTCTTTTAACCTTAAATATATGCCTCTGTCTATTTGTCTTCAAAATCCCCCCTAACGCCCCCTTCCCGTTCCAGGCACTGATTTGGTGATTTGCAAGTGTAATGAAATCAATATTCTCATATTAATATGGGTATTTTTAGAGTGGTGATCTGTATCTCAGGGAGGCATAGGTGTGCAGAATCATTCATGATCTGATATCCCCATGACGGTGTTGTTCCTGGACCATCATAATTGATGTTGCTCCAGGACCATCATTAAAACTGACCAGTGGCGCTTTGTGAAATTTCATAGCTTTCTGACTGCAAGGAATCCGTAATAAGAGTGGAAAAATAGACACAGGGGAGAAGTGTTCCTCTGAAGCTTATGATTAACATCGTAAAATAATCTATTTTAACCCAAACCACGTTTCCCAATCTAACGTATCTGCTACAGAAAACTGAAAAAAAGGTAAATAATAATATAGTGTCGTATAAAAATGAAAAAATGAAAAACAACTTTTTTTACATTCTGTCCAATGTAGCGGAAATGTTCACGTGAAAGGTAATGTTCTGAAGCTTTATTCACCTCATCGTTCACTGACCGCCCTCCTCACTCTCTTCAGAACGTTGAGGCGACAAGCAAGCAAATGAAACACATCGTTTTCATAAAGCCACTACAGATTTCTCTGGGTTTGAACATTGTTGGAAACATTCTTCTAGCATGCAGAAATATTACACTATATATCTTCAAATGTTTATATTGACAGGTCTAACTTGTAGCTAGGTAGGACTACATGGTAGACCATCACTTTGAAATATAGTCAAATTCAAATACTGTTGAAATAACAACGCAACCATAGACATCTAAATGATCATAAAAAAGCTTGACTTTTCAGCTAAACTTCCTTAACAAACACATTTTAACAAATCCCCCAAATTGGATATCTCTGCGTCTTCATGTGTTTGGCTCAACAGATGGTCTCTTTAACTGTATTTCTGGCCTCCATTCATACATTTCCTACGCTGTTTGAGCTCTGTCGTCTCTGCCAAATCTTGATTTCTCTTTTTTCTCCTCCGACTCACAAACAAGGACAGGCGGCGACGGTGTCGCCAGCAACTGTCAGAGGGAGACAGAGAGAAGTGTTGCTGCGTGTCGCAGTCTGAACAGCAGGCTAGTATCTCCACTCCAATAACAATTACATCAAGTGGTGTGTTAAATGAGGTGGCCCACGGTTCAGCGGCTGGGGCTAATCACTGCAGTCTGCTCCCTAAAACGCTGCAATAATGACGGGCAGACGGGTGGACTCGGTTGCCACGAGATGCCTAATTTAACCCAGGCTCATACTGTACATGTAAAAACACACACTGTGTCAGACGGTGAGTGGAAATAAAAAGGACGTTTCCGACACTTGATGTCTTCAGAAAAATAGATACACATCTGTCTTATGTCTCCTTTCCTTGGGCGAGGTGTGGAGGCGAAGGTTTCTCGGCGAGATGGAAACCGGCCCGCGGTGAGATGATCTATCAACAGCGGCTCTATCTCTCCTTTATGGCCCTCTCCATCATCACATCCAAGCAGTAAATCCTTTCTCAAACCGACATGCAGCTGCTGACATGTGGTTCCTATCTGGGGATTTCACAGCTGGCCCGGATTCAGCCGAGGTGACGCTCACCGTGGCGAGGAACGCGCTGATAGCCGATCTGGGGTCGGTTGTGAGGTTCAGAGAGAAGTAGATAGAGGCTGGATAGGCGTCAGGTGTTGCCGAAGAGGAGCTCCGTGCTGTTTCTTGGATGTGAGGCGGATGTGGGTTTATTCAATCATTTGGAAGGCGTGTTTCTGTGTGTGAGTGGGTCGGTTTGGTTTAATGTTGATCAGCTGTTGGACAGCAGCTGGGGATATTTCCTTTGGCTGGTCCACCCTGTCGGATCGGACTGCTTTGTCCCGGGCCAGATTTCTGTTGCTCTCTGTGGCCTTTTGCTCAGAATAATAAGAGTTGTGTCTGCAAAGTGCATGTACATGTGGGTGGAGGGATTTGTATGTGTATATCTCTTCTTAACTGTTATTTATCCAGGGAGGTTTTTCTGTTGGCGACGCCCTGCTTCAGGCTCACAGGGTTCCGTCTAGAGTCCTAATTGTGGCACATGGTCTTAAGTTCTGATAGGTGGATTCAGTTCAAATCTGGTTCCAGATTGGTAAAATATTCTGGTTCATTAAAGGGTAAATTCACCCAAATAGCCAAGCAGATAGTTATGGTTCTAGTTCTTCAGGTCTTCAGATACATTTAATCAGTTATTTGTCAAATATCAGATTAATCAGGATGTCATTTTGGGCCCTGGGAAACGCTGATTGACATTTTTCACCATTTTCTGACATTTGAACCAAACAGTGGATTATTGACAGATTATTTGACAGTAAAAGTAATCGTTAGTTGCAGCCAACCTTCTAGATTGAATGAAGGATTCGGCATAGCTCAGATTTGACGAATACATTAATTCTGAGGTTCGATTCATGTGCAATAAATTGAGTTAACTGGCTAAAGGCACTACTTTTTACTGAAAGAGTGTGTTTCTGATTCTTCCTCCACATATTGACCCGTTCAGTCAGATATTCAAACTAGCAATCTCAGTCATAAGTCCCCCCTCCTAAACCTTTGTCTCCTGCTGCCTCTATGGTGTGTGTGTGTGTGTGTGTGTGTGTGTGTTTGCACTTACTGTATATATTCACATGTGCTTAAAAGTTTTGGAGCACCTCTCAGGCCCATTTATGCTCCGTAGCAGTCGGAAACCGTTTTATATGCATTGAAATTTGCCCACTGGAGGTCCCAAAAGACGGGCCATTACCTCACTGACAGAACGCCGTGCTCTGCGCTGAATATGTGAATGAGGAACATGGCCTCCGCCGACGCTGACACCGGAATGCTACAGCGGGTGTGAATATGAAATATCCCCTTAAGGTGGAGCTCGTGAATCTGAGCCCCCCCGGAACTTCTAAAGGCAGCGCGTGTGAATCCGAGCCAGGCCTCTCTTCAGGTGGCGTGTGCAGATTCGATGGTAGTTTCTGGTTTGCAGGCTGATGGACGAGACTATGACAGGCATTCTGTGTCAAGGGGAAGGGGCGAGGGGGGCGTCATGGGGGCCCTGGGGGGGGCAGATTGAGTGGGCCAGGTGGTACGGCTCTGCGCTGGCATGCGGGGCACTCGGAGGGCGCGTCTATGTTTAGTCCTTACATGATGTTACATGTGCTGTTTTTTCTGGGCCTGCTGTGGGATGTAAAGGGGGCAGAGCTGTGCCCCCCCCAACCCCCCCCCCGTAGCCTTTACAATGGACGCTGCACACTTCTTCTATTAGATTTATAACATTAGCATTAATCTTACACAAGTGCTGCACTTATTGTCATCCTGTATGCTGTAAAACATCATGCAGAAATGTAGCATCGACTTGACGTGAATACAAAAGTGTGCTTCATTTTCAGATCGGTTCACTTTTGAAATTCACCTGACTTGAAGTGTTTTGACTTGACATGATCAGCTGACTGAGTGCAGCGCCGAGAGTTCACTGAACTCATCAGATTAAGCAGCATATAAAAAAAAACGTTAGTGTTTTGGATGCCCTGCGTGTCTTTTATGCACATTCATGCATATTCATATCTTACGATTGTTTACTGTGATTGCAAACAATGTAAACCACGATGAAGGGTCCACTTCAGTCCTTGACCCCATAAACACGACTTGTCTTTGCACTGTGGTGTCGGTGTCAGCTGTGAGGTCTAGTGTGCAGGACTAGTGGTGAGGTTGCACATAACAACCAACCGAGCACCCGTTGTCTCACCCTTCCATATGGTGGACGATAAATCGCACAAAAACACCAAAGCCCTCCCCAGAGCCGTTGATTAGTTTGTCCGTTCTGGGCTACTGTAGAAACACGGCGATGCAACATGGCGGACCTGCTCCCTCTGTAGATTTAAAAACACAACCATTGGTAGTTTCAGGTGATCATACCTTAATGAAAATTAAAAATATTGTATTCCATTTCTGCACTTGCCTTAAATCCCTGACACTCACCTCTACTTAGACTAATGTCCGCTCAACGTGCTTTCACCGACCAGTAAAAGCACCGTGTCAAGTGCTGCGTCGTTTCAATGGGATCACTGCGTTGGCACACTGCGGGTCACCCTCTCTCCTCTACCTGCAGCAGCGTGCCCACACACATGTGGTCAACTGCCTCTCACACGGTGCAACGCGCGCCAGAGATCAGAGATGCTGGGAGCGCTAAATAAGCGGCGGGGGGGGGGGGACGGAGAGGAACACAGTGTGGTCCTCTCTGATCGCTCATCACTTAGCCGGCAATCCGACAAGAGGTCCGCGCTACATCTCCTGAAAAGTTAAAGTGTTCTTCAGCAGGAAGGACCACCATGATGCGTGAGTCACAGAAATGACTGTAATCACAGACAAATTATAGAGGGAAAGGGACGGAGAGAACTTGACAAGTTGTTTAATACATGTCACAGCAAAGGTTGGCGTGTTTTTTAACTAAAAGCCGAACTTCAAGGACAGTTTGATGTTGGCTTCTCTGATTATTACCTTTTTATATCATAAGTAGTCTGCCGATGACTTCATCTGCCTACTTTAGGTGCGTGACCTACGGCGTGCATGTCGTGGTGACCTCGTGAGAGTGTCCTCCCTGTTGTCTTGCGCCTGCCTGAAAGTCACGAGTCGAAATACGTGAGTGACACGCGTCTGAGCAGACGGACACAAAGGTTTTATTTCTTTCTGTGTTTGTAGGAGTTTGTTTGAGAGGTTGTGTGGGGTCGGGAGCTGTTGATGTTTAGAGCCTTGATACCGGGCCATGCAATTAAACTCAGCTTTCTCAGACCCACACTCACACACATGCGCAAACACACACACAGAGACCTCCTAGCTCTTATACGGCACCTATGGGAGTTTTAAATCAAGGATGTGCTCTCTCCCTCTCCCCTCTCTCGCATTTTCTCACATCATTTGGGTTCTTCTTTCACATTTCCCCCACTAGTCGATCTTTCAGTCTGCCCCCCCCCTTCAAACCTTGACTCCACTCCTCTCTCACCCGTTTCCCCTCGCCCCCTCTCTTCTCAGAACCATGAACACAACAAATTTTTTCCGAGCCTGAGTTTTGAGCATTTCACCATCTCCCCACAGAACGCCTATTACTCAACCAAGTCGGCCCCGCCGCACTTTGATGTGTGTGAGACCTCACTGGTGGATAAGTGCTGGTGTTGGTGTGTGTGCGCATGTGTGCATGCAGTGGCGGTGGTGTGTGAGAGCTTTGCAGGCTTGTCATGGGCGGGTGATTGAGTCCAGACGCTGTGGGTTCCTCTGCTCACCGCCTTCCCCTCCCCCCCCCGCCTCTTGGTTGTGGGTTCAGAGTGTGTTGGGCCCGGGGCGGGGCGGGGGGGGCACGGCTCCCTGGGGTGCAGTAAAGTGATAGGGCAGCGCAGGGGGCTCGGATCGCCCCTGGGGAGGGAGGTCAGAGGTCTGAGTCTCGAGGCCTGCAGAGCGAGGATCAGGGCCGTGTTAGTGAAGTCAGCTTCAGGTGGGGCCTTCCTGTAGAACTCACTACTGCTTAGATTAGTGAGCATCTGGGTTTCTCTCTCTCTCACTGTGTGTGTGTGTGTGTGTGTGTATGTGCATTAGTCTGGCCTCTGTGGGGTTAAGTATCCCTCCTTGTGTTCTTCTTATCTTTCTCCTTTACTTTTATCCTTTTCCCCCTGAAAGGAGTTGAGGAAATCAATCAATCATTGTTTAAAGTGTGCTTACACATAAGTGTAGCCCGCATCTACGTCATTATATGGATTCATCCAATATGAGTGTTTGCTCTTTGGCTTGCATCACACATGTGCAGCTTCAAATCAATGACATAAACTTTTTTTAGACTAAACATATAACTTGGAGGCAGTCAGAGTCACTGAAAAGACTTTAAATCCAAGTTTTATTAGATTAATCTCAAACTATTTTAGTAATGAATTAATTCTTTTTTTTTTTTCAGAAAAACAACTATATTTTCAGAATCCAGCTTCAAAAACATAAATACTTCCTGGTCTCTTTCCTCCTCTATGGCAGTAAACTGAATATGTTTGAGTTGTGGACAAATCAAGATGTTTAAGGCGTCATATTGGGATCTGGGAAACACTGATCGATATTTTTCAGCATTTTCTGACATTTAAAAGACCAAACAGCTAATTGAGTTAACAAAACGTATCAGCGGATTTATTGGCAGTGAAAATAATCGTTGATTGCAGCCCCAGGGTCTTAATTTTTAAATGTCACGCGAAGCAGTTGCGCTCACCGGACGGCAAAAAATCAAAAAATGGGATCTGTTTAAAAGATGGTTAAAACCAGAAAATAATATAATATGTTATTAATATTTATTCAATATATTTTTAATGTTATGTATATGATATCTAAAAAGATGGAATCAGAGAAGTTAACAAGCACTTTCCTTAACTGTTGCAGCTCTAATTTAAAGATAACTTAGCACGATACTTTTAGTGAAAAAGCAAGAAGAGGACGAGAGAGAGAGAGAGAGAGAGAGGGAGAGAGAGAGAGAGGGAGAGAGGGAGAGAGAGAGAGAGAGAGAGAGAGAGAGAGAGAGAGAGGAGTCCAGTTTACAGGAAAGACACACAGGAGTGAATGAAGCGTGAGGCACTTCATGGGGAATTGAGTTTTTTTAAGAGACTTCTTAAACTTCACCTTCCATCCCTCAGCAGCTCCTAAGATGGACGACAGCGAGGTCGCTCTGTCACCTGGGCTCAGACTCTGGCCAAACACTGGCTCTGAGGCTGAATAATGGGCTGTCACTAACCCCTGACCTCAGCGCCGAGTCTAAGGTGTCAGATCGATATCAGCCGAGCACGGTGAGCAGCTCGCCTGACGGGAGGCATCCTGGGATGTTGAGCTGCTCCCGGAGGTTACACACCAACCGTGTGCTCTGAAGTGAGATTTAAAAAAAAAAAAAAACATCCACTTACTGTTTGATCATCACTACAAGTATGTGTGTATTCAGTGATCTGTAGCATCATGTTGCTCAGTGTGTCCAGCAGGTGCTGATGGGACATATTTCAGTGGGGTTATTTTAACAGGACCGGCTCTGGGCCTCCTGGAGCTATGTGGTGTTAGGGCTGGTGGTGATAGTAGAGGTGTGTGTGTGTGTGTGTGTGTGTCTGGGCCAACACATGTGCGAGTCTGCATGCATACACCTGCAGGTATGAACGCTGCGTGTTTGTCGGAAGCGCAGGTTCTGTGGTCGGAACATTGTGTTGTTGTAAAACCAGCGTCATGGCAACCTGAACAACCATCTTCGGCACAGAGGGGGTTTATGAGGCGCTCTGTCGGCCCCATGGGGTTTTACACTGACTGAGTGACGGAGACATGCTGTGTGTTTGTGTGTGTGTGTGTGTGTGTGTGTGTGTGTTGACTGACACTAACCCCATGCTTCTGTTGCTGCTTTGACCCCCCCTGACACCAGAATAGCGTTGTCAGTAATTAACCTGCCTCATACAGAGCCTTCTTGTCTCACACAGTCAGCAATATTCGCCCCTTAAAGGGTCAGTTCACTCAAATCAAGTAAATCACGCTCTGATTGTCTGCTGTGTTTTGGGGGAAGTACACACAGTGGTCAGCTGATAGTGCAAGTCCAGGGAGAACTAATGAGTTACATAGTCGTAAAAGGGAGTTTTTGCACTTTCTTCTCAGACTGTTGTGGGTTTTGTTGTCATTTATAATAAAGATTCACATAATGAATACAATTTAACTCAAAGGATCAATTTTACTAATCATCCTTAGTAGTTCTTAGCCTCTGACAACTAAATGTTGTCAGAGGCTAAGCATTGCAAAAAAGCAAAAGCCAAATTACGAGAAAACAGCTGGATACTCTAGAAATGATCTGTCCCAGCAGCGAGATCGTTATACTTGACAAGCTAATCTTGAAATGAGTTGGCTGTGTTTCGAGTTAAGCAGAGTTTGATGGTGTTCAGATGTTTTACATTTGTGGAGAACGTTGGTTTTTCGATCAAATTATTTGAGAACAGACATAATTACAAAACTAATGGGTGAAATTCACTGAATAGTAGCAAATCATCCTCAATTCACTGTCGTTGCATTCTTAATTTTAGCACACTGAAAAAAATAAAGTGTTTGATACTGATGCTACTATATGAGCTACAAAGGTAAAAGATCATCAGAATGATTTTGGAATGTAACTTAGTACGTTTACTCAAGTACTGCACTTAAGTAATGTTTCCAGGTACTGAGTGTTTCCATTTTCTGCCACTCTTTACTCCCATTACTCTACATTGAGGAGTCACACGTGGTTCTTTTTACTCCAATACATTTATTGACAGCTTTAGTTACTTTGCAGATTACATGCTGCATCAGAGACACATTTTTTTAATTAATTTATTGAATTTATTATCTGATAATCAGAAAAAAAAGATACATACTGGAGCCAATAATCAACCAGGCAGGTAAATGTTCAACATGTGTAGTTTATTTTGACTTGTACATTTCATGCCAGATACTTTAAGACTTTTACTCCAGTAGTAACTGTATGGGGCACATTCACTTTGATCGAAGTAACATTTCAAAACAATATCTTTACTTTTACACTGATTTCTGGGTACTTTTTACAACACTTTTCCACAATGCTACAGTGTAATTATGTAGTTTTTTTCAATGAAACTTTATAATTGGAAAATGACACACCCTTAAAGGTAAAGCCCTAACTTGAGTGCTTGTATTTCGACAACTTTTCAGACAAAATTATCAAGAATTTGCTCTTTTATTAAATTAAAAAAATTGTAGAAAAACATTGTTATACCCATAAACGTATTTATTGAAGAAAGTTTTGCCTCCAGCATCCGTTCTGTCTGTTCCTTCACAGTGTGCGCTGACACGCGCCTCACAGAGGCAGCAGGTCCTCATTTGCAGACGGACAGAGTTTAGAATATACATGAAGCTTTACATAAGACATTCCCTGTCTGTGTGCACTCACTTAGCCTGGCACACAGTGTGTCTGCAGCTGCACTGAAGGACGACTTAGTGATTGGCACAGTCAGGACCACCGCCATCCATAAACAGACCGTCCGCTCTCATTCTCCTCCCCCCCTCCTCCTCCTCCGTCTCTGCTTCCACTCTCTCCAGCCTCTGTTTTAGTTTTTTAACTATCCGAGGTGCCTTCCCACAAGCGGCAATGTGTTTTCAATCTGAGGCCAATTATTCACCTCCTCTGGTTTTGTTCCCAGCAGGAAAAACACAGAAACAGAGAACTGTCTATACTTTACAGCCTCCATTTTTCCCATCTCTCTGCGCTGTCGACGCCCGGTTGGACAGAGCCCCCCCCCCCCGGGCAGACACATTATGCATTCACATACATTCTGTGTGTGTTTGTGAGTCTCCGGACAGATGTGTGTGTATATAATTAGACAACTACGTAATAATGGCTTTAACCTCCCAGCGGCGAGAAAAAGCTGAATGATGGGACAGGTGGAGGGAGGGTGATCAGACCTCCCAACCCTGAGGGCAGCAGGACAGACAGACCCCATCTGCTGACATCACGTCACATGACCTGATTACCCCCTTTTTTTTTTGGGCCCCATAAAGAGTTCCCCCTGGAGGCTGTAAACAGGAAGTGCAGGTTTCCATGGTGTTGTTTAGAGAGACAGTTAGTACACATCGGTTTGTGGAGGAGGAAATTGAGGGACTTGATATAGAAGCAACATGAGGTCTACACTCTGCGGTTTGTGTCTTTCAGTGCAGACATTATCCCTGTGTGTGTGTGTGTGTGTGTGTGTGTGTGTGTGGAGACAGGAGCTTCATGTGTTTCTGTGGGCTGAAAGCATCTCCTCTTCTCTGTCTTTGTGGAATCACCCTGGGAAGCTGCCCCTTGTCTGACCCAACTGTGTTCATGAGGAAACAACAGGAGGGCTTTATCCTCCTCTCCTCCTCCTCCGCTCCTCCTCCTCCCTTCTGCTTTCTGCCACCCTCCTGTTTTGTCTACATTCTTCTTACCTCTCTCTTCTCTCCTCATTCTTCTCCCCCCCATTCTTGTTTGTTACATGCTCCTCTTCTCTTTTGTCGATCTCTTATCCTTTTCTATTCCTCGACTATTTTCCTTCCACCACTTCTCCTTTTTTCCACCCCTCTTTCCTCTGAGCTCCTCTCCCATCTACTGTCTTCTGTCCTCTTTTCCCTCCTCCCTCCTTCACTATTTGGCTCTCATGTCTTCTGCATTCCTCGTACTCTTCCTCCTCTCTTCGACTGTCTTGTGATCATCTCTTTGCTCCTACTCTTTTCCATTCTATTCTCTTCTCACTTCTTTCTTCCCTCTTCTTAACTTGCTCTTCTCTCTCCTCTCCCTCGCCCTGTTCCACAGTTTCAAACTGACCTTGAAATACTTGTGCTGACTACTTTGGAGGAAAAAGTCAAAATTTCCCAAAATGAGAATTCAGTCATTATTTATTCACCTGCATTTTTCTTAGAGAGAAAAAAATGGGGAAAAAAAAAAAAAAAAGTAAATGACTCTAAACCAGTCTGCTTCAATCAAAGTCTCCAGAAGCCCTGAGATTTTAAATCCAACTGAAAAGACTTTATTTCTAAAGCTCAAATCTTCACTGTAGCCACTAAGCTAAAAGGGTTAGCATGCACACTTGCAAAGCTTTCTTTCTTTTTTTGTGTGTGTGTTTTAAAACAAAAATTCAGTTGTTTTTTTTTTTACATTTTATTACAAGCCCCTGTCTACTTCAGTTGTTTCGTAGAATACTGTTTGGCTGTGAAGCTCCAGAAATGTTGTATGGAAAAAGAAACTGTACCCGACTTTACATCAGCGTGAGTGGATTATTACAGAATTTTCATTTTATAGGGAAACTTTTTCGTTTAATGTTATCAAAACGTAAAAAGTATCCTAAAAGGGGAAAGTGTCCGCACAAGTCCAACTTCACCAAAGTGTGCACCAGCAGTGAGGGAGACAGTTCGCAAGAGTTTTCTCTTTGTCTATTTTTTTTTCTTTTGTATTCCTGCCAACAACATGAAACAGAAAAACACAAAGCATCCAGTGTTCCTACACCAGAATTAAAATTTTCCGGGCAATTTGGAGAGGACTTTGAAAACAGCATTTGGTCCTTGAAGTTAGGAAATAAAACAGTAACACTTTTATGGGATGTTCGGCTCTCCAGTTCCCTGAAAATTCACTTTGAAGTTTCCTGGAAACGGTCACATAATCTGCCATTAAATTTTGAGCAAATAGAGACGAAAGTTCTCACGCTGATGTTTGAGTTAGCGTTTATTTTAAGTCATAAGCATTGTTGATGAGCACTGCCTCCCCTGCCTGTCACTTTATTAACTCCTGTGGCTCTCTTCCTTTCCTCTTGTCCTCTTTTCTTCTACCTTCTCCCTCTCTTCTCTCGCCCCCATTAGTTGTTTTTTTTGTCACTCTGTCTGTTTCTGTCTACACCGGCTCTGCCATACCTTACCTGTGCCAGGCCACGGAGCGTCAATAACACAACAGAAGGGGATAAAGAAAGCAAACAGGCAGGGGGAGCACAGTGAAAAGAGGGATTACCCGTAAGATGTGTGCTTTGTTAAGAGCTCCGGTTACTGATTCATTGATAAGTCCCCTCCAACTGGCCGTGAGTAATTCAGCCAATCAGGGATCATTAATCCCCAAGACAAATGAATCGAGGATTTAGGTGCTTTTATTTTGTTAATGGCTCATTATGACACATTTATAGCTGACACCGCTGAACCGCGCTGTTTGTGGTTTTCGCTTTCTTTTTTCGCCAAGGTCTGATCGTTCTCTCTGCCTCCCGCTTTCAAAGCCCTCAAAAAACCCGTGATCAGCCTTCACCGAGCCCTGCTGCTCAGAAAGGCGCCAAAAGGAAAACACAACTGTTGAAATTGCCTCGATCGGCCCCGTGAAAGGCTTAATGACTCACTAAATAGCCCGTAACAACAAAGCCATTTAGACAAACAGATGAATAAGTCTTGCCAGTAATGAAAAAGGCGAGAGGACTGTGAACACTGCTGAAGGTTTAAGGCTGGGTAAATGAATGAATCTTTTCTTACACTCGAGTCCGGCCCGTGGCGGAGGAGGGTTGAGTGTGCGGCGGGTGGGGTTTGACGGATGCTCTCGGAGTCTCAGGGTAGAGATGTCAAAAGTGGAGATCAGCAGGAGAAAGTCAGCCTCCTCGAAAAAGGAAGAAACCAGGAGACATTGAGAGATTAAATGTCATCCATCCGGCCACATCTTGAGCCAGGCTGTGTGTTTATGGCCCCGTGTCTTATCAATATTTCATTTCTGCCACTCAAAAGCCTCCTCGTGGCCTCCAGCTGGCCAACATCTGGAGCATCTGCTGGCACTCTCACACCGCATTTTAAATCATCCTTTGTAATAAACACCTACAGTCCATATTTTAGACTTAAGATGTACACAGACTCTCCGCTGCACATGTTTGGCCACATTTGACTGCTCTCTCAACCCATCCGTAGCGATGTGATCAGGAATAGATAGCAAAAAAAAAAAAAAGCACATGGTTTCCAAGGAAAGATGAGAAACTGATTGCACAAACTACGTTTGGCTGCCTGTTGTTTTCCGGGCCGGTCCCGGCTGCCCTCCCACGGCACAGTATTTTATTTAGAGTCTCTCATTAATTGTTTCATCAGCTGTTTTGATCTTTTATGGCAAGAAGGTTTAGTACGGCCTCAGACCAACTTCACAGCACGACATAAATACAGTTCAAATGCAGCTTTCAGCCAGTTGGAGCTTAAAAATTTTGGTCATGTCACGGCTGGCAACAAATCTTGATGACTGAAGACCAAACATCCCAGTAGGAGAGATGTCCGAACATCTACAGTAAAGATGTCTTTTCGCCCTCTTTTCATCCTGGTGCATCACCATCAATCTGTCACAAAGCATACATTTGTCCAGTTCTGATGAAAACAATTAACTCTCCTGAGGAGATCATGTTTTCACCCGCGTCCCTTTAATGATTGGTTGGTTTGTCAGCAGGACTACACAAAAACTAATGAGCAGTTTTCTCCAAAACTTGGATGGAGGATGTGTCTCGGTCCAGAACAGAGCCCATTAACTTTTGGTGCCGATCCAGATAAAGGGACGGTTCCAGGATTTGTTTTTCTCTCTCTTTCCTTAACATTGTGAGATGGGGGGGAGGGTAGTGTTTTCGATGAAAACAGCAGGCGTGTTTAGGTGGCCGGTATCTGTGAGCGAGGTTCAGTTTGATGCAGGTCTGGTGAGCTTAAACGATGGTTTAGCAGCTGTTGCCGGTTTCATATTTAGAACGATACAGAGCTTGTGAGATTTGATGGCCTTTAATAACTTTAATTAAAAGGAACTGTTGGAGCTCAGTGGAGGTAGGCACTCTGCTGAGTGCTGTTCACGTTTGACCATTTGTTCAGCAGATTGAAAGAGAGGTGATAATGATAGGTATTTGGCAAAATGGTCTCTACATGCAGACCCATTCAACACATTGAGTTGTTCATAATGTCCTATATTTAGAACTATCAGGCTGTGAGCTGCCAACGATAAGTTATTGTAACAGCAGCACTTTTACATGATATTATATGATATTACATGATATGTTATGATATGATGTATATATGTATTGTAAAATAAACAGTACACTTCCTGCTGCAAAGCACATGAACGAGTACTACAGCGTTACACCTCAGACTTCTCCGCGACGTTGTGGAGAGATGCTCGAGCTGAAGAAACAAATGTGAGGCTTCACTCTCAAATAATAGAAGGGGGCGACTGTGGCTAAGAACACAGAGTGCCTGCACATTAATCAGTAGGTTGGTAGTTTGATCCCTTACCCCTGCAGTGAGATGACGTTCACATTAGGGTTATTATAGGATTTGCAGTAGAGACATTTTTCTTGTGTAAATAGTATTCTATCATCGTTTTGGAGCCTGACTGAAGAAACCTCTTCCAAATTTCTCAGCTGTATGCCAGGAATCCAAATCCTGGTGGAACACAGTCTAACTGTCTAAGCGTTTAATCAACGTCGGTGGGTTGATGTGGTCAGTGAGAAGCTCTTGTGCCAGTTTACCGTAGTTTCACCCGTGTCCGCTCTGAGCTGTTTCTTAAACGTCTTTTCGGCAACAAAATGCTAACTGGGGTCATATGGCTCTCTGGATAGATCACAGGTGTATTACTTATTGAAAAAATATGCAAGAAGTTGCACAAGGATCATAATTGAACAGGTGCGGCAGCTCTTAGGATTCACCAGTTCAGTGAAAGAATGCACTGCAGCACCGAGCGGCGGTGACCGTATTGATTTATATCGAGTCCAGAAGTGAAATCCAATCAGAAGTGCTCACTGGAGAGTGATTATGAGGTGCTTGTTGATGCCAGGAGTAAACCAGATGCTCAGGAGGGATCTGAATACCAGTATCCCAAACAGAGAGATCATCCCTTCAACAAAACTTTTCCCCCCACCTATCTCAAACAAAGCCACTAGTTAGAAACTGTCTTAACCCTAATCCTAGCTGTTCCTCCTGGGTCAGGTTTGATTGACAGGCCCTGACACTTGCAAGGTTGCAGCTAACATTTAAGGCTTTGTAAAGACACGGCAGGACAAAGCGGGCTCTCCCACAGTGCCTCTGGCTGAGGACATGATACCGCGGAGCCGGTTGACCCCTGCTAGTCATAATATCAGCGAGCAGCCCTGAAACCGAGGCTGAGGGAGGCCATGCTGTGCCTGCCTGGAGCCAAAGCGCTCAGCTGGTGCTGGAGGAAGGAGGGGAAAAAAAGGAAAGACTTGGAGAGAAAACAAGGGCTTTGGTTTCACGTTTGACCAGACTATAATTAGAGAGAGAAAAAGATTAGAATACGGCTGCTGATGCCACAAGACAGACACACACACACATACACACACACACCCGCTCATACAAACCCAGTAGGACGTCCACTAATCCTGCGGCACATTTGCAATCTGTGTTACGACAACCTGATACCCCCAGCAGGCCGCGGCGAGCACACACCTACCTTTATGCTAACTCACGCCTCCTGAAGCCCCGACATGTTCGTGTCAACGGGAACAGCTGCGCCTCAGCCCCTCCCTCCTGTCTCACCTGGCCTCAGATCAGCTGACTGGTACTTCCCGTCCCTTGGCGAGGAGCAGGAGTAGGTGTAATATCTGATCCGTGGGGAGCGAAACGTCAAAGCAAACCCCCTCCCTTCCCCCCCCGCGTTCACCCATATCGGATCATCGGGCTGCTGCATGCTTCAACACGATTTCTGGCCTGTCTTCCCTTGATGGCCCTCACTGTGTCAATGGACAGAGGTGGAGTATTGAAGACATCCGCAGTATGTCAGTGATACTGGACCGCGGGCCATTAGCAGCTACAGAGACACAAGCAGCCGGCTGTCCAAGCCTAATCTGTCTCCACTAAAAGCCTCAGAAATGCAACCTTATACGGCGCCTATGGGAATATGTGTTTCCAATCACTCTCCTCAGGAATGAATACCTGGCATATCTCGCCGCTGCACTTTTTCTCCCCTTCTCCTGTCCGCTCGGTTTACAGTAAACACCAGGCGCAAAGTCTTGGGGCTGTTTCAAGGCGAAGCTTGAGAAACAGGCCTCATTTTCCCAGAGTCAGAGATTCCACAAGGGGCTCCTACATCAAGCTGTCATATTGGGCTAATGAAAATCTCATTCTACAGAGGGATCCTCTTAAAGCTGCTAAAGGCACATGCTAACCAGGGGATTAGCCCTGTAACGCTAGGGGACTTTAATTTCAGCACCAGCATAAGTCATCGCTGCTGAGCACTAACATTGATATATGGCTTAGGACTGACTAGCGTGTGTCGGGAGAGGTTTCTGCCGGGGCGGATGTGTTGCAGGGGGATTCGGATGAGTCCCGCAAGAGGCCTTTGGGATGATCGAGAGTGACATGATGAGACCCTGCAAACAAACCAGAGGAGCCTGGTTGTGTCTTTCGCAGCTTCCAAACACGTGTGGGAACTTTTCCTTCACTCAGAGACCCTACGTATCATCTCTTGTCATCAGGTGCTGGAGCACTCATAGCTCTTTGGAGAGCGCACAATCATGGAGCATGATGGTGAGAGACTCCCCAAACAAATCAATGAGTAACTATCTTCCCATCTCAACAGCTGCTGCCAGTGTACCCTTGAGCAGAGCGCTGCTGCTTCAGGGGATCCCAGTGTTAAACGTGTAGAAAACATTACGCGGGCCGGTGCAGAGCGAACGTGCACACTCGGCACATTATCATTGGATAAATAAAGGTCAAGATCTCATGGTCCGGTGTCTTGTGGGGATTATCCCTGCTTGTAAACATGTAGAACAATCAGCTCACCAATAATACGTTAATCGTGTTATTATTGCTGACATGCACAAACCGGCCCTCACTGTGGGTTATAAAAACAGTTAAAACAGTCATGTAAGCACATGAAGTCACCTGTTGGTGCAAATGCAAACATGATTTTATTAAGGTATTGTATTTGACAGAGGTGTAAACTGAAAAGTGCCCTGTTTCTTTTGAAGGTACTCGCCTGAATATAAAGGTGAAGATCAGCCAGATTACATCATTGCATATTTGCCGTAAACTAGCCAAGCAACCGCACGTGTCCGTGTGTCCGTGTGTTTGAATTCAGATCCACCTCTCACGTATCCCAGTACTCACCAGACTCTGGCTCTCCTAGAACAATCAGAGTCCGATGTAACACCAGGTGTTTATTCCTCCAGGAGGTCTGGCTCTGTACCTGACTCTCTCTGAGCAGCTCAGCAGCTGAGTGGGGTCTCCCCCTGCACAACACTCAAACATGTCTTGTTTTGATATATGTGCCTTTAGCATTGAAGGTCTAACAAATGTGATTTTGGGGTAATTTTCATACCTACGTTGTTGCCGTTGTCCTTGCCAGCTGTCTTCTTCTATTCTTCTTCTTCTACTCTAGTTTCTTGGCATGTTATCACCGCCTGTCCATCAGTAGGATAGTGTGAAACCATGGCACCCATGTGCTTGTGTGTGCACGACAAAATGGAGATCCACATGAAAAAACAATGCTCCATTCACTATTAGTGGTCCAAAACGCCACAGGTTGCCTCTAATTTATGAAAATAAGGGCTTCAGCATCGACTTATTTATGACTCCTTAAAAAATTGACTTAGGACTTGCAACTTGAGTCTTTTTGTTTTTGCGTTTTGACCAGACTAGGGTTGTTCCGATACCAGTATCAGAAATGCTTCTGATGCTGCCTAAAACACTGTCACTTTGTCAGCATTCAGAGACCTGAAAGACTTACACTCAACCACATAGACTCACATTTCTCTCTTTCCTCTCTCCTCCAGGTTTTACCGGGGCGACTACCACATCGACGTCTGCATCAACGACTACCTTGACGTCTACTGCCCGCACTACATCGGCCCGGTCTCCGACGAGCGGGCCGAGCGCTACATCCTGTACATGGTGAACTACGACGGTTACAGCTCCTGCGACCACACGGCCAAGGGCTTCAAACGCTGGGAGTGCAACAGGCCCCTGTCGCCGAACGGACCGCTGAAGTTCTCGGAGAAGTTCCAGCTCTTCACTCCCTTCTCCTTGGGCTTCGAGTTTCGCCCTGGCAGAGAGTATTATTATATCTGTGAGTATGCACTGACCTCCCTGTATTATTTACAGAAAAAGTTCTTGTACAGCTTCAACAGCATTTTATCGTTGGCAACTTTGGCTTCTTTAGTTAACTGATAAAAAAAGCATGTCTTAAAGAAAGGTGCCTAAAAAATCATGTTTTAGCACCAGTAAACTCAGGTATCGTATCAGCATTAGTGTCGAAAGATTCCCAGTGATACCCGGCTTTAACTGGCAGTTACATCAGAAGGCTGATATCAATTTCATCTTGGAGTCTTGCAAAAAAAAGACAGCAGCAGCGTTCCGGTTCTTGTTTTGCAAGTCCTTGGAATGAGGGCCGAGCCAAAATACGAGCCAGGGGGAGCAAAACATCTCTACCGTTGAGCTCTCTGCTGAAGTGTCTTTTGTTGCCGACTGGCTGAGCTCAGCGTTCTCCTCCTCGTGAGAAGACACGGAGAAAACAAACAGCTGGGAAGTCCTGTTTTCATAAGTGAAGTCAGTGCCCTGCAGGGCCAGAAGAGAGGGACTAAATGAGATACAGCGGGCTCCACGGTAGATTTTTGTTATTTAACCGACATCGGTCAGAGGAACTTCATGGTTTGCAGGCGGTAGAAGACAGCGGAAAGAGTGCTCTCTTGGCATTGCAACATGCACATAATAAAGATATCAAATTCAAGGAGACTTGTGACTAAGCAGGAGAAGTGTGGGGAAAGTTTTATCTCTATACGTCAGTGTTGGTGCAGCTTTTCAGCCTTGCAACCAGACCCAAAGCAGGTGTTCCAGAAAGCTGCCGGAAACTCTGAATTCATAGAAACGTACAGTTTGGCCCTCAGGACATGTTGTGTTCTGTTAAGATGCATCTCAGGATTTCTGATCTGTTATCTGCTCAGTGATGGAAGCATTTGAACCACGATTTCTTAAATATATTCCATCCTGACATGGCCTGTGGCTTTGAAAACTTAACAAAAAAGAAAAAAAAAAACAACAGACTTTAAAGGTTTGAGATCCGAGGACGAATTCTTTTACAGTGAGGTAGTCTGTTAAAAATGAATTTTGTGTCTTTCAACACTTTATTGTGCCTCACTGATCTTGGACGGTGCTACGGGCTAGCATCTGGGCGCACACCATCATCAACATCGTCCACATGCGGGTCAAACCAAATCCAGTGCTGTATTTGTGTTGCAGCATGTTGTATTGTGATCTTTCACACATTCGCTCATAGTTTCTGTTGGATCCCTCTGTCCACTGGCTAGTCTACTTGACTCCGTTGCATTGACGTGACTGCGTTGTTTGGGGGAAGTTGAGGGTCGCGCCAGAGATTTGTTGATGCTATTGCAGTTCCTTGGAAGTTGATAAGAAAAAAGTCATAGATTACCTAATTCTGCTTTATTTGTTCAGTTGGCTCTGGCTGATGTGAAACTGAGGGAAGATGTTTTTTTGGAGACTTTGATGATGATGATTGATCATTCAGAGAGAAAGGCAGAGACAGTCCTCCTGGCCTCGAGCAGTATCAGGCCATATGGACTGTCTCTTGCTGACTCAGATCCATGACTCATCCATCAGATCCTCGTTCGCTAAAGACAGAAGACTGGATCCGAGCACGGGATGAAATAACAAAAGACAGACACACCTCCGGGAGAAATACCTAGGACTTATAGTCAGAACATTTCTCATAATAACCACATTTGCCCTCACATTGTATAGAGGTGTGTAGTTGGAAAGAAGAGCTGCTTGTGTAATTATATATACAGATACATTCCCCTTTGAATGGTAACTTCTGTGTTCCTCGACAGAGATGATAGACGATAGATAGCAAAAATGTTGCTCTAAAAATAAGTTTAAAATAATTAAAACAAGGTGTTCCTTGCTTGTTATAAGAAAAAAATCTACTGATGGAATACATGAAAATTGTCTAAAAACAAGTCCTGTCTCGCTGAAATGCTGCTTTGTAGGTGATTGTGTCTTGTAGTTTGTGCAGTGTTGAATGGCTCTAAATACTGCAATACCCATGGGCCTCAGCTGTGAAAAAAACAATGCTGATGCTGACTTCATCTAACACTGACCAAGACTCTGTAAAAACAAAGTTATGTAAAGTAGCATAACAAGTTTTAAGCCACATGTCAGGAAGCTAAAAACACAGCATTTACATATTTTGCATATGACATTACCCAACACTAGTGTTCTTATATAACTGTGCTTTTGGCCACCTGATGAATGCAAGTCCAATATACCCTGTCTTTTTAGCATTAGCTCCCTGTTTTATTTTCCATTTACACCATATGGAAATATCTAGCTTCTAAATGCTACTACACTATATTCACTTTACCTAGCCATTAGCTTTTGGCTGTTAGTAACAAACTATGTGCCACATAGCGCTGAGGTGAACTTATTCTGTGTGGGATCAACCTTTTACACTACATGTCGTAATTTGTTTCACTGTTGATGTGGTAATATTGATTAGAGCAGCTTTTAAGTTGCTAGATATACAATGTTATCAGGTTTCCACACAGTGCAGGCTAAGGTTTTACTGTTAGCTCACTGTTAGCGGCGCACCAACAGAATTCTGGGCTCTGTGATTGAATTTTTTGTATTGAAATGTTTTTTTTGTTGACAGTCGTTTTTTTTTCATCAAAGAACAAGTAATTTTTAATGTAACGTAATTTTATGCAGTTTGTTATCATTTGTACTTACATTTTAATGTCCCTGCAATCCTATAGCAGCTCCATCTTAGGAGTTATACTTATTTTTCTTAATTTCAATTGAATATAATAATTTATTCACTCAAAAATGTTCTCATTGGGTCTTCCCTGGTGCCGTGAAGCTCACTGACATCAGTGAAAAAACAGAAGTATTGTTGTCGCACGTGAAAAACACATTTTCTCCAGATGGATCCTTGTCTTATTCCCAGCAGCATCGTCCACATCCAGAAACACTGGTTACAGTAAACTCTGTTTTATCAGCTGCTGGTATCAGTGTCAGACTGCATGTTGACTATGTCTTGCTCTGACAAGAGTTGAACAATAGCTGATAGTTAATACCAGTGTTGTGCACATAATATGGTTTGGGAATCTGTTAAGAGGCGATGTAAATGACATGTTGACGGGGGGGTTCATGTCTACTTGTCTCAGTGAAGACAGAATCTCCTTTGTCCTCCTCCGCGGTGATCGTCATTCGCCCGAGGCAGGGTGGGAGAGGGGGTGGGGCCACGTCAAATAGATGACACCTGCAGTTGGCTGAGGGCATGCCCGTCTGGCAGCCAGACAAACACCCGGAGGAAAGCCACCCTGGTGTGGGATCAGTATTGCGGCTGGTCCTAGAAGGTCAAAGGTCACCGAGATCACGGCGAAGTCTGCGCTGCGAGCTTCTCCTGGCCTCAGAGGGCGGCATGTTTTTCTAATAGAGCCTCAGTGGAGCGGGGAAAGCCTGATCCTAATCTCAGGGGATAGAAATCCAATTTTCAGAGGAGACAGTTGAGAGTCTGGCTCTCCCTGTGTGAGAGAGATGACTGTCTCCCCATAAAGCCCTCGCGCTTCAAACGCCCGAGTCCCGCTCTGTACAGCCAGCGCAGATCTACATCGATAATGACATGAACCCCGCCAGCACAGCGCCCCGACAGTTTCCCTTTAGCTTCCTGCGGCTGGAGCAAAGACAAAAGGCTTTCGTTCCCCAAGATAAACCGATCAACACAAGAAAAACATCTGATCCCGCCATTTCAGGATCCGTCTAATTCACCTCACAGCCACACCAAAGCTCGGCCTTACGCTGCATTCCTGCCTGTTTGGTGATCTGTGAAACCAGTCCCGAGAGTGGGATCGCTACCATCACGGGTCCCACAGCACATGACTGAACATGTAACATGTGCCTGAGCGTGTGACCGGGCGCTATTGTCATGGCGAGGCGGCGGCCGGATGACCTGAGTAGCGCCGGGTCTAGGGTTGCAGACAGAGCTGGAGTTACAGTCATGGTGAAGCACGGCTGTGTAGCTCGAGGATAGAAAACCCAGACTCTGACCTCAGTGGCAGACATGAGAGAGAGGGAGAGAGACAGTTGGGTAATTGTGTGTGTGTCTGTGTTTGAACCTGTGAAGGGATGGTGGGGAGAAAGTGAGATGAGCGGAAAAGAGTGTGACCGATGAAGATAAAGAACGCGAGGGAGAAATGAGTGAAAAACAGAGAAAGGAAGAAAAGATTCTGCACACAAACGGGACGTTTTGGAAGATGTCACCCTCAGAGACCAACAGCATCTCTGAGAGTAGAGGTCACCCGACACGTAATCTTGAATAAGTCGTAGTCATCAGTCAGAATACTGGTTGAATCAGTGAACATCTTTAAAATTTCTTTCCAAAAACTACGTACTGCACCTTTAAAGAATACGTTCCACTGTCAGTCTTCCAAAAAAAAAAACACATCAAAGTGTACGGAACACACACCAGATAATCTCTGCTGATAGATGACACCTCTGGGTGCCTAATCCTTCTTATACCACGGTCAATTACCGACGGAAAACAAGAGCGGCTGTGTTTTGTTTCATTCCTCTGGAGGCTGAGTTTTGTTTATTTTCTCTTATTTTATTGTATTTTTTTTACATTCTTTTGGTGTTTTTAGACTTTTAATTAGGACTTTTTTGCCATCTAAAAGACAGCTGCGGCTCCTGCTTCATTTCTCTTTCTGCAGCACGGACTTAGCTGCACGGCTGCTTTGTTTTTTTGATTTTTTTGTGGACGAACACAGAGTCTGGACTCTGCACATCACCCAACATATGATTCTGCATAGCAGGATTTTACACGCGGCACTGATCTTCTACCAGAGTTGCAGATGTAACTCCACGTCAGCACGGTTTTGATATTCTCTGCTTGTTTATTTTAATATAAGGAGCAATTACGTTATCCTTACAAATACTGAGAGCAGCTTGCTTGCCAAAGCAGCTGAAAACTGTTCATTAACTGTGTGGCAATCTAACATGTTTTATATCAATGTAGACTGTGGCTGTTTCAGGTGTGAGTACATTTAAACATAGTGTGAGGCATATGTGTTGACAATATGGTCACCTGCTGTTTAATATAAATTGCTCACTGACTCTGGATTAGTTTATGTGAGATAAATCATAAAAACAGAAGGTAAAAAAAAAGCTAGAATTAGTAATTTTTTTCATCTGTAAGTCCCTGAGCAAGAGGTTAAAGAGGCTTCCTCAAATAAAGCAGAGCAAAAAAACCAAAACAGGACATGCAGTTGCAAGATTGGAAGAGGACACACAGCTGTTAGTAAAACACCAGTGAACACAGAGACACGCAGCACATCGTTGCAAAAAAGCAAGACACGGCCCACAGATATCAACAGAGTTCAGTGCTGACGTGTGTCTGTATCAATTCATGTATTAGTAGCACATCCTTTCTTTACCACAATTAGACATGTGCTACAATGACTGCCAGTTTTATATCATTGTAGATGAAATATCCTTGGCTTACGCATCATTGGTCAGACGGTTTAAGCAACTGAAAGACGTGACATTTGAAACTTGTTAGAGAAATGTCTTGTTACTGTCAAATGAGCCCAGCGTGACCGGCATTTGCATCTCCGTTGAAACAGGGCCACCCTTGAAGGTGTGTGTTGTGTAGAGTAGTGGTCAAAGAAGCGGCTGTAAACACACAAAGAACAGCTGCTAAGAAAGCTCCTCTAATTCACTCCTGAACGCGTTCCATTCCCTGAATTCTTCTGAATTCTTGACAATAAAAGCCCCCTGTTATTCTGTAGCAGCAAATTCAGGGAATGTTAACGCAAGTTAACGTCAAACCCCTTCGCTCTCTCTGCTCTCCTCTACAGACCGGAGTTGAGTGACCCAGGTCGTTTGAATGTGAGAAGGCGGGTCGTCATGGTTTGTCTGTGATCGCAAGTCATCACCGAAACCCACTAAGAGGCTAGTTCCCCACTCTGATAATGGTCCATCTCTGGGATAATTGTAAAGTGCTGTCCTACGGCATGATTTCACAAGATTAATAAAATGTCCTCGATGGGAGCTCGAGACAGTGGTGCCTTTCTTCTGTCCAATATATCTGTCCATCAAGACGTTCGTGCGAGCGTGCGGGAGTACACTTTTTTTATGGGAGTTGCAGTGAAGAGCGATAATGACAGCCAGGGAAACAGAGACAGAGGGAGTACGAGAGGCATGAAAGAAAGGGAGAGACGGGGCTTCGGCCAGTCGAGTTCAGAGGCAGAAACTGAGACAGCGAGTTCTGCTCCAGCCACCGTCGGGGTGTGAGGTAAGTTACTCGATACCCGCTGACACAGACAGAAGCGGCGTGATTGACACCGTTTCTCTCCGTTTATTTCCCCCCTCTGCTGCTTCAATTCCAATATTCCTCTCATGGTGAAGTTTTTAAAGGTGATTTTTATCTCCTCTCACAGCCGCGCAATATCTGATAAAGAGCCTTTTGAAATAGGAGCCAGAGTCACAGGCAACAGTGGAAACACTGACACGGTTTACTCTTTTATCAGGAGTCCACCGCTGGGCCAGAATCCAGCACACGGAGCGTCTGGGCGGAAGGATAGAAGAGTGTCTGGACAAACTTTGGACACGTCCGCTGACAGATGCACATAGTCGTGAAACCACATACATGCATGCACACATGGTCATGAATATCCAAACACACTCAGTTGTTTGTGTGTGTGTGTGTGTGTGTGTGTGTGTGTGTGTGTGTGTGTGTGTGTTTGAGAGAGACTTGGCAGCCAGCAGGAAATGACAGAGGTCAGGGTATTGAAGCCGATGAAGAAAAGACTGAATAGGAAAAACAGAAAGATCTATTGTTCGATGAAAACGCGGCCACAAAAACATGAAAAATATTCCTGACAGCGGCGCAGACAGAAGTTGAAGTCATTCGTCACAGCTGGAGACACCCTCAGAGCTCTATTAGCTACTTGGTCCCCTGCACTACTTGAAAACTAATTAGTTTTGGTAGCGCTGCAAAACAATCGCAGCAACCGTGCCAAAAACTTTTTAATGATTGCCTCTCACAATCAGGAAACAGAGAAAATGAGGTTTTGTAGGTGAGCCCAACAGCGTGACACACATCTGCAGAAAAATGACGGCCCCTAGCCAAATTAGACTTGGAAATATGAGGGTGACATTGAGTTGCTTTATATCATAAAATATGGAGCGTTTCACGTCAGGGCGAGAGGGAAGTTCAGAAGCTCTTCAGACTGTGATTCAGGGAGGTGCGTGTTGAGCGCCTCCCATGAAGAAACTGCCGACCTTGCGGGAGAGTGTTCATTTTTCGCTGCTTAGCCAGCGTTAATGAATGAAGGTAGATTGTGGGGAAGTGACAAGGACTCAGGTGAAGCTTCAGGAGTGAATGTGAATGGAGAATCCTGAGTGGGTTGACTAGAACTACAAAACTTATGTTGGGAGTCAGACTGCACGGTATTTTTGCCTTTTTGATGGTAGGGTCAGGAGCTCTGTGGCCTGACCTAGAGATACATCACTCTGTGGTCTGTTGACGTCGAACATGCAGTGTGCCGTCCTTCAAGACTTTGCACTGCATACATATTGTAATTTACCAGGAAGGAAGTGGCAGGAACTGACTTTCTAAGTTGAAGTGCTTAAGTGAAGTGTACACTGTGTTGGTTGTCTTCCATGACATACTACACACACCATGTGGAGCCATCAGTAGCTGTAATGATAATATCATTTACATTTACATATTGCATAACCTATACCTGTGATTCTGGATTATTAGTGGATACAACAGTGTATCATTATTATTCTTATGAATAAAGATATTAAGGAGATTTTAAAGACTGGACACTTCATTGTGTTTGCCTTGGTAGCTGGCTGACATTTGTTTGTAAATGGTGCTGATCCAATATCTGAGTTTAGGTATGGAAGAAACATTTCCTTTCGATACCTTCAAAATATAACATCTTTTTAAACACAATTTTTCTATTTATTTTTCATTTAACTGAAGCTGCCAAAGTTCTCAAATGTTGAATGTCTTAACACAATCTTTGTATTTATATGTACTATATGTCTATAAATATAGAAAGTATTATAGATATTATACAAAGTAACATTTCCATGTCTTTTTTTTATAAAGCATAAAGCAAATCAAGGTGCTGAATGAATACTATAAAAGTATCAAGCTCATTAATCTACAGAGAATCAAAGCATGAACACTTTTTCTAGCAGACACCCACAATAACAGTTTGAACCTAGAGATGAGAATAATATGGGCCCTTCACAGGCTTGTACATTCACTGCTCTAAACTCTGGAAACAAAGGCAATTTAGTGAAAATGAAATGTTCTAATTCGATTTGTTTTAACAAAACTGTTTGTTTCGGAAGATGATGACTCATCATGATCTCATCCTTGAGTGTAATATTTTGCCTGCCCTTTTAAACCATAAACATGCGACCCTAGATTAAATCCAGGAAGGTATTTGGGAATGTTCTGAACTCTGCGTGATGTTTCCACAGCCGCCATCACCGACGACAAGGGAAGAAGAAGCTGCCTTCGACTCAAAGTCTTCGTCAGGCCTCAAAGTGAGTCACGGGTTGTTGTGTCTACCCTGCCCGGGTTTCCATTCTGTCGTGCACCAGCCTGCGATCAGGCTGTGGCTGGTTGACGTTGAAGTCCTCTAATCTTCACATATCCTCTCTCCTCTTTGTTTCCCCAAGACAATTGTGTGAAAACCCCTGGGACCGTGCAGGAAGGGGTCGACTTTGACGACAACAGTCACAACTCAATAGAGCCCAGAGGTTGGTGGGAACAAACAATACGTCTTGTGTGTGTGTGTGTGTGTGTGTGTGGTGTGTGTGTGTGTGTGCGTCCATTACAGGCAGAATTCATATTTCTTTTAACCGCTACGTCTGCTGATGATATTCCCTCCTTTTCATTTCCTGGAGACCTGTCTTTCATTTAATACGTATTAAGGAGAGTTAAAGAATCACATGATGAAGATAATTGGTTTTCTATGACATTTTGCCAGGTCGAGATGTCATGAACTGTCTCAAGTTTATATCATGGACTGGGGACAGCAAGGTTTGGAGTATATATTGACAGTGGATAAATTAAGATTAAGTACAAAACTAAATCAGGTGATTGAGCTGATGTCATTAGAGACAGGAGCTAAAACAGAGTGTTTCAGATAGGGGGGGGGGCCGAGCGGCAGGACTGGACAGCATGAGAAAACTGATGTGTTTATTGAAGATTAAAGCATGTAAACCTATTGCAGTAGTAAACTAAAGTCATGAAACTGAAAAAGAGCATAATGTGTCTCCTTAAATTAAAATCTGAATTGAACACAATGTCCATTTTGACACAGGGGCCTGTGTTGTCACAGGAAGTTGTCAGTTATCATGTTTGAATATCTGTCTGGCGTTTGCATAATGGTTCAGCAGGAGAGTGTGGACGGTCCTGCTCACGGTGTCAGATTTCTCCGTCATTTTAACACAAACACAAAACAAAAGCTCTGTTTCATTTCTTGTATTTTTTTTTGCACGTGAATAATAACTTTTATCTCTTCCCCTCCAGACGGCGTCGGCCACGAGTCACCAGAGCCAGCTCGGAGGGATGTGAACTCCGTCAGCCGGTACCAGACTTCAGTCGTCCTGCTCAGCTCCGCCCTCATCCTCTTGGCCGCCATCTTGTCTTTATAGCGCCTGGAGTGAGGAATCCCACGGGAATGGACTGTCCTGATTGGACCACAGGCCGCCCTACCCTGCAACCCCTCCCCTCAAGGAGCACTTTTTAAAAAAAAAAAAAAAAAAAGAAAACACTGACAATCTCTCCGTACGAAAAGAGAGAGGACGGGACTTCAACACTGAAGCCTTCGCTGTTTTTTTGACTTGCCAACTAGTGTGATTCTTGACTCTCTGTGGGTGCTGGTGGTGGAGGCGCCCTGAGGTGACAGACCTGTTCGACTCTCTGCCGTCCACAGTATGCAGATATTACATTTTTTTTTCTTTGTGTTAAAGACAAGCACACACGTACATGCTTTTTAAACATACACACACACACACACACTCACACAAAACACAATCAGTTCACTCTTTAGCTTGAATGGCAAAGAAGCACAGCAGGATCCCTTAAAAGTTTACAGACTTCTAACATTTTTTAAGTTCAGGAAAAACATCACCTAACCCTCCCCCATCCCCCGACATGTAACATGATTATATCTCACATCAGAAAAGTGGAGGAGGTTTCAAAGAACATTCGGAGGCGACGCATCACTTTCAGGCCAATGGGAAGGAAAAGGAAGAAAGATGTTGTTGCTAAGAGACTGTTGCCAAAGGCGTGGGCTAAAGGGGGCGGGGCCTTTGCTGACTTAGCCTTCGTCTCAGTTTGAAACGGAGTCGGACGCATCGTCTCGGACCGTGGAGGACCCTCGTTAAGAGTAAACAAAAAGACGAAAATTTAAAGAAGCACTCATCTTTTTGGATAGGGGACGATTTATTGATCGATTAATGTATTTTTTTTTCTTTTAATAAATCACGTAATTCAATTGTAGCAGCCAACACGGGTGTACAGTAAAATATTTGAGCGGAGCGTAGAGGTCAATATGGTATTTTGCCAGGCGAAATGTATTTTCCTATTTATTGTGAAGTCCTCGTGCTTTTTTTTTTTCTGTTCCGGTTTAGTCTGTAAGTACAGTAGAAAAGGCAATAAAAGAAAAAAAACAACCACACTTACCCATGCAGTTAGTTCAGGTTACACGCCGTTTATTTGATACAATCATACAAAAACACTGAGTACAGTTTATGTGTCTGCTTGGATTGATGGCTGATGATGTTTTTCTTTTTTTTTTTTTAATTGTTTTTAACAATGTCCATGATGAAAAAAAAAAGTCTGATGTGCTATCAGGGTGTAGAAGTCGTAGAATGTTTTGTGTTTCGAATATGTCATTAAAAATGTCACAAATGTAGTTTTACTATTACACTATTGCTTTTGTGAATCACTGTCATAACACAGCTGTTGTATATAGATGCAAGATTTCCTACAGAGTTCAGGGATGTGTCCATGCCTAACATGAGGTTTGAAAAGAAAGAAAAAAAAAAAAGATGATTGTTTTTTAATCGGGGAGGATTACTCTTCCTGGAATAATGCAGCACAAGATTTTCTGTGGCTAAAGATGTTTCAGTGAGACAGTGACGGAGTTACAGAGCAGGTGGTGGTGGTGGTGCGTTTGGGGCTGGGGGGGTTATTCGTGATTCAGTTGCCCCTCTTTGATGTCGTGTAAAGTGGCGTCTGTACAGAAGATGCACCGCGGGCACCCTCGCACTGGTTATTTCTGGAATGAAAAATCGACCACCCGCGGAGACGGAATAAACAGAGCGAGGTGTCCGGTTCTCTCGGGGCAAATTGAAACCACCACTGGTGGACCCTGAGAGGGGAAAGGGGAGGGCTAGGACGTTCAGCGTAGTAGTGCTCCTGCTGAGATCAGTAGTACGAGCGGTAAACATATCGTCTCCATTAGGCTCGTTCTGTTCGGCGCCAATCCAAATCCACTATTGACCGTTGAGGAGTGGATGGCTGTTGTATTTTTTTTGTTCCCCCCCTGCTGATATTAATGAACTAAAGTTTTTTATAGAAAACAGAATCTAAAAACTGCTCTTTATTGTGCATTTACAAGAGATGTTTGTGGTGGAGTGACATGTCCGCGCCTGGTGATGATGATCACTGTTAATCAGCACAAGTGACTCTGCTCTTTAAGTCAAAGCAACCCTTTTTAGACCGCTTTCTCCATCTGCCAATTCTGCCAGAGTGCAGTCTGATTAAACCTTACATCTACAGTCTCTGCAGCTTTGCCCTGCACACCGATGTTTCGCAGCCAGCTAGCTTGCACTGCAATGTTTGTCCTCTCTGTCCGCGAGCCACATCATTTCTACAGATCTCCCTCCCCCCGTCCAGCTAACTTTGGCGGCCTGTTTTTACTGTCTCTTGTCTCTGGAGAGTGGAATTCACTTGTGAATGTATATAAATGCCTGTAATAATTTTTTAATCGTGCATTTCATTTTTTACTGACTTCTAGAATACAGCAAAACTAGTTTTACAAATTATGAAAAGAGAGGCAGAGAGACTGAAAGAAGGAGGGAAGGGAGACCCGCGTCTGCTGCTGGAGGATGTTATTGAATCGCCTATTGACGATCTCTGGTAATTTACGAGATGATAATACAGACGATTTCACCCGATTTTCCACCCGTCACTCTCAGCAGCACTGATACATTTCATATTCACTAACTGTCTCATGAAACCTACGTCAGTAAAAGTCCACCATCTGGAGTAGAAAAAGGAAGAGCGAAGTCTACACAAAGTAATGATTTAAGGAGAATAAAGTTTTATTAATAAAAAATACTACTATCAGAGTGAATCAGAATTTCAGAATAAAGTTGGAATTTTACAAAAAATAATAATAATAATGACAATACAATAAGAAATTGTAACTTTAGAAGAAAATAAAAGTTGAAATCTTACTAGAAAAACTGTGAACAGTTATAAACTATGTTGACAATATAGGTGTAATCTCAAGTATGATTTTCTTTTTTAATAATAAAACTTTTTCTTGCAGTCGGGCCCTAATAGTCACTGTGCAAAGGCTTCTTGGTGTCAGAGAGGAACATTTTTCTACGGTTGCGCAATTCAAGTTCCACTCTGGCAACTTAACATCACTGCTCTACAAAGTAAAGTCAAGCTCAAGAGCCAGATCCTCAAAACAAATCGTAATTTAACGTAACATAACATATCGTAACAAAACTAAACGGAGCGTGAGGTTTTGTGACGTGACCTGACACGATGTAATGTAACGTCACGTAACCAACCATGTTGCTCTCCTCAACCTAACCAGATAGATTCAGACGTACGTTGTGCAGCTAATGTCGTGTATCGCCGTTTGTTGGGTTACACAGCGTTTATCGCCACACTACGTTAACTCCGTCATGTTTGTCTGGGAATCATCACACATGTCCTTTTTGGGAGTTTACAGCAAATGACATTCTGTCGTTTGGATGTGGGGACACGTTGGAGTGAATAGGTACGTTCCTCCACTTGATTAGTGTCGGGAAGTAATTTCTCATTTGACAGCACAAATTACTTCTTAAATCCTTTCCTTTCCTCCTCACGGCTACCAGCCTCCAGCCATTTTACTTCAGCCAACATTAAGAGCCCACTGTCACTGTCATCGGCGCCTCTAGCCACGTCATGATGAGAAAAACCAATCAGTTAGTTTCGTGGATACTGTGTATCCAACAATTAGTCTGTTGTAACATACAGTGTTCGATACTTTCTCTTTTATCCCACACCTCTTTTGAAGGGCAATTTAACTGACACATTAATGTTCTTTGCAAGAAAAAAAAAAGTTCAATGTTTGATATAAAAATAATGCTTTGTTTCATTTTATATGTCTTTTATATGAAACAAGAAAAAAAAGTACAGGATCAACATTGCACCCCTCTATCTGTAAATGTGTGTGTGCAAACATGCAGTGTGGTCAGGTTACAATCACGAATCAAAGGGCCTGAAGAACGAACAGATGGATCTCTGAGAGAGTTACAATATCTGTTTTTCTTCTCTCCTCTTTTTTTTATTTTTTATTTTTAAAACCGCTCTTGTTCTTTGAACTGATGCATCAAAAAGTGTCTTTAAGGTTACAAGATGTTCTTTCTCTCTGTTTGTGGTCATCTGCTAACATCCACCCTCCCAACTGTTTCCGAGCCAAAAACCGCAGTTTTTAGATCTCTGTGATGACCGTGTTGCAGGCTTCAGGATGTGCGATTTTGGCTTTTATCAGTGTATATGCTCAGTGTGTTTGTCTGTGGCAGCGGGAGAAAGTCTGTTTTCCACCTGGAGATTTTGATGTTTCATGTTTCATTAAGCAAAATGTGCCGCGAGGAGGGCAGGTATTATGTTCTAAGGACTTCTTCTTCACCTGATTTTGGTACCATGTAGCCTGAAGCTAACACCACTGTGTCCCTGGTTTGCAGCGTCTGTTCTCCATCCTCTGTATCTTGTGAAAGGATGTGTGCTTTTGTCTGTGCATCTAGCATTGGGAAGGCTTTTTGCTACTATCGCCGCAACTGTGCTTGTTTTTTCCCGAACTTGTCGTGGATGTGCCACAAAAGTGCACGTCTCTTTTAACATTGTAGTAACCGTAACCTTGTGCCTATATGACCCCCATCCTCTCCTGTACTCATCCAAACTATTCTAATGTCTGTTTCCTGCTCAACCCCCCTCACTAGAATTTTCTACAAAAAGGCCATTTCTTTGTAAATACACGTGTCGGAGCAGCTATGACTAACTAAAACAGGCAACAAAAAAAGATTTAATAAATATTTCTTTGTCGTTGTAATTGTGTCGTGTCTGGTTTGTTTCATTAATCGCCGTGCAAAATGAGTGGCAGTCGGTGAAATGGGAAGAACATCAGAAAGGCGCGGAGGCTTCGTCGGAGCGGCTCAAGCAGAGCTGGGTGTTTGTCTTGGTTGTCACTCGGCGCATAATCGCGCAGGCTGAGTCCGGGGGAAGTGGGTGAACAGCTGTTTCTCTATAATCTGGAGGTAATTCACCGACTGAAAAAACAAAAAAAAAAAACAGAAACGGCTTCAATTAATCTTGCGGGGAATGTGCAGCGCTTTAGGGAGCTCTGCCAAGAGAGCTCCGTCTCACACGGTCTCTTGCTCCTCGCCCGGCTCTGCCTCTCCTGCTGTCTGCCTCCATTCCTCCCTCTCACCGTCTCTCTCTTCCTCCCTCTGTCTCTCCGGTGACTTTGCCACCTTTCATCAGCCGGCTGCACAAACTTTTTGGACGTGCTATCACAGCGCTCGCACTGTGCTGTCACGACCACAATGGGAACATTTCCAGCGGAAGGTCAAGAACACACTGTTCCGTCGGCGCAACCTGTTTTACCAACAGTAATGAAGGTGCAGCCGAGGGGTCTGAATCCAAACTGTGTGCCGTCTGATATCTGCCCTCGACGGTCTGAACTCTCAGTGGTCGGGAGAACCTTTCCACTCTCAGGAGGTACTCCGGTGATATAGTACTTACACCATCATGAAGTACAGAGCGGTGGCAGAGTGATAAAATAATGGTCAGAGCTGATGCTACAGAGGCTGATAGATCCGAAGGTTTTGTTTCACCTCAAAGGGGTCGAGCTCCCAAACACTGGATCCTACGGTTTGACCCTCCCCACTCCAACTCCCTCACACAGTGCAACTCTGTTTGTAGTCACACTTGCAGCTACATGAAGCACCCTTTATCAAAGTGATAGCTGGGTCTTTTGATGTGGGATTGTTTGAGGTACTTAAACCTGGTCAGTGTGTTACCAGCTCTCCCCCTGTGTGGAGAAGCAGCTGTGGCACCGACAGGAAGCAGAGCACTGTAGTGCAAAACAGGACGAACTGCAAGACGTTTTTTTAGCTTTGAAGAAGTTCTACGTAGTCCCCACCAAAAATATGAATCATTTACAGTATATACTATCTTTTGAACGTTTTAGTGCTTTACATTGCAGTCAGACAGGCCTTTCCTTCGGCACTACATTCCCTCAAACGCTCAACGCGCCGCATGCTGGCTGACGCTGTAGATCAGCTGTTTGGGTTGGACTTCCAGCGGCTGTCCTGCTGTCGGTAGCATTTTGCAGTACAGTGGTCTGCTTCCGTGGGTGCTACGTTCTGCTTCTCCACACACGGGGAGAGCTGACGGTCATCTACTGCAGGTAATACACCGACTAGGGGTAAATACATCATACAACCCCACATTAAAACAGCTGAAGGGAGATCACTTTAAGGTGTTGGGCAAAGGCAAGCTTGGAGACAAAGCTTGCCCTAACCCTAACCCTCATAACCATGGTTTCACACTGGCATCTTTCAGAAAGAGGCATTTTCTTCTCTTATTTCATTCTGATGTTTGCGAGCTGTTTTGCAACCGTCCCCGTAAATACACAACACACTCAAACGAACACGTCGACCATTTTCTAGGGTACTTTATATATTTGATCTTAAATCAAATGTAGCTTTTCAGTTATTGCCTTCTAGATGAGAATATTACATTTCCATCATGCTCTGAACAGTTTACTTTTTATAGCCGCACAGAACTAACATTTGTACAGAGCGTCTTCGAAAACGTTTCCAGGCTGTTTAGTTCAGGATTGCACCTGATCTAGCACTACAACGACATGTAGGTAGAGAGGAAGTGTGCTGGGAGGGGGTGTTGGGGCTAGACAGACAGACAGACAGACATGAAGAAAGAAAGAAAGAAAGAAAGAAAGAAAGAAAGAAAGAAACATGCATTCCGAACACAGTACTGAAGTAAAGGTGCTTCAGTTACTCTTCCAGCTCTGTTCCAGCGATGTTGAACATTTTCATTGTCCTGCGGTGAAAAGTGAAGTACATTCTTACTGTGAACTATCAGTGATGTCAGGAGATGTTGTCTCTTTCATAACTGCCAGTGACATCCGAGTCCAAGAACATCCTCCATCTTAGTCCTGAGGTAGCCATTTCTATTCTCAGACGGCCCTGTGGTCAGGTGTTAACTGGAGGACACAGTGCAGTTCAGTCAGTACAACCGTGGTTAGAGGAGACAGAATCTTTAGCGGTTAGAGACTTCGCTGCATGCACAACGCACCACTTCAGTCTCTTCATGAACACAGAGTCCACCCAGACAGATTTTGTTAAGTTGTTTTAAGAGGAGTGTTTTAGGATGAGGGCCATAGCTACCACTGAGGTCACTTTACAGTCTGTCATTTCAAAAATGACTCATGGAGAGTTAAAGGCTGACACTGATATGTTTGATCAACCTGGTCTGCTACAAAAGTATATTTATGTTACTAATTTGCAACAGTGAATACGTTTTGCAAGAAACATAACATATGCTAGAGGTCCCATGGTGTAGGAAGATGGTTTTCCATGTTTTTTTCGATTACAGAGCACGACTAGGTGCTATGTAAATACCGTCAAAGTATCAAACGCACGATCCAAAGACAAATGCACACAGCCCGTATTATGAAACTGTCTTTTAACCAGCCGTTAGTACTTTTTTAAGGCACAGACATCACCCTAAGCCACGCCCCGAGCACTGCCATGGCTGCATAATCACCGTCAATGCTGATGCAGAAACACGGTGGGCTGTGCCTGCTCAGGCCTGTGAGAGCTGACCAATGAGAGCAGAGGGAGTCTTAAAGAGACAGGTACTTAAACAGAGTGGTCAAACAGAGTTTGAATAGAGGTGCTGTAGCAATCGACAGCATAGGGAAAATGATTTGTAAACATTTTTTAGCAAGTAGACACCTAAAATAAAAATATTAACCTGAAAATGGTCACATTACAGAACCTTTTAACGTTAAACATTTACTGAGCAAGTGTTAATACTGAATGTATAAGTAAAATGTTCAATGATCACACATTTCATCAATTTTCCAACAAGAGAGATATAGCAAAAAATATCAGCTGTAGGTATACTATGCACAGGGGGATGGATAGAAATTATGTAATCACTTTATTCAAAAGTACATTAACACATAATGCTCTGAAGGAGTCGATCCAATAGCAGTTAAAGGTCCAGTGTGTAGGATTTGGGGGGATCTATTGGCATAAACTGAATATATTAACTGATAAACTGATATTTCATATATTTTAAGACACAAAGAATAATTCTCGTCTTATTACCACCATGTTGTAGCGCCATGTTTCTACAGTATCCCAGAATGGATAAACTAAACACTGGCTCTAGAGAGGGGCTTTTTGAGCTTTTGTCTTTAATGGCCATTTTAGGTGAAGGGTGAGGTGAGGGGTGTTTAGTGGGGGGAAATCTTCAACAAAATGGTATGTTTGTAGCATTTATGGTAGAATGAACACAGATGTTTTCACCCGAAAACAATGAATTACAGGGATGTAAACAGTTTGTTTGCAGTGTACACATGTGCCGTAAACCTCTCTCTCTCTCTCTCTCTCTCTTTCTCTCTACTTGATCATATCATATCAAGTATAAAAATGCAGAAAGTAAGAACACAAATTTAGTTTAAAGTTCATCTTTTTTTTTTACGTTACCATAGAAACACCACAAAACATGACATTACCTCTGACATTTCAACTAATTCAATGTTTATGACTGATTCAGTTTATAGATGCACTGTGAATGTTTACCTCGTGCCTCCTCTTGTGGAAATTGACATATCAAACCATGAATCACAGTCTGCTACAGAATCATACAGCCGAAGTCCTTCCACTGTGAGCTGTTTCCATTACTTTGGCTGCCTCCTGTCCGCGTCTCATGATGACAGATGTTGTTTTGTGGGAACGTCTCAAACTGGACTTCCCACTGATAGCCGGCCCTGTTATCTGCATTGTGGTTCTGAGGGAAACGTACATGTCAGACACTTTTCCTGCTCTCTCTGCTCTGCTCGCTGATTTTTCTGGCCTCATCTGTGGTTACGCGAGCTGGGATTGTCAGCTTCATGAATACAGTGTCGAGTGTAAACATGTAATCAATGTTCTCTACCTGTTTAAGGCCGAGGGATTCTGGTATGTTTAAACTCTTATTGTCAGATTAGGGAGGATAAATCCAGGAACCTGTTCACAGTGGCAGGATTAGCTACAGACAGACTCACTGTATCTGCTCTGCTGTTAGGTAGATCAACTTAAGACTGAAAAAGCTGCTGATTACCGTGAGGGATGTATCTTGTACAACTCATCCCTGTCGCTGATTTTGAGAGGTTTTATTAGACTAAGACAATATTTCCAACTTCAAATCTATAGACGTGATATTCTCTGGACGGCGATGTGACATCATGGGAGTGCTGTGCGTGATTATCTGTGTAATCCCACATTAGACCACCTGAGAGAGTAAGGGAGTGACTAGGAGGCCTGCGCCGTCATTTTCTTGAAAAAGCAGTAAAGGCCTAGAAGCTGTTTTCTGTCATTTTCTCCATCTGCAGCGCGCCTCACGCAGCAGACGCCTCGGTGGGAGGTGCGAGCCACGTCACCTTCATTAACTCCGCAGTGGAGAAACCTGCCACCTTGAGAAAACGTCAGCCGCAGGAAGTGGAGTCTGGTGGTTGCCGTTGTTTGGTCTGAGACAGAGCGGGAGATAAAGCGGAGCCCGACAGCAGCTGCACTGGGTTTGTTCTCCCAGATGATACACTATACGTCCAAATTTCTGAGGACACTGTCCAATGTAGTTTTTCATCTGAGGCTGTTTTTTAAGGTTGCTTCTGGGTCCCTTGGTTCCAATGAAGGGAAATCAAACAGCATATAGTGATATTTCAGACAATAGTGTGTTTCCAACTTTGTTTCAACAGTTTGTGTTTGACCCTTTCCTGTTTCAACACAACAATGTCCCTTTGCACAAAGCTCCATAAGGAAATGTTTTCGATTGCGGACAACTTGACTGACCTCGACCCCGTCCAGCACCATTCGGGATGGAGCGGAACAGAACTGACTGTGAGCCAAGCATCAGCGTTGGACCTCACTAATGCTCTTGTGGTTGAATGGGGACAAAATTCCTGCAGCCAGGCTGATGTAGCAGCAGATTAATGGCTTCAGTTTCAGAATAATTGTGCTGCACAAAATTATTGCCGCTGTGTATTTTACTCTCTCTGACTCAGCTTTTTTCCTCCAAATTTCTGGATAACTTTATCGCTTTGTTTCAAGGGGTCACAATGCCAAAATGTTGGAAACTTCCGGCAGACAGTGTGGTGGTAATGTCTGAATATCCACATATATTTGACCACTGTGCTTGGAGCAAGCTAAGGGCACTAGATGGCACGGCAATGCACGACCTGGCTAGAGTGGGAGCATGTAATACCAGGGAGTGCTCTTCCAAAACACTTAATGCCATCAACAGTCTCTCCTCACTTAATCATGACATGATTATCCTGCCAAATGCAACTATTAAATGAAACTGAAATAAATAATATTCAATGATGCAAATATTGAATATTAAAAGTGTCTACCCATCACTATGTCAGTGGAAATCCGTGTGCAGTTTTGTAGTCCACAAAACATTGCTGTAGCTTCACCATACTAGTGTCGCAGAATTCTCCTAATTGACTGAAGCAGATGGAGACTTGTTTAAAACACAAAACAACAACCAAATAAAACATTAGATGACTCAATGCAGCCCGTCCAGCGGGATCCAAGTCAATTTTCTGAAAATGTCAATGTTTTTAATAGTCAAGCACCATAAATGACCAATTACCGACAAATACATGATCAAGAAAGTAAGGGAAGTCTGGAAAATTGCTCTGAAGTTGGACTGACCTGCTGAAATGAACTGTTGAATATGTAAATGGTTAAAAAATGTACTCACCTGCAGAAGTCAGATGGGAAAAAAAAGACAAAAACATAATCAGCAGAAGTTAAGCAGTAAGCAGCTGGAAGTTTCCTGGACTTGCACTAAAGAAATTACCAGTTATTTATCAACTGCTTGCTGAAAACAGAAGAATGTTGCTAACATGTTGTTGAATAATACTGGACTAATTTTCAATAAATGTAGAGGCAATGTGAGGGCTAATTGCTTTGAAATTACCTGCAAATTACAATCAAAAGTGTTGCTTGGTAATTATCACCTACTTACTGTGAAAAGTACAGACCTGCAAAATGAAGTGCTACCTTCAATTAAAAAAAAAAAGGAGTTGTTTTTTTTTTCTCATGCAAAACACAGACTGAGGCCAATCACAGCAAACGATGGGCCTTGAGAGTGACAATGAGTGCCAGGCACCACTCGTTTTATTGCGAGAAGTGTGTCACTGGAAAGACGACACAGCACCGACACCGAGACGAGGATGTCTGGAGACTTTCTGCGTAGTTTGACGACTGCGAACGTGACAGTGTGAAGAGCGACACAGTGATTTCAGTTTTTGATCCTGAGTCCATTCCACTCAGCCTTATAGGAGCCTTATACTGTACCATAATGTATTAGATCCCCTCTGTAAGTGCTGTCATCACCCTCTGCACACATGAAGGCTGCACCCACGCAGTCACCCCCTTAAGTATAACAATATACCATGTGTAGCTGCCCCCTCCCTGACCTTTGTAAGACAATTTCTCGATCACCCATCGTACACCACTCAAGCTGTGAAAAACGGTAACCTGTGATTGGTCGGGGGGGCCATCAGTGTGCCGCTGCTCTCAAGGCCCGGTCATAGCAACAAACCTATGGCTCTACAATTGCCTAAACTGACACAGTGATCATCATGAAAGGCAGAAAAAAACTGTGTGGTCTGTTCGCGGTATTAAAAAAAAAGAAAAATCATGGATAGCTGATGGCAGTGGATTTTCAGCATGTACTTACTCTAAAATTAATCAGAGCTTAGGGGATACATTGACAGCTACTGAGGTTAAATTGAGATGCAAGACTGAGCTGGAATCTCCGAATATCCAGCACACTGAACAGACTAGTATGTTACCCGTTTGACACCTTCTAACTCATAATCCTTCATTTGCCTGATTAATTTTCCTGTCGCCTTGGTCATAAGACCGTCTCATGTGGCTCGCGTTAATTTGATCTCAAGGGGAGGGCCCCCGTAATATCTCCACTTTAATTCCCCACGCTTCCTCTTCAAACTTTCACTCCTGTCCTCGTCAATTCAGCGTGACGGCTCGAGCAGATGGAATTGGGCGGCGGGGCCCCAGTAGATGAATCGTTCGGGGGTGGGGGGCTGGAGCGAGACGTAATATCGGCGGCCAAAGAATCGCGACACCTCTTCAGAGGCGGCGACCTTCGACCGCGTGACGGCGCAGCCGCAAAACCCCGAGGACAAACCCATTTCAGAAATCATCATGGAAAAATCTCGTTGGCCGTGTGCGCGGACAAGCGAGGGACAGGCTGTATTACTAAACTCCCCCGTATTCCCATAATAGAGACCACACAATGGCACCCCGGCCAATTCTCTGCCCCGCTGTTAAAATGAAGCCCTATTCAGTTTTATGTAGGCCATCTGTAAGTCTACTCAAACCTAAAAATAAAGACTGAGTGGAACAGAACATATTCATCGCTCTGCGCTCTCGCTGTAGATGGCTCAGAGCTGAATGGGATCTGTGAAAGGAGAGAGCCGAGCCAGAGAAAACACAGAGCACGGCACTGTGATTGACTCAAGGCTGGTGAAAAGGGCTAAATCTATTATTCAGACACGTACAGGACCGGGAGGTAAAGGCCATACCTTGGAAAAAAGAATCAATATGTGCAAAATGGCCTCTTGTACCTGTGCAGCTCAGTACAGAGCAGCAGGATTGATCATCGCCAGTAATAATCTTTGTTTGTATTGCACGTTTCATACAAGAGATGCGACTCGAAGTGCTTTACAACAAACAAAAAGACATGCCCCAAGTGCCTCCCACAAAAGAGCCACAAAATAATGTCATTCCGCGTGGCATTGATCTCATTATTACGCATTATGTCATGTTAGCATAATTATTTTTAGATTAAAATCACTGACGGGTTCTGTGCAGTTTGGCCTGAGTAAAGTGAGCAGGACTCCTCGCTGCAGGGCCCGCTGTAATTTGTGAGATATCGACTTTAGCAGGGCCGACCCGACACGTCTGGGGCCGCCGAGAAAAGTTGAGAAGAATGGTTCTGAAGTTTTGAGGTTGGTCAGCCACGCTGTCTTATGAATAGATAAAAACAGATACATAACTTCATATATTTTAAGGCTATTCTTTTTTTCACCCACTAAAAACATCTGTGACAGACCTTAGATATACACAGTCCAGATAAAGCACTCTTGTGGACAGCACATTTGGTAAAAGTAGTACATCTACAGAGCCTGTTGCTAGGTGCAGAATAAAAGTATCTTTTGTTCTTAAAACTAATGGTGAATTAATCATTTTAGAATTGCTGTCAGGTCCGAAGTGATTACTTTGTTTATCTCTGTGAAAGAGCTCTGATGGTTTGTTCCAAGGTTTGCCGGCCAGCAGAATAACGCTGCTGGAATCATGTGGCGTCTGTGTTTCGTCTGCAATGTAGAGTCTTGGTAGTTTGTGAAAAAGAAATGGCTGACTGGTACAATATGTGCCCGGCAGCTCTGACGCCTTACATTAGCTGGCTAGCATTAGCATTGTTAGCGTTACCTGGTGACAAGTTATCAGAATTTACATTAGCTCCTGGAGATTATTTGAACGGCCGCTGTATTGTGACGTGGATGCAGAGAAAGATGGAATGCCACATTAACCAGCTGAATGTTAACACCTCTGAGGGAATGTGTTTATCAAGGTATCATGTTCATTTAACTACATTTAAATGTATAATTCAGTATATTACAAACTTAGCCAATGATGTGAATTTCTGTAGAATGGAGAGGCTTTTTGAGCTTAGCTGAGGTTACTTACCTTTGAGCAGGACTTGCTTAGCTGTATGTTAGCGGACTCCATTTATGATCTAGTGTTAGTTACTGTTGCTCTCAGTTAGTAGAGCAGAGAGAGGCCCTGAGACGAGGCTGTCGAGAATGTGCACAGAGTCCTTCACAAAGAAATCCACAGTCCAGCAGCATTAAACAAATTCATCCTCCACAGGCTCGTATAAGCACCTGGGAGAGACGGTGCAGGTCTCATTTTTCACCTCATGTTATAATCCACTTACATATACGCAATAAATAACTGATTAATACATGTGAATTGCTACAAATTGTAACATCGAGCCCCTTTAACATATCCAGAATTGCAGCCTTAATCAACGCGAATCCTATCGCTGAAATGTCACGAATGTTTCACAAACTGTAAACTTCTTTGCCTAACATTAACCAAAGAGCTTGTGTTGCCTAATTCACCACAACCACTGGGTGGATCTGAACCCTGGGTATTGGCGTGATGCTCCTCGACTTTGTGTGCCCTCCACCCACAATGACCCTGTAACTCCAGAGCGGCTCGTAAATGTAGAGTTTCAATCAGTCAGAGACATTTGGTGCAGGCACAGAAGAGAGAGCCACGCTGAGAACACGGAAACAAGTCCAAATGTGTGGCCAAGCACACTAATCCTGTAGATTATACATTACATAACAATCTGACTGGGAGGCTATGTTGCTGAGGGTTGCATGTGGGTACAAAACTAAACAACAAACCAGGTAATTACTGAAATCTGACACTACTAACTGCAGAAGGACATCGGTGCCTCTCACATCCCTCACAGATTACAACCACACAAATACTTATGATTGTTTTGGCAGTAATAAGGTTTAGGAAAGGTCAGCCAACCAAGGAAAGAGGATTACAATCTAACTTCTTTACAATTGGTCTTTATTGTGTCCAATTTTTTTGTCCCTCAAGCTCATCCCAGTGTGTTACGAGGGACCAGTTTCCAACTTTACCAGAAGGCGCTTAAAGAATTTAGTGACTTGCTTTAATTTACACAAATCTAAAAGGATTTAGGTCAACTTTTTACCATGAAGCCTTGTGGATTCTCAACATCAGTGACGTTCACAACAACAACAATCTAAATTGAGGGTTGAACTTGTAATGGAGTGGTAGAGTGGATGATGAAGTGTGCTGTGTAGGTAGAGTGTTGACTGGTTCGACTACATCTGATGCCTCCGCGGAGCCTTCAGCAGTGTGTTACAGTAACTCTTACACAACAACAACATTAAGCCGAAACACATGGGACAGCACGGAGCTGCAGGCAGTCAGAGGCAGGTGTTTCTCCCAGCCCGCGGGCCTCAGGTGGCCACCTGGCGCTCAGGTACACACACACAGACAATTACAGTACGGAGACGCACACTTCCCGACTATGCAACCGCATAAGATCCCAGGAGTCGGCTCTCAGACAGGGCAGCTCGACAACACACACTTTAACATGCACACGCGCACACATACACAACCGGTCGCTCAGGAGACGACCTCCGCCCGAGTAGAATTAGCACAAAGTGGTACAAAGTAACTGGAACGCGCACAAGGAGTTCTGGGAAACAAATCTGGAGCAGCTGGCTGCAAATTGTTGATACACTGATAACTTCGACAAACACGCCATATTTCTTATTAGGAGGGAAGTGCTGCGCTGCCTTCGGAGCCAGCTAGTGAGACCGTGCTTTTGAGACGGAGAGAACGAGGAGCTTTTTTACGCTGGCTGAATGACAACCAAACAAAAAGGTGAAGAACAAAAAAAAAAAAGTTAGCATGTAAACGTTAGTGTCACAAATCATGAACTTGGAACTACTTGGAGGATCTCCATGTACAAACACATGATACCACAGCGCTGGGTTGTTAAATTGGACGTGTAAAGAACATAATCGAGCGACGGCACTAGAAATGCATGCCGAGATTTACGAAAGAAAACCGACAAATGGATGCACAGGAAACATGCTGGTCCAACAACGCAAAATTGAGTCTTTAGTCTGTAGTTTCCTGTATAAGGACACCTGATGTGGCTCTTATTTCACGGTTTGCTTGTGGTCTGTTTAAAGGCCTGGTCACACCAGAAAGAGGCACGGCAGAATTAATCGGTGCATCTTTACAAATGACTTGATTAAAGGAACTTGGTGACATAGCAAGGGATAGAAAAAGAATGGCAGAATCTTTATTTAAATATAGTGAAACTGGTCCTCTGCATTTAACCCAGCCTGAGGGAGCAGTGGGCAGCGTGTACCCATCCGGGGACCCAGTCCAGATCTGAGCCAGTGCCTTCTGGTCGAGGGCACTGACTGGAGATAATGCGCATGTCGTGATGGTGGGGAAAACCTGTCCACCAGCTGTCTGTAGCTGTCTGGGTCTGTTGCTGTTAGCAGGCATGTTAGCTTGGTTGCAAACAGGTCAACAAGTTCACACAGTTTATTCTAGAGACTTTTTTTTTTTTTTGCACCATCCTTTCCAATAACTGTCTAAACTGTTCTGTTCTGTGGAGCAGTTGATACTGTGGCAGGAGCATGTTGGTCTGCAGCAGCTTCCCTCACTGTGGACTCTGTGGCTCTCTATTCTCTTAAAGGGGCACTGCGTAGTTTTGTAGAGGAAATTCAAACTCATGATTTTAATATTTACAATATTAATGAGGCAATAATCCAAACTCAGACTTTTTTTTTTTCTCCCTTAACTAAATAAACATACATAAGGTCCCCAGAACACAATTTGAAGCTAGTCAGGTGGCAGGGTCCACCACATATAAACAAAGTAAAAACAGTATGAAATTGTGTTGCTCTTCAAGGTCGCTTTGTTTATTCAGTTATAGAAATGAAATTATTTTTTTTTTTAAGGCTAGAAAAGGCTTCTGATTAAAATGTATTCCTTCAAAACTGCAATTGGCACTTTTAAAAGTTAACACTAAGAAATCTTCCCATTGGCCAAGGGCACAGATTTGCAGGTTAAAGTTAAATACAATGTTGCAATGTGAACAATTTATGTGGGCAAAAAAAAAAAAAAATGCTTTTGAAAACTATCCTGAGAAAATACTAGCTGTATTTGGATTAAACGGGCAGATATGTGCACAAACACTATTAACGTCGTTGTGCTAATCAAGTGCGCAGTCGATGAGGACATTTTCAGTGAAACCATTCGTCATCGCTGTTTCCATGATGATCTTGACTGTGGCACTCTGTCTCTGTCTGTATTCTGAATGGCGTCTATACATACAAGCAGCTTTATTTAGAAAGTCATGACGGAGCTGTTGACTTATCATTCATGAACATCAGGTCACATGGTCGTCCGTCTGTGGGAACGTACACACATTCCTGTGTTAAGCCTTCCACGCTCAAAACGCTGCTGCAATGTATTTTGAAAAATGTTACTGTCGACGGGGCTGCAGAGACGATTCTGGTTCCCTGCCTTATTTGTTTTCCATTCCGTGATGGCCTGCCCTTGCTCTGCCTCTGATTGGCTCTGACCCCGACAGCTTTTTCTAACTATCACACCAGCCATCTAAACCCACCCAAGCAACAAACTCAGCCAATCAGAGGAACACTTGGCAGTTTTTGGACTGTTGGGGATTGGGAATGATGGGTCGTTGTAACAATGGACAGTCCCCACTGTAGCTATCACCTGTATGTATCTGAGGACAGGGTGATCATACGTGCATCTGGTTGTCTCAAATGCACAAAAACTCAGTGGGACTAATTAACCGAAATGAGGCTGGCGCACTGTGAATATCATTTTGTTGTGTACGAGTCACATAAAGTCTGTTCTTAAAACTAGTAAAAAAAAAAACAACTGCCACTGCGATGACATAGTTTGACAAAGTTTCCAAATTAGCCGGCATTAAGTGTCCTTTCTCTTCATTCTAATGTGCTGATCTGCATGATTCTGTCTTCACGACACTGAATACACAAACTTGGGAAGGGAGATTGTTTTTGCAGAAGCTGGTGTAATTCTGACAGAATAAGAGACACTGCAACTGTGTGATTGGTGTGAATGAATGGGCCGCTAATTACGAGATTGCACTTAAGAAGACATTTAAATATGTAGCAGAAAAGAATAAAGTCCCATCAGTCGACCTGTACGTGTTTAAAATGCTCCGGCGGCTCATTGTGCAGCTGCAATTACATCACCGCAGCCACGGCCCTGTTCTCGACAGTCCTGTTTGCTCTCTCTCTAACTGTTTGAGCCTCATTAGGGTTTGTTTGGATTTTGAGTTCATTTATTTACACTATCATAAAAAAAGACAAAACACTAAGAGCGCTTCAGGATCTCAAACGACTCAGCAGTTCCTCCTGGGCTGGAAGAAAGACTGGAAAAAGTCAACATGAGAGGAGGGGAGGCTCTGCTCTGTTTGCTGCGTTTTCCCGGTTAAACCAAACGTCCCCTCCCAGCAATACATCAAGAACCACATTCAAACGTCGCTTTCGACGCGCCACAGTTTCGGAATAAATTATTTCCTACGTCGGGCTTAACATAACCCTGGTTTTTAGAGTGTATAAATCTATACCAGGCACATGTGTGAGTTTATGAGAGCTCAAGGAAGTCCTTAAACCACTAATGCGCCGGCTGGCTGGCTCACAGAGCAGAGACCACACAGGTCCTCACAGCCACACCTGCAGGCTAACAAGCACTGATCACAGGTGTGTCTGAACTGTTCACACAGCAGCTCATCACGGACAAATAGCACCCCGCCAGGATAAACAATCAGGTTACAACCATTCTCCAATATAAACAAGTTAGTGTTAGGAAGGAGATTTATAAAAAAAAAAAAAAAAAAAGCCAAGTTTGAGAGTTAGGAAATGTTAATTCTTGCTTTTAGACGAGGAAAAGTAACACATTTTATCTCTAGAAATGCTCCCTCTGCAGGAATTACTATTTAGATATGTAGAGTGATTTAAAAGAAAAATGTTTTTGTTAATTTGAGTCAGTACGTGAATAAGTAAAAACTTTATTTAAAACACAAATGTGAATCAAAAGAGAACAGGAGGGAATAAAAGACAAATTTTAAGGCACTCTCTGACCCAAATGTTTCCTAACCTTAAGGGAAATGTATTTTATGCCTGATGTCATTTTTAAATTTCCTTGCCTGATAATCTTACATGCTATAATGTACAATATATCATACTGTTTATCTATTTTTTTTTTATTGTACTCTCCCTGCTCTCAACAGAAAGTGGCAAAATTATACTTAACCGCACGTCCAAGTGATCCTCACAAGGTTAGTTACCTTCTGTATCCGGTGAGCTAACGGTTAGCGCACTAACATGCAGGAAACACTGCAGCACTAATAAGTCACAATAATTGTCAAGCTAGCTGGCTAGCTGTCAGTTGTCAGGTGAGCTTTGCTAGCTGAGATACTAATGGGGCTTTTACAGGCAAGAGGAACATTAGCGGCTTTGACTCCTTTCTCATTACTGTCTGTTAACGTTCCTCTTGCTGACTAGTTAGGGTTATATATCATTGGGTGGTGCGACAAAGCTAAAGGCTATGATAGCTTCCTCTGATTTGATGTCATTGTTCTCTCAATGTTCAGAGTTGTATAATAATGCTTTTGGTCAACTGTTCTCAAGATAAATCTGAAAATGTGTTCATACATCTGTGTGTGTATTCTGACTTAATCCAGGTTGTCTCTCTTTTATTTTGAAATACTAGACTGTTTAAACTACACTGTAAATATGTGAGACACAGCTGTGATCAGTTGTTTACCTCTGTGGGTGCGGCCTTTATAAGATCCTGTTTGTTTCATGCTCTGTAACACTCTGACAAAGACGTTCAGCCAGAACACGCTGGTGGTTTTCAGTCCTTTACTCTGCTCTCGTAAATACCTACATGTTGAACACACAGACGTAGAGGAATCCAGAGGTTCTTCCTGTTTCTACCCTTTACAGTCCGTTTTACAGCTTCACGGTGTTGCAGCTGGGCTTGCTGTGTTTCAGGTCGTGTCGCCTGCAGCTTTTAGGACAGAATCATAGCACCAACAACCGTATCAGTTAGGCCTGTTTGTGGTGTGGTAATCTGTGAGACAAAGAGAGTTCTTGCTGAGCAAAATGAAAGTGGCGATGCAACGTGTTGTGATCCGCAGAAATCAACAATATATAGAAGTCTTTGTCATAGGACCATTGGTGCTTTGGATTAAAATTACAAGAGTTGCACTGGAACAAGTTAAGAATAGGTGTATTTTTGATCATGATATGAAAGATACTGTTATGTGTATTTTCTTGGTATGTCGAAGCATTGGAAGCTCCAAATCTTCTCGACAGAGGTCCCTGACTCCCGCACACTGTCCACTTCACTTGCAAGTATAATGACAACAACATTTCAGTACTTGGACCTACATAGGGTCATCTAAGTTCAAAAATAACTTATTGCTATGAAGAATATTCACAGACTGATAAGTTGAGGGTTTCTAGCAGTCCTAGTAGTACGTCTCTCTCTCGCTTTAGATGCATTAAATCTCATGGACCTCCACTTTTCCTTCGAGTATCTAACATTGAGCATAAATGAACTTTAGCAGTTAGCTTTGTACATATTGTTGATCTTATTGAGGCTACCATTTTGGGATGTCTTTTGTTTTTTGTTTAGTTGCATTGATTGTTTTTTTTTACCTTACTGGAAAAAGTTAGCCAGACAGCAAGACTAGCTGGCTCTTCCCAACATGTAGGGAATTACCATGATTTTTTCCATACAGACATTGATCTTCCCCACAGGATGAACCTTAACAACTGAAGAGATCCCCTGACGTCTAAAACACTGCCAGCAGGTCAAATGTTCACCAATCATGTAAACTCCAAAAGGATTGCAATACAATTTAGTGCAGACATTCATGGTTCCCAGATGATGAATCCTACTGACTCAAATGATCCCCTGGCCTTTCCTCTAGCACCATCATCAGGTCAACATGTCACTTCTGCAGTGACATAGCTGTAACGTATCTGCATCAGTTAGGTCTTTGTTATCGTTCTATATCAGCATTTTTACAGTGATGTTTAGGGTTTGGTTATTTTTTAAACTACATATTTATTTTTATGATAATTTGCTGAACATCTTGGGACTATGTTTCAACGTTTTCAAAACTTTATTATGTTCTCCCTTGATTCGTTGTGTCTCGCAGATTAATGAATAAAACATTTAAAAAAAAAAAAAAACAATGTTGAGAAGAAAATTAGCAATCTGCCTGACATGGCCAAGGCTGTAATTAAGAAAACAGGCCCCAGAGACATGTGGAAGCTGGATATTCTCAGACATTATGACCTCTGCCTCATACACAAACATCTCAACACACACACACACACACACACACACACACACACACACACAATTCAAAGCCCACAAAACCCCGTGGACACACAGGAGCATGCTCAGCGGACCCTCAGCTGGTGTTTGGTCTCCCACATTCCTTCCCTTTGTGAGCCGCAGTTTGAGTCTCCCCCCTCCTCCCCCTCTTCTGTTTGACATTCCTTCCCTTTATATGCCTTTTCTTTGTTAATTAGCCTGAGTGTTTTTATTGCTTGGCTAATTAGCATAGCTTTACGCTGAGGTGACACATGGCTCTGTCTCCCATGCTTACAGTACGGGGCCGTTAAGCAGCCTAGGGATTGGCGGTGCGTCGTCGTACGGTGGCCCGCAGACGTCTGCTCTCATAGTTTGATGGATGAGTAACGGGGGTCCATTAGTCATGCAGCACCACTAAAAAGGCACCTCTCGAAGGGCTGAACAGGTCAGGTAGAGACAGCCGATTATCACCAGTGAAAAATGAAACTGCACTTGTATTTTTTTGTGAACTTCAAGTCCGGGCGCCTGGCAGGGCCTTGTTCTCATTTTCCGTCCCTTGTGTGTCTGATCTCTAATGTGTCTCTGACTGTATTGTGTTCACAATATTTTGTTACGCTTATACTGTTTTAATGTGGGCATCTGTCTGTCGTCAACTTGCGGCAATATTTTTAGCCACTGTGTTTATAAAAATAGAAAAACACACATGAAAAACTAAAATTGGTAAAGTTTTAAAATAAGATAAATAAACAAAGTAAAACATGCACTGTAACCAGAATGCTTATATAAACATTTGTTATGCCAATTGCAGTTATCTTGAGAGGAAAATCATGGGTGTCTAGATAATGTTCTTTATGAAGTGCTACGTTCGTGCACTTTACTGCACACTACTCTAGCTGTGGGGAGATGGTCGGATTGCATGCGTACAAAGCACAACACAAGATATAAATCTTAAAAACTATCTCTGAAATATATAGCTCTGTATACATATAAATAGAAATATAGAAAATGTTGCCCAAACAGGAGGAGACAGTGCATGTGTCGGGTTCTGCTTTAGGGTGGAATAATATATAACTGGTGCACAAAGTACTTCCAGCAGCAGGATGTGTGTGTGTGTGTGTGTGTGTGTGTGTGTGTGTGTGTGTGTGTGTGTGTGTGTGTGTGGTTGATTGAGTTAAAAATTAACTACGGTGTGTGTGTGTCAATGCTAATGAAAGAACATGTCACCCTGTGCAACGGTGTGGCTCATTGATGTGTTTGTAATCATTTCTAATCCCAACAGCAGAGATGGAAGGAAGGAGACATACCAGACATTAGTCGGATCAATTAATTGCTCATTCTGGTTGATGAACTGGATTTGCGAATATAAAATATAGACTATCACACCACTTATGTTTTGAGAGGAAGTCCACTATATTAGCTGTGTAGGTTTTTCTTTTTTTTTGTTTTTTTTTACCAAATATGAACCAAGGCGCCCTTTTGGGTAAATATTCAAACACCTATGGCATTGATTTAAAGCCTCCTGAGAATAAGACATGTCAGTGTCCACAAACAAACTTTATTTTTACAGCTTCTGTGTCTGATAGAACCCTGAAATAGAAACCATTAGAGAGCTTATACCTTTAGCTTTTATTGAAACTGATGAAAACCTTTTCCCTAATGTTGATTTTACACACAAAAAAATCAATATACAAAAAAACATACATGCATCCTCCCTCCATCCTGCTGACCCAAAAATGTTCCATAACTGATCTGAACTGTCACTGCAATAACTACACCACAGTTTGTTCACAGTTAGTTATGTCATCATCCCACTGTAACTGGAGGTGTCCAGAGTCTTAACACTGTCTGCAGCCACAGACGGTGACACTGGCAGGATTTACCATTACCACTAATTAACAGCACACACTTCCTGCAGGCCCTTTGCTTCGAAGAGACTTTTTTCACAGTCATGCTCCAGTGTTGCCCCCTCAGGAACTCCGTGCTGTCACTGGGGCAACGAGTTCCCACGCCAGGTCCTCCAGTCACCCTCTGCAGTCACACTTGTACTTGGCTGTAAGTCTTTTTCCTCCAGAACACCTTGCAGCAACATTATGCATTGTTGGATTTGACAGCCAAGAAGAAGAAGGAGGAGAAGAAGAAGAAGAAGAAGAAGAAGAAGAAGAAGAAGAAGAAGAAAAAGAAGAAGAGCCTCCTCCAACTTCTCTGCAAGCGATGCTGGAACTGACCATATAACAACCGTCTGATCCAGAACACCCACGTCTTTCATGTGCTTCTTGTGGTCGGAAATGCATTCTGGCACCACCGCTTCGGTCTTGCTTGTGCTCTCGCTTCCTTTTCTTCACTCATCCTCTCTCAGTGAGATTGTGGTCATAAAGACAGTTCCATGACAGCCTTGATGTCAGAACAAACCGAGAAAGCGAGGCTCTTCCTGTAGAGAACTCATGTATGCTCATTAGACCACATTCACATGGCAGCCATTTTCCTCCGACCTCACTCTGAGGGTGGGAAGCTCAAATGTTCGTTCGTTCGTTTTCTTTTCCGCTTTTTCCGTGAGGGTTGCGGGATGTTGCCGCTTTTTATCCCCCTGAGGGGTTGCGGGGGGCTTACTGGGGCCAAATCCAGTTCTACTCATGGGCGTAGGCCAGGGTTCACCCTGAACGAGTCGCCAGCTCATTGCAGAGCTCAAATGTGGTACTGCTTATTTCCAGGCTGCAAGTCCTACAAACATCCAGAATCTCCTCCCGCTGCTTCCTGATTCAGGCAACTGAAAAGACACATCAGGCCAACTCTTTAGCTTCCATTAACGGCTAACGTTAGCATTCATCCACTGATTGGTAGTGTTAGATGATACTATTAGAAAGGTTTATAATAATTCTATACATCAGCACACATCTTGGACACATTTAAGACTAGAAGCAAAACACACTGAATGTTATAAAATGGTAATGTTAACTAGGAAGTGGTTGAATATCAAGGTTAGCTGTTTAGCGTTAGCTAATGGGTTATCAAATATGTTGTTTTACCTTGAAATATGGCCGGATGTCCCTTCAGATTTACACTTTACTGGTTGGATCCACAGTAGCCTTGCATGGTAAACAAGACCCTTTTCCTACTGCTCCTCTAAACCTTTGCGTCATCTAGTGTCATATCCAAAAAGAGAACATGGCACGATCCTACGCAAAGAAAACATGTTAGCTCACCTTAGTCTTCTTAGTTTAAGTGACTGACAGGAGCTGTCAGTAAATGTAGAGATCAGATGTTAAATGGCTGTCAAGAGCGAGTCAGAGCGCTGTCTCTATAAAATGCTCTCTGCTCTGCTGTCAGGGTGTTCGTCAAAATGTGATTAAATGAGATGGTTGGACCACAGACTGAATCATCTCATGCGTTTGGGGGAAGATTAAATTGTCATGAATACTTTTAAGATAATTGAAGGAGAAAAATTATTTACTTGAAATTACTCAGGGACACACGTCATTCTCTGCCGCCATATAAATGATCTTGCATTTTTTACTGAAGCAGCCACATTAAATACTTAACCCTCCTGTTGTCTTCGGGACATAAAATCAAGCTAAAAATGATTTTGCCCTGTTCTGCGGTCAAAAGTTGAATTAGGAGGTGTTTGTGGTGGACAGCTGTTAGTACGCCTTGTTTCTCACAATGTTGGAATGCTCAGATGTTTACTCTGAATCATACTCTCTAAAGATACATACACATCCACGTCTCTGATGTTGTGTCTTTTTTTTCCGATGAGTGTCGGCAGTCCACAACAGTGGCAAGATGTTCCAGTCTGCTGTTTCCAAACTGTGCTGTCAAACCTCCGGTCTCAATTCCAAATGCACACAGTAGAGTGAAAGCGAATATTTATGTTGGCTTCTAATGTGTCGGGGAGAAAATTAGCCATGTGTTAGAATAACAGCACACGTGAAAGTGCTGCAGTAATGTACAGGCGTGCTCCTCTGGAGGACAGAGCAGAGGTGTGTTTGAAGGGAAGCTGGAAGCGCATTGTGTGCTGTCAGCCCACCAGCCAGGGTCAAAGGTCAACCATTTCCTCAAACCAATACTTCCCCCTGCTGAACAGAGACCTCTTCCTCTCCAACCATAACAACCTCAGGTTTACATGGAAAAAACATCCGACGAAAAAAGTAGTCTGATCCCTGTACAAATAAAAGTACAATAAAAAAAATCTGCATTCCAAGAGTAAGAGCGTGCTGAATAGCTTCTTTCAGTGGTATTATTGATATAGTCACACATACAGTAACTAGTACAAGCAAGCCTGCTACATAAATGAAACAAAAAAGGGAAAAACATGATTTTCAACCCCCTTTTTAAAATTATTTCTTTTACTTTTTTCAATTCTGGTCAAGGACGGACAAAAGGAGGGAGGGAATGAAGGACAAAGCAAATCAGAGAGAATTGAAGGTAAGTGGGAGGAAGGACAGAGGGAAATAAAAATATGGAGAGAAGAAAAGGAGGGACAAATGATGGTTAGAAGGAAGCACAAATGGAAGGACAGAAGTAAAGAAAGGGGAACACTATGTGAAAAGAAGGAGGGACAAAAACAAAAGAAGGGAAGGGAAAAAAAGTAGGTTAAAAAGGTAAGAGGCTTGGGTGAAGATAGAAGAAATGCAGTCTTATACAAGCTCAGCGAAGGCTGAAATCTTTTCATAAAATGTCAAAAACACTTTGTATAACTAAGCTGAAAGGCTGTGATACAAGGTTTTTCCTTGAACTGTATCTCATGGTTAATGTAACATTTACAAAAGTACTATCAATAAAACAGAAGCACAGAAAGCCTCCAGAAGGCATTGTGCATTTCTGCAAACCATGGATAGTTTAATCTGTATGATTCATATTTTAAGTTTGTACATTTCAGATCATATAGATATATATATATATATACATAAAGTGTCTTTATGTTTTCAATTCCATGTGTGTGTGTGACTAAATGTCAACATTGAATTGTTTTTAAGATATGTTGCATGTGTAAGTTGTAACTTCCGTTAATGTCAGTAACCCAACTAATCTAATCTTATGTGCATACATATAGGTAGAGCGTCGTTGCCTAAGGCCAAAGACCAAGCTGCCATATTAGACGAGTTGGGGGTGAGCACATGATGAATTTGGTAAGGTCTGGTTAGGTTTAGGCACGGAAAAGATTGGATTAGGAAAAGATGTTGTTTCTGTTGACAATACCTGGTTCTGTTGACTCAGAGAATTGCAAAAGGTCCCAACCGGTGTCTAAAAATACCCAGTTGAATTGGACTTGACCATGGGTTTCTCACATGGCATGCCACCACCACCACCACCACCACCAGCACTACCTTTTCCGTCCTGATATGAAAGGCAGCTTGCATACATGTAATCTGAATGTTAATATGATACCTGCTACAAAAAAAGATATTTTTCTGGCAACTGGGCAGTGTAGGAGTGACATATTTACAGTCTGAAACAACAGCCCCCGAGACTTAACTTCTTGTATCAGCTCCAGAATCAGCATTACCGAAGAAAAGCCCTTTGGATTTCCTGAGTCCAACATGGGCTGCTGTAAGGGATCCCACTGATGTCTCACTCAGACCCAGCTGGCGCAGTTCAAGACCAGAACTTAGAAAAACAAGAGCATGTTGAAGGTCACGGTTTATAGTGAGTGAAATAGTGTATTCATCAATTTTCACATTTTATCCACAGTCTGTATTCCCAGGCACACAGAGAGAAGTCAATGATCTGTGCAGTTGTTGAAAGGTGAAATGTTGGAAAAGACTTGATCTGCGTTGGAGGAAGTGGTGCTCAGTTGAAGGGAGTTATCAAAAATCACTTGCAGTCATGTTACACGGAAAACTGTTTTCTCAGCAGTCCTTCAATGTTGACTTGTCTATTCTGCAATCCAGTCTTTACACTCGTATGCACAAAGCAGTGTGGAGTGTGAGGACGCAGACTGTCCACTGCAATTTGCAATATATTGTATTCACAGGGATTTGACTTGAATACTGTCTTTGTGGCCCAGTAATTCTGGAGTATGATAGAGAAAATGTGTGAATTGTGATTTAGGGATGTTTGTAACATTTTCTTGTATGGTGTTACAACCATCATTGATATCCCTTATTGGTGCAAAGTGATGCTGTTACAACTATCCCTTTGTTACAACCAATCCCGGTCTCCCCTAGTTGGTACTTAGTATTTTTTATGCTAATATTGTGAACATGTTTACTTTGGTAAATATTTTTAATGCATGGCTTCTACTTGTAATGTCATATTCTAAATTTCTGTGGCATTTTTACTTTTACTCTGCTAAAGGATTGAAAGTCCCTCCACCACTGCTTGTTGACATGCACATATGTTCCCATGGTTATGAGCTGCTTAAATAGCCATCTTTTAATATGTAACTTCATTGTGTTTCCATTATCAGAAGCTGGATATAATAGCTTTTATATAGAGGTTTAGCTTTTGAATTGGTGCGAGACTCAAGGATCCACCAGTCTGATGGTCCATCTGCTTTGCTTTCACACCACAAAAGAACCACAGCAAGCGGTCTGGTGCACCAAGGATTGATGGACAGCTTTACACCAGCCCATTCTCACTGAACCAAACAGCCAAAGCACGAGAGATAATTGAACAGAACCCAATGGGTTAGGTGTGGAAGCACCCTGTACGTTCATTTTATTAACAGTCTGTGGCAGTAGAGCCAATCCTGCTGAAAGAGATGAAAGATCATGACTAAACATTTTTCTTTCCAAAAGTCCTGAATCAGCGCACCATCATATTTCTTCCAACAACATTACTGCTAATTTAAAACAGAGTGAATGTAGTTTGTACATGAGTCACTGCTGAATTTTTCACCCCTGGTTGTTGGTCTGGATTACAGGCCCCTTTAGACGGATCATTGATATCTTCAGTGATGTAGGCAGGACTCCCAGCCACCAGCATCACTCACTGCCAGCTTTGGTGTCAGTCTCAGGTTGCTTTTATCCGGCCCTACAGAACAGAGGCAGTGTGTATGAAAGCAGGTCTCCCCGGCAGTATCAAAGATGCTGCTGGCTCTTTGTCAAGACAAAGACGTAATGAGATCTTAGCTGTTCTCAGTCAGTCAGCCCCTGAGAGTTTCCCCCCGCCAAACGTCCGGGGCCAGCCGCGGGTCAAGCCTCGCCTTGTGATTTATGTTCTTCTTTATCAGACATAATGAGTGTTCTCACAATTAGCTGGAGACACGCTATCAGAGTGCAGCTCCGTGTCAGCACTGACCCGCGCAGACACAGCTGCCTCTTAACGGCGGCCAGGGCGAGCCCGGGATTTCGGTTTTAATGGGCGGAAATCGCAGCTTCGCCCGCTGCGGCCACGGCAGCCGCGGCTCGTTACGCTGCCTCACGAGAACAGCTCTCACCTCGTCATCGCAGAGCATCAGCTCAGCCTTTTTCCGCCGCATCCTGCTGTGACCTTTGAGGTTTTTTAGTGGGCTAGTAAATCGCCTTTTCTCTGTACTTGCTCACTGCCTGTAGGTGTCAATGATGGTGATTAAAAAAAGGTTGGAGACATATTACAGGTTTCACGTGTCAGTCAGAATCATAAAATGGCAACAGAAAGGGAAACAAGTGTGAAAGATGTATTATGACCGCTGTTGGTCTCATTATCTAAATTCACCAGCTTGGCTAATATGCTAACTAAAAGACCAAGTCACAGTCCGCTGTGATCAAAGACTCACGGCCCTACCATATTCTTGTAAATGTGCATTTACTGAAGTACTGTACTTTTCTAGGGTACTTAATGTGACTTGAGTCATTCAATTTTCTACTGCTACAATTCAAGGCAAATATCATACTTATCACCCAACTAACATTTCTAACGTTATTTCTTTTTTTTCTAGGTTCAGATTGATAATACAAAATATATTCAACAAGTACCTAGAATTAAACACTGGCAAAATAGCTGGTACAGTATTAGTGTATATGTGGTCTGAATATAATTTTATTTTTTTGTGAATTTTATTGGCTTTGATCTGAATTGAAAGTACTAATTGTGAACTCCCAGGAAATAATTAGTACCTAATCATTAAGTTATGACAGAGTAGTCAGTAACTACTCAGTATTATGTATCTATTCAATATGAAGGCAGTAACAGTAACTAATGATTCAGTAATTTGGAATTAATGAGTCGTCACTAGTTAATGCTACTCAGCGACTGGTTGATAGTTAATTAAGAACAACTTAAGAAGAAAGGGGTCAGTATGTTGATTCATAGATATGTATGAACTACTCATTACCTAATGATTCATTAATATATTATCCTCCAGTCTGTTCTTCAGTAACTCATTATTTTCTACTATATAGTCCTTGAATCACAGTTATTCAGTTTTACATCATAGATTATAGGGGTGGGAAAAATAATCGATTCTTAGATGCATCGTGATGCGGACGTGGATGATTCTGAATCGATTTACAAAAGTCAAAAAACTATTTTCTAAATGTTAATTGACAACGTAATGTTGACGGACCTTAAGATGTGGAACTCATAATTGCGGAAGTGCAGCGCCTGGACAGTTGATGGTGAGCACATAATAAAAAAACATGAAATGGCTCAGCGCAACATTCAACCAGCAGCCTCTGCTTTAACAGCAAGCGTGTGGAAGCATTTTGGCTTCTATGAAGTTAAAGTGAAAAAGGACCTGGACAAGAGCCACATCATATGCAAGTTGTGTCGAACTAAACTAAAATATTTTGGAAACACGACAAACATGAGAAACCACATTAAACTTTTCCACCCAGAGGAGAAACAGTTGGTTGTAGTTGCTTCCAACCAGAGGACCATCAAGCAATATCAAATTTTCCACCCAACTCAGAAAGAGCAAAGCGAATTACGAACTCTGTTGCAACTTTGATTGCCAAGGACTTGCGTCCGTATTCTGCTTGCATTTTAACACATTGTGCAACAACTTTTTGCATAACGTGTTGAAATGCAAGTGGTATAAAGTAGCATAGCATTGGAATATGCTATGCTACTTTTATGCTTTTTCCTTAATGACACCTAGAGAAGAAAAGTGTATCTGTTTATTTTTGTATTTTCAATGACCAAAAGTAGCCATGTTTTAGTATGAGAGCTGATACATAGGTCCATAATGTGTTGAAATGCAAGCTGCATTGATTATTGCATTGAAAGCTTTTTTTATGTTTATATAGGCTACAGTATACTGTTTTACTCTCAGGGATATGCTCATTGTCTGTAACAGGAGGATTCTGTGTTCATAGACAGTCATATCTATTTGTGACAAAGAAAAGCCTTTTCTTTAATAAAAGAAGGTAATTAATGTGTTGATTTTGTAAAATGATCATCACAAAAGTAGGAAGTGATTAGCAAACTCTGAGTAGCAAACTCAGATTTAATTATTATTGTTATTATTATTTCAAATCATGCATGGAAATGTACACAAAAATATTGTTGCATCAAGATGCATCGATAATCAGTTTAAAATGGAATCTTTGACCTCTGAATCGGAAGAGATTCCCACCCGTAATAGATTAGTTAACTATTAAGTTGTTCCTGTTTTATTCATTACTCGCTCCTCACTACTCCCATTTTTGTGTACCCTATTGTAAAGTGGAACCAGAATATGATCTGTATTGGCCTCACTGCCCAGCAGGCCATTAACATTACGGCTCTGTGACTGTTTTTGTATGTTGTTGGCAAACTAACTGCTGGGTGCTAATCAGAGTTACACAAACAAAGTCATTCTTGCAATTTGACCTTTTTTTCACATGTAGCTACAAGTAGCTGTTGTTATCTCCAAGGCATGTCTATCATGTTCATTTATACAGCAACAACTCATACACATACTGGCGAGGATCCTGGATCAAAACAGGCTTTGTTTGACAACAAAGCTAATGCTAGCTGAGCTGCTGAATACACAACCGAAAATTATTAACAATTATTGGCACACACAGTTTGCCAGTCATTGTGAGGATGTTTCCGTCACATTTCCATGAAACACAAAGTTAATCCACTCAGTCTGACATCCTCACATTGCAGTAGATGAAGACATTTGTGTTGGTTTCTCCAGTCAACAAAGCAGCTTCGGAGCTTAGCTCATGGCTTTTTACTGGATCTTAAAGCAGTTCAGAGTAAAATGGTTAGAATTTTTAAATTATTTCAGAAGCATCGCCATCACAAATGAAGTCAGTCCACTCAGTAGTGAAATCCTCAGATGATAGGAGCAGTATCCTGGACAGTATTTCACTAATGAGCAGAAGCGTACCTTTTAATATCAGGACCAAATCTTATTTACACAGTCAATTGGATTAGAGGAATATATTTCATATAATCAATAATTACTAGAAGTATTATATAAAGGTTATAGTATTGAATTTTAGTATTATATTTCTAAACCAATACAAACTCTTATAGTGGAAACACTAGTAACAAGTAACATTAACTGAATTAATTATTATTGTGACTATAATTATGTAACCTTCATATCCATGAATGTGATATCTTTCATTATAACAATATTATATAATATTGTTTTGACTATTCATGGCTTAAAGGTAGTACTCAGACTAATTTGACAGTTTGTGTAGTTGTATTATTCATTCATCTTATGATCTCCAGAGGAATGGAAACAAAAAGAATATTTGTGTTTTCTTCAATCAAAACAAACAAGTGCTGACGCCAGAGTCACCTTTCATTCTAATAACTCTGATTCATTACACATTGATAGCCATGTTTTTGACTGTCACAGATAATTTGCAATATTTGTTTAAATCTCCCTCGTTTGTCATCTCTTTGCACAAAAACATTATTTATTAAAAATCAATCTCATTCAGTAATTATTCAGTACAATAATGTCCTCATTTCAAACCAAATCCCTGGCAGCAGGGATGAAATATTAATGTTACGAAATAAAGATCAAGAACTCAATCTAAATACCACAGCAGATGAGAACATGACGATGTGTTTAAATTCACTGCACAAAGAATTTCAATTAATGTTTACTGCCTGATGGGAAACCTGATGCTGAGCAGCACCACCCACTTCTGCAGTACGCTGGAGAATAATTTCAGATCCTGTAATGAAGACTTGGACTCAGAGACACATTGTGGCAGTTTTGCCTTTTTAATACTTTGCAAACAAGCTGCATTATTTGTTCAGGGATCTCTTTACAGAGCGCCATTTCCATCTTCCATCGTAAAAAGTTTAATATGAACCTTTCATACTGTGCAACCATCAAAATGGCAGGTAGTGTACTGTTCTTCAGCACAGTGAATGAAAGAAATGATTAAATTGCAGAATGCATGTGAGATCTTTCATTTAGCTGAAATGAAAATGATGCTGTTTAAATGTCTTTATTGTGCTTTGCTCCCTGTTAGCCAGTCATCTATTGTTTCCTCTGAGCTAATTAATATCTCCATGCCTAAGGCACCCAGCATGCATCACTGCATGTTGCCCACAGAGCCAGACTTCCTGGCAAATTGGGACTATAGAGGGACACACGTATTCACAAATATGCGTACACACACACACACACACACACACACACACACACACACACACACACACACACACACACACTGAGTTGCTAAAGACAGACGTTTCCCTGTGAGTCCTCTATAGGTCTGCCAAGAGCTGTGGCTATGCGAGGAGGTTAGAATATTTCACATTTATGTCTGAGGTTCAGATGTTGCATTTGTCATCACACACAGCTGTTGGCTTGTCAACACCAATCCCTCCTAAAAGGAAAGATTCTCATGGAAAAGATCAATCCAGCACGCTAGACTGTAAAATAAAGTAAAATAGGCTGTTGACATTCATGGTTCCATGAGGATGAGTCCGGATGTTCTCAGTGACATCCTGAACTTTTCTCCAAGAACTGCCGCCCTCCTAAAACTTGCGCCCAAGATAAAATTGTAGCTGTATAAATTAAATGTATGGAAATAATGTAGCTCATCCTCTGGGGAGCATGTGCTACATTATAACCATTGTAAACTAATCAGGCTGAAATGTTGAACTTTGTGTGGGGCCCAGACTTAAAGGGGCAACACTCCTTCAGCAGGCAATTCGTCAGAATTCCAACAGAAGAGCAACTGGTGTTTCTGTTTACAGCACAACCAACAAGCTCACATTGTTTTAATGAAGTCAATCAGTATTCTGCCTTTTTCCATCATGGCATGATTGGTCATGAGTAACTTCAGTCTATTTTTAGAATGCATGCAGTGCAAGTACTTTTCCACACAAGCAGGGCAAAGTGATTTTTTTCGGGGGGAGGGTTATGCATTTATTTATCTTGGTTTAATTCTAAGGTTGTCAAATACTGGCATTGTGCCATGCCTCTCAAATAACCCCAGTGTAAACTCAGTGAAAGTCTTGGGACCAGGACTTCACAGGACTTTCAGCTGCGACACAGCTTTGTGTCCCCATGTGAAATGAGTCCACATTCTTCACAAACCAATAAGTATTTGAGCCTGACCTAACCAAATTGTGACAATTTCACAATGTTAACCACTCTTGTTTGAAAGGCTTTCTAACAGAATGGCTTTGGTTGCACACAAAGACGTGTGTGTTATGACTTGGGCTGAGACCTTGTTGTTTTATTACAGATGACATTAGCACAGGTCCCCAGCTGGACTCGAACCAAAAGGGTTTTGCTCAGGAGATGGCCATCAAAATGACATATATCACCGTTCCCCAAACATCATACTAACAACAGGCTTAATGGACTTTCTTTATACAGGCACGGATTGGTTACGTTTGAGCAAGAATACTTCTTGCTTAGGTTTAGGGAAACATTGGAGTTTGAGTTATAATCACTACTTCAATTATGTAACTGAATTTAAAAATGTATCTACTGTACATGACCTAAGTAACTTACGTTATGTTGTTTATATGCCATAACTATGTTAGTAAGTAAACTGTTGACTTTTGGTTTCAAACGGGACATGAACAGCAGTTTCCTGAATGAAGGTCCCGTGCTTGTTTAGCCCAACCCTCCATCCCCGACATTCTCCTTATGCAGACCTTTTGCTCTTTATACTCCCTCTCCTTACTTCCTCCTTCTGGAGCTGTAAAAATGACTACAGCTGCTGGAGGTCACCACCTAACAAGAAACATAAATATAGGTAGTAATAACCTGCGACCTCTGTGGTCATTATTCAGATGAGGCTGACTGTGTCCAGTGTAAATCCAAAAGTCAACAGTGAGTTCTTATAACTTTCTTAAGTAACATTTGTACATAATGTGTATGTAACTTAAGTTTCGTAAGTAACATATTTATTTTTACCCGAACCAGGATCTTTTCCTAAATCTAATCAAACTGCAGCTACAACACAAAGCTCCAGTACGCCTATCACTGGTACCCTATGTTGTTTGAGAATGGTGATGTCATTTTCAGAGTCACTGGCAATCAACATATTTAATCATTTAGGTGTAAGGGTGTGTTGAAGTGCATGCATGCATGGCTTCCTGTGAATCCCCAATAATCCACAACGTGAGTGGCTGACTCCACCACGATTAATGAGAGCCACTAGAGAGGCGATTAAAGATATATTAAATGACAATCGCTGAAAAAATGCCAGCAAGGAGTTATAAAATAAATGGGGTTTGATTTAATAAAAAAATCTTTTTTATTAAAACTGACTGTCATAAGTCTATTAGAAAAAAAAGAAACGGGTTCAAACAAATAATATTTCTCTCCTAAATGTTGGATGTGGCCAAACAATAAAAAGTCAGCTATAAAAGGCCTACAGAGAACCGCTTCTTTTCTTCCTCTTATTAATCTCCTGAGAGGTAATACTCGGTATGTTCGGGCTGGACACGAGCAACATTACATTACGTGGTTCTGTGTAATATCAATTCTGCCTTTCATGTGGGGACTTTCTGTGTCCTCCTGTGACTCACTGCCTCCCCTATCTCATATTTCCTCAGTTTCCAGGCCTGCGTTACCCACATTGCAGAAACTGCTCTTTATGGATCAGCCCAAGCTTAACCAGAGTCATCAATTATAGGACAGTCAGACACGGCCGATATTCGGTCATAACTCAGTGAACCGGCCACGCAGGCAGCTAACTCCTCCTGCAGCATTTAGCCGGCTAATAATGATTTAATGGACGGGCTTTGACAAAGATAAACAGTAAGCTCACTCTTGACAAGAGAAGCTACTAATTACATCACAGAGTACAGGCAGAGAGGCCGTCTGTCTCTGCATGTGCAAATAACCGGATGCATATGTCTTCCATATGGAGGGCCGAGCCCCCCGGCTGCAGCTCTGCCCCTGGAAACAAGACGACGGCAAACCGCAAGAATTTCACAGGGAGATGCGTTTAAGGCCGACTTTGATCATTATGAGCGGAACATGGAAAAATAAGGGGCCGGATGATGATCAGCATCGACTCATCATAATGAACTCTGATTTCATTTATGATCATCAAAGGCGGCTCATCACAGCACGCCCATTGTGCACTTGACAATAAACTCAGTGTCGCTGTGGAAGCAGCGCAGGCAAAACACGCCAACTTCCATTATTTGGAATCTCTCCGTTACGTTTTTTTTCTGTAATGAAGCATTTGGAATTCGTAGCAAGGGCAAACACTTTGGTGGTAAGTGTAGATATTTGGAATAATCTTGCTCTTGAAATTTAATGATTATGCTTGTGGAATGATGACTGTATTATGCAGCTGACATCTCCGGGTAAGTAATCTGTTCTATCTCTTTGTGCCCTGGGAGAAATCATTTTAATTTGCGCGGGTGATGATGATGGTGATGATGATGATGCAGTTAGTAAAGTGCAGTTTGAATGTTGATCAGACAGCTCATCATTCTCTGCTCCTCTCCCTCTAAATCGTGGGTGCCCAACCTGTGGGTAGGGGCCCCTTGAAGGGTCACAAGATGAAAGAGGGCTTCTTGGAATTACTGAAAAGAAATGGGAATAGGAAAAAAAAATTATTTATTTATTTTTTTGCTTTTCTCACAATCTTTTCTCAAGTCTTTTTTTTTTTTCCTGTGAAACACTGCAGTGTTTCGCCTCTTCAGCAGTTTTAAAATCAAACAATCTGAGAGGATCCCACCGGTCACAGCTGAACAGATGCCATCTGTGATGAGGGAGCAGGCATTACTTGGCAATGGTTTGGAGCGAATCTAATAGAGAGCCGATGCAGCGCTGTAGTTATATCTCCAGAGCTAATACTGTGGTGTTATTGTGGTTAAATCAATTGACAATATTAGTCAGCCAACCACATTTTTGTCTCTGTGGCTATGATGTGATGTGTCCTGTAAAAATAAAAGTGGACAAATGTTACAGAAAGTGTTTCGTTTCATTGAATTTCTCTGGTCAGAGATCAGCCGCTGTGCAGGCCTGAAGCCCAGGGGTGAAGACATGAACCTCAGCGCTGCGGTTTGGAACTCCACTTGGTCATTTTCTACTCTTATTTGTCGGCTTTGTAATGATTTTGACATTCATACCACCCATACTAAAGTATTTCTAAGCGATGAACACCACCGCTGGATACAGTGATGTCATGGCTGGACGGCTGCTTTTTTGGTATCTTATGTTGCACTGAATTTGAGAAGATGCAGTTAGTCACGATTTTCTGTTTTTCGTTTTCCTTACAGTGCTTTGTGATATATTTTCTGTTTCTCTGAACTTTTTCCAGTGCAGAGTCCTGAACAAATTGTATGTTAAGTCACGCTCATGTTTCCTTCATTCGATCCCCCAAAGTTGTTGAGATTTTTTCTCTCTTTTTTCTTTTTTTCTTCAAATTGCCATTTATCCACTCTTTCATTTTCTGATTTGTTGATGTGTTTTTTTTTCCTAAATGTGCTTGCTTCATCCAGGCCACCATATAGGCCAATATATATATATATAAAAAAAACATGACTTAACTTTAAAACACCGATTCTATTAACAACAGAGTCCTGTAGAAGACCTTTTGAAGACCTTTCACCCAAAATGTATTACTCTGTCCAAATAGTCCTGTGGTAACTCATTCATCATGACTGACGCATTGGATTTACCGATGTGGCCGATGCGGTCAACAAACTGACCGGTCTTGGTCATTATTACAAGACAAAATACGGTGAGTTGAGCTCAGTCTCTGCCGGCTGCTGTGCCTCTGCTCACATTCCTGGTTAATCCCGTCATGTTGCAGTGTTTGCCTAACTAACATGATTTAGCCCGTGTGCACTGGGACAGAGCCCTCACTCCCCGCTGCAGGAGCCTGAGTGGCATATTAAGTTCTAAACAGACCAACAAATGGAATTTGCCATTTTTCAATTTTTTGCCCCCGTGCCTCCCTGGAAGTCGTTCTGGACAGTTACGTCTTTCAGCAGGATTACCAAAGACTAAAACCATCCTCAATCACGAGCGAGGAGTTCTGTGCAGCCGAAAAACAGACTCGCTCCATTAGAAAGGTGCAAAGGGTGTTTATTACAGCTTTAAGCAGACAATGGCGGGAGAAAAAAAAAATAAGAAGATAGGGGACAGGGATAACACTTTTTGAAATATTACTCTAAGTGGAATTAATTCCTGCCTACTGAGTGCCTGGACATCCCAGGTGTTACTGTGAAAATACCATCTGGCTCATTAATTGGGAGTTATTCCAGACGATTACTGATACCCCCGAGGACCGCAGTCCACTCTCTCTGCACGCATATTGAATATCATAAATAAGACACCACCACGCCTGGCGCTGGGGAGAGGCTCAACCGGGTTTTTTATGGGTGAACATTGATTATCAACAGTTCAAGGTAGTTTATACGCATTGAGCAGAATTCACAGGTGGAGGAGAATATGAAACCTCTTGAGTGAATATATGAAAGGAAAACAAATTCAAGCTTGTGGTGCATCCAGACAGTGTAAAACTATCATTTTAATTAAGTTGCCAGCCATAAAAGGGTTTTCGTCTCTCGTGGGAAATGAGTTTTTCTGCAACATAAAACCAGGTAACAGAAAATTATGCCATTTTAAGAACATACAGCCTTTTCCCTGAAAAAAAAAAGTTGGAACGCTGTGAAAAACATAAATAAAACAGAATATGCTAACTTAATCCATTTCACACATACTTAATTGGAAACAGTACAAAGACAATATATTTCATGTTTAACATCATCAACTCAACTGAATTTTGTCAATATATACGTTTATTGGGAATTTGATACCAGCAACAGGTTACAAACAATTTGGGACAGGAACCAGCAACAGACTGGGAAAGTTTGGAACATGATTGGATGGGAAGAAAAGGTAATTGAGGGTGATAAAATGATGATAAATAACATAAAGTCATCTACAGATTTGGTGATGTTTGCAAAGTCACTCATGTCAGAAAGGCTTTCTAGCAGATTGAGTTTGGTTGCACACAAAGTGATGTGTGTAAGAACATGTTGTTTTATTACAGATGACATCAGCAAAGGTCCCCAGCTAGACTCGAACAGAAAGGCTTTCACTTAGGACAATGCTAGCAACTCCCAAAATGGCCTACATCACCGTTCCCCGAACAGCATACCAACGACAGGCTTACTGGACCTTCTTTGTACGGGCACAGATTGTTTAAAATTAGGCAAGAATACTATTTGCTTAGGTTTAAGAAAACATTGTGGTTTGAGTTAAAATCACCTTGTTGCTTCTGTAACTTAAAGGGATATTCCGGTGTAACTTTAATCCATGGTCTAACACACCGTGACACCGAGTAAGACCCTCCCTCAAGAGATCAAGCTTGTGTAGTTTTAGCAACCTCAGAAATGACCACACGATAACAATACATTGTGTGCTTTTTTTGCCCAACCGTCCATCCCCGACCTTTCTCCTCATGCAAACTTGTTGCTCTTTATACTCCCTCTCCTTACTTCCTCCTTCTGGAGCTGTAAAAATGACTACAGCTGCTGGAGGTCACCACCTTCGAAAACATCTGTTTGGATGGTGATGTTTGCAAAGACAGGTGGAGCGCACAGGATGTAGCTAGTTAACACGATCACATTCATTCATTTCTCTTCTTTAATGATACGGTTTGTTTAAGTCTCTTTCTTTACTCACGTGTTACCCATACAGAATGAGTAAAATAAAGTGCGATTGACAAAAGTTAGTAGTAGTCATCTTTGAATTATTGAGTAATATTAAACTATCAAACAATGAAAGTAGATTCTAGGTTGCAGTACATGTAGCTAGTTTACACCAAGACAAAAAGTCATGCCTCTCTCTACCTGAGTGACAGCCTATTTATAATAATCAGGTACTCCCACTCACCTTTATAATTCGGGGTGAACAGCAGGAGCTCAGGCGGTGGAGGAGGCACATGATGGTTAGTAAGACAGCTAAAATAATCTCTGAATGATTTATTTAACGTGTTTAAACAGGTCTGGCACAAAGTATGTAGGCAGCCGACACCATCACATACATTTCTCTCTTTATTCGAGTGTCAGCTTATTCTAATTCACCTATTTCACAAATTAGAGGCTCACGCTCACCTTTATTTTCCACAGCGAGCAGCAACAGCTCAGCCGCTGGAGAACGACAAGAGGACAGAAAGACAGGTGTAGAATACAATACAAAGCTAGTCTACACAATGACAAGCTATCATTTCTCTCTTTTTTTAGATGACAGCCTATTCCAAGTCACTTATATTACAAATCAGAAGCTCTCGCTAACAGTCAACAGCAGCAGCAACTCAGGTGGTGAAGGATCGCGGCCACATGTGTAAAATATATTGGAGTTCTTACTGAGATTGCAAAGACTGAATTCTTCTTCTCTGAATGTTTTCAGATTGAATTGAGGTTAGCTTGTTAACCTCAGAGAGAGGGCCAATGACTGATTTGACCAAGTGAACTTTACAGGGTTCATGGGAAGCCAAATTAAAATGCTCACCTTGGAAAATATATATTTTTTAAAATGCTGTCTTCCTTCCACTTATCAGAAACTGCTTTGCGCTGACTGACAGGGCTGATGATAGCAAATGTTATGGGCACCTGCTTAACGTCACCGTTCTGTTTCAGTGATTCTTGCTGACGCCAGGCGGAGAGCATGATGATATTAATTATTGGATTTCTGTGTGGTTGCTGATGTGTGATCTGTCATTGCCTCTGTAAACTCTCAGAGACCATTTCAGCACCACAATGCCTTTCTAAAATGACACACAACTTGCACAACTTGTTTATTAATTCTTGATCCATGTCATCATAGTCACAATAGAAAGGGGAAAAGGTGTCTTTTATTTATTCTCACCAACATTGGCAATCACAACTGTTTTCAAACAGCAGGAAGCCATTTTTTTAGCAAATACTTGTGGTATCAGCATCAATATGCGCGTTTCCGATGTACACATGGGATCTTACGGGAAATGTATGTTTTTGACTGAAAGTTGGGCCATCTGCAGCCATGTTGCTAATTGCTTCACTGTATCCACCAGCTAATGGCTAGTCTGCCACTTAATGATTAGCAGGTGGTACACAGTGAGCTTTATCAGAGCTTTTTCAATTAATATACTTCCTGCTGCTTCCTAAATAAAGCTGAAGGAGGACTGAGAGGGAGTCAACCTGCAGTCAACCTGCAGAGCTGGGGGATCATTCTGTGTGGGTCCATCAGGATGGGTGACACATTTCACATGGGACATGACAGTTTTTTCCGTTGTTGATAAAGATGAATAGCAAAGATGAAAGAAGCATAAAAACAATTGAAGATGATTTATAGTATGATTAACATAAAGATTTGGTTCTTGTGTATTGGTATTCTTTTTTTTTATTCTTTTTTTTAAATCAACTCCACATGAAGTCATGGGGAGGTATCATTAGTGTCAGTTTGATCCTCTTCTCTGTGGATTTAATGTGTTTTTAATCTACCAACTCATCCTGGGAGCTTGTGTCCACTGATTAGAGAGATTCCTGCCCTCGCCCTCTGAAGCTCGGGGCAGGCCATCGGTCCTCTGCACCTCTAACCCCACCACTTAACTGTGACCCCGACGAAGCCACGGAACAGACTCCCACTGTTGTGTTTTTGCTTCGTTCACCCAATGGATCCATGTTTTTCTTCCTTTTGTGAACAAAGATGCTGTTTATGATATTTTGCTTTTATTCCTGCTATCTTTAAATATAAAAATAAATCAAATGTCAATATGGTGACCAACTTATTTTTTTGCTGTTAAATTGCAGATTGTCCACTTGGTGCACTTGCCCCCATTTTTGGCTTCTTCCTGTGCATCCAGATGGGCGGCTTTCCAAAGGGCTAATGTGGCTCCTGGGTTGCAACAGTTGGAGAATGTTACGGTACAATGAGCATCAAAGAGAATATGGTTTCATGGTGTCACAGTATGATGCTTAAAATTGCTATATGTAGGAGTTTCAGTTTTTAGAAAAAGACTACAATTATCAACAGAAGAAAGTGAAGCAATTACAGTTTGTATACTATTTCAAAGATGTGTATTATTTTACAGCAATATCTACTAAGGTTAGCACAAGAATCATTTTGTTTGCTTGTAAAAAACGCTTGCTGGACCGCAAGCTGCACAGCTAACTGAGCTAACGAGCTAATGGTAGCTATAGCAGTTAGCAGTCACGCTGGTGATATGCTGCCCCCTATTTGTTTGGGGTTTAAATTCAATTGATAGTTCAAATTCTTACATCGCACCTTTAAAGGAATGAAAACAGAAGGGTTTTTGGTTGAACAAATGCTTCATATTAATCTCACCAAATTTTAAAAGAATGAATGAATGAAAAACAATGGAAGTTAGGATTAACTTGATAAATGTGTGTGTGTCTGTGCGTGCGTGCGTGCGTGCGTGCGTGCGTGCGTGCGTGCGAGCATGCGTGTGTGTGTGTGCCATGTAATCCAAGCGGGTGTGTATAAGAAAATGTACACAGAATAATAACTGTCAACTGTCTTAACACAGTATCCCTTAAAACCCGTATGCTACTGTAACACCAGGCTCCTCAGTTCCCTCTTTGCAGTTTCTTCCTTGCATCTTTACCATGCGGACGCAGCTTTGTGAAATATACACACAAGGATGGATGAGTTGTTTTTACTAAATGAGCCCTCCTCATTAACTTACAATTAGGTTGCAATTTTGTGGGAAAGAAAAACTGACCTGGTGACTGCTGATAGCAATTACAGGGCATCACAGAATGTGACTGATAGAAATGACAGCAGCAGAAAATAAAAACTGTGTCTAAGAACAAGATGGACACGAGGGGGGGACATGTGAAACATAAGACGTGTTTTTGCTTCCACGGTCCATGACTCTCTGGATTTGTTATCTAAAATGGCAGGCTGTTTTCCAGGTTAGAGGATGGAGGAGCAAGAATAAGAGAAATGATAAGAATATAATGCACCCATGGTGTCTCAACCATTCTGTTTCACCAACTCCCACTGTGCAGGTGAGCGGGGTTTGCTGGTGCACCATCAAGGAGTAATGCGATCCCTCTCTGGCCTCTCAGACAGTTGTGTTTGTTGGTACTCTGAGCCAAGTTGGATATCCATACCACTAGTAACTTCATAGTCTAAAATCTCTTTCAAATCCACAGTTCCATCGTGAATCGGAGGTAAGATATCAGGGAATCCACTATTCATGGTCCTCATTTTCAAAAACTGATGACACCCGTTCAATTTACATCTGTGGAAACATCAACATCTGTTTTCACATTGATCTCTTTGGACTGTTGGATATACTGGATATGTTGCTAGATATGTTGTTTTTCAAACCCCACAAGGAATCTGAAGACAAATATCTGGCGTCTACTTTCAGCATCACTCAGAAGGAAACGTCAATAGAGGCACATCATCAATAAAAGTCTCACTCCTTCCCCCACACAGTGGAAGTTTAGCTTTTTGGAGCCTCATTTGCAGAGTGAGTGATAGAAACCGCCGGCCGGCGTGTTTCACGGATAATCGATGCGATCACCCCACGAACAGCCAATCAGTCGTGTGGATCCCTGCGTCATCCACGCCATCCACCACCCTGAGTGATGGCGACACCTGTAATTGGATTCACTCTGTGAAACAACGGAACAGAGGAACGCTCCAGAAAAAATGAGACAATTATACACAACGGTAATGCACTGCGCGGCGGATTTAGACAAACTCATATTTATTCTGGGGGGCGAAGTGAAGCAGAAGGAGCGGCCGGCGCTCTTCAGAGGTGTTTTATTGAATTTGTCAGGCTGTTTCCTTCTCTGCGGCCCAATCCCTTCGTCTATCTGTTCTATCCATCACACACACACACAAACAAACTCAAAATGATGGGTTTCTCCCTGCACCCCAGGGCTCGGTCGACCCCTGCACCAGATTAAATCTGACACTCATGACCGAGCCTGACAGGGGGAGAAAATACTGCGGGTGAGGAGGGGGACGCTGGGAAGAGGGTGGGTGGGGGAGTCGAAAGGGGGAGGAAGAAGAGGGTGCAGGGGGGCGTTGAACGGTAAGTTTGGAGTGACAGACTAATTAGGGGTTTCCTGCGTGAAGCTTTATTTTCATATTTACTCCAGAGTATCAGAAGGCCAAACAACTCTCTGACCGGACCGGCTTGGATTACATGGCGCGCGTACACACACACACACACACACACACACACACACACACACACACACACACACACACACACGAACACATACTCAGAGTTATAACTTTACCATAGCTGTCCCATAGAACTGAGAAAAGCAGGCAGAGATAAGATTGACACTTGTGCTAAAACCAAAAGAAGAAACTTGATATTATCAAACTGGTAAAAGAATGGCTCCCTCTGCTGGTCGAGGGAACAAACACATCTTCACTCTGGCATCATATGTTGACCAGATATTTAAACGCGGGATCTAAGCTTCATGAATATGGAAATACTTTAAACAGAGTAGAAATAAAATTCGAATGAATCTAGTGGGCTGCCAAACCAGTGACTGCAGCTGGAGACTGTCATTCAACATCTGTCAGTGTGAAACCAGTGGATATTTTTAAGGAGACACTAGCAAAAAATATCCAGGTGTGTTTGTGGAAGCAAAAGCAGGTATTTTAAGCAAAACCCATCATCGTTTTTGTGCTTAAACCTTACCAGATCAAAAGCACAGCATTTCCACAGCATACAATTGAAAAGCTGAACATAAAGAAATGTAAAGTTCAAACACATGTGGTTTACAGAAATGGACATCGTTAACATGTATTCTGTTGATTGGGTTTATGTGAAAATAAAAAACAGTCATTAAAAAACTTTTTGCAGGCTGTAACAAATCACTACATAGGCTTATTTTAGAAATATTGCAACATCATTTTAAGACTTCTTAATAAACTCACTACATCCAAATGCTCACATCAGTAGCTTGTCTTCTTTTGCAGGATAGTTATCACTTCTTTACATTATCGTGAAATAAATATACTTATTTCAGTTATTTGGCTAATGATTTGTGCCCTCAAATTTTTCAATTCATTCTCTCACAATTGTTTGTTTGTAACGGTTTTATCCCAGTATCCCATGTGTCCTTGATGCATCACCAGTCTTGCTATAAAACATATTTTGATCTGAGATACAGTCATAGTTTTCGGGGGTTAGCTGTTACAAGATAAGGTTGCTGTTAAACCATCTTTTCTATGTTGTATTGCATTCTTGAAAGTAGATGATAGCTGAATTTTCATTTTTGTTGAATAATTTCTTTAAGGTTTTTAAAGCATGTAAACTGCTAAACCGAGGCAATGTAGAATACTGAGAGTACAGATTGTAGGTGAAAAATGCAGTTTAATAAATTAGTTATTTTTATAAAACATCCATCTAACCAGATTCTGTGGTAGCTTCATACAGTATTTGATAGGAACCTCAAATGAGACTAAAACTAGTGGGCGGCCAAAACAGTGACTGCAGCTGGAGACTGTCATTCAACATTTGTCGGTGTGAAACCAGTGAATATTTTTAATGAGACCCTGGCAAACCCAGTGTCTCCAGGTGTGTTTGTGGCAACAAAACCAGGTATTTCAAGCAAACCCATCATCGTTTTTGTGCTTAAACCTTACCAAACAAAAAGCACTGCACAAAGCAAAACTGAACATCTTTTTTATTAACACAAGACTTTTCGTATTTAATTTTTGAAACAGGTCACAAATATTTGGTGAGTAGATGATAGCTGAATTTTCATTTTGGTCGAATAATTTCTGTGAAAAAATGAGGTTTTTTAAGTAAATAAACTGCGAAACCGAAAGCAATGTAAAATACTGAGAGTATAAATTGTAGGTGAAAATGTAGTTTAATGAATTATTTATTCAAAAAAAAACATCTACCTAACCAGTTTCTGTAGTAGCTTCGTACAGTATTTGATAGTAAGCTCATGTCACGGCACTCCGAGGTGCAGCTGTGAAAACTCTACGACATTAAAGACCTGTAGTCATTCGACCCTGGCCTCCCCTACTAGGTTTTTATTACCAGATTTCTCCGAATGGATGCAAAAACACACTGACAGTATTTAACTGTGAAGGCTCGAGCATACGGACCAAAATAATCTCACATGATCCAGGAGAACAACATGTATCGGGCAATATATCACCCCAAACACTGTTTACATATAACATTAAATATGCATGTACGTCATGCAGCGAGGCTGCAGCTGCAGAGGAAACAGTGGTGAGTGACCAACAGTGTGCGTGTCAGTGTCTCCTGAGAAGCAGAACGAGATGAGGTCATTAGAATAGTATATCACTTAAAAAATAAAAGAAAACATCCCACTGAAAGCACACACAGAGGGCACAGGCAGGTGAAGGTGGTATCACCGCGGAAGATTGAATGTACGACACGTTCCTTTACCATGAATCATGATACATCCATTTCCTGTAGTGAAGTTTTTGACTGATCTCTCCCTGAGGATAATTACAACCTCTACAGTTTAGCTTTTCTCCAGTGATTTCCTGCCCCATGAAATTAGGCCTCCCCGAGTCCATTTATCATCCCATTACCACAGCCCTGTTCTCTAAATATAGATCCAGGTTCTGGAAGAAGTGAAGAAGGAGAGCCGACGGTGCCAACAACAACAACAACAACACCAGCAATCACACAGCCGGTCACCGCCGCTTGATTAAAGCACTCTAGATAACCCGCATGTTTGAAAACAAACCATATCGACCTCTATCTTAACTGTGGTTAGACTGATTATGTTGAGCTTAATAGTGCACAAACAAAAACATTGTACCAGAGCATTTCATCAAGTAATCTGTTCCAAACAGTCTTGATAATGTATTAATTGTTAAACAGATGATCTCTGTTATGCGGATTTTTGAAAATGTGACACTATAGGAAAGCTCATGGGGTCATTAAAAAATACAGTAAAATTTTGGGAGAGATTCACTCAGATTGCTTCTCTGGAGAACATGAATCCATGAAGCAAAGCAAAGGTTTCCAGAGATGTTAAAAGTAAAAATGTTCATAAACTAGGCAGCATTAATGAGCGCTTCCTGAGTGCATGAGTGGAAAGTAGAGTGGACCATAGAGCAGTGATATGCTCACCAAAACCATCCAAAATTGGCCACTGAGGAACATGAATATCAACATAAGCTTTCATGGAAATCCATCCACTTGTTTTCAGGACTGACATGGTCCAAAGTAGTGTTCATCCTCTGTGAAGCATGAACATGAGCAACTGATATTCATAAACGATTAGGAATCGTCATCTGGGGTTAATGAACTTCAACAGTAAATTTATGAGAATCCGGCCAATATAGTCCATGTGTTGTTAGAGGATATAATTTGTCCTGACGGTGGCATGAGGCCAGTGATTTTCAAGATTTTGTAAGTAGTTTTTTGGTTGTCTTTTTTATCACAGAAAACATATCTAATGAAACCCATAACTCAAAGAACAATAGTCATACATTCCAGATGGAACTATCTAAATTATGGCCCGTTTTTTGAGAACGCCCTAGAACCCCCAACTGACTCTGGCAGTCCCTTGACCCTATTTTGAGAACTCTGCTAGCGGACATGTGGAAGGACTCGCCAAATGTATAGGAGAATCGTTCTTTGGGAACCTGAATATGCCTAGTGACTTCGCTAGAAGTTGAGAAGATGGCTCTTTGTTTGACAAACAGTCTTGTTGCTATGTTAGCTACAAACATGCTAACTGCTCTACGAGGCCATATATCAGCACAGCTGTGGTGGTGTGATCCACATGATGACCATTAACATTATGCTACTGCCATCATGTTTACCATCTTAGTTTAGCTTGTTAGAACACTAGCATTTGCTCTTAACAGAACAGATAATTGAAGAGTGATGGGAATGTTAATAGTTGTGTTGGTACATTTGGGATAAAAATGCTAACCTGATGGGAAGAGGAAGATTCCTCCCGAGGGGAACATGAATGTCTACAACATGTTGCCCCAATCCATCCAATAAATGTTGAGTCAACCAGTTTATGTTGCCAGATGAAAAATCAAGGGATTAACAAATTCAAGATACATCCTCTGGACACAGATTATATTCAAATGTTATGGCCATCCATCCATTAGTTGTTCAGTTAGTGGTGGAGCGACCAGCAGTGCTAATCCATGGAGCCATGCTTAAAATAATGAGGAGAGAAAGACGTCCTGTATGTTGACCCTGTAGCCCTGATATTATCCAAATACAGAGTAAGAACATGTATGATAATATCTACAAGGACTACACTTTTATTTATATATTTCAACATGACAACACGTCTATGAATAATGCAAAAGGGCAATAAATACTGTGGGAGAAAGAAGTCCTTAGAGTCCATGTGGTAAACCCTGTGGAGGCAGCACATTACTCACAGGCGTATGATGGCCTCACATGCATATCTGGGGACATGTTATGTGCATCTCCTGAGCTTTACTCTCTCTTTGCTTTATGGTTAAAGATGGAATTTCTCAGCCGTTTAAATTATACACTGCTTCATTAAAACAAAGCTCTTATTCAGCCTTTTTTCTTCCAGGAAATATGTTTCATGAGCAGTCATTAAAATATAGTTTCAGATGTGCGACAAACTCTCCCGAGAGGTGCACGCTGGTAGCATAAAATATGACCGTGGCATGTTTGACTTTTGTGGGGAAATGAGGGAACAAGCGCTAACACTTAGCGCGGTGTTTATTTGACAAGGTTGTCACTCCAAAAGGAACCTCTGAGCTGACCTATAAACACATTTCACCTGCAGTTTAAACAATGTCTCTGCTTGAACACACATTTTCATCCGAGAACAAGCCCTCCTTTTTATTCTCCTCATTGTATCACTAAAACAGCAGGGAGGAGTTTATTTTGAAAAGGACAAGTAGGAAAACACATTTGAACGACTTTGACCTATGGCTCTCTGTTGAGTTTAGATTAAATAAGGTGGCGGCGGTCGTATCAAAAAGGCCTCTGAGGCCATCAGGAGTGTGTTATTATGTTGGTGGGAAAATGCGGAGCGGGAAGTGAGAAGTGATGAGGGTCACAGCGGGGTCGTGACACAAGGAGCGGGGCCGATTGAATGAGAGGACCCCTGGGGCCTCTGCTCATGCATGAACCGCCTCAACAAAACAAAATATTTCATCTGAGTACCTCGAGACTTCTGTTCCAAAACACACACATAGATCCAATATGTAGACATCTAAACAGGTCGGATCACTCAGCACACTGGGAATGTTCAAAGCCAGTCAGCAGAGGGCATTTTTCATCTGAAACCAAATGTCTGCAAGTCTCCTAAAAACTGAGGAAAATATATTTTACTGCAAAGTACTTTGAACTCAGCATTGAACTTAAGAGTCAGAGTAGTGGAAGTCACTTGCTTTATATCCTGAAAAGCCTAATCTCATCCAAGGTTTATGTAAAATACAACTTAATAGTAACATAAGATTCTGTGTGGGTGGCAGACAAAACAGCATAGTGAAAGGGAGTGTATGTTAATGCCAAAAAAGGTTGCCAGCGTAAGTAAAACTGTTGTCACATATGTGAAGCCAGAAATTCTGGAAGAGATCTAATGCCTCTTACTTACTCCCCGAGCCAAATTGCATTGCAGCGAGTCTTTAGATCACAAGAAAGAGGGGGCATAAAACCAGTGTGACTAGGGAGGCTTCTGGAGGTCACACTGTCAGCTAACAAAACTAATAACCTCAGACTGTTACAAGAGAAAGAACCACATCTCGTCATGGTCAGGGGCCAAAACTGTCACATCTGAAAGTAGCAGATGTCACCACTGGATTAAAGAGAGAACAGAAATCTGACAACAGGCACTGTGGAGGGTAAAGAGGGATGAAGCCGCAGTTAGTCTCTGTCTGAACAATAGCTGCCAGACATCACCAAAATCACCGTCATTACGGATGATTCTTAGGAAGGCACTGGAAGTGAAAAATACCGAGGTGAGTGAACAAATATGTCTCTCAAGACAATACAATGTTTCCAGTGAATTAGAGTGATTTATAGACAATAAACCACTCAGAAAACATAAAAAAACAATCTTCATACATTACAGGTTCCTCTTAAAGCCTCTTTCTTTTCTCTTTTACTGCATGAGCAGGTGGAGGAGAGACATGAGTTGTGAGCCAAACATTATATAATGGTGATTATTGTATCAATATAGAGCTATTGAATGCTTAGTTTAACTAGAAAATAACACACAGCCGCTTTAGGGATAACATTCTGTAGATGTTTTGCTTTTCATGTCAACATGCTCTTTTTATTATTGCTCTCTTCTAGATTGTCAGTTTTGTTGTTTCCTTTGTAAAGTGTCTTTAAGCATCCAGGATATATACAGAACATAAGATTAACGTATTATTATTTTTTTATTACTATTATCTTTTCATGAATAGATTTCAAGTGGTCTTTAAGAGCCTTGGCACTAAAGCTACTCGAACAAGCCCTGAGTAACAGTGCCAGGCTTTTAAGCCTACTTGGCATCATGACAATGTCACAACATGCACACTGGCACACAAATACTTTTTCTCATAGGCTTTCATTGTGAAAGAAGCAGCCGGAAAATGATAGATAAGAATATTTTAACATCACACCCCCCAATGAAGTATCAGCATTTGATCTATTCGGTCCAATAGTGTTTGGAAAGCCAAGAGGAGCCGCACAATTTTATCATTCTATCCACATTCAAGTTAGTGGAGGGCAGAACCGGAAGTTAGCTGCACAGGAGGCGAAGGTCTCTGCTGGGTTGCTCTATATGGTGCCTGCAGTGGGGAAGCTGTGCAGAGCATCAGGGTATTTTTATACATAGCAAGTCAAATTTATTTTAGCCTTGTGCTCCACTGAGCAACTTTCATCAGAATGAACGGGGCCCTGCCTCCAACGCTGTGTTCAGATTCTGTGTGATACATCCAACCTGTCAAGCCGTAAAGTCATTTCAAATATATCAGATCTGGAGATACATGGTTTTTGCTCGACAGCAACCATGACCATTATATGAGGTATAATTGAATGAATTCTTTTCACATGCTTGAGTTTTTCCTGTGCATCGAGCAGTATACGTTGAATATCTGTAAGTCATCAGTCCTGCTCTCCACCAGTGACCACTTCCTGCACACTCATCCATCTGAACTGATCCCGCTCCTCTCGGTTTGATTCCACATCAAATACACACCCTGCCTTTTGTCCTGCTCTTCCCCGTGAATGTTATTCCTGCTCTCATCGTATTTCCACGGCAGTATCTGTGTCACCTGTTCCTGCGGAGAACTAACTCAAAACATGTTTGCCTGTGATCCAGCATACCGGGACGCACCGTTATTTATTCATTAAACAGAGCATTCGTTTTGGCTGGGAAGAAGATCTCGGAGGTTCCAGGACGGTATCGGGTATCGGTCATCCCGTGAGCACGGAGGAGACTCTCCGGGTCGCTAGGAGGGAAGAATTCCTAAGAGGAAAATAACGTGTCCATGTGAATGCCAGTCAAGTGTGTCAGCTGATGAGAAAGCCTGTTTTCAGTTAGGTCTAGACATAATAAACAATGATTAAAGGCCTATAAAGAGTCTATGATGGTTAAAAGGTAATGAGAAAAATATTCGATACATGTTAACAACTAAGATACAGGAGGAGCAGCCAACATTAAATGTGGGTCTATATACAAGATGGTGACTCTTACATTGGTTCTTAGTATTGCAGGAGAACATGTAGTCATGTCAAAGGGGGAAAACACAGTGTTACATCAACTTTGACAGATTAAATTGATTTAGATTTTAACTGAGCTAACAGCAGCTGCAGTTAGCAGCAGTTAGCAGCTACTTTAGCAATATGTTAATTACGAGTGTCACAGATAACCAGGATTGAAAATATCTGTCTTTTAATGAAGTAGTGATATTGTGTTATTGATTCACATTTTAGAGCATTTAAAATTATTTCAGTTTTTTTGTCGGGTGACGCTAATCCAACGAAAGGCCGGTTGCCACCCGCCATGAAACAGACAAAGAAGAAGAAGCTGCAGCAACTTTTAGCATTCTACCACAGAGTGCGACTACTATTCACTGATTTGCTACTGTCGCGCAAAATCACATCAGAGCCGACAGTCAGGGCGAAACACCCCAAAAGAGGGACCTCACCAGTGTGAGAGTTTTTTGCATTTCATAAAAAATATTCATGAAAAAGTCAGGAGAAGTTTGCAGGAAATGCTAATTAACGCGAACTGCAAAAGGGGAGAGACACCATCCACCTTTTCACCCATCTTCACCTCGACCTCCCCGCACATTTCACCACAGCAGAGAGAGTAAGTCGCATTCAGTTTGCTACCTAGAAATGATAGACATGTTGTGTTAAGGTCTTAATTGTGATATGGAAGATATTCTGGCTTTTAGGCAATGTCAAAGAGGCAAGTGAAAGACAGCGATTCAGGTCAACTAGCGCTGTGTGAGTCAGAGGAGAAAGAAAGAAAAGCAGGACATCGTTAAAGGTTAGTGCATCACAGCACATCAGAGTGGTTAGCTGTTGGCCTGTGACTCTCACACACTTAACTCTCTGTGCCATGCTCCCTGCAAGTCATTATGTTTCAGTTGTATTGATGGCACATGTTTGGGCTACTGGCTCTTTGTTCACCAGTTCATTTGGCTGCCTTTTAACTATTCATTAGGTGTAAATGCTCTTTTTGTACACTTAAGTACAGTTAGGGTTATGCAGACACTCTCCACATCCCCACCTCTGTGTAACATGATTCATTTGACCAAAAAAAAGACAAAACATGACTCAGTTAAAGATAGTGGATAGATGTTGCGATAATATCGAATTCCTTTGACCACGATATCTGATATCCTGACAGCCCTAATGTAAAGCTACCTATCCATCAGGAAACTCTGTAAATCAAAGAGAGATGAGGCAGAGCGGTCAAAGAACATCAGAGGGAAAAAAAATCGGAAAACATTTTCTCCTGGTAAAATGCGATCCAGTTTCACCGACGTAGTTGGTGGTGTGTGATGTACTGGCGTGTAGCCTAATGCATTTCTGGCTAGAGATCATGATGGAAGGAAGGAAATGCCAACATCCTTCAAACTCCACACCTCCAGTTTGCAACACAGGCTTTGTTATATGTGATGTGTCGGCCGTGAACGAGTCAGCTCATCCGCTGTTGTTATGGCTTTTCTTTTTTTGCTGTGATAGAAGAATGACGCTAAAAACTGTCTGTGATGTTGTTCCGCAAATATGATTCAGAACCACTGGTAAAAACATTAAGAGTGAAAACACAGAACACCATCAGTACCCATGCTAACATGCAGCAAGGGATGCTTCTCATACCATGCTTTTTGGAATGTCAGTGTCCGGTCTTTGAGCAGTTGCTTTTGCAAAGATTTAGGGTCAGGTTGATTCGACTTCGTAAATGTCATTATCATGTCAACTTCCTCTCCCTCTGTGTTGCCTCCTGTCCCTGCTTCTTCTGTCTGTACTCCTTCTGTCTGTCCTTGGCTACCCCCTGGTAGACCCTCTCTTGACTGACTAGGGCCTGCATCACTGTCCTTAGGAATTGCCTGCAGGCCAGGAGGATAATGTTTTTCTTGCCTGCTCTCTTCTTGTCTGCCTGCTTCTTATCTGCCTGCTATTTATCTGCCTGCTATTTGTCGACCCTCTTCTTGTCTGCCTGCTTCTTGTCTGCCTTTTCCTCCCTCTTCATCTCTGTCTTCCTCACTCCTGGCCACATCCTGACATACACCCTGATCAAAACGTTTGAAATGAATACCCATAACACAAACACACACACAAGGGTGCATTGGTAAAGGAATAGGCTCAAACAGTTACAGCTGTGGCACTAGCAAACCTCAGTGAATATTGAAAAGTAATATCATGAAATAAATGCAAACAATATTTAATTGAAATAGGCTACTGTTGTTTTATGTCAACATTTTTCAACTTTCAGCTTTCAACTTCACTTACAGGCTTTCTTTTGAAAAAGGTGTCAATCATCTCCTGCCTCTTTCTTTTGTGCATCTTGATACTGTGTGACAAAAAGACAGCAGTAAGCCTGATGATATATACATATATATATGTATATATATATATATATATATATATATATATATATATATATATCACCCGTTTCAGGGTGCAAGTAAGCTTAATCTCAATTTCTAAAAAAACACTGCCCACCCTAAGTTCTTTCTCTTGTGGAATTAAAATAATAATATACACTTTTGTTTCATAGTTCAACTGGTATGCAATGGCATCATTTCTCAGTTTTTTCTCCTCAACAGGTACAAGCAAACACAACAGGTAAGTATCCACAAAAGTATTCAGCTAATCAGCAACAAAAATCACTGGCAATTAACCCAAAAATACACTGCATAACAATGGCAATCCCTCCTCGTCGTCAATTCCCTGGCTGCATTCTTCATCACAGTTACTTTATACATTACATGCCACATACATAACCAAATTTAGCTAGCTGCTGAACAATTTCCCAATTAGTAATTTGCATTAGTCTAAAAAGCGAAAAACAATACCCAAAATGTCAACAAAACATAAACGCATATCAGGCTTATTTAAAAAACCTTGTTTCCAAAAAACCTTGTTTCCAGATACACAATCTTCAGATACACACACTAGAGAAGTAGCAGAGACAGAGATGAAAATGTCCCAATGAGAATGAATGGGAAAACGCCTCCCAAACTCCTGCGATTTTTGAAAATACTGTAATGGTTATCACAGAAATATTTATACGTTGAGTGAGAGGAGACATAGCTGAACTCGGTCATGTCGTTTTTATTTCTGCCAAGTGAGAAATAAGGGCAGAAAAGCAAGACAAATCAGGTACCGTCTGCTCTCCTCCAGAAATTTAGGCTCAAAATTAACATTGCGGCTTATGGGGGCGGCTGGACTTCTTGTCGCTCTCGGGCTTCTACATCCAAAACTGTACGTCCTACATCTGAAATAAGACCATCAGCTGACACCCAACAAGATTTCCTACATTTCTATGCATATATTGTCTATGTCAAGTAAAAGATGTGCAATCACAATCAAGCTGAAGAGAATTTTTTCTCCACTGTTTGAAGCTGCTCTACACTCTAGCGATGATGTCACGCACTCTAGCTGACGCAATGCACGCATATTATAAAATCAGAAGACGGGCTAAAAATCCTTCAAACTTAAACTGCGACATTTTCAAAACCGTACAAGATTTTTAAAAACTGGCGTCTCCAGCTCAACGTATGAGGGAGAAGTAGAGGTTGAAAGGCGATGAGTTTTGCAGAGGATTTTAAGATTTTCCCATTTGCGTCAATGTTATTTTTTTTTTTTTGAAAAAGCTGAATTTCTGAAAAAGCTGAAATTCATTTTGACAGCTGAATGGTTGCAATAGCTAAAGGTATGCTGAAGTTATAGCAGAATGAAATTTGGAAAATTCCCCATAAGGATGAATGGGCAATAAATAAAAAGCTTAATATTTCCAAAAGTATAAAAGGTAGAAATGCCAAAAGTAATAGCAGTAATGTCCTTAAAAAGCTGAACATTTTGATGGTTGAATTTTTTCAATAGCTCAAGATTTGTAGGAGAAGAAGTGTGTCAAAAAACGTACGGAAGAAGAATAAAAACTTTAATAAATTCCAGAAAAACAATAGCCTTCAGCATTCACACTAATGACTGTTAGTGAGCGGTGACTCCTTTAATAAACATGTCGAACATAACGAGGCTCGCACCAGTTGATGGTCTGAAATCAAATCAGGTGTGGATGTTGGTGATTAGGGTTTGTAATTAAGGTGATGGCCATGGTAACAATGGACGTGATAACTCAGCAGCATTTGCCATGATTACAGAGTGAGATAAAAACTGTGAAATTAAATTGTAAGTGATAGATAGACGGTAATAAACTGAGTCTAGTTGATCAAGGAGGAACCACTGATACAACTGTGCGCTATCAAGAAAGACAATCTCCATACACTCTGCGTGGTGGGGCTTGTGCACAACAAGGCACATTTATTTTGAAATATACAAACTGACAATATATGGTTAAAGAAAATATTAGTTGATGTACACTTGCAGACCAGAATGGCGCAAAGAGAAACGGCGAGAGGCGGAAATATTACTTAATGAGGAAGTGCAAAACGAAGCAGTATTATTTAGCACGTTTACAGAGGAATTATCAAAGAAGTGAAAGGATACACAGGGCTTCTGCACAGCTCACCTGGTAGAGCATGGGACTCTTGAATGGAGGCTGAGTCCTTTGCAGGTTTCTGGGTTAGATTCTGGCTTGTGGCCCTTTGCTGCCTGGCATCCTTCCTTTCTCACCCTCGTTCCTGTCTGACTCTAATACCTGCCCTTTTGATGCAAAGTCTAAAAGCAATTAAATAAATGTTATTTCAATGGAAAACTGAACAGCAGCAGAGGTTGTTTCATTTAGAACTGAGTGCAAAGGAGAGAACAGAAGCAACAGAAAACAAATAAGTCTTGTTCTCCTTCCCAAAATTAGGGTTGAGTTTTTGGCAGACAAGCAAAATTGCCAAAGATTGCCCTGCAAAAGAAACCCAATGATTAGCTATGTTTTTCTCAGAAAAAAAAAAATGCTTTCTCTGCACAACCCTTATTTGCCAAATCCTTAATCAAGGTAAATTCAGCTCATTTGTTTGCCTGTCCTGACCTCAATGCAGAGTTTGTTCCATCACTGTGAGGCCAGGATGGAAAAGTGTCTTGACTGAGATGAGCAAACATAGACCACATGTGGGGGCGATTATACCACTGTTGCCTGAGATGGCTTCACCCTGGTCTGAACGTTGGAAGTAGCTTCCTTCACTGCCTTCCAGGCAACATGCAACATCATGCAGTGAAGGCAAAAGCTGTCTGTGTTATACTAGATGAGACAACAGATACCTGTGGTCGCTGTGGCCGTGCCATTTTTCTGCAGCCTGTGGGCAAACCTCCTCTTACTGTAGATCTTGTATTTCTTGAGAGAGTAAACTTAACCACTGTGTCCCAAGTAGTCATCTTTTAAAACATCAACCGATGTCCCAGACTCAGCAATCTACATGAAGAAAGCTCTCCACACAGTTCTGCAAGACCTCTTTCCAGATGCCAAACACATCACATGCTTGGCACATCTATTTAGCTTGGTGCTAGAAGCTCTTCCCTGACACCTGCAATAACATTAATCAGGGGTGTAGTCTTGTGAAGGTGCTCTGAAAGCCCCTCCAGCATCTCCCGGAGCCTACATGCAGGCTCTAGGCAGTCCTGACCAGATGGGGCTGCTGGATTGATGCTATTCCATACCTGAAAGAGAGCATTGACATTTTTACATGACTTTATACCCAACCCAACCTTCTAAGGTTCTCCGATATCTATGAGCATTCCTAGAGGAAACAATACACATGGCAAAAGCTCATGCCACCTTCATTGATGAGCACACCACCAAGATCTCGGCCACCTTCACTCATCCAGACCCTCCTCTGCCACCATCTGTCACCGGGGTTTTCCTTCTCTCAGCAGGCCTTTGTTGAATGTTCTGTAAAGCTGCAGGCTGTGATGGAAAGGCATTCCTTCTCAGAGATCTTCAAATCCCGTCCAGTGTTTGATCCAGTGAAGGTGATGAGACTTAGAAAGAGCACTGATGATTATGTCCAGACCATGACTGCCTTTACCCAGGTGTCAGCTGAGGAATGGTACCGCTACATTCACACTGACAAGAGTGACACTGTGGAGGTCAGTCCTGTTTAGTGTCGGACCTTCAGGGAGGACAGGATGCCCACTCTTGCCTTGATAGCAGCTTTGTACCTCTGCCTCCCTAATACAGTGGATGTAGAGACTCTCTCCTAACCTTTCAATGTCGCTAAGACAGTGCAGATGGTGCCTGACTGAAAACAACATGAAAGATGATGCTGTTCAACAGTAGACACCAAGACTACTCCTCACAACACAGGAAAACTCAGTCATTCACTGAGGTCACATAGCTCAGTGAGTCATTTGTTCTCTGACTGTACACACTGTTGATTTGTTCTCCCACTTTGACAAAATTGATTTTGAAGGACAGCTAGCACTTGGATATGATGCTATTTCAAATATCAAAGTAATTTTAAATTTGAAGCAGGTGCACCAAAGTGAACTATTGGGCAACCCGGTCTCTCCGTGCATGACCACATTGCTAACAGGTTGCACCATGCTATCCATGTAGCTGTTATATCTGGTCATTTACAAACTTAAAGTGAAACTCTCGCCAAAACCTAAAAGCCTTCTTTGTGTTTTAAAAATAGAGATTTTTATGCTAGCGTAAAAGTGCCCCATGCACTCCAAGTGAAAATTAGTTTGAGCCAAAAACGAAAATACGGTAAATCTTAAAAGTGCCTCTTTTGTCGGAATTATGTTTTCACACGAAGGTTTGACTCATGTACATTCACAAAAAAAAGCCTAGGTTGCATTTTGGCGAGAGTTTCACTTTAATAGATACTGATTTTCTGTTAGTTATTGTATGCTGTCACATTATTTGTAACAACAACACAGTTTACTCATAATGTATTTTATTAATGGGTTACTTGAGGTATGGTAGGGGTTATGCTACTCTGAGCAGCTTGTTCTTGTTCTGTAGATACAGCTGTTCTGATTGAGCTCTGTGTGCTTTTTTGTTATTATGTTCACATTACCCCACAAAAAATCATAGACACAGCTACTTTTGCTAATATGGCCTTTCTTACTGATGCAAATTTGTTTTAATGTATTTAAAGAGTGCCCACTTTTCACTCACGGTGGTGTCGACAAAATGCAGCAGAAATGTCTGAAAGCATTGTGACTCTCATTACTAAAAACAGGGGAGCTGCGGCTGAGGTCTCTGGAATCATATGAAGTGATGGATGGTGTGTTTGGAAATTGTGCTGCTTTAGAAAAGCTTGGTTTGCATAACATTTTAGTAACAGTACATTGTACATGTCCAAAATGTAATTCTTCGGTGCAAACAAGAATTTAGTCTAAGACAGGGTAGACACATCTTTGTCCTCACAATATTGGACCATAATTTATATTTGAAAATATGTGTGCGAGCTCAGCCCTTGTTTTATGATAATAATGTGTTATAACTACTCATACAGTTGCTGCAGGCTTAAATGCCAGACAACAATGTCGTCCCTTTCCGAGGACAGACAAGAGGAAGTTTGCATTGCCTCTGTGCTCAAGTAAGCCGTCTCAGTTTCATGACCTGCCTTGAACTCATTCTGGTTGAGGTGTAGGAGGTTGTTCTGGAGGAGATATGCAGTTGGTTTAAACATGAAACCCTGATAAAAGTTTAAAAAAGAACAAAAAAAAACCACTAAAACAACATGAAAACTGCAGATTTCTCTAACAAAGCTTCAGTAGACGACAGACAAAGGACAGACAGAGGCAGCCTGTTGTTCAGTCTCACTCCAATTTGCCTTTGTCCTAGATGTCTAATCCTCGTTAACAGAATGACGAGCATCTTGAAATCCTTTTACAGACCTGAACCACGTGTGGAGTTGTTGATCCAACTCGTGGTTCACTGAGATATGCTCGCTGGTCAAGGTCTGTGCTGCAGCTGGAGCTTTATTTTTTGTTTTGTTTGGTATGTTTAGTCTTTCTTGCAGGGTGTGGGAATTTATGTGATTTCAGCGATCGCTGATGTCAAACAAGGAAATGTTATCTCTCCAAGAATTACTCTCTTCCGCTCAGCGACTTGTACTTCATGTTGCTGCTGTCTCAATAAAAAAATAAACTTTCTGCCAGACTCTTACTTCCCTATAAATATTGCAGAAATACTTGCTATTATCTGAGCTCCTTGGCTCTGACCCTTACAGTCTTGTCTTTCAGCTGGTTATGGTTGTAGCTTTCTGGTGGAGTCATTACCATGTCTTCAGAGACTCAGACACACAGCCGGCTCTGGAAAGAAAAACAGCCAACAGTGGCATTTCACACTGTTGACCACTCATTTTAACAGCTGTACACGGGTTGTTAGTTGGCTGTTGAAATACTAATAATTGTTATATAATGGCCACAGAGAGTGCTCTCTTCTGATTGCTTAGAAGGTTAAGGTTGAATTTGTTAAAGCATGATCAAGTCAAGTTTGTATCAGACTTGTACCACCAACCAAAATAAATAAATGAAAGACTGTATAACGGCATAAGTTATGAACAAAAACATTTGCCTTGATTTGACCTGATCCATGTCATTATGGCAGTCCAAATACCTGTAGCATTTCTGGAATGGTGTGTCTTAATTTGAGGTTTTGATTAAAAAAACAAAACATCATAGCATTGACTATAGAATGGGAAAGAGTACCATACTGGTAGAGATTTGGGTATTTGCACAATCTTGACCTAAGATCATTATTTCTGTCCTATCAGCTACAGGGCATTTTGTGACATCCAGTTCATCAGGTTTACGTTGTTCTGATTGTTGTTTGCAGGGTCACAGCTATAAAGTATTGCCTGCATCCAAAAGGAAATGGATGTTATGTTTATAAGTATAATGTGGCCAAGAGGGAGCATGTAAATTAAGAGGATGACTGATGCCAGGACCAAAACTTGGTCTTACTTGAGTTGAAAAGAAAAAAAACACTGTGATATAACAGTTAATAAGAGTCTATAAGACAGTTATTTTCCAAAATCTAAATACAGTTTTAGGCTTAAATTCTACAGGGGATGTTGTTTATATTTTGGCTCGTTCATTTCTAAGGCCCTGTGTTCACAGAGCATTTTTCCAGTTTCCTGAAAAAGAACCACGGTGACACCACCAGCGCCTGTCCACAAAGTTGAGAGAGAGCAGAGCTCCGTGTATAAATATTTTTCTCGATGTGACCGCATGCTGCCACAAACTCTCACTCCTTCTTAGAAACAATTGAAAAAAGATGCTGGTGCTCAGAAAAAAAATGTTATGCAGACACGGCCCTAATTGATTTAATGTAATAAATGAAGGAGATTTAAGGGTTATTCACATCTACAGACTTTTCCTTTTTGTGTTATTTTATTGATGTTTTTGGGCACCTGCCCAGTTTTGAAGACGTTCCAAGTAGATGTCACGGTCAATGTGGAATTCTTCACTTAAATCCAGGAGAACGTGAATGGATTTACATCCAGCCTGGGCTGACAGCAATTAATCATTTAAATCCTTCAGAAGTGTAGTTTCAGTGCTGTAGTTTTTTTTTTTCTTTTTCTAAAACCAGATTGGAATTTCTCAAATATATCATTTTCATGATTAAAAGCGAGCAGTTGATCTGCTACAATCTTCTCTAAACCTTAGCTCAAACTGGAGACATAGGAATGGGCCTAAATTTGATAAGATCAGAGGCATCAAGAGGAGGCTTTCTTAAAAAAAACAAAAACAACTGTTGAATCAGAGCAGTTTTTTGTTAATTGAGGAGCAGTGCCTATTTACAGAGAGCAGTTTAACATTTGCAGAATAGAGCGGGACACTGTGGTACAACATGCTTTAGAAAACTACTATGCGTTAAGCATTAATAACTAAATGGAAGCACGCTGATAGCACGTTAGCTTTGTGATTGTGAACATGTTGAGAGTATTAATGGGCCTAAGCACAGCCTCACTGAGCTGCTGGCATGGCTGAGACTCTTGCTTAACTGAGATATTGTATCTGTTTAGTCAATATTTACATGGTGGTATATTGTCACTATCTTGAATAAGCTGATGTTTCTGTAAAAGCTGGTTCTTGCTGGATCCAAAGATTATGATTAAATAAGTTATGAGTAAGTGTGAAAAGTAGAAACTTCTCAGTTCTATTATCTGGTTTTTACCCAACAGCAACAAGAACTTTCAACCCATAACCTCCAGCCCGCCTTCCTCAGGGCTGAGGCAGTGCCGTCGCCTTGGGGCCCCCGGCGCTCCTGGTCCTGATTGATTCTTTAATAAGGAACAAACAGCAGCGCCTGATACTTTGGGTAATTGTCATATTTGTCACCCTCAGAAGCGAGCCGAGGCGCTGAGTGTGAGCAGCTTCTGCGATCTAATTGGACAGAGCTATCAGACGGTGAACAGCAGCAGTGGAGCAGCGAGCGGCGGTGATCCATATCCTGCTCCAAACGAGAATGAGGAGTCGTTACAGAGAGACAGAGAGACATTAGGAGCATCACACACATGCATCAAATCACACACATCCTCGTCAACACACACACACTTTGGTGTATCATGTTGATTTTAGTGCCACTTTGTCTGCTCAGATTTATGGCAAAGACTGTTGTACACATCTGCACATGGATATTCATCCTCACCGGACACTCACACCACAAGCAACACACCATCATAATAAGCCTAACGAAAGCCTCTATCTTCACCGAGCTGTATCATCAAATGTTCAACACAAAAGTATACGAAGCAAAGTATTTAATGCAGCACTTTTGTTCAAGAACAGTCCAGTAAAGTCAGATTTTTGTAAGCACTTGCCTTAATTATTCTAAAATCTCTTTTTGAGATTGTCATAATTGTTCATTGTGACGGACAACCTCTAGGGAAACAGGGCCTTCCCACTTAAAACATATAAAAAATTGCAGGTATAAAAGTAATGATGGCTGAATTCCATTTCGCCGAGTCAGTTTCAGGGTCCTGATATCGATCATGCTGGCCCACTGTCACACTGTCATGACTCACTGGGACACTTGAGCAGAGCAGAGCCATCGGGGCCTCCAGAGTGATCCCTGTAAAAAAATATATGTGAATGTTTTCTGATCCGATCATTTCGTTTGTCAAGTTTGAGTAAAACTATTTAGTTAAACCTGTAATAATGGATTTTCTAGCCAATTGAGGGCGGTGGAACAAACGATGAACACAAAATGAACACTTACAATCGTTCATTTGGAGTCACGTTTGTAATGTTTGTCATGTTTCTATGATTTTGTCAGCGCCACCGTGCAAACAAACAGGTGACGGGTGTGTATTTACGATAAAAAAAGGGGCAGGGTTGGATGTTGTCTCATGTTACTAAATGTATAAGGAATACAGCCGACTCGCCGGTCAGAACGTGAACATGTTGATAGACCTCGTGGCTGGTGTGAACATGGTCTCTATTTCTAAGCGTGTTAGCGTGCTGATGTTAACATTTGGGCCAAAGCGCCACTGTGCCCGACTACAGCCTCACAAAGCCGCTAGCTTTGTTGAAAACTTTACCACACTGAGGCTCATCACTATGGGCACGATCCAGGTTTTCAGATGCAATTCCTTGCACTGTGACATTTGCATTAGTATTCCCCAAGGCTTCATTCAGACTTTTTTTTAGGACATTTATAGAATCACCTGCACGTCCGCACGACAGCTGGCACAAGCATCGTATGACAGGGCATTAAGATGGGACTCGGGTTTAGTTCCTGTCTGCTCAGATACTGTGTTTAAAATGTTTTGTCGGATAGGCGGCATAAATGAACAAAAATACATGAGGGCACTGTTGGTTAGATTATTATTGTAAGAGGGTTTTCTAAATGTCCGGGTCAAACTAGTTTTTATGGACTGATCTGATCTGAGGAGATCAATCTCCAGCTTCAAACTGGGTCATTCCCAGTTTCTCCTGGTTTATATATAAATACGTGTGAGCTGATAAATGTTGCCGTGATTCTGAAGCTTTACAAGACGCACATTTATCTCTCTGTGCATATTTCACTTTGTGCTGCTGCTGTCTATATGTTAATCTGCTGGCATTAAATCATGCTTCATGTTGAAAGTGATCCAGAGATGTTACTGTACTTAACATATGCTGTCAGAATCATGTAAAGAGGTCTGAAACTGGCTTTGTTCACTGAGATGGACGACTGCCGGACATCTAAGATGCCTAAGAAGTGCTTCAAAACACAATGTGTGGGTGCTGAGTGTATCCTTTATACTGTAACCCTCTCGTATCTAAAACCTCATGCTGTAAACTTGCATGCATACTGTAAATATGAAAGATGCAGAATGGCACGCTGACTTAAAGGACACGGGGAAAGTTATTGCCTCCTCAACAACATGCTGTGGAGGAAGGAGGCTACCTTGTTTGAGAACTTGCGATGAAAGAGTTGAAGTAATGTGCGCATGTCCTTTGCAATAATTTATGACCCCCTGCAGCTGTGCAAATACCAGTGTTGAGCAACATTCCTCACTGCAAATGATGGCCCGGGCTTCAGTATTATAATGACAGATCAGCGCTGGATAATTCATCTGAGGGCCCTAAAATATGCAATTACTCTGCAGTTGCTCCGGATCCATCTATCACAGCGCTCAGAGATTCGCCATGAAAAGGCAACGCTTTCATCAACACAACACTAAGTGATAGAAAGTTAAGGACCCTCGTGTTTTGCTGTTGTTTGCTCTGGCTGACGAAGACTGGGTACACAAAAGGAAAACAACTCTGGAGGAAGAAAATATGACAAGTAACGAAATCTCAGCGCAGCAAAGAGCCAAGTGTTTTGACCTCCGGCCTCAATGACGAGCTGGGGGAGTGAATAGAAATGTTCCAAAACACAATCAATCCGTCCTGAAACAAAGAAAAATCATTCCCCGAAGAAATCTCACGTCCAGGGCTCTTAATGTCTCATTATTCTGTCAACACAAAATCTTGGCTCCTGCAACCATGTGAAGAACTAGCAAGATTTTATTTCATTTTTATTGCGATCTGTCACGAGTCCAACAGTGATTTTCAGATGCCAAAATTCCTGGCTTTGAAAAGACTTTGAAAAAAGCGGACATGATTGAAACAAGATCCTCCTGATGACTCTCTCTGTAATAAGCAACGATATCAATCAACATGTTTGCCAGAAGAACTGTTTCTTCCTTCTCCTCTTCTCCTGGAATTAAGAGTCTGTGATAGTGATTTATTTGTTTCGCAGTAAGATGCAAAACATGAAGGGTGGAGGCCGCTGACTCAACTGTTGTTACCGTCTGATCACCCGAGACGATGAGACCTATAACATGGCTCGCTAATTGCACCGTTTTTTCAGTTGATTACGTATGGTGGTCAGATATATACGCAGCCCTGCTCCACATGCACACCGCGCTATTTTTAAAGACGTCTTTGAAGCTTCCTCATCTCTTATGTAGCGTTGAGTATGTGTGATCGGGGCCTAGTTGGATTGTTTTTTCTAGGCAAGTAGCCCATCAAACTAAAGAAGAAATGTGCTGATCAAATAAATTAGGATAGCTTTGGGCTACTTGACACAATCCGAGTTACTTTAACAACAGAGTGAGGTATTTCACTATGTGCATACATTTATAGACAGTCTTGTTAAGGTCATTCACCCGCACATAGAAAAAGTGACAGAAAAGAGTCCCGGAGAGAGGAATTCAACCCCATCTCACTGTTTCTAAAACTACTGTTTAAGGTTAGGTTTAAAAACTACTGGTCAGGTTTAGACACCAAAACTACTTTGCTAGGTTTAGACACCAAAATTACTGGTTAAGTTTAGACACCAAAACCACTTTGCTAGGTTTAGTTACCAGAACTACTAGGTTAGGTTTAAACACCAAAACTACTTTGCTAGGTTTAGTTACCAGAATTACTAGGTTAGGTTTAAACACCAAAACTACTTTGCTACGTTTAGTTACCAGAACTACTTGGTTAGGTTTAATCACCAAAACTACTTTGCTAGGTTTAGTTACCAGAACTACTTGGTTAGGTTTAATCACCAAAACTACTTTGCTAGGTTTAGTGACCAGAACTACTTGGTTAGGTTTAATCACCAAAACTACTTTGCTAGGTTTAGTTACCAGAACTACTTGGTTAGGTTTAATCACCAAAACTACTTTGCTTGGTTTAGATACCAGAACTACTTGGTTAGGTTTAGACACCAAAACTACTTTGCTAGGTTTAGATACCAGAACTACTTGGTTAGGTTTAGACACCAAAACTACTTTGCTAGGTTTAGACACCAAAACTACTTTTCTAGGTTTAGTTACCAGAACTACTTGGTTAGGTTTAATCACCAAAACTACTTTACTAGGTTTAGTTACCAGAACTACTTGGTTAGGTTTAATCACCAAAACTACTTTGCTAGGTTTAGATACCAGAACTACTTGGTTAGGTTTAGACACCAAAACTACTTGGTTAGGTTTAGACACCAAAACTACTTTGCTAGGTTTAGACAGCAGAACTACTTGGTTAGGTTTATACACCAAAACTACTTTGCTAGTGTAGCAGCATAGATGTGCCATCCATGTTATTTAGTGTCACTGTTTGTTCAGTACCACTAGTGGCCGTCATGATGTGGGCTGGTATAAAAGCAGCCATCCTCCACCGCCGCTCCCTTTTGCGCTCCTGTCACTGGTGCGGCACTTCCGGGCCAAAGGTTGTCTGGTCCGACAGGTATGGCCGCTGCTTCACCACGTTGGTCACTCAGTCCTCTCTGTGTGCTCACGGCTTTTGTGTTGTCTCGTAGGGTGACTACTTGTTGCTGCTCCGGGTTTCCCGTGTGCACTGTGGTGTATTTCTTGATTGGTAAATATTCTCTCTTTCGGCAATGTAGTTGATGCTGTCTGATGGCTAACACTAGTGTGGTCTCAGGTAAACGCTGATGGCGGCCGGAGTCCTCTCTCCCTCCCTCCTCCTGTGTGAACGGGTGTGTGTGTGTCCGTGTTTGGTCATAAACAGGTATATGTTTTAGCATAGCGAACAACCGTAGCATTTCTTGCTAACGTAGCAACACTAACAGCATTTTCTTATGACCAACTGCAATCAGCTTATTGGGGTCGCTGCTGCTTTGTTTGCTGATACTTTGTCTCCACTCTGCTTTGCCTCGCTGCTGCTTCACGCGCTTTATTATCTCGGTTGTATTGTGTTTGTTTTCTTTTGGGTTTTTGTTTCCATATTTTTTTGTTTATTACTATAAAAGTTAATAGTGGGCAGTTGATATTGGTTAAGTTTATTTGCCCAATAGTTCTAATTTTGTTAATTTCTGAAATCATTTTGTTTAATGTTGTTTTGTCCATTGCCCACTGATTTGTTTATTTCTCTTTTTAGTGGCCGGAGACCGGTGGTGGCGTGCTGGTGTCTTGGTGGTGGTGTCCCCCCTTGTGTCGTTTGCTGTGTCCTGGGAGCGGGTTTACTTCAGTGTGTGTGTGCCACGTATGTTGGGTGATTTTGGTTGACTTCTTTATTTTGGTGGAACCCCCCCTGCACACTCCCTTGGCTCCAAGCCCTTACCTGCTTTGGGTGAATAATAACAAGACTGTTTTAAAAGAAATTATTTAATAAATTGTATTTTTCCATAACATTTCAACCACGTCTCATGCCTTTTAATGAGTGGCCTTACCTGTGTGCTTCGCACTTAAATTAGTTCCCTGGGTGAAATTCCCAGGGTGGCATTGTCGGTTTATTTTTCTTGTTTTTTTAGTTAGATTATTTAGTTTAATTTTCTCTCGCCTATCCCTCGCCACACTAGGTTTAGACACCAAAACTACTTGTATATGCACTTCATGCTTTGGGTTCAAATGTCTATGTTCAGTCACGTCACTAATGTACATCATTTAGTCATGTTAACTTCCATACAAAATGTAACTAAAAAACAAATTAAGACAGTTAGTGAGTGAAGCACCTCAAAAATCAAACACATAGTCATGCAGGTGATGATTGAAAGAAAGTTAAAAAAAAATCTTGAAACATCACAGTGTCAAAGACAGAGGCAGAAGGGAAATGAGCGAACAGCTGAAATCAGATCTCTTAAAGTGGCTTGGTCTCTTTCCATTCATCTGTGTGCGTGTGTGTGTGTGCGTGTGTGTGTGCACGCGCGTGCGTGCGTATGTGCATGCGTGTTGCTCTGACCTCTGTGGAGTCTCAGCAGTGCTTTAGGACAAAAACAGCTCATCAGCAAACACATCAGAGTTTATTTACTCCTGCTAACCCGCTCAGCAGCGTCTTTATACGGCAGATGAAGCCTGCTCCTTTGATATCCATTACCGTATTATTCGCCCGTAATATCTCTGCCAGCATTATGACTGTAATTATGTCTGTCATTCAAGCCAGGCTTTTAACATAATTGAGTCATAAGAAATTAGCATAAAGGCTAATTTGTTTGATTATGCGTGAATTTGGGGGATTATGGGGCTAAATGATGACGGCTGTGTGGCAGGTTAAAAATGAGCTGTGGGGAAATTGTTAAAGGAGCTCGACGGAAGTGCACCGATGCAGCCAGTGTTCATAATGTGTCCGTCATGGCTGCAGATCACCGCTGTCCTGCTACAAACCTCGTACATCCTGTCTCTGACTTTCATGGTTCAATATCAGCTGATGGATCACACGCTCCTCTCTACATCCAGCTGCCGGTGATATGAACACCTGTCAAAGGTCATCAGCTGACATTCTGAACATGAACACACGTGTGTTAACTACCTATAAATGGCATGCCATCTCCTAAACAAGATGGTTCATCTCAAGGGTATTATGCCTGAATATGAGATAAATGAAAATGACCTTTGCACTGGGTGAAGGTAAGGTTCAGACCAGACTTTTGAGGTTCAGTTACATGGCAGTGGGACATATTCACAGTTGGCATTTTGATTTGTCATGGTAGGAGAAGCACAGCTGTTACTAGCAACATTAACAAGTGCTCTGTTCTATTCAAGTGCCATTAGAGGCTGTGTTTCCGTATGCACATTTTGAAATATTGCATTAGAAAAGGTTGGTGGAAACAACTACATTTTCATTTAAAACAATCAGTTTTTTAAAAAAATGTAAATAAAATTGCAAAAAATACAGTCGCTTAAGGCAACTTGCTTGAAGCATTTGTGAAGTGTTTTGTTTAGTGTTTTAGCTGATTCTGCCCATGGACACATAATGAGAACTGGACACCGTGTCAGAAGCGGGGCCCTGTTCATCAAAGGTTAGGTGGTGCATAAAGTCAATAAGTTCAATTTCAGAGTATAAAATTCTTCAGCATGGTTTCCCGATTGTGGGGCTCACATCCTGCGAGCTTCCGGTTTAGCACTCTGCTAAATTGAATGAGGATAATATGATTTGATCATGCACACTTCTAGTTCTAGTGACTTTGAAATTCAAGTTCAATTTAGTTTGTGAGGATTGTGAAGCTCAAAGAATCTATCCAGCGTTGTACAGTCTTTTCTTTTTACAATAGGCGTTACCTTATGGGGAGCTAGCAGGAGAAGGAGTTTTCCACTTTTGAGATCTTCCCAAAAAATCCAATAAAGTACAAACAAATAGCTGGTAGGAGCGACAGGTTGATGCTGATCAAAGGAGAATACCAGATTATTCAACCGACTCATCCATGAAAATAACATGCAAAACGGTAACGGAACTGGTTTTGTTTGCAGTTCAAGACCTCCACTCTTACTGTTTATTACAGCCATGCATAACACAGCCTATACCACCAATGTCTGACATTTGCATTGTCTTAGACTTGGACTTTATTATCACAAGGCAAAATTATTTTTCACAGCACTGTACCCATGAGACAGCAAAGTTTATTTACTCAAAACCATATGATGGAAACGTGCCTATTCACATGGTGTTGTTGGTGTTATTGTTGTTGTTGTTGTTTTGCACCATTTAAAAAGTTCAGCTGACCAGATATCTGAAGTACGGTACATCATTAAAAAATATACAATGTTATTATATTATATTATCCATGAAATTAAAAAGGGGAGTGGCTCCAGTTTCATGGACATTAAGGTTTGACAGTGGTGATCTCATCCACGTCTTCTGGTACCGACCAGAAACGTCTCTGTGTTGACACAAAAGTTCTCGCACAAACTCAATTAAAATTTGAGCTGCAGGGCAGCAAAGTAATGAAACATGTTACAGCATTACAGCAATATGAAGTGGGAAATGAGGAACGAGCTGCTGATTTTTTTTTTTTTTTTTTAACCTCAATAGAGAATTTAAAGGAGTCTGTTCAACTGAATGATCTCTTTTTTTGTAGCCATAAAAAAACAAATACTTTAATTAACAATTCCTAAATATTTCACCCCGACCTCCCCAAAACTTATTCATCATCCATGAGAATATAAATGGAATTTTTATCTACTCCGACAAAAAAAAACAACATGCTGCATAATAGGGCCATTATAGCAGTTTCAGTTTTGAGAACAGCGCCAGTTTCCATGAGAACATGTGCTCTGCTGATGAAGCACAGATTTAAACTTAAGATATTTTTTCACATTTTCAAAGTTAAATGCAACAATATGCAGTGCATTATCGAGAGTGTACTTTTGGTCCAGGGATGATTTTCATGTTTTGAGCCTCTTAGTTCCAGTGAAGGAAATCTGAATGCTACGGCATACAATAATAACTTAGACACAAGCGTGTTTCCAACTTTGTGGTAGCAGTTTTAAGAAAGTCCTTTTTCTGTTTTAACATTGCAGTCTCCTCATGCACAGAGTCATGACCTGAACCTCATCCAGCACCTTTGCGACCAACCAAGAGCCAGACCTCACCGCCCAGCGCTGGGTCTCACTAAGGAGCTTGTTTCCGAAATCTTGTTAAAAGTCCCCCCATAGCAGTGGAGACTATTATCAGAGGAGATTAACGCATGTCTTCATGCTCAGGTGTCCACATACTTTTGGCCACAACGTCTAAATGCGAGCTTGACGGTCCCAAACCAGACACACACTTCTCCTTCTTCTTTTTCTCCATGGAGAGTCGAGCTGTGTTGAAGCGCCACGTCTCTCCCCTGAGCCTGTGTTTCTGCCTTGCTGCGGGAGGCTTTGTGTCCTGCAACACACTGATACTCAGAGTCAGTGGAGCGCACAAATCCAATTTGCTGTGTGGGAGCATTAGAGTATTAGACTCCTGTGTTAATTTCTTTCTGAAATGACTTCCAGTCTGTTCTGTGTTCACCCTGGCACACAGAGAGAGGGAGGAGGGAGAAAGAGGTTAAAATAGGAAGAAGGAGAGACAGAATCAGTCAAATAAACATAATCTGTGCCTAATCTTTGAATGTTGGTCATTTCCAACATCTTTCATGATATTCTTATTACCAGTACTATAAATGTGCAAATGTAAATCAAATATTTTGCATTGTTGCAGCATGAGGGTTTTTCAGCCCTGAGTAGTGTCTGCAGACTTCTGTATTCGGCCTCAGCAAGATTCAGCAATTAGAAGGTAGAGAGGTCTGTGTGAAGCCTGACAGGTAAATCCTGAGGCCAAAAAAGCACACAAAGCACCTGCATATAGAGCTTACATCACTTTTACACATCAAATTATCTTTTTAGCAAATAAACCTGCTAAAAATAGGCAAATGAGTTTGCCTTTCTGTCTTTTCCTTGTCATCACAAATGCACCACCTTTGTCAATAATATGCCATGTTATATTGGACACATTGTTTGTAAAGTTGTTAAGGAGTGAGACATCTTGCCTGCTTCTCATCTCTGTTGAGAGCTGCACATGTACCACAGTACCGATCAGTCTGCTGACGAGGCTGCATAACACACGACAGACACTGACAGCAGTTACTTTTTTAATGTATCTAACTTCAGTCTGGCTTTCAAACGCAACACCAACTCAACAATGTTAAAGTGCCGCTTGACAGAGACAGACGGCGTCATTGTAGCATCACACCTGAAAAGGAGAGTCAATTAGGGTGTTCACCCAGGTCTTGTGCTTACACCAGAGGCAGCGGCGACAGATACCTGTGACTACGGCAGGGTTATTTGAGTAAATCCTGATAAAAGGGGTATTACTATTGTGTGTACACGCTAACACTTGAAGGTGACTCTATCCACCTGTTAGGCGTATTTTTTAAATTTGCACTTCAAATGACCTGTAGCCTGGCATCACCCGACTATTCCACACGTGCGTAACAGTCTGGGACCTCTCAGTTATCAGTGGGCACAGACCAAAATACCTCCTAATCCAATTGGATAGAGCTGCAATCAATCAGAGCAATGACGCGTGTGATATAGCACTGAGTGACGCATGCACGCTGGGTGATGCTCGAGGTTTTCAGGCAGGAAAACAAAGCAGCCTGGTCACAAACTTTCTGAAATTAGAGCTAAAAAGTACAATTACATGTTTCTGAAAACATCTGGGGCGAGAATGGGCAATTCAGTAACTTTGTGTTCTTTAGTAAGCACCTTGACTCGTCTCTTGACAGACCTACAGACTATGTGTCGATATATTGGACTGAACCACAGATTGTTTCTTGGAGGGCAATTGTGTTTTTGTTTTTTTAATCTGACAATAGTGGATGGAAACTTGCAGTCATTTGCATTCTTTTACTTTGCCAAATTTTAAGGAAAATGTGTTTGAAATGTGGTTCCAAACTTGGCTACAGGGCACTGCTTGGAGGGATTTTAGTGCGTAAATCAAGCTGAGACAGTAAAAATGTGTCTGTTGGGGAATGAAGGGTGGGAAAGCTTTTTGGAAATGAAGTCAGAATTATGTCTTTGTTTGGAGATCGACGTGAGAAACTTTGTGCGTAATTTGGAACTGAAGCTAAACGAGAAGCAGAAATTTGCCGTGAGCTTGATTTTTTTACTTCTCACGTTTGTACTCGCTGGTCCTAGGACATGTGGACATGGTGATGTTGGTGACCCTGGCTGTGAATGACCTGTTGTGACATTTGTCCCATAAGAAAATCCCATCATTCTATTCTCTTACTTGGTTTTGCAGGCTTGCAACCACATCTCATGTTCCTCCTCAGCAGATAGACGGCTACCTGTCATGTGAACAATGTTCATGCTGATCTCATGTGAAGTGGGCCGACTGTACTATATATGTGTCAACAGTGATGTTTAGAACAGTGTGTTTCCACGTCTGTATCAGTGTCAAGGTGATCTACTGTGTGATCCTCCTGCTGAGAATAAGCTGAAAGAAAAAAAGCTGCATTACATCTGACAGAGGCAGAAAAGAATAAATCCGCAGCACTTCGGTCTGAACTGTGCTTCTCAAGCCAAGCGAGACGTGGCTGTAAGTCAGCCGGGTGTCACGGTGCTTCACACTCACTCGTCTGTCTGTCTGGCTTTAATGGACTGTGTACGAACTCAAGTGCTCAAACATGGTAATGTCTCTTAGTTTGGTGCCGCGCCCCGCTCTGAACGGCACATCAGTCAGAGGGAAACAAGGAGGTATCTCGAAACGCAGCCCTCCGACCACACACAGATCCTCTATTGACTCAGTAAACACTCAGTGTGAGCTAGAAACACGGGCAGACCGATGCTTCCTCGCCTCAGCCTCGTGTGTGTGGGTGGTCTGGTTGTTGGGTAGCGGGGAGATGCAGGTCTGGCATCAGCAACAAAAACCTCTGTTTCCTGCTTCAAAATTCTGCTCTAGAGCTAACCTGACATTAAAAAAGGGATAGAATGGTAAAGTAAGTCATGGCTGAGGTAAAAGCTGTGGTCACTCCACATCCAGAGATGGAAACTATTTATTGTGGAGCCCCTTTGCTTTTATTTCAATTCCCTGTGCATCATATCAGTATGTTTACCATATTTTGACTGAAATGAAGATTCTGAAATAACTGTGTTCCAGGGCTTGTGGTTAGGGTTAGGCAAACATCTGGGGAGAGGGACAGTGTCAGATAAGGTAGTAAGTAAAACTAGGAGGGGGAGGTTTGAGAGATGTGACTGTTAACAGGGCTGTGATGGGGATAATGACAGGAGGTCGGCATTATGGGAAATGTAGGATCCAATGATTCTGAATCTTAAAGGGAAAACAGAAGACTCCTGACTGGACCACCAGTCAGAATGAATTCTGCCTCGAGATTTCGTGCCTGGTGGTCGACGGAAGAGTGGTGAAAATGAGGTTTATAGAGAACCAGTCTGAACACTGATGGTGTCATTACTCTGTAGTCATTTCACTGTTCAATCAACATTTACTTCATAATGATACATTAAAGCTAGAAACTTTAATCCAGTTTAATTTAGGGATTAATGGCAAATATAACTTTCACAGCCTGTGCTGCATTAACTCTGACCATTGTTTTTATAACCTGTCCTTTATGAGTCCTGCAGCTTTATGGAAGTGCAATACTAAATACTCAGAGCACCCCTTTAATACATTAGATGTAAATGTGTGTATGTGTCTGCACCGATGTGTATGTATATTTTCTTTTTCTGTCTGGTGCAAGTTAGGCACATGCAATATAATACATCCTCTCACACCTTATGCTCCACTTACATTTTATAACTCAGTGGTTTATTTTATTAGGGTTAGGGTTAGCTACTTAACTACTTAAGCATGTTATCGTATATAGTATGTATTGTTTCTATATTTGCACTTGCATTTTGATTGTATTTGTACTTGAATGTACCTGCTGGTATAATAATTTAATTTCCCCTCTGGTCTTAAAAAAGTTCTCTATCTATCTATCTGTCTGTCTGTCTGTCTGTCTGTCTGTGTAACAATGCCTTCCAGCCCCAGGTCCACCATTAGGGTGAGTCAAAGGGTACAGATGACATCAGTCCGTGGTCCAAGGGGGGCCCATGCTGTAGGCCTACAACAATGTACTAACTTCTTACTTGAATTTACATGATAAATAAATGCAGACTAGCAAATACAACTTAGCAACAAACTTTAGCATATTCACATAACCAGATTAACAAACACTACCACACTGCAGCCTGCTGGTGTTACAATGGCTTGCAATTAGTGAGTTGTTCCTAAAGTCTGCAAGAAAAAACAATCAGACTGTTCCTGTGATATCACCTCTGCAGAAACAGAGACAGAGACGAACCAAGATCTTATTTGAAATTGTGTTGGTATTAGAGCTAACCTCACCAGGGGCGGGCAGGTGGTGGTGTTGCAGTGGGTGTGGATGAGGGACCATGAGATTATTTTATTTATTATTCAGTATCTATTATTTTTGCCTCCTGTAATTCCTGATGGCTGACCTGTACATCCAGTCTAGTTCTTACTTCTTCATTGTTCTTTTGGATTTAGAATGTCTTCATTAATTCTCAGATTTAGTTCACTCAATAAATAGTAGAAAAAAATCCAAATCAAATTCAAATCCTCAGTGCAAAGTCAAATAAATTCAATTAAAACTGCAGAGAATAAAAACAGACAAAAACAACAGATAAGAAAACAGTTACAGGGAACTAATAAGTAGCCCAGGTTTAATTACAGCAACAACAGAGGAGCAGACAGACTAGTCCATCATATATGACCCTGTGTGTGTGTGTGTGTGTGTGTGTGTGTGTGTGTGTGTGTGTGTGTGTGTGTGTGTGTGTGTGTGTGTGTGTGTGTGTGTGTGTGTGTGTGTGTGTGTGTGTTGGACGCCTTCAGTCAGCGTGAATGATCTCATGTCAAACAAACCAAAGGAAACTGAAGAATCGAGAAACTCAGTCATGTTTACGTAGGTTATATTCTCTGTTAGTTTGTGTTCAACTCAACATATTAACTGGATTAAAATCTTGCAACCTCTTTATTTTCTCATCTGAATTAACTTCATACATCATCGTGCTCATTTATTTTTATGAGTTTAATCCAAACCAGATATGTCCGATAGCAGCAGATGTGCTGTGATGCAGGAGCGACTTTTCACCACTAGGTGGAGCTGCAGCTCTGCGATGTGACTACAGCCTGTGGTAGCACTGTTACACCGCCGGATGGCACACCACACACACACACGGATAAGATCCATTCTTTCAGCTGGATGTGAGGACTTGTTTTCCTCATTCATTCATTCAATCAGGTCTGATCCAAAGTCAGTTCACCTCTGACTCAGTCCTTAGAAACTAACCTAACCAGTGGATCACCAGGTGATTAATGGCAGAAAATATATAATATATCACCCACAGGGGTTTTTACTTGTAACAGTGTAATTATATGTAGTTGTGTAAGTAGTTTTATTAAAGTAACAGATCTGAAATGTTCTATGAGTTCAATATGGATAGGAGACCCAAAGTGAAAATGTCAAATACATTTCAAAACTAAACAAAACAAACTTTGTTTGTTATCATAAAATGTGTTTTTCAACAAAATTCATTTTTATATTATTCTTGTGTCCTTTATGTTCAACCTGTCCTGTTGCATCCATTTGAAGATGCAAACAGTCAATGCCATAACTGGCCCCACACTGTTTGTCTCGAATGAAGAAGAAAGATTGAAATGATGCTTGACAACAATAAATAAAGTCGTTGTTCACAGGGGAAGCTTCTCGAGGCATCACATCATCAGACAGAAGCATACACAGAAACACAGAGGAGGAAAATGGCAAATATGAATCAAAAACAAGAACAAAGTCACTGACGAGACCAGAGCAGCTTGATGACAGAGTCAGGAAACTGCTGCTCAGTTTCTTCATATATACATTTAAGCATATGGCTGCAAAGCAAGTGTAATGAGTGCATTCTATTTCCCTTTGGCATACATATCACACAAATATCTTGACTGTTAAACTAACAATTAAAGTGTATTGGATATTTGGTACATTTATGCTTGTACCATGTATTATGATGCTATTTATTTCATTATGTCTCCATTATCCATTTAACACTTGCTCTGTTAGTTGAAGGTGTTGCAAGATATTGTAAAATAAAGTTTTTATCGGTCTATAATGAAATTTATGTTATTATTTCATCCAATGACAATCTTCAAACATTCAAAACATTTTTATTAGCTTTAGCTTTTATTAGCTTTTGGTAAATACAGATGCAGATAAATGTAGTAAAAATATGTAGCAATGTTGATAGATGGTGACTTATACACAGCGAGCATGTGAGGAGGACATCCATCAGTCCCAGTATCTGAACACCTGGCCCCTCATTGGACGTCAAGGAAAGCAAAACAAAGTATCTGGACGCCGGGCCGAGACAGCTTCAGTGTCTGAACCAATTGAAAACATGTCGTTTATTTCATTGTGAAATGCATTCACAAACACTCAAAATTAAAATCATAATTAAATACCAGCTTCACATCATTTCGATGTGTCTTGTAATAGAGTCACTTGTGTGTTTACTGTAACTTCAGTGAGAGGGCAGGATCACAGCTTACACACATGTTTACTTCAACATGCAAGTTTTCAACACACAACATTGTTATGACATAATGAGTTTTGTTTGTAGTCAGCACCTACATTACATCTGACAAACTGCTACACCCCCTGGGATATTTTATTTATGACAGTGGTATGGCTCTCAGAAACTGTGGGGGGCGCCGAATCACACAAAATGAACATTTCTGCATAATGTCTCCTTAAATGGATTCAATTAAATTGTACTTATTTATTTACCAGTACATCAGGGATGCAAGGCTCAGACTTTCCAGGAACTTTCCAGAAAATTACCCACTGAGTCAGCTTTTACAAACTCTGTTCTGAAACAGTTGGGATGCTGTGTAGTAAAACAGCAATGAAACAGAATGTGAGAATAAGGATATATTATATGATATTAGGGAATATATTGTATGACTGTAAAGTGGTGTGTCACGGGTGCAGATGGTGTAAGACTCACACAGTGCCTCAGGGTTTGACAGTTGCATCATGTTGCACTACTTTAAGACTACATTAATTATTTATTTATTTTTTACCTCAAAAGTCCATCGACGTATCTTCATTCACAAAGCTGTGGAGATGTAAACATAGCGACAACACCTCTGCAGCCAATCAGACACCAGAGACGTGCTGTCGCTGGGTAAAGCAGTGTGCAAAGCTGCCTCTCCTATTGGCCGTGGCTGGATTTGTTTTAGTGATTCCTGAACAGATGATGTGCCTGCGCCCATATGGCAGACCTCTGGGACTCCTTTGTGCTGTGACTGATGTGGCTCACGTCAACTTTAAAGGCTTCCTCCTTCACTTTAAGACCACCCCCCCCTCTGCTGCTGCTGATCTGCAGGATGAATGGGGAGTCAGCTCCATGTTGATCTGGCAAAGTGTGCCTTTCGTTTTGTATACAGCCTCCTCCCCCCTCCTCCTCCTCCTCCTCCTCACCCCTGCAGCCCTGCAGCCTGCACACTCACAGCTCCAGACTTTGTTTTTTGGTGAAAGGGACCGTCTCAAATGTCCCGTGCAGCCAACAGCAGCTGCTCCTGGACCTCGCCATTCTTCAGCACAAAGGAGGAGAGAGGGCCGGGGTCTCGGTGCACCTTTGTGCAGAGCCCCTCCTGTCGTTCTCTGCTCTTTGTGCCCATTGAGGAGGGTGTTGGCTGGAGCTTTTGTCTGAGTTTTGTGTTGGTGAGGGTGTGCAGAGGATTGGGGGGCGCAGTACAAGCACATTTAGCCATCTGATGTGACTCTACAGCGCAGACATCAGCAGGCAGACAAGTGTTGTGTAACTCCAGTCTGGTCTGCAGTCCAGTTTGTTGTGATTGTGTCATTTGGATCTTGCAAAGTCAAAGAGAATGTGTGTCTCGTGTGTTTTGTGGTTGAAAGTTACAGGTAATGCTCTTAAGTGCATCTGGAGCTAAATGTAGTTTTGTCTGTTTTTTGTTTTTTCTCAAACAACTATCTCCAAGAATTAACTTGTACACTCATCTTCTGCCTTATCAGCTCTCTAAGACATAACACACACACACACACAGATAAAAACACATACAGTGTTGCTGCTGTGTCTGAATGAGGCCCTTGAGGGCCCCAGCACTGAATGGAGAAGCAGACTAGTGTTTTGGCAACAGCTGGCAGTGTGTGTGTGTGTGTGTGTGTGTGTGTGTGTGTGTGTGTGTGTGTGTGTGTGTGTGTGTGTGTGTTCGTGCGTGTGTGCGTGCGTGTGTGCGTGCGTGCGTGCGTGCGTGCATGTGTGTGTGTTTGTGTGTGTCCACTTGTTTACATGCTGCAACTGTGGACGTAAACAGATAAAACAAATGTTATCTTGATATTTATTTACACTCTTGTTGCCTTTTAAAGATAAAATCTGATACAAACACACAAACTTTCACTTCCAAATAACATCTAATTATCTTGTCATAATGCAGCACTCACAAAAACAACAATGTTTATTAGAGTATTTAGCACTACACACACAAGCTCTGACTAATGCTAATATTAGTATGATATGTGGATTTTTACATGATCCAAACATTTTGGTTGTGTAAATGGAAAGATGTTCGTGTTACTGGTGAATCATCATGAAACAGACCTGACTGATGGAAATCAGCAGCTGATGACTGAGGGAATGGGTGTGTGTTTGTGTGTGTGTGTGTGTGTGTGTGTGTGTGTGTGTGTGTGTGTGTGTGTGTGTGTGTGTGTGTGTGTGTGTGTGCTTGTCCACTTTGTGTTTACATGCAGCAGCTGTGGACGTAAACAGATAAAACTTAATCTTGATATTTATTTACACTCTTGTTACCTTTAAATCTGATACAAACACATGAACTCTCACTTCCAAATAGCAAATAACATCTAATTGTCTTGTAATAACACAGTTTTTTGTATAAAACTCTAACTTTTTATGTTGGAGTTTTTAGAATTAGAGTTAGACATTAAAGTTATAATTGTAATACCAAAGTGTTTGAATTAACACATGAATGTTTTTAATTATGCAAATGGGGAATATGTTAATGTTGTCAGCGATTACATCCATCATGAGCTGAAACAGGCCTGACTGATGGATATCAGAAATTAGCATCAGCAGCTGATGACTGAGGGAATGGGCGTGTGTTTGGCCATGTACATGGTTGTGTGTGTGTGTGTGTGTGTGTGTGTGTGTGTGTGTGTGTGTGTGTGTGTGTGTGTGTGTGTGTGTGTGTGTGTGTGTGTGTGTGTGTGTACATATACGCAGAGTTGACAGAGAGTTACACGAGTGTGTGTTGTTTGACCCTGAGCCTGCTGTGACCTTCAGCAGCAGCAGGCTTATGGTAATGGTGGAGGATGACATTAGCATAGCTACAAAGTACATTAGCATAGCTATCAGACAGAGCAAGTCTCAAGCAGACTTTAGCCTCTGAAACTCTTCAACTATGGAGCCTTCTTTACAAACTTACCATGTCCTGACAAACATTCAAAGGCTTTACAGACAATAGACAATAGAGAAAATTGAGTTTCTTTGCAGCTTCCTAAACACAAACAGGGTTCAACATGAATTTGTTTTGAATTCATTTATGGCTCCTGGTTAAACAACTCTTGGCAAAAAATGCTTGCAAAGTGTGTTTCTGCAAAACCACAGATAACTTAGAACTTCACATTTAACTGTTCACCTACAGAGCTGCACCTATACTCTGGTTAAGTTCAGGTTCAGGTAAGATGGTCCAACTTCCTTTTAAAAAATATACATTTTTTGTCACTGCAAACATGGTCTCCTTAAAAAATTCACCAGTGTCAGGCATAGAAATGTTGAAATGCATGGGCCCTCATCCAAAATATCCAGTAGTTTCACATTTAGAAAGGTTGAAACTCAGACTTGAGCTGTGGTCACTGGCTTGCCCACCTCGTCGCCTGTAACTCCACCACTGTACGCCTCACCTCCTGAAATGAAAGTCTGGTAACATGCATGTAACGCAGACATGATATGACACGTTTTGTGCATGATAATATATGACATGTACAAATTTGAATGTGTTTGTGGTTTGCAAATACGTTAACCGCAAACATTTTAAACTGCCAACGACTGTTTTACACACATAACGCTCTTACATCTTCACTTACTGATGGTAGGAAGAGTTTTAGAATGATAACTCCCTGTCTGTAGCTTAAACATGATGTCAAGTGTGCCTGTAAGAAAATAAATCAATAAATAACTTTGCAAACAAATGATCACAGATAGACACAAATGAATTTTAGGGGGTGCTGATGTATCCTAGGCAACCTGCTCAACCAAAACACCAACAAACTAAACTGGCAGGCACACACACACACACACACACACACACACACACACACACACACACACAGACACACACGCACATGCGCTCTGCCTGCAGCCAGTCACAACCATCTGCTGTAGCTCTCCAGCGCACAGAAAAGATTTTGGGAGGAGGAGGAGGCTTTTATGCTTTTATGTTGAAAGGACACTTGAGAGGCAGCATGTGGCTGCAGCAGCAGAGCTCTTTATGAGCCGGGTTGAGCCAGAGGGCAGCCGAGGTTGTTCAGGGTGAGAGAGTTCAGAGAAGACTGACAGAAGATTTTTTAATGCTTTTACTTTTCCTGTTCATGCACAAATCAAACCAGAGATACAACATGTTAGTTAGTGAGTTTTACAAATGTTGGTAGACTGTTGACAATTTGGACGTTTTCCTCCTTCTTTCATGTCTTGATGCTGAGCTAAGCTGACTACGCCCTGACTCCAGCTCTGTGCTCCGCAGATGGTATAAAACATCTCATCCCACGCTAACACTGAAAGTGACCGATCATATTCCTCAACTCTTGTGTATCTGTGCGTGGATGCGGCTCCGTCCTGCAGGGACTGTGTTGTGTTTGTCACCTCAGACGTGTTTCTGCTGACTGTTGGGGGATGTTGTGTTGTTGTTTTTAGTCAGGATTTGCTCCTGAATGGATGAATGGCAGCAGGCTTGTGCCAGGCACACTGCCTCTACCTCCTCCACCTCCTCCTCCTACTCCTCCTCCTCTCACTCCCTTTCTCCTCATCTCTAATTTGGACAGCAGATGGAGTGAGTGCTTGGTTGGTTGCCGTGGAGATTTAAAGGGGTGATTACGTTTCAGCTGGTCCTGCTTGGTCCATTTCTGACCCTTTCTTTTTTGACATGAAGGGTGTGTGTGTGTGCGTGTGTGTGTGTGTGTTTGTGTAGTGTGTGTGTGTGTGTGTGTGTGTAGTGTGTGTGTGTGTATACAGCTGAGGGTGCAGCACAGTGAATGATAAAGCAGATTATGTCTCAACTGTACAGACTGAGGACCTCTTCTTCTCTGCTCTCTTTATTGTAGTGAAGCATTGCATTACTTTAAGCTGTAATGAGCATGTCAATAAAAAGGGAGAAAGTCGCAGTCGTGTGTGTGTGTGTGTGTGTGTGTGTGTGTGTGTGTGTGTGTGTGTGTGTGTGTGTGTGTGTGTGTGTGTGTGTGTCACAGTGGGGCGTGGGGGCTGCAGCAGCTGTTGACTCCACAATAGTTTGCAGTGACAGGCAACATACAGGTCAGAGTGACTTTAGAGTTTCCAGTCATAAGACACAAAAGCCTCTTGAAGCTGCTGAATCACAAATGAGAGAAAGCAAAGAAAAAACCAGCGTGTGCCAGGAGCAAGAGATCACCTTCATTAAGCTGCAGCTTCACTTCGGGGGGGCTTTGTTTCATGAGCAGCAGCATCAGGAAGTGAAGTCCAAACTTCTTGTGAATGATTCTAGATCAAGTTAGAATGACACGGTTTCTGTGCTCACATGGAATTACTGAGCGGCACGGAGGCAGGAAACACCTCGCCGGCTCGGATGCACCGTGATTTAAGTCGCAGTTAAACTTCCTGTGACTTAATTGAGGCTGACAGAGTACCTGGAAAGGCGTCTTGAAAATACTCCTCTGTGTTGATGGTGAGCAGCAGAATAAAGTGGGACAGCGTGCCACTTGTTCACCCAGGGTTTGTACATGCATATAGGCTATCAAATAATAGGCTATCATAAAATAGGTAAAATAGTCAACCTTTTTACTTAAAGGTGCACTAACTAACTTTTTTCAGTAACAACATTTTTTTGTGCTGTTGGAGTTTTTTTGTGCTCTTTCTATACTCACCCCACCGTCACTCAAAATACAAGCCTGTTTTGCTCTCATGTTTAAAAACGTCATCATGTTGTTTAAAAGTACATCTGCAATGATATTCCATGTATCAAGAGCTCTGCCAGCTTGTTTGTGTATAGCAACTGAATGCACCTTTGTGCCTGAGTCAGTGTCAGCACCTCTACTGTGCCAACAAAGTCACTGAAATGAATGAGCAGGCTGCGATAAGCTGATGCTGGCCTCAACACGCCTCTTGATCCATCTGACCATTCATTTAAAGGAGCGCCTTGTTGAAATCACTTTCTCTCCAAAGTCGGTCCACTCTCAAGTCTGTGCTGTAAATATGCAGCTAAAGCTAGCAGGTGGTTACCGTCGCCATCAAAGTGGCAAGTTGTCCTTTTTACACTTTAGTTGTTGTACCGATTGGACGAAGCCACGTTGGCTGTTTGGAGCCTTAATGCTAGGTGAGGCTTACTGCCTCCTGCCTCAGGCTGCATGTCTGAGAGGCTGGGAGCAGTGGTGGAGGGTGCTGAGGTGACTCTGTTCTTTCAATCTCTCTCTTTCTCTCTGGATTACTGTCTCTCTGTGGATTACAATCATAACATACTCTTCCATGTATAGGGCAATAATGGTATATTACATACAATATCATGTAACATGATATACCTGTGCTTGAAATCTGATCATCTAAACAGCTATTTGCCACTTCATATATATCTATATGCACCAAGAAGCAACCTTACCCTTTCTATTGTTGATATTGTGTACAGGTGGATTTTAAATACGTGTTTATTGATTTCTATTTTATTTTCACTCTTTCCTACTTTGTATTGCATCAGCTGCACAGCACTTTTCCCTCAGGATAAATCAAGTCTCATCTTGTCTTTTGGCTCTTTGTGAGAAAGCATGCACATCTTTTCTTATGTCAAACCTTTCCTTTAAGATTTAAAGTTTAGCGCTCTAAATGTTAAAGGGAGACCAATGACACAACGGTGCTGCATAATATTCATCCTGAATTTATTTGGAGCTTGATTTTAGTGGAGTGTTTAGAAGGAAAGGCCGGTGACTGCCCCAGTGTGTGGTCAGTTAATCTAATCAGCTCTAAGAAGGGTTCAAGTTGATGACTCGGTTAAGGACAAAACTATCAGTCATCTGTTGATATTGCCTTGAGATGACATCTGTCCCAATAGAAAAACGCAATTTTGAGCAAGAGAGAGGAGACAATTATCAATCAAAGCCACCCTCACCCCGCTCACCATCCAGCCACATGACTTTCATCGTAATCAACACGTTTACTGGTGAGAATCTGTAGTGTTTCTTCACAATTACAGGTGTTACAGATGTCACACACTGCTCTATTCACGTATCGCCTTCAACGGCCAGGGTGTACTGAGCATATGCTAAGTCAAAACTGATGTGTGCATACTGGAGGATGTATAAAGACAGGACATGGAGACTAAAACTGCAGGAAATCTATATAGAACCCCCCAAAAGAACTCAGAAAGTCATAAAGGCAAACCAAACTGTGGCAGGTTTGCCAAAGAGAAGGTCTAAATGGGACTTCATTTGTGTTTTAGACAACTTAACCTCAGGTGATAAAGTCAGAAGAAAGTCAGAGAGTAATATTTCGATCAAATATTTTTATTTCTATGCTTTCTTCTTACAAAACAATCAGATATGAAGTGAACAGGTTATATCATTTGACATAATAAGAAGCTGAAGTGAAACCTTCAGGAAGTACATTTTCAATTTGAGTATTTTTTTCTTTTCATTTTAGAAGATTCAAGATCAGATTTACACATTTGTTCTTTTCAATTAATTTTTTTTGTAATTTTTTCTTTCAATGTTAAACATCTAAAGTGAAACCTTTAGACAGATTTTTTTCCGATATTTTTTTTAAAGAATATTTTTGTCATCATTAAATTTCTAAAGTGAAACCTTTAGAGAATTAAGACAATTCTGGAAAGTGGGAAACATTCGCGCTGACTGCAACTGTTGTCATGTTGCTCAGCGAAGAGGACGTCTATAAAAAGTCCCTTTTTAAGAACGCCTCTTTCTCAGCACCGCTTCTTCTCCTGCTGCGCGTGCTTCAAGGTGCGACATTTGCTCTGTGGAACCACAGGACGCAGAATTCGCTTCTCCTTCCTCTCCAAACCTCATCCGCACAAAGAATGAGGGTCGATGTGTCGCTCTTGTGGCATACCTGACCTCATTCACATAAAGAATGAGAGTCATCTTGGCATGGACGGGACAAGAGGCGACGGTTCGCGGGGGGCCCCTCGGGCCGGCGCCGCGCTGCCTGGACGGGAATCCTCCTCAGGAGTATCCAGGGATGAGAAGAAACAGGGTCATCCTGTTCAGAAGGATGAGTATTTCCAGATAAGATGCTTTACAGCAACTGAGCAAAGAGAGGAGCCGAGTCCCAGATCAACGGCCGGGCAGGCTGATCTCAGGAACCCAGTCGTTCAGACGGCGGCTCTCCTCACAGAACAGGTGCAGCTTCTCCAGAGCAGGGTCCTCCCAGGAACCTTCAGCTGGGTTCTGTTCACACAGGAAGAGGGAGGAGACGTTAGTCACACGTTTTCTTTCAAGAAATCACCACACCAAGACTTCTGAGATGATAATATAATCTGCTGATCTGAGCTCTACATACCGTGATGAGGACGCAGTGGGCGTCTTCAAGCTGGCCCGCCTTGTCGCCAACAATCTCAGCCAGACGCTGCATGTCGCTCACTCTGACGATGCTGATGTCGTTGTCGAAGCAGAAGGACTGGATGAGGGTGAAGTGGATCTGCAGAGCGATGTCACACTCAAACTCCTCATCCACGGCCAGGACGCAGAAAGACACGCTGTCCGGGTCACTGTGGAGACAAAGAAAAGTCTTGTTAGCTGCTGCCGCTCAAAATCAATCATGTTGGATTTTCAGAGAAGACTCCAAAGTTGTGTTGAAGTCATGTTTAGTCTACTTACTCAGTCATGATTTTAGCGCTCTCGTAGACTCCGACAGTGAGTCGCTCCTCGTTCTGAGCGCAGACCAGAGCTTCTTTCAGAGATTTTCCAGGAGACTGCATGGTGACGCTGTAGTTACAGTTCAGCTGATGTGATCACAAAGTCCAGAGAAGAGTGTTTGTGCTGCCTCCTACAATCTGCCAGCATTTATACTGAGGACCCGGCACACACTCACGCTTTGATTGGCTGCTGGGGGCACAATGGCTAACAACAGGCCTGCAGCCCCGGCCCCACCCTCGGGGACGCGTGCCTATAGAAAAAAGTCTTAGAAAGTTGGGGGCAGCTTTGGATGAAAGGCTCAGATGAAGAAACTCTCTGACCTTTAAATGATTCTTTATAATGAAACCACACAGAGAGAGCAGGCTGCCCTAGTCAAAGTCCTCAAAGTTCTGGAAGAGTTACAAGTGACCAATAACCTCCATTCAAATGAGGATCACACACAGGGTCTTTTATGTTCATATATAAATAAATCGCAGACTATTTTGATCAAAGATTAATTGGTTTGATATCTCAGAGAAATAAAGTCCAACTTCTCTGATTCCAGCTTCTTAAATGTGAATGTTTTCTGTTTTCTTTCCTCCTCTGTGACAGTAAAGCGAATATCTTCAGGTTGTGGACAAAACGAGACATTTGAGGATGTCATCTTGGGCTTTGGGAAACACTAATCGACATTTATTCAACATTTATAGACCATCAACTAATAGGTTAATAGAGGACATAATCAACAGATTAATCGACAGTATCACGTACACAGTGCTCCACATCATCGCCTAACATTTGACAAACCACGACATCATATTGTAGATTTTCTAATGTCATTTTTCAACACTACAGGCAGCGCTCCACGTTAATTCAGATTTTAAGATTCAAGGTGTTTTCCCTTCTGCTCCACTCAGCCATTGACATTCATTTCTGTGCAGCATAATGATTAAGTGGACTATGCCTGAGCATCGTGATCCATCAGAGCATCAGGTCTGCATTCATTTCTGTCGAAATCACATTGAAATTGCACGGTCACACAGTTATAAAGTAAGCTTTCGAAGTCAAAAATGTATTTCCTGAGTTGTCCAGTCAGTCACTGGCTCCCATTCATTTCTAGACAAAGTGAAAATCCATTAGCAGACTGTTGAAACTTGCTTGAACTGTGTAATCCTGAACAGAGAGCATGGAGTCTGCATTCATTTTGGTCTGAATTTAGATGACTGTTATGAGGTAATGCAATGTCGACCTTGCACTCAGGGTCGACTTAAAATGTATTAGTATGCACCTTTAATGTAACACTGGCAAAAACGAATACAGACTTGCTGAGACTGAACACAGAGCAAGTTTCAACACTATACAGAAGAATAAGGCGAGGAGCAAAACTGAAGCAATCTGGGAGTAAAAAAAAACAGGTGCTCATCAAGGATAGGGCCAATAGTGGAGAAATAACCTATTAAAGGTGCAATATGTAAGAGTTGTAATTAAATACATTCAAAAATGAACTAAAAACTATCAACAGAATGTTGATATGACATTATGACGTGTATGTATTGTGGTGCAGAGATATACTGACGTCAGCATGCTAACCAGCTAGGTCTGACCCTCTCTGTCATCCTACGCTAGCAGTAGCTGGCAAACAGTAGCTACAGTTAGCAGCAGTTAGCCGTTATTTTGGTGATATGCTGCAATGCTCCTCTATTCGTTTTGAGTATGGACTCCAATTCTTACATACTGCACCTTTAACTCAGGGGTAAACCTGTGCATTTTGACGTCAAGCAGTAAAAACAAGATGATAAAAAATATGGTTTCAACTGTCAAATGACATGTCAGTGCTACCAACCTAATTTGCAATATCAACAATATATCACAGAGAGCAGCAGTACAAGTGCAGAATTATACATAAACCATCCTATCACATGTCAGTTCTGCCTCTACAGTGGTTTCAAGACTGACTGATTTGTATGGTGTGCAGTTATAACTGGAAGCCAGCCACTGACTGGGCTGGTGGTGAAATACATCTCACATCTGACCTTTAGTCTGGAAAAAATAAGCAAACAATATAACCAAACACGACACTTCCTGATGGTTTCACTTCAGTTACAGTACATTCATGTCAAAAGGTCAGTGTAGTTCTGGCTGTGCTCAGGGTCCCTCATCTAAAGGCAAAAATCTGTCAAAGGTTAAGGAGTCACTTTAAGTTTCCAGTTGACTGATTCTTTGTCAAACCTCAAGTCTGTTTTAACTTTCTTACATTCTTGGCCTGTTTTCTGGGATTTTCTTTAAAAGTGTAGTTCTGAGTCCTCTTGTGTAGTTCTGAGTCCTCTTGTGCTGTAATGTGAACTAGGCAAAATAAATTCAAAATATAAAACTGTACAGCATGCATTTGAAAATGGGCAGCAAATATGTAAAGTCCAGTGGTTACATGGTTTACATGGTTTGCTTAAAGATGCAATAACACTAACACATTATGATTCCCATCACTAATAAATGGTAGAATAACAGTAAATGAAAGCAAAAGTTATTTCTCTATTAACAATGACATGCTTAAGAACCCATTTATCAAGCAGTTGTTCTGATGTTGGAGTGATGTTTATTATATTTCACAATTGTTCAACAAAGGGATTATTAGGCAGCCATTGTTTGGTATAATTCACTTTTCATTTACCAGATATTATTGATGGTTATTATGAGCGTTACTGCAATAACAAACGCTATTTGTGTGTGAAAAGTTAAGAGGAGGCAGTGTACTGATAAAAAGCACTTGTATGATGCAGTTTGGGACCATTCGAAGTGTGACTCTCAGATATCGACCATATTAATCGCATCGGATGTCAGACGCACTTTTACAACTCATGACCAATTTCACTGCATGAACCTTTCCTGTAGATCGGCCAGTGGCACGCGCCGCTGCTTTGCATGAGTAAAGCCAGGCCTCAGTCGAGGCGCGTGGCATCTGGAGATGCCTGCATGCTCTATCTCTCTGTCTGCATCACGCTCCATAGCAACCGAGAGATACCATCTGTCCCCGGGGGGAAGGTGCAGAGAGGGCCGGACAAAGGAAGTCAGGCAGCACCTGCTGTGCGTAATGGCCTGTTTTTCACTCGGTCGCAAATATGATTATTTCAACCAAATCCGGATTTGGGTGAAATCAGGTGTAAGTTAGTTGAAGCTTTGTTTGTTTTATATCTCAAAGACACAGTGTTGATGAATCAGAATCAGTAATTTTTGGGCTCTTTCCAGATCTACTAAACTATTAGCCTATTCCCGACAAACCAAGTTATATTTGCGCACCAGACGTCAAATATTTCTCGACCGTATCTTCTTATCTCGCAGCTATAAACTCTCTCCATCTGTACAAAGAGGTTTAGGGTCTTTACTGCTTCGCCGCAGGTCACCAGAAAAGCGCTTTGACCACCAACACCTGTCGCGCGCTGCCGGGGAGGCCTCCGTCTGGCAGATGTGCCTCACCGACAATGGGTCGGTATCGATTTGCACGCGCCTGCCCTGTGGCCATGCAAGCTGATCCTTTCCTAAAATAGCTCAGTGTGTTTGAGTCTCTATCAGCTGGATCCAAATCGAACTATGGCCCAAATGTAAAGCTCTCTGCCGGCTGATGAGCTGATACGTTTTCAGCACTGAAAGCGATGCAGAAATAAACAAAACCATCGTGTCGCTGCGGTAACGCGCAGATAAGAGTTTGGTTGCTTTTGTTTTGGTGTTTAACAAAACACACTTTCTGCATTCTTGCAGGTGTTTACAGCTCAAACCAACACTGATTTTATCTGCCTTTACATGTCTGGTCAACTTTTGGAGATAACACTTTTCATGGTGAAAGTTTAGACCATAAGCTGTCCTCTTTGGGATTCAAATTTAATCAAAACTCAGACAACAGGCTGGCGAATGTGGAGACTTGTAGACAATGGAGCGGCGCGCCCTGGGGTCGGGGTTGACCTGGGTTTAGGGGAGTGGAGAGGGAGGGGGGCTCCCTCATAGCGACAGTTCTCCATCTGCCGCTCTGCCGTCCGCAGAACAATAGCGCTGAATCAATCACCGCCAACCTGTGTCTCCTGCAACGCCTCTCCTCTCGAGCCCCCTCTCCTCTATTTACGCAGCAGTGGTAGCAGGCCTGACCTGATGCAAGATGTGTTTTGAATTATTATGCAGATGAAAAATAACCAAATAAGCACGAGCTGTCGGAAAAACCCGTTCTATAAGTGGCGCAGATGAAATAGAGCCGTGCGTAAAAGTTGCTTCTTGCGTACAAGAGATCAGAAAAAAAAACAGAAAGGCTGTCAGTAAACCAGTTTAATTTAAAATGAGGCTACACACACCGATCCAAAAATAACCATACAAGCACGAGCTGCGGGGGAAATGCTGTGATTTTAGTGATGCAGATTAAATAAAATGATGCGTAAAAGTTTCGTCGTGCGTAAAAGTGTTCGGAAATGAATAGAATCCTGCCAGAAACAAGTTTATTTGAAATCATTTAGTGAACACGTGCACAGGAAATACCGATCAAAGAAAAAATCAAATAAGCACGGACTGCTGGAGAGAGACAGCTCAGTCGGTGGATATGCCTAAAGGTTTATTTGTGCTTAAAACTGAACGGAAATCAACAAAAAGTCGTCAGAAATCAGTTTAGAATAACAGCTGGAGACATTTGGTGAATCCACGAACCAAACAACAAATAAAAGTGCAATAAAAACTTCACAAGTGTTCCTGCAGAGTTCAGTTCGTGTGGCCCTTGAACTCCCCAGAGTAAATAAATAAAAACGGAGTGGGGATTTTCTGGACAGCTGATGGCCACGTGGTCCGCATGGGCCGGCGGTGCAGATTGCGCAGCACGCACAGCGTTCTGGCACGCGCTGGTCATTTGCATTTGTATGGGGCCCTGTGATAATAGAGGGCTTCTGCGCGCACAATGGGGCCGTTTTATGGCCAGCCCCTAGTCCACAGATGGCATCATCCACCTGCCCTTTCTCTCTTGCTGCTCGCGGAGAGAGGGGGGGAGGGGACGCCTCACACTTTCTCTGTGTTGTTGCTGAAACAGAATCGCAAAAAAATATATTAAATGCAAGAAACCGTTTGAGAGTTAGTTAGGTTTCCATGAAGTAGATGTATACTGTTATGTGTTTAAAGATTGAAACGTGGCTGATGAGAACAAATCTGAGCTGTAACTAGTTTTTGTGTTTTCAAAAAGGGACAACCAGAGCTGCCGTGCACGAGTTCTTACACATGCACGGAAAAGTGCAATAAATTCAGCGTGCATCTCTGCAGCCACAATCCCCTGCTGTGTTGTCTCTAATCTGCACCAAACTTCTGCACAGTGATCAAACTTTCTTTTTTTAATGAAGCTATTTTTAGTTTGAGGCCAGGCTGCAGCGCTCGGGAGGGGGGGAGCGTGCGTGGCTCGATGACCCCTATCAATCTGCCACGAGCCGGAGTGTGACAATAGCATTATCATACCAATACACCATTCAGCCCGAGCCAATCAGGGCGCAGCGCTTTCAATGCGCCGCACGAGCTGCAGAGTATAAGAGGAGGAGGCTGCGGGTTCGAAGGCACTCTGCTCCCTTTCGGATTTACTCTCCGTGCAAACTCTCTACTGCTCTCCCTTTTGCGGAATATCTCCATCATCTTCATCATGACTTTCGAGGAAGTTCTGATCCAGAAGCCCGCCGAGCGTGCTCAGTGCACCGGCACAGCCCTGGAGGAGGTCCTAGAGTCTGCTAAAGACAACGACTCCCTCACCGTGGGCGTCTACGAGTGCGCTAAAGTGATGAACCTGTAAGTATGAGACTCTCCGCTCACTGCATTATGATCAGTCGTGTGTTGTAGTTTGGATGTTGTTGTTGTTGTTTTTTTGGATGGAATCTTATATTTTCTTTTTCTTTGTCTCCACAGTGACCCGGACAGCGTGTCTTTCTGCGTCCTGGCCGTGGATGAGGAGTTTGAGTGTGACATCGCTCTGCAGATCCACTTCACCCTCATCCAGTCCTTCTGCTTTGACAACGACATCAGCATCGTCAGAGTGAGCGACATGCAGCGTCTGGCTGAGATTGTTGGCGACAAGGCGGGCCAGCTCGAAGACGCCCACTGCGTCCTGATCACGGTATGTAGAGCTCAGATCAGCAGATTATAATATCATCTCAGAAGTCTTGGTGTGGTGATTTCTTGAAAGAAAACGTGTGACTAACGTCTCCTCCCTCTTCCTGTGTGAACAGAACCCAGCTGAAGGTTCCTGGGAGGACCCTGCTCTGGAGAAGCTGCACCTGTTCTGTGAGGAGAGCCGCCGTCTGAACGACTGGGTTCCTGAGATCAGCCTGCCCGGCCGTTGATCTGGGACTCGGCTCCTCTCTTTGCTCAGTTGCTGTAAAGCATCTTATCTGGAAATACTCATCCTTCTGAACAGGATGACCCTGTTTCTTCTCATCCCTGGATACTCCTGAGGAGGATTCCCGTCCAGGCAGCGCGGCGCCGGCCCGAGGGGCCCCCCCGCGAACCGTCGCCTCTTGTCCCGTCCATGCCAAGATGACTCTCATTCTTTATGTGAATGAGGTCAGGTATGCCACAAGAGCGACACATCGACCCTCATTCTTTGTGCGGATGAGGTTTGGAGAGGAAGGAGAAGCGAATTCTGCGTCCTGTGGTTCCACAGAGCAAATGTCGCACCTTGAAGCACGCGCAGCAGGAGAAGAAGCGGTGCTGAGAAAGAGGCGTTCTTAAAAAGGGACTTTTTATAGACGTCCTCTTCGCTGAGCAACATGACAACAGTTGCAGTCAGCGCGAATGTTTCCCACTTTCCAGAATTGTCTTAATTCTCTAAAGGTTTCACTTTAGAAATTTAATGATGACAAAAATATTCTTAAATATAAACAAAGAAAAAAAATAAGAAGTCTGTTCTCTAAAGATTTTACTTTAGAAAATGACGGAATTAAGTTAATGTTTTAAAAAGATGAGAATTTGTAAGATTTTCTTATAAACGTTTCATTATATACTGAAAAAAAAAAAACAAATGTTAAAAATGGAAATATCTGACTTGAGATGTGATGATGTTGTGATCCTCATGGAACAATGTTGGAAACAAATTAATTTATACCATGATGACTTTCACGTTAGAAATTGTTGGAATCAAGTGGAAAAAGATTAATAAAAAAAACATAAACATGATATTTTTTGTTGTGACGTGTTTTCACTTTCTCTCATACAGCGGGGTTTGAGTCGTGTGTGCCGAGTGTGTGTTGAGTGTGTGTGGGTGCAGGAGGAGGTGCGGGGTGAGAGGGAGGAGGGTGATTACAAAAGTTTAAAACTCAGCAGATTTGCATGGAAGGCGCTAAAGCCTGTCATCTGCTCCATGTTGCCCTGTAGTAAAAAAAAAAAAAACAACAAAAAAGACGGGGTCCCTCCTCCAGCACAACTCATCTGCATGTGTATGGCGCAGCGCACAATAGCGGAGCTCTGGGCCTGTCAGCTCCAGCGGTCCGCACAGAGCGCCTATTGTCCGACCTGCAGATGTCTCCGCAGCCAAGCTGCGCCATCTGCCGCTTCCTGAAGGTGGGGGTCGGGCAGGGCAGGGCTGGGAGGAGCCGGGGGTTACTGGGTTTTCAGTGCCAGAGGGGGCAGCCGGGCTGGGTCTGGCCGGTTTGGACCGGTTGTGGACTCGGAGAGGGGTCCCGAGTATCATCTGGTGTCCTGCCAGCTGCCGTCGGGACTATTATTTACTCGCACGCACTTAGTGAAACTTTGGTAAACAGGCCACAAAGACGCGAGATCAGCTCTGTTTGGGTGCAGCAGCAGCAGCAGCAGCAGCAGCAGCAGCAGCCACCTGCTCTGCGCCTCAACAATGAAATCTGCGTGACGCATCAGTTCTTTTTTCACCACTTTATTTAGTTTTCCATGAACAATAAGAATCCTTTCAACAGACAGAATTGGTTTAAGTGTCTGTGAGATTTCTCTTTAACAGACTTACAATGCTGTCCGCTAAAGCTCCTCTGTGCACACAGAAGGACTGAAAAGCAAAAATCAGGTGCACAAATATATTTTGCAAGGAACTTCTATTGGGTCAGCTGATGGAAATCCACTTTATACCAGTGCATTTTTATATCACTGCAGTCTATTTTTTGATGGCTCTCTGACTCGGGGAACAAAAGTTACACAACATAATGTTATATTTTTTCTGACATTTCTCTCATTTTTGCTTTTCTTATTTAGAACGCTGCTTATACATATATCAATGTTTTTATGTCTTCAGGCCTCTAAAAATCCGTACAAAGCAAATCATTTGAGAAAGGCAAAACACTCTTTATATGAATGTATAAGGATGCTTTTACAACTTTGACCTTTCTTTTTTTCGTCAGGCACTTTTACATATACCTTAGGTTATACCAAAAAGTTGCACTGGAAGGAGTAAAACACATGTATCAAAAGCTTAAATGTATTTTTCATTAAAAACTACAAAACACTTTTGAGTGAACAATGTAAAATGAATAATAAAAAATCACTACTGCTACTAGTTTTGTGTTTGTATAAAAGGAGTGTATATAAAAGCTGCTGAAGCATCTCTTTCAGTCTGTTTATGAAAGCACACACAGTTTGGAGGTGTGTCTGAGGCCCCTGTAGGCCCGGAGCCCCTCCCTCTTGGGGTCCCTCACCATCCCTCGTACCACTGGGGGACTGTCGCAGCCCCTCCTCTTCTGGGCTTGGCGCAGCAGGATTCGATAAACCCCGGTGATGGGGCTGCGGCTGTCTTTGAGCTGATTGTTCCTGAGGTGCTCCGCGGTGATGCCGAGCTCCTCCAGCGAGCTCCTGACCTCCTCCTCTTCCTCCTCCAGGCCCCAGGGCTCCGAGTCGATCAGGCTCTGCAAAGAGCTTGTCGTTTCGGAAGGCACCAACGACCAGGGAAACTCCACAGGTAAGAGCCAATCACAGCCCATCATCTGGTCGACGGCGTATCGGTCCGTGGGGGACGTCTTCAAGATGCCCTTGATGAGCCTCTGGCAGGGCCCGGGCACCCACGGAGGGACTGTGTAGGCGGCGTCGATGATGCAGCGCCGCAGCTTCCCCATGGTCTCAGCGCGGAACGGCATGGTGCCGGTCACCATGAAGAAGAGCAGGACCCCCATGGCCCACACGTCCACTGGGGGCCCCTGGTAGCACTCGTCCTTGAAGAGCTCTGGGGCGGCGTAGGGTGGAGAGCCACAGAAGGTGTCCAGGGCGTCGTTGCGGTTTGGAATCTGCGTGCTGAATCCAAAGTCGGCCACCTTGACACAGCCGCTGCTGGTGAACAGGACGTTCTCCGCCTTCAGGTCCCGGTGGATGACGTTGATGCTGTGCTGCACATCAAATACAGAAGCTGGTTACATATTTGTAAATATCAAACAAACCTGAAATAAGGAGTTTCCTATGGTGACAACCTGGATGTTTTATTTTACACCATCATACATACATCACTGATGCATCACTCTGTCTATAAGGTTCTAAAGTTAATGCATGGTCATCACGATTTCCGAAAGCCCAAAAGGACGTCTTCAAATTATTACTTTAGTCCAACCAACAACATAAAACCCAAAGACTCTGTATGTACTGTCAACTTTTAGAAGCTGGAACAGTTAATATTTGACATTTTTGTTTGAAAAATGACCCAAAAAACGGGAGTAGTTCTAATTTTCTTTCAATCAACTAATCAGTTGATTTACTAATGTTGTAATTCTCCTGCCATCATCCTATGTCATCACCTTGTATGTTGTCAAATGTTCTGACTACAGTGTTTCCCACACATTAATTTATTTGTGGCAGTTCTATCTATGTCGTACTATCAAACTAAAAAACTGTGATGTGAAAAAAGAAACCAAAAGCTGGAGCTCAGAACTGTTTCTATGTCACCTACCATATATTTGATGGCAGAGAGGATCTGGGCGAAGGTGATCTTGCTGGCGTTGTCGGACAGTTTTCCCTCGTTGCAGATCTTGTTGTGGAGGTCTCCTCCTCCCGCGTACTCCAGCACCAGGTAGAGGCGGCTCGGCATCTCCACCACCTCGTACAGACACACCACGTTGGGGTGACGGAGCACTTCCATGCTGCTGATCTCCCTGGAGAGCAGACGCTGGGCCTGAGAGTCCAACCGTGTCTTATCCAGGATCTTCAGGGCAACTTTGTCTATGGAAGGGACAAATGAAAGGACAGGAAACTATTACACAGCAGTCTAGCTGTCAACAAGGGAAATATGAACTATTATGGACTTTTGACCAACGCCAGAAGCTAAACAAATACAACAAAAAATAACTTAAACTGAAATTATAAGTCAGTGGACAGAAAATAATTCAGTGATCATGTTTGAAATGTATTCAGTTTATATTTAGATTAAAGTTTCATATTATTGTAAAGGGAATTGTTGGACAGACTACAAAAGGACAACGATAATTGGCATTGTACATTTCTGCAAACCGCAGATATGTTCATTTCATATTATATTGAACAGTTCGACAGTATCATCACATATAACATATTACATACTAAGAAGGGGATGGGGCCACTGTTCAAGACAGTTTCAAAATTTGCATGTGATAAACCACTGGATACTATTGTTAGAAATCAATATGATTGTATCAACTTTTAATTCAGATTGTTTTGTCTGACCAAACAAGCTATTTAAAAACATCACCTTTGGACTATGGAAACTTATAACAGGCTGTTTCACTATAGTGCTGATTGGCATCAGTAATGATCATACTGGTTAGTTATGGTGTAATTACTTTTCATAGATGAAACATTGACAAAAATACGACAACAGTGGTTGCAGCTGTACAATGGACTAGGGTTCTGCTATCTGACCTGAAACCCAACAAAGTCTGTTTAGGTGAATAAAGCTTGGGTTTGGGTTATTTCTGAACGAACTTATAAAGAAATTTATCTTTGAAACTGTGCAAATCATCTGCATCTGTGCATGTCATGTCGAGAACACATGGAATTCCCATGTGAGTAGCCCGCTCTCTGAGATTTAGCAGAGTTGGGTCTGCTCTGGAGGACACAAGTACAGGCTGGGTTCAGGTCTCAGTTTTAGGCTTGTGCTGAACTCTACAAACAAAGGTGTGCAGGTCATCCTTTTCTTTTTTCCTATGTTGTTTGCTGGCATCAGTGCTCAGCCCTTTCCATAAGATGTTCACAAGGTGTTCCGACTCTCTTGTAAATAAAAGGGCTAAATAGTGAAGGCCCATTTATCACAGGCCAAGGAAGTGTGACTATATACAACAGAGATTTAAGGATGGACAAAGTTATGTTGTTTGGAATGTCCACCTACCTTTAGTCAGCGCATGAAAAGCCAGTTTGACCCTGGAGAAGGTCCCGCAGCCAATCTCCCCGCGGACCTTGTAGAAGCCCACCCTGCGGCCTATGATCAGCTCCTTGATTGTGTTCTCGTCCTTGCACATGCTGGTGGTGAGCTTCTGCAGAGGGGTGAGGCGCGGCGACCGGTCAGCTTCCTCATCTTCTGGGCCGTTTTCGGAGCTGTCCGTCAGACTGTAAGTGCTGTGGTGGAACTTGGAGCTCGGCACCTGGTAATGGCTTCCAGGCATGTTTGCAGCAGGCTGGAGACAAGGTCATCTTTAAAAAGACAATATAGTATTAGGTCTTTGCCAGCTCGTGGTTTGGACATACAGTAGTATTTACATTACTTTTTACACCCTGATAATGCTGATATGAAAAAGCCATATTTATTATTTTGTAAAAAAAGATACCAAACATCAGTAAATACTCAGAGTATACAGAAAGGGTTAACTTGTGAGACCAGATGCATTAGTAAATCAATGACAGATCAATGGCAGCATCAAATCTTAATGAGGAAGCAGTCATTTGAAACACATACTGCATTTACTGGTGAGACCATGTTTCCCTATTAAATACTTATGTCCGATGATTTTCCCTTATAAATGCCCCCTAACGATCACCTCTACACTAAGTAATGTTTCCTACACTCCAACAAATACAAACACAAATTCTTAGCTGTCTTATGCAACATTAAGTATTTATATTACGTTTGTTTTACTAGAAACATTTGGCTGCAGAGACAGAAAAAACAAGATTCCTGTTTTCTTACCAAGTTTCTAAATTGCTGCTCTGCATCAAGACAAAGTGGTGGAATCCATTGCAAGTGGCAGAACAAAAGAAGCTGTTCTTCTGGCACAGCAACATCCTGGGAAATTCAATTTCTTCACTTACATGCTGAAGTCTCGCACAGTTTGTGTCACTGCAGATAGTCCTGTCCCAGTGAGCAGAACGCTGCCGTCATCGTGTGCTTCTCTGTGCTCTCTGACAGAATACTGTGACACCGATGGGCAAAGACAGAGGAGGGTAAGGGGCACACATGTGTTTGAGCCATCAGACCAGTGTATACACCGTACGTGCGTCTCTGGCCCCACCCCTCGCAGCTCACCTCTCCCTGCAATCACCCTCCACTCCTCACTGAGGGACGGAGGATTAAGGTGGTGTCATGAACCATAATCCTGTTTGAATTTAGGTCTGTCCCAATCTCTTCAAATCACTCACATCAGTTCAGGGCGACAAAAAATGAGGCCAACGCGACACAGGAGACCACAAATGTGCACATTTGTTCGTATCTGCAGTGTGTATAATCAGAACGCTTTAGTTTGCAGGTTTAGCAGAGTGTCCTTGAGTGAGTGACTGAGTGATATGTTTGCAGCTAAGGTTGATCTCAATGATCTCCTGGCTTTTGTGAGGATGAAACGTTATGCAATGGCATTACCCAATGTTCCCATTGAGATTAGCTCCCTGTCCCCTTTAGACGCTGGCTGAGCAGCGGAGATAAAGAGATTACAAAGCATGAGGTCACACTTCACCTGGCAGCGCATGTTCATTCAGGTGATTTGTCCCTGTGAGGAGCAGTGGAGGGACAGTGGTTGTGCAAACAACTTTTAGTTTATCACAGATGTATTGGTAGATCTACGAAATCTAGTATCAACTGGGCTCCTGCCCTACTCTGCTGGTAAAAATCAAAGTTGATATGTATAAAGAAACAGATTCTTCATTAATTATTCAGGTAGGCTTAAAGGTTTTTAGGCTACTGGGAAAAGCAGATCTTTGCAAGCATTTGGTCTTTCAAACATCAGCATTGGAAAACAAGAATTGGAGTTCAAGAGCTCTTCCTTTCCAAAATATAAAGACTACATGTTGAAGTCAAATGAACTAGTTCGACTCCAAGGAAAAAAGAAGAGATGAGTTAAATTATTTATTTTTTCTTTGAATGGAATAAATCTGATTCACTCTGAAGTGCGTCTACACCTCCCCCTCCCTCCCTCCCTCCCCATCTCCTTCCTCCCTCCCTCCCATCTCCTTCCTCCCTCCCTCCCTCCCTCCCAGGCAGGCGTCTGATTAGATTAAAGCCTTAGACAGGAATACGGTCTATGTTTAAATGTGTTCTCTGCACACTGGTCACCCACACGCTGGGTGGTAAAACTGCAGACCTAACTAAGTATGACATTGCACAGCACAGAAGCATAGTTAAAAGAAATGCTTTTAAATCAACCTGAAAGACAAATCTGGATGTTTAAAAACATTTCCGTCACTCCTGCCCCTCCTGTGACTTTGTGCACCCGCAGAGCTGACAGATCAACAGCTCATTAGCCTCTAAACAAATTATATCTTTCTCTTCTTCAGACGGCCGCCGCTGAGGCTGCAGACACGCTGGGTCTCTTCCAACTCTTCGATTCTCTGACGCAGAGCCTCAATCTCCTTGTTCTTCTCCTCCTGGAAGAACTGCAGCTTCTGAGGACACACGCACAGATAATCCTCGCACACAAACACTAGAAAGAGGCAATATAAACAAGAGATGCAGCACTTCTCCGAACAGCTCAGCTGACGGTGATGTCCTATTACAACACCACTCACTCAATTCTAATCTGATATTCAGTGCTTCTTGTGAGTGAAGCAACTAGTAATGTAATCATGTGTGGTGTGCTTTCTAGGTAGCGACTGCTATCATTTCTTTTTAGCGCTAGCACTTAATGATTATTTTCATCATAAAATGATGAAAAATGCACAATTTTTCATCTTCAAATTGCTATTCAATTCACAATCATCACACATGATGTAAACCAGAAATAAAAAAAACAGCTATAACCTAAGTGAGCTTTATTTTTTTTACTGATAAACACATCGATCATCAACTGGCTGATAACTGGATGATTGGAGAGAAACAGCTGTTGACAATATTTTGCAAACAACCTTCAGCAGAACTGATTTGTGTTCAGACTGAATGCCAGGTGAAAATTAGAAGCAGTGCAATTGTATATGTGTGTATTATGCAAATGCATCAGCTTGTAATACTGACAACCCAACCAGCAGAATAAATGTTGGCAAAGTAAGTTTTCCAGGGATATGTCGATATAGATACGGTATTGTTTATATGATATATGAAATGTACAAATTTGATATAATTTGCGGAAACATACAATGCCATTGTTTGATTTTGGTGACTGAGCTGCAAGAAAAACTGGAAGAAAATAACAATAAACTGGAGTTTCAAGCAGGTTTTGTGCACACACTCACTCACTCCATGAACTTGACAAACCTAAAAGTGAAGTCTGAATACCCATGAGGGTTACTTTCTCTGTGAGTCTCTCAGGCATATAACAAAGCTGACTGGGCATTCTGGGAGGTGGGATGTAGCCTGATGTTACTAAGAAAGTGGGACTAACAAGATGAGGCGTTCAGGTCAAATCTCTTGTACTTTACACAGGTCTTACACAGATTTGCAGACCCAGGACACACACTGACAACTTAACCGTGCACGTTGCAGGATCAAACATGTGAGACATTTTCCGGCTTACCAAGACAGAGATACAAACTGATCACTATCCAAAATTGTAACGTAACTTGTTAGTTAGCCTCTATAATGGAAAAAGAGAGGATGTGGAGGGTACAGTGTGGGCTGCTCACCCTCTTGAAGACACTCTGTGGAAGAAGGTTGGAGCCGTGTTGCTGCTGCTGCTGCTGGCTCTGCTGAGCTGTGCTCTGAACTCTGGCTAACTTCGCACCAAACTGCAAAAACATACAGAGACACAAAACACCAAAAAGCTCAGAGAGAGGCTGACAGCACAGCAGGATTACACTTACCTGAAAAGACTTCTGCTCATTTTAATGAGCTTTCCTGAAAATACTTGAAACTGATGTGAGCCGTGTCATGCTGTCTAATAGCGTGGCAGCTAACTACAATTGCCAGAATTGCTTAATCTGACAAATCTTCTAATTGCCTCTTTTAGCCAACCAACAGTCCAAAATACTCTTCATTTGCTGTCATAACAAACCATCAATTTGGTGTTTGGCTTTTTTGCTTAAAAAAATTACTGACACATTTAATCAATTAACAAAGAGGTTGGCAATTCATTTTCTCTTGATCGACTAATAGTTGAAGCTCTATTGTCCAATTACATTTCAGTTGTTCTTTTCTGCAGACAGGCTTATTCTAAGTATTGATGACTGACTGATTGACAAGTCCTTTAAGACATTCCTCATCCGCATATGAATATGAATTAACCAATAATTAGTCTATTCCTCTGTGAACCAGATTATTATATAACAGCTTTTTTATGTATTACAGTACATGGTTTGCCAGTTTCTCCATAATGTAGATTTTAATTTACCTCCATCTGTAACTTGAGGAGCTCGCTCTGCCTCTCCCTCTCCTGCTCCTTCAGCCTCTTCTTCATCTCCTCCACATCCGCATCCTTTTTCTCCAGCAGCTTCTTTGCTTCAGCTTCTTTAGCCTCCACTGTTGGGGAGTACACCATCAGCAGGCACAGGACAAATGCAATCTTTAATACACTTGTTTATATGTGCTATGTTTTTGTCTTATTTCATTTCTGTCCTGCTGCTCTGCTCTGAGGCTGTGATGTCAAGACAAACCTTTCATTTTTTCTTGGTAATGTCAAGACAAACCTTTCATTTTTTCTTGGTAATGTCAAGACAAACCTTTCATTTTTTCTTGGTAATGTCAAGACAAACCTTTCATTTTTTCTTGGTAAGAACTCCCGCAATTTCATTTTGATGATGTCATACCAAAAAACAAAGTTGTAAATACGCTACACTTTTTCCTACATTGCAACCACAAGTGCTAAACATTAATTTCGGGATATATCTGATACACTGTCTTGCATTAAGACTTTGGTGTTATTTTGTGCCTGTATAATGTTATTATTCCCTGGAACATCTTACACATCTCTGTGTATGAAGCATTCTGTGAGCTCTTACACTGATTGACAGCCTGTCTTTGGGCGTCCTCCACCTCCCTCCTGCACTGCTGCCTCACAGTCTCTAGCTCCCCCTTGTGTCGCTCTCCTTCTGCTCTCATTTCACTGACCAGCTGCTGAACCTCAGCCTCTCTGTCCTGACGACCGGGAAAAAAACCACATCACTGACTGATGTTGAGTTAAAAATGACTATTTGGCAACATTTGGAATGGCTACATAGTTCTGAGGTTTTTGAAAGGCACAAAAGAGCTTCAAATCTATCAGCAAAGAATGAAGAGAGTACAGTTAACATTGACTTGAGCTAAAATTACAGTCCTTATATCAACCTTCTGAAACTCAGAAAATGCTACATCAACAATGCAACATCTTTTTACCACAAATTCAATAGAATAATTTTGTCAACAAAAATAAATTCCTGTCTGAGGAACTCAGTCCTTTGCTGCTCTAGATCTGACTGATGATCAGATGTACCAAATATTTTAATTTAAAAAAATCAATACAATAAAAAATTACACGCTGTCATTCTGGATGGACTGTTTGTCCTCAGTAGTGACTGCAGAGCTCTCAAAGCTTTATACTGGTGTGTGCAAAATCTAGGGGTCTGAAACTGGGCATCCCTTAGACACTTCCCAATCCTCCTCAGTTACCTTGCTCAGTTACACTCATTTTACTGGATACCTGGATACAATTGAGCCAAGACAAGCTAATGTTGCTGTTTGACATAACTTCAGAAGCTACCAAATACATAAATAATGGTCTGTCTGAAGGGACTTATTAGTTAATAGCTGGGAAAGTGAAAAAAAATAGTAACATTCCCTTAAATCCCTGTGTCTCCGAATCATAAATTTAAACAAATCACACATTTTTGGGCTGTTTTCTTTATGGTCATTTTGATAATCAAGTGTATCCCCTGAAACTGTTTGGAGTCCCTACACCTCTGGCATAATTGATAGTGACCATGAACATTCACTCACCTGGATTTTGGTGTCAAGTCTGTAACAGAACAGTCTTTGCAGAGATAATAAGCAAACTAAATGGAAACTGTGACTGTCCCCTGGGAGAATGACACCTTGGCTACAGGCTACAAAAGATGAATAAATGTCTGTGAACATTACCAACATTAATGCCAAGATATAGTAAAACATTACCTCATCCACAAGCCACATACAGAAAAGGTAAATATTCACCTTTTAATTAAACTTGTTGGTTCATATTCAGTTGATGTGATGCTTAACTCTGCCAGTGTCAGGTCTTACCTCTGCCGCTCTCTCACGCTGCTGTTTCAGGTCGGCCATGTCCTTCTTCAGTTTCTCATTCTCCACTACAACATGGAACAGGTTCATGATATAATCCTTACGAATAACTCCATCTGCAATTTTACTACTATAACAGTGGTGCTTTTAACTATAATACTAAATAGATGTCAAACAGAATTTAATACATTTAACCTCAAAGCAACACTATTACACACAGAACTGGGAGTATTTGTTGTTGACTGGTGGTATTCGTGGTAAACTCGTGCAGCAAAAGTGGAATGATCTTTTATCGTGACGCAACGATGCACACACACACACACACACACACACACACACACACACACACGCACACACACACACACACCAGTGTGGTTTTGTCCAGTGGTTTAGTACATTTACCTCTCAGGTTGCACTGCTCCTGCAGAGTCTGCTGTAGACTGTTCACGGTATCAAGAAGACTGTCCTTCTCTGCAACAGGTAGAACAATAGGATTAGCCGCTTTTCGTGTCGTGCCATACATACAGTATGTACAGTTTCCAGTACATTACAACTCAGTTAGGGGTCATACAGTTTATACCACTGCTTAAACGGATCTGATGTGTTGCTGACACGCAAACTCACCCATCCTGCAATTTATTTCCAAACAAGGTAGTTTAACACGTTTGTGCAAATACTAAGTTCTGTTCGTATTGACATTGAGCACACTGTTTTAGAAGTTCCCTAATATGCCAGTCCTTAATTTTAGGAAATCTTTTCCCTGAACTGAAAACTAAGTTAGGCGAAAACAGGTCAGGACTGTCGTTGGACCAAATTACCAGCAGGGGGAGACAAACACCACAACAATCGCCACAAGGACTCTACATGTCAGCAAACAAACACTGCAGCGAAAAAGCAAGATAAATAAAAACTCCAGGCCCACGGGAGAGGACAGAAACTCACCTTCAATCAGACATTTCTCCTTGGTCACATAGAATTTCAGGAGTCTATTGGCATCCTCCAGCGCGACATTCAACATGCTGTTCTTGCCATGAACCTCTGTAATCTTCTGTTGAGCAGAGTTCAGTGTATATTCAGAGTTTTTCCTTTTGGGATAAACTATTGAGATTATTTTGAGATAATCTATCTCTATAGATATCTCTATCTACAACGTTATATCTATCTATCTATCTATCTATCTATCTATCTATCTATCTATCTATCTATCTATCTATCACAGAGATTAGAGGGAAGTGGTTCAATTAACTCAAATACTCTAACGTTACCATACAATATAGAGAAAAATGCAGATGCAATCAAGTGATTTTAACGTTAATTACAGACTTGACACATAGCTAATTAACTTTTTTGAAATGGTAAAATTATGACTATGGTCAGCACTTTCCTTGAGTCCCTGTAATTATCTATTTTCAGAGGAGGGTTGTTTCTTCAACCCGTTTTCATACTTTTTAACCTGGCTTAGCAAAAACCGAAAAAACTGTCGGCAGACGTCCGTAATTAGCGTTAGCATCTGTGTGTCGAGCTAGTTAGCTGACAGTAACTTACCTGTTCCAGTTGAGTGAACTTCTCCATGAACGTTTCCAAGTTCACACAGTTTGGCTTTATCATTTTGCCAGTCCAAGGAATACCAACCGAATGTAAAAGATGAATAATACTCCCGCTTCAGTTAAAGCTTTTAGGTAAAAATCACGTTTTACAGCCAGCTATAAACGAGCTAACTTACGCAGTTGTTAAAGCTAGCTTAACTACCTTGCTGGAGCAAGCAGCAGCAGTGCTTGTTGGCTTGTTTGGCTGGTGCAGAGAAATGGTGTGTGAGTATACTCTCAGCTGCTATAAGATGATTTTAATACACGTACTGTAACTTACAACACATTTCAGAGCAAATTCTGAGTGTGTGGAGATTCACATTATATGTAAATAATTTAGCACCCCTGAAAGGCACCTGTCTCACTGAATTCACCTTATTGTTAATTCACTTGCACCCAAATCCAATTTTAATGCAGTGCCTTAATATTCTTATTTAGTGTTTTCCCGGTGCTGCTGCTCTTACTTAAGCGACACCTGTAAGGCGTAGTTTATTCCTCTTTGTGCACTCAGTAAATTAAAATACTGTCATCTGTGCATCCTGTGGGAACATACAACTAAATAGGCCTGTGATTAATAAGAGGAAGACAGGAGCAGATATATAAAAGTTTGTTTATTTGTGAATCACTTATGAACAGTCAAAATGCAATAACTGTACAAATCCAACACCGATGACTATGTGTCCCCCAACTACACTAGCATTCAGTGCGCTGTATATCAAAAACCAAATGAAAAACAAAAACTTTTACATTCCATGCACTCGTAAAACACATACTGACAGAGCAGCTCAGTTTGTTCAGCTCTACGAACATTTCACAGTTCTCAAAACGTAAGTGAAGAGCGCAATGGCGTCAAAATACGATAAGCATCTGCTCCAGTCGACACTTTTACAAACAGCTCATGCCTTATTTTTAAACTCTGGAGTTCATGTGTTGGTAATACCGTGATATATAAACCCAGGCTGTAAGGTCTAGTATTACAATAGAGCAATGGATTACTTATTGAGGAAGTAACATTGATATTGGTCTTAAAGCTCAAATAGGACTGAATAAAAAAGAATACTAATGGAACTTCTGGAAAGCTAAAATTGCTGAATTCATAAAAAGACGGCAAGTGATAATTTTACATTGACAGACATTTTTTCACACAGCATGTCATTTACAAATGACCTGATTTTATGCGACAGAGAGCTTTCGATATGTACAAAATGTAAAAAAAAAACAAAAAAAAACAAAAAAAAAAAAACGCATCCCGCAATTTACAAATGTAATTTAATGTGCCCTTATTTAAAGCTGCAAAAGTCAATATTCATGTCTCAACTCTGAATGAAATTACTTATATAAAAATGATTACCTGTAGCGACGGACCACAGGGAATTAGCAATAACTCTGCAGCACAGCTCTTCAGCCTTTTCGCTCGAAGCACTTAACAGCAGACAGACAAAGTGAGCGACAAGCTGGTGAAGAAAGTGGAGCATTTAGCAGCTCAGGAGACAGATGATTTTCTAAAGAGTAGATGGAGGCCAAGCAAGAGCTTAAAGGAGAGTGCATATTCATCAACCGAACAGAAACCTGACTCCATATGAATAGATGATTGCATTAGTTTGCCAACACTTTATCCAAAACAAGTAATGCACTATGATTGCGGAATTCTTCTGTCCGATTTTTTTAAAAGACCCCCCTCCTCCTTGGCTCAACGACTGAATCTGAGAGAGAGAGAGGGAGCGGTGGTGATCCGGCAAGTTAGGTGTGAATGAAGAGAGGAAGCGTTAGAGAGAACAAAGCAGATAAACTAAATGTCGGTTATGCTCTAAAGCACAAATCAACACGCTCACACCTCTATAACCCTCTGGGTTTTTGTCACGGGGATGCAGCTGGAGTGCATTGCTTTATTCTGTCTGCTGTTCGCCTCTCTGCTCTGCTCTGCTCTGCGTGTAGCTCAGCACCACCCTCAGTCAAACAGACACACAAACCTGCTGCTCTCTTCACACCATATCAGCCTGGAGCAGAGGAGAGAGACGGATGGAGCCAAGGAAACTGAGTCCGACTTCACATCCTACACTGTTCTGTTGACCTGGGATGCCCCTAACCCTGCAAAATGCTATACAAATTAGAAAACCCATGCAGAGAGAAGGGTCTCTGCACATAGACAGTGCCACACACCTCTAGTGGGTTATAAGGGATGACTGAGAGGGATTACCGGTACTTTTTTATGAGTCGATGCGTTGTTTTCCTCCTTTAGAAAGGGTAAATCTGTTTTAAGAACATTTCCAGCAACAGGTTTATGGTATTTCTCTTTGGAAGGTTCCCTTTCCTCAATTGCAGTTAAACACATTCTTGTGTGCTCGTCCTCCCTCATACCAAACTCGATGTTACGGCCCTGTCTGAGGGAGCAGTGGGAGGCCAGAGGAGGCAGAGGTGGTGGCAGGACAGGCACAGATGCCCCTCCCCCCTAAACTATTTCAGTAGAGCTGACATTCGACGCTCAACCGTGGGGCCCTAAAAAGTCCATCCTCAAGACTGTTCCCAAGCCTAACTCCTTTGATCGACCAGTCTTAACCATGCATCGTTCGCTGCTGATCTATGGTGTGATACTTCCCAGAAGGTCGGGGGTCAGGTAGCCGCCTGGTGTCGGCATGGTTTTCGGGATTATCAGCTGGGGGGCAGGTGTTGAGTTTGGTGTCAGTAAGAGGCTGTTCTGCCTGTCAACACCCTCTACCACGGTGTAGACAGGAGCAGGGGGAAGAGGGGACACGGCGGTGGTATCTGATTCATGGTAAGGCGACCCTGGTGGCAAAGGACTCAAGTCTCCTGTCAGGCAGGGTTCACTCTGATCTCCTATGGACAATCTCGGGCTCATTTTCCCTGCGTTGAGCTCTGAGGTGTAACCACCGTGATCTGCATTCACCACCAGGAGCTGCAGCTCTTTCTTTGCTTTCTCCTTCTCCGCCATGATGTCTTTCTCCGTGTCTTTGCCAGTGGTTTTCTCCACCTCGGTCTGTTCCTCAGGCGACAGCAGCACATTGCCAGACGACCTCACCTCACTCACCTGGGTGTACATAGCCTCTCTGCCCAGTGCTGCAAAAGGAGGCTCTCCAGAGACGGGGCTCTGGACTGGGGAGCTTGGCTCGCTGGGGATCTGGCACGACACTTCCTTACTGAGGGTTTGATTTGGGATGAGAGGATGAAAAGGCGATGCTTCAGGGTCACTGGGGAGATCTGGGTCGCAGCAGCTGGCCCGACCCGAGTCATCATCTCTGAAGCCAATGGAGACGGGAGTGCAGTTGGAGGACAGGGAGCGGTGCATGAGACAGTCCGTGTCCAGGTCTGTGAGCTTGTCGCCCTGCTCCTCGATGTCCAGATCAATGAATTCCACCCAGGGGTCATTGTTGTACAGCTCCGGCCTCAGATTAGGGGGGCCGCCCAGGATGGACGTCAACTCTCTCAGCTTCCCTTTCTGTTAGACAAAGGAAATAGCATGTATACACTCGAGAGGCCAGATGCAGCTGGTGACCTACTTTGGCAGCTTCAGGGAGAATTCAAGTTTATGACAACATGGTTCTTATTTTTATAGCTCTGCAATCATTTATACTGTTGATAAAATATTCTTTTCAATGGGGGAGAACTGGAAAACAGAAATGAATAAGCCTGCAGATAAGCAAAACTTATTTGGAAGCAAAAACATCCTTTGTGCTTCAACTTTGATGTCACCTGCTAACTGTAGTTGCGAGCACACAGCTTTCCAGTGCAGTCAGGTATTACTGCTATTTGTGTGAGCCTACTTTTAATTTGATTATAAAACCAAGTCGTATACCTTGAGCAGTTCGGGGTCTATTCCTCTTATTTTGGGTCCCGGAACAGGAGGCAAAAGAATAAACATCAACCTTAGGGAGAGGGAAGAACATGGAAAATATTGAATTTGAAATAACACATGAACGCCAAAAAACAAACATGACATCAGACCTCAGTATAAACATTGACCAACAGATATATAGAATGTTTGCACGTCAGTGTCTAAACCTTTAAATGATATCCCTGATTACATTAGACACGGTTTTTGAAGGTCAGCCAGCCCATACAGTAGGTTGGTCACTGAGCATTTTTAAAACCTTCCACTCCTACACAGAAATCCAGATGGCTGTGAAATACTCACTTTTCCTGCTGCGATATGATGACTAACATCAGGATGGCCACTAAACACAAGGCGCCAAAGAGAAGCAGAGCCACCACTGGGAAACTCGACACTGGGAAAAAGAAGCGCAAACAATCATATAAACAAAACAATGCTGACAGTGAGTTTCTCTCTCTGACACCTGTGTTACAGAAATGTTACTAGGTCTGATCTACTGTAACCTGTGAAGACTGCTGTAGCAACTTTCAAATTAAAAGTGACACAGGCACATATTCAGGTAGGACACCAATGGATTGCCCTGTAATTCAGTCCACACGCCCACGTTCCCCTCAGAATGAATTGTAATCATATTGGTCAACCCCACGCTTTACCATAGTTTTTAGCTCAAGGCACAGCTGCCTAAATGCAGCCTCACCGAGCTGCTAGCACAGCTGAACACTCCCAGTCCTGCTATGTTTCCAATTATATTTATATTAAGTACACACAGTGCTGCTTTTGTCTAAAGTAATCATTTATGACTGCCATGTTTGTTAAAGAAACGGACGTGCACCTGATAAATCAACTTCTACTTCACTGTTTGCCAGAGGGATTAGTTTTTTTTGGCAGCTGGGAAAAAAGTCCAGGGCATACTTATGTGACTTGATGCAGATTTTCTAATATCAACACTTTATCTAAACTGGATTCACACATTGCTACAGGTACACTATGATCACAGCTTCAGGAAGATCACGCAGATAACTACTGGTATATCATTTCTTTTTCACGTGGCGTTTCAAGCTATTGATGTTCAGTGAAAGGATGGGGGAGCTGTGACGTGAACTGTAGGCACTTATATTGAGAGAGTTCTTTACAGCGACAAGGACATTCAGCTACAGCCTCTACAGCTCGTAAATTGAAAAACCTTTAGAAAAGCATTCACAATGTCTTCATCTGCTAGCCTGTACAACATCGCAGTGAGTGTTTACCTTTGGCAGGGATGTGGATGAATATGGAGTCGCTAAATTCTCCAAACTCTTTCCCAGCCAGCATTTTGCACCGGACCCGAACCTCATGATTGACGTTGTGTTTAAGTCCAAAAAGAGACCGATAGGTGCCTGTCACAGGCTCCACCTGTATTGAAGAAAATGAGGGCTCAAATATCAGAAGCTACAACATCACAATCTTCTCATTTGGAAAACATTGATGTTTACCTTTGACAAAAAGTTGACTACAAAAAAAACACTCAGCGTTTATTATAGTCTTGCACTGCACTGAGGTTAATAGATATAAGTATGTTTATTATGACAGAGCTGAAGTGGTAATCAAGCACACTAAAATAAAACAGAAGACACCCACCACTTGCCACAGGTCAGAGCTGGCGCTGCGGTACTGGACCTCATACTGTAGCGTCATCCATCCCATCGCCACGTCTGCAGACTGAGGCGGCTTCCAGCTCAGCAGGATGTCATAATAAGTGCCGCTCAGACTTTCATTCAGTGTTCTCCAGGTCAGGTCAACTGGAGGATCTGGTTGCACTGCAGAACAGAAAGTAAGTTTAGAGTAGTGTAATCATTAGCAATTGAACTACAAGTTTATTTGCATATACCCATGGATTCATCTATAATAGGTGGTGTATAGGTGTATGTTAGTTGGAGTCGGTATGGAGTGGTAAAAAAAAATAAATATGTGGAAGAGTAAGAAACTAAATGTTGAAATAGAAAGGAATAAATAAAAGCAAAATAGCAATTTTACATCTGTTTATTCTTTATATATTTCTTTATATATTTTTTAAACATTTATTTATTTATTTATTTATTTATTTAATTATTTATTCATTTACTGCATATGCATTACTGTCCCTGTATTTTTTTAATTTTCATATAATGTCATTTACTTATTTTTATCCCTTAATTCATTTCCCTATCCCGATCTCTTGAAGGGTGGAGCTGTCAATCAACTGGGCGCATGAAATATATACAGAGATAAAAAATCAAAATAAATGTCAAAATGAATAAAAATGCTTATATTTATTAATTTAGGTTTCATTATTTAACACAACACAGAGATTCCTCCACTGGACTACATGTATCTGTTAAGTAGGGGACCACAGTGACCCTTGTCTCAAGATCAATGACTCTGGCTGCAACTTTTAAACTGGAGGGCAAATGTAGGTGTACACCTGAACGTTACATTCACATGTGATTGCTGGACATGTCATTTCAAAACTAATCGACCAACCGACCAACAGCCTCCACTGCTACGGGAAGCCTTTCCATAATGCTTTCTGAACCTTGATGCTGGGATCTGATTCCTGCCAGCCATAAGAGCATTAGCGAGGTCCAACAAGGGTGTTAAACGATAAGTCCTGGCTCCCGGTCGGCACTGCAGTTCATTAATTGTCGAGTCATTCATAATGTTCTGTTGAAGCAAGACCTTCCCCACACTGTTGCCAAAACACGAAAGTATGCTATTGTTTGAAAAGATCATTGTAAGCTGTAGCATTAAGCTTTTCTTTTAACTGAAGCAAGGGGGCCGAAACCATAAAAATAAACGCTGGACAGCAGTATTTTTACTACCCCATTACAGCTTATTACTATAAATATCCTTTCTGTGCCATTGTTATTTCCAATGTTGCTGTTTTGTTTGTATGGATCACTTTATTGCGACTGGTCACGTTACCATCTTCTCTTAACAACTACCCTCTGATCTGGATGGTGACAGGCGGGACAGGAAACTCACCGATGGCTTCGACGGTGAACGTGCTCTGGTCGTAGAGGGTGGATTCGTCCCTCGAGCGGAGCTGGACTTTGTAAGATGTCCAGATGGATGTGTGCTTCTCGTTGAAGAAGCACTCGTTTGGCCTGTCGGTGCTGTAGTGAGGACACTCGGTCCACTCTTTAGGAGGATCAAGTGGGGATCTGCAACATGTCATTCAAAAAAGCAGCATGAACTGGAGGAAGGAGGGAATAGGAAACATCACTCTTTTTATCTTTACAGCTGGGTATACAGTACGATTTATATATAATGTTCTGGGAGCCTATCCTATCTTGTGAACAAAGGTGACACTGGCCTGAGGGAGTCATTCATGGAGCAGGGCTGCACTCCTGATTGGATGAAACAGCTCTATCGACACTGCTTGAATCTAAAAGGGCTGCCCAGAGTTTATCCAGGGAACTTAAATCTCATACTCTCATCTCATTCCACAAGCGTTCCAAATAATTCCAACGAATTACGTTAATTCGGATTTGAATGGCTAATCCTCATTAGAACACCAAACGTGTATTAATCCACAGCCAAACAAATGCACTTTTTCTTCTATTTCTAAGACTACAGTATCCATCTGCTTTACAACATTACCGAGGATGTTTAAAAACCGAAAACTACTAAATTGTGAACCAAAAGAACATTTTCAGAGTTGCTTGAATATCTGCCAGGGTGTTTTAAAAGTAATACCTTACAACTAAGTATAAACCTGAACTGGACTTTTGCCGAGCCTAACCCATATCAAAAGTGAAAAAAATAAATAAATAAATAAATGAATAAATAATAATAATAATAACAATAATGAAGAAAATAAAAAATATAGGCTTGTTCTCTTCTCTTTCCATTTTTTTTAATCTGTTACTCTGAATTCCTGGAGAGCACAGACCAAACATATTTTTGTTGTCGTTTTTCCACTTACAATTTGTTAATGTAGAATAAGCGGAGCTCTCCCGGCTTGGAGAGGTTCTGTAGAGTGCCGACATTCCATCTGCAGCGGAAAGTCTCCATGTTGGCAGAGACACAGCCGGTGAGGTGTGGGTCCCTCTGAGGGTGGACTGTAGAGAAACAGAGACAGAGAGAGAGAGGGTAAAATAATACACACCTAATTGTTTTTTATACTGTAAAGCTCTATTTTGTTTTATTTTTCTGTGTAACAACGCCCATGAGTCATCGTCGTCTTGATGGTGGCTGTGCTGCACTTCAAGGACTGGATAATAACTGTAACCTAACTCCAGAGAGCAGCCGAGCCACAGGGCGAGTATCTGCTTTTTCCTGGAAAGCAGTTTTATTGCTCTTCAAGCGAAAGCTGCAGCTGGAGAGTGAACTGCCGCGGCTGTTGCGGAATGAGCTATCTACTGTCTGTGTACTAAGAAAACACCCTAGCACATAGAGTACGACTTGGATCCTGTTTCACTGGCTACACAAACTCAAAACATGTGTACCAGCATGCGTACTATAAATTGCTTCTTTTGCCAGTGTGCTGCAGTTATGGCACACTTGTCCCACAATGCAAACTTTTTGGCTTTGTGTTTGTTAAAGGGGTTGTATAAAGCATTTTGTGGCTCCAGGGCAGTGTGAACTCTTCAGATGATGGGAGACTATGAGATTTAAAGTGAAAAATAAGTGAGATGAACAGATCTTTGTAGTAATCCCTACTAGCATATGACATCTGAATCTTCACGTTTTTTTTCTGGGAAATGTAGGCTTTAACAAGAAAAAGAATGTGTGGGATAAAAAAAAAAAGACGCCATCTTTGCTTGTTTTTGGTTTTGTAACTGTGCATTGTGAGTCCAGAGTGCAATGCTAAATTGCTGGGGTACTCTTCCAGTGTAACGTGAAACCAGATTGGCATCTGTCGTTGCAAGTATTGTATAATTTCTGCAAAATACAGAAAAGTAGAATAACAATGATTTCAGCCATAATTGCACTGAATAGATGAGCATGTTTCATAGTATACTGTAATTTATCCGTCCTGTCCATGTCTTTAATTTCAACACGCACTCCTTTGTGAGCCCATCAGCTCCATGCTGTCTGTTGTAAGGCATCACCTCCTTAAAGGGTTGTTTTTCCGAAGGACTTAAGGTGTCCTTATGATATCCTCATGACCCACAGAACACACTTTTTCATGTGCACTAATTCTTTAGGCAGAAAGTAGTCTCCAATGAACGCAGCTGACTGTGAGGTATTTGGATTACCCAGAGTTACTGGTGCAAGTATCTTAGACCTGGAGGTCGACTGAAAGATTATAGTTGTTACTGTGAAGGAATTCCCCCCGGAACTCACCACGATTCTGTAAATGGGAGATATTAAGTAGCAAAGAGAGAATCCTGCTGACATGCAGATTCTTTGCTACATTGGCTGGCTGTCTTTTCATTGGGTGGAGGGCCTGAAATGTACCATACTGGCAAAGATTATATTTGGTTTCGCAATCAGAAGCACTGCCGTTGATTTGATCTTGAAAACACACGGAACGTGACAGTGACAATGTCATGTGTGGTCTTGTTAGTGGCTTGCCATTTCCTGCTGTCGGCTTGTCAATAGCATGGTATTTCATTGCTGTGGTTATCGTGAAAGCCCTACGGCTGACATAATCCAAAGATATTTTAACAACAGATATGTGGGTTGCTATAAAACTAATGTGAATTAGGCTAGATCTCCAACCTAATACATATGTTAATCACATTCTTTTCAAAAGATTTAATTGTGTATTTGTTTACAATTCATGTTGGTTGATTAAAAAAAAAATGTAAGTCTCAGAAATTAGCATCAGCCCCAAATGTTGGTATTTGAACACAGTTGAGACAGGAGCCTCGGTCTGCTGGGGCTACCTAGTTAGCATGCTAACTTCACGAGATGTCTCTGCAATCCAATACACAGATGTCTGACATAATGACAAAACTGAATATCTCCTCACATTCTGTTGATAATCTTCCATGTTTTAATGGAAAATTCTTAAATATTGCACCTTTAACTCAAGCGTCTCACAGTCCTCATGAGTGGACAGAGTTTGCATGACTAGTCAATGCGAGGTGTTTGTTTAATGCAGGTGAACTGGCCCTTTAAACAAAGAGCTGAGGGAGTATTTTTTTTTTCCACAATCCTTTAAGCAAACACTGCTGATTGTATTACCAGGAGGGCTTTGAGATCAATGATTCTGGGGACAGCTGCAGCAGTCAACCGATCACAACAACATTTCGGCTGAGTACCGAGAAGCACGAGGACAAGATGGCTCCTTTACAGCTGAGAGGCAGCGCTCGGAGCAGATGATAAATACCTCTGACTTGCTTTGGGTGTTTCAGGGAAGGGGAGCTACAGGTTAAAAATAACCTGTTTACCAGATCCTCCACTCCTCCTCAGAACTGTGCTTAGCTCAGGATTAAGAGAAAAATCAATCTGACACTCAGCTATGCAGAGCATTTTTCTGGCTCACTTCATCATGATAAATGAGGTCGTGTGGATGGTCTGAAAAGTGTGTGTGTGTGACAGGGAACATGCGCGCTGTATTGGTTTATTATATTTCCAAGGGCAACTTGATTACTGCCTGGATTCATTTACATGGAAATCTCCTTTACAATTAAGTGAAGAGCTGTGTTTATCTGCTGCACATCACAGAGACGATGGTGGACACAAAGCCCAGGGTCACACCCTGAGCCGAACATGAGGCCAGGTCAGGTTATGTTGGGCCATGTTAAAAAGTGAGGACATTATCTTTTACCGTTCAAATGTGTGTTTTCAATGTTTCCCGTGTTAAAACCAAAAGCACAATCTATTCCTTGTCGTTACGGATGATTTTTAGGATATAGCAGTTTTATTTACATTCACGTTTCAATTGTTATAGCTGTTGTTGTTGCTGTAGTTGCTGTGCATTTCTCTCTCTCTGTACATTAATTAATCAAAGTGTCATTAGATACATTTTGTTGTGAATTGGGGCCATATAAATAATTTGTTTAAATAAAAAATGACTTGATTTGACTTGACTTGCGAGGGTCTAAATATAACCTTTTGTTTTTGTTGATACAAGCAGCTGTTGTACTGTAAGAACAAATATTGGAGGAAAACAAATTAAATAATATCATCTTGGTGTCCTTGGAAGAAAGAACCTCCAGGATCAGGTCGGATCCTGCTCTGATCTGGACCTTTTCACCGACCACAGAGAGCCCAGACACGACTTTTTAAACTTTGAATTTTACATTTACACTTACATCAACTCCAGTTTATCGACCGGACTGCAGCAGCAATCTGCAAAGGGCACCTCCATTGTTTGTGCGCTGTAATTTTGACTGCTGATTGAGAGGAAATGTTTAACTTTATTCCATGAACGTAATATTACAGTGAGGAGAGGGGAACAGAAGAGAGTGAACCAGAGTCTCTGGTGAGTGCTGAGTTTAGTGAGACCTGACTTTGACACACAGACACACACACACACCCTCAATGGTTGCTGTTGCTCGTTAGCATTCGACTAATGTAGAGTAATCTGGCTGTTCAGGGTAAATAGACACAATAACAGTAACGCAATTATCCAGCAGCCAAATTAGCTTTGCTGGTAATGAACAACCGTTGCTGATGGAAGTTGACATGACTTGACTTGGCACACATGTCCACAGAAGAGGTAATGTTTGAGTTTTATTCACTATATGTTAACTTGTTTACAGACTTCCTCCCTTTTTAGACATTTCATTGAAGAATTCCTATTTTAAACTATTGGACTTGCCAATAAGTAACCTTTATTGGCAGAGTGTGTGGTTAGAATAACTAGAACAAGTCCCAAACTGATTCAAACTAGATTCATTTTTGTGCTTGTGTGCCTGTCAGACTAAGCACCACTGTGTTTGTTCAACAGCCGTCTGGCAGAGTTCACCTCCAGTTTAAGCAAACATGACAGCAGTGAATGCAGAGCGCTTTCTGAACACAGTCGTCGGAGCCGCAAAACACAGACAATTCCAAAGACGGCAGTATCAATTTACAGCATTTTCTCATTTCAGGACCGCCATTATCGAGGCAAAGGGCCAAAACCCCTACGAGGTAAACATGTTGACAGCACGATTTCTCTCTGAGTGCAGCTGACACTTTCTATTTCAGGGTGAACATCCTGAAACAAAACATTCTTCACCCAATCTGTTTTGATAAGCACAGAGCTGTTTCCTTTCAGCCATGATTTCAGAGGGAGCAGGAAATAGCAGCTACCATTCATTTCCTTTATAGAACTCAATCACAGCCTCGGCCAATCCCATAAATTATGAAGTAGAACACTGCTTATTGTTGTTCTTTGTTTACACAACCTCTTGATGATAATTACTGTGTGTTTTTCCAATCATAGCATCTATTAACATCTGCAGTGTGTGTTTGTGGGAAGCCTTCATTAATGTCTTTCCTGTGAGTGCACAGGCCAAATGGTTATTTAGAGAGTCACATGTTCAGACATCAATCAGTGCACTCTCAGGGGGGAAATACCTCATCCTCTGCATTTAGAAAAGCCATTTCCTTCCTTGGCTAAGGGCCACAATTCTACAATCAGTGATTATTGAACCTTTTACTAACTAGCCTTGCGGGCACAATGTGGGCAGAAAAAAAATGTGACAAGTGACAATATGACTCCTCCAGTCCAGAAACATAATCACATTAAGAACCGATGTCCTGATTCCTGAGTGAAATAAACAGTTGCTGCTCAGGTGGTGAGCAGGGCAAAACACTTGTCCACCTCGACAGGGACTATTCAATTTCTCAAAGTAGCATCTCCGGCGGATGGGGCTCCAATGGAGTTGTGGAGCAAGAAGAGTTATTTTGGGCAGCAAGTGACATTGACATACAGAGCACATCCTCAAGGCTTCAATAGACATGTACCTCTCCAGGTTGCATTTTGAAAACACAAGATAAGCAGCTGGGTTACAGAATACCTGGTCCCTGGGAAAAAATGTCAACGGCCGTGTTCATAACAAATGTAAGAAGAAGGGTGGACTTCATCCAGTCATCAAGCTTAAAATTGATGCCTGGACCACTAGCAAGCTAAAGCTTCAAACGACAGTTCGACATGAGGGAAAATGAACCACACCAAGTAATAATGATAGCTACAGTTGCTAATATTACTGATATTACACACGTCTACAAGTGAGCAAACACAGGCTGATTAAAACCAAAAAAGATCTTGACAGACACATAACATTGTCTATAGTCACATCTTAGGTTAGCTAATGTCAGCAAAAGTATATCTTACTACTAGTTAAAGTTATACGGTCCACTAACATAATATCATGAGGTGCTAGACTAATGTCAGATGATGAACTAAAGTTAAAAGATTTGGAGAAGGTGAAATATGTTGGCTGCTTAAATATTTTTAAGACAACATAAATTACTGCTGGCCATAAAAGATCAAGGCTTCTCTCGTTTCTATTGAGACCAGATTGACTTGACCTCAGTTTGCAGTCCCGTCTTCATAACACTTAATATAGTGAATATATCTGTGAGTTCCGTACTGTAGTCCATGCTGTCATCTTATTGCAGCTATATTGGCTGACTCCAAAAATCTGGCCCAGCGTCGCCATTTCTCTTATTTTCAAGCTTGTTCGACCTGGTAACTAGTAACTAAGGGTGGCAGGACTGAGTATGGATGAATTGAATGCAACCAGGAGCCACATCAGCTACTGACCATTCAAAAAACAGAACACCAACATTTCCGGGCAGCACATGCAGCAGAAGGCTAGCAGCTTGCGTGGTGGAAGAATAAAACAATTCTTGTGTTCGTAGTTCGAATTCCTTCTCCTACACAGAGTATTTCCTTATGTCTTTGGTGGGTACTATTTTACTATGAACAGGAATTTAATTAAGATCATGCGTGATAATGTGAGAAGGAAAACGCTCAGGGTCGCGTAGCTACCATGGCTAGCAAAAGGTAGCCTGCCGGCATAGCTAGGTTATCTTTTATAGCATCTGCCTGCTAATAGCTTTTAGCCTGTGTCTGCATGACTAAGTAGGCCTGACCCTTTAGGAAATACTGAGAACATTAACGTGGTTTATTCAGTTGAAGTGATCTTCCAAAATGCATATGGAAGTAGTGCATTTTAGTAGTCATTAACTAATCCAGTAAGGAAGTTGAATAGTTGATTGATCGCTTGAGATGGAGAGAAGTTTTTTTTCCACCCAAAAACAATGATCTATTTGTGTCAAAAACGTCTCAAATACAGTCCAGCACAATATGATTTGAGATGAAGGCAGCAATTCTGAAATCTGCCGGCCATTAGTGGTTCTCAAACTTGCTGCCAAGTCTGCATTTAAAGGAAAGCATACGTGGCTGATAAACCATTGATGGTCATTTGGCAGCAACGTGTTGGCTCTCACTTCCAAATTATGCTACATTGTGAAAACATGCCTGTCCGAACACAGCGCCCTTGCTTAAACCTAGATAAAGACATGAAACAAAAACAGAATCAAAATAAGTAGGAGAACAGGAGTAGAGGAGAACATGTCCTCACACGGCTGCCAAGTTTCTGCCAGCATTATGTAACAAGATGAAGTACAGGATGTCCATATGGGACTGTAATGGTCAGCGCGGAGTAAATCTGTGGGTAAAACACGGCCCGTGTATGCAAATACACAGCCTTTCCAATGCCACCGAGGGGCTGTTTGGTCGAAAGGGGGGCCTCTACACACTAAACAGCTTCCCATTGTTCAGCAGTAAAGTACTCGCTGCTCTCCAGAATTCCTGGGAAGCCACTTCACTGGAAGTCCTGTTGGCTGTTCCATGTGGCTCTCTGCGGAGGGCTTCGCTGTTGTGCAACACATTTCTAATACACTCGAACACCGAAGCAGCACGGTAACTGTACAGTGTTTTATATTGTCCTGAGTCCCATTAAAAGCAGATTTGTCTCAAAAATGAGTTCCATCTGGTGTTGTGCAAATGTTTTGATTCAAAGCCAAGTAGATAAACAGAAATACAAAATCTGGGCATCATAGGACGCCTGTTAAGAACAGCATTATCAGTGCCAAGCATAAAATAACATCACACAACATTGATTTTTCTTACATAACAAACATATCTGTCTCAAATGCCCACACGTGTTTAAACATTTTTAATCTACTTGATCTATGTAAGTAAACTGAAGACACGGCTTACCAAATAAATATCAATATACACAAACATACCTTGCTCTGAGGCTGATTCCAGCGCTGAAGAAGTGAAGATGTATAGGAAGAAGAGCAGAGTGAGAGCGGCAGCCATGGTGTCGAGCTGTCAAGGAAACATGTGGCGAGTGTTACTTTCTCTGTGCAGTCCACCCAGCTGAACCACAACACATGAAGGCCCAGCCCACCACCATTAAACAGGGCCCTACACGCCTTAACTTAAAGAGGGGAGGTTGAGTTCACCCATGATAATAGTGTTTAGCATTGTGTAGAGCTTTAGATAAAATAGATAAAAGCATTCATCAAATAACTTAAATATTTCGGGTGTAGTGCAGGTATATATATATATATATATATATATATATATATATATATATATATATATATATATACATACATATATATATATATATATATATATATATATATATATATATATATATATATATATATATATATATTCAGCTGAAGAAATTCCACAAATGTTTTGCTGAATACTTGAAATTTGAACTGGGACAGGAAGCAAAGTGATAATTTTGCCTTCAAAACTATTACTTCTTAAGTTATTTGGGTGGTATTATTTTGATTTGTGTGTTCAATTTGACTACATGCATGAAAATATTATTTCTTGTTTTATTTTTTCCCATTTCATCCCAGCCATGTTAAATATTGTTATGTTAACTGATACCTACTCAGTTCTTTCAATTTTTGACACACACACAACTGTCTCTAACTCTTCTATTTCATCTTGTAATGCAATGTATTTCTACCCAGAAGTTGCCGCCCTTTGTGAGTTTCTGATTCGGAATCCCATCACATTTTTCAACCTTGATTTATCACTTAAAATATCTATTAAAATACATTTGTAGCAACTATTTGGCTATCATTTCTATGCTCAGATAAAAATAGTAATGCATTTATTGGATTTCATATGCAACTTAACACCTGTCTAATTGCTGGCAACAGCTGTGTGTCAAAGGCCAGAAACGTAAGAACAAGCCCCTGAGGAGTTGTGTTAAAAGAGAGTATGTAGGAGAGAAGTTCATGCCAATGTATTTAGTTACTGAATACAAACTAAGTGGAAACATTAGCAACAAAACGACAAACAAACAAGCAAGTAATCCAATCTGAATTAGGGATGTCAAGAATCTCAAAATCCCTGATATGATCTGATTTGATTTGATTTGACTTTCAATTTTAAAGTAACAATTTAATTGGATTTTCCAATGGGACACTCAACAGAATGGAGCCATTGTTAACATCTTAAATCATACCTGTGTTTTTCCTGCTTTGAAAAGTCAAAATGTCTTCTGTTTCATCCCAGCCATGTGAAATATTGCTACCTTAACTGATATCTGCTCAGTTCTTACAATTTTTGACACACACACCACTGATTCTAACTCCTTTATAACCTAACTTTGACTTATGGATTTTCATAACTGCCAATTTAGTTTCTTTCAGAAGTATTTTTTCAGTCTAACCCCATTGAACTTAAACTAATTCCATCCAGGATGTCACAGTGAGACTTTCAGTTCTTCTATCATTTACACTTCAGCTGACATTTCAACTCATTTCATTGCTTTCACCTGAACTTTAACCAACTTGACTTCAACTGCAACTTCTTTAAGAAATATACTTTCAGAATTTTTGACAAATGAAATGACACTAATTTCTTTGAACAAATATTTCAACTCCTTAAATTTTTTACCTTTTATGTTTACTCTTAATTTAATGCTTTAACTCCTTTCATTGCTTATCCTTTATGTTTACTCTTCATTTAATGTTTCAACTTCTTTAATTTCGTACCCTTTGATGTCTACTCTTCATCTAATGTTTCATCTACTTTCATTGCTTTCTTTTTATGTTTACTTTTCATTTGCCGTTTTAACTCCTTTCATTGCTTATCTCTTATGCTAGCTCATCATCTAATGATTCAGCTTCTTTCATTGCTCTTCTTTTATGTTTCTTCTTCATCTATGATGTTGTCTCACATGAAAAATAAGATAATGAAAAGAATCTGAGTGATGAATCATAGTACAACAGAATTATGGGACAGTGGGGAGGACCAGCAGGTCTAAATCAGAGACTGCGCATGTTTTATTCATGAAACATTTCCTGGTATCCACACTGTTTCTCCTTCCTGGAGAGCCTTGTTTTGTAACAGTGAACTGTTTGAATCGTGACAACTATCTCCAGCCAACAGTGCTTGGTTTCTGACACCTTTTTCTAAATCCCTCCCCACTAAATCTGGATTTAATTTAGATCATGCCTGTACACATAATTATCATTATTTCAACTTGTAATGCAGAGTATTTCTACCCAGAAGTTGGGGCCCTTTGTGAGTTTCTGATTTGAAATCCCATCACATTTCTCAACCTGATTTATTACTTAAAATACATCTTAAAATAACATTTGTAGCATCTATTTGGCAATGATTTCTATGCTCAGATAAAAATAGTAATGCATTTATTTCATATGCAACTGAACACCTGTCTAATTGCTGGACACAACTGTGTGGCAACGGTCAAACTTAAGACCAAGCCCCTGAGGAGTTGTGTTAAAAGAGAGTATGTAGGAGAGAAGTTCATGCCAATGTATTTAGTTACTGAATACAAACTAAGTGGAAACATTAGTAACATCACGACAAACAAACAAGCAAGTCATCGAATCTGAATTAGGGATGTCAAGAATCTCAAAATCCCGGAATTGATTTGATTTGACTTTCAATTTTAAGGTATTAATTTAATTGGATTTTCCAATGGGACTCTCAACAGAATGGAGCCATCGTTAACATCTTTAATCATACCTTTGTTCTTCCTGCTTTGAAAAGTTAAAATGACGCCTGTGAAAAAGGTCAATTGTATTTGGATTTTCAAATGCTTTTTCTTAAAAGATAAAATTACTTTACAACAACAGCTTGACTTTACCCTGGTGGCACTTTGTAGATTAGGATCATGCAAGTTCAAATAATATTCACAAAAAATACCACCCTTCAGTGACTCAACAACAAATAAAAAAAGATACGAAGTCCATTTGTTTCAAAGTTTGGCCTCTAAATAATGTCCAGAGTAAACCTTTCCCCCCAAAAAAAAATCAATAAAGGATCTCTGAAGAAGAACATCTATGTTGAACGCAAATTGCACTGGACAAGTCAAGGTGATGGCCCTATTGTCAGGAATAGAAGGCTGTTTTAGAGGGACTGCTGCTGCTGGAACCTTCCATCTTGACTCAACATCAGTCTTTTTTCAGCTGCTATCATGATTGAAAAAATGACATCATCCAAACATTTTATGAACCAATCCCTTGACAACGTAACTGTAATATAATTACACATTTTTCAAATTTAATCTGGGTTGATAGTTACTTCTATATGAATCGCACAGGTTTCGAAATTATGATGTGACACCTGGAGTGCGCTTGACTTTTTGCACTGTGCAAACATACACATCGTGTACATGAAATCAAACAATGCTCAGTCAAATAATGTCCTCTTTTTCTCTCCTCACGCCCACTGACCGTATTCTTGTTGTTTCACAGCTGCATATTTGAAGACATGTAGACTCTTATTTCACCATATCATACTTCTATCTATTGTACACAGTTTATAATACAGTTGACTTGGTTATCATGACACCCAAAGATTCTTCCTTATTGCTTCCAATGTAGCAGCTACTGTATTTTATTTCTGGTAATGGTGATATACTTGCAGGCTGAATTAACTTAGTAGTACTTATATTGGTGATTCATATTTGACACAAAGTGTTCTTAATTCAGGTTTAAATTATTGAAAAAGGGTATATAAAAAAAATCATGATCATGTGACATTTGTAGGGTCTGTACCAAATAAACATGCTTTCTTAAATCTGGAGGAAGAAGAGGATCTGTAAGACAGGATGTCTCTACAGCACGACAGTACTCTATTACTGTTCTGTCACATGATATTTTGATCAACTGTGCAGCCGTAAATCAGTTCATATAATTTATGTTGTTTCTGTCGTTGTGGTAAACTGTATATCACTAATCTTTGTGACATCTCTTAAATTGTTGAACATGAAGGCTTCTTGACATAAAGTTTAGTGTTCATGTTATAGTGTATTACTATAATCATGAATCATAACGACTGTTAAGTAATCTTACAAAATTCATGCTCAGCTAATGGAGGCTAAATACTCTGAAAGGTTTTATTGCCATTTATTGCCGTGTCTCCAATAAAGCCCGGAGCGAGAACAACAATGTTCAACTTCATCAACACGAACTCTGCTAGAGTCACTGCATTCTGACTTTGTAGCAGGTGTTGGTCTATACAGCTGAGAACAGTTTCACAGTCTGTCCTCATTTTTCTCACACTGATAAGACCGAGCTAAAGACTAAACTACCCTCTAAACTCTGTTTAGATAAACATATGTAAACTCAAGGTCATGATATTAAGACTGTGCGAAACAAAAAGTGTTTCATTGCCATTGAGTCCTTATTTCTTGATACAAAACACCCATAGACTTTATTTTTCAAGTTTTCAACTGCAGAGAGGGGAGTGGGAGGTTTCATGTAAGACACACTTGAGAAAAACATATTTCCATACAATCTATTTTGAGCTTTATCTTCAGACGGTTTTTGCAAATACAGCCAGAAACTGTCCTGACAACGAAGAGTAATGACAATTTGTTGACCTAAAACTGGGTTGATGGGACACACAAGTTGAGAGACCATGCGGTCAGATTACATTAGAGCATATCAATAGGATGATATCAATCACTGTATGGATGAACTGACTGCATGCCCGTTTTGGTATTTATTCCATTTTATTTCTGCTGATTCTAGGCGATACCAAAGTCCTTCTAGACAAGTCAGGTCACTCGGCGGCCATCTTGGCGACGCCTCGAAAAGCCCAAAGAGACCAGACCCCTATCTAAATGAATGGAGGCATGGTCAAAACCACCCTTTAACGTGATAGCAGGACGGAAAAAACATACAGACATGCTCGCCAGTGAAATAAGATACAAATAAAAACCAAAAAAAATAACGACTTTACTGTAGAAATGATGTTTAAAACGCTCTTTTCCTACCGGGAGAACTCCACTGCGCATGCGCGGGGATTTACGACACCGACGTCCATCGTACGGCTGAATCTGTGCCGGCTGCTGTGCTCTGGCTCTACTCTGCCTGACCACTCATGTATGGACCAGATAATGTCTAATACATCATTTCTTATCATTCACTCTATAAATTAGATAAAGATCTGAACGCAGTAAATGTTTTACAACAGTTGAAAGTCTCTGATGGTCTCTGTCGTAAAAAAGTACTTGTGCGCATGCGCTGGTGAAACAACATGATTGGGCTATAAGTTTCCCGGTTCGGCTGTGACAACGCAGGTGATTGGCTGTTGGTGAAAGGGGCGGGATATGCGCCATCTTTGGCGTCGCAGATTTCCCCATTCAAAATGATCAGAGTGGCCTGTCTCTACAATAATAGAACGTCTCTGGCGATACCCTTGTTATCTAACCTACATCTGAGTTGACTGTAATTGTTGATGTTATGGAGAGGAAACCGCATGTATGAAAGGGCAGGTATGGTGAGAACATATTATTTTTTTCAACAGGAAAGCTTTCACTCAGTAAATGCCACGACAACTGGGGGAATTCCATCTCGGGTTAAAAGAAAGAAAAATAAACCCCTAAGGCTTCCTGTTTTTAGAACTTTATCAGTTCTATAGGTCATCCTTATATTTATGCCCTAAATACATGTATTCGTGTATATACATATCTGTGTAAATATGTAGCATCCATGACAGAACATGACTATTACAGTTTTTTTTGATTGCTTTGACCTGCTTAAACAAACTGGGATCCACTCGGTTTTCATCATCAGTCTCAGCAGAGCACGAGACACCTCTTGCAAATGTGTTAACCCTTTCTCATTGGATTGACACATTTTCCCCACCCTTTTGCAGAACAGCTAACACGGATGTCATTCAAGCAGTCAAAACTCCATTGTTTTAGCTATGGTAACCAAACAGAAACCATCGGTTCCTAACTATTAGAAACTACCTACATCTCTCTATAAAAGCAAGGAATCTCTGTCTGTGTGCGTGTGTGTGTGTGTGTGTGTGTGCCTCAAATATCTCTGAGGATCAGGATCAGAATGACCTGAGAGTTTCAACATGGCTGCCGTTTGGTTCAGTGGTGTGCGACTTTGCATTTGTTTGGACTGCAATGATACCGTGAATAAATTATTTCATAAATGCTTTACAAATTCGGGAGCATAGTCCACCGGAGCCACCACAGTCACATGCGCACCAGAGCCAATCACTGCACACCGTAGCCACATGCGCACCAGAGCCAATCACTGCAGATCTCAAGCCTAGACATACGTTAAGAAACAAGCGGATTTATACCTGCGGCGGCGCGAGCTGGACCGGGAGTTAGCCAGCGGTTCAGTCCCGTTCTGTTCTGTCAATCTAAACTGACTGTTGTGGATTAATGAGACTAAACGAGTCCGGACCGAGTCTGTTCGGGTCTGAGGAGGTGCGGAGACGCGCGGACAACAAAGTGAAATCGGAATCTGTGGATGTTCATGTGTAGCTAGCTGCTAGCTGCTAGCCTACACAGCCCACCTACCGAGTCGACGGACCGGACGCACCGGCACATTCAAAACCAGACTTAGGGTAAATAATGTCCGTCACGCTTTTTCGCGAACATTGCCGTCACGTTTGCTTTGTGTCTGGTGCAGGAAGAAACGGTAAAAACAGGCTTTTGTCACGAAAGTGTCCAAGCAGCAAGTTTGGTTGTTGAGGAACAGGAAGTTGTGGGAGGGACGTCGGCGGATGATTGACAGGCAACGACGGGTCGGTGTAGAGACAGCGATATTGAGAGTTAAGAGATTTGTGACATTTAGCGTGTTTGGAGTGTATAGTTAGTGTGTTATGTAGTGTTTGGTGTAGTGGAGTTGGTTTTTTGTTTAATGAGTCAAAACAGGAGAAGCTGAATGTGGAGCAGGCAGTGCAGCTCTTCATCCAGCTGGAAGGAGCTCAGGCAGACCTGAGCATTGCCTGCATTTAAATGTAAATAGTTACACATAACTTTGTATATTTTTTAAATGTATGCACATATTCAGCAAACAACAATTTATATTTGCATTATAAGTAACAAAAATGGTTTGTTAAACAAATTTGTGGTTTTCACAGTAAAAAAATCTAACTTTTTCTACTCTGATTTTATGTTTTTTTTGTGATTTTAGGTCCATTGTGTTCATACAGTAGGTCAAAATGAAAAAATAACTGTACAGTCACACATGTGAGGTTGACACCAAGTAAATAGTTTTTAAGGTGAAATATAATGGCAAAATCAAAAATAGTCAAAAACGGCCAATTATTCCCTGGAATATCAGATTTCACAGCAAAACTAAATATCCCTGACGTTGCTTCAAACACAGCCTCATTTGGCCATCAATGAAAATGCTTCTTAACCTCCCACTTTTCTATAGGAATACATATTTTCTTAGGGGCAATGCACTAGTCAGTATGAAATCACTGAAGCACCTGTTTGACACTCCTTCACACAAATCTTCAATGAGCATTCAGTCTGCAGGCCTTAAAAGTGTTGTTCTTTGCCAACATGGATGGAAGTAGTGTTGTGTCGGTTGCGAACGTGTCGTTCGAAACGAACAAATCTTTTGAGTGAACAAACTGAATGGAATCACTTCATGAACTGATTTGTTCCTTTCTCAGTTCACGATTCACATTTGCACTGTGATTCGTTCATGATTTGCGAACCTGCTGCACACAGAGAACTGTCGTTGACGACGTGATTCTCGTTCACGTACTGTGCTGAAAGTGGCGCTGTGTCACTCACTGACTCAGGGCAGAGGAGTTGATTCACGTTCAGTAACCGTACTGCTAAAATTAGCGCTGTGTTGCTAACATCCGTGTAGCATCATGTTAAGTGATTTTACTGTGCACAGAGGACACTTTCACCGTGTAATAATTTTAGTGCATGTATACCACTCAAAGCAACGCTGCGTCTCCCGCGAATGATTGTGTACTATAGTCCGTGAATGCACCGTCCCTCAGTAAGTGAACGTGAATCTCAGGGCTGAATCATGAACTGAATGACGGATCGTTTGGCTGTTTATCACTTCAGGGAGTTGGAGAGCACTGAACGATTCGGTGAACGAATCTTTTGAGTGAATCATTTTAATGAACGGATTCAGTACAGTAAAAAGAACTGCCGTTCCCATCACTAGATGGAAGAGGTTAAGGCAGATGAGAGTGAGAAACAGGTGCAGAGGAAAGTCAAGGTTGGATAAGGCATGCAAGAAGATGTTTCCCTCGGTGCATTGCAAGAGAGGATATTGAATGTGATGTGGATGAGGCCATGTGGCCCCATCGTCAAGACAGAAGAGACTGAGTATCAATAGTGGCTATTTCTTCTACAGTAATCGATTTTTATACTTTACTGTAATAGATTTTATCTTTATCTTCTTATTCTACGTTTTAAAACAAGTCCCCGGCTATGTCAGTTGTTCAGGAAAATGCTTGCTGTGAAACTGCAGAAATGTTTTGTGAACTATGAGAATACCAGCTTTCTTAATTTCTTATACTCTTAATAGATTTTACTTTGGTTTACATGTATTGTGTGTAATATTTACAGTATTTCAACTTTCAGCCACAGTTTGAAAAAATAATCAATGGAATCAATAAAATTTGCATCAAAGCATCACTGATTCTGGATCCAATTCTTTGCAAGAAGGCAAATTTGACAGCAAATGGCACAGTGCTGTATTTTGTATTTTGTTGTCCACTGTGTAATGGCTGATTGGAAGAGCTCATACACTTGTTTGCAAGTTGCGTTGTTAGAAGGCAAAATTTGCTTTTGTTGCATATTTTAAATGTTTTGGCACAGTTAGAGCCTTCTGCAAACAAAATGTGTAATTTTGACCATGAGTGCCACTGTTTCGGCCTGTGTGTTAACTGTTTTGAAAATGTGGAGTTGGAGTTGACTGCCGCATCAAAGCAATCAAGAAAAACTTTAAGTAGATCTCTGCATGTTTGTCAGGGCTTTGAATGGACTGTTCACTTCAGAATTGCACACTTATCATTAGTTGAGCTTATTTAAAGCCGGAAATGGGTACAATTTTAAAAACTGTGTAACTTATGTTTGTCTTTTTAATGGCCACTAGGGGACAGCAGAACCAACAGTAAACATACTAAATTTGTAAATCACAATTGTCATAGCAAAAGGTTGTTCATTAACATCTGCGTTCTTTAGCATCTGACATTCATGGTTCGATGACAGTCATCTCCAGGGGAAAAAAATATCTGACTGTCTCTGCTTTTTGTTCCCACTCTTCCACCAGCTCACTGTCATTATTATCATTAGTGAGTGTTTGGATATAAAAAAAAAACAAAAACATTATGTAGTGAGAGTAACAGCCATCAAATAAATACGTAATATTAAACTAGAGCTCTAGCAACATATCACTTGGCCAGTATTGACCTTTCACAGATACATATCGTCATCTGTTGTTTCAGAATACTAGTGCTTTGCCCGTAGGAAGTACGTATTCCTATAAAAAAGTGTCAAAAAAAAGTTTTGACTCACAACACAAAAAAACGACTACACTACACCAAACACTACATAACACACTAACTATACACTCCAAACACGCTGTATGTCACAAATCTCTCAACTCTCAAAACTCGCTGTCTCTATCACCGTCACTGTCGCTGTCACTCTTTCGCCGCCGTCCCTCCCACAACTTCCCCCTGTTCCTCAGCAAGCAAATCACGTGGTTTGGCATACAATTTTGCGATTGGCTGGTGTGGTGCCTTTTTCCACCAACAGGAATGTGTTTTTTTGCTTGCAAACACTTCCTGCTTGCGGACACTTTCGTGACAAAAGCCCGTTTTTACCATTTCTTCCTGCACCAGACACAAAGCAAACGTGACGGCAATGTTCGCGAAAAAGCGTGGCGGACATAAGTTATCGTAAGTCTGGTTTTGGACGCGCCGGCAAGTCCGTCGATTCAGGAGGTGGGGCGTGGGGGTGGGCTAGCAGCTAGCTACACACGAACATCCACAGATTCCGATTCCAATTTGTTGTTCTTGCGTATCCGGATCCCCTCAGACTGGAACAGACTCGGTCCGGACTCGTTCAGTCTCATTAATCCACAACAGTCTGTTTAGACGCACACAACGGGACTGAACCGCCAGCAAATCCCGGTCCAGCTCGCACCGCTGCAGGTATAAATCCGCTAGTTTCTTAAAGAGTGTCGTGGGGGTGGGCTCTGCAGTGATTGGCTCTGGTGCGCACTAGGCTATGATGGCTATAGTTGACAATGCTAGCGGAATTCGTCAAGTATTTCTGAAATAATTTATTAACGGTATCATTGTATTCCAAACAAATCCAACGTTGCAGACCCTTAAACGACGCAGCAGCCATGTTGAAAATCTCAGGTCAGTCTGATCCTGATCTGCAGTGATATTTGAGGCACACACACACAGACAGAGATTTCTTGCTTTTATAGAGAGATAATGCAGAAAGAAGATGGTTGAGGTTATTATAAAGTTCACCGTGTCATATGTCATTTTGGCCTATAAAGCTTCCTGTCTAAGATATCCTGCCTCTATTACACACCTGTCTTTGTCAGAACTGTTTACCCACATTTGAGGGATCATTGCTAAATATGTGTGTTTATGTATTTATATTGTGTATAAAAAATATCAACAGATGTATTGATAGAAGTTTTTTTTCTTCTCTTTTTTACTTTGTAACATCAGTACGGACATCGGTCCCAAAAACCCAGCATCATAAGGCTCTGTATTAAACTAATATTTACAGGGCAGCGCCAATGATTACTTTCAGTGTTAATTAATTGAATTTCAATACATGATTAATCGCCGCAGGTAAAATCTCTGCAACATTAAAGTTATTACTTTTCACATTGTTGGCTGTGTATTTCCAGCGGTCACTAACCAAAGACAAAGAGTAAATCCTCACAGTTAAGACGCTGAAACTTACACAAATTGTCTCAGCAGCTGCAAATTAACTAGGTGATTAATCGACCGAGTGTTTCAGTTATTTTTTAATACATAAACAATTCCAACATTAAAAGAAGTCCTATTACCATTTGAAATTGCCTCATTTCATTAAGTACCCTCCAAATTGAAATAGAACACACCGCCACCTGTAGACCTGACGGGTGTGTTTGTCACATTGTGTCACAACTTTTTGTAGGACAGGTGTAGATCAGTTGAACTGTATCTCTCTCTCAGTGTGCTGAGGTCTCGGTTTGTTTTCCAGCCCTGCGGTCCGACCTCAGAGCTGTTTTTCTCTGTGCGCTCCGAGATTGTGCAAGACTCGTGAAAAGCACGTCAATTACACCTCCAACAGGCTCCGACACGATGCCAGGCATGAAGTAAACAGCCTCCGTCTAACACGGCTCAGTGCGTGAGTTGAACCAGGCGCTGCCAGCTGCCTGGCTTTACATGAAACTGGGAGAACACACACACAGACACACACACACAGGGACATGAGAGTCACTCACCGCCGGACAGCAGTCTGCAGCTCCGCTCCTTCATCCAACTGCAACAGCACAAACTCTCACAGTCCGCGTTCAGACCGCAGACACCCGCTGAGAACCGCACAAGAACCAGTTCAACCGAGCTCCATGTACGCTGCTGACGCTGTCGAAGAAACCCTGCCTGGCTGACGGTCTCTGAGTGAGTGTGTGTGTGTGTGTGTGTGTGTGTGTGGTGGAGCAGCAGCAGCAGCACAGCTGTAATCGTCCCCCGATTGGTTCTGAGGCGGAGAGAAGGGCGCCATCTGTCGGTGGAGTCTGAGTACTGCAGAAAAGGAGCGCTGACAGTGTTGCAAAAGTGCTCAAAAATCATACTTGAGTGAAAGTAAGGTTACTTTGCTAAATGTAAATGGCCTCCATACAAATAGTAATTGAGTAAACGTATCTGATATATATATATATATATATAAAAAAAAGTACTTAAATCAAAAGTAATTATCTGGCTGTATGCAGTATGCAGTACTATACATAAATACAAACATATACATAGGCTACATGTAGGTTGAATATACTTTATACTATGGATGAACTAATTATTGACCTGGCCTATTATCAAATCAGTACAATAAATGAACTTCTGTATCAAAAGTAAGTAAAAGTAAATCAAACATATCTATTTGTCTATTGCCTTCTGGACTATTATCGGATTCAATATTCAGCTTTTGTCTGATCATCTGAATCATTGTTTTTCAGGGGGGCTTTGAGAATAGTAGTAACTAAAGTTATGAGATGAACATAGTGGAGTAAAAAGTATAATGTTTGCCTCAAAATGTAGTGAAGTGGAAGCATGAAGTAGATTAAAGTAGAAAATACCTCAGTTAAGTACATTTCTCAAAATTGAACTTAAGCAGGTTTACAGTAAAGTTCGGAGATATTTTTACTTGACTTGAGTATTTCTATTTTTATTTTTATTTTTCTATCTTTATTTATTTTTTCTATTTCTAATTACTTTATACTTCCGCTCAATGATTTTCACATGTAAATAATATTGTACTTTTTACTCGATTGAATCTCTCTGCCAGCTTTGGTTGCTATGGTTACTTTTTAGATTAAAATTGTACAAAAAAAAAAAGCATTCAGTGACAGTGGTGATTCGGTATTTGTTGTCAATATTAGATCCTCATATTAATGTCATTTAACAGCTTGTAAATGATACAGTAGCAATATAATGACATGGGCCATTCTACCTCCCATAAGTAATTTTAAGTGCATTTAATTTAGCTGCCTCAGTTTTAGAGTCCTGGTATTGCTCATGCTGGCTCACAGTTACCGTCACACTGTCATGACTCACTGGGACTCTTCAGTTGAACAGAGACATTGTTTATGTAATGACTAACACCTGTTTCTTCTACAAGGACAAGTCTGCTGTGAGGCAGATCTACATTGCATAAATCATTACATAAAACATTTTTTTTATAACTATTTGCATTTTTGTATACTTCAGCAATTTTCTAACAATGTATTAAAGCATAGGTTGGTAAGTTATGTAGTCTGGAAGTGTGTTTTCTTTTTTTGTGTTTTGTTTCTTTGTAGAAAATCTCTTGAAATCCGGACAGCAATCAATAAATCGAATGCTCTGACAAAAAGAAAATCCACTAAGTGGATAAATCAGCTGATTTATTGCTATAAAGCTACAAGCTAGTGAGCTAATTAAACAAAAATAGCAGCATGCAGACAACACTTCCCTATGCTAACATGCTAGCCTGACTGTGATGAGGCCTAACAACAGCCATGTTTATTGTTCACATTGATGATCATGTCAAGCAGTTAGCACAAAGCACACAGGCCCTGAGCCAGGGACAGAACCAACAGACTCATTTGGCAGCTTATCCAGTTAGCACAGAGCACAAACTTACAGTGGTAAGGAGCAGCCCAAATTTCGCCAGGTAACCTCTTTGGACCAAGATATGTTTTTTGTGTATCTATGTATTTATTAGCCTAAAAAAGCTAAGAGAGCTTGGTGAATGTAGGAACTAGCTGCTAACACATGTATCCCAGCTGACTAGCGGGACGGTGTCAATGTCGTCAGCCAGTGTGCATGCATGTGTTTCGGTGTGGCTCTGAGGGAGGACTGAAGGGTGGATGTGGGATTTTTTCCGGTGAGACACTTGTCCATGTCTGATTAGGCCTTCTTTGTATAAATGCACTTGTCAATCAATTTAGAAGTGCGATCCATCAGTCCAACCTCATACTCCATTAAAGGAAAACGTCCTGCATTCAAATTTGTATTTAAATAAAGTAAAACATCAGTATGAGTAGAATGTACTTAAACATAAAAGTAAAAACGTATCACATCATATGTTATTATTTCAAAGTAACTGCACAAATTATGTGTACCGTTACTTATTACATGCCCTGAAATGTATGAAATGTGATCTACCGAACAAAGGATAAACACAAATCTCTTCAAACTGACTGCATCTTGACTACTAGCTTCATCCTTCTACTGTAAAAATGGGTCATCTACTTGTAATGGATCTGCTCCTTAACAGCTTTAAACCATTACTTTAAAGCCTGTGGAGTCGCATTTCAGGTCCTGTTCAGCCTGTGCTACATGTGAGTCTCATCACTCACATGTCAGCAACAACTTGTTTTTGGCGGTGTGCTCAGACAGTGAGGACCACCCACACACTCTGCACATACTTTGCGTAGCACACATACAGACAGAGACACATGTGCACACACAGTGGCCAAAAGAAGCTACTGCAAATCAGTCAGTGTGGGGAAAGAGTTGTTTACTCTTAAGTGTAAGAAACCACCCTGTTAATGTACCTAAACCTGGAACATTTAAGGCAGCAAGGGGGGAAAAAATTGCGAAGACAACAATGGGAAAGTGGAGACGGACTGGATCATCAGTCAGCCATCATTTTCCCTGGAGACTTTGTGCTTGTTGGCAAACAGAATTGCACAGTGAGAGCAAGTTTTATAGCGAACCAGTCAAAGCTTCAGTATTGTCTGTATTCTATACCCATTACATTGTGCAATGCAATCAACATTTACTTCACTTAAAAAAAGCAAAAAAACATGTCTATTGCCTGTTCAGTATGTTAGCAACCATTTGTTCATTGATAAAACGCTCGTCATGTATCACGTTTGTGCTTATGTAGTCCAATATTCACTCTTGTTTCAGTTCTAAATTTGTTTCCCTCTCACTTTTGGAAAACATAATATGTGGCTCCATGGCTGTGGAGGTAGTGTCACCTACTTTTTTGTTTTCTGTTTGCACTCACTGTGTGAATCAGAATTATTGCAGCTCAAAGACTACTTTTCTCAGTGCACTGTTGTAGTCAGGATGTCATTGTTGACTGGGTTACATAGAGTGTATGTAGCGTGTTACACAAATAAAAATACACACAGTTTTATGGGTGATGACTGCAGCTGAAGCGTGTTTCTCCCATAACCAAAATTAAATGGATGCCACTGGTCAGCGCTGACGAAAAGGATGTCATACAGTGCTAATGGTTATCACTGTTAGTAATCACACTCAAGGTTTATCGATTTGCACTTTTCTCCATCCTGAGTGACAGCTGAATTAATAGTGAATTAAGCGGTGTATAAACACAAGATGCCCTTTCAAATTGTGCAGTGTATCTCTCTATAAAAGCAAGGAATCTCTGTCTGTGTGTGTTTGTGTGCCTCAAATATCTCTGTGGTTCAGGATCAGACTGACCTGAGAGTTTCAACATGGCTGCCGTTTGGTTTAGTGGTGTGCAACTTCGCATTTGTTTGGACTGCAATGACACCGCGATGAATTATTTCATAGATGCTTTACAAATTCGGGAGCATAGTCCACCGGAGCCACCACAGTCACATGCGCACCAGAGCCAATCACTGCAGAGCTCAAGCCTACGACACACATTAAGAAACAAGCGGTATACCTGCGGCGGCGCGAGCTGGACCGGGAGTTAGCCAGCGGTTCGGTCCCATTCTGTTCTGTGCATCTAAACTGACTGTTGTGGATTAATGAGACTAAAGGAGACCGAACCGAGTCTGTTCGGGTCTGAGGAGAGCGGATTTATACCTGCAGCGGTGCGAGCTGGGCCGGGATTTTGCCGGTGGTTCAGTCCCGTTCTGTTCTGTGCATCTAAACTGACTGTTGTGGATTAATGAGACTAAACGAGTCCAGACCGAGTCTGTTCGGGTCTGAGGAGATGCGGAGACGTGCGGACAACAAAGTGGAATCAGAATCTGTGGATGTTCGTGTGTAGCTAGCTGCTAGCCGCTAGCCAACCTAGACGGCCCACCTCTCGAGGCGATGGACCGGATCCACCGGCACGTTCAAAACCGGACTTAGGGTAAATAATGTCCGCCACGCGTTTTCATGAACATTGCCGTCACATTTGCTTTGTGTCTGGTGCAGAAAAAACGGTAAAAACGGGCTTTTGTCACGAAAGTGTTCAAGCAGCAAGTTTGGTTGCTGAGGAACAGGAAGTTGTGGGAGGGACGTCGGCGGATGATTAACAGGCAACGACGGGTCGGTGTAGAGACAGCGATATTGAGAGTTAAGAGATTTGTGACATTTAGCGTGTTTGGAGTGTATAGTTAGTGTGTTATGTAGTGTTCGGTGTAGTGAATTTTGTGTGCAGTGGAGTCGTTTTTTTGTTTAATGAGTCAAAACAATGAGAAGCTGAATGTGGAGCAGGCAGTGCAGCTCTTCATTCAGCTGGAAGGAGCTCAGGCAGACCTGAGCATTGCCTGCAATTAAATGTAAATACTTACATATAACTTTGTAATTCTTTAAAATGTATGCACACATTTAGCAAACAAAAATTTGCGTTATAAGTAATAAAAATGGTTTGTTAAACATATTTGTGGTTTTCACATTAAAAAATCTAACTTTTTCTACTTGGATTTCATGTCTTTTCTTGTGATTTTAGGTCCATTGTGTTAATATAGTATGTCAAAATGAAACAATAACTACAGTCACACATGTGAGGTTGTGCTGAAAATAATCACACCAAGTAAATAGTTTTTAAGGTGAAATATAATGGCAAAGTCAAAAATAGTCAAAAACGGCCAATTATTCCCTGGAATATCGGATTTCACAGCAAACCTAAATATCCCTGACGTTCCACCTTCAAACACAGCCTCATTTGGCCATCCATGAAAATGCTTCTTAACCTCCCACTTTTCTATAGGAACACATATTTCCTATGGGCAACGCCCTAGTCAAAATAAAAGACAAAAGACGTAGACCTGACCTCATGTTATTAACGTCCATCATTTGACACATAAAAGCTGACTGACCATCAAAATATTTCAACTTTTATCTTTAAACCTTATTTTCAAAACCATGGTAATAGCCTGTCTTAAAATTAATAATTGACATGATACAAATTAGATCATCAAATTGCAAATCAGAATAAAATAATGCTTCTTGAGCTATATTTAAAAAAAAACAAAAGAAAAGAAAAGAAGCAGAACAGCACCCAGTGGATTTCATCAAGTTCCATGCATCATTCCCTGAGAAATTAAGGAAAATGCCCTATTGCGCAATGTTAAAAAAAATGTAAATAACATTCCTGGATCCATCATTTTATCCTGATCTGTGCCAAATGTTAATGGGCTATTTTATGGTACTAGACACATTCTCATAACAGGTTATGTGAAATGCCTTCCAGTAGTTTTTGTGTAATCCTGCTGAGGTAAAAAAAAAAAAAAAAACACACACACAAAAAAAAACACACAAAAACCTTGTAATAACATATATTATACCTCTCCTGCAGAGAAGGAAGAAAATAAGGCAGATTTGACCACCTGATTTTGCGTTTATTGGGATCCACAGATGAGTTCAGTCATCGTGTAGTTTAAACTGAACTGCCATGGACTCAGTCCCCCACAATCCTCCAGGTTTTTACCCCTTGGTCTGAGCTCTGCCCAGGGCAGCCCGGCACTGAGCTATCATTGGTCAGTGGGGCAGACACCCCTGACCTGATCAATAAAACCCCAGCTCCTTGTTTGTTCACTCTCTTTCTCCCAGCACTTTCAAGTAGAGGTTTGTTTCAATGATCAGTATTCAGGTAATGATTAATCAACGACATGTCACAGTGTACACAGGCATGAAGAACGAGGAGTAAAACAAGTTATAGACAGACACTGACACTTAATATTTACAGTGAAGGTGTGGAAGTTCATCAAGTGCAATATTAATAACGGTGGTGTTTGTGAGGTGTACTGTATGTGTCACGTGTAGATGGGATGAATATGTACAGTTTGTTTGTGTAAATGCATGTGTGTGATGAGGAATATTCAAGGTAAAAAAAAGAAGAAATTAGTTAAAAATGAAAACCAACAAAGAAAAGATAAATATAATAATACCAATCATATAAAAAATTGGAGGTGGAGATGAGCTGGGTCTTGATGTGTAATTTGCAACCACAGCTCAGCTGAGATGAGAAACCTGCTGCCGGAGGGGAAAACGTTTATGAATGTCCCAAGACCAGAAATAAAAGAAGGCTACGCTAACCGTCTGATTCATCTTTAATAAAAACACATAGTAGAACTACAGTGTGACATCAAACCCTGAAGAAGATGCATCGTCCACTAGATGGCGACCATAACTAACTATGTAGGTTTGTGATGGCTCACTGCTCCCTGCTTGTTGTTTATTTGTATTCCTCTGGACAGTTCACTCATGGCTCTATGTATTTTATGAGTTTTAATAAAAAGAAATACATGATTAAAGGCGCTCTGTGGAACTTCTGTGCTTTGCTGGAAGCCATTAGTTAGTAATGTCAGAAGACTGCATGTAGCAGAGCGGAGAGAGGCCCTGACACGAGGCAAAAAAGGACATGTATAAAGCCACATCCTTTGGACTGTCGCGGGAATCTATTTGTTCATTCAGTCACTGCACTTTAACAGTGTACTTATTTATTCATTCACTGCACAAAAACTGTTTATTTAGGTCTGTCAGCTGTCTAGAAGTTATTTCTCTATGGATATATTTTTATTTTGGATATATTTTTACTTTTCTAGACTTTATATTGCTGCCGAACAGGATTGCTGCACACAGTTCAGTTGTGCTGATTTTATACAATGACATTCACGTGTCTATTCTATTCTATTCAGACAGAAGTTTGTGCGTCACTATATTGCACAGAGATGGAGGAGACATTATATTAACAGGATTTGATAACATTGTGGTGTGTCCATATTTCCATATTTAATAAACACATAAAGAAAAAAACCCCAGGATGATAACAACATTGCACTTAGTGTCTTGAATAATACACAGTTCCTCAAAATGCACGGCCCCAGATTTGAAATATGGATTCCTATCACTCAGAATCCAATACTTGCATACTGGCACGTATAAAAAAAATGGCATTGCAAATGAACATGTGGATGTTATTTCCACTGGCATTGTGTGATTACCAAGCAGCAGTTAGTGAATCAAAATATGAGCCAAATGGGAATTTTTACGACCTTTGTCCAAATTATGCTGACCCAGCTTCTGACGGCGGGGAAACCTATTGTGACGCAACTGCTCCTGTCGCAATCCAGTCAGGGCTGTTCAGCCAGAACAGCAGAATTTACCACTGCTCCTTGAAAACCCTAGAGTAGTCAAAAACAAACAGGATTGTTACTGGAAATATGCTCACAGTGTTGTTGAAAGAGCAAAACAAAGACCAACTGACTGAAGCAAAGAAGAAAAGAACACTCTGTCCGTGACTCATCGTGTGAGCTGAGCCGGTAAAAGTATAGATGTTCAGACTTGGTGGATGAGTTTCTTCATTGTGGGAATTCCAGACCTAAGGGATCTGTTGAGTAATCACCCCGGTGCTGATTATATGACCCTGAGCATTGTGCTGCTGGACCAGAAGAGAGGGCTGAACTCTGAGGAGCACATCATGAAGGTACTGTAAACTCCACAACACATTCATTCACCTTTCAGGTGCTTGAGCAAATGTACTTAGTTCACTTACTACTTGGAGAAATCGGGACCTTCATTTATGGTGAATGCTGGCAAAATGGAAAGCTCGCAACTCCTTTCCCTGATGTCGTGAAGATGTCTGATGTTGAGTTAACCGTTTTCTTCCTCTTTGTGTACAGCTGGATTCGGTGGCAAGTCTGTCATCTTTGGCACTGTTGCTCGCCTTTCTGTCTCCAGCCCGGTAGGTACGAATTTACTGTGCTGTACCGCACAAGCTGTCCACACATCTTACTGCAGTGTTATAACTTGGATATCAGCGTATCGATTGTGTGAAATTCTCTCTTCTCCACATTGTCCATGCTTCTGGTTCAAATGAATGAATGAATCAATTCATTCTCAAGATGTGAATTTAACAGTACTGTAATATCCTTCCCTTCCAGCTGTCAGCAGCCTATAAACTGCAGATGGGGGCCTTTTGGAGACTGGTCTGTGTGTGATGGCTGTTCCCGTACAAAGGTACTTCAGAGCAAGCAAATGCTTGTATTGTACTTGACATTGTGTAGACCTATAGTAAATTCATTGCCTGGATTCTGAATCACTAAAAGTAAATCAAAATCCACTGGTAATGATTTAATTTGTTCACTTATGATTCCTTCCTTTTCAGGTGCGGACTCGCCACGTGGAGATCTACGCCCAGTTTGGAGGTGCGCCATGTTCAGGAGAAGCTACACAAACCCAACCATGTGTCCCGCAGATAAGATGTCCCCTGGACACCGGCTGTGGAGACAGGTTCCGATGCTCTACTGGTATGCTGCAAATTTGCCTCGGCTATTTTTTCAAAAATTAAAACAACAGAAGTGTTACAATATTTACTCATTTTAATTTTTTTTATTAATAGGCCTGGATTGAGGGTCAGAGGGAGGTTAATTTGGTTAACATGTCATGTGATATGTCTCTGTTGTCATCATTATTATACAATTCTTAAATACACATTATGTAACTGAAAAAGACTTGTCTTTTGGAATGTAAAAGGTAAACTCTTCATTTTCCTTATGTAGGTCAGTGTATCAGCCGGTCTCTGCTGTGTAATGGAGACCAGGACTGTGAGGACGGTCTGGACGAGAGACACTGTGAAGAAGACGGAAGCCACTACTCTTGTGACATTGACAAAACACCTCCCAACTCTGACTTAACGGGGAGTGGGTGAGTAGCTTCAACTCCAATACCAGGAACCTGGGTCTTGCAAGTTTAAACAATGGTTATACAATCCTGTAAATGACATGTTTTGGGTGACAATAAGTCAAATTGATGGAGACTTAAGATAAAAGTAAAACAGTTTTTCTGTTGTGTCATGTTTTACAGGTATGACGTGTTAACAGGTCAACTGAGAGCTGGTGTGATCAACACCCAGAGCTTTGGAGGCCAGTGCAGGAAGGTGTTCAGTGGTGACCATAAGGCCTATTTCAGACTGCCACAGAGCATCCTCAGGTACAACTTTGAGGTAAGACTAACAGTTAAAGCCATGTTGGGTGGTCACATATGCAGATGAGGGGACCATACTCCTCTGCAGCAATTTTTTTTAAAAATTATTCCAAGGAGTTTTTAACTGGTTTCAAACAGTCTCAATTTAACCCTGAAATGAGAAGATTTGTTTTTTCTATATGGTTACTATAGCTATTCTTAGTGCTTGTCACCCAAAGCTGCTCTGTAGTCTGGTAGTATGGCACTAAAGCAAGGTTTACTTTGTTTTCCAGTCATTATGTATCCCAGTCATTACATTGGCAGGCATAAATATATAACCTCATTAATAGCATTAAAAATACTGTGTGCTATGTTGCTTACAAATAGCCAGTTCAAGATCTTTAGACACAAGACAGTAGTGCTCATTACACTTTTGTCCACAGGGGTCGCCACAATCAACAGAAATTCAAGTTCCTATTGCAGCTTTAAACACAAACACTGTTTTATACTGTATAAATACTACTAAGCAGTTATAAGTTCATTATACTCTGTATTTCGTACTGAAGTAAACAGTCATGTATTGTAATAGTTCAATGTATTTGTAGCCTTAATTTGATTGTACCTCTGTTTACCTCGCAGGACAGACAGATGTTGCCTTCCACAGAGTCATGTCCAACAATAAATAACACATGTTCTTGGGCTATTCTCACAGCAGCTTCTCTAATACAACCAAATGTTGCTCTGCTGCCTTTGTTTGTGCTGCAGGTAACAGTAGACAATGAAGAAAGTGATGAGTCCTACGAGAGCACCTGGTCCTACATGAAGCACATCCAATCGGACGCCTTGGTGGGACATGATCGTCGCACTTTCCACAGAGAGCTCACTGACAATAAGGTAGTGATGTAACCTGACCTACCCTACAAATCATTTCAGTTCAGACTTCTTACTGTTGGGCAAACTTTGCCTGAAGTTGTTGTCTTTAGCCTTGGTCACTAGATAGGTTAAAGGTTTCTATCTACCCTCTAAAAGGGAATGGCTTAATCTTTTCATATCTATCATCCAGGCCTACAGACTTCTGATCCTGAAGAATAAAGTGGAGCTGGCCCAGTTCCAAAACTCTGCTCCTCAATATCTGACTCTAACCCAAGGCTTCTGGAAGGCCCTGTCCTCACTGCCGCTCACATACGACTACTCAGCCTACCGACGGCTCCTCCAGACATACGGCACACACTACCTCTCAGAGGGCTCGCTCGGAGGTGAATATCAAGCCTTGTTGGAGTTAGACCGTCAAGCACTCGCATCTACTGGTAAGAACCTTTGATGTAAATATATCTGCTATTGATATTAGTGCCTTTATGTACCTAGAAATCTTGATACAGCAAATTAAATGTTAAGGGGAGTGAATGTGATGTGTTATATCTTTAGGGAATTGTGTGAATTTGTTTCTTGCATTGGCCATGTTGGTAACTACCACATGTGAAGCTTTCATTTTTGCAACCCTTTACAACTGGATTTTCAAGTTCCCCTGATACATGAACAATATGTGTATGAAATGTATGAAACTGACACGAATTTACCACCAATATAAGCTTTTAAATGTCTAATTTTGTTTTCCATGTTAGCGCCATCTCCTAAAAACTGTTCTTCTATTCAATGTACTGCAATTTGATGCATGTTAACTGGTAATATTGAACAGTTTGATATTTTTGTGCCTTGGTTGTGTAAAGATACCACGGATTTTGAGTACCAGAGATGCTGGAGGAAGGTTAAACGTCGTTGGTTCAGGAAGAAAGTCAAGACCGTCTGCGAAAAACTGACAAAGTCTCTATCATCCAGTCAGGGTAAGTGAAGGGTCCAGACTACAGAGTGTGCAAAGAGGAAATTAGTTATACTCTGAGAATAATTCAATTTTGTCGAAGTTTGGAATTGAATGAATAAATTATTACTTTGAATTAAATGGGACCATCAAAGAGTCAAGCTGAACCTGTTGCCATTGATCTGCAGGACACAACGTCAACAAGATGCCCATTAAGGTCAACGTGTTCGGGGGAGATCCAGCCTTCAAAGGCGCTCTGTCTGTTCTGAATCTGGAAATCCCAGAGGCTAACGGAGAGATCTACGACAACTGGGCCTCGTCTGTCAAAGACTTCCCTGAAGTCATAAACCAGAAGGTATGACAGTCAGCACAGCTAGTAGTATCTTACTGACTGATTGATTTGATTGACTGATTAAACTGTTTTTGTTATTTTAACTAACTAACCTTAGCTCTCTATACATATGTTGTTGTGCTGTCCTCATGTTTTAAAGTGAGTAACTCAAGCTTAAAGGACCCTTACTTAGTTGTTCTTGGTATGCCTGTCAAGTTTTTCATTTTAGCCTGGCATGTTTGCAATTTACAGTGAGGACAGTGGTCTGACTCACTGGATGTACAGTGGGTATAAGCCTGCTAGTGGCCGCTGATTTTCAGGTGACCAATGGCAGCCTGTGTGTTCTCTCCATTAGGGGATCTTCCAAATCCAAATCTTCCACCAAACACAGTCTTCCCTGACATTATTCAAGAACACTGATGCTACGTCTTGGGCTTTGCGCCGGCCGAGACAAATGTGGTTTATAAAACATCACCCTCCAACGTTAGCCTAAATTTTATTATATTTGCATCTTTAACCAACTCCCTCACAGTGATGTGTTATTCCTTAACAGGACTTTTTCAAATGTTGCCTAATGCCCCAGAAAAATAATGTAGTTAGCAAATGATGATGCTTAGCTTTAGGTTAGCGCTGTCAGTAATAAGCTAGTTAGCTAGGTATGCTAATGATTGCATGTCCTGTGAGGCATAGAAGATATAGGAAAGAATAACATACATTTTGAATGAATATATTTATGCATTTATTTTAATTATTAAAGAATGGTTACTTAGTTTGTCATATATTTGATCATTTCCAAATGCCTATATATTCTTTGTATTTCCTGGGTTATGTGGGCATTAATAAACTGTGCACTTGTTTTCCAGCTACGTCCTCTGTATGAGCTGGTGAAAGAGGTGGAGTGTGCAGGTCTGAAGAAGCTCCACCTGAAAAGAGCCACAGAGGAGTACCTGGCAGAGGAGCATCCCTGTCACTGCCGGCCCTGCCAGAACAACGGTCAGCCGCTGCTGACGGGGTCCGAGTGTCGCTGCGTCTGCCGGCCGGGAACGTCAGGACGAGCCTGTGAGAGGGGGGCTGTGACCGGAGAACAACCAGGTAAACAAGGAAAAGACTCTGAGGGGATAATGGATTAGGTACATGGTCGAGTTTGGGTTATAAATTATTATACTAGATTTAAATAAAAATTAGTTCTATTTAAGAGACGAATTATAAATATAGATGCCAGTGGTAGTATTATTTTTTTTTTAAAAAAAGGTAATTGACCCCTAATTAAGCCATTTGCTTTTAATGATTGCATCTCAGTGTACACATTCATCTATGCAATAAATACCAAAAGAAAAAAATAATCTAATTAAACAGCCTGTCTGCAACAATTTGCAGAGATGCTAAAAGAACAGGGGCACTGAGCTGCAATTTAACAAATTGTCTCAATTGCTGATGAATCACTCATATTAGTGATCAATTTCAATCAACCAGTTTGAAGTTGGACCTGGAAACTTGGAATGTTTTAGAGTAATAAAGCTAACACTAAAGTAATCCTATATAGTTTATATTTAGTGTGCTAGAATTTCAAGATGTACCAAAATTTAAATCAGGTTTAAAGTTGATCCAGTATGATTTAAACCACTTTTATTGATTATTTCTTAGGAGTCTTCAAATGAAAAGTGTTTTACTGAGGATTTACAAAAATAAAGAAACGTTTTTGTAATAGCGTGGGGCTCAGTTAGCATGACAGCCTGCTTCACAAACAGGACAGGGTAATAAAGATAATATTTTTCTCTCTCAGGGGTAATCCACGGCAGCTGGAGCTGCTGGTCCTCCTGGGGAGCCTGTTCTGGAGGTCAAAGTTCAAGGACACGAAGCTGCAACAACCCCGCCCCCAGCAGAGGTGGCCAGCACTGCATCGGACTGCGGGTGGAGCAGAAGCCTTGTGAGGACGCAGACATCCCGTATTTAAAGTAAGGACAAATACACACTGAAACTTATTTGTCACATTAACATTAACCAAAACTGAGTCTTTAAACTAAATGTTATAGTTTCTCGTAGTTTTCTCACCGTATCTTGTCTGTGTGCAGGGTGATGGAACCTCAGTGCTTCAGTCTCTCTGTGACCCCACCAAAGACATGTGGAGCACCTCCAAATCTCAGGAATGGATTCATTCAGGTGAGGCTCTTTGGTTTCCATAGAAGTGACTGAAAAGGTTACCAAACAGTTTTTAAAATTGTAAATCATGTTTTAGAAATATTTTAGGGAGCAGTGATTAAGTGCACAGAATCTTTCTCAGAATCCCAGAGATTTCTACCTGGTTGGAAACACTGTGGAGTACTCCTGTGCAGACGGGTATCACCTCAGTGGAGACGCTCTGGCTGAATGCACTGAAAACCAAAGGTGGAGGACAGGAGCGATGGTTTGTGAAAGTAGGTTGTCACTTCATTAACTCTACCACGGAGGATAGGTATTCGTTTCTATTGTTCGTTCATTAGCAGGATATCTCAGTTGTGACTCACTATAACAGATTTTAAGTAACCCTATTAAAAGCAGATGAGGATCGAGATGCAGGATTTAGTTTTGTTTCACTCTCATTCATGCTATGAAGTTTATTCATTTAAGTTATTCAAAATCTTCTTCTGTAAAAAAGTTCTCTAACTCTTATGGTCAAAAACATTGATGTGGAGCTCAATTGTGATTCTTTTTTGTAAATATATTTTGGTAAATAATAATTATAACAACTTTAGATCAACCCATTATCAATTTCAGGTTTAAATTCACAACTTCTGGTAAGTCCCACCCACACCGGATATCATGGATTTTCCCATAGCAATGAATGGAAAGCAGCTTTACTTCAAACCCCAAGGTGATGCACCTTGGCCTGAGAATTGTTCCCATAAGCTTACATTATGAAAGATGCTGCTGTAAAACAGTGGATACACTTTTTTGAGCAACACAGCTCCTCTCACATTCATAGAAGCTGTGTGGAAGATCCCAGTCATACTTTATTTGGGAATGAAAAGGGCACCGCCTCTGACGCTGTATCCAAAATTCCCTTATTAGATCGATTGTGAACTCATATACGCACTCTGAGCTATGTGGAACCAAGGCATCATTTGGTTGAACAGATACAGTTAATGATGTTCCTATTGTCTACGAATCAAAGTGCTGTTACATCTTACTCAGAAGGTATACCTTCCTGTTCCAGGTTCCACGTGTGGGATTCCTCCTCTCAACAGTGAAGTTGTAGCCACGCCCACCAAAGCAGCCTATCAGATTGGAGACAGAGTCTCCCTGTCCTGTTCTGCCGGGTCGGTGATGGATGGTGTGGTGTCAGAGATCATGTGCAGTCCCAGTCTGCAGTGGTCTCCTTCACCAGACAGCACTCATTGTAAAGCCGGTAGAGTACATTTATTCTCAGTATCAGATGTCAAAAAGCTTTGAACCTTGAACAAATGAACTTCTCCGAAATATATTTATAGTACGAAATATGTTAGATCTATTTTTGAGCCTCTTTTAGCTCATTGTTTCAGGGTTGAGGCACATTTATAATACGGCAACCAGCTGTTTTCAGCACACAGGTCTGATAATGTGTTGAACACTACCTGCCCAGCACCAAAAAAGAGAGACAGACAGCTTCTATTCTGGTAAAGAAAGCAGAACATGTAATCATTAAACAGCCAAATGTTTTTTCTCAGAGGACCAAACTGGCCCCAAAAGTCGGTCAATTGTGGGAGCTTAGTTCCATATTGCACGTTAATACAATATAATGCGATATATGATTGGTGCTTGCTTTTTGCCTGTGGCCCACCGTAACTTTATTACGGAGCCCCCCTGGTGACATTGAATAAAAAAAAAAAATAATGCGTGGCCGCGCATTACTATCTCGTGGCCACGAGTTATTATCTCGTGGCCACGAGTTATTTATTTTTTTAATTCAATGTCACCAGGGGGGCTCCGTACTTTATAGATTTAACCCGTCAAGGTTTTTTTTTTGCTGTAACCAAAAATGATGCTATGAGAGCAGTGAGGGTAAACCATAACAGAAAGGTTGTGTTTCCGTTGAGCACACACACATTAAACCCACTTCATGTATTTTCTTCTCAGCGCCCACAGTTCCCTCACCCCCTCGTGGCCTGAAGTGTGAGCTGTGGGAAAATGTAGGGAAAACTGACTGTGTGTGTAAGATGCCCTTTCAGTGCTTGTGAGTATGATTTTTCGATAATCATGTCTACATAACACACAGGGAAATGCCTGGTTTAAAGGTTTTAAATAAATAACATACTGCACCGTTCTATATATTGTCTTCATTTAGGACTTCTCTGCAGTTGTGCGCCAGACTCGGCTCAACTCCACCGCGTTTACTTGGAGTCTGTCAGCTTGGAGCTCTGCGGTGTATGGGGCGGAGCTTCACGTTATCCAGCAACAGCGACTGTAACTGGCCAGAGGAGACTTCCTGTGAGGACTGTAAACCGGGGACCATCTGTCAGGGTGAGTCTGTTGGGTCTATTTCAGAGGATAATTAATTTTTATTATAAGTTTGGTTTTATTTTGTAATCTTTACACCTTTACATCAATCTTTACTTTTCAATCAACTACATTGTAGTAACCTCTACATTAAAGTGCAATGGGACAAAAAACAGGGGCAATCAGACCATCAGACAGGTTGTTAACTTGGGAAGCATTTAGCCAGTATCCATAAACAGAGTGTGATTGCACTCAAAATGTCTCTAACAATCCCCTGTTGGAGCAGTAAGTGGATCTGGACACAACACAGTAGGGTTTAATTTTTTTGGTTTTTTACAAACTGAATCCTTTAATTCTTTAATATAAGCATGTTTGTGACCTCATCATTTTTTCTAATTCTAGAATCGACAAGAAAATGCATCTGTCAGGACGTGTCAGAATGCCCTGAAGGCTCTGCCCCCCTGTGCGTCAACTCTGGTGTTGGCAGCGCTGCTAGGACGATGACTGAATGTGAGGTTGGGGCCAGAAGGTGTGCTGGGGAGCAGGTCAACGTGATCAGTATAGAGGCTTGTCCGCAATAAATATGGCTGCTGTTTTATTTTACAGAGCAGTGTATATAAAGGAGGAACAGGGCCTTTCTCAGTGACTGAATTGTAAATAAATACTATGTATTTTTTCTAAAACTTGAATGGTGTTAATACGTTCCTCTGCCATCCTATGATGTCTTTATATTTGTCATGAAGCACTGATGATAACAACATTTCAAAGTTCACATAAGACATAAGACAAAATTTCAAAATAAATGCCTTGGTTACAGAATGTTTTTGTTATAGGATGTGAATAAAACACTTTACAGAAATCCCTTTATGTTCTCCTGATTTGTTGAAATATCAGATATGTTCTTACAACTCAGTCACTTGGCCACTGTAGCCAGTACCGTAGTTTGGGAAAATCTAATAAAACAACATGTTCATGAAAAGTTGTGGCTGCTCAGAAATGTACAAGAGTGAAATTCTGATGTTTAAGTGCCAGCGGAAGCAGATTGTTGTGATATACAATATCTTATTTTCTGATGTGGAGGACAAGGCAAAGTAAGGTGTGTAGTAGGGATGTGAATCTTTGGGTGTCTCACAATTCGATTCGATTCCGATTCTTAGGGTCACGATTCGATTCAAAATCGATTCTCGATTCAACTGATTCTCGATTCAAAAATTGATACAATGCATAGTGTGTTAAGGCAAATTATGGCATCAAAACAATACAGTTTGTATAAGATAAGGTGATTTTTAAATAAACTGATTCCAATGATGTAATCACACAAAGGCAAACTTAAGACAACAGGTAACATCTATCTATGGTCACATTATGCTATATAAGAAATGAGAACTTCCTCCATGAAATGCGCAACAGCACAACTTTAATAGCGCAATCTGCTGCAGAATGAAAAAAGCAAGCCCTTAAAGAGTGTGTTTTGACTAGATGAATATGGGTTTTGAAAAAGTTGCTGTTTCTCTGCTTTGAAGGATGGTGCTGGCTACACTGTGTGTGGATGTTATGACCTGCACCTTCTTTTTGTGCACTTCTGTTTGACATTGTGCCTGCAGTGCATGGCTGCCCTTGTTTGCATAGTTAATAGCCGCTTATATACTGGGCAGCAAGCCGCCAATTTGACCATCCTTTTTGCGGCTCGGTCCGCGGATTTAGACAGAAGCCGGTAAATTGGAGGTCTGTCCTGGTCCGCCAATTTGCCACCTCGGAGGGTACACTTTTATCCAACTCCATTCCGATCTAAATCCGAGACGTCATTATGCCGGAAATTGCATGAGATGGGCGGAGGTGTGGATGACCTGCGCTGTTGTGCGCCCCACAGCTGAGGAGTTTTAAAACCAGGAGACAGCTGATCACAGCAGTCGGTCCATCACTTCATCCACGGACGTCAAGATGAGCAAATGGACAGCTGCTGAGATCCAGGAGATGCTAGCGTCTCCTCGGTCTCTGAAGCTGTCTTCGCTGTTAGCTTGTTGTTGTAGCGGCTAGCTAGGAATGATTGCTACTTTCAAATTAAAAGCCCCCCGCTAAGAACCCAGTTCTAAACTCCAATGGGGTGCGATGTCAAGCTCTTATTTTGAAGACAAATTCCTTGTCTTTCTTTCCCCAAGCTTGCTGCAACGCTGTGTACGGAAGCCTGTGGGGGCGCACAGAGAGACGGGGGAACGTTAATAAAAAATAGATTTTTGAAGTTTATGAATCGATTCAGTAATGTGGATGATTAGAATCCCGATTCTTATGTGAATCGTTTTTTTCCCCCACCCCTAGTGTTTAGCATTAGCACCCAGTTGACAAAGTCTAACTCCAAATTTCCACTGGATACGTGTCCGCTGCGTTGCAGCTACGATCCGGTTTTGCTTCGCCGTCCGGCCAATCCCCACCGGTTGCGGTTTGAGAACGCCACTCCTCGTCAGGAGGACGAGGAGTGCCAGAGATAATCACATAATCACTCCTGACCGCAGTTATAGGTCTGTTATTAAAAACAACAACACGGAGTGTTCCCGACTGAAGGATCAGCAGAAGAGCTTGTGTTTGTCTCTTTTCTGAGATTTGTGTGCTGGTGTCAACACGGAGTGTTTTATTTTAAAAGGTAACCGGATGCAGTATTTGTAACACGAAACGGAACTGATACGCAGCGCAGCGGATCTGGTGGAGATTGACACATAGACAAAAGTGAAACGTATCAGCTCCGCTGGCGAGGCGGAGACGCAACGCAGCGGAGACGTATCCAGTGGAAATTGGTGGTTAGTAGATCAGACCATGTTATGATTTTGTTTTTATTATTACACATGAAGCACATCAAGCAAGTTCCTCTGGGCCTGTAATTCGACTTGACTCACTCCTCCATCCTTCAAAAGTCAGATTGCTGTATCTCTGAGTGAGTGAGTGAAATGTGTTAAAGAATTGAGCTATGCAACAACAATTTCTATACGTTTTTACATCAACACACTGTCTATGAACCTTCAGAAATACCATCACTATGTTTTCTTTGCACAGAATTCACAAAATGAAAGAAGTCAGCTTTCATGAATCTGTTCATCAAGTGTTAATCAATTAGCAGCTAATTCATCCAACCGGCAGTGCACATCTGTGTAACATCAGAAAGACAGTGGACTCCAACGTTGGATGAGGTTTAGTTGGAAAAATGTCCGCCGTTGGATCGATGTTAAATTATGCTCAGACTTCAAAATCAGATATCCATCAAATATCTTTTAATTTTTGTCACCTGACATTCAGCATACATTCAGCCAAGTATCCATGTCTAGTGATGTTGGTGGCCAGCTGGATAGGGGCGCATCACAAGCAAAATATGTGAAATCAACTTTTGACTAATTTGGTGTCAAAAAAGGAAAACAACTAATGACATCACATATGAAACCAACCCTTATTGCAAATCAGACATATGTGGCACTCTAACACATTTTTCCTGTTATCTCAGGGTTGTTTTATGTTAAATTGCTGTTCAAATCTCACCAGATTTGGTATTTTTATCCACTTCATCCTCCAGGATATCAGGATCAACCCAGTCGCCAGAATAAATATTGGAAAATATGTTTCAAATTTATGTTTCTTTGTGTTCAAGTCTCAGTGTGCTCATGGTCTGGTTAGGTTAGGGTACAAAAACTACTTGATCATGTTTTGGCCTTAAATACCTTTTTTTGTCACCAGAAACAACAGGAAGACAAATGTGGATTTTGCTTTCAACTTTTGGTCTATAGTCCCCTCTCTTCCACAAATGGCTCATGAAATAGATGTGTACAGTATTTTGTCTGTTTTGGAACGCTTACAAATGAGATGACATGAAAGATTGGTCATGAATCTGTTATGTGAACATATAAGTGGTGTGCAGAAACATTATCTGCCAATATTTTTTCCTGAAGACTGGACTGTCAGATTTCCTTCACAAAGCTTGGTGACATCTTAGCTTCAGCTCCCCAGTACATTCTCCTAGTGACACCCCACATGTAAATATCACATCCCAGATTTGACCCATTTTGGTGCAAATCTGACTGATGCTGTGGCATTATGATACATGTTAGCATTACATTCAGTATTTTCATATCAAACTTGGTGAAACACTGAAAGTACACCTTTTTTTTAAAAAAAAAAAACAGTCTGATGGTAAACATTAGTTTGTTGTCCATGGTCACCTGCTGCCATCTAGTGCCTTTTCATAACACAGGCTCAGAAAGTGCACTAAATGCACTGCAGAACATCCAAGTATACAAGTGCACCCTAAACCACCCATCTCAGATCGATCTAGTGATGCTCTTGGCATCCCATTTAACCGTTCTGTTCTGAATTGCGTAGCGTGCTTAAACCCCAGTATACCTGCTTGCCAGTCAAGTTTCCTTTAATAATGTGCTTTTTAAAATAATAACAAAGAGCAGGAGTGTTAATGTCTATAATGTCTCTATGTATAATGTCTCTAATTTACTAGTTCTAGTACACTTGAAAAGGTAAGATAAAGTCAGAGGTTGAGTTTAACAGCACTTTAGAACGATCATCTGGACTCACATTCACCTTCATTCAGAATCTCAAGCTCATAGCTGGCACATTTGAGGGCGGCCATAGAGCAAAGGTCCATTGTTCGAATCCTCTGGGACTTGGTCAGCTTCACACAGAACGTGTGGTCTCGCAGTCTGGGGCAATTCCGAGCAGCTCTGCACTCACACTTCTTAGATACTGAGGACAGACGTGAAAATATTTTGATATAGTGGATGTACAGTATAATCGTGTCAAGAACAACACCCAGGCTGGAAAAAAATAAATTATAATTACTACGATAAATCATTAAAGCAAAAACAACATCAAACTACAAAGTGAATATACACAAAGATTCATGTCATACTGACTCACCAGAGCAGGTCTCCCATTCATAACAAGTGTCAACCTCACAGGGCTCCTGAACAGAACTCTTATTGGACATCTTGGCTCTGAACTTGGCCCACTCCAGCCGGTTCAAATCATCTGCATCACACGGGCCCTCGTTGACATAGAAGAGCGGATCATTGTGGCACAGCCCGGCGTGGAAGGAGCAGAGGGACATCGGCACAGTGACGCCGAGGTCTACGTTCAGGATACAGAGATTCTCCCACTGTGCACTGCACGGACACACACACACACACACACACACACACACACACACTTATCAGTCACCTGCTGGTAAAAGGGAATTATATATTCCACATATAGAGATACAGAGAACTGTACTGAAGTCCAATATCGAGGTACTGGTACTTTGCTTGAGTATTTCCATTTTCTGCTACTTCATATTTCCACTCCACTACAAAACGTTCTCTATTTGTATTGGAAATTTAAAAGAAAAAAAAAGAAACTGATTCCAATAATCTGAGAGGTTTGAGGTTTATTTGTGATTCTTCAACACATGGTTGTGCAATGAAATGTAGGATTCTGGTCCCTGTATGCTACACAAGAAAACATATTTTTCATGGTGGAGTGTTGAGGATGAGTTCAGGAGTCTCACAGCCTGAGGAAAGAAGCTGCTCTGTAGTCTGGTGTTACAGCAGCAGGGTGAACAGACTGTGGCTGGGGTGGATTCTTTAAGCATCCTGTGCTTTCTCTGAATACTGAATATTATTATCAATATATCAATATCCGATTATCACCTAGGCCGGTGGACTTATAGTATACAGTAGGGGTACAAATCTTAAAGGGCCACAAAGATTTTTTTCAATGACTCAAAGGTCCATGTATTGAGGTCGGTCAGGCCACATGCAATAATACTGTATAATATTTATATATATATATATATATATATATATATATATATATATATATATATATATATATATATATATATATATGTATATATATTCAAAACAAAATGTTCTTTTCATTTAAAACAACAACAATACAAACTAAAAAAAATGTCATTTCCATTTTGACAAATTAAAGTAGTTGAATAGTTGAATAGTTGCCTATTGAGGACCACTGGTATACAGTATAAATAATGTACATGGAAATATATGTAAGATATAAGATATAGCCAGATAGTAAGATATAAACACTCACATGCAGCTCTCCCTTTGAATACAGACACATTCTGTGCCCTGTAGTTTCTCTCCTGGACGGCACTGACTGTCGGGAACAAACGGCTCCACTACACAGAGGAAATGCACAGAAACGATTTATACAGAGTATGTTCATGCAAACATTATCCCTAACTGTTTCACCCACTATGTGATGACCATCCTTGATGCCTCCGATTTAAAAGGATATGGATCTAGCTATGTGTTTATCAGAGACGTGCAATCGGATGTATTTTGGACTGTTTTACTTTAATACTTTCATTTTCCATTCCAAAAAGCTGGCATGTGGAGTATTTGTAACACGAAATTATTATCAGTTTATTATAACATGTTTTCTGACAACTCATATAGAAATTAAAGGAAAAGTTCACAAAAATTTTAATTCAGTCATTATCTTCTCACCCCCATGTCGATAGAAAGTCGGGTGACGTTTCATGATCGACAGAACATTTCTGGTGCATTCTCCAACTGAAGTGGGATGGGGCTTATCATAAAAAGTAAAAACACAACTGAAAAACACATTTAAATGGCTGCATACTGGTTCCCATTAATCCAAGTCTCTGAAAGACCCAAGATCACAAATTGTTTTGAAACGACACTGTTTACACCCTCCTCATGTGGCTGAGCTTGTGCATCTGCTGACCAGCGACAGTGAAGATTTCTGCTCAATAAAGGGTATAAGTAATGCCTTTTCAAATCAATTTTTGGATTTCTGGGCTTCTGGAGACCCAAATCTTTTTGATTCATACTTGATTTTTTTTTATTTATTTTTTTTTTAAATAAGTCCCCATTAACTTCAGTTGTTTAGGAAAATGCTGCACCAGTGTTTTGCTATGAATCTTCATAAATGTTTTGTGGACAATGAAACTTCACCTGACTTGACTAAATTAGATTTTTTTTGGGTGAGCAGCTCCTTTAATATATGAGTATATGTGACAGTGTTGGTGTAAGTGAAACTTATTAATGTACTAATCATGCTCAATTACTCACAAATATGTTTTTTGCTCACCAAAGAACAAAGCAGAAACATTAGACATGTATTCAATTAAAATGTCACAATTGCTAGAACCATTGGAATCTTCCTTCCAGCTCCCCTGGGACACACCTGCATGGAAAGTACTGGACATGCAACTTTACCGTCAGTACAGTGTAGGTCAGCAGGTAATGGAGGCTCCCAGGTGAGACTGTTGCTGCATTTGTAGGAGCCTTGTGGCTTTGGCACCTTGCCAGGCTCCTTACAGTTCAAACCCACTGATTCCTCTACTCTGTACTCATCTTTGTTGGGGTACAGCATCATGCTATCAGGGATGTCAGGAGGAAGGCACACCTTCCCTAAAGGAACAGTAGGAAAGATTTCACACTAACATGGACATCAGCTGCAGAAATATTTAATCGACATCACGAGAAATTAAAGGGACATGTACTTGTCAGAGTTCCCTTGTCTTTTGAGAAATCAGACTTACTGAAGCATCGTCCACTTGGTTGACTCCATGTCCCATCAGGAAGACAGTTGATGTACTGAAAGCCCTCCAGGTCAAATCCGGTGTAGCAAGTGAACTCCTCATCCTCACCATAGTTATAATACTGCTTTGCTTTCTATGAGAGGAGGAAATTAATAAATGCAAGAAAAGTTAGGAAGAATGTAAACCCTCCTGGGCCTCGAATGGTCGAATACGATATAATTAATGATAATAAATCATCATTTGGATACAGTATCTTGTGACATACTGATTCCTGTTACTAAAGAGGACCTTATCAGAGCTGCTTCTGCTCTGTGGGTTGGACTTTAAACTTTAGGTGTCACACTGCCTACACTTTTTTTTTTTAATTAGAGCAGCTACAAGAAACTTGCATATTTGGCCAGTGTGTGCATTTGTTTTAAAGCAAGGGACTTTAGTTTTAATGCTATTTTACTTTTCTTCCGCTCTTTACATGATGCATGATGACAAGGTCAGGTATGTATATCTGGCTGGCATGATTCACAACTGTAATAAGACAGAGACAGATGAAAATTAAAAAAAAAAGTGGTCAAAAGGAATGCAATGCAGGCCAAGATATTCAGACATTAAATCACTAGGATTGGTCAAGATCCAAAAACATTTGATCCTACAATTCCTACAATGCAACTCAATAGCATCTTTCATTTACCCATTTACATTAGTTGTCAAATGTAACATCGCCGGCAGACATATAAGTAAATGAATGACAAAAAAAATGGATGGATTAGTAGTAAGCCTCCAAATAAAAAGGAGCTGAGACTAGAGTAGTGGTTTTTTTTTAAAAATCATTTTGTGTAACTGTCTCTGTGAACTGCAGCTTCTCTCTCTCTCTCTCTCTCTCACTCTCTCTCTCTCTCTCTCTCGCTCTCGCTCTCCTTCTCTCTCTCTCTCGCTCTCTCTCTCTCTCTCTCTCTCTCTCGCTCATGCATTTCTATCACTAACTACAGGCTTGACGGCTGGTCTTTACCCGGAGGAAGCTGTTGTCAGGACTCTTAGGCCTCACACAGCCCTGCACACCAGGAGGCAGCTCCTCAATCCAGCCCTCAGTGAAGTCATCATCATTTTCACAGGTATCCTGTCTGAACACGAAAACGGGAACCAGAACATAGCTGCAGCAGGTGGTTGCTCACATAAATAGTAACCATGTTAGCGATGTTAAAATTTCAGTAATCCTACTTTGTGAAGATTGAGATGTGACATGATTCCTCATATCTGTTATCTCCCTTGCAGGGTTCTCCTCCTCTGAGGGGGGCAGGATTATTACACTGCCTTGTTCGATGTCTCTTCATTGAGGATCCACAATTACTCCACGGCCCCCAGCAGCTCCAGTAACCATCCACTTTGTCTGTGTATATCACATGCCAAAACCATATTTACCCTTAGAATCAGGATGCATGCAGTATGGAATTCCATCTTAAAGTACTGCTAGAACTCATACACAGGCTGCAGGGTTCTTCACATTATGCAATAGTTTTGGGCAGATCCATAAATATATTGATGAATATGTACATTTTAGAATATTTCCACTAGTAGTGGAGCTATGCACTTAATTTTATCCTGAGAGAGATACTAGGAGAAAGGCCATGAAATGATTCATCTTATGGGGAGAATGAAAGTGACTAGTACTTTACTTGGCAATCAGCTTGATAGAGTTTGATTCTTCTTGTGTGCACGTGCAAATTCTGGTCTGACGATAGTGGCCAAGGAAAATAGGGAAGGAGGTGACCAAAAATCGCAAGGGTTGATCCTAAAACTGACTTTGCAAAAACCTACTGTAGGAAATGTGTCAAGACTGGTGCGCGCAATTGGTGTAACAAAATATTTTCAGACACATAAATATAAAAAGGAAAGGGGGAAAAAAAAGCCATGCTGGTAGGATGGCTTAGTGAAAGACAGACCTAATGTAGGTCTGTCTTTGAATCTACCAGATTGAGTAAAATCAATAACTGACAACTATCAGATGGATTGCCATTGAAATTGAAATGAAGCAAAGTTTGTAGTCCCCAGAGGATGGATGCTAATGACTTTGATCCTCTGGCTTTTGCTCGAGCACCACCATGATGTTGACATTTGCGTTTTGAGTGAAAAGCCTCAAAAATATGAGGCTAATTGCTGTGCCATGACACTCATGCTCCCTTGAGGATGACTCTTCATCTAGTGCCACCATCTGGACAAAACTTCACCTTTATCCAACAGTAGTTTATACATTTTTAAATACACCTGCTGAAAGGACATTCCCATCAGCTGTAGGCTACTTTGTGTTTGGAGCAAACATTGGAGAACACTAACATTCTAAGATGGTGAACAGGGTAAACATCATATCTACTAAACACCAGCGCGAAAGCATTGTCACTATGAGCATGTCAGCATGCTGAGATTAGCATTTAGTTCAAAGCATGACTGTGCCTACATACAGCCATGTTAGAGCTCATAACATGGCTGTAGAATGTTTTTGTTGCAATAAAAGAGAATACAGCTGGTTAAATTATGGATCCATTTGTCAACGATGGAGATCGTTCTGCTCCCAATTGCGAGTACAAGGCTTTTTAAATTTGCTTTCAACAATAGTTCACACCTCTGCCTAGCTTCTTTCCCATAGCTATGATGCCAACGGCTGATAGGTATCGTTTCACCATACCAATTTGTTGAATAACTAAATTCTCACCAACAATACTTAAAACTGATGGTCATGACATTAACATATAATAAGTATATAATATAAGCAATACAGTTAAATTATCGAGGAGATGAGCTCGGGTAAAAGAAAAATCATAGTGGGAAACAAAAAATTGACTCCAGCCACTACAAAACACTGTCCTTTTTTTTGTTGTCTACCTTTCTATCAACCAGCAACAGTTTTCTCATGACTGAAAACCAAGCATATTGTGTGCGGCAGATGTACCTGAGGTGAAGTCGGGAGCTCGTTTCTCACAGTTGGTGCCATATGTGCCTGTTTGGCAAAGACACTTGCATTCTGTGCCGGAGAGAACTGGCTTGCCATTGTTGGGGCAGGGGGCACACTTGCAGGTATCAAATTCATCCAAGTACTGCAGTAGGGCCTTCCTCAGGTGTCTCCTCTTTGTGACAGCACATGGGATCCCCCGAACCAGATCAATGATGGGTAGCACCTGGACAAATGCACACAGACAGAAATACGACATCAGCATTTTGTAGACAAATTGTTTTTTTTGTTTTGTTTTTAATTTCCTGCATGCTTGAAGACATTTCAGTCTTGAGGGATTTAACCTTGCTCTGGACCACAGCAGGGTTTTCAAGAACAGACTTGGCCCAGTTCTTGAAGGCGGTTTGGTCCGGAGCTGAGCCCTGCCTCTCCCAGGCCAAAGCTGCTGCCTCTCTGACTCGACCTCCTTGCACCATTGAGAAAGACTTCTCTGATGCCTGTATGAATGAGCCTGGATGAATATATATATAAATATATATATAAATAAGATATAAACAAAGTTAATCATGAGTTCTTCTCACAGTCAGCAAGCCATAAACAGTAGCGCAAGATGAACAAGACACCTTCATATTTCTCAGTCATCCTGTTGTTGGAGCACCGAGTTACACTGCTGTGCTGGCTGTAGATGATGATAGACCAGGTGGACTCTCTACCCAGACACTCCATGAAATGGCGCTCTGTTTGACCTGAAGAGGAAGAATGTAGAGCAAAATGAAGCAAAAACGACGGAACTGAAAACAAAAAAAAAACATATTTTACTATTAGAGTTAAACCGTATTTTTCTCAAGTTATGTTTATCCAACGACAGTCCACTCATTTAGGGTTTCTTGTGTTTGAATTTTTTTTAAACAAACCTCATAATTATAAGCTTTGAACAGGATGCGATTCTCTGAACATTTGACTTCCAAAAGCCAGAACCAGCACCAATTTCCAGGAATCAAAAGTCCAAAATTCACCAAAGGGCTCAGAAAATCAAACCTTTTTTAGAATGATAAATTCACAATGATGTTTTGAGGAAAAGAGACACAGTCTGCACCATTCCTACAAGCTTGGTTGATGTATTATTAAAAATATATGTATATGTATATGTATATGTATATATATATATATATATATATATATATATATATGTATATAATATATATTTATCAATATGATCTCTAAGAAAACTGAGCCTTTACTCATTCTTAGTTTGTGTTAAGACTTTTGGGTTTCCACTGCAGCCCATCGTTTCATTTGGATTCTGAGCACACAGCTATGCTGTTGTACCTGAACTTTTTAGTTCCTCCCTGTTGTATTGGTACAACAGGTCATAGTGGCCTCCCAGTGTTCCTGAACCATAGTAGTGAGTCCCGAAGCGCTGGAAGATGTCCCTATAGAGTGCGTAGCTGTAATCAAGAGGTAGAGCATGAAGAAACTGGAGGAAAGGCAGTGACAGGACAAGGTCCTCCTGGTCCTTCACCTTGTACGTGGACATGGGCAGAACTTGGTGTACCCGAAAAAACTTGGAATCCTAAAGAGGGAAAGATAGAAAATGACTGAAAAAAGTAGCAACAAATTAATAAGAGTATAGGTGAAATGAGCAATGGCTTTGCATTTGAGCAGATAGATGTGTGTCTGCTTGCCCTTGTTCCGATATCATTGTGTGGACCATGTGACCATTATGCAGTGAGAGTGAGGACATTTTTGTAAAATAGGGACATTTTATTTGGTCCTCACCTTTTTATGTTAAGGTTAGGGTTATGTCATTGAAGCCCTCCCAACAATATCATTACAAAAGTATGTGTGTTTTCTTGGGTCACTCACTATTTTCTTTGAAGCCTCAAAAGCCTCCTTGTTTGAGATGGTGTGTGACTTAAATCCCCCACTGAAGTAAAAAAAGGGGAAGAAAATGAAGAAAAACCCATGTCTACGTCCATTGCCGTCGCTGTTTTCATATGAAGATGAAGTCTTGAAATCGACGGGCTCGGTGTGCAGCTCCTGGGGCGCAGTACTGAAGTCTTCCACAGCTCCAACCTTTACAACCACAACCACATCAATATTTCAAGATCTAGGACAACAAGAGCAATAACAACAAAACTAAACTGTACTTTTCCTGATGTATTTATCTGTCATGGTAAATCTAAAGCTGAAAAAAGACCTCCACAAACCAGTGATGAATTTTTTTTTTGAAACAATTACTGTGCACTAAAGCCGTCTGTATTGGATGTGACAAATATGACAATGCTTATTTAATGTGGGTGAAAGGGGGAAGGAGTAAATAAGATTTACACTTCTCCCTACTCCTTTTCGGACAAGTTATTTAATTTCAGCATTATTATTATTTTGGGTATTAGGATGGTGGTGGCGATGATGATGATAACAATAATGATTAGCATGATTGCTATTATTATAATATGAAATTAATGAATTATTGCTTTGTTGTTGTTGTTGTTGTTATCATCATGGCCATTACATGTCATTATATATATCATGACTATTATAATTATGTCTAATAATTGGGATGATGAATGGGAATAGAGGAATCATGTGTTTGTTTTGATTTGTTTTGCATATTTTCTCTCGCTTTTCTTTCGTCCCTTTATTTGTCTTTGACTGGTGCATGTCTTTTCATTTTGTCGGATAATTTCTACCCTTTTTTTTATTTACATGTTCGAAATAAACTAAGCATTCAGTGAACACAGTCCTATTTTGAATTTCTGAGATGTGGATGGTGAGGTCTGGAAGCAGGTTAGCTTTACAGGAGGGCCGCACAATTAAATATAATTAAATAATAATACTACCGTAATGTTAAAGGTCTCAAAGTTGTGAGGGATTCGGTGGTAGAGCAGCGTGCTACTAGGCCTGCGGATGTCGCAATTTTCTCCCATGAACATGTTGTCCAGTACCGCACCCCTCGGCTCTTCTGCCAGAGCATCAAACCTTCAAACACAAATCACAAGTGAAATCTCTTTCACTTTACTTTATGAATAGCCCCAAAGGCCATTGATACATCAGCAGATCGATATCAGATTATTACTGGTAGAAGAAATCACAGAGCAGTAAACAATGTATGTTGTCTGACAGCATTGAATATAAGTTACGCTACTTTACCTATGGTATGAACTTGGACATATGTTTATGTAAGCAAAATTTGGAAGATATATTGTTGAATTTGTATCTTTTTCAAGTGTTGATGTCAGTATCAGTCTTAAAAATCCACGATAAGTCATGCCCTTATAAGTGAAAACGTATTTTTGTCTTTGCAGCAGTGATCCAGCAACATTCCAGGAAGAATATCAAATTCAATGCAAGACATACTAATAGAAATGTTGTGTTTTCAAAGGGAGGGACGTTATAGAAAAGCACTTGTCAGAAAGGAATGCAATTTCCGAACACAGCGGGGAGTTGGTCAATTCACATTAAAACTGGAGTTGTAAACATTCAGAAGTGACGTTTTAAACTTTCGCTTACCCATTTCCCACCAGGTCAGCCCCGGGGGCCACTCTCTTCTCCGCTGGACACACAATTTTGAAGTCAACGCAGTCCCTCTCATCAGAGTTATCTCCACAGTCATTCTGCCTGTTGCATGTCAGCGTTGGGTTGATGCAGCGTCCTGCAGCAGAGAGGATTAAAGATATGAAACTTTGACTGAAAAGATGTTGATTCAATTGTGTCTGTCAGCTGGATAAATTGTGTGTAGAATTATTTTTAAAACAAAAATTTTACACACATTTGTTGTGTAAAAACTTGACTTACCATTATTACACTTAAATTTGTCTTTGCAGTCGATGGGTGGTAATATGCACTCTTTGGTGGGGATACAGGGTCTCTCCTCTGTCAGCTCCACACTGCAGGCTGATCCACCAAACTGGGATGGCCTCTGGACACCCCGCGTCCGAAACTGTGGCGAGGACGTATGAGCCAGACAGGTTTAGATTTTGAGCTATTAAATTCAAACCTCGTGCACTTTCAAAATGTAACCAGTTACTAGCTACCCATCATTTTACTGTAATGCAGCCTTTGAAACCAGGAAAAGACAACACTTTTTGTTTTCAGAAGATCTCTGTGTCTTGCCTTTTTCCTGGCACAGGGCGAGCAGTCGGACCAAGGGCCAAACTCTGTCAGCAGGCAGTTGATCGGACAACTCTGCTCGTTACAGGATCTGCTGTCCTGGCTCTTACACAGCTGACCGCAGCTGCTCTTCCAGTAATATGCATCATGCTGAAATTTCCTGTCAAAAAAGTATTAAAGTCCATTTAGTTGGTTACATTATCTGCACAAAGAGGTTTTTGTGTTTCACAACAACTGGCAGCAGCTGAGGAAATGGAAATAATGGCAATGATTTCTGTATTTCACAATTTCTTCAGCTGTATCTTCACAGCAGGTTCATTTCATAAATTCACAACACAAAATGCCATTGTCCTAACTTTGCCTGCAAAACCCCACTGTCTGTGCTGTCCCACCCATGCACGTGCAGTGTTTAGCTTCTATCTGAGCAGTCTCACCTTTGTCTGTGCTGTGTACCGTAGTTGCAGGTGCTAGAGCAGGCAGACCAGGAACCCCAGGGGTACCGCTCACAGAAACAGGCCAGGCCCGCTGATATGCAGCTAAGGAGCTGTAGCAGCAGGACCAACCAGATGGAAGGAGCCATAAGGGAAGTTCAAACTGGTTTCACCTCCTCTGAAAATAGAGTCAGTTATTTATTTCCTTTTTTATGAATTTGTGGTATTAGGGGTGGCATAGCTGGCTAGCACTCCATCTCTGGAGGAGAGCGTCAGAGCCATATCTTCTGGAGGAATAAACACCCAGAGTCACATCAGATTCTGCTCTGATCTGGAGACGTGTACTTACTTGAAGATTTTGCCGGGATTGATTTTAGCGGTTAAACAAGGTTTTATCTCCACTTTGTTCATCAACCTGACTGCAGCAGTGACTCGTGGACATTACCTCCATTGTTGAGTGTTTATGTTGGCTGTAATGCTGACTGCCGAGCTGGTGAGGAAATGTTACTTTACTCAATGAACATAACGCTACACAGAGTAGAGGGGATAAAGAAGAGAGAGAACTGGAGTTTCTCGTGAGTACTGAGTTCACTAAGAGGTTGACCTGAATACAAACAGACAGATACACACACCCTCTGAGCGTGCTGTTACTCGCTAGCTTACAGTTAGTGTAGAATAAAGTAATTTGGCTGTACATACACGCTACACTTGCATGAGTGAGTCTAGGTGAAAATTCGCCTTGCCTTGTGGTGAACAAATTATTAAACAACCACCATCGCCTCTGAAAAATCTGTCTCAGATGAAAATGTTGAAGGAAGAGGTAACATTTTAAAGTTTTATTCACATTATGCTGAGTGTAGTTTGCTGACTTCCTTCCTCTCTGACTCTTTCTTGGACTAAATCAAACACAGCGTCACCATGGGTAAGCTCTCTCTCTGTTTGAACAGTGCTGGAAACTTGTGGGATAATGTAAGTACACCACTCAACAAAATATAAATAGCATGTCTAGTCGTATTAAATAATTGAATGCAAAATCATATATATTATATGTTTAAAGTACACCCCAGAATCTACTCTCCTCAGGGCGGATACATGCGGCAGCCTCCTGTCATGGCAACTGTCCCATTAGAAAAATGTTGTTCTTGTGATTATCAAAGAGGTTCATCAAATGCTGTTACAAAATGTTCTTGTGCAAAACTACCTCATATACATTATATATTGTATAAATATATTTTTGATGCATAATAACTTTAAGGCAAACTTTCAGTTTTAGTACACAATTCATAAATAAAAAGGTAAATTAGAGTTTCACATATAAAAAAAATGACAAAAGAATAAATGACAGCACAAAGTATACTTATAATAAGTGTTAATTAATATAATTTTAATTTTTGCAATATTTAAGCAGAGCAAAATCTGACTCACCACTAATGCTGTCGTCCTCCCCAGCAATTTATAAAGCATACACTGCGGTAGCTCCTGTGTTTGTGTATTTGGGCAGACAAGTCTTTTCTCTGAGTTGACTTTGCTCTGCAGACAGAGCTAAATCTAACCTGAGGTTTGTGTCTGAGCAGCAGCAGCAATATAAAGCCTCCCCCTGTGATGCTTCATGGGAAACCTTTTTTTAATAACCTGCATTGGCCAATCTGTGTCCAATAACATGCCTCAAACTACTTTTTGTTTTTAATAATAAATCAGAAAACATAGCCGCACTTAATGTTCTTACATAACCCTCTCGTCCCTCATTGTTACGGGAAATTCTGGAGTTTCCCGGCTGCAGAGATTTAAACCAGATGTTTTGTGTTTGAGACTTGACAGCAATAGATACTCAGAGTGGAGGAATGTTATCCAAGTATGTGTGCCATCTGGCACTAGCACTGCTGCAATTAGTCCATGTTTTAAAAGGCACATGTGAACACTGACAGTTGTGTCAAACTGAAACCGAAACAAAAATGTCAGTAGAAGTGTATGCAGAATGTATGTATAGGTTGTTTCCTGTTGAACGATTGGAACTTTTCCACACATAAAAAACTTAACACAAATACTTAAGAGCACTTTAATTCTTAAACATTGTGCATTCATTTTGTAAATTAATAGATTAATGGTGCGAATGCCTGGCTAAAATATAACACACACACACACACACACACACACGTGTATGTATGTATATATAGCCATACATATTAAAGAAATGGAGAAAGTGGAACCTGTGGTAAGTTGGAAAAAATCTTTCTCATGGAAAAACTGACTTTTGTAATCAGAGGATAGAAAACTGGTGGAAAACTGAGCTAAATGGAAATTATTTTACTGACACCAACATCACTGACAGAGAAGTTAGATAAAAAAGTGTCTGCCCAAGATGTTGGTATATAACAAAAGCACATCATTCAGTGTTTTAAAGTTTTATAACAAAACTTTTGTGGGATAACAAGAGATAAGTAAGTAAATCATTTTAAAAGGTAATAAATAAATATCTACAGCATGAAATTCCCCATAAAACCAAAAATTGCCGTGGCTATACTGCAGTTTGAGTACAAATTCAACTGTGAGATAAAACATGTTGATTAGTGATCCGTAGAGGTGTTTCCCCTCCACTCTATTTAATATGTAATTATTACTTTAAGATTGTTACAAACCTAGAGGTCGTATAAACATTTCAGTAGTATGTGCTTTTCATTGCCTCTTCTTAGAGACCCCTCTGTTACCTTAGTGTGTGTGATTGGTTGCAGGTGTATTTGATTGTAGGTTGTCCAGAGAGCTGATTGATTCCAGCCTCAAAGTTTAAAGGCCGGCTCTTCCCAGTTCCTGTGGGCTCTCCTCTTTCACCCAGACTGCCAGGTTGTCCATTTGTGTGCGAGATGTGTTTTTGAGTAAAACCTTTAAAAATGCTTCGCTGCTGTTGGCGCTTGGGGGATGGGAGGAGGGGAGTCTCATTTTAATGTTGCGCCAGGGTTTTCCCTAGGCCCTGTTTGTCAAGAAGATAGAGACAATAAGAAAATGAAACATATTTGTATATAAAACTTTATTCACATTATAAAATGTCCTAAGCTGTACATTGATCTGGCTGTGGATTCTCTACACTGCAGGACACACCAACTACACATGGCCTACTCTTAGTCATATATATGCCGAAACAAAGAGTCTAGCAATTTGGACACAACCACTTTAGATCACATTAAAGAAATAAACTTCACAAACACGAATTAACAAATCACATTGAAGTGACATTCAGTGGGAATGTGGTTCTTGTACAATGCTTCAGATTAAAAACTTTATGTGTGGATGTCATGTTGTTGTTTGGTCGTGGCTTTTTCAGCTCAACTGTTTCTGTATGTGGAGCATCTGCAAAGCCCCTTTTCAGGGAAGACCGCCAAGACATGCAGCACATTTGTATGAAACAACTAAAAGCCCTGCTAGTCCCCCCTAGAGGCTGCAATGATCATTACGTCCCAAAATTTAAAGTGTCAGACAGGAAGAGCAACATACTGATGGTTCAGCTTTTCTGTATGGTGGTGTTTTGGAGCAATCATTCTAATTTCAAGAGTTGCAGTTTTTACAAGAAAAAGTCTTAATATTATAAGATAAGGTTCCAGAACAAAATATATGTTATGATTGGATTGGCTAGGTTAGATTACATGTAAGGGGCATTAAAAGAAGCATCTCATTATTTACATTGTTATTTTCCAAATGTTGTCACTTTTGTTGTCAAATATTACTTTTGTCCTGAGGGTGATGCTAGAGACAAGGTCATGACGTTATTAAAGGTGTCATTCGTAAGATACTGCCAGGGTTAAAGTTGCCTCCAAAACCATAGGGCAGGATAACCACTAATTGCTGCTCACTATACTGTTTGCTGTTGCTGTCTTTGGCTGTAGCTAGCTGCCGTTTGCAAGAAGCTTAGTTAGCTGTAGAACTAAGTGACCCTATTGGCTGATGGGAGGTTGCCCAAACTGCAACCACACAAAACCACCAAGATCAGCTGGCCACCTCCCGCTAAACTCTTCTGGACACCAGACTGGGACTGAACACTCCGTCTAGGGCTGACAGTTTGACAACAGGAGATACAGTACAGAGGTGATTTACAGCGGTTCTGACCAGGACTACGACTTCCAAGGTGGAAAGGTACAGTGGCAGAGGTCCAAAAGAGAGTCGGGCATCAGCAGTGTGTGAAAATCGCATCTAAAGCTGGAATATTTGCATATTTTACTCTTTGAATTGAAGAGTTAATTCAACCAAACCAGAGGTGATTGAGGAGCGACAAACTTTTATTTTGTGTGATTTACCATGAGTCAATGAGGCAAATAAGCTCTTCTTAGTTTGGTTAAAGAGAGAAACATGAATTCAAAAGGTGTACAGTTGCATTTTTCTTTTTAATACTAAAAATGGGTGTAAATTTCTCCATTTAGTGAGTTTGTTTTGTTCGTTTGTTAGACAAAGTAGCAAACTTGTTGTTGTTACACCTCCCAGCAGAAACTACACAATCGCCTCTAGAATTACAAAGTGGTGTTGCGAGACAGGACAAGCCAGGGCTAGCTGGTTAGCATGCTCGCTTTAGTAGACATCTTTTTAACACAATAAATGGACATCTTTAACATAATCAATCAGTCAACACTGCTGTTAGTTTTTTTTTCATGGTTTACACTAAAATCCTGGCCATATTTTGCCCCTGTAAAATGAAAAAGGGGAATAGGCTTTGATGGGAAATTTCGAGTTTTGCCAGTTACATATTTGCTAGATATTTATGTTTGCTTGCTATCTTTTGGGAGTTTATGGCTGTTGCTTATGCCAAAGTCAGTAAAATTATTAGCATTCATCCCCTGTGGACCATGAGCAGCCACAACAGATTTCATGAAGTACTATATAAACTGTATGTATATTCTATAAACCACTTACTGTATAGCCAATAGTTTTCAAAGTTCCCTGCTATGGACTAAAATATTAGTAAATAAGCATTTTTGACGTTTATCTGTTGTTATGGAAACGTTCAGGGGTTACCTCCCTCAATCTGCTTAAGATGTCTATAAGGCAAATCATTTTGGCAAAGCTTTTTAACAGATTTTGATTGATGAGATCTGATGTTTACATTTATGCACGCATTGTTATTTAAATTCAGAATGCTTTTTTTTTTTTTGCAAGAGAAGAAACATATTTCTAAGCCAATCACGCATGCATCATTAGTACAGATGAACTGCTTTGTGTGTGAGATGTCACACAACACAGCCAAGCAGAGACTCACCTGGCAAGAGCCTCTACAGAATGATGTAGGGATGGAATACATCAGGAGGTCGCTGGGACTAATACTTCTCACATTGTGACACATTCAAACTTGGAGGGGTGACACAAGCACAGACAGCTGATCACTAAGAATGCCAGTGCATAGCCTGAATATGTACATTTTTATACTCTTGCTTTATACGAAATGGAACACAGCAGAGAGACAAGAAAGGGAGCTGGCTGACTGTGTGAGGACAAAGTACAAACAAAATACAAAGAAGCAACACTTTCAAAAGAGCCAGAAAACTAAATGGAGTCCTGCAAAAGTGTAACAGGAACCCGGCCCATGCCTGTGTCTTTAGAGTCCCACCGAGCAGAACCTGAATGGAACTGACAAATAAAAGACTTGTTGGCGTGCACTATATTTTTGCTTTATTTTATTCTTTTATTTTATTCTTTTCTGACTGCTAGCTTCAATATACCACCCTCCCCACTGTTGGAAAAAAAAGATCAAAAACCAAATCCAAATACCATCCGAGCCAGAACACAACAAAACTGACCACACCGGAGCGAGCTGAGTGGCAGATCTCAAGAAGCGAGCGATCGATTGGCTTTAAAAAACAAAAGGAACATCAAGATGAAGAAGACAAACGGGACAGGATCTGATAACGTATACTACAATATTACAATTTTAGATAGTATGAAAAGAAAAACTCTGAAGGATAAAATGTACTAGGATTCAGGATTCCCTTTTTTAAGTGTACATCACAAAATGTGATCAAATCAAAGTCTTTTCCTGCGTGTGCCGACTGCACCGCCGTCAGACTCTCAGCCGGACACCATGCAGCAGAGTCCGGGGAAGCGTCTCTTCCTCTGTCTGACCAGTGGACCTGGAGTCAGATTCAACAGGCTGCTGTCATCTGGAACAAACAAACATTTTGGAATCAGGACTCATCGTGTCATCACATTAGGAGATGCTGTTGACTAATATTAAACTATACTGAATAACTAAATGGAAAATAACTTTTATTTTCAAATAGTTTCTAGAGTTGTCCAATCTTTGTAGTGGACTAGAAGTATGGAGTAGCAGCAAATAAGACTAAAGTACCCAAAGATTTTACTCAAGTACATAATTTTGAGTAAATGTACTGAGTTACTTTCCACCACTGCTCTGGACATTGTTCCTATGGTTGGAAAACTTACTAAAGAATCAGAAGTTGTCGTGAATGTGGTAAAAACAGATCTGCAGACAGGTTTTATGAACAAACATTACATACCTTGGTTCTTCAGTGGCAATGGCATCGTGTCCCTGAGTTTGCTGAGTAAGTTTCGCATCTCTCGCATATCTCTGTGAAAACAAAGGCACGCCAACTCAGCCGATAGTTATTTCACCGTGGATGAATTACCCTGACTACACAGCAGTGGAAAAATACAGGTTATGCTGCATCAAAAACAAAACAAAACAGCGTGATAATATATTTGACAAGCAAGTGCAGGATGTATACCTCTCTATATTTTCAATATCTGTTCCCACCAGCCACTGCTCCTGCAGGAAGTCGATGGGCGACGAGGATCGGTCTTCCAGGATGGGAGCATCCGAGCTTTCATCCATCCTGAAGTCCACCCTCGGCTCTGAGTCCGTTCCTTCAGGGCCGGACAGAGACACCAGCCGTGAGCACAACTCAGAAACATTCACCACATATACATCTAAAAAGCATATTGCCATTATTTAAAACAGGATAACTCTCAAACCATCTCATACCATCATAGTGTGATCATTTTTTGTACGTCAAGTTCTATAGTGTGTTTGTAAAATAATACAATTAATACAATTCCTCAAAAAATGGATCCAATCTGAAGTGTCAAATATTTTGTGACCCTGCCGGGACTGTTTACTTTCATATATTTTAAAAGAAACGGCCTCTTCTCTAGATTAAATGAAGTGACATATTAATATTAAAACTCTTTATTTGAAAATACCATGTAAATGAATCCCAGCCATCTGTAGACCAGACTAACAGCTCCCTGCTGCCCTCTACTGTTTCAACAGAGTGTAAGCTGAACTCTCATTTCCTCAGATATCATCCCATGAAGTGCATGTCTATATCACATCTCATGTGAGTAGAGGTGTTATGGCCACAATGCATTCCAACCATATACTGATTGTATTGATGTGAGAAAAATACACATGTGGAACAGCCAAACGACACATTAATGCATCAATAAATGTAAACCAAGAATACAACATATGTTATTCTGAAATATGCCATTCTGCATAATGACTACTTGTACTTTTGGTACTTTCAGTACTGTATATTTTAATGCTCTCTAAAAATTTTATTTACTAACAGAGTATTTCTACACTGTGTGGGAGATGTAGCTCTACCTCTGGTTACCTGTGACGTGCTCGCTTTTTTCTTATTTGTTGTCCGAACGCAGGTCGACACATTCACTAGAGTCCTCATGACTCCCTGCGATGGAGTCATAATGATGGTTATTATGTCATTTGTTTAATTTCTCTATAAGCCACAGATGGGCTCTTTACCATACCTGCCTACACAGATAGACAGAGATACACGTCCTTACCTTAACCACATTATGATAACTCAGTATTTGTGATATGTCATGTGTTCTTCTGTGTTATTTGTTATGTGAAATTTTGGTGAACCATAATATAATGTGTACATATGTTAGATTTGTGGTCATAGAGTGGTTTCTGGCAGCTTTTTATCTGTGTCTTCTTGTTTTGTTTTTTATTTATGATGTATTTTACCAATGCTGTATTAGGCTGTATTAGGCTGTATTATATATATATATATATATATATATATATATATATATATATATATATATATATATATATATATATATATATATATATAATAAGTATTCCACATAAACCTTTTTCTTTCAGCACACATGTTGACTTGGCATAGCAGGAACAGCGCAGGTGTTACTAACAACATTAAGGACAGCCCAGCGCTGACAGTGTGACTGTGATTTTCATCCTTCACACCTGTGCTCCTGTGAAAACTCTCTGCTTTTACCGGCTCCTCTCCTCTCAGATTGATGGACAGTGACATTTATCATGAAAACACAATCAAAGACACGTTGATTTGAACCACAGTCATGATGGTATCGGCCACGTGATGCACATGGATGGGGTTCAATTATATGAATCTTTGTTTGTTTTCCAAGTCCAAAGATTACTTTCACATTCGGATCAAATTCAAAAGGGTTCAGAAATAAGACAATGATCAGTTATATTGAAACTGGCTTTCAGTCCTTCAAATGCGGTGGCAGGAAAACACTTATTTGTTGTGTGTGTGTGTGTGTGTGTGTGTGTGTGTGTGTGTGTGTGTGTGTGTGTGTGTGTGTGTGAGGGTACTTTTTCTGTGCAGCTGCAGCACCCCCAGCAGGCACATGGATTTGAGCATCTCTGTTATGAACATCTCCAGGCAGCACTGCAGCTGGATGAAGAGCCGACAGATCTCAGGGTGGATCTCTCCGTCCTCTGGACTGCAGCGTGAAGAGGAGGAGGAAGAAGAGGAGGAAGAGGAGGAGGGGGAAGAGGAAGAAGAGGAGGAGGTTTGGGAGGAGAAGAGAGAGGAATAGAGGATGACAGGGAGGAAGGAAGGAAATAGAAAGGCAGAGATCCAGACGAACAGACGGAGGGGATTGTGAGGAAATGTTCTCTTTACGTTCAGGCAGAGCAGGCGTCAAAACACGCTGTGGATCTAGCTTTCTGAACATGTTCCTCCACTATTTCTCATTCATTTTACTACAAACGTGTTTTACATTTTGTTTTGGGGTTTTTTTGCTGCACAAAACAGTAATAACATAACTTTCAGTTTAAAAGGTCATTTGGGGATTTTTATAATACCGTTTCCCACATGAAAACAAATGGAGTTGTCTGTATTTCTGGTTTGAGTGGAACTCCTGCTTGGTGGAAGGTTAAGGTCCGCTTTATTTTACTTTCACACTCCTCCTGTCTTGTTATCTCATCATACCAGAATACCTATTCTGTCTTTTGTATTCAGTTCCTACTGCCAGTAAAAAAAGAAAACGTAGGCAGTTCTGTTTCTTGCATTGTTTTACTCAAAGGAATGGCTGGATCATGGAGTCATACAGTATGATTAAAAGAAAAAAATCCGATCTACTTCAGGGGAAAATCAGGGATGGAAATGTTTCATAACAAACAAAGAGAGAAGCCTTTCTGCTGCTTTTTTTTCTTCTTTCTTTCTTTCCCAATACCAATCACTCTTTGTTTTCCTTCTTACCCTGAGACGGAGATGTCGGCGAGGTCCTGGTGAGCAGCCCGGGCCATGGAGCATCCTTTAGACCGTGTTTGGTGCATCTGAGCCCGCAGAGACGGACAGTCGGCTGAGATCTCCCCGACCGAGATCACCTGCTCCCGGTACAGCGCGACGAGGGTGTTGAATTCCTGGACAGTCTGCAGGGAAACAAAACAACAACCATCGACTGCTTGTCAAGCCCTGGAATCATCTTCTCCACAGTAAAAAAAAACCAAAAAACCCCCAAACAAAACAAAAACGAAAGCTTTAAAGGATTCTCTCATGAGTCCCCCTCTTTTTTGCGCCACCGCTGCGCCTGCACATGATAAAAATCGCTGTCTGTCTGGTAAACAGAAGAAGAAGAAACAGCAGCAGCAGCAGCAGTCCTTTACTGGTGCAGAGCAACGATCCTACCGATCACTACCACAGATGACTGTCAGTGTTTCTTTTGTTTTGTTCTCACCATCCTGCTGCCGTCCACGGCCCCCTCCGTGCTCTCCCGGCGCTCCGGCTCCGTCTGCGCCACTTTACTGACGGGGAAAATGATCCCTGCAGATCTTGGGCGCTTTTTCCGCCCGTACGGTGCAGAACACATGCATGCACACCCACCACAGGAGCCCGAGCCAGACGCGCGCACACACACACACACACACACACACACACACGCGGAAGGGGGGAGAGAGAGAGAGGGAGACAGACACACACAGAGGGAGAGAGAGAGAGAGAAAGAGAGAGAGACTCTTCTTTTCTCCCGTGTCCTCTGTTAAAGAAGGAAAACGAGCCGCTCTCCCAGCAGCAGCAGCAGCAGCAGGGTCGCAGGTTTCGGTTAGCGCTCGGAGCCCTCCCCCCCCTCCCAGCAGGTGTGCGCCGTTATTCCCGGAGCAGGACCGTGTAGCGGGCCGGACGGACCCCCAGCAGCTCCCTGTGCATCCCAGCCGAGAGGAGAGTCACCTTCAGCCCCTCCTGAAGGCCGACGGGGAGGCTGCTCCGTCTTCCGCCGCGCGCTCACGTGTGAGGAGGATTCAGAGAGAGCCAACAGCAAAACAAGTCGTCACCCGCCGACCGACGGTTGTTAACTGTTTCAGGAGCAACGGCGCGCCACGACGCACCGCAGACTCATTCATCTGCGGCACGACCGTCCAAACCGGACGGCAAGAAGGATTTGAACGCACCGAGGCTGCTTTGACAGCCTTAAAGACATCTTTGTGTCACAGCAATTTTAGTCTCAAGCATATCGCCGAGCTACTCGAGGAGTCAGTCGGATAGACTTCGACTGATTTTTCGCAGTTTAAAACCTTAAAAAAAACAAACGATAAAACAAAAAAAATAGTTAAAAAAAACAAACAAAAAAAAAAATAGCTGCTTTGGCTCTTATGGCCACCAGGGGGCAGATCATCTAAAAAACAATGAACATAACAATGAGCCAAGCCACGACCCTCCCGGTTTGCCCCATGGGACCTTAAGGCCCCCACACACTGCCCAGACGTCCAACTGCCTTATGCGACCACTCTCCGACCACTCTGTTGCCTCTCATCTGACCCGTTCGGCACAAAAGTTGCATTGAAACACACCGCTTCGACGTGCTGCCTACTCCACAGTAGGGTGTACGTTCTGCGCTTGCGCAAGATGCAATAAGCGGCTGGCGCTTGTGTTGTGACTTGTAAACGAGAGGCTTATGCAGGCAAATCTCTTTACTTTCGATCAAAACGAAATTTAACTATTTCAGATGAAAACAGCTGCATACTAAACATGCAGCGAGGCATTACCAAACGAACGCAAATTAATTCATCCTGAACGGACATAATAACAGCCAGTCTCGTGCCAGTACTGCAAAGCATGAAAACGAGGAATGATGGAACGGAGTCCATAGAAAAACAAAGTGCACACAGTATTCCGCCCTCCAACACACCGCGCTGATTTGCTAGCACACCGCCAATCAGAACGGCCATTCAGCTGGCACACAACCAATCAGAGAATCCAATGGCTCAGACGTCCGACAGCCCTCCTCCTCAGACTTCGCATGCTGAGTCGGAGCAGACAGCGTCCGATGGCCTGGAAAGCTTCCGACTTTTACTTTAATTACGACAAACTCAGACTTAACAATGTACATGAAACATTTTCTTTTAAATCAACAAACAACATATAGTGCATGGCACAAATTAAAAAAAGTGTTTCTCTCCACTCACTACCATACAGGGTTTTTCTGGAATAATGTCCCATGAGGCAAAGCAGTAAACTGGAAAGGGGGCGTGTAGTTTGTATTCCTAAAACTGGGGACTCAATTACTTTTTTAATGTTTTAGGTTAAATGCCTGTGGTCTGTGGTTACCACTCAAGATGTTTACGCTATGCACAGCAAGCATGCTACCAATATTAGCCTGAAATGCCACTTAACTTTTTAATTAATTAGTTGTTTTTTTTTTTTTAAATAGATTAGCACATTAATTTGTCAGCTAGCTAATTCGTCCTGTGGCACATGGAGCATACAGTAAATTCGAAACCTACTGAAAAAGTTTTCCAAGCGTATTGAAGGCATAAATGGAGCAAGAAAACAATGGAAGTACTTTTGAAAATAAATCGGAGATCACAGGCGTTCCTGTAGGTAGCCTTCTGTTGACTCGTATACGTACACAGAGCTATGTGGAAATGGTGGAGACAAATCTGACGGACAAAGCTGCAGAATCTCACAAAAGTGAGTACACCCCTCACATTTCTGCAAATATTTTATTATATCTTTTCATGGGACAACACTGAAGAAATGACACTTTGATACAATGTAAAGTAGTGAGTGTACAGCTTGTGTAGCTGTGTAAATTTGCTGTCCCCTCAAAATGACTCAACACACAACCATTGATGTCTAAACCGCTGGCAACAAAAGTGAGTGCACCCCTAAGTAAAAAAATGTCCAAATTGTGCCCAAAGTGTCAATGTTTTGTGTGGCCACCATTATGTTCCAGTACTTCCTTAAAGGAGAACTTCAGTCGATTTCAACATGCAGCTTTATTGCTCAAGCTTCCCTTGACTTGCCAGTACCGAAGACGCGAACACTTTTGGTCCACCCCTTACAGGGCTCCTTAAACGGAGAGTTAGCATTGACAGCTAACAGCACGGGGTCACGTCTTTACACTGTGTTTTAAGCATCTTAACATGCTCCAAATATCACCCCAAAAGCTATGCAACATCAGCAGACACCTTACAACACAGCACTGTACCGTGTATGGCTCACAATAAAAAAGTGGTTAAAACAGTGTGTTTGTGCAAGCAGCTACATACCGTTTGTTGACATCTCGTCTTCCCGTAGTCCAAACTAGTCAATCCATCGAGCGTGCGCTTACTCCCTCACTGGCAGAGACGGAAACTTTTGCAGACAGAAACGTATTCCAGCATTTTCGTTTTTCTGTTCATAACGTACATGTCCATGTTACAGCCTGTCATGAGCCATGAGCATTACAATAGCCTGTTATGAGTCTACTCGCTCGCTAGGGTAGACACCCTCACCCAGCGAGTAGCCCGCTAACCTTGAGCCTTCTTCGGGGTCATAGGATTGAAAAGTACTCAGAGTCTCCCCCTAAGTTGCCCGACGACAACAAAGTTTGTGTGGGGGGGGAAAAGGGCAAGGCGCTGGCCGTCGCAAGTTAGTCCGCATCCCACCTCCCACATGCCAGCATGACCCAGGAGAGAGGAGAGGAGAAAAGATGGAGGAAGAGTATGTTGAGAGGGGGAACGCATTAAGCAGACTTATGCAAGCATCTTGGCAGGATACGGCACAAGTAGAATACTCTGAACAATGCTGAGACATCATGACAGACATTTCCCCTGTTGTCTGAATTTGAGGGAACGTGGGCCAGTATGTCGGCCCGCGATGCCCCAAATGCGAAAGACCAGGAGGGAATTTCGAGTGATGACGTGCAAAGTCTGTGGTAATTGTGAAAGCTTTTGAGATATTAGGAGTTGGTAGAATAAGATTAATGCATAATTAGAAGTTGCTTGCTAAGTGAGCTGGGACAGTGCTGGAGTTGTCATCGTCTTTACACCACAGCAGTCACCCCCAAGTGGTCCCCACCAATGGAGGCTGCCTGCTGCAGTGGAAGTCCCTCCTATCACTGCAGCCCCCACCCCACGTGGTCCAAACCAGTGGAGTGCGAAAGCTACAGGAGGAGGAGACTTCAGGACACAAGTGGACTACTCTGAACAGTGCAGGAGAGCATTGCAAAACATCCGCGACAAGCCTCTCCCGGGGAGAGTCAACCATGTACACCTGTTAGACCTGAGTCCCCCCTACCGGCTAAGACAGCAGCACCGTCAGGGCAGTGCTTCCCCGGCCATCCCAGAGCATTGGAGGACCAAGGCCAGCAGAGACTCGCTCTGCGTCCTTGATCCCCCAATAGACTCAGGGCCAAGAAAAAAACAACTCTCTGCGTTCCATACACTGCACAACAGCAGGGAGAGGTGTCAAAAATACAGCTGCAGAGGGAGGCCGAGGAGAGAAGAGAGAGAGAGCAGAGAACGCATGGACAGGCTGTTCTCTCCTCGAGCTGATGGCTGACCGTTGAATTATTTTGTTTGTCATCTACTGTTATATTATTCAGTTAACTTATGAGTTGTTTAAAATTATTAATTGTTTAGATGATTACATTTTTCTCATCACTAAAAAGATTGTCTATTCAATATTTACATTTTCAGTACATTTATAACAGGGTTAGCAAATGGCATCAAGTGCTACTAGTCAGGGACAACAAGGGTTTGAATTTTTGCTTTTATTATCAGAATTGCAAAATTATGTACAGTAACAGGCTAAGCAGGAGTCCCTGGCAGTGCTGCATGGGATGCCACAATAAAGACCCTGGTGTCAGTGGGACCTCATCTGGGTCGGTGTTTGGGGGTGGAGTGTCCTCTGTCCACCACATCGTCCATCAACTGGGTTTGCAGGGCTGACTCAACCGACGGCTGCCATGTCACTAAGAATTAAAACAAAAAAAAAAAAAAAAGGCAAAAATGATAATTTCATGATATAGTAAGAATAATATCTACTAAACACTTATAAGAATAACAACGACTAATGCCTTTAGAATTATCTTGTTACTTGCCAACTAAAGATAGTTGTGTCAGAGTTAACCTCCTCCAGGAGGGACACCTCCACAAACAGCTGGTCCTGCCATGGAGCACCACTGGCGGCCTCCAACCAGTCCTCCCCCCTCACCCTCCGGCATGTCGTCCTGCAGCTCATCCTCTGGGGGCATGATGTCACCTGCCCCCAGGCAGATGTTGAGCAGGACGGCACATGCTGTTATGACCTGAAATGAAATTATTAATTTGGATTTACTCTGCTTCAGTACTCAAAAACAAAACAAAAAAAACCCTGTTGAGTGATGATGTACCTGAGACACAAAAGGTGTGATGCACCTTCAGCGCTTGCAAGAGATGGACCTGAACCTGGTCTTCATCATTCCAAAAGGCACGCTGACGGCATGATGTCTGATGAAGTGCTGAGCTGCCACACCTTGCACCGGCCGCTTGTAGGGAGTGATGAGGGGGAGTGGATGTTGGAGGCACGGGTACCGGCCCTCTGTGGATGAAGTGCCCTGGAGGAAGGTAGATAGCCCGCCTGTAGAGTGGGCTGTGCCGGAGTACTCTGGAGTCGTGCAACGACCCTGGCCAGCCCACGTAGGTGTCTACAAAGCGGCCCTTATGGTCACAAACTTCCTGCAGGATGACTGAGGCAAACAGTTTCCTGTTCTTGTAGCAGTGACCATCAGGGCCGCTTGGTGGCTTGATACTAACATGGCAGCCGTCGATCACTCCAGCAGCTTTTAAACAAAGCTGTGTCCTGCCAGCCCTGCAAACCCACGAGTTACTGCTGCCAGGTCTTCGGGAAGTGGATGACCTTGTGGCCACCACCTCCCCAGTAACTTGGACGATACGGTGGACAGTGGAGCAAGGCATCCCAAACACCCTTGAGACCAACTGTATGATGCCCCACTCGCCAGCCAGAAAAGAAACACCAAGGTCTCTATTGTGGCACCCCATCCATGTCTCCAATCCTGTTGGAGAAGGTTGAGCAGCACTGCCAGTGACTCTCTGCTCAGCCTGAAATCCTGCCTGGTGTCACCATTGTCGAAAAATCTATTCAGGACAGGGACGGCCATATTGACTCTGCAGTACAGGGGTGTGGTCTGGATTGGGGTAAGGAGGGGGAAGAACAGGAGAAGAAAAATAAACAAATAGCTATAGATAAAGAATTCAAGTTCGTTTTAGAGCTTTGATAGATGCTAAATCTGTTGGATCCACTTGTCTAACTCAGCTTCTCAATCTGCTTGTGATAATTTATGGCAAAATATTTTGATATTGAATTGAGGTCACAGTTCTTTAATTATCAATCAATTGTCAAGGTTATATGGCAGCTGATCAACAGTTTATATGTCTAGCATTAACATCATGTATCAGTATGCTGATTACCCCTGACTGTTAGCTAGTTAATAATGATAAATGCTAACATTACTGTGGGTTCAAATAACAGGTTTACCTCTCCAGAGTCCTCTTGCAAATCAGAGATATAAACAGCCGCTTGGCGGCGCTGACGGAGCTGCCTTTCCTTTTCCTCCAAAAGGAGGAAAGTTAAAAAGAAAATCAGGATTTTCTGTAGCTGTGACATGACCACAAATGGACTTTTACTCCTGTCACTTTTGTGGGCCTGGGCTGCATAAATAGTGACGCACGGGTAGGGGTGGGAACATCTGGTGAAGCAACCAGGAAATGCTCCGAAGGCTAGACCCTCCCATTCAACAATGGCTGACGCGGCCATCGCAGGTCTCTCCGAAGGACTCGCCTTCGAAGACCGCAAAGGCCGGGTCCTTCGAAGGATGCAAACCCTGAATTGAGACACATCAAGTATGTCACAGTACATGTTGACATTGACCATGACATTCCCACCACCATGCTTGACTGTAGGCATGAAACACTTGTCTTTGTACTCCTCATCTTGTTGCTGCCACACACACTTGACACCATCTGAACCAAATAAGTTCATCTTGGTCTGAGATCAGACCACAGGACATGGTTCCAGTAATGTCCTTAGTCTGCTTGTCTTCAGCAAATTGTTTGGGGACTTTCTTGTGCATCATCTTTAGAAGAGTCTTCCTTGTGGGACAAGGCCTGTTCTGAGTGGAACCGGTCCTGTTAAACCGCTGTATGGTCTTCGCCACCGTGATGCAGCTCAGTTTCAGGGTGTAGGCCATCTTTATGTGAAGCAACAATTCTTTTTTTCAGATCCTCAGAGAGTTCTTTGCCATGAGGTGCCAAGTTGAACTTCCAGTGACCAGTGTGAGAGAGATAACACCAAATTTAACCCACCTGCTCCCTATTCACACCTGAGACCTTGTAACACTAATGAGTCACATGACTCAGGGAAAATGGCTAATCGGGCCCGATTTGAACATTTTCACTTAGGGGTGTACTCACTTTTGTTGCCAGCAGTTTAGACATGGCTGTGTGTTGAGTTATTTTGAGGGGACAGTACATTTACACTGTCATACAAGCTGTACACTGACTATATCAACTTTACGTTATATCAAAGTGTCATTTTTTCAGTGTTGTCCCATTAAAAGATATAATAAAATATTTACGAAGATGTGAGGAGTGTACTCACTTTTGTGAGATTCTGTAACTGGCTGTACAGTTAGTAGCTTACAGTTAGCAACTTAACTGCTGAATATAGTGCATGCTGTTGTTGGAAATGGGTTTTTTTTTGGAGAGTGCTGAGATTGAACCATGCTTTGAATGTGCAACATAACTATCAGCTGAAAGAGTCATTTGATGTTACAGAAAGCAAAGAGCAGTTTATGGAAACATTACCATTATGGTTAGAAAAAAATCAAGATATCCAATACCTTTGCTTTTTATGGCACTACACCAACACCCCTACAGAACAATGTTTACCTGTTGACCAACTAATAAACAAGTGCTGTTTTTCCCTCGAGGCTACAGTATTGGGGGACAAAGTGAACCTAAGATGCAGCCACAGAGAGGTGTTGCTTTTTACCTTCACAAAATTGGCAAAATCTAAAGGCATCCACTGTGACGGGTTATTGTGAGTAACAGAAATGTAGGGAGAGGATGGAAAACACAGGCTTCATCAGTTCGTTGAATTCAGCTTTCTGTTATGATTTTAGCTTTTTATTCATAAACCGTCCCCATTAATTCATGGGGTGCAACATGCTTTGCTTTTATCTTTTTAATACTGAGCCTGTGGAGCAAACAAAAACAACTCAGAGAGGTTAATCCAGACAATAATCAGACACCATGTTTTTCTACATAACATAAGCAGACACCGTATTTTTCTACATAACATAAGCAGACACCATATTTTTTTTCTAAATAATACAATTAAAACACATCAATATGCAAAATTTGACCCCATATTTAAATTTCAAAAAATACACAGACATATAGCTCATGTTCATTTGAATGTAGATCTTTTTTTCAGACTTTTGTAACTTCTACAGACTTCATTTCCTTTAAGAAATAGACACCTTTAATATTATCTAAACTTCTTTCTTGTTTCATACAAATATAGTGTATACAATACAGTCTTTTGCCAGAGAGCTAGAACTCAAAGTTGCATGTTTCCAGTTTCATAGCACTGGTTTCAGACATAAGGCACAGACTAAGCAAAGGCACGATACTGAAATGAGTATTTTACACAACTGTGAATCTGACTTTCTGTCTGTTCTTTACTCTCCTGCTGTTGTCAGCCCCCTCAATCAAACAATCATTCACCCCACTAAATATTTTCTATTGTCTTTACTCAGGTATTTGGCTTCTGAGCATCCCTCTGCTTTGTAAATAAAACAATATGTACAAGAAAGCACTTCAAATTTGATCTTGAATCAACATGATTTCACTGAGCATCACTTGACAAAATACATAGACTAAACTCCTCCGGTGACGCTGGAGCAAAATAACAAGTGATTGATGAGTCTCATGCTACATTTTTAAAGGTCCCATAATGTAACAAGCAGGATTTCTATGTAATTTAATCATTAAGCGTATCTCTGTATCAGATATTCTGACAATGCAACTTGTAAACTGTGATTTTGTTGTTCTTTTCTGTACATGCGACATCTATTGCATGTCTGTCCGCCCTGGGAGAGGGTTCTTCCTGAGGTTTCTTCCAACATTTTTTTCCCTTGTTTAAACTTTATTTTTTTTTTCCTCACTCGAATTGAGGGTCTAAGGACAGAGGGTGTCGTTCACTGTACAGATTGTAAAGCTCATTGAGGTTTTGTACGCATTTATTGCTGACATCATATTTTCTTTGCATCACTTTGTCTTTCAACATCCCACCTGTACTTCATATAAGAAATAACTCAATATTCTGGAAATATAACTTATTTGCTTTCACTAGGGAGTTAGATGAAAAATGCCATCAGTGATCTCATGTCTATACATTAAGTAATGTACAGAGCTGGAGCGAGGATGTGGTTAGCCTAGCATAGCCGCTAGCTAAAAATACACCTACCGACACTGCTAAAGCTCATTAATTATAATGTATCTCGCTTGGTCATCCATACACAAACAGAAGCAACAATTTATGGTTCAAGGATGGATACATGTTCTAACAATTTCTTGAAAATAAGATCAGTTTATCCATCAGCTCAGTACTTATGTCCAGTTCTGTCTTCTTAAATTTAATACATTTCAGCGAGGCAGCATTAGGGTACAACATTCCCTCCTAAAACAGACTGTAAAAGGGCCTTTAGAGTTGGTAAGCCTATTTTTAAAACTTTGGACCAAGCCTGGCTAGCTGCTTTCCCCTGCAGCGACTAATCACTTCCCAGCTCCAGTGCTCAAGGCACAAATCTAAGAGTGGTATCAATCCTGTACTTTGTGTCCGATGATCACTTCCATTATCACCAAATTGCTCTACCACCAAACAAAGGTTTAATTACCAAACATCACACTTGATGAGCTACCACTGATGTTCAAAATAACAGAGTTAAAAGAGGAAGCGCCATTCTGCGTTCGGCAGTGGTGTTTTCAGCCTCATCTATTATTTCTGACTGAGAGGACACCTCCCAGTTTGTTATTGCACACAGGCCAACAAAAAAAACAACAACATTCAAATCATCATCAAATTTTTGAAGTTAGCCTTAAGTCAGTTACCCGGCATTGTAAACTTTTCCAACCATTTGTGCAAATTTTAAGCTTAAAATTGTTCAGATTCCTGCTTCTCACATCATCCACGTCTCCTATTTCTGAGATTCTTCACCACTGACAAAACAGGTTCTACTTGTGGCTCTTTCCAACTAGTGAAACCAGAAAAAACACATTTAACTCCTTCTCTTGAAAGAAAAACCACTGCAGACTCAGACTGCAGACGCTTCTCAGTTTTTCAAAAGAAGAAGTAGTACATGAGGAAACAGAAGAACAGGAAAAACAGGATCCAGTTGATTGAGTGGATGTAGACGATGACCAGACCGATGTCGAACAGCCAGCCGCGCATGTCGGTGAGGTCGAAAGCATCCAACGTGAAGCCTCCGTGGGCAAAGTGTAGACGTCTTCCGGCCATCGCTGCCCGTCTCTGCTCTCCTGAAGTAAGACAGATAAACTAACCATTTGTATTCAAAGTAATTAAATTAATACATTTGAAGCTTCGGGCGCTAATTTAAAATCTACGTTTAATTTAAATGAGTAATGCAAACATTTTCACCCCAAAAAGTCATTTGTTCTATTGCAGATTCTGAAATGTTAAGCCTTAAAACGATTTCACTATTTTTATCGACCAACTATTCGCAACAATCCTGAAACAGAGAAGATGGACAGTAAGTTCACAGTAAGTTCACTGTGCAGTCATGTTTATCTTGCTGGATTTGTATTACTGCTGTTTTACAACAGTCCGACAGTAGGACTGAACTTCTCAACCGCCATAAAGATAAAGGTTATCATAGCCACTAAATTGTATGGGAAAGTAGCAATAAAATGTGTGCGTTCTGAGTGAACAAGGTCAGGGCATGAGGGCAGCTGAAAAATGAGGTCAGTCATATAGAGACGCACGTTCTTCACATGTCTAGTGGTGAACTGAAATTTCTTTTCAGAAACAGCACCCTGAAAATTCACTGTCAAAAGATAGAGCTGAAAACACTTTGTCAGACAAAAGGAGATATAAAAAGTAGGCCAACTTCTACAAACACTTTCTCACCCCAGAAGGTATGGAAGCGCTTGCGACAGCTGGGCAGAGGCCATTTTTCACACGAAGCACCCTGGAAGCTCTGCTTGCGGGCGTAGTACACTTTGGGGAAGAAGGTCTTCGCTGTTTGGTTGAGCTCTGCAGAGGAATGAGAACAGTCATAATTTCAGTCCATGTGTTGAAGGCAATATGCCATTATTACTGTACTGTAGGGCATTTCTATCAAGGGCAGGTATACAACTAATGATTAACGATTTTTTTTTCCATCTATCGATTACAACCAATTGTCCCGTGCAGGTAGGCAGGGGACTGCAGTCTATCCCAACACACGTGCAAGAAGAGGTGAATGCAGGCAATTTAGAGCCTCCAGCATGCCCCTGGACTCATAACAGCAAATCATTTAGTCCATAAAATGTCAGACACCTTTGAAAAATAACCATTACTATTTCCCAGAGACAATGTGGCATCTTCAAATTGCTTGTTTTATCCCAAAACCCCAAAATATTCAATTTACAATTCTATGAAACAACACTCACCTTTGTGGAAGTTGGTGTGGGAGATGAGGGTGCGGCAGAGGGGACAGGTTGTGTTCGTCGGTCGGTTCTTGGCGATGGTGCGGAGACACGGCTCGCAGAAGGTGTGACCGCAGGGCTGACAGCTGTAAGGGCTGAAGTAGACGTCGAGACACACCGCGCAGGTGAGGCCCTCTCGGTCCTCCTCCTCACTGTCCAACAGTGAAGCGCTTAGACTCTCAGCCTGGACAAACACACACAAACACACACACAACTTTAGAAACAACTTCCATCCAAAATTCAAGATATTTCAATTGTATAGGCATGCTATACCATATAAAATGCCCCATCTTGCAATGTTAAAGAATGTAAGAATTGCATGGATCTGTCCCTTTATCAAGATCATGACCAAAAGCTGATGGGGTCTATTTTGGACCGAGAACCATCCTCCAGCCAAGTTTCATGGAAAACCGTTGAGTAGTTTTTGTGTAATCCTGCAGACAATCCAACCAACTCACAAACAGACCGGAATGAGAACACAACCTCCTTAGCTGAGGAAATAACTTCCGAGGCTTTTTAATTTGATGAGGCTTTAAAAGAACTGTGATTACATTTTCTGTTCAGTGGTAGTAATTCTGAATGTGACTCTGATACACCCACACTGTCAGTGATCGCTCACCTGCTCCTGCTCCAGCTGACTGTGCAGCCATCGCTCTCTCCTCCTCTGTTTCCTCCGCAGACCCTTCAAGCGGTTCTTCTCTCTTTTGCTCAGTCTGCTTGAGGCTGGGGAGGCCATGAAGGCTTGAGGCTGAGAATATAGTACACACACCACACACAAACATTAAGAACAGAATCAATGAGGAAGACTCATGTTTCTTAACTTGTTTATGAAGAGATTATTTAACCACAACCACACTAACTGCTTCATGTTTTTCTGAGGTGTTGGGCTATAAAGGAATTGCTTATGACAACCACAGTCACCATGAAACAAAAGTCCTGCTAACTTCACAAGACACTACAGTCTTCACCACATTCTACAATACAAAAGTAACAGACCACATAAAGACCAATTATTCAGCTATGTGTGTTCAGACAGAAACTGAATTCCAGAGGCAGTGGGACTGAGTACATAAAGGTCTAAGAAAACATGCTAATTCGCCTCGGGCAATGCAAATACACCAGTCAACACAAGTTAGTGCTGTTTAAAAAAAAAAAAAAAAACGTGGGCTGATGAGTCTGCTTCATAAAGAGAGAGATGAGAGGAAATAGGAAACTACAGTATGAAAGGAAAGAAAGAACAGGAGCTTCTGGTGGGATCCGAGTTCACAGTCTGAGTAGCCACACAGTGGTGATCAGCGTGTTAGGATCAGGATTCATCCTCTTGGGATCATGAATATCCACAGCACATCACCTGTACAGTACATCAGGCCACTGGTTTCAAGATCCCTCAAAATATCAACTTATATGAGGAAAGAAATTCCAGTTGTATGTGGTTTTCTATGTATAACTGGTATTTCTTTCTGCCTTCCACTATTATGTTGTTGTAGTTACTGTCTGTGGCAACTGATACAGAAAAAAAATCACAGCGACTCTGAACCATGTAGGTAATCAAAGGATAACTTGATGAAGGTCTAAGTACCAAAGTGAAGTGGACAGTGTGCGGGAGGTTTTTTTCTTGATTATATGATAATGTGATTTAGAGCAAAAAACGTATCTTTGTCATTTTCCAGGATGTATAGTGGATCAGGATCTCAATCACAACACATTATAACCACATCCATATGATTATAAACAGTTGACTGATAAATGTTTAGATTAAATGTGGAAACCGGGATAAAAACACGGAGCGCTGGCGCGCTGTATGAAACAACACACTGGAGCAGCTTTAAGGCGGCGCTTCTTGGTTCAGTGTAAACAAACAAAGGCAGCATAAAGGCAGGCCTTTATTGCACTGACAATGTAGGGTCTCTGTGTAAAAAGGGCTATTGAAAGTACAGCCTCTAAAATGCCCCAATACTTTGTATACTGTTGTAAAATGGGAAATAAAGGAATAATTTTAATATATTGTTATCACACTAAAACGATTAATAATTGTCTACAGTGCTAAAAAATGAGGATTATTTTTAATTCACTGTAAATACCGGCACTTCCTCGTCCTGCTCGGCCACACTGTCAGAGATGGATCTCCCTCTGAGGAACAGGGCTGACTCGGGCGCCTCCTCGTGGACAGCCGTGCTCTCTGGAGAAGACTCGACGTCCTCCACAGTGTGCAGCAGCTGTTGGTGCAGAGGTGACCCTGCGTTCCCAGAGACAAATGAATGGCGGGTGACAGGTTCGTCAGAAGCCTCACCGTCAGTGTCAAACTGCGGACTCACGGGATTTGTCCCCGCCCTTGTCATCCCGACAGCAGACCTGTCTACAGGGCCTGCCGGGCAAAAACAAGACGACCTGATGGTGGCGTCATCTTCCGAACTGCACCGTCTCCTGTGAGAGATGCAGTACAGAGGGCTGAACGAAAACGAATGGGCGTTTTCTCTGTCAGCCAGTGAGTTAGAGGCCTCTGCAGGGCTGCTGTTGGACATGACAGCAGCACAGTTAAGCTGTAAACTCTCCAGTGCAGTCCTGTTCAGTTCAGACCTCCGCCCTTTGTCCTGAGAGCCATCTGCCAGCAGACCAGCCAGCTCATTCCTGGGCCTTGTCCTCCTCGGCTGGACGATGAGGACGTAGTGTTTGTGGTCACGGTCCACGCGGCTTTTGTTGAAATGGACGGTGGCGTCCCGGCCGCAGGGACACTCACTGCGGTTAATGAAGTTGAAGCCACCCAAACGAGCTGAGCAGTTCTGGCAGTTCAGTTTTCCAACAGTCCATTGGGCCTAGACAGAAAACAAAGACACATGGATTTAGATCACATTGTTTCTTTTAGAAAATGTTAACTCCATTTACCATTTTTCTATTTTTAAACATAGAGCTGCAACTGATACTTATTTCGCTTGTCATTTCATTCATTGATTTTTCACTCATTTTTATTTTTATTAATATCGATTAAAACTGTAAAAAATGCAGTTTTACAGGTTGGGACTGTTTGACATAGGAGGCTACTAAAAAAATGTCACTTTGGCAGTCTTCTCTGCCAAACAGTCCCAACCTCCCAAAACTTGGAATATTAATATTGAAAGATTCTCTGAGACAAATTTCAGGGGTTGTGATTGATCATAAACTAACATGGCAACAACATGCTCAAGGGAAAAGTTTCAAATTCAGCAGCAATCATGTATAAAGTTAGGGTTATATAAATTATAAGGCCTTGTATGTGACCTATTACTCCCTTAATCTTCCATACATTGTGTTGAATTGTGGGTGTCGACCTTTAAAAGTCTTACCACAACAAATAGTCATACAAATTATTAATACGATAATCATGCTCACACAAATCTACTGTTTGTAAATTACCATGTAATGAAATTCCAAGATTTGTTTTATTATAAAATAGTGCAAATTATGTTCAGAGCAAAATATCAGTCACTCCCACCACGTAAAAACTTTAAACTTTCTCAATACAGGAGAGTAAATATGATCAGAGAGGTGTTTGTAAGTTTACCATACATAAGAGAAAAAAGGGATTAAAAGGGGATTTATTTCCATCAGTTATGGAATAAATCTTATATCACTGTAAAAGCATATATAGCCTTTTGCTTTTGGTTTTCAAAAGAATGGTGAACAAAGCTTTTTTTTTAATGTTAAGTGTGAATGACTTTCTTTTATCTTTTATCAGCCTGTTCATTCACAACTTAATACAGTGACTGTTGACTTCATTTTCACTGTCAATACTGTTTTATATTTGTTTTATTATGAGTGATGACTGAAGAAGACTACTACTAAATCAGTTGGACTTCTGTTTCCTTACTATTGAACATTTGATAAATTGAGTTATCTTTGCAGAGCAAGTGGCAATGCTTTAGGCACCCATTTGACTGCAACTGCAACATGTGCAAGTAAAAACATTACATCAGCATAACTAAAACATAAACTAAAATACACATAAGAAATGATTTAACATTGGACGGTCACTGATAGTAGCGAACATATCATCGTCAACATAATTCAAAAGTGCACATACTTCATTTTAAAGCTGATATCCTTACCTGGTGAACTGAGGTCAGGATCCACTCCGGCAACGTGTCAACGTTCACGTGCCAGATACTGCAAACAGCGTCTAAGCTTTCGTCCGTGTTCTCAACCTGCGTCAACACAAGGACACACAGTCAACCAGGAGGGCCACGCCATACCCAGTTTCTTTGATGCTGATAGCAACTGTATTTTTTATGACAAAAACACACGCTGTTATCTTTTTCGTGGAAGGACTATTAGCTATGATTTGAACAGAAACTAATGTAACTTTCCTTTATCACAATTTCCGAGAGCCCAAACTTCAAGTTGTATAAGCAGTGAAAAGCAGTTAATTACTTCTTAGATTTGAGAGGTTCCAAACACAGAATATTTGGCATTTTGCTTGTAAAAAGTGCTTGTTCCACAGGCTCCAAAACTGTGGAACAAGCTACCTGTTTACCTGAGGTCTGTTTAAACAATCAGCTCATTTAAATCGAGGCTTTACAAATAACTGTGCACTGTGGCTCATAAAAGGTACATTCACAACATTTTTATATTTCTATCTTTTTAAATGCTTGCTTTGTTTTTACTGTCTTTTAAATGCAATTTTAACATGTTCTTAATATTTTATTATTTTATTCCCTGTCAAGCACTTTGAACTGTCTTGTATCTGAATGGTGCTATATACATAAACATTATATTTTACACATGTCGAGGCAAAATTATCCTATGAAGTTATTAAGTCCTAAGTGATTAATGATTCATCTGATTAATCGACTCACTGTGTCAGTAGTAGTTATACTGTAGCTGTGCAAACAGTAAACAATTCCTGTTAGCCTGGCTTATTATTGATTAATCTGCCGAAAGTCATGTATTCAAATGGCTTTTCTTGTCCAACTGATTGTCCAAAACCAAAAGACTCTGCATTTACCATCATAATGACAAAGAAAAGCAACCAATCCTTACATTTAAGGAAATTGAACCAGCAAAAGTTTGAGATTTGTGCTCGAGAAATTACTGAAATTATGCCGTTATTATCAAAATAGTTGGCAATCAATTTTCTTTTGATCAACTACTCAATTAACTAAGCAGTCATTGCGGTTCTAAAGCAATGTGTACAGCAGCTGAATGGCTAAAGGAAAGCCTGAAAACATGCAAGAAGTGAGAATTTTCACCAGAAGCAACTTAGGACTCTCATTGCTAAATCAGACACAGACAGTTTTCACAGACCATTGACAAGCATGATGAGTCTATGACGCCTTTCCGACACCTCCTGCAGCGGAGCATGGTTCTCTCTCGTCAGGCTCACCAACACAATGTTTTCAGTCCAGCTGTCAGTGATGATGAGGACAGACAAAGTTTAGACAGTTTAGACACACAACTGGAAACACAACACGCGCGCGTACACACACACACACACAGTTAAGGTTAAAGTTAGTCTGAATTAATTTATTTAAATTTGAGGCCTAGTTTAACCACATGTCTATTTACAGTATGTCTCTATTAAACATGTTTTGCATAACCCTGCATGCGGCGTAAATGTGGCCAGGGCAAACTGAGTCAAAAGGTTTAAATATAGATGTGCGTTACATAAACCCTCAGGCTTGATAGTTGTAAAAGAGTTATAACATGACCGGTGAAAGAGAAGTTGTTGCAGTGAATTGACCTATTTACATTTGACGGGAACCTGATGCTTACCTTTATGTGGCTGCTGTATATGTATACTGATGTCGCTATTTTTACATTGAACCTATTTACAATTCAGTGAGGAAAATATATGTTGGGTAAATGCAAATAAAGACATTTAATATGAGAAAAAGTATGTGGGCGCTTGATCCTCACAGACATGTGTGCTTGTTCATACGTTATTCTAAAACTATGGGTGTTTATATGCAGTATAAACAGTACATATAACAGCCTGAGGTCAGTTAGGGTTATCAGCGAGGGCTTCAGAGCATGAAAAACAGCCCCAGACAGAATGTATGAACAGGACTGCCTACTGTCGCCATGCCTGTTATGCCTGTTACGTGATATAAAGGCAATGAAGTTGAAATAATTTGCTGGATTCAGTCGCTTATTCAGTACCAGGTTGAGAGGATTTCGCGTCTCTCCCTCAGTGGCCGAACTACATCTGCGAAATGACAGTTACATTTGTAGTTTTCTCTAGTTTTAGCATGTTCGGTGCAGAGCTAACAATCACAGTAACACCATAAAAACACAGTTTCTGCTGCTAACTTAGCCCTGCTAACCACAACAACTGGTTCTCCTGTGGCGTTCTCACCAAGAAATTACATTCCACAGACAGTGACAGTCACGACATTATTGTTTGTGTTCTTCAGACTCACATACCTGGCAGCTGGGGGGGAATGTCTGAGTTGTGGTGCCGAAAAAAATCATAAACATCCATGAAGAGAAGCTGAGCGCACAAACAGGAAAGTGAAGCAGCCTGCCCCTTTAAGCAAACCGTGACGTCAACAAGACTGGGACGCTACGGCGAGTCGAGTAGACCAAGAACCATAAAAGCTTTTGCCTTAGCGGCCAATCACCAAGGGCCAGTTGTTCAAAACATTTAATCTGGATAAAAATTATCCGGATTTGGAAATCCCATTGTTTGCTATCCAGGATCAGGTAATCCGTCTTACTTTTATGCCGGTTTTTCAAAGCAACATTGGATTGGATCACCTTGATCCAGATACACAGTTTTCAAGATCACCAAATCCAGATTACCAGTGCTCTGAACCAACCGATCGGATGGCATAATATTAGGAGACAGAGCCTATCCACTTCTACCATGGCTGATGACTCTTTTTCTTGCAGCAACCACACCTGCGCAGGCACGCTTCAACACTGCTCATTGCAAAACAAGATGTGCAATTGAGCATTAGCTCAATTGCACATCTTAAATGGAGTTCTGAAGAGACGCTTTGCACACCAGGCGCAATGTCCCTCTCTGTGATGACGTTTATGATGCACCTGAGCCTGTTGAAGAACCAGACCAAACTCTGGCGTTCTGTCAGAATGAGGGACTGACTGGACGTGTAGTAAGGGATGCAATTGTTAGAAATTATTTTTGACAGGTTCACCTCTGATGATTGTTTCTTTGAAATAAATATACAGTGATGAATGACAGAACATTTTAAAATATTATTTTTGTTTGTTATTAAAATCTGTTTGGGGGGATTGTTTCATGGATACAAGATCATTTTTATTTTTATTTTATTTTTACTTTACTATATTGATTTACTATACTGAAAGGCTTACTTGGTAGCCTATGTCTACTTTATCTACTTTATCACTGTAACGGTTAAACAAGTCAAGTGCAAAATATAAGTAAAAGCATATACACTAAATGATAAAAATGTATTATTTGACACCTTGAAATCCACCTTGAAATCCTACCTCCTGTTGGGATCAAGATAATCCTGTTTTTTTGGATCAAAGTTATCCAAATCCTACTGAAACATTTTGAACAACACAAACTGAAGGTTTGATCCGGATTCAAACTAGGATTGGATTCCGTGATCTAATCCGATTTCAGAATCCTTCTTTCCCTTTTGAACAACCCATTTTCAAGATTTGATCCAATCCGATAACCAAAATCCGATCAGATTACCTTTGAACAACTGGCCCCAAGAGTGTAGAAACCATCCATCCATCCATTTTGTCCGCTTATCCGGGGCCGGGTCGCGGGAGCAGCTGCCTGAGCAGGGAGTGTAGAAACGATTAAGAAAGTGAATAAATAAAGCGAAAATAAAAGAAACGACCACTTATATTCATCAAGCGATTCCAATTGATCACATTCATGTCCATGACAATACAGTCTTTTAGATAACAGTCAGTTAAACTGAGTTTAAAATGAGACTCAAGGGAAGACAGGTATTACGCACAACCTCCTGATCTAAGACAATATTAAGTCACTAAATAGTATATAGACCGTTGTGCTCAAAATGCTCAATTTTCGACCACATTAAAACTGGCTCTTGTTCAACCACAAGGCAGTACTGCCAAGTTACTGCTGTCAGGCCATCTCATAGCGCCATCTACACTTAGGTGCTCCGTGGCCCTGTCGCCACCCCACAAGCGACAACCCATCAACATTGCTTTATAATGTACACTGCAATGCTATTTTTTTTGTACTTTCACACCACTTTAAACCAAACATGGCACCATTTCCCATTTCCACCGTTGGGAAATCTCCTCATCCTGAGAACATCACACTCACACTTTACTCATTAACTCTTAGTCATTCACTTCAAGTCATTTCCCTATTGATGTTTTACCAGTGTCCATAATTATGTACTTTACCATAATAATAGTAATTTCATTGTAAATTGTCCATTGCTTCCAAAAGCAAAATATATTTGTACTTTGCTAACATGAGGGTATCCATCTTTGGTGACCTTCGTCAGGCCTTCTGTGTGCAGCTGATCAATGCTGTCCCGACAGTGCCGGCCTGAGAGAGAAGGCTTGGATAAATAAGAAATAATCTATTTCCTCTGGAGGATAAAAGCATGTTGCATTGCTTTGTCTCAACTTTATTATCAAAGGAAGTTTACAGTTTCTCTGCCAAGTGCAATGTCTCATAATATATGCAGTGTGGGTGTTCATGCACTGAGAGCCACTACTCTAATTTTTGTGACTGAATAACAAATAATAGAGGAACCAACACTGGACCATGTGGCACTGGAGTTGTTGTCTCACTGCACAGACATATAAAAAGGTTGGCTACCCTGCTCTTATTAGTTAAAGCTTACAGTATTTGTACTGAGGCTTGGTGATAATTTGTGCTGAAGTCTAATGTTTGGATGTGGACTTGCTAATGTGTAGATTTTTGCTCATTAACAAAGACATTCAAGTTCATCCTACGCTGACTGAGGACCTGTAGCAGTTTTATGTACATCATTTTCTGGTACATGTTTTGATATTCAGCACAAGAAGCCATTATGGTCCCTACATGCTCATTAGAAGCTTCTATTTTCCACCTGTGAAGTTCTCATTAAACACCCACGGTCCACCTGCACAGGTGTTTCCACTTATCTGGCCTAATTAGACCTCCTCTCAGGGTTTTGATTGGGACTATACACACTGTACTCTGCTGTTAGGTTTGAACTTACATCTCTTAGAGCAGGATGAGTTTAAAGATCCATAAACTTTTATATGTCAACATTAAAGTAAAGAATGTGGAGTTTGGTAACTTCACATGATTCCAGATTTAGTTGCACTCAACTTCAACCGAGCCAAGTTCTGATCAGAAGATTTGAAACATCCGTGCACTGTAGCTTTGTGGGGCAGGTGAGTTTCTGAGCCTTAAACATGAAGAGGTGGGGGACATGCAGATGTTTCTTTACCTCTCTCGATGTATTCATACATATTTTAATGGACATTCTTAAAACATGCTACTGTAGAGCTGATTGGGATTCTTTAAATGAGTTCATGTGTACAAGAATATGGTGCAAGTTTACTATTAACAATTTGATTTTTGAAGAACTTTTTTATGGGATTTTGATAATCTCCATATGTATATGTAGAACTGAGGGTTTTAAGCGATTTAAGCGTCACATCTGTCTAATAATCCAGTGGAGTTTGCTGAAAACAATTGTTTTAAGGAGGTTTAAAAATCTGCCTATAAAGCAGAATATGTATAAATATGTATTGTACATGACTTTAATATCAAATTTATTCTCAGTGGAACATAAGGTCCCCAGAACACTGTTTAAAGCTAGAAAGGTGGCAGGGTCCGCCACATATAAACAAAGTAAAACAATGAAGTTGTGATGTTGTGATCTCTCTCTCTCTCTCTCTCTCTCTCTCTCTCTCTCTCTGTCTCTCTCTCTCTCTCTCTGTCTCTCTCTCTCTCTCTCTCTCTCTCTCTCTCTCTCTCTCTCTCTCTCTCTGTCCAGGAGATGCTAGTGTCTCCTCAGTCTCTGTAGCTGTTTGGTTGTGTCCGCTTGTTGTGTAGCGGCAAGCTACGAACGGTCGCTACTTTCAAATTAAAAGCCCCCCGCTAAGAACACAGTTCTAAACTCCAATGAGGTGCAACGCTCTTATTTTGAAGAAAAATTCTTTGTCACAGTTCACTGCCCAACTTTGTGCTTCACGCACGTCACATGTTTTAGGCCTACCCCAGTGGCGGCTTTTGGAAAAGGAGGAATATTACGCCTCCATTTTAGAAAGACAGGGCGGCACATTGCCTTTTCTATCTAAAAAGGGCTTGTGTGTCGTACGGTGCATTTCACCTTTTTTCAGACATGTTATGAACGAGGACCAACGCCAGGTGGCAGTGTTTCACCTGGCGGCGTCAGAGCGCTGACTGTGGTGCTGAAAAGAGAATTTAAAAATTAAATAAAAATGTACTTTTCAGTGTATTAACTGACAGCAAGATAATCTTTAAACACATTCTTCTTCACCCCTTTCTTCTTCTTCTTCTAGTTCTTCTTCTTCGTGTTGTAATTACTAAAGCTAATACAAGTTGTTTTTTTTTTTTTTTACACTTCGGTTAAACTTTTCTGTCATCCTGTCAATACAGATCAGTTATAATAAAATAAGACTAAAGAGGTTTAATTTGATACGAAAGGGAATTTCGAAAGCTGCTTAACAACCAGATAAACTTCTCCCTGAAATGGCAACATCCACTTCTCATAGGAAAAGTGATGTTTTAAAAAGTAAAAAAAAAAAAAAGTTAAAAAAAGAAGTGATTAGACTTTCAGCCTGAAGCGCACAAAAAAAAAAACTAATTAACTATTTCAGGTGTGTTTAAAATCTCCCTGCACATCTTCACTGCCTCAGCCGCCGACTAAACAGACACAGGCAGTCAGACTGCGGTACATCCTCGCAGACAAATGACGCGTTTTCCATCACTGGTATAAATACGCAGCATCATTCTCCGTCAGCAGCCGACACTCGCAGTTCACACTCGCTCTGCTGCGCCCGACACTTCACTATGCGCTCTTCAAGGTGCGACGGCGTGGTGCGCACCGGGCTCTCCATCAAGTAACGGAAGCTCCCCAACACACTTCGAGTTTACCAACAATGGGGGAGACAAACAACACGACAGCCTGGTCTCAGTTTGACAGCCCTGCCAACAAAACCCCCAAACCTGAAGAAGAGGAGGTGAAGCTGAGCTACCAGGTGCTCACCTCCTTCCTGCTCGGCGCGCTCATCCTGTGCGCAATATTTGGGAACGCGTGCGTGGTGGCAGCCATCGCCTTGGAGCGCTCCCTCCAGAATGTTGCCAACTACCTGATCGGCTCTCTGGCTGTCACCGACCTGATGGTGTCTGTGCTGGTGCTGCCCATGGCGGCGCTGTACCAGGTGTTAAACCGCTGGACTCTTGGGCAGATTCCGTGTGACATCTTCATCTCTCTGGATGTGTTGTGCTGCACCTCGTCCATCCTGCACCTGTGCGCCATCGCCCTGGACAGATACTGGGCGATAACGGAGCCCATAGACTACATGAAGAAGAGGACGCCGAGGAGAGCCGCCGTCCTCATCAGCGTCACCTGGCTCGTCGGGTTCTCCATCTCGGTGGCGCCGATGTTGATCATGCGCTCCCAGCCCAGCAGCGTGGCGGAGGACAGGGCGAATCCAAAACAGTGTAAGATCAGACAAGACCCCTGGTACACGATATACTCTACATTCGGGGCTTTTTACATCCCCCTGACGCTGATGCTGGTTCTATACGGGCGGATATTCAAAGCGGCCAGGTTTCGGATCAGGAGGACGGTGCGTAAAACTGAGAAAAAGAAAGTGTCCGACTCTTGCCTGGCGTTATCTCCCGCCCTGTTCCACAAAAAGACTCCCGCGGACACGCAGGGCAAGACCTGGAAAAGGAGCGTGGAGCCCCGGCCGCTGCCGAGCGCCAACGGCGCGGTGAAACACGCGGAGGACGGCGAGTCTCTGGAGATCATCGAAGTTCACAGCAACTCCAAAGGCAACCTGCCGCTGCCCAACACCCCGAGCTCGGTGCCGCTGTTCGAGAGCAGGCACGAGAAGGCGACCGAGGCGAAGAGGAAGATCGCGATGGCACGGGAGCGCAAGACGGTGAAGACTCTGGGCATCATCATGGGCACCTTCATCTTCTGCTGGCTGCCTTTCTTCATCGTCGCCCTCGTCATGCCATTCTGCCAGGAGTCGTGCTACATGCCCCGCTGGCTGGAGGATGTCATTAACTGGCTCGGCTACTCCAACTCTCTGCTCAACCCCATCATTTACGCGTACTTCAACAAAGACTTCCAGAGCGCCTTCAAGAAAATCATTAAGTGTCATTTCTGCAGACCGTGATGCTCCTCCAGGTGAAAGCCCTGAAAAAAAACCCGACAGCTGACGAGCTTCTGAACACAGACTGATGCTAAAAACTGAACCGAGGGCTCCGAATGATAACTGTCGATCATCGTTATATTGACATATTCCCACAGGTGTCTGTAGCCTATGCATAGATATAAAGCTGTGATCGTTTGATTGAAGCTCCATGTTCCTCATCCTGTTCTGTAACGTTCAATAAAGAAATACTTTTCCAGAGGTCTTGAGGTCACGATTTCTAAAACGCGTTTACATTCTGCAGAGTAGCCGATCATTTCTGAATACAAGTTGTTTTTTTTTTTTTTTTAAATGAGTGAAAAGTGAAAATATAAAATATAAAAATACACCTCCTGTCTGACTTTTGTTCTGAATGATAAGTCAATCAGCAGAAAATGAACCGATACAAATGTAATAATTAATTTGGTTCACATATGGCTGCAAATAGAACATGGTTGGATTTGGGGCTGTTGGTTAGACAATGTCAACTGCACTCTTGGAAATTGTAATATATATATATTTCATCATTTTCAAATATTCCATTAAGTTAAAATCCATTTATTGAGATAATAAATATTTTTTGAATTATTAAAAAATGCATTTAGTTGCATCCCAAGTGCTTATATTTGACTCCACCTATTCAAATAAACCTCCATCCTCCACATGTGGCAGTAAGAAGAAAAGAAAAAAGTAAAATTATAAATGAATGCCAGAGGTGCCCCCAGAATTTGTTTTATTAGGCCAGAGGGGTTCAGTGGAAATCTTGCGATAAAATATCAGATATAAGATATTGTGCATACAATACTCATTACTGAGAGGCATATCAACATCCGCAATTGAGGGGGCCAGCAATTGCGGGCATTGTTGATTAATGATCCAAATGAGCGGCACTCAGCAGCCACATTTACATTCACATTCACAGCATTTAGCTGAAGCTCTTATCTGCGGCAACACTCCATATACTTCCTCATTAAAAGGCTGAAATGAGCTATTAAACATCTGCACTGAAAACACACACTCTGCTCTCCTTCACAGAGCTCACTCCGTGTATCGCTGCAGATTTTTGGAGATATCTCCGGTCTTTTCTTCAGGGCTTTTCTTCTCTCTGTGTCGATAGTTGTCAGCCAGCACGCGCACACTGTGTAGGGACGTGTGTGGAAATAATGGCATTAAACATCTGACAGACGCCTTTCCTGTGGGAGTCATCAGTCCACAGTGAGTCCCAGGTGTGGGTTTGCTCTGTTTCTGTGTGAATGTGAAGCAGAAAATAGACTCAGTTGGATTAAAGGACCTCTTCAACCACACTGACCTATTGGTGGGACAGTCATTACTTGCTCCTGCCATGCAGGTAGATATTGTTTAATAAAGCTAACAGAGACCACAAAGTATCAGTCAAGTCAAGTATACAGTATTTCTTTAGCACATTTAAATCTACAAGAGTTGGCCAAAGTGCTTTACAAGCAAAGACAAAAGGAAATAAGGTCAACAAGACAGACAATAAAAGATAATGCACATAAAAAACCCAGAGCAGTAACGTTAAAAAAACTGCTAAAACAATCATTATGGGAGCCGATTAAGTAGTTGCAATTTCAGTTTGAAACCACAACATATCACTGTTGATAAAGTGAAAAGAAAAAGATTTTTTGTACCTGAAAATACCCTCGGGTGTGCATAAACTACAGATTTTATGTACTTATTGTTAAAACATATATGAAATTATGGGTTGTCTTATCTGTATTGGCCATCAGAAACAGCATCGGCTGAAAAGATTATATATTGTGCCTCTGCAGATAATACATAGAAAGTATTCCTGAACTTATATTAATCACAGTGGGAGAGAATTTGATCCCCTGCAACAGAAAATATGTCACCCTCCTCAAAGTATCTTCAAACAGCACCCTAAGCCCACAAACTGTCTCCCCTGAGCTCCACGTGCACTCTGATCCTCTCATCACATGCATGTGTGGATCTGCTGTGTCTCAGTGCTGACTGTGAAACAAACACAATCCTTATTACAGTTGAGGAAATGCATTTCATCATTCCAGGGGTTGACGCTGACATGACAGTGAGAAGAAGCACTCATGCGAACGCACAGAAACATTCGTCACCGTACACGAGTGGTCACAGAGAGGTTGCTTTTGGTGCATCTTGTAGCGCCCCGCTGCCCTTTTCCTCCGTCACGCGCAGCCTCATAACATACTGTATAATGTAAGTCCATCTTAAAAAGGCTGTGCAGGGGGCACACAGATGGATGCTGGAGAGGTGGTCGCCATAGCGACATATGGGGGATGCAAACTCCGGGGGCCGGAGGGGCAATTACCTGATCAAAGGCCTGCTGCGACACAGGAATACAGAGGTGTGTGTGAGGGGCCCACAGCTGGCTGCCTCCTCAGACAATAAGCAGCTGTAGTTTGTATTCTTTGTTTCTGTTGGGCTCGCAGTGTTACACAGTGACTGACTGCTGCTGTACACTGAGGTTGGTTTAACCGTCAAAGTTGGTTTCACCCCTCGATAAATTTTTTTTACTTCCCTTTAAGTAGCTCTATGGTTATTATAATCATCTTTACCTGTTCATTCACATTTAGATTCATATGTTCTCTGTCAGCTCTTCATTAGAACTGTAGATGTTAACACTGAATTAAAAACTGAAGACTCCGTGCTATTTTATGACTGCATAATTCCATCAAAAGGGAATATTCTAGTTGTCTTAAGAACCAGATCTAGACAAAAGTTCAGCCTGATGTAATTGGTATCTTTGGACAATATGGCATCTCTGTTAAGACAGTGACCTCATGCCTTCATACTCATCTGGACTACGGTGTTTACATTCTACAGTTTAAAAACTGTTTCATTGTGAATAAATAATTAAAGGTTCAGTGTATCTTCATCAGAGCGACACTGCTAAAAATAAGCCAGACAGGTAGGAACATGATCAGTCAGATATACAAAGACCTAAACTGTAATAAACTGTAATAGAGTGCAGCAAGGGTGAGGAGAGGACAGGATTGTTGTAGGCCAACTCCAGAAGTCAGCATTGCCCTGGTTTCCTTGACAAAAGGCCTATAGGATTTCTTCCACTGGATTTTTTTAACTTATAGTAGAAAATAAGCTCTGTTGCAAACACACATGTATGATACTTACATGTTTTGTTCAGCAAGATAATCTCCAGATGAACACCACTTTTTTTTTTCAGCAGCAATGCAAACGCCAGAAGTAAAAAGCGTTAGTCTATAAACAAGACTGTCACCCCCACACAGCTTCTTACTTCACTACACTACACTACACTACACACACTGTGAGTTGGAAAGAAGAAACATACTATTGTTTCTAAACATGTGTGGATTGAATGTATTTATATGACACAGAGGTTTGTGGTCTGTACATTAGAGGACAAGGAGCCAATAAACTGAGCCATCTTAAAATGAAGTACTGTCTTCTCAAACCGCTGACAATCTGTTCATCCTTGAGCAATCAGGAAAAAAGAACATTTTCTTCTTCATTGCACTGATTGTTGATTCAAAAAACACTTTCTTCTGCAGTATGGCACCACATTAGTGAGTGCTGTCACATCAAGACAAAAATCCTAAGTGAAAAATAAAACACTAAAATCTGTATTGATGCAGTTCCTCCACAACAGAACTGTTACGAATTCTCTTCAATGCCCAAATCCTGTGGTTTTATACCCTCCGGTGATTTGTCAGTCACCACTTTTTGACAACAGATCATTTAAATGTTAATTTCTCAAAACCACAGAAAACAACAGCTCGAGAAAAAAAAAGGACCCGCTCCTGTCGAGCTTTAACTTGCCCCTGATAGGAGTCAAATTCCACAAAGTCACTTGAAAATGTGCAGGACCAATCTACAGCCACTGAGCCCATCGGAACACTGGTCGAACATATCGTAGCAGATGCTTTTGTGCTCGCCAGGTTTGTTGTCTGCGGCTTCCTCAGAGACTGCCGCCGAGTGCACTTGGCTGTAAATCAGCCTGCATATTGGAGGAGGTGAGGAGTGTGGATTAAATTTCATCCATACACTCTTGAACTGTTCAGTCGTGTTTCCCCTGCAGGAGTGCCAGTGGCGTTCTGCTGTCAGAGGAATTATGTTACGCGCTTCCACAGCCGCTCAGGACCCAGAGAGAGAATAGACCCTGCTCGTCTTTTTAGGATCTCTGCTTTGAAACTGTTCTTGTTCACAAGCTGAGAGTGAAAACAGAACAGGAGCTGCAGATCATTCTCTTCAAGCAGGAAACAACCTGCTCTCATATTTATCAAACAATAGTATATATTTTATGAGCATTATTGGGGGCATGTGAAAAAGCAGTGCATTTTGAAGACGTTCAGAGTTACGCTAAAAGTGAATACATTTTTTTCTCTAAATGTAGAATTTCGATGTGATTGCTGTATCTTTCAAATTATTCTATGGCATGAGTTGTGTTTTGTTAAGTCTGTCGGTGTTCTTCCTAGTGTCCTTGCTTGAAACCATTTGAAATTTAAAGGTCTAGAATTTAGGGCTTGGTGGCATCTAGTGGGGAGGTTTTTCAAACTGAAAACCCCTTGTCTCACACTCCTCCCCTGACTGCTAAAGTGCTACAGGTCCTCTCCAGAGGCAGTGTTTGATTTTTTCTTTCCCGGGCTACTGTAGAAACATGGTGGTGCAACATGGTGGACTCCATGGAAGAGGACCTGCTCCCTGTAGATATTTAACGCTCATTCTAAGGTAACAAAAACAACACTTCCTAGATTAAAGCAACCTTAAGTAACTTTTTTATCCTAAAATAACAGCTTCATAATAATTCCCATGGTTACAGTGTCTTGTAATAGGGTGAATGGTGTCTCTTTCTCAGTCCCCCATCGCTCGTTTCTTCTGTAACTTAGGGTAGGATCACAGTGTTACACACATATGTTCAACACATAACATTGTTATGACGTAATGAGTTTGATTTGTAGTTAGCGCCTACATTACATCTGACATATTGTTACAGACCTGGGATTTGTATTTATGACAGTGGTGTTGCTATCAGAAACTGTGGGGGGCACCAGATCACAAAATGCCAATTTCGACACAATGTTGCTTTAAGGTGATCGCGCACCAATGAAAACATGATGAACATTATATCCCATTTCTGCCAGTAGATCCTACACACAAGTCTTTTCACAGACATGGGGCCGGACATATTTTATAACAAAGTTTTCCTTTATTTAATTTTCAGTTGTATTAAGTGTTACTTAGTTTACCTTGTTCTAGAAAAATACTAAAGTTATGGTTAAGTTATTTAAAAAGTATTTTTATTTAGGGGTATTCATAGAAAATCTCTACCCATCCTGACAACTATCAGTCAATCAAACCCTCTGACAACAACAAAGAAATGCATCCAATTATTTCATTCAGCCCACATGAAATGATTGGACAGCCTGCCTAAGTACCTGCCTCTCTGTGCACTCAGTAGTCCCATTAACACTGCCTTTTCAAGGCCCCAGTATTCCGCCTAACCAGCTGTGTAAATATCACAGAGGCAGAACCGGTCGACAGTTTCATTTCGTATTGAACCGCCAGCGGAGGTAAGTAACAGACCCACAACAGAGGACATGGGTCAGTCGGCGTTGATGTAGTCCGGCAGTGCATGTTTGGTTTGGGAAGGAGACTTGATGTTCTTACTGATTCCTCCAATCTTACCAACTTCAGATCTGATCAAATTAAAGGTCCATTGTAAGAAAGTGGTTATTTTGAGTGTCATTCGCGACTTGGGATAACCACTATTTTCTTACAAATTGGACCCTTTAACAAATGGAGAAAATGAGAACTTTAATATAAATAAAGAAAAAAATCCCATTTTACTCATGTAATGTCGATGAGTTAATCCAACAATTTGGTGCAGGTATAACGAATTGTACAGACTGCTGATGGTCTCCACAGAAGCAACTGAAAACACTTCATTTTAAGGATCTCTAAAGACAAACAAGTGGATCGAATCATCTAACTTGCGGTTGTGACTTATGCAGCTCTGAAAGTGTTATCGTGTTTATTATGGTGATGAAGTTTATGTTGGTGTATCATGTCAAACATGGACTCCTTGTCATGCTCGAGTGTCCCTCTTGAAGCTATAAGCAAATAAATGGAGCCTCCGCTGTGAGGTCGTGATGTGTCACCGGACCCCTCCAACAGTAATGAAGTCACGACTGATTGCGCGTACATCTTTATTAAATTACCTTCACCATCCCGAGGGCAGGGAAGAGTTTGTCTGTTGTGCTATGCTCCGGTCCTGCCTTTAATTGAAGAAAAAGGGAAATATATTTTAATTCTGAACCCCACAGGTGATGGTCTGTTTTCAGTGTGACAATTAATCCCGTTGACACTTGCTGAATACTGTGTTATCAGCTGATGATTTTGCCAGGTATGGAAACGTAATTTAACAAATTTGACCTGGTACGACTTGAATTCTGCATTGGCTTTTCGAAATTAAAGAAGTTGTCGAACATTTCAGGAAATGGGCACACTTATTTTGTGAGACTGCAATGAGACTGGTATTTTTCAATCTCAAATCAATCATATGTACAGGCAGAGTTGGATAGCTTAAATTAGAACCCACAGGACCTCTAAATCTAATTTATTAAAAGGTGATATTTCAATGTTTAATGTCTTCTCACAGATGAAAAAAACAACAACTCACTATATTTGTGATATTTCTTTTTTTGGTTGTTGTCATTCCCTGGCTGCTCTCCCGTCCTTTTCCTGTCCTCTCTTAAATCTTGAAGCCCTCTCCATTTTTGGTTTCCCTAAAAACCCAACCCTGCTGAACCTGTAGCAGGTGTCAGTGCTGTCACTTTGTTGGTGGTCAGTCAGTCATTTTGAGTGAAACATCAAACACAGGCCTGTTGTTTGTTGTCCCTCTGTTTGATACCTAGCACAGGTGTTCCTCCTCTTCTCTGGCTGATTTCGTCAGACGAAGATAAAAAGTTGGGAAACAACTTCAACGTTGGGTCCGGGTGTGTCGGCTGTGTTTGCCAAGTTTGCAAATTAGAGAGCTGCAACTGAAAAGAAAAATGCAAAGTCAGGGAGATTTTCAAAGTGTGATGATGTTCCAATAGCTTTTATCTTATTTTGCTTATTTAAAAAAACAAAAATAAAGAAAAGACTCTAAACTGATAGTGAGTGATAACAGTGGTAACACTGTACATCCCATTATTAAGACACATGCATCAACCGGTGCGAGGACTCTAGGGATGGCCCGATACCATGTCTGATAACGACAAGACAACATTGAATATCTGCCAATACCAACATCAACCCGGTACAGCCACTCCCCCTCTGTTAAACAACAAACTATAGACAACACATCTGTAAAACATGCTTACTTTTCTAAACATGCCATGAACTTAACATAGGCGAGCTGCAGTCACCACGGGCTGAGCAGCAGCTGCAGCTCACACGTCTCAGATCGACCTTTGAAAAGTTCATCATTAGTTTTTCACTTTCCAATTTATTTTCGACATCGGAGGAATCAGCGTGCATCTGCTATTTGTTGGAATATTTTGATGGTAGTAACACTACTATGGAAGGGAAAAACAGATTTTTCTACAAAAACCTACAAACCTACAATCCCCTCTTTAAATAACAAGATGTTTGTTTCCTTTTTGACTTTCACTGACATTAAAGTTACTGCTATAAAGACAGAAAACATTTTTTTTCTCAGTAGTAGTAGGAAGAAAGATGTGTGATGATGGCTGGCTCAGAACATGTCTCACCAATAAACCTTTCATTTCTTTCTCAAAGCACATCACAGATGGAGGGTCTCTGTGTTCTGTGACAGAAAGTAAAGATTTCTTTAGGGGACCATATGAATCAAAGGGAAATAAAGTCCATTTGATTAAAATTGAATGTGGGAGGTATGCTGGAAAAATGTAACTTCATGTAACTGAATTCTTTGACGCAGAGGGTGACGTCTGGAGCAGAGAACAGAAAGCCCTGGCCGTTCTCACACACCGTCCCCTCATCAACGCAACACGTTCCCTGGAGCTCGAGTGGTATTTTCTCTCAGCCGCTCTGAGTTTGTTTCCATGCAGGCCCTCGTTGGGCTATTACCAAAGAGGATGAACTTATTGGGAAAAAAGAGCTCCTCTGGCGTTTTTCTCATGTTATGGCTGGTCAGCTTCAGCAGGACAGCTTGTGATGTCATGTTGATTAGGTTTCCGTTTCAGCTGCTGGACACACAGCTAGCAGGGATCACTGCAGAAACAAGGTGACTTCACTCATTAGATTTATGTCACCAACTCGATGATTACACTATTATTGAATCATGTGTGGTCTTAAAATGGTGTTGGGTGGTCTTTTTTGGTGTTTGGGTTGTCAGTAGCGAGCTGTGTTTCCAGTAATATATTACTTTAAGCAATAAAAGAGTAATGTGTTTCTAATATTGACTTTGTTAACATTATTACAGTCACTAAATGTTTATTGATGGTTCTTAAAATAATTTATCCACACCACGCCACTTCTACCAATGCACCAGCAGAAAAAACATCCCCCGAAGAAGAATTATGTTGGCCCCAGAGACAGACTGTAAATGGGTAAAGAGAGCATGGCAAAAATGTAATAGTCAGGTGCAATTTATCTATTGGGGGGAAACCTGAAGAAACACCTGATGAGGGTTCATGCTAACTGCAAGAAACAATTATACTTGTCACATTCAGCAAATGCTCATAAGGAGCAATGTTAGGCTCAGTATCTTGCTCTAGCATAACTCGACATGCAGCCGGGGAGCCAGGGATTTGAACCAGCGATGTTCCAATTACTGGATATAATACAACACCAATCATAAGGTAAGCTAACGTTGCCTTAGAGACAATGTTATACAGAGGCTGTATCATCTATTGCAATTTAGGTACCTAGCCATAGCATTATTATTACAAGCCTGATGTGAGGGGTTCATAGAGTGTGGTTAAAACTGAGGATCAATATGTATTTCAAATATTTTATAAAGTACAGAAAGCATGTTTCAAAACTCATGTTACAAAGAGCTTCACACAATGCAGTAAACACTGAATAATAGACATCAGGTGACGCATTTCCTTCTTGTAATTGTTGGACAACTGTTTTATTGCAGCCCGCTAAATTCTTCTTCATTGCATGTGCAGTGTGTGTGAGACAACTTCTGTACTCTGCAGAGCCTGCATAGAGAGCATCGCTGATGGGTTTGCTGATGAAGCAAACCAATACACATACTTCTGATTCGTCAGTATAATTCTTATATGTAAAATCATTTCACTAAAAAAAGGTTATGAAACTGTCAATTAGATAATTACACATTGTTAAAAAAAGAAAACTCAAAATATCAAGTATTGTATGATTGTGTTATACTCATGGGATTACTGCAGTGTTCACCAATACATTTAAAAAAATTATAATAATTTTACCTTTTTATCATTTCATTTCTTGCCTCGGGAGTTGTGTCTTTACACTGTTATTAGTTGGCTACTTTGTTTATGTAAAAACATGTCCCGACTTAACACATTTATTCATGTTTAACATAATGTAGCAGAACAGAGCCTTAATATATTCTGCTCTAGTTACGTGGGGCCATATGTTTTGCTCTGTCAGAGATAGCCAATCATTGTCAGCAGGCATCCTATAAAGGCAGGCAGTGGTCCTCTTGACTCTCCCTCTGTTGTCATAAGCGCACCTCATTTCCAGTGCGCCTGATGTCCGCTGCTGTAGCAGGTATGAGAGAGGTGTCCGGTTTGTTTGTGCCTTAATGTATCCGTTTCGTTAGTGTGTTGTTGAAACCAGTTATGTGATTTTGTAGATGTCTGTTATTGGACCTCTCCCCTTCCTCAGACATGATTCTCACCGATCGCTGCTGGTAGGTCTATCTATGCCGTGCCACGTGACATTATTATGTGGCAGGTAGTAGCTAAATGGCTGTTTTCAATATAGGAACTCACTTATAGTGGCGGATTGGCATCAAAGGCTCTTGTCTGCTCCACTCCCCAGACTCACAGGCATGGTTGGTTTGGGACCAGGGCTGGACTGGTAATCTGGCATACCGGGCATTTTCCCGGTGGGCCGACAGTCCTCAGGGGGCCGATGCTGATGGATTTTTTTTTTTTTTTTCTAAGAGACCGGCCCACAATTTAGAGGGGACGGCCCATTGGTCCGTCTTCAATATAGACTGTGGACTGAAGCAATCAGTTTATAGTACGACAGCGGCCCCACCCCTCCCTGCGCTGTCTCCTGTAACTTCTGCTAGTGTCACAGTGTTGAGTGTGAGGAGTGGCAACATGGAGCAACCAAAGAGAAAGAAATTAGGTGCAGAGAAGTTGCGTGCTAAGAGATTGAAGGATCTCACTGTAGATGCTGCAAAATATGCAAAGATCACAGACATGTTGGCTGGAGGGGCTGCTCCACGTCCTCTGTGACAGCAGTGTAGCAGCAGCAGCGAGCAGGAGAGGAGCAGCAGAGATGCTGCTGACTGACAGGGACAGTGTAGTACAGCCGGTAAGCAGGTAGTAACGTTAATACAGGGACTGTGAGGTGAGGTGTTATCAGCGGGTCGGGCCGGCCCGACAAACCTGACCGGACCGCGGTTTTGGGCCGGGTTAACATGTGGTAAAGAGTAAGTCTAGGGGCAGACCTGACGCTGCTGCGTGGGGGGGACAATTCATGCTGGTGTGTCGGGCTGCGTCGGGTTCGGGCTTAAAAACCTGTGTGCCGGGTCGGCTTGTAATTTTCAGGCCCATTGAGAAGTCTAATTAGCCTACATGAGAATGATGAGCAATGGCGATTGATTAGTATTAATTTTAATTGGTATTGCATACTTCCCAAAATCTGGCAGCCATGGCACCTTATTCTGATAAAATAGCAAACAGTCAAGGCCGAGAAGTGTTGGATGAGCAAGAAGTGTCCACTTTAGGCTCCATCATGGCATTTTAGATATTTAGGTTAAAGTTGTGTTGAAAGGCTGCATAGTAGTTTGAATTTGTAGCAACCCTCTATGCTGTGGTTAAACATGTTTTTAAAAACGGATTTTAAAACTGCTAAATGATAAAAAACAGCTTTGTAATTTAAGCATTACTAAAGACAGTGTAAAAAAAAGAAAGTATAAAAAGGTATGCCCACATTGAATAAGAGTAGTGTCAAATGCTTTTAAGACAAGTTGCTTTGCATGAGTTCATAAAGCAGCCTGTTTTTAAGCCTGATATAACAATGTTATAGCTTTTTAGGAGCACCTTTTAACCTGAAGAATTAAAATTGAGCTGCTATATCAGGGAAATTCAGAAAATACATATTAGAGATGATTTCAATAAAGAGGATAAAAGAATTTAACTACACAGAGCAGACAAAAGTGGTGGAGTTAACAATAGACGCTAAACTTCTGATATTTAGGATGTTGATGATGCATTATGATTGAAATAGAATATACTTAAGGAGGTAGAACTGTGTGTTGAGTAAATTTACTTATTTGCTTTCCACAATGATTATTTGATAGACTTCTAAGGTCAGCAGAGGTGTAACATAGTTGTACATAGGATTTGGGAGCGTGTTTTCCAGTCAAGTGAGTAAACACATGTACACCTCGCCACAATAATTAGAGTTGGGTTTGGGATAATGGTAAAATACATTCCTTCGGGGAACAGATACATAAATTACTAGTCGGTTGTGTTCCGCTAATTATGAGGGGCCTGTCTAAGCCAAAAATGCCAGGGCCGATTTTTTGTCCCAGTCCAGCCCTGTTTGGGACTGTGGGTTGGCGTTCAGCAGCGTCACTGGGAAATGTAGCCGCTACTCTGGCTCACCTTTAGCTATGCTGCTGCTTTGCCTACCGTTGCTTTGCTCACCAAGGTTTTGCCTACCGCTGCTTTGCCTACCACTGCTTTGCATACTGTTGGTTTTCCTTACAGCTGGGCTTATGATCGTCTGCCCTTTTTCTGCACAAACATTATTATCATTAGTCATTATTTTAGCGGTGGCCCTTTTAGCGTAGTGCAATGTGAGCAGCGCTTAACTCTGCATTTTGTTTTTGTTTCATTTCGAACAATGTCTCTTGCCTCTTAGTATCACAAACCATGCCTTTGAATAATCAGTCTTAGTCTGAGGTGAAATATAATTCCTTGGGTGAAGTCTTGGGTCGACCTCTTAACTGACCGCTACAATCAATTGTATTTACTTCGAACAGAAGCAGCTCTTTCAAATGCTTTTCAGGTATTGCTCCAGCTACCGAATTCTACATTGTATTTTTCATTTCAGTAGTCACAAGGCATGGATGTTTCAAGAAAAATGATAACACATGTTGAAAATATTTTTGAGGTTTTTTCTTGAAGGACAACAACAACATAACCAGTTTTGATCTTTTGTGATATGAAAAATCTAAACGGCCTATGGTAATGGCACACTTGCATCCCTCAATTTTCGAAATGGATGGCTTGATTTGGTATCATGCCGAGGTGATGACACTGAGGGCAGTATTTACAATGACCATTTCCTCTCACTGTGTCTGCAGAGATGAGAAAATGTGGAGAGGGCAGATGCAATTACCAGAAATCATCAGTTTAAGTCAAGGGCTTCTGGCACAACCATTCAAAGGGAGTTAGGGTCAGAATTATGATCCAGCAGATTGTCCACTATCAGTCAAGTCTGTTTCGCGCTGAACTGTTCGGATTTATTTCAGGATTAACACATGCTGATGTCAGCTGCAGTCGATGCTACCTGAGGGGAGGCTCAGGAGGAGGAGCAGGCCGTTAATCTTTGGGTTGGTGGCTCGATTCCCAGCTCCACATGTTTACTTTTCAAAGCATCTTAAGGCAAGGCAATGAACACTTAGGTGCTTCTGATGGACTGTCTTTTTTATTTCATAGCCTCTATAACTGCTGATCATGGTTTGGGGACATATTGTCTGTTTAATGACCCAACTACCTGGGGGACAGTAAACTGGCCCTCATGAGGTTACAGTATCTGCTTTGCTATCAAGAATTATTTTATTTAATTTACAAGACAAAATAAGGGAGTGGGGTGAGGTACATACAGGACAAGCCGTAAGGATAAGTTTCCATGAAGTTCCTGACCATGCCCCAGTGACTCAGACAGGCTTTATTAACACAGTTGAGAAAAACAGCTACTCCCCCCATGTTTAACAGATCACAACAGTCCTCCAACCAATTACTTATTGCTAAGCAGGGCCGTTTGTCCTTTTTGCAGACAGATATCCAAAAAGACAGTTGTGAAAAAATGTGTGATGTTGTCCAGCAGGCATAAGAAAACTGGAAAAATTGATTTGCATGATTTTATTCATAACCAAAACAAACTTGGTTAAAAAATGTGCTCTTCTGGGCATTTCTGCAATGGATGCAACAAAGAGCCCTTTGCTCACAAAGCCATGCCAACATTAGTCAGGATCAATTTTGAAAGTCAAATGTGAGCTCTGCATACACATTTATGCTGAATTACATTATACCTAGACATTTAGAGGACTTGGCGCCAGATGTTCATATATTTCCTGGTAAAATGTCCTGTACTAGTCAAAGTATTCAAATCCCAAAGTCAATCATGAAAAAACTCCAAGGGGAAGCAAAGAAGATGCACCCTGAACAGCTGAACCACTTCAAAAGAAGTCTTGATCATTGTTGATATTGATTTACAGTAAATGCAGGAAGAATCAGTCTGATCGAATATTTATTTAATTTGTTCAAAAGTCAGTATATTATTCCCATATTATATATAGATAATACCCTTACAGTGCTATAAGGCCTGTTGCACAAAATACCCAATCTGTTTGTTGGATGATGAATAATGATCGTGCAGGAAAATTTAATTATGTAATTGTCCAAAGCAACAGGTGGTTTGGAGTGCTAACACAAAGATGTTAGAGAAATATTGTTATGTTCATACAGGATTGCATGTTCATGCCATAACCAGCTGCCAGACTCACGGTGATTGGATTTACTGTACATGTCCAGGAAAGTAGGAACCTTGTATGATATGTTGGGTAACAATTGCAAATGTCAGGAACTACAAGGCCACCATGAGTACTCACCTTCTGTGGAAGGAAAATAAGCAGGGCTCCATGAGGTTAACTGTTTTTGTTTGGGTTAAGAGATGCCTTTTAGTTTCAGAGATGTGCGCTTTGACCTCTTTGCAAGCTTCTATGAAACCCTGCTCTGTGTAAGTCTGCATAAACATAATGCAAGGCCTACTCATACCAGAATGTGGCATCGTGAAATATATCTGAACGTCTTCATAAAGTGGACAGTGCCTCAGAGCAAGTAGATTCATCTGTATTGGATTCTTTGGTTTTCTCTTCCCTCCCAAATTTGTGCTTGAAAATTCGGCAAAGTTAAACGTGCAAATTTGCTTCACTCACGTAAGCAAATCCAGTAATTGTGGTAAATGTATTGGACTTATTTGATCATCCTATAACATTTTGCTGTCAAAAGCTGCTGCTGTGACCACCGTTCCAGACACTCCTCATACCCCAAAAAGTAGAAATTTCTGTTCAGTGGTTTTGTTTTCAATTGCCCTACTCCATACACCGGTATCAGCCCAATTGTGCCCAAAAAGTAATTTTGTTGGTATTTTTGATGGTATCTTGAAGTAACTTCCTAGAAACGTTCAAAAAAAGTTGATGGCTCATCCTGCACTCAGGGGCACACTGTATATTACCTTTATAACTTTATTTAGTGATTTGGAAAATATTTTCTGGTTTTCCCTCTGCTGCCCTCGGGCTGCTCTGCCTTGAGCAGCTCTGGTCAGATGGCTTTACTTGTTGCAAAATAACTGCTAACAAATGTACCGATACCAGCGCCTCAGTGAACACCTACAGTGTGGACCGTGACTGTACGTTTGCTTCTGAGAACGACGACAGAGGGCAGATGGAGTACCGAGGTGATTCATGGATTTTACTGTTAGGCAGATTGCGGAAACTCTGTGACTTAAGTAAGTGCTAACTACTGCTAAATGTAGTTACCTGCCATAAGCTTGTTAAGTGGTCTTCGCTGACTCAGCCTTAGGTTGCCAGGAGCCAAACCTAGCAAGAAAACCCCTTCAGTACTGCTTCCCCTCAATCGAATCGGCCTCCACCTTCTCAGAGGTTGTGTTGTTCCCGAACAGTCCCAGGAGAGTCAGTGTCGGAGGACTTGGTGGTGAGGGGGTGGGGGTGGGGTGTAATGTACATTCCGTGCAATTGGATGCCTGTTTTTAAAGGAAACATGTCACTCCATTAGCCATTTCATGGGGACTTAAGAGTCCAACACGTCCTGTAAGTGTTATGTGAACTGACATCCCTTTTGACAGGATGACATAATTTGTGAATGCTTTCAAATCTTTATTTTTAAAATGTATTTTGGCATTTTGTGCAAGGGTTGGTTTGGTTTAGGGACAAAAACCATTTGGCTAGGGTGAGGGTGATGATCACTCGGTCAAAGTTAGGGAGCCTTGGTCGTCATGGTTAAAAAAATCATATGGTTAATGTTAAATTTAGATCATGGTTAAAAAAATAAAAAAAACTTGGGTCAGTTCATTTTTAGTTTTAGCTAGCAGCTGGTACAAGTCTTACAAAGAAAGAAACTGTGGCTGTCACACTCATCGCTTGCAGGGGGTGTGAGAGTTACATTTGTGGCAGCTGTTTGCTTTCTTTGGCTTATTGGCGGCTGTGGCTCAGGAGTAGAGCCAGTGTCTTGTTATCGGAAGGTTGCTGGTTTGATTCTCCTGGTCTGCATGTCAGAGCGTCCTTGGGCAAGATACTGAACCCTAAACTGCTCCGGATGTGCTGGTCGGCACCTTGCATGGTAGCCACTGCCATCTGTGTATGTATGTATGAATAACTGTAAGACTCTTTGGACAAAAGCGTCTGCTAAATGTATTGCACGTGAAATTAATATTGATCTACAAGTCTAAATTGCTTCTGTTGTTAGTGTCCTTTCTTAAAGAAAGCTTGGGTATCATGCACATCATTACATAACAGAAAGGAAATATAAAATTACAATATTTGTTTTTTTAGGACCTTTGCTTGTAAGGACCAGTATGATAACAATAGCCTCATGTCTATTTATTCTGCTGTCAGAAACATTCCTATGGGCTTCTAAAATGGTTATAAGACATTTTGAGATGAAAACCTTCAATTAATATCTATCAGATGTAGAACACAAACACATTCATATCTATCCTCACACAACATTCCCTCATTTTATTTCATTGCTGCAGCAGTATATTGTTACATATGTCTTTCCTTCTCAGATTACAGCCAATTAAGAGACAGTGCTGCAGCACATCCCCAGATTGAATTAACTGGCTTTCAGTATGGAGACAGCAGCCTCACTCGCAGACTTAGACACGAAAAGACTAAAAAGGCACGTCACGCAAGGTCTCGGTTTTCATCCCCGGCAAGCCAAGAGCAGCCAACGACCATCGACTATAACAGCATCCCTCATGAATGTACAAACTATTGTTGAATTATAAATGAGAGGCCTGTTGGGAAAGATGGTTGAATACTTAAGGAGAATGTATCTTGTTTGGGCAAAGGTGGACTCCAGGTTTATACAACAGATGTAAGTTTTATACAACAGATGTTAGCTGTATCTGTACTTATTACATCTTTGTCAAGCGTTGTGCTATGATTTCTATTTGTCTGAATAAAAGGAAACAACAGAGTCATAATCTAAGACTGTGGGTGAATGAAATGCATAGTGAGACTGATACAGTGAGAGAGTCAGAGGAAACACAGAGAATGGTGTGAAACAGGGAGGGACCCTGTCATGGAAATCCAGCTCAGGAAATGCCTCCCAGTTGAAGAAACAATGGGCTCTTCTACTAATACACTGTAAAAATGAAGACATTATATGGAGGGGAAATAAATAATAAGCATAGAAGACAGACAGAACAAACTCTTCTCTTGCTTTCTACGTTCAGGGCTCAGTTACACTTAAAATATTGGTTCTGTTAAGTTGTATTTTTTAGTTGTGGAATGCAGGAGACATCATGTTGACACCAACACCATGTCAGACTTCTCTGATAATGTCCTGTGAAATTCAACAACCAATTGAAAGGTGCAATGTGTACAAATTTAAGTTTAAAAGATGAAAAAAAAACAAAAACTTAAATGATAGAAAAATGCATTTCAAAGAAATTGACTGATTGTGTTAAACAGATATCAACTGAGATAGGCAAGCTAACCAGCTATCCCTGGCCTGCCCTTTTTCCTAATTCTACTCTGGAGGTCCTAGTCCAGACTTCTAGCTTGGATTGTACAGTAGTCAGTTCGAATTTTCATGAATTACACACATGATCTGTCTCAATTAAAAAGATAATTTTGCAAGTGAGGTCACTGTTTGCCATCCACATAGTAAATAACTATTTAGTTTTGCGTAAAAACACTCAGTGAACAACATCATCTGACACAATATACATCACCAACACAGACATGGCCGTCACATCAGCACAGAAAAAGTAAAAAAGGTGAAAATCACAACAAGTCTGGCCTTACTGACAGCTTGGAAAGGTAGCTAATATACATGATCATATAACAGAAATCATTGGTTGTGTACACTGTCTACTCAGCGACAACATTAAAAACACTGAAAGTTCAAGTGACCAATATCGGTAATGTTTCTACAATGTCATGTTCTCCTGGGGAACCTTGGGTCCTGGCATTCATGAGGATGGCACTTGGCCCACACCACCCACCCAAACTTAGTTGCAGAACAACTACATCCCGTCATGGCAACGATACTGACCGATGGCAGTGCCCTCGCCACTAGGACAATGAGCCCTGCCAATGCAAAAACTTCTCGTGAATGACCCAATAAATGTGACAATAGCTCAAGATGTCCACCCAGCTTCCAATTCCCAAGATCTCAATTCAATCGAGCATCTGTGGGACGTCTTGGTGTTCTTCAACAGTTTTACTGTGACTTTCTCAAGTTGAGAAATTATACTTTAAATTGACAAACATCATACCTTTAATTTCTGGCCAAATCAATACACAATCAAACAAGGAATTCTCTATAGCCATAAACTACCATATTATCTTTTTAATCTGACTGATCCTGGTATTAATAAATCAAATTTGGTTGTTTAAGACATAGCCAATTGGCATATTTCCCAGCATGCAGTGTATTTGGGTTAAAAAGCTCTGTTTTCAAATTTAAAAAGAGTTACATGGTAGAGGTTTCTTGTTTCTTTAAATCTGTTCATTCTCATTTTCTTGAGTTTGAATGCACTTCTAAGTTGGTTTGGAGAGAACTGATAGTATTTGAAGTTTATTTTTGTCATATTGATGCCTAGCATGTACAAAGTATATTGTGTATATATAGTATTGTAAGCAGTCATTTAATCATCCCTGGATGACTATCAGTCCATCAGAAGTAGTCACTACAGTCTTCTAAAACATTCATGTCCCCAGTCATGGTCACTCAGAGAGACGAGTGTTCAAATAGGATGACTTTCGAATGGGTGGAGAGGCTGGAGAGCCTGGAGGGTCTGAAAGCTCCGATCCGAGAGTACACATCTACATCTGAGCAGGCACCCCATGACAGGTGAGGGCTGGGTGGGGTGGTGTGGATCATAGGCAGGTGGAGAGGGAAGGCCAGGACGGGAGGTGTTGGAGGGATGGAAAGTGGTGGAGTCAGCACAGGAGGTGGGGGTAGTGGCAGTGGGGGTGGAGAGGGCACTTGTGGAGGTGGAAGTGGGGTGATGACGGTGGGTGTCACTGCGGTTACAGTTTGGATAGGCGGCATAGCTTCGGCGACCGTCCCGTTCTTGGCTGGCAGGTCCTGACACAGTGCAGGGTGTTTGAGTGTGTAGGTGGCGGTGTGGAAAAAGCTGTTGTACTCTAGAGCATTCCTTGCCCTGGCCAACCTCAGCCTGCAGATACAACACAGATCAAGGTTATTATTAAGGTAAGTGTTATTGAGATTAAAAGAAGAGTTCAACATTTGCTGTTAGACGAGGAGATCAATGTTAACGTCATGTCTTACATCAAGTACAGAGCTGTACAGGACATGGTCAGCCCAGCTAAGCATTAAGACTGACTCCTGCTTTTTTCCAAAATTGGATTGTCTTCAAAGATATGTGAAACTAGAATGTGTCAAAAATGCAGGACTGTCAGCACAAATAAGCAGTGACAATAAAATGTTAGCTACTTATTAGAGATGCACCGATCCAGTTTTTTCCGATCCAATCCAAATACCGATACCTGGACTGAGCGTATCGGCCGATACACGATACCGTTGTTGAATTAATAATAAACTGTATACCTTCCACCATGTTAAAAGGGACTAAAGGCATCAGACTTTCCTAACTAAGACAAAATAATCAAACAGTTACCGAACATTGTAAACATGTGTAACATTAATAATAATAATAATAATAATACATTTAATTTATTTAGCACCTGTCAGGGTACCCAAGGACACACGTAACAAAGTGGAACAAACAAAACAAAGAATGAATGTATGAAGCGCCTGTCAGTCAGCACAGAGGGAACACTAGCACCGAAGTCAGTAGCACCGTCTCTAAACAAACTAGCGTCTGGAGGCTCCGTGCACACAGCGGGGGCGACCATCCAGCATCGCTGCGAGCCGGGGAGACCGCAGCAGCAGAGGAGGAGACAAAGCAGCCCGGCGGTGAATAACCCTGAGGTTGTGGTGGAGGGAGGACCAACAGAGCAACGATGGACAGCCCACATAGTATTGAGTACGTCCGTTTGAAAGTTAGTGTTGCTAGGCTAACAGCTGACCGGTGAGGCTAACAACTGATGGCGGGGCTACTAGCTAATCAGCAGAGAAATGTGACGTGAGTAAGTGTAGCGTCCTGCAAACAGGAATACAAAATAAAACATAGCAGCTGAACCTGAGAATAAACTAATAAGGAGTTGGTCAAACAACAACTTGCGCTCTTCCAGCATGCGACACACTGACACTGACGAATGACGTAGGATATGCTGCGACGGAGGAAAAAAAACAAAACTGAATCGGCCGGTGGATCTGTTTCATTTTACCGATCCCCGATCCAGCCGCTTTGTCAATATCGGAGCCGATATCCGATCTTAATATCGGATCGGTGCACCCCTACTACTTATCTACCAGTCCATCAGCAAATTAGTAGCAATTGTTTTATGTTTGCTTTAAAGGTAAGTACCATAACACATTAAAACAAAAGAGAAGTCTCATAACCCTCAGTTTACAGTGTGCCTCTGACAGACCTCAGTTTGGAGGGTCATGTAGCTCTAACACGTCACCCTGAACCTCTATCCCAATGAGAATGGGGCTGACTGGTAGGGGCAAGGGGTGTATAGGGATTGGGCCTAGAAGTGGTGGTAGTGAAAAAACAATGTTATCTCCTGTTGCTGTAACAGCAATAGGTCAGGAGGATGAATGCAACTGGCCAGTTGGGGAGAATCCCCCCAGATGTCCCTACCCAGATAGCGAGATTGAAATCCATGTCTTGCCCACATTCCACGTGGAATGATGGCACTGCAAGCTGGCTCCTGTTTGCCAGATCTGGGCCAACAGCAGGCCACATCATGGTCACATGTTGGCCAAAAAGGAATCAGATAAGCCAGAACTGGTCCAAGTCTGGGCCAGATCCAGTCTGCCAGAAGAGCCTGAACTGTGGCCAACAGTCTAAAAGCTCTTTAGGAACACATTACAAAGACTCCTCTCCCTGATGCCATCGCCAGGGCCTGTTCAAAATCAGGAGACACTGAGCCCTCGAGGCAAGCCAAAGCTCTCAGCAACTCCCATTTCAACACTGAGATCAGTGTTGTCAAGAGGAATGTGGAGTGCAGCTTTCAGGAAGATGAAGGCAAAAAAAATGCATACCACTGTCCTGATGTCGTTGATGTCTTGTTCCAGGACTACTTGGGGATCTGGTCAGCTATGCTTCAAATACACCTTCTAAAGTGTCATGCAGAGAACTGGGTCGCTGCTTTTCCTCCCTGAAGTATTATCAAATAATCGCCACTAATAAAGCTCCGCTCTCTAAAGCGTTCAGAGATAGTTTTTTAAAGCTCAATTTATGAAGTAGCAAAAAAAAAAAAGAAAATGTAGTCATGAGTAGCAACTTCACAGAACTTACGAAACAGCTGATAAAGACCATAATGAGCTAATAAAATACAGCAGACTTTTAGAAACAGCTTTTTGGCTTTGACACAGAACTATTGAATGCAACAGCTGCGAATGGATGTCAAATATGAAACTAACTTCACCTTGGTCATTTCCTCTAAGGACTGTACATCATTTCAGGTGTTATCACAGAAGGGGAAGAAATGTTCCCAGCTAACATGCTTGTTATTTACTGTTACTTTGGAAGGCAGTGTTGTAACAGGACAAAAAGTTCACATCCACCTCACCACCATGTCTTAAAATCACTGCTCTGTTGTGGAGCAGTTTACTAAGACAGAGATGACGATGTGGACAATGCTACACAGCTTAATAATTGATAGTTGCATGACCAAACTTGAACTGTGAAGGATAATTTAAGTAGATTACTGGTAGGACTACTGGTTCTAACAACAGATGAAAGTAAGTGCTTATTTTTTCTTCATCAGAATATAAAAAACTGTCAAGAAAACAAACGGTATAAAAGATGAAAAATGCAGAAAATACAGGATCTCATGTGGGTGAGGATGGTTTGTTACACCATGTTTCAATTTGCAACTGGTACACACCTGTGTCTTATTTGTAAAAGTCTGTACAGCAGCAGTAGGATTACAGCTCCAGCCAGGGTCAGCAGCAGGACGGCCACCCTTACATCCAAACTCCAGCACGATTTCCCAGCAGGTCCAGGTGAGCTACAGGTCTTGGGGGGCTGTGGCGTCTGGAGGGGTCCCTCCATACCCTGCTTAGGATTGATGATAGCCTGGACCAGGCCGGGCTGAATCGTTTCCAGCGGGGTTGGGTTTCTGAGCACAGCAGTCCTCGGCTGTGGGGGGATCTGGAGAGATGTGCTGCTGGTGACCTGATGATCGACCTGCATAGTGCCCAGTTTGATTGAGTGGAGAAGAGAGGTGGAGTGTTGCTTGATGTCAATGACTTCTACATGTTGAATATGCTGAGAAGAGTGAGCAGGCGTCCCCAGTGAGGCTTCAAACGGCTTTAAGTGTCAGATGCTCTGTAACATTAAAAAAGTTCTCAGTCACTGCATGTTTCAAAATGAAGCCTTTGTGTTATTTTCCATCTGGTATGATTTTGAAACAGATGCAGAAGACAAATTCTTCTGCATCTGTTTCACAATTCAGTGAGAGGTACTTTTCTTTTTAGGATGCAAACACTGTAAGAAATGAAACACATTTGAAGAGCAACAGAGCAACTTACATTCATTCCTTATGTGAAATGTAATGTGCCTTAAAATGCTACTTAGACTTTATATTCATGATAAGAACAAATCATATTGATTGTGTTTTGCCCATTGCAGGCTCAGATTGTTATTCAAGTTGTGTGATCAACATAATGGACCTCGTTATAATCACACACTTTTGAACAGACTTTTACTATATTTCCTCTCTCATAAAACATTTGAAAAGCCTTATCTCTGAACTGCTGAAAGCAGAAACCTCCAGAGGAAATGACAAAACTGTTTTCAAACATCAGTCATCCTCCCCATAACCCATAGATGTCCTTTTGATATGTACATCTGGTGAAATGTTCTTCTCGTCATGTCTTTTAGCTAAACTTGTTCTGCAAAATTGAGTTAAGTAAACACATTGAGGTATTGCTGCTAAATGACTCAATGCTTTTTCAAAGGTTTTCCCATCAGACAGTTATTTCATCAGACTCGAATGAATTTGCGATCTGGTCGTGATAATAAAGTTGTAATGTATTCCGCCTGCTCTCTCTTCTGGTGGTTTTGCAGAAGTTTGATGTTTTCTCCAGTAACATCTTTACCATGTCTCACTGTGACTGCGTTACAACAACTACCACTTCACAGCCCATTATGGAACCAAAATAATGACACATTTTCTCTCAGTGAAGAGTGTTAACTGCCCCAAAACTGAGGTGCAAACCAAACCCTTAACTTCGTTTCTGCAAACTTCGGATATGTTCAAATTTGCACGTGTCATATGCACTGTGTGCTGTCTTCCATGGCGGGAGGCGTAGGGGATGGTGACACAATTACAGATAAGCAAGATGGCTGCCAAGCCAATAATGACAGTTTGAGACAGAGTTCCAACATCTGTTAATGTGAAACCACTGTATATTTCTAAGGAGACCTTGGTATAATTTCCAGTTATTCTTGTTGAAAAAACAAAAACAACTTATCGACAAGATGTCGGAATATCTCTAGTTGTGTCTGAAGTGACAAAACCAGGTATTTTAAGCCAAATCAAGATCTTTTTCTAACTCTAACCAAGGTTCTTTTGCGCCGACAAACCAACCCTTAAGCACAGCATTGTCACAACATAATCTTGAAAGTCAAACATAAAAACAATCTGAAAGATGAAGATAAATGTATTTAACTTTCATTATATCTGTGGTTTGCAGAAACGTACATTGCCTTCAGGAATTCTGCCAACTGGATTGGATTACTGTGTATCGTTACACACTTAGTGTCAAGTATGCTGGCAAATGTAAGAAAGAAAGAATTGCGACTTACTTATTTGAATTGGTTGGCGTTGTAGTAGAAACACTGCACAAAATCGAAGAACTCAAGACAACAGGAGCACTGTTTAAAAACTGTGTGGCTTTCCGGGACCAAATGCCGAATCCTGAGTACACACCAATGGGAGGAAGCCAGTGAAAACAGCAGGAAACACTGCACTTCCCTAACACACAATGCAGAGATGTGATTGGAGAGGACTTCCTATCACCATAGTTACAGGAAACTGGTCAAGGATGTCTTTTTTTTTAAGGACTCTTAGTTTTTTGAGTTGAGAGTGAGTCTGATCAAAACACACATGTGATCACACACAAACTTGGAATCACAGATTAGAAAGGATCTGCAGAGGCGAAGAGACACTTATTATTCTTGCAGTCTTTCAGACAAACTCTAAAGCCTGCTATTATATTACCGAACATCATCCACCCCTGTAAGATAAATAGTAATTTAAGCCTCTTATCTTATAAAGCATACAAGCTGGAGCGATAGGATAGAAGTCTAAAACTTGAGGCTTAAAAGAAGTCTTGTGTTAAAAGGGTTTACAAGGCTTCCTTACTTTGTTAAATCAGGGAACAAAACATCACATAGAGTAGTGGAACCACATGCTACAGACAGTCTGACCTTTATACCTGAGCTTTATCTGGGGGTAAAAAAAAAAAAAAAAATTGAACGAAAGCTGTTTCAAAGTAAAAGAGAAACGGCTGTTACACCGCTACTAAAGGAGCCCACATTAGTCCGGGCTGTGCCACTGTGGGTCAACAGATGCAGAGAGATGAGGGCTGCCATGAAAGCCCCGGAGCTATCTGATTGAGCCAGTATTCAGGGGACGAATAAATGACACACAGGCACAGAAAGAGGCCGGGTTCGGATGTAAGTCCACCTCTCATTTATCTGTCTAATAAGTTCTGATGCCGGGCCAAGCCGAAAGGGAGGAACTCTTAGCTCTCACTCAATATCCCTGCCTGGCACCATCACAATCCTCCGATATTGAAGAACAGACTAATATTAAAAGATCTGTTATCAGGAGCCCAATTGTAGTTCAGGGGGAGGTAATCTGCCCAGACAAGCTGCTAGAAAAGCATTCAGAAGCTGTGCTGTTTCTAAAGACCACACAGCTGACAACAGAAACAAGTCTTCATTCTGATATGCACTGTTTTTTGTTTTTTTTTTGTATTATTTTCTCTTTTTTGCGTCATTTTAATGTTGGATTAAATAAAACAAATTCTGTTTTTTGGGCAGGGTCAAAAGTAATGACAAAATAATATGAGCACATTGTGTCTTGTAGGATGGTTGATGGTGATGTTGATGGCTCTGATGAAGATGATGGTTGAGGACGATGTTAATGATGACAATGAGGATGATGACAGTGGGGATGTTTTTGATGCTGATGATAACAATGAGGATGGCAACGAGGATGCTAATGAGGCTGGTGATGATGATGATGATGATGATGAGGATGAGGATGACTATGATGAAAATGAACATGATGGCAGTGAGGATGGTAATGTTTACATGGGGCTTCCCAGGAGGAACCACCCAAGGCATGTTCAAAGTGTCGATGGGCTGTTAGCTGCATCTTCATCGACACACAAGCCAAATCATCCACCACATAAGATGACAATGAGGATGATGATGTTGATGATGATCATGAGAATGATGGTGATAATGAGGATGATGATGTGGATGATGAAAATGAGGATGATGATGATATTGATGATCACGATGATGACAATGAAGATAATAATAAGAATGATGACAACGAGGATGATGAAAATGAGGATGTTGACAGTGAGGATGATGATGTTGATCTTGATGATTAGAATGAGGATGATGACGAGGGTGATGATTATCATGATGTTGACAATGAAAACGACAATGAGGAAGGGCAATGATGTGCATGATGACATTGAAGACGACGACAATAGCGATGATGATGACACTTGGCGAGGATGATGATGATAAGGCTAATGTTTATTTCGATGCACTAAAGAGGAGGATTTTGATGTAGTGATAATTCATTTTTTGGTGATTTTAATGTAGATAATGAGGAAGATGTTCATGATAATGAGATTACAATGTTCACGATGTTGAGAATAAAGATGAAGATTATATGATAGTAATGTTGAGGGTAATGATGGTGACGATAATAATGGGCAAAATGATGGTTAGATTATGATGATGATGATGATGATGAGGATGAAGATTATATGTTACAGCTGATGGCGGTGTAATAAAGACAACTCTGGGTGAAAAGCCGCAGAGTTAATCATCCCACAGATGTAAATGTATTCATGGGCTCTTAATGTGAAAAGCTAATATGGCCGTTATCTGAGTGTGGAGCCACTCTGACGGTGGATTGAAGTAGGAGTTCAGTGATTGGGCTTTTTTTTCTGTATATATGACTAAAGGCTACCAGGGAGCTGGTCAGTGCACTTTGAGTGGCCATCCACTGCTACAAACAAGACAACCCATCGCATACTGCTCACTACAATCACCTTCAAGTCATTAAGAATGATGCAGTGTGTGGGGGAAACATCAAGAGGAGAAAAATGGAGTTTGTGTGAATATATAATCTCATAATGAACCATCTACCTTAAAAACATATGTAACACATTATGTTTGGTTATGCAACAGCTCGTATGTAAATGTCCATACAAAATGTGGCTTTAAACTAATTCATTTCTGAACCTAGAACCCTCAAGACATGTTAGCAATTCTGCTTTGCAGATCAGTTTCAATTTAAACAGAGATGCACCAATTTGACTCACAGTTGCGGTATATAAAGCTATAATGCTTATCAAGAGGATCAGATATCGGCAAGACGTGACAAATAAACAGAGAGTCTGATTTCAATGGTCAGCTAAGGTTGATGCGTTGATGTGTAAAGCTACAGCCGATACCAACCACTTACAATTGCAATGTAACCAAAGATTTTCTTGATATGGTTTATGTGAAAGGCAAGTACAGCCAGTCTGAAGGGCACTCTGAGTCAACGCGTAAGGAGACCAGATGGACACCGCTAACTCAACAGAGACCACCACAAGCATCCCAGTGGGACTCCCTTGAGTGGCTGTCACCATCATCATCCTGCCTTCGAGGCTCAAGGCGTCAGCACTTGAAGTCACCTGAAGATGGAAGACCCAGGTAAGACAAGCCCATCTTTCCTGAAGAGAGAAAAATAGTGTTCCCCTGGCAATTTTATGATCGCTACAAAGCAGGGGGAGGATGACTGAAAAATGTGTACAGCAGAATGTATTACACTTATATCACAGTATTACAAAAATAAAGGGAGACTCCACTCAAACATGATTCTACTTCTTTTAAATCTTAAACGTAAACGTATCTGTCTACTCTCTTGAATAAAAATAACATATAGGCCCACATGTGTGTTGGGAGAAGTATCCTGCCTGATAGGATAGGATTAGTCATCTCAACAGGCGCAATAGTCCGTGTATCTCACCATTTACATACAGCAGCAAGATACATTGCTTTGAGATACATACAACGGCTTTGTTCGTGCCAAGGAATTGAAAAGGATTGAATCATTCAGGAACGTTACACCACTTAAAAAATGTTTTGATCTTCTGTTTTACTTAGAATATAAAACACTCTTCCACAGTCTGTGCCTTAAATCGTCTGCCTTTTCATTGTTTACTGTACCACTGCTGTCTTGAAGGTTTCAGGGATTTTTGTTGGTTCCACAAGTTTTAAATGTATTATTAAAACAAAGGGGATATTTATGGGCTTTGGAACGCTCTGGAGGAGTCATTTTAACCATTTCAAACTATCACACAGCCGCATGCATAATCTGATACATTTAATAATAAAAGGTACTTTTCATAAAAGTGGACTCTATTCAGTGTGTCATTCAATGTACCCTGTAATTTATTTCTCCTTCAAAGTCTCTATTGAGTGATTAGGCCACATCTGTCCAGTCAACCATGAGAGGAAAACGTGACTTTAATGGTCACTGAACAGCATCTATGTAAATTCCACACAAGTCTGAAATAGCATCCACCCTGGCAAGCTGCAACGACTATCGCAGCAATTGTCAATAACATCCATTGCAGCTCATATATTGAGAATGTGTTTGTGGAAGGAAATTATAAACTCTGTGATATATTTGTTACATTGATATCAGGAAATTGAAACCATTGCTGGAGCTCAGACAGCTCAGGACCAATGTGGCCATTAATGCTGAGCTTGATAACCCAGGAAAGAGCTAATATAGTGATGTATGAATTAAACTGGCACGAGATGACAAGATGCTAGCAGCTTCAAACCATTGTTGTTTCCAAAACCCTGCTAAATGACTTGCTTACAAGTAAAGTGAATTCCCATGAAACAATTATGTTTCTTTCAGATGTGATGGCTGGCACTTTTACAACAAGCAATAATCTGATGTATTTCCTACAGTGATGTCAGTCAGTGGCTCGGTTGCTTTGTGGGCAATGTAGGCACCAGGCTTTGAAGAGGAAGAATATTGTGTGTTATAAAAAGTTGATATTTCTGGTACTGGTTTGTTGATTTGTATTTGAACTCTCCATAATGAGTCCAACAGCGTTATAGCAGTGCAATGTTGGACCAGTGGATATCATTTCAAAACCTGGCACCTACAACACCCACAATGCAACTTGGCCACTAGCTGACATCACTGGAGGCAATTTGTGCAGCTACATGCAGCGTCCTCTGGAGCAACAAAAGGCTTTCTACTGCTATTTTCTTACATATGCAGTGGTACTCCCCAAGACCTGTAAATAGAATTAATGGTGGCAATACTCTTTAAGGTAGCTTTAAATCGCACATTCACCCAACAAAGGGTGGATAAAAGGCTGATTTCTACATCTTTATTATATTTACATGGTATCTGCATATGGCTACAATGACCTAGCTTGATGTTTCTTGTTTGGCAGTGACCTCTGGTGGCCGTAGTAATTATTACAGCTCTGAAGGAGGAAGTTGGCCAAAGTAGTTTGAAGAAGAATAAGCACAGGACTCTCACCTAGGACACTGCTGTTCATGCCCAGTGTGACAGTAAAAGTGAAAGTCATCGATGAGTTCACAAGCTCCACCTTCGATGTTAATGTCAACTGATGTGAATAACCATTACAGCCTGTCAGGCCTGGATCCTTGATTTTGGAAATACTGCCCTCAAATATTGCTGATAAAAAAGTATATAAATCTTTTGGATAATTAGAAATACCTTCGATTTTATTCTATCCAGTATCTGCACAAAAACAACTTTTTTAGGATATGTAGCAAAACATGTTGAGAATCTGGCTTCAAAAATCCAACATGTGTAAAATGTGTGTAGTTATGAAATATAAAATCCATTTGATGTTATGTACACCCTCCCAAAACTCCCAGAAATATTGGCCTTGGATGTTCTCATCTATTTTCTGTTCAGGAGTTGATGGACAGGTACAGTCAAGTAACACCTCAGGAGCTCCATATCTTACCAGGACATCTCAGCACATACTGACCACGAGAACTGAACTCTAGACCTGTCTAATGTGTCACAGTCTCGACCTCTCCTCAGACTCACCCTTTCAAAAGAAAGAAAAAGATAGCACTAATTGTTTAATTGACGTGTAAAACATCGTTGTTAACACCCTGACGCCTCCTCGTCCTCCCGACACAGTCAGTCTGAGTCCTGGTGGCTATCTTCACTCTCACATTTGTGCCCGCGACCTCGGGCCTCATGCTGTCAGATCAGCTTTCCACGGCAGACAGCACAAGGTCATGAGATGACAACCCCTGGCTGGGGCTGCCCTGCAGTCGCTCAGCTGTCCACATTCATTCTCAGTCAGCCGTTGTCCTGCGCTCACCAGCCGTCAGGGTGGCACTGCTCTGCAGCCGGTTCGATTCTCTCATCTGTCCGCACAAAAACACTCACGGCTGAATTTCTACATCCAAAAGCTACTATTGACATTTTGGGAAATTCACTGATTTGCTGTCTTGCTGTTGGTTAGGTATCAATCCTAGGTTCATCTCTGAGCACTACGCAACGGGACAGCTCAGTATTTTAGCTGAGGGGGGTATGAAATTACCAGTTCTACCATAAAGGGCTGTAAGTAATTAGCCTGTTTCCCTTATTAATTAATCCATCGATTGCAGTCTCAATTAAAGCTAGGGTCTGTAATGTTGTTCAGAAACACATTTTGTTATACTGGGTGAAATGATCCTGCTATCCTGAGAGTAGTCAATACATTATGTATTCAGAAAAAGGAACGAAAATAATCGGACCTCTGTGGCAGCTGCAGGACTAAGAAAAAGCTGACCAGTCCGTGCTATACGGCCCGGATAGCACGGATTGGTCAGATGCACGGATTGGTCAGATGCCTTCATGTCTCGTTCTGTCCCTCTCTCCTCCACGCGCGCACACGTTATGTTTCATTGATGCCGGAAATATTCAGCACACTCCTCTGCAGAAATACGGAGTTGCAGGAGAATACGTTCATTTGGTTACAATGGCAGATAAAATGCAGCCAGCCCTACTTGTAATGGGGCGTTCAGACCAAACGCGATAGACGCGAATACAATCGCTTCAAATGCTTCTATCGCGCCGCTTTATCATTCTGGACTATTCGGTCATTCGCGCCATTCACGTCATGCACGCTTGATCCACGTCGATCATGGCTGATGTCACCACTGTTGCTGCACTGTACCTGCTGTACAAGTCCCAGAAACGCCGGAAAACCACCCGCCGTCGTGTCTGGGTTCATGAAGTTCTTCCGGAGACAGACGGAGCTGGGGGAATTTCACTGTCTCCTCCAGGAGCTCCGTCTGGATGACGACCGGTTCCAGCGGTACCTCAGGCTGACCGGAGCCCAGTTCGAGGACCTGTTAGCTCGGGTCGGTGCCAGGATCTCCCGCCTGGACACCAACTACAGGCGCTCCCTCTCAGCTGCGGAGCGCCTGTCCATCTGTCTGAGGTGAGCTGCGGTTACAATTAGCTTGTCCTCCATGTTGGTCTGAGTGTAAACAACCGTACGAGAAGGAAGTGACGTCGTCGGCTTGAACTCGTCGCTGATTGGATGTCGCAGCGCGATGCCGCCTGAAAAGTTGGATATTTTCAACTTTATTCGCGTCGCTTCAGACGCGCCGCTCGAGACGCCCCAGACGCTCTATGATCCAGACGCTTCATTCGCGCCGCCCCAGACGCTTCATTCGCGCCGCCCCAGACGCTCTATTCGCGCCGCTGCCGCCTGAATTGCGCGTCATCGTGCCATTTACATTGATTTTCAATGTAGAGTTGCCGTTCCATTCGCGTCTATCGCGTTCGGTCTGAACGTCCCTTAACAGCTCACCCCGCTAAAAAGGCAAGGAAAAGAAAGCCTGAGGCAGAAAAGGCTGCAACGAAAAAGGCTCTGGATAAAGAAAGAAGTCGGATCAAGTCAACATCGGTGCGGTGTTTGAGCGGTGGAGGCAATTGGGGCATGTGAATGGCCTGAAAAGTGATGCAGAGGTTGCTTTCTTTCTGTTGGCCAGGTAATTATTTGCTTTGTTTCAGGGGGATTTGTTAATTTCATGAAATATGTAAAGTTTGCCAACTTGGCTACGTTTGTAGCTCGTATTAGCCCAATGCTATCGTTAGCTTCTCTGTGTGTTGTTTTTAGCCATGAGAATGGCTAATGAGTCGGCCCAATTTCCACTGGATAGGGGTCCGCTATGTTGCGGCTCCAATCCGGTTTTGCTCCGCCTATCGGCAATCCCCAACGCCGGTTGCGGTTTGAGTCCGCAACGGCGCAGTAAGGTAGACAGCTGGCCTAACGATGTGTGCTGGTGTCAACACGGAGTAAATGCGATGTCACAACTTTCCTTACACTAGTTATGTTACTACTACACAAGTTATGTCACTTTTTTCGCTTGTTTTGTTGACCGACAGTCGAAAACCCAAAGATGTTTGGTGAACTATCACAGAGGACAAGGAAAACCAGAGAATCCTCATCACTGAGAAGCTGGAACAAGTAACCTTATGGCATTTGCATCAAAGTAACACTATTGGAATAATCCGCTGACCATTTCAGCTTCACACGGTGAACTCAGTGGGCTGTAATGTACATTTCCACAGCAGTAACTCCATCAGTACAACTGTCATGTCATAGTTCACTGCTGCTCAGAGTGACTCTTTTAAACAGAACTACACATCTTGTTCAACAATTATTTTCAATAATTTTACTGAGGGGTTTTTGTTATGTAACTTTTAAATCACCACTTCCTGCACAGATGTTTAACATTCAGTTCTTCACCTGTGTTTGTCAAGGCTTTTTGATTTGAAAGGAAGAATTAGAACCGCACCATGAGGGGCCTTTCATGTAAAACATCTGTATATATTTTGTTTTAAACACATGTTACACATTTCCCCCTCATCTGTAAAACAAGGTGCAATGTGCAAAGTCGACGTTATAAAAGACACAACCTTCCATAATATCATCCAAATCCTTCAAAGAACTGTAAACTAACGGCTGAGCAGGCCTTAGTATCCTTTACAAAATGTTATATTGTTCGTTTCAGGTAATTGCTCTCTGTCATGCAGACGTCAGTACAGCTGTGAAGTGTCGTGCCATGACCCCCCGGCCCCCCTCCACCCAGAAACAACGCGTGGGTTATGAATGGTCTTAACCGACAAGTAGGGGACAAAACGCAAGCTGTTTAGGACTCTTGATGGCAATCATCGGATGGCTTGGGTGGAAATTGGTGCTGCTGTTTCATGTGTCTCTGTGTCATAGAGAAAAAAAACAGGAGCACTGAAGAGCTCGACCTTCGAAAACCATCAGCTCATACTGAATGACGTATGAACATAAATAAACCACATATTCACACAGACATGTGACAGACTAAGAGTCAGTTGATGTCCACAAGAGGCTGCACTGGTTATTACAGCCAAAGATGAGCAACACATTGAAGAAGGTTAATCATTATTTCATTGTTTAATGTTTAATCATTAAAAACAATAATAAATATTGTTGTAGTAGTACTATTATAGTAATAGTTACACTTATCTTCATTTTTCTCTCCTTTAACTTCTTTTGGTTCATTGTTTTGCGTTGTCTTTTCCGGTAATTCCCTCCTCTGTTCTTGTGTTCCTCCTCTTTCTCTCCACACCTGCCCTGCATCAGCTTTGTTAGCCCCCAGCCTATCAGCTGCTTCCCTGCTCTCTTGTTTACCCCTACTGTTCCACTCACCTGTGTTTCTCCACCTCTTTCTACCTGTCCCTCATGCCCTTGTTAGTTTTCTTTGTATTTAAGTCCAATTGTTAGTTCAGTCGCTGTCGAGTCATCTGTTGTGTTAGCCTGTTCAGTTACCTGTTACTGATGCTGATAGTCTAACAAAAGTTCTGCCATTGGCCCTGCATTTGCTCCAACTTCTCTGCACCGATTTTGCGCAAGGGGACGCATTCTCTACAAATGTGCAAAGGATGCGCATCGCTGCAGTGAGGCGCGCGTAGAGCACCAAGTCAACCCGAGGCAGGGGAGGAAAAAAAAGAGGCCAGTAATCTGACACCGCACGCGTTGCCGCACTGATTGACAGCACGCAGCATCTGACCAATCAGCGGTCAGATGCGCCAACAGGCAGTTGGATGCAGGTGGAGAGATGGCCTCCAAACAGCAATATGAATCAGGAGCAAGCAAAAGGAAAAGCAAAGAGGCTCATGCTTCACTTGAAGGTGGGTATGGTGTTGAAAAAAAAAGGAAAACTTTGTGGCATAAACACCCCAGCCTGCTAATCATGAGACGGAAGAGAGGATCATTCTGTCTAGATGTGGACTGGAGATTACATTTTCCAGCAGCCCTGATTATCATTTATTGAATGTCTTGTTTACTGTATACCTTCACCTCTATTGAAAAAGGAGTGGTTAATTGACCAGTTGGTGGTCATATGTTGGCTCAGGTTTATAGTCTATCAATCTATGCAATCAATAGAAGTTTTGAGCTATTTTTATGGAGGTAAAATGTGTGTGTGTGTGTGTGTGTGTGTGTATAATATATATATATTATAAGATTAGATAAGATAAAATAAGATAAATAAAGATAATCCTTCATTTGACCCATAATGGGAAATTTAAAGCATTGCAGCAGCAAACAGCAGTGTAGGAATATAGAACCTAAGTACAAAATTTAAAAATAAGCATGTAAAAATATTGAAATATCATCAAATCAAATCTTAATGAATATTATTGTTAGTTGTAGTCGTATTTGAATTAATTGCATTTTAATCTTTGTGAGGCTAGTATTTACATTAATTTCATTGTGTAATTTACCATTAAGACCTGTTTGTATGATGGGTTTCTTGTCATAACAGGGTCAATGCTGCAGTTTGTTACTAAGGGTGACACGGAGCCAGCGCCCAGCATGTCACCAGGGCCATCAAGCACCATGTCATCTGTAAAAGGCTTGTTCCATTGTTTGAAGAGGCTGTTCATTTGATTTGTTCCTACTAATAAAGGTTGTAAACCTAATTGGCATTTCGAGGTACAGTCATTTCGTAATGGGGGGGGGGGCTCAAAATAATAAATAATTCTGCTTAGGGCCCCAATTTGGCCAGGGGCGGCCCTGTGTGCAAGTATAAAAAAACATTTACATATTCCAGCAAATTCAGTTCTTGCAAATCGACACAGTGGAACTGCATGGATAAGTTTATCCCTACAGCTTGTCAGACGCTTCATGCCCAAAGATCCGAGGGTGTATATTAAGATCAGTTTTCACGCCTCGTGATTCAAAGTGGACAATGGTTTCAGACTTGGTTTGTCTTGAATGTGGAAATGAGATGTGTGTTAAAGGGCTTTCATTAGTCTCTAACCGGATGCTTCACACTCATCAAGCGATGGTTCAACTGACTCCAAATTTTAGCTTATTTCCATATTCACAGCGGTGAGTGTTTGAATTCTTGTCAAGGTGGCTTCGATTAGATTTACTGGTGAGGACTGGTTAATTTTCCTACTTTTGCTAAACAGTCTTTGTACTTAAAAGTTAATTAGTACTGGTGTGCATCTCTCCCTCATAAGACAATTTGATACGCATCTAGATACATGGGCTACGATACGATTCAGGGACAATACATTTTAAATACAGAATGATTTGGTGCGGTGCGATGCGATTCGATATGATACGATGCAATCTGATACAGTTCTTAACATTTGTTTAATGTAGACATTCATTTTCCATTGTAAATTAAAATAAGAAATTCTGTGAAAATGGCATTGCTTACCTTACCATGTCTCGAAAGCCATCGCTCTCAACCACACTGTAGGGTTGTAAGTCCTTCGCAATAAAACAGGACTACCCTGGACCTCGCCGAGTTGTGGCTAAGTTGTGGCTGGAAAAAGTCTTTAATAGCCATGTCATCTTACGTGTTCTTGCTTGTGCTAGCTGTAATGGTACTAATGTTAGGATCCACAGACTCCTCGTCGCCTGCATAGTTTTCACCATGCCATCTCACCAGGTGAGTTTTCAGATTTGTCGTGCTACCGCTGTACTTAATAGCTGTTCTACAGACCTTGCATATGGTCAGACTTTTGTCCCTCCTTCTTATAAAATCCAAATCTCTTCCAAACTTTAGATTTCAGATTAGGTGGTGCATTGTAAACAGTGTTGGAGTTGTCGGACATGTTGTTGTGGTTTTTCCCTCGGATATGCTAACGTTACTCTCGCGAGAATCTCGCATTGGCCTTTAACCTTTTACGAGAGCTGAGAGACACTCTGCAGAATTAGCAGCAAAGCTTTCGTCAACTGATACATAACTTTAGAATCGGGCCATCAACTGGTTAATGATAAATTTATCGATACAGGGGTCTGTGTATCGATGTAGTCGCATCTTTAAACGGTTACCGATTTGTATCGGTGAATCTTTACGCTTCTATTAATTAGTGACCTTCTTGACAGTAAGTAGTAGTGTTGGGTATAGTTACTTTGGAAAGTAGTTAATTAGGTTACAACGTTACCATCAATTAAAAGTAATCAGTTACGTTACAGCGTTACCTTTGAATAAAAGTAACGCGTTAGAGTACTCATGCGTTACCAAAAATTAAAAGCCGTTTGCAGCGCCTCGCACATGCTGCAACTTAACTGACACACACACAGCCTCCTTTAAATGCACCGAGAAGTCGTGACAATGATGAATATCATCAGTCATCCAACCAAATTAACTCTGCAGAATAACAATAACAGGAAAGACAGTCAGCAATATGCCACATAGCGTTTTATTATTTTTTTTTTTTTTTTTTTTGCGGTCACCAGAAGCTCTTCACCAATGCAGAGTGTGCATGTTACCGTAATGGTGTTCTTGTCCTTTTCGCTGGTGCATTGAAAGTAATGTGCGTACTTCCACGATGCAAAAGCTGTCCTCTCTGCCATCTTGCCGAGGGTTCGAAAACACACACGCACGCACGCACACACACACACACACACAGGTAACGTAGGTCAGCAGCAGGGCACAGACGCATCACAGCGCTGCGCCTCCGCTGACACATCCGCAGGTGGCAAAGTACTGTCTGACAAAAAGCAGGCTGCAGTCGGGATTTTCCTTTCCTTATCCGGAGAAATTCTTAAAATAACGGATTACTTTTTTTAAAAATTAATGACGTTACTGATTGCTTGACGCACGAAACGCGTTACGTTACACGTTACACGAAAAAAGTAATTAGAGTACTCTAACACAACACAACAACAACACAACACTGGTAAGTAGGCAATTAGACAATCTTGACTAACACTGTGATCAAATTCTAAGAACAAGGCTGAATTTGAATATAGTTATGTCCAATGAAGAAGTAGCTGTAACATTCAAATACAAACAAAATGCATAGAATCTTTACAGATCATTAGGACAAGAAAAATCCCCTCATCCCCTTTGTTACTTTTATTAGCATCTACCATATGTCTGTGTATCACAGAGAGGGACTGTCCACCTACCTGCAATCAAGTCAAGGAAAAAAATCAATTCATTCTCCTTCGCAGCAACACGTGTCCATCTTACTGACTAAACTGAAAAGTTCTGAGTCGAAAGTCTTTCCATTGGTCTGATTCATGACTCTAGTAATGTTGCAAGAGCACTTTCAGTCAGGCAGGTCGCCAAGCACCTGTCAGCTCCTTTTTGCGCAGTAACACGCGCAGACATTTAATTTGTGATATATCGTATAGTTAAAAGCTCATTTTTCAATTTCATCCCATTCAGACTAGGTAATCGGAACTCAGCACAGATAGGAGCAGAGGTCAGGCAGGCTGTAAGGATTTCAATGTACTGACATTGAGCCAATATTTAGGATCTGGCACAGGACAGATGGAAAGTGGTTGATAATCATGCCACTGGAGCCAATAAAGGAATCAGGAGCAGGTGTGCAGTTGGGTAGCCAGGTGGCAAACGGTGAGAAAGTTTTATGGAATCTTGTGGACAGGTGGGAAGGTTATCCCGATCAGTGAACACTCCATAAGTTACTCTGTGATTTAGATACATAGCATTCCCTGCGCAAAATCTGGAAGGACAAAATAAAAGGCACATGTGTTGTCAGATGGATGTCTCCTATCTGCCCCGAATAATGGGGAGAATGGAAAGGGCTGAGGCTGAAAGGGGCAACATCGAAACCTGTAACTATTAGAGTGAACCTTTAATTTCAAAAGGGTTTTGAAAAGTGGCACAATTCCATGATGATGGGGTAAGTGGCCCTTTGGGTTAGGTTGCTTTCTTGGTGAGAAATTGGTCATTTGCCCTAAAACAACCAATATGAGCATTTTCTGGTTGACAACATTGTTAGACAGTGCCTTCCATAATTGTAACAAATCAGCACTGCCAAATGATAATTATCTTCGCCAAGGACGTTATTTTTCACCTGTGTCCATTTGGTGGTTGATTGGTTTGTCGGCAGGATTAAAACAAAACAACAGAACCGATTTCTACTAAACTTGGATGGAGGATGGGTATCAGCCCACAATAGACTCCATTAACTTTTGGTGACGATCATGATAACGGGACAGATCCAGGATTTATTTTTAGTTTTTTCGCTTTCTTTAACATTGTGAGATAGGGCATGTTTGAAATTTTTGTCCGGGGTTCCTATTGTTCAGAAAAGTATATTTTTGAGTCTTATTCCCAACTCATCAATTATGACGCTCTCGGTTTCCCAACCTGACAATAAATGAGGCCTTGGAATTGTAGGATTGGTCAGTTGCAATTACATGTTTCTTACTTTCCTACTTTAATTTCTCAGGGAATAATGCATGGATCTTGAGGTATGCACTCTGCTGGGTGCTGTTCTAGTTAAAGGTCCTATTTGTAAGGTAGTTGATTTTCAACTACTGAAACTTTGGGATGGCGCCGACCGAAACTACAATATCAAATCCTCAGTATTTGACGAATTAGTAATGAGACTCAAAAATCATCTTTCTTACAAACAGGACCTTTTAAGGTCCATTCTGTAGAACATAGTGGAAATGGTTAAGCTTTGGCCATGTTTAGGCAAACAGCTATTTTAGAGGTACTGTATGGGATAGGGTTAAATCAAAACCCTTTATCACAAACCTTTATCTTATCCCTTAAAAATTTGTTTCAGGCACCAAAACATCATTCTACTTTCTCCTTAGCTTCTGACAGTCTGTTGATCACAACAGGTCACTTGTCAGCAAAATGTAACAAGCTATGACATATACATGCAGTCTAGAAATTACAATTACAATACATACAGTACATACCACAGGTCCTCAACATCAACAGATCCCTCTTTCCATCTCTGTTAGACAGTTTGCTCTTGCCTCGATTTCAGGCGACAGGAGGCTCTAAATCTTAGGGGAACATTTGGAACAGAGCCTCTGGATTTGTCACTATAAGCCACAGGCCTTAACATGAGTAACAACTGAGGTATTTTACCAATTCAAATCTTCAGATGGGTCCAAATCAGTTCAGCTGCAAAACGATGTCCATCTATAGATAAGCGTACTGTATGATAGTGGATGAATCTGGATCTAGCTTTAAACGCCACACAATCACTTGCTACAGAGATTAAACATATAACTTCAGCGCATAGTAGCGCACAGTGAAAATATCCAGCCTAATCCTTTTAACAGCATCTCTGCAGTTTCCTAAAATGAGACATGGCAGCTTTTGTCTTTCTGAGGGCAACATAAGGACACAGGAAGAAACAGTCCAAAAACAGAGTGATTATGTCTTGGAGCAAATTGAATCAGTTTCTCTGAATGTTTCGTAGGTGTTGAAACGAGATGTGTGCCTCCTCTACCACCTCCTCCCAGGTTGGTTTAACAAAGTGAAGAAGTGGGAGCTGTAGAATTAATTCAACTTAGAGTCCTCACTTCCAGTCTGACACAGATGAAGAAACGGATTATCTTGCAACATTATGTAAAGTATTGTGTTTGCAAGAGTCGCCTTTACAGTACAAAGTACACACCTATAACAAAAGCCACTGGGGATGTCAACTGTAGTTTTTCGGTAATCCACTGAGAATTTTTTTGAAGCAAGATGGTATATAGGTTAATTTGCATTCAGACACAGTTTCTGCTAATGGCTTCATGGAGCAGTCCGAGGTAAATAAAGTGAAGCGAAGAAAACTCTATGGACCGTTTCCACCACATGCAACAGTGTGAAATATAAGTTAAAATGTGTGATGCTACCCTTTCATGGATGAAAGCTACTAGTGCATTTCATCTACCTGGGAAGTCAAAGTCAGAGCTGGGAATGACATCATACTCGAGTTAACTATGTTTTAGCACAACATGTCCAAAGACCAGTTCTAGCCATCGTTACTCATGGTAATCAGTACTGGTTAATAACAACGCATTATACTGTATTTTGCACATACAAACACCAAAGCAACATGTCCACGTACTGAGACCGATAAGTCAGTTGGTTGGTCAGGTTCCAGTTTCTGAATGTCTTCACTCATGGAGAAGTTTTCCAAAAGGTTAGTTTTCAGTAACCTAGAGAGCTGTGTGTGTGTGTGTGTGTGTGTGTGTGTGTGTGTATGAAAGGCCAAAACACATGAAAAAAACATACCTGTGTACATGTAGACCAGGCCTGAGTCAAGCTCCAAAAACACTGAATGCTACACTCCACAAAATGCAAGTCAACTCTCTCTCATAAGACTCTCTTTGCCTGATAAATGCCCACATCTTGGAAATCCAACAACCACAGCTTGTAAAACGGTCTGTCTATTTTACAAATGGAAAAAAATCAGCTAGTTTGATTTTTGCATTTACATTTTTTCAGTTGCATTTGAATACAATGCAAATGGATAAAACGCTACCAAAAAGCACACTAAATTGAATTAATATTGGCTGCTCGCGGACATCTTTTGACATGTTGTTTTGAGTCCATTGTAATTTTTTCTGAATCCAAACTGACTATAGCTGCGCTCGATCATGAGGGAGCAACGGTGCAATTAAAACAGGCAAAAATGAGGTTTGAAACCAACACTGCAACAGTGTTCTCTTTGCCCTTGCACTCAGCTGGTAAATTACAGCTGGTCACCTGAATGATGTCATGCTACATCTAGCTTACTCACTGATTGCTAATAACCACCAGGGGCCAAATCTGAATGATGGTGTGTAAACAGTTAAAATACAAATTAATATCATGTAAAAGAGATGTATAATATGTAGGCTACTGTTTTTGTCTTACAATAGGAGGTCAGGGCTCCGCAAATCTATTTGTAAACTATCAAAAGGTCTTGTATGCAGTGTTTGGATGAGTTTCGTGCAACCTGCTCTATCATAACATGGTTTAAAGCCAGGCAGCCTTTTTAAATCTTAAAATATGCTCTTTGTCCTGTGATGGGTGGGCATGTGAATGCTCTGACAAAGACAAAAAGTCCTTTGCTTTTAGTCTCCATGGTTACAAGGAATGGTGTGAGTGTGTCACTGAAACATGTGGAGACAGATGTGGTGTAATTTACATCATGTGGTTGGTTGATAATGGAGCAAGTCTGACAAAAGTGGGCCAAGTGGGAAAATGTAGCACAGTACATGTTAAGTGCATCCATTTACGATCATTCAGCCACTAGAGGCCTCGAAGGGCAGCCTTGAGAGAATGTGTACATGTATGAAAGAAACCAATTTGAAAGTACAAGGGAATGTAGTGTCCATGGTTGTTTTGAAGTAAGCTGAGCAGGAGTGCACAAGAGAAAAGGCCAAAGTGAGGAAAGCCTTTTTCTAAAAATTTATAAACGTTGAAATCTTCAGAATTTGAGCGAGGTTGTTGTGGGAATTATGTAATTACAGAACTGATAAATAAAGATGGGGCCATGTAAAAATAGGGAAAAAAAACAGCTACAAACAAAAGCATACAGCTGGTATTTAAAGCTCAAGTGATTATACAGGGTGCTGGTGTAGAATAGTGCATGAAGGAATGGGTTAGAATAAATAGTGCATGGATTGTACATGAATTATATATACATATGCATACATGTACAGCTATATTCAATAATGTACAGGGATATTTATGTACAACCTACATTCTAAGTCATGCTGAAAGCAGTCAGTCAATTAATTGATTAGTCATTCGAAAAGAAATGTATTGATAAAAAAAATCTGTAAAATACACATAAAATACCAAAGAAATCTCCCAAACAAAAAGTCTTATATAGACAATATTAACAATTTAAAGATACAGTATCCCATTTTTTCTTAAGTTTTTAAACATTTATGGCTAAATTGTTAAATAATTAAACATTAAAAATAATGCTATTTGAATTAACAGTTGCACTTACAGTTTTGGTAAAATCAAAGTTGTTAGTAGAAGTTGATCACACAGAGCATTTTTGTTACATACACAGATTGTGCTGAATGTATTGTACTATTACTGTAAAAGCAATAAGTCCTCATCATGATCTGGAAAACCAGACGAGAGGGCCTCAAATAAGTTGCTCAGGTGAGCGCCTTATTTGAGGGTACTGTGCAGTGACTTTCTTGTCCTGTGTGGTGGCCGAGTCAAACACAGACAGTGATGACAGTGGAGAGAAACTGGCTGCCATGTAGGACTGGATCCAGTAGAGGTTCCTCGGACAACCGGCTCCGTAGGCACAAACCCACTGCCACCGCCTAACCACTGTCCCTCTGTGTGTCTGTGCATGTGTGCTTAATATAAGCTGTATGATGGGGGAGGACTGCTGCCCTGGCACCGCTGTGTGTGAGTGATGTTGCCTGGAGTCTGAAGCTACTTTTTTTCAAAGTCGAAATATCAGTGTTTTTATTCAGTCTGTTTAAGCAGGAATAGACTTTGGCTCTTCTCTCTGTTTGACTTGGTTTTTCCTTCTGTCCTTTTTTGTTCTATTTTTTCATTTTGTCTTTGGCATGAAGAGCCAGTGGACCCCATTCCTTGACAGAAACCCTTGCTGATGCAATATGTGTAGTGTCCTTGTGTGTACTGTATGGGTGACAGGTCAGGCAGACTGTTTCTCCTCTTGTGCTTCAGACTTCTGCGGTGTACCAACAGGAATAGGAAACAGGAATACCACACCTTCGTTGTAGGTTTGCAGTTTGGTTAGGTTTAGGCATGAAATATACTTGTTAAGGTTCAGGGCACATCATGGTGTGGATTAAAATAACCAAGATGCTTAATCTCGTCCTATTCATTAAGTTACCGTTGTTGTTGTCCTTATGTTTAACTCAATATGTTCACATGATGTTGGACTATGGTGTTAGTACAACTTAAACCTGACTTTTAAAGTCCATGTAAACATGTCAGCCCCAGATAAGTTACCCAGAAAGAGTTGGAAGTCGATTTTCTCTTTCATGCATGCACTACAGTTCCCGCGCCGGGCAGGATGTCTTCCATGGCATAAATTCGTAGCAGGAAGCCAGGAAAAAACAAAGGTATCAACATGGCATTGATTCCTTCTAGTGCTAGAGCAAGAAATGAGAAAGAAATACAAATATTTGGACCATGTTTTCACCGTTTCCTGTGCAGCCTGTTTGCTGCTTCTTAACTTGTTTGGTATTTGGTATAGGTCAACCGGATGAAGGTCCAGTAGCAATTAGCTGAAATGCAGATGAAACAATGCATATCGCCACCTGCTGTGGTGGTTTTGGACATACTTCTGTCAATAAATCAATTCTCCCCTGATGCTTATATGGGACAGTGGCAGTAGTCCAATCAAATGGCCTAATCAAGCTATGACCATAGCTCGATTTAAGTGTGCATGGAAATGTACTGACTGTCTCGTGCTTTCTATTTTATGTTGATACTCACCTCTTTTCTAATTTCAGGTCCTGTGCCTCTTACCCTTGTGCGCTTGCATCCTCAGTCATATCCTGGCCTGCCCTAATGTGTTGCAGCAGGTTCTCGTTGTTCCCCTCCCCCAGATTATATGGTATCAGTGCTCCTCTTCCTTACTAGTTTGACTTGCTCTTCGGTGACAGCATTTAAGAATTCCTATTGTGTTATTTTTGTACCTCTGCCCTTTGATCGATCCCATATATCCCAACCTGGTTTGTCATTCAAGGACTGATTCTGAACTTTTACCACTGAGTCCAAGTCTGCGTTTGGGTCCAAGCCAGTGTTGTAATATTAACTTCACTGCTTATTAAACATTAAATCCACTAACAGACAAAGTTAATAACATTGATTATCCAGTACAATTCAGTATTCTGCAGGGAAACATTGGGTCCTGGCAATTGTGTCGATCGATGAGTCAAGAAACATGACAAAGAGCCCAATATGTAAACCATGACCCCCAAATTCCCCAGATCCCAATCTGATTGAGCACCAGTGGAACATGACAGACCAAGACCGATCCATGGAGGCCCCACTCCCCAACCCACAGGATCCAAAGGATCCATGGCCAACGTCCCACCACAGGACACCCATAGAAGTCTTGTAGCCATTTATTGATCGATCACAGCTGGCGTAGACAAGTGCCTGTGCTGTCCACTGACTGGATCTGCAGCCCTTGTGATGGATTGGATGTCCACAACCAACCATTTAAAATGTTTCCACAGAGGTCCACGGTGAACCACGGTGATCTTTAAACCACACACTGGCAGTGGCACTAGAATCAATTATTGAGATTCCATTCATCATCAGTTGTTGATCAGTCATTTGCCCACATGCAGTATATACTTTATATGCCAAAACCCTTTCCTAAATAAAAATAAAAGGGGCTACTTTTCTGCACAGGTTCTGTTCTATCTTGACAGAGATACATATAATAATGCATCAAAATATAAAGCAAAGAATCTCTGTCTGCGTTCATCCCATCTACTTAACACTTGGCATGTTTGAAGCTGAGGACCCAGGGAAGTGCAGTGTTTAATTCTTTTTGGCAAGTGACAAATTTCATATTAATACATCTTGAATTGACACTTCTGCATAGTCTCGCTATACTGCCTTTGTTGCTTCAAATGTTTCTGAATCATATCGAAAAGCCATGAAAACTGATGTCTATTTCTTAGCTGTGTTGCTGGTGGATTATTGAAGTGTGAACAGGCATCGCTGGTTGATGTCTGGTCAAGGTGGAGCTGAATAGTTTAATGAACAATAATGCATCATGTGTTCTATTTTTGAACAGCAAGTTTTGAACAGACATTGCACTAGTCATTCCAAAACATAAAACCTTTGTATGAAGACTTTACAGTGAACATGGCTGGCAATGAGAATGGTAGAATATATATTCATTGATCTACTGTCACTCTGAGATGAATATGGTCAATTACAGGAAGAAAGGGAGAGTTGGATCAATTATCACTGTGCCATTAATTGACATTAATTGACCTGAGTAGAGATGAATGACTAGTTTTCCGGCAGTTACACAGCAGATAAAAACACAAGCTGTGTCCCAACTCAGGGGCTAAATCCTTCGAAGGATGCATTTAAAGGTCAATTACGCCACAACACTGCGCGAAGGCTGTCCCAATTCGAAGGCTCTTTCAAATGCACTCTACAAATGCGGCCTTGTTTTCCCTGTTTTTGCAGGATACACCACTACTATCCTTCATGGCCTCATTACTGTGGGTTCGGATAACAGGTTTACCTCTCCACGGTCCTTTCTTAACTAGAGATATACCAACTGTCGATGGTGCCAGACATCCTCCACCATTCCTCCAGAATCAGCAGAATTAAAAAGAAAATCAAAAATTGCTCTAGGTCAAACATTTTTACTTTCTACTCATCTTTTTACTCGTACTTTTGCGGGCCTGGGCAGCAGAAATTGTGACGTAAGGGTAAGAGCAGGGACATCTGGGCTAGACCATTCCATTTAACTAATGGCCTTCGAAGACCACAAAGGCTGCGTCCTTCAAAGGATGCAGTCATTGAATTTGCACATGGCTACCGTGATCATGGCAGCATGAAAGAATTTTCCCTTGCAGTCGTAATCAATCTGAATGAGGATTGTGTAAGTGATTACACAATTTTTCATGAAGTGAACTTTAAAGGTGCCCTGTTTACATGCTCACAGTAACTGTAAAGAGAAATAAGTGCTCCGTCTAAAAAAGTCCATCCATCCATCCATCCATCCATCCATTATCGTTCGCTTATCCGGGGCCATGTCGCGGGGGCAGCTGCCTGAGCAGGGACACCCAGACTTCCCTCTCCCCGGACACTTCCTCCAGCTCTTCCGGGAGGATCCCAAGGCGTTCCCAGGCCAGCTGGGTGAAATAGTCACTCCAGCGTGTCCTGGGTCTTCCTCGGGGTCTCCTCCCGGCGGGACATGCCAGGAACACCTCCCGAGTGAGGCGTCCTGGGGGCATCCGAAACAGATGCCCGATGCTCTCGATTTGGAGGAGCAGCGGCTCTACTCCGAGCTCCTCCCGGGTGACAGAGCTCCCCACCCTGCGGAGGAAACTCATTTCGGCCGCTTGTATCCGGGATCTTATTCTTTCGGTCATGACCCAAAGTTCATGGCCATAGGTGAGGGTAGGAACCTAGATTGACCGGTAAATCGAGAGCTTCGCCTTTCGACTCAGCTCTCTCTTCACCACGACAGACCGATACAACGGCCGCATTACTGCGGCCGCTGCATCGATCCGCCTGTCAATCTCACGTTCCATCCTTCCCTCACTCGTGAACAAGATCCCAAGATACTTGAACTCCTCCACTTGAGGCAAGAACTCTCCCCCAACCTGGAGGGAGCAAGCCACCTTTTTCCGGTCGAGAACCATGGCCCTCGGACTTGGAGGTGATGATTCTCATCCCAGTCGCCTCACACTCGGCTGCAAACCGCCCCAGGACATGCTAGGGGTCCTGGCTCGAAGGAGCCATCAAGACCGAATCATACGCGAATCGCAGAGATGAAATCCAGTGGCTCCCGAACCAGACCCCTCCGGCCCGTTGCTGCGTCTAGAAATTCTGTCCATAAAAACAATGAACAGAACCGGTGACAAAGGGCAGCCCTGCCGGAGTCCAACATGCACTGGGAACAGGTCTGACTTACTGCCGGCAATGCGAACCAAGCTCCTGCTCCGGTCATACAGGGACCATACAGCCCTTAACAGAGGGCCTCCGACCCCATACTCCCGGAGCACCTCCCACAGAATGCCACGAGGGACACGGTCGAATGCTTTCTCCAAGTCCACAAAACACATGTGGACTGGTTGGGCAAACTCCCATGAGCCCTCGAGCACCCTGCGGAGGGTATAGAGCCATTGTCAACAATGGAAGTGGAGAACATGGTCCATTCGGACTCAATGTCCCCAGCCTCCGTCGGGATCTGGTCAAAGCTCTCCCGGAGGTGGGAGTTAAAGACCTTCCTGACAGAAGGTTCCGCCAGACCTTCCCAGCAGACCCTCACAATACGTTTGGGTCTGACTCACCACGAGGTGGTGATCAGTTGACAGCTAAGCCCCTCTCTTCACCCGAGTGTCCAAGACATACGGCCGGAGGTCAGATGAAACGACCACAAAGTCAATCATTGACCTAGGGTCTAGGGTGTCCTGGTGCCACGTGCACATATGGACACTCTTATGCTTGAACATGGTGTTCATTATGGACAAGCTGTGACTAGCACAGAAGTCCAGTAACAAAACACCACTCGGGTTCAGATTGGGGAGGCCGTTCCTCCCAATCACACCCCTCCAGGTATCACTGTCGCTGCCCACGTGAGCGTTGAAGTCCCCCAGTAGAATGACGGAGTCCCCGGTTGGAGCACTCTCCAGTACCCCTCCCAGGGACTCCAAGAAGGCCGGGTACTCTGCACTGCTGTTCAGCCCATAAGCCGAGACAACAGTGAGAGACCTATCCCCGACCCGAAGGCGCAGGGAAGCAACCCTCTCGTTCACTGGGATAAACTCCAACACATGGCGGCTGAGCTGAGGAGCTATAAGCCCACACCAGCTCGCCGCCTCTCACCGCGGGCAACTCCAGAGTAGAAGAGAGTCCAGCCTCTCTCAAGGAGTTGGGTTCCAGAGCCTAGACTGTGTGTGGAGGTGAGCCCGACTATCTCTAGTTGGTACCGCTCAACCTCACGCACCAGCTCAGGCTCTTTCCCCCCCAGCGAGGTGACATTCCATGTCCTCATGGCTAGAGTCACCGTCCGGGGATTGGGTCGCCGGGGTCCCCGCCCACGACTGCCACCCAAATCACACCAGACCGGCCCCTTCTGAACCCTCCTGCGAGTGGTGAGCTCACTGGAGGGCGGGCCCACGTTGCTCTTTCGGGCTGGGCCCGGCCGGGGACGTAAACGTCCTAGGTCTTAAATCAGACATTAGGGGCTTTCTACAAAAGTCTACCTTGATTAAACAATAATACAGACAGAGATAGACTGGATGCATCATTAACATTACAGCACTTTCAGATTTCAGACCCTTTCTGGCCACGTACATTGTGCAGCCCTTTATTACTCACTTCCTGTGGTGGTCGGATGGGTCATACAGTGAACTTTCCCACTGGAAAATAGGGTTTGCTTCCCTTGCATAGGTGCAGTGCTGCTCTGTCACCTTTTTTGTAAATTGAATGTTCACAAATTGCATAATCCAGTTGAATGTTAAAAAAAGTTGAAGTGAGAAATAGGCATGTTCTGAACAAAGGTTGACATCTTCTCGTCATCAAATCTGAATAGCTTATTGCATTGAAATGGGCTTTCATGGGAAGTATCATATCAGGGCAATAAATAAGTCGGAGGGAAAAGTCAGTCTCTTCTTTGTCATTGTGCTGCTACAGATCTTATAATGAGATGTCCTAATTCCTTTTTTAAGGCCTTCTTGTAGGCCTATGCATGAACTCAGTATTTATAAATTCCTGGCTACAGCCCTGCATGAAAGAAAATATACCACCTTAAAAGATATCTTTGTGAACTGTGTTATTTTTAAGTAATGTTATGTAAGCAAGTCAAAGTATGATATGATGTAACTTACGTAGCCTGATTGGCATTAGAATGTCACATTAGGTTACTTATAGGCCACTTATCTCACTTACATTACTTAATCAATCAATGGTGAGATTGAAGAGTAGGGGAGACATGGGGTCGCCCTGTCTGACGCTCTGGCACAGTTGTATGGGCTGTGTCCCCCCCCCTCAGCCTGATGCGGGTGGTACAGCCTTGATATGAGTCTCTGATTACTTTCTTCTGCTGATCGTCGACTTCAATTGGCTCCAGTGTCTCCCAGAGGTGGTTGTGGAAGACTGTATCAAAGATTTTGGCGAAGTTGATGAAGACAACGTCAAGCGGTGTCCTGTTCCGCTTACATGTCTGAAGTATCCCATCAAGTAATGCTAAATTCTCGGAATAGCCAGAGGAATTCACAAAGCCTTTTTGCCGTGAGTGAACCCTACAGACCTCGGCCAACCTCTGGATAAGGATTCATGAGAAGGCCTGCAACAGGATTGGTCCCATTGTTATAGGCCTCCACTGCTTCACATTGTCTGACAGTCGACCATCAGATGTTTTTGGGATTAATGTGGTTCGGCTGTGTTTCACGCAACTTGGCACTCTCCTGCAATAGATCATCACATTAAACAGACAACTTCTCCTGACCAGATCAGGACCAGGGGTGGATTTGCGCTTCATGCAAGCTAACACTCTCAAGACCTCTTATGGGGCAGTCGGGCTGCAGATAGGTATCATATCTGCCTGGGGGAGATCGGCAAATCGTCCAAGATTCACAAACTCATCCTCTCTCGCCTATACACTCTGGTAGGTTTTTGTGACAATGTTTGGCTCAATCCCGCTGGTGGACTCCTCGTTCCCGTTGAGTCCAGTATTTATGTTGAACTCAGGTGTATCTGGAGTGTCGCTTTCTCAAAAGAGGGTTAGGTGCCCCCAAGGTGTGGCTCTTTTGTCTATGACCGGGTACCACAGTCGCTCTCCGAAGTTTCTTGAGGATTTGCCGAACATTGCAGTTGATCTCTTTGGCAGTTGCTCTAGGCAAGATGCCCCCGTATCTTGCCCTGGCCTTGAGGCAGCCATCTAGGCAGGGCTTAAGTATCAATACCATCGGGGTTGGGGCGATGGCTGTGTCTAGACCTGAGAGGACCACGGCCATGGGCAACCACGTGGCGGGGTACTTATCCGCCATGCCTTCCATCATCCCCTCACATTTCTCCTGCACCTGCCCACAAGAGAATCTTTCCAAGTGTGCAACTGCTTCTGAGAGGACTTTTGGGGTGAGTCGCTACTCTTACTAAGTCTGGCAAGGAGGAGGTGAAAAGAAAGGAAAAGTAATAACTAATAATACTAAGAGCTCAACAACGCCACCCTGGGAGTTTCACCCAGAGAATTATTTTCTGACACAAAGCACACAGGTACGTAGTTACTTAGAGGGCGAGAGACGTGGTTCAAAGTTTAAAATACACTTTATTTTCATATGTTCTTAAAAATCAATAAAATCATTCACACAAAAGTAAGGCAAACCTAATCAGGGCTGAGGCCGAAGTGGATGGATGAAGGCTAGTGCAGAGGAGGGATCCACCAAAATAAAGAAACAAACTTAAGTCACCGGGCACACGTGGCAGACACACTCTCAGTGAAGAAAAACCCACTCCCAGGGACATAGCAAGACAAGACGGGAGGATGCCCACCAGGTCACCAGCACCGCCACCACCGGTCTGCATCAACTGAAAAGGGAGGAAATAACAAATTAGTGGGGGTTGCACACACATAAAAAGAAAGAAAACGTAACAAAAACATAAGTAATGGACAGATCACAGGCTTAAACACATGTATCAAATAACTGCCAAATGTAACCAAAGAAAGAAATAAAGAAAACAAAACTCAATTACCTAATTTACAAAATAACTCAATTAACGAGATTTACAAAATAGAAAACAAAATCCAGAATGAACTCAAACACACACTCAAAAATAATCAAACAGGATCAACACATTCATACACTCATTCATTCAACATAAGGGGCACTAGTCCCCGGTAAAAAAGATAATCGTGCCCAGCCTGCGGCATGTGGCCAACCAATTGTCCTGTACAAGCAGACGTGACGGCGACACTTCTGATGGCCGCAGGACAACGCCGTAACGGCATGCAGCAGCAGCAAATATGAACAATATGAACGCAGTAAACACAACGCACAAAGCAGCAGCGGCCCAAGGAGGTGGCTACAGTGACACCTAATTGAGGAAAACCATCATTAGCATTGACTTAGTATTTTAAAATGATTAGGTTACACGTTAACATATAGGCTACATACCTTTTTAGTAGCACAGACACTCACACACTCACGATAGGAGGGGGGTGGAGAAAGGACTCCAGGCAGCCGCCAGCATTTACCTGTGACCACACTAGCCACCTAGTAGCATCAACCACAACGGAGAGAGAGAGATGACACTTACCACCACCAAACAATCATAGCAGCGCACACAGGGACAGGGAGCACGGAGCAGCACACAATCGCCCTACAAACACCTACAAACACATCACAAATGCCTTGATCATAATGATCAAAATAAAAAAGAGCAGCGAGGTGAAGCAGCGTGCGGCCATACCTGTCGGGCACACAACCTCCGACCCGGAAATGATGCAGGTGACAATGGGAGCGCAGAGGACGAACCGGCGGGCGGACTACCGCTTTTGTAGTGACCCACCCCAATGCGTAGTGGAAATGAATGGAAAGCATAGCAACCGAATGTAAACAAAAGGACAAGGGGAAAAACAAGACAAAACGCTTATCCTGCTACATAAGGTAAGCGATCTCTGCAGCTCCCCACGTCGGTCTTTGTTTGGTTTCACTTATCTTATTGTTACCCTCAGGGTAGCTGTTAGGGTGTTTGGTCAGTTTGTGATTGGACAAGCCCCTTGTTGTGGAGAAGGACTTGGGGCAGTGGTCACAAAGATACCCAGTCCTGGCCAAGGTCTTAAGGCAGGACACTCCACACTTAGGCAGATGGCATGCCGCTTTATGCTGAGTGGGGAGGTTGCCCGCACACTTCCCACATACATAACTAATCTTATACGGCCGGTAGGTCCTCTGTATGTGTTTGGCAGCCTCGGTAGCTGTAGTTAGGTGAAAGCCACATAGGCTGCAATTCATAGCTGCCCATGGTAGTCTTAGACCAATTAACAGAGATGGGAGAAGCTGTTGTCACCCAGTTCTTGATCCATGACCAAACTAGCATTCCTGTCTGGATGTCACAACCAGGGAAAAGGTCCCTCCAAGGCACCTGTGTGCCTTTGAACCCCGGGGTGCCACCCTCGGCGCTAATGGGGCTGTCCGTATGTCTTTTCCGCAATATGCAACTTGTGATTAACGTCTGGCCTGACTTTCCAGCACTGAGGGGTGTGAGTGGCCCCCTTCCGTAGGTGTGCGTCAAAGAGTATCTCGAAATTTGATCACTCAGAGTTAGTTCTGCTTGCCAAAGGAGGTTTGCTCTGCCACCCTCCTTTGTCCACGTGCCTCCGGGCTCGATATTTGCATGTCTGGACCGCCACGGGCCTCCACCAGAGTTTCCTCTGATTTCGCCCTGCCCAGGCATAGTTCACCATCACTGCATGAAAAGTGGGATTTTCGTCCCCGTAAACGCCTGAAAATCTCCCTAATTTTCGGCAGTTAACGACAATTTACAGTCTGACAAACGCCGCGTTCACTGTGCCACAAATTGTCGGAAACGAACCATGACGTATGTGGAGTTCCCGGAGGTGCGAACGGCTCTAATTTGCATATGAATAGCAGCGAAACCACGCCTGGCCAGAGAATGTGTGGCCTGGCTTGAATTTCCTCACTCAGTATTGGATGAAACCACTACTTTTAAACACGAAAAATCACTCGTGATTGGTTGGCAGATCTGTCAGATCTGTCACTATTGGTCACCCTGGGTCATTATAAATGTAAACCCCACCCCTATATATATATAAATATATATATATATATATATATATTAGGGCTGTCAAATGATTAATTTTTTTAATCGCAATTTTTTTGGCACATTTTTTTCTGTTCTAAATATATCTTAATGTATTTTTTCATGCTCTTAATACTTTAAAGAAACTTCTCTCCTCCCAGAAGTTCACTTATGTACCTGTCATATAAGTGAAAAAGTACTTCAGTTATTGAATATTTCTCCCAATAGAAATTCCCCCAAATTATGCCAAAGCACATTTTTTTTTTTCCAAACAAAAAATTGTATAATGGCCAGCAGGAGACCACTGATGTGTGGAGTGATTTTGGTGACACTACACTGAATAATAGTGAAGTTATCGTATATTATTTGTTGTGTCTCTTTTCGGTGTTGCACTTTGTGGACGGTCCCTGCGCCCTCGTCTCACAGCCGGCTGACCATAGAGACCAGAGTTAATGTCCAGACGCTCGTTTTGACGAAAATACGGTTTAGCTTGTTGTCTTCCTTATTACGGTAGTACAGAGTCGTTGTTTGTGCTTTAACAATTTTTCGCTTATGAGTTATTGATCCGGGAAGTTCGAATCAGTGAATATATTTCCAACTTTACCGAACTAAATCATGCCACATAAGTCAGTTACGCATCATATCAAAACTGGCTGAGCTTGCTTGCGTACCTGTGCTGTAAGTGCTGTTATTCAGTTTTGAGATGCTGCCGCTGTTTCACGGGAGATCATCGTGATGATGAGACTCCACCTGCACGAACCACGGACTCACTGAAGTTACTGTGAGTGACTACTGTGCACTCGAGTGGCTGTAATTCAAGGCAAGAACACGGCGCTGACCGGGCCAGGAGCATAAAGGCCACCGTGTTCTTCCCGAACCGCCAACCCTGCTTCTTCTTCTTCTGAGTCCCTTTTTTATTCTTCTGCCACCGTCTGGATCAAGACTACAGGTGCCACTGACGGCCGTAAATCATACAATGCACGCTTCTTTTTTTTTTTTTATACCGAGCTTTAATCGCGCGTTAAGAAAAATAATGGCGTTAAGATGATGTTGCGTTAATGAGTTATTAGCGCGTTAACTTTGACATGGGACGCCGTTAATTTTTTTAACGTGAGATTAACGCTCAGTATAAAAAACAAAAAAAATAAATGTTAAAAAACACGCATTGTATGATTTACGGCCGTCCTGCAGTCTTTATACAGAGGGTGGCAGAAGAATAAGAAAGGGAATCAGAAGAAGACGAAGCAGGGTTGGCGGTTCGTTACAAACACGGCAGACTGAAAAGCAGCACTCGCTGCAAACTCCTCATCTCTGCTGTCACTCACGGTGGCGTACATTTGTTTCACCATCGCCCTGATCATTTTGCGGGACACTCTCTCATGGTGTGCCCGTTTGCTGATAACTCATCCCCGCATGTTTATCTCAGGCTCCTCGCTAGCCTTCTTCCTCCCTCCAGCAGGCAGCCTGGCCCTGCTGCTGTCCTCCTCGGACAGACGCTGAAGCTCCGTTTCTCTCACTCTCTTGGGGTCAACAGAGAAACGTCTAGCGGCTGCTTCTCCCGAGTTTTCCTCTGAATATATCACAACAGAAGGTTTGAATTTCAAGTCATACTTTTTATTGTTTTGCTGCACCGGAGCCATGGCGATCATCAGTGTGATACTGACTGACAGAAAGTAGCACACTGCGTGAAAAAGTCGAAGAAGAAAAACCTGCAGTGTCAGTGGACACCACTTGCAAGCCAAACACACGGCAGATGCAGAGAGCCCCTCCCCTCAATTTATTTTCCTGCATGATGTGTAGTGTTGAATAAACATTTTCATAATGCAAGCATATTTGACCTTTCTTATGTTGTTAAAAGTATTAAGAACATGAAAAAAATACATTAAGGTACATTTAGAACAGAAAAAAATGTGCCCAAAAAATTGCGATTAATTTGCGATTAATCGCGAGTTAACTATGGACAAAATGCGATTAATCGCGATTAAAAAAATGTATCATTTGACAGCCCTAATATATATATATATATATGTTAGGGCTGTCAAAGTTAACGCATTAATAACGCGTTAATGCAACGTCCTCTTAACGCTGTTAATTTTTTATAACGCGATTAACGCTCAGTATATTAAAAAAAAAAAAAAAAAACGCGCATTGTATGATTTACGACCGTCGGCGGCACCCGTAGTCTTGATACAGAGGGTGGCAGAAGAATAAGAAAGGGAATCAGAAGAAGAAGAAGCAGGGTTGGCGGTTCGTTAAAAACACGGCAGACTGAAAAGCAGCACTCGCTGCAAACTCCTCATCTCTGCTGTCACTCACGGTGGCGGACATTTGTTTCTCCATCGCCCTGATCATTTTGCGGGACACTCTCTCGTGTTGTGCCCGTTTGCTGATAACTCATCCCTGCATGTTTATCTCAGGCTCTTCGCTAGCCTTCTTCCTCCCTGCTGCTGTCCTCCTCGGACAGACGCTGAAGCTCAGTTTCTCTCACTCTCTTGGGGTCGACAGAGAAACGTTTAGCGGCTGCTTCTCCCGAGTTTTCCTCTGAATATATCACGACAGAAGGTTTGAATTTCAAGTCATACTTTTTATTGTTTTGCTGCACCGGAGCCATGGCGATCATCAGTGTGATACTGACTGACAGAAAGCAGCACACTGCGTGAAAACGGCGAAGAAGAAAAACGTGCAGTGTCAGTGGACACCACTTGCAAGCCAAACACACGGCAGATGCAGAGAGCCCGTCGTCCCCCCTCGCCAAAAGCAGACAACCCTGGATTTATTTTCCTGCATGATTTGAAGTGTTGAATAAGCATTTTCATAATGCAAGCATATTTGCCCTTTCTTATGTATTTAAAAGTATTAAGAACATGAAAAAATACATTAAGGTACATTTAGAACAGAAAAAAATGTGCCAAAAAAATTGCGATTAATTTGCGATTAATCGCAAGTTAACTATGGACAAAATGCGATTAATCGCGATTAAAAAAAATGGTCGTTTGACAGCCCAAATATATATATATGAATATTTATTATTTATATATATTATTGATTTATTGATTTATTTATTTATTATCTATTTATGATATCATCAAAGACATGAATGAATTTATTGAGGAAAGGAAAATGCCAGGAAGGTACTGTTTATTCAAAGAAAGAACTTTATTAACACAAACACATCACAACTATGTACAAAGCATAATCTGCCCACACAACAACGGGAAGCTCACTAGAAGCCCAAAATCCTGCAGCACCGTGAAGTGTCTGTCTGCCGCCTCGGAGCTGTAAGTAACTGCCGGCCTTCTGTCTGAATTCGGTCCATTTTGCAGACGTCTGTGGCGCGTCGCTCTGTACTTTGGAATCGCCTCTATAATCTCGACTGTAGCACGCCACATAGCTCGGTGAGCTCCCGGCTCCATCCGCACACCCGCCGTCTTCCTCCTCAGACATCAGGTCCATGGCAGTGCACTTCCAAAAGGTCCTCCTCATCCTCAGCTAGCACTCTGTTTTTACAGCTGCTGGAAGCGAGACAATCAATAAGGACGATCAGTACTGCGCGATGCACTGCGTATGGACGCAACACATCTATTAATGCACATGCATCCAAAAACGGATCTAATCTAACAAGTCGTACCCTCTTTCTTCTCGATTGACTCCGAGCTGAACTCTTCACAGCTTCAGCCTGCGATGGAAGATCTGGTTGTTTGTACCTGAAGCTCCTGTGTACTGTCTCGTAATGTCTTACAGGCAGCTGGAAAACAATTAAATGAAAGTGGTATGAATAAAGACAACTTAAGTCACAGTAAAATTAAACAAGGAAGGAGAAAACAGTAAACGTTACTTACACACGATGGCGTCATTATCGGCATCATGTAAATCTGGACTTGCAGACATAGCTCCGAGCTAACAGGAGGTCACGGCCTCGTTATGAGGCGAGGTTAGTCTGTGAGAACAAAATGCTCTCAGAGATAAACCTCTGTGTCCCTCTGCGGCAGCAAAGCGCCCTCTGTCGGCGACACTCTCCGTGGTGACCCGGCAAAGCTCCTCCTGTCAGCGCAGGCCTCCTCTCGACAATGGCAGGGCCGCTAGCCTAGCTCCTGCTAGCCTAGCTTAGCTCCGGCTAGCTAGCGTAGCCGAACTTGCTTCGTGTCCAATAAAACACAAACAGTTCGACTGCGATGGAGAGTCCAGCTCACAGCACGGCGTCCGACAACAGTTCACAGTCCGTTAGTGATAAAACATGACACACACAGTCCACTGTTAGCTGCTCGACGCTATTAACTCTCCGCTTCTTCTTCCTCGTCACTAGGGTTACCAACTCCCTGAAAAATAAATAAGGGACCCCCCCACGGCTTGGTAGCTTTTTCTTTTTTTCTTTTTTTTTTTTTTTTTTAGCCTTTTTTGTGTGTGAAACCATTTCAAAATAATTCTACTCGAATGTGAATTTAGTTTGATGCATGTTTTTGAGTTATACGAATACATAGAAAAAAACATTATTCAACAATTTATTTTCTTGTGCAAAGTAAAATATATATTTAACAGAAATCTGTCCTGCTTAACTTGACAGAATAAAATAAATATTTATTTATTGAACAGAACTGTCCTGCTTAACTGAAAACAGTATAAAATAACTGAAAACAATAGAAAGTTGTTACTTATTACTGATATATAGTTCATGTGTAGTATGTCAACTGCCTGTGCAGTGTAATTTTGCACATCACATCTATCTATGGACTGTCTGAACAGACATGTGTAAGGTTGTGTGTGTGTGTGTGTGTGTATATATATATATATATATATATATATATATATATATATATATACATACAATAGATAATAATAATATACAATAATGTATAAGAGATGAAGAATACACACTAAACTGTATACATACATATGTATGTATTATTCATCTATGAATTACTTTTATGTATTATTTATCTATTTTATGTATTCATCTATCGATTGTATGTGTTTATTACACAACATTTTTTTTGGCCATAAAATACTGACATTTATTGGACTTAAAAAACATTCTTGTTTTTTCTACATACCATATCTGCCTCTGGTGTTGCCTGGTGGACAACAAACCGGTCAAGGGTCCACCTGGTTGTCCCTCACGTGTTTAATGTGTTGACCACTAGAAGCTGTTTTAACGTCAAAAAGTTCACCATGGGCTACAGAAAAAGTGCGCCGGCAGACACTTTTTCCAGCCACGTTTTCTTTTTCTCATTCGATTCTATTTTTGCAGCCTTTTTCTTTTTTTTCTCGGGGCAGTAACGTTACTGCTCGTGGTGGAAGGCGTCCCGTCTGCAGTGTCCCGTGAACCTGTGTCGTTGTGAGTCATGCTGGATTGTTTTGCCAGTTGCCCCACTCTCTTGTCTTCCGGTATGTTCTTGCAAGCAACAGTACCTCGACCAATGAGAAGAGCCGGATTCTGCATTGTTATTCTCGTGTGTGAGTGTGCTGTCAGCTCATTGGTCACATGTTATGGAAAAGAGAAGAGGGAGATGATTGAATGTCCCCGGCTGAGTGGTAAAGATAGAGCTGGTTAGAGACCTGGAGAGGGTTATGTAACACTTGGTATGAAAGACAACATAAAAGAATCACAGAAGTATTAAGCGTGGCATATACCTACCGACTGGTTCATGGAACACATGACAACAGTTGTTGGTCAGATATGGGTATGTGTTGTATTTGTGAATCAGAGAGAGGCTGGAAAAGATTTAGAGAAGTAGGACTTTGAGTTCATGTAAAGTATATACACCCTAAGTGTGTGAAGGAGAGGTATCGCAGGTCCTTCCTTCCTGCTGCTGTCAGACTGTACAACCAGCACTGTTCCATATAGACCTCACCCTGTACTCTGCACTGTGCAATAAGTCTGTACAAACTCATTTCAACACCCATATTTATTATCTATGTTTAAAATCTGTATATAAAAAATTGCTTTTCATTCTTGCACTATATCATGTAAATATACGTCGATTCTATTTTCTTTCCTTATTAATTATATTGTCTATTTTGCTATTGATATTGCTCTGTTCTAGTAACATTCAGACGCTGCTGCGACAAACAAATTTCCCTGTCTGCGGGACATTAAAGGATTTCTGATTCTGATTCTGATATATTTGTTCAGCACATTAAACCCTGTGTAGGTATTTGCTGTATGTGTCAGGTGGTGCAGGAGTCGTGTGTACATGATGGAACACTCAGAAACACCTCAGACATGATGACACACAGACATTTCCCAGTGTTCCTCCCCCAGCTTACAAAAAGAAACCTCCACAGAGTTATGACTGGTTTGTAAATGAGCTGTCTAAACATGATGATAATTGTCATTACTCCCAGGTTTTGGCTGCTAATTATCTATCATCACCAGTGACAGCGTCTGTCGCTTGATCATTTACAAGATTCCTTAATCTGAACTGACAAAGAAATGTGCATGGTGATTATGTCCCAATGTCTGATTTTGAATTTGCACATAAAAACACAAAACAGCTGGCCAGATGTAGGACAGGTATGCTCAAGGTGTACATACACTATGATAAAAATAGCTGCAGGCTAGGCTGAAGTATATAACCCCCCTTGGTAAAGGTGCAATTTGTAAAAAAAAAAAAATGAAAAATCACAGAAATAACCATTCAGTAAAATACTTATCATAACACTTAGATACACATACATTTGAAAGTAATGAAACAGTGAGACAGTTGATTGTACCTGCCCACAGCAGTCAATCAAAGACTCTTTCCTGTTACAATTAGTTGATGTAGTTGGACCCAGAAGCAACAAGGCTGAGACATTTATAAAGTTTCACAGGGACTATGCAGGTCCCTGTGCAGGTATAAGTAGCCCCAGGCCCTGGGAGGTGAATAAGCTGGAGAGGTGGAGGAGGAGAGGTAGCTCAGGGTGCCATGTGGAGCTCTGTTGGCTGCAGAGGTGCTGAAGGCTGGGCGGTGGAAATGGAGTGGCTGGTAGATGAAAACCAGGTGCATCACTGTAGGCAAAAGAACAAAGAACTAAGGTAGACCTCTTGGTTAATACACAGAGAAAAACAAGAGAAGACTCTGAAAGAGATGTGCACTAGCAGGGGCCGTGTACCACACAGTACTGATGAAATCATCTGGCAGCAGGTAGAGTGAGGACCAGGGCTTTTCAGCAGGTGCTGATTGCTGATCTGCTGCAGGTGTTTGTGTGTGTCAGAAGCTCTGGTGAGGTGAAACCCTGCCCAGCCTCTCAGTGCACCTCTGAAAGTACAACAAGCACAGAAACAGAAACACCACAGCACAAATCCGCCACAGAGAATGATGGACTGCGACATTTACTGGGGTGTGGCAACACCACTTAGACAAACCATACATCATACACAGAATTGCAGTACACTGACCAAAATAAGGAGTTATAAAAATGGCATTATTGTTACTTGTCGTTCGTCATTAGGCAGTTATCTTATATCTGAGCACAGTTTAAATCCTGTGAAGCACTCACTGGAAAAGCTGTCCTTCAGTAAATGTGCATGTGTCATTGTCTCAACTTACAACCCTGCTCAAATGGTAGAGTCTAATTCTCTATTCAAGGTCTGTGTAATGTGGTGTACTGCCTTAAAGCAGCATTTTTCATATTTGTATCAATACCGAGTTGCGAGGGACGGGGTGGATCCCACCTGTAGATGTAGACATCATCGGTCATTATATTGTCCACATTATTCCTGTGGACATCATATGAAATCACATGTGTCTTTCTGGTATATAGGAGTCCACTGCGGTGGTGTGGTCATAATCTCCTGGCTTGAGGATAGTTTGCCCATAGTTGAAGCCTCCTTGCCTGATCTGCTGGTTTGCTGTGCAGTGGCATGGGAACACTTAGGGGTGTGAGTTTGCATTGATTGTGTGTGTGTGTGTGTGTGTGTGTGTGTGTACGTGTATGTGTGTGTGTGTGTGTGTGTGTGTGTGTGTGTGTGTGTGTGTGTGTGTGTGTGTACGTAATTAATGGGGGACCATGCTGAAATTATATTGGAGGCAGGCTAGACCCTTTTACAGTCAGTCTATTTATTTAATTGTATCTTCTTACCTTTTTTGCAGTTTAAAGTGATAGAGTGCTCTTCCTATTTGTATTTAATTTAATGCTCAGAACCAGCATGGCATTTTAGAATCATACCATCACTACTTTAAAACTGCTGACTGCTTCAGCTTAACTTTTTGTACTAAATAATTTCAAAAAGACCTGTCTCTAATAGTTGGCCTTTGGGAGACCCCGACCAAGGTGTAGCTTGTTAGTACCTTAACCTCTCATGGGGAAAGTCACAGTCATTAATGTAAAGGAGTTGAAACGCAGTTATTAAGTATTAAAGAACTTGGGATCAAAAATATTAATCAAGGTTACACTAACAAAACTACCAAAGGGCTCTTTTCCGCATCATCTTGGCCACTCTCAAACTTGGCCACTGCCAAACAGCAACAAAGTCAAGTCGTTTGGCATCAAAGTTTGAATTCATTGCCAATGGACACATGAAGCATAGATTGCTGAGGTGAAAATGTTTCCTTTAAACAATTGGATTCTAACCAAAAAGTACAGTAGATCTACAAATCTTAATAACATATGTAATGTCAGTAATCTGAAATGTTAAACAGCAAATGGTATGAAAAAAAAAAAAACATGCACCCAATTCTTAGCACGTGGTGTTAGACATTCAATCATAAAGTGCACTACATTTAAGATTCGGCCTCTGTGTGTGCACAACACACGGCATTCTGCTGTGACACCTACTGGGGACGTCACCTCTCCGAGCATAAACGTGGAAGATGGGCTCATTTGAGGGAGGCAAGTTATCAGGCGACATCTCGCCCACACGGCCACTGATAGCTGCAATCAGCAGAAGAAGGAAGAAGGGGACTCGAGAGGGCAGCTCGTCAGCTCTGATAAGGCCTTTTGTGTCACCTCTGATTGAGTTGGAATACTTAGAAGATGCACTGTAATGACAGGCATCTCGGCTAGCGTGCTGTCTGAGGACCTCTGCCTTTTTGTATTCATGCGTGCGTCCGTGAGAGCGAGGGACTGAAGAGAGAAAGAGGGGATGTGAGAGTGTTTGTGCAAGTCAAGAACTCGGGCTGATAAATGTACACCTGACGCGGCTGATCGTCCCCCATTGAGCAATACAATCTAATGTCGTGTCGGACATAATGTGAATGCGAAATAAGGGCCGTTGGTTAATGAGATGCCACAGATTTTCATTTACATTGTGGGTGTTTCGCTGAGACTGCTATTTAGAGTGATTTACAGTGACTCCATCAATGCAGTAAACATAGTTCTTCTGCTGTGTTCAGTGAACGTGGGATCTGGAATCCTTTGCGCATCAGAAATGTAGCCCTATCTCTGTTTCAAGAGCTCAAACAAGACAGGATTCATGCCACCAGTGGTGTTTGGGTTGCTTAAATATTTCACTGGTCAGCCATTTTAATCCTGCCCACAGAGATATGCTGATTTGAGGGTCACCTTTCAAATGTATCGTTGAATGATGTAGAATTAAAGTTCAGTCTTGTAGCACCTCTAATGTAATAATTTCCTGAAAATGCAATAAGGCCTGAAAATGTAATAAAATTTGCACTTAACTCAATCGAAAATATAATAAAACCCAATAATGTAATAACTTCAGCAATATTGTAATAAAATATCTTAACTGGTATTGTAATAACATTTTACAGATAATGTAATATCTTACTACATTATTTGGAATTTATTACATTTTCAGGAGGGTCTTTTTTTTTCAAAACTGATAATGTATGTCTTTACAGATAATGTAATATGTTCATTTTCAGTCCAGAGTTCTACATTTTGTGTTTTAAGAATCTAAGAATGTTATATACACTGGATTTGAAACAACAGAGTGAATATTGGGTTAAATTGCAGACCTTGAGTACCATACAGCCATATGCATATGTGCAAATACCCCAGGTAACCCCTCCCTAAACGTACCTCTTCACTTCACAGATTTTCAACAAATTACTACCTCGTGAAAACAACCACAAACCAACAAAACAACTTTCAGTAACACTTCATTTGTTACCTACATTCGCACATATATACATGACATCTGACATAAATATAGGTCTACATATCCACTCAAAAATGGTTATTATATCACTTTCAATGTCAAATTGACATCTTACTCTATGGCAAGTGACATAGTGGTCAGTTCACATACTGTCATACTGATATATAAATAAAGGTTAAATCAAAATCAAAATGACAGAACTTCATGACAATTGACATAGTCATTTTGCATGTTCCTCATCTATATATAAAAAGACGGGAATTTCTGACTGTCTGTATGTGGCTCAATTATCTTGAGAACCAGGCACTGCTGTATGAACTTGAAATTCAGCAGTTGATTGCACAGGCGAAACAATTCTAGAAATAGTCTAGTCACATAGTAAGGTGACCAGATTTCTTAAGTGCTGTGTTCACTGCCCCATAGTAAAAAAAAATGGAAGCCCAAACCAGGATATCTTTTTGGAGGCCATCTCCATCTCCAATCTCCAACAAAAAACAGGATACATGTCAATGATTTTTATAAAACAACGTTGTAATGTCTTTGGTAGCATCAGACTACTTAACGATGGTTCATTTAACTTACTGTAAACCAAATATAAATTCTAGAAGTTGGACATCTCACCAATAACAATTAATAACATAACCAGTTAGTCCAATATGCAAGGTGGTGATTCATTCAAACAACATAATTCAACCTTTAGGAACCCAGCTTTGAAGTGTGAGCTTTTGGGAGACTAGTTAGAGTTCACATCACATCGCTTACACTTGCAATGCTGAAACAGTCATTTAACAGTATCCACGTTCATCAAAAATCTATTTCCAGTATATATTTTTCACTTAATATCTACCAAAACTCAGATTTTTAAGCACAAGCCATGCTTTCATCCAATCTGCATGTGTAGAGAAGAGCTGTTTGATATAAAGTTACAAGCCGAATGATTGATTTATACAGTTTCATCACACTGATGGTCGGTTCATTTTCCTGGTCCAATTTTAGACTGGCAACCAATGTATCTCGCACAAAGATCTCAGGTAGGAAAGATTTGATCTCTGAACAGATGAGAAACTCTATTGAGTGTTCCTAACATGCTCATATCCATCTCAAGAGTGAACTATATGATTTGTTTCAGCATTTCCATGGGCAGGGTGACAGGAGATACTATGTCAGAATTTGATACATTGACAGGAGATTCTGGGGAACTAACCAAAGGAATGTCAAGAATAGAACCATCATTAATTTCCACTTCACATGCCAGCCTTGGTGCGGTGTGTCTACTTGCTGGGATCCTTAGCATTTCCTCTTCCTGAATACTCTCTATGTAGGAGCTGACATGACCACTAAGGCTGACATAGTGATCCCCATGCCCTTCTGCCATGTGACAAAGAACCAATGTGGGCATTTCCTCATGGTATCCTTCAGTGGGTGAAACGTGGTAGCATCCATGCCAAGAGTTGAAACAATTAGAAAGTGAGTGTGGAAGATTTGAGCAGCTCGTTGGAGAGTAATGTGATCTCCAAAAGTCCCAGCCTCATCGATATGGTTCATGTAGTCATCCCAGTTACCATCTACAAAACAAGATAATGATGTACCATCAACAGCAAAAGAATTTGCAGCCAAATCTGATACAATCTCTTCTCTTAAAGTTGCAGGTGACCGGAAGATTCCCAGGTTTGCTAACTGATCAGCCATAGCTGCAAACTGGCAGTTGTCATCTGGGAGAGGATCAAGCTTCACTGTCATTCCAAAAGAAATGAAGGATTCGACATGGTCTTTGTGGGTATAGGAAATGAGAATGTTTTTTCTTGTGTTCTTCTCGGGGCCATTGAACTGAAAAGATTTCTTTCTATGTTTTTCCTCATGACGTGTGATACTGGTGATGTCAGCCACACAAAACCATCTGTCTTGGGAGCCATCTGGTGTTTGATATTGAACCTTGTACTTGAACAACCTCAAATTTCTTTTGACAATGGTGCCAGGCATAACAGCATGCTTCTTGGTGACACAATGTTTAGTGCCCTTTATTTTTACCAAAATTGCTTCATTGACATGGTATATTGAGACTGGTGTGGATCCCCGAGGCTTTGAGGATTAGTCTATCCATGCATTTCTTGTTTGCTTGACGTGCTCTTTGCCTAATCATTGATCTTTTCTGGTCAAATGATTGTCGTTGTCTCCTGGTAGGTAAAGTGCTACTGAAATCACCTGGATGGGTCTCTCTATCCACCTCTGAAAGATCACAGTCCAGAGGTTGCATGATATTATTGCTTTTTCTGCCATAGTAGACCTGAAAAAGTGAAGCCCAGTGCAGTGTATTCTTTGGGTCTTCATTCAGTACTCTGGCATAGACTGGTAAATGGCTTACCCAATTCACTCCTTTACGCTCTAGGTTGTACAACATCTTTTTACGCAATGATCGATGCATGCGCTCAGTGGCTTAAGCCAGACCTATCTACTGAAGACGTCTTGCATCATTAGAATGTATCTGTATGTGGCTTTGCCATACCATACTTTCCATTTATTCATATCAACAAGATCAATCTGGTGTTTGGTCTGTACTTCTTTGGCCTTGATTGGCTTCAGGATGGGCTTGTTCAAAAATCTTGCCTGAAGGTGTCGGTAACGATTTGATGTACCTAGAACACCCCGATTCATGTCCTCATGCCTGTGTAGTGTTCATTAAGTCGCACCTTGAGTTTTCTTGACCCAGAGCCTTTTGTTTCCTCTAAGTCTTTCATCACCAGTGTTGGGATAGAGCCTCTCTGAACGAGTCTTCCTATTGAAAAGGACAGCCAGGCCATCATCATCCAAGGAGAACTTGTCTCTGTACCTCCAAAAACTGATTATAGCACTGCGTTGTACTCTTGTTCGACTTGCAACTGGGACATTGAACTCTCCTTTCAACAATTTCAGAATGACATCGTAGCTCTCCTCATCAACTGGTTGTTGACCATAGCCCATGCACATGAGCAAGAGGGCCAGGAGCACAATCAGCCCAAGCCTCATTCCAATAATTCTGTGAAATGAATGTTTAATGCCAATATTTTTCATCTCTTCCTTGTGTCAGGCTGGTACGATTTAAACAGGAAGTTGTTATCGAACCGTCAACATTTTTAAAATAATTAATCTATCTATCTAATCTATCTATAGGGCACACACAAATCAGTTATTTATCGAATCAAGAATACTCAAACTATATGGCTTAATAAAATATCGCACACTACAAATGATGTATAAGGCTGCTAACAAAAGCCTCCCTCACAACCTGCACATACTTTTCCTAGACAGAGAGAAGAGTTACAATCTCAGAGGGAACATGATCTTCAGGCAAAGGAAGGTACGAACTACGTTAAAATCCTTTTCCTTATCGGTAACAGGTGTTCAACAGACACTGTGTTGAGTCGGCATGGGAGCAGAACAAAAAACATACTGTACCCAAACAAAAAGTTGAACCTGAGAAAATTGTATGGTCCAAGGCCAATGCCAGCTGTGCGTAGCAGGATGTTGTTATAATGGGTATCAACAATGTGGAGATAACTTAGGTACGTGACACTACTGCTTGTTATCACAACTTCTTCTGAGCTGTGAAGAACTTCACTGATCCCTGTAAATTGGCACACTAAAGTCAATCGATTGGAGACTTGTTGAATATTGTACAACAACGTTCTCAACCAATCAATCAACTGATCAATCCACTATGGAGTTGCTGAGCTGGTCACTGAATGCCATCGACAGAGTGTTCTCAACACGGAGTGCGGGTTCTGGCGAACCGACATGCCCGGATGGGACTTTCATGTCCAGCTACGCTATGGATGCTTGGGGAAAGTGGAAAGTCATCTGCCTTGCTGCATTGGATGTGGAGGATGTCGAGGACGTGTACATGTTCACGTTCATGACAATTGGAACGATCGTTTTGGGATTTGGAATCTTTATGCAATATTGGAAAATGAGAAAGATCGCTACTGGGCAGACCAGTGTGAGGGCTGACATCGCCAATACTCGGAGTGCTGTGGTCGGGATGCGCTCTGACATCTCCACAATTCGTGAGTTTGTGGCACTGATGCGAGTTGACGTAGCAACTAATCGGGAGGATATGGCGAAGTTAACAGCGGCGAAAGCTGCAGAGGAGACGGATGAATAAAATAAAAATGGCATAAAAAAAGGGCTTTCACACCATCCCAACAACTACTGAATACACTGGACTTTTGTTCTCTGTCGATTGGACCATCATTCTGACCTTGTGACATGCCTGGCTATAAGATGAGACTGTTGTTCACTCATGACGGACTAATATGGACACATGTGCAGACACACACGTAATCTATATGTACTGTCTAGAGTTGAATTCAGCTCTGTATGCTACTGCTGTAATATGTTTTGTCAAAGGTCATAGTAAAAGAAAGTGTTGGGTAAAAATGTAAAATGCAAAAGATAAGTAAAGATTAGTATGAAGATTTTATCCTGTGGGTAATGGGGGCGGGACTAGATAAGCTTTGGCTTCTCCCGCTTTCCCTTTCGGCCATGTGTATTGTATTATTGAACAATGATGAAATGTGATGATGATGAATTGACATGCCCGAAATAAACAACATAAAAAAAATAAATAAATAAATATAATTTTTTATGGAAAAGCAATACTTTTATTCTGCACCCCTCTAAACGCCCTGTGGGTGTATTATTTTTGAAAAAATATAGCTTTTAATAAACATTCTCCATATTCAACCTTTAATTATCTTCTAATTAGCATGTAACATGTGGTCAATAACAAAAATCTAGCATGTAGCATACCACTTTATCATCATATTCTATCAAACTATTTTCTGATAGACATCTTAAGCTATTTAAAGAAGTAGCCAAGCCTTGGCTAAAGTGTCAAAAGTTAGCATCAGTAAGAACTAGCATGTAGCCACATGGTCAATAAAAACTAGTCTAAAGCCTACCACTGTCCTACCATTCAAATCAAATCAAATAAACCTTTATTTATATGGCGCTTTTCATACAGAAAAGTATCACAAAGTGCCTTACAGAGATGTACAGACAGCAGAAAAAGAGAAACATCAAATAAAATCAGGAGAAGAAAATTAAAAGAACCCAACCCTCCCACCCCCACAGTCATGCATAGACACATACACAAATATATACACACTCATACACACACTCACACATATGCACACAGACACACAGACACACACACTCACACCTACACAAACACTAGTTGTCACTACAGAGACATGGCCGGGCAGCGAGACCTGAGGCGCAGAGGACCATTATCAAACTTTTTCTGGTATCCTTCAGAAATTTGAAGGTATTGATGCCGAGACATTGCATACTCACTTACCAAGTGATCATATAAAGGGAGAAAGCTTCAATGCTGCTGGACATATTTTCAGCTAGCCACCCCTGAAAGAGACCCTGATCGTGTTCTCCCTTGCAGGCCCTCTAGTGGCTAGGATGCCGGCGGCCGAGATTAATTAACATATCAAAATCATCATTTTTATAATGAAACTAGTGACTGTATAATGGAAAATCCGATATGAACATGTTACTGACATTACCAGCAGATATGACATCACGTCAATAAAACGGGATTTAAATGGACAAAGACCTTTAGACAATTACTTTCACCACTAAAAAATTGTGCTATCATAGAAACAACATACAACTTCAGAAACCCTGTATAAACCCCAAAAAGGAGTTTGAAAAATTACCATGACAGTTGTCATCAGGTTTTGTCATTTTGATGCTGATATTTTTATTTAACCTTTATTTATACAGTTTCATGTAGCTGCATTCCAGCCAAAGCCAAAAATCTAAATTTCTCTGTCGAAATGTTTAACTTCCAAACCTCCAGGTGCATGCTACTGGTAGACAAAAAAAAAACTCTCACAAAACAGTGTCCCTTTAGCAAGTGTTTGCAACTGAACCCTAAGCAGTGCAGCCTTCTTGTCTATACAAGCAAAATGGACTAGGACAAATGACACATGAGGTTACAGATGCCATTACACATATTATTTTACAACCCTTTCTATACTTGGAAACATATCTAAATATTCCATTCACTAGCCTAATATGAATAATGTAATCAACAAATATATCCTACCCACTTTCCTTGGGTGCTGCCATTGTTGTGTGATGGGGCTGTATTTGCGTGGTATTCAATGTATTCAAACAAATTGCGTGTCATTCATCATTTCAAATTCACTCAACCTCAATTTTTAGAAAAAGTGACCACTCTATTGTGTGACATCAGATGTCTACAGTACAATAGGTGCGAGTTACGATTTCGAGTGGTGTTCTATTATACTTTCACTAGTACGCGTTGGACATTTTTGAGCTCCAAATTGTCAGGAATGCAGCAGAAATGTGCGTCTTCTCATTGACAAGAAGCTAGCCAACTAACTAAGCTATCTAACGTTACAGCTTGCCCGAGGAAGATGCCACTAATATTTTACATCCTACACTGTCACAACATGAAGCTTGTTGTCCATGAGCCCCGCAAGCCGAGTACCATTTAGTTCTATTACACTGGAGAAGGCAGACATCTGTCCAGCCAATATCTCCAAAACCTATTCTACTACAGGTAGGAGGAAAATGTATTTTGATTTTGTGGTGAGCTGTTCCTAACATACACCTAAAGTGAAACTGTATGTAAACATATATGCTTGACCATATTTTGAAGTGTAGGTGTAGAAAAAAAGAGAAGAAAATACGTTCATCTATTCTGAGAACCACTGTTTGCCGGGGCCTTATTTTCATGACTGTTGATGGGACTGGATGTCTGGTGCTTTTTGACTTGCAGCATGTCGGCAGTTTGCCAGTCATCTCTCATAATGGAGCTGTCAAAACGTACAAGGTTCTACCCAGCTGAGGGTGCTACAAGCAATCATAACCGCCTATGGCCAAAGCCATCCTATTATTATCCAATGTCGTCATATCAAGCTAGTGTATGAAGATTTCCAATTCATACCAAATAAATTCAACATTTTTGTGCTTTGTGAGTGTGTGTCGACAACTGGAGAAAAAAATAGTGTATGCCCTTACTACTTCATATGGGCCCAATGATGTGATTTTCTGTGGGTGTTTTAGATTTCCCTGTGTATCTTCATAAGAAAATCTTGAGTTAAAATAATGTATGTAATGTTATTTCACTTTCCAGTTCCTGCTCCTATTGTTCTGCTTCCCTCCTGTGTTCATGTGCTTCTACCTAGCCTGATTCCCCCCCAGCCCCCTTGTCTTTGTGTGTTCTTTGTTTTGTTTTTTTGTTTTGTTTTTGTTTCTTTCCTATGGTTTTCTGGTCTGTCCTCAGTTTTGGTAACTTTTTTTAAATTGAATTTGCTTGCCTTATGTTGCCTGCCTTTTTATCGTTTTTACCAATATATTTTTTTATTTTGTCCCAGATGACGCCTCTGCTGCTTCCGCATCAGGATGTCGTACGTCTCACCTCTTGGTGGGTTGGCAGTCGTCCCTCTAGTTCCTGGTTTGGCACACACCCTGTCAGGTCCTGAGCCTCATTAGGAATTTGTCACCTGTCTTTTTATCATTTTCACTTCTGAATTTCAGATTTTTGGATTTTGGACAATGATAGCTCATTAAAGCTCTTTTTTTATTTAACCTGCCTGCGGGTGTTTGGGTCCTCTCTGAACAATTGTACATGAACACAGAATACGGAGCACACACATGATCTCACATCGAAAGTTTGGCCTGGGAGCTCCTAAGGTTAGACAAGGTGGAGCTGGAGCATGTGGAAGGAGAAAAATATAGATGTTGTTTGGGTGAATGGAGGGTCTCCACTTCTAAGCTGCTGCCTGTGTCATATCAGCCCCAAGCTTGCACTGTAAAATTTTTCACTGTAAATTTACAGTAAATTACTGGCTACTAGTTGCATTACTTTTATAGTAATTTTTTGTGAATATTTCACAGTAATGTACTGTACATGTTTCACAATAATGTACTGTACATTTCACAGTAAAATACAATGTATCTAGAGCTGTATACTGTAACTTCACAGTTGCCATGCCCATGGAATTACTGTGATATAGCAGTATTTAGCTGTGGAATTACAGTATCTTGCTGTATGTAAATTACAGTAATTGCCTGTATTTTTTTAATTTTTACTGTAAAAGTAATGCAACCAGTAGCCAGTAACTTACTGTAAATTTACAAAATACTGTAACATATTGCAAATTTGACTTGTTACCTGTGATTTTACCACACAAACATGCTTTGGATTTGCTAAATTAAAAGTCAAAACAAGAACAAAGAAAACAAAGACAATACTCATTTTAATTTTTTAATAATTATAAAATCAATTTATAATATCAAATTCAACAATTTACTAGAGCTGTCTCTGAACATAAACATGAATTTTCATTTCTAAAGAGCAGATTCAGCTATTAAGTGCTGATATATTCATTCCCTGTCTAATGTCAATATTGATACCAGTATTGATGTGTTACATGGCTGGGGTAGTAATGTAATCAGGTTACAGCTCAAAATCATACTTTGATTTCACTAACTGAATCTATGAATCAGTCATTCAATATTAAATTGAATCAATATCAAACTGTGATTAATCAATAGCAGGAAATTGGTTACCATACCCAACCCACATGTCAATTTACAACTTTAAACATACAGTATAAACAATGCAGTATAAACAATTTACAACTTATGAACATAATATGAACATACTTAAGTCAACTACGTAACAATTTCATATTTACATTGACCACTCAAAGTCAACAAGTTTCCTTTGGAGCGTGCTCACGTGTCGACTGATGCCTCTACGCTTCTTCTTTGAATTTGAGCCCATCTCAGGGTTAATGCCCAAGAAGCACCTGTAAAAAATAAAGCAAAGACAACTTTCAGTTTTACAGATTTAATATTGCATTGTTTATCCAAGGCACATGCAGTGGAGCCCCTTCTTCTTTAACTAAATCCATCCTACACCAAAGAAATTAGTATTGAAAGCCAAGCAAGATTTATACAAGCAAGCAAATCAGTTGTGTAGAAATTGAGATATACATGCAAACATTGTAATGAAAATAGTAATGGAAATTCCTGAGACAATAATGCACTAAAGTTGATTAAGTTTACCAAACATGTCCACAGCTCACAGGTTGTGTGCTCTCTTTGCCATGCTATCAAAAGGAGAAAGTTGAGGAGTGCTGGGCTGCTGAATATGATTCAGATTGACCAAATACAGAGGATGCTCATGTGGTCCCATCACCACCTGTCCTTCAGTGGACAGCATCCAAGCGCTAAGCTTCATTATGTCGCCTGAAATGAACAGAGATGCCCATCTTGCACTATTTTAAAAAAGTGGAATGCTGCACAAGAGAGCATTTCATTCATTTAAATGTTCAGCAACATGGAATGCTTTTTAAAACTGTATCTCACTCGACCATTGTTAGTGGTCTAATTGACTGTCTCTTGCAAACCTGACGTCAGAGAACATTGAGCCCTACCTTGCTTGTGCAATTTATAAGTCTGCAAGATTTGGTTTTAACTAGCGATGCCCTGATCATGTTTTTTTTTTTTTAATCATCCATCATTGATCTCCATCATTAATAAGCCATAGCGGTTGATCCAGTCTTTTTATTGACAGTTTTTGTATAGCGTCAGCCTTAAAAAAAACTCGAAATGCTGCCCGGTGCAAATTTACATAAGCAGTTAACAAGTAGCTCAGCTGATGTTAGCAAACAGTCCAGATGTAGTGACTTTTTTGTTCATTTTTAAAATAACCACATACAGCTCAAAATATCAATATAAAATCCAGATATCAACAGTACCTTGGAAAATCAAGCAGGGGATGCTTGGTAACGTCACTGTCCTCTGCACATCAGCGGCTGTGACACACGGCTGTGAAATAAGAAATAACAAAGCATTGCAGCGTATTCAACGTGGTGCATAAGAGACGTTTCACAGGTTCAAATGATTTAGAGGTTAATCAGAGCGAATGTTATGTGTCAACATGTGAATGAATGCGATTAAATTACTGACTATAAGCTCAATTTGATCCAAATGTCATTTGCCAGTTTGATGAGACATTCAGTGGTGGATCAGAGTACAATATCAAAAAGAGAACCACTTGATTATTTACACAGTTTTATGTGCTATTTTTACCTCAACAGCCTGCTCCACAGGTCACTGTCCTTGTTTAAACTGCCTCTGCAAAAGAATGGAGAGCAATTAGTGACAGATCATATACTTTAAGCTGGAAGAGATTAGTAGTCAATCAAACACTCATGCATATCCCTCCCATCGATATGACCACCAATTGAAAGCACATGATTTGAGCTTTCCAAAGATATAAGTTACTTCTCTATGTGGCAAAGCTTTGCGGAGAAAAACGGCTTTGAAATGGCTTAAAGGCCAAAAAAGTGGAGCATAAAGTGAGTTACCTTGATCCAAAAGAGCGTTCATTTACTAACATTAACTCTCACAACGAATAGAAGTTGTGACAAGCTGTCTAAAATGTAATGATGTTAACCTTACCTTCGAGCTCTTCTATCGGCATGTGTCGGGTCGTAACATTATCCACCATGGATGTATAAAGAGAACGGTATCCTATCCACCGGTATCCACCTGTCGTCTCTTCTTGGCCCCACAATGCAGTGCGGTTCAAACGCGATTCAAATTTTACAGTAATTTGTTGTGTTATCAAAGAGGATGGTTTGACTACAGTATTCTACTGTGAAATATTACAATACAATGTTGTTAAATCCTGGTATCAGTTTTTTTCACAGTGATTTACTTGATTTCACAGAAAATTCTAAATTACAGTATTATATTGTGATTTTTACAGTTAAAGCCTGTAAAGTGATAATATGGTAAATTATTGTGAAATATTACAGTAAAATATTGTTAAATTCTGGTAACATTTTACAGTGTGTTCTTACATCTGTCTGAGCTATTATTTAACAGTTTTAAGTCAGAACCCAGCTGCTAATCATGGGGCTCCACCTGTGGGTGGGAAAAAAGCCTGTTGCTCATTTTGGCCTGGGAATAAAGAATGGGTGGGCTGGGTGGAGAGCCTCTGCGGGGGAAAAGAGGCTTTCCACCCAGCCCACCCAGAGCTTCATTCACTACAAATTGAGAAAAGAATGGTACTGTAGAAATCCAGACATCTCTGAAAACCTGTGAAAGCAAAAGCACGAAAACTCCTTAGTAACACTAAAAGTACTGTCAGGGTGTCAGAATTGTTGGAATGGCTATTCTCTGAAGAAGTTGAGGATTCTTTTAGAAGGGTGGCACAAGAGAAAAGGCAATGTTACGAGCTGAAGAGGGTTTGCCTTACTTATGATGGCCAGTTCAGGATAGCTCTAGTTTGTCAATCTAGGCTTATCACATCTATTAAAGCTTACCTTGCTGCCCAGTCTCAAGGCAAAGTGTGAAACAGACCGGCCAATCAAGAGGGCAGTGTGAGACTATGATGGTTTGCTTGCCCATTATCGAAAAGCACACACGAGTATGAAGGTGCAGTACAGGGGCCCATAATGACCAGAATATAGGACAAACACAGCAGGAGGTCTGGGGTGATCAGATGGCTCTTTCATGGGACCTTTGTCCAGGCAACCAGGGTTCAAGTCCTGTGAGAAGCAAATTGTCAACTGCTATCGTGATCTATTCCTAAACCAAATTAAGTCGCTCTGGTGCCTTCATTTGGGAAGTGTAAGCAGATGACAGGCTGTTTTCACTGGTAGGAGGCAAAACGTTCAGTATCCACCAAAGGGAGACTTACAAATAAGGACAGACTTATGAATACTTGAAGGTGCAGATGTTACTGTTAGCGACAAATCTAATGTCAGCCCCAGCCAATCACCAGAGATGAGCAACAACAAAGATTTGGACTAAAGTCAATTTCTGTTTGAGATAACTATAATGAAAACCTTTTTTTTAAGTAATCTACAAAGCTGTTCAGACAGAAACCATTTTTTTTCTTTAACTTATGTTGACCAGTATGTTGTGTTTAGTCAAGGTAATTTTAGGCAACCACACTCCTGTGGGCATGTTCTGCATTTTTCTGTGATTCTGAAAGTCACCACAGAGAGCAATTTTAAAAATGTAAATTGAATGAGTGTCAGAACATTTTAAGGGACCACTAATATCCCCAGGTGCTAAACACTCAGTATGAATTTGTTGACCCAGGTCAGGAAATTAATTTTGACTCATGATTCCAGGACATAATAAATGTGGCCAGATACCAAACTTTAAAAAACAGATTTGAGAGAGTTTTATGATTAAGTATATTTTGTATGTGATTGCATGCATGTACTGTATTGTGCAATCGTCTCAGTCTATGTCAACATCAATGACATTTAGTAGTAGTAAATTGTCACTGTTTGCTAAATGTAACATTTTTGGGTCTTCTAATATTCACTGAAGGCAAAAAGTCTGGTAATAAACACTGATCATGCAGAATTACTCCTGACATAAATGACTGGATGACCGTTTGTTTGTTGGTTGATTTGTCAGCAGGATCACACAATATGCATGACTAAACAGGCAAGTGGTAAATGTCTTAACAGCAGCTCAACCCCGAAACCCACCTTGGTACTGATTGCTGTTGTCTAACTGCAGTTGCAGCTGGTCTCAGTCTCAGTTTGTGTTGTTACCTTTCTGAAATGAAATCTTCACTCTGTGTCACCCGGTTATATAAGCATATATGAAATTTTCTTTTGCAGAAAGAAGACATGATGGGATTTTGCTATAAAAACACAAAAATGTTTTTTTTTGTAATTGTTTTGCTATATGTTGTTAATGTACACAACATGACCATGGATGTGATCTAAAATGTTAAAAAGGCATTTTTTTCCAGCTTGATTGTTTATCTTTTTATCAATCTTATCAAGCCTCATGGATGAGAGGTGAAACGTCTTCAAGAAACTGAAACACATTTTACTGAGAATACAGAACCATCTTGTATGTTTTTGAAAGATAATTTGCACCTACAGTACTTTAAGGAATACTTTAAGGCTTTGTAATCAGCTAATCAGCTGGTAACATGCCGTGACCCTCCCTCCTATTGGTTGCACTGTTGTGGGATTTTTTGATTGTATTTCCTTTATTTTTCAGACAAAGACATGAATCAGGGACAAACAATCAGCAAAGTTGATGAGTGCATTGTGTGCATAATGATCACAATGAGTGGTGCAACACAGGTAATTAATCAAGACCAACAGAGTTTTGGAGAGTCACTGGAGTTGTGTTAGTGGCAAAATTAGGCATCCTTCAAAACATATTTGTTGTTGCAAATTAGTTGGGAGACAGGTTGAACAAGGCCGTGTTTTGTTAATAGGCCCTTAATCAGCAAATATTCTGTATATCACGCATTTGTGGAAGCATATAGTTACACTAACCATATTTGTGTTCTGTAGCAACTAAACACAGCATTAGGGACATATTTAACATATACTCAAAATAACTTTGAACTGGTTATGAAACAGTCTCAATTTAATGCTGATGCCTTTATATGACCTCTGTAAATGTAAAGTGTAACTATATGTATGTATGTATATATGTGTGTTTGAATTAGAATGTATATATATATATATATATGTTTATAGGTATATATATATATAAATATATATATATATATATATATATATATATATATATATATATATATATATATATATATATATTAGGGCTGTCAAACGATACATTTTTTTAATCACATTTTGTCCATAGTTAACTCGCGATTAATCGCAAATTAATCGCAATTTTTTTGGCACTTTTTTTCTGTTCTAAATGTACCTTAATGTATTTTTTTCATGTTCTTAATACTTTTAACAACATAAGAAAGGTCAAATATGCTTGCATTATGAAAATGTTTATTCAACACTTCAAATCATGCAGGAAAATAAATTGAGGGGAGGGGCTCTCTGCATCTGCCGTGTTTGGCTTGCAAGTGGTGTCCACTGACACTGCACGTTTTTCTTCTTCGCCTTTTTCACACAGTGTGCTACTTTCTGTTAGTCAGTATCACACTGATGATCGCCATGGCTCCGGTGCAGCAAAACAATAAAAAGTACGACTTGAAATTCAAACCTTCTGTCCTGATATATTCAGAGGAAAACTCGGGAGAAGAAGCCGCTGGACGTTTCTCTGTCGACCCCAAGAGAGTGAGAGAAACAGAGAAACATTAACAAATCACCTACTGGGTATGGGTTATCAACAAGTGTTGTTTAACATCTAAGCAAGCACAACTTTGTCAAAAATGGAACGGAAGGATGATGTATGGTGTATTTGTTTACATCAAGCCAAACACACATCTGAGAATGTACAGTAGACAGTGAGGCTTTATGAGATTCAAACTGACAGTAATTCTGGATTACATACATCGTCTCCTGTTTATCCCTTGTGTGTAAATAAATTTGACTCAGCACACAAATTTCAGACTCTGTCAGTAACAATGAAAAAACCTATATGTTGAGGAGAAAATAAATGTACTGAATAGCTTTACTAAAAAGATGACAACCTTAAATATTGTCAAAAATTGGGTTTGATTTGAATGTTGACAACTTTAACAATCTGCCATCTCCTTTGTAATTTTCAACATAATTTCAATCATCTCAAAATAGAGCTTTGAATTTCTTCTTCATAATCCATACTTTTGTCAACTAATGGACTGTGGTTTACAGTGAGGTAGAATCAGGAGGAGCTGAAATCCATGTAAAAGCATAAAGTATAGGCAATGGCCCATACTTCTGTCCGTGGCATTTTCCAGATATGTCTTCAAGTTGTACAGATTTTCAAATGGTGCAAGGTTCTAAAAAGAAAAAAAGGAATGATTACCTGCCATGAAATGCTTTATTCACCGGAAGAAAGCCTGACCTATTCATAATCTCAAAATGCCACAGTTCCTGTCATTCACAGATCCCTGCTCATTTATGCCTTCCAGACATTTCTGCATTGAGAAACAGACTTCATCACCCACCGCTACCATCTGCCAGTCTGCACCAGCCAGACACGGGTTAGCAGGTTTTCATATTATGGAGAAGCTCACATGACCTATCTGCTCCCATATGGAAGTAAAAAATGAAACAGGAAAAACTGGTGGAGTATTCATGTGAAACCTCTGTCCATGTGTTCATGGACAAACTTCTTACACATAACGTATGGACCTGTCTGTGTGTGTGTGTGTGTCAAACAAATCAAACTTACTGGAAGTCATTCAAGAAAGTCAAGTCATTATGAGCTGTGTGAGAAAACTGTGAGAGTAATTAAATTGGAAGGTAAAAATAACACTGGTGTGTGTGTGTGTGTGTGTGTGTGTGTGTGTGTGTGTGTGTGTGTGTATGTCCAGGATTTGTTTATACGGTGTTTATGTCTGTATATATACACTATGTATATATTGGATTCTATTTATGTTATGTACGAAGTGTTTTATTTGTGGACCCACAACTGCCTTTAACAAAATAATTTCCCAGTCTGGGATCATTAAAGTATTTCTATCTATCTATCTATCTATCTATCTATCTATCTATCTATCTATCTATCTATCTATCTATCTATCTATCTATGTCCTGGGGAGAAAAACTTTTCTTTCAGTCAATTAACTCTAACAAATTCAAAGTAATTAGGTTAGACTGATATGACAATATGTCACGTTAATTAAGTGTCAGACATCTCTGATAATGATATTCATATATATTATCTCAGCTACTGATAAAACAGGATTGTAATTAGCATAATAGAGGTGAAATTATTGAACATTCAGCACAAATCAAAACTTTATAGCTTATACCTAAAATTCAAGGACAGTGGTGATGAATGTTGGTAAATGTTACCAGAAACATTTACAATGTGTACATTTTCACTATGATTATTATTATAGATATTTATAAAAAAAAAAAAATTTGGAAAGAAAATGCTACTCTTTGTGTTACCGGGTAAGCTCAATGAACGACAATGTGTTCGCTGAGCAGCTAAGGCATTAAAAAAGAATGAAGCTGGGCTCAAATGATCCCTCTCAAGGGATCTCATTGGATGTAAACAAAATGGAGGTAAGCATGATGCAAGTTGGAAAAAACAGTAAATGTAATTATCCAGATTTTCAGTTATATAATACTTTAAATATCATTGTTTTACGTTATCGGAGCAGCCCGGATGAGCGTCTGAGCATTGACTCACATTGCCAAATAATCTGAGTCAAACAGCATGTTTTGGGCACTGCACTACTACAATCAATGAAAGAAAATGAGCCAACAATATCTACTTTAGTTTTATAGCAGTGCTTTGAGCTAAATGCTAATGTCAGCATGCTACCATGCTCATGATGATGATGCTAACATGCTAATGTTTTAAAGCTATGTTTACTATGGTCACTTTCTTAGTTGGTGGATTGAAATGGTTATATTTTACTAATTAGCACTCCAACAGTTCCTTAAGGAGACAGCTGTTCCTATGATGCCAGAAGTTAAAGGGATAGTTCGGGTTTTTTGAAGTGGGGTCATATAAAGTACATATCTATAGCCGGTCTGTTTCCTACCGTAATCACCGACCGGTCTATTATAAGGTACACAAAGAATAACACTGGTCCAGCAGCTTTTGTAAGCAGGTAGTCTAGGCCCAGCCCAGCGATCCACAGCAGGACTGGGATCATATTGATCTAATGAATGCCCCTCGAAGCTTGTCTGCATCAAGTCTTCAGTTGTGGACACTCCAAGGCAGTGTCTTCTTGAATTCTTAGTGCAGTTTTGGCTGTGACCTCAGCTGCATTTCCCTCATCCTCAAACTCCTCTGCTGTGCATCTGAAACACTTATTCTGAATATGCTCATCATAATCATTATAAGTTCAGTATTTGTAGCATGTGTATAATGTTGTCATCAGTGTCTAATCACCTCAAACCAAGAATCGTGTCATTATTACCTTAGAATGAGTCTTTCTATGGAGCAGCTCCTCTTCCACAGAGTGTGCCATGTTGCACCGCCGTAGCTTGTCCGAGAGCTTGGAGCTCTCATTCGACTTGCCACTGAAGTGCTAGCTCTTCCCAAATTAGATGTAGGAGATCATAGAATACTCACACCATAGGTTCTATCTTCAGAGAATATTGCACACCTTATAAACGTGTGTGCTGGATTCAAATAACTCCATTTTTGTTGTGGAGGTCAATAAGTGATCCAAACCTAATTAAGGCTGCCTGTTCTTCAGCATTATTAAGTTTTATTTTCTCCCCTTTCCACTTCGGTAAGCAGCATCTGCCTTCTCACAGCCACTCGCACAGTTCCCAAGCATTTTTGTTCCACAATGTATGCATGTCTGCACAATGCACGCCTTCAGGATTTTGTGTGTACGACCTTGTTTAAGGTGAGTTGACCGTAACAAAGGCCGAGCTTTCCATCTGCGGTTGCCCTTTTGCAGTACTTGCAGTTCATTAAATTATCCTTACAAATGAGCCATGGCAATGTTCTCTGCCACTGACTGCTTGTATTTCCTACCAATATCTGAAAATCACGTCATGAAGTACAGTATTATACTGTTATTTTTTTGGGCATAGGCTACTGTAAATTGGAGTGCAGTATTATATAGTTGTTTTTGGCATACTGTAAAATGAAGTACAGTATTCTAGTGTTATAAAAATGTTACTTTTATTTATTTTTCAGTATTATAGTATTTAACTGTCGATGTAAACTAAGAAACACAACAATGTACGACTAAACTGTACAAAAGCAGAAAATGTATTGTGTAATCGGACCAATAGAGTACATTCATATTTCTTTGAAAAATACCTAGATATACCATTCAGCAGTTATCCTGTAAAACAAACTGGACACACAAAACAATCCTCAAATTAGAATTACCAACTCACACTTGTTTGCCTTGGTTTTATTAAAAGAGTTGAAAAACTGTTTTACTCTGTTAGAAATTCTTAATTCTTAATTCAGTAAATGACACACTCTTTGCAGTGATAAGAACACAACTCTCTAATAATGTCCCCGCACTTCTTATATTGGTATTTTCTCCCAGCTGCCATTGATTGGTCATCATCATCGACCCCAGTCTTCAGGAAGACCTTTGAGACTTCATCAGAACAATATGTGATAGGAAAAAGTTGTCTGGTTTCAGCCCGGACGTTGAGACCAAAAGGCACCCAGATGATCCAATATGTCATTTTATCTGACTGTGTCCAGATTTTGGCCGCTGCAACCACCACTGCATCAATCATCACATTCCTCCCGTCAATATAAATGCAAATCATACAATCTGGTAAGGCTGTGTGGATTATGACTTAGCAGTAGACAGTCTGTGCAAAATGATGCTGTGAAAGGTCACGGGCTCATTAAGTTTGGGCGATTGCCAAGACAGGAACAGCGAGCATAAGGGGATGAGCTGACTCGTCTGTACACTGTAAAGAGCAACAATAATACCGGGGCCTTTTAAAGATGTTCAGAGCTGGGACGGCTGCAGTGGGGAGCAGCTGTATGATGTGTCAAATCACTTACAGTCAGGCTGACCCGCACATGACAACTATATGACCTCCTTTCATTTGATTCAATGTTTATATGCAATAAAAATGTCATTTATTTTACACCTCATCTTATCTCTAGCATGATAATATTTAAAGTTTTTTATTTGATTTTTGGAGTTAGTCTTTGTTACTCGAAAAAAAATCAAAATCAAAATCATATGATAATAATTCAAGTGGAGAAAATATGTCAGGGGAGAGTGCTACATACTTGCATTGGTTGAATAGACCGTAATTTGTAACTGAATAAAGTGATTGTGAGTGACGAACAGAGTAAAGGATTTTCCGTTTACTGCGGTTTGGGTTTCTGTTTTCTCACAACTATTTTAGATCTTTTAGAAAGATCTCTTGTTTTCTTCTGAAATGAGGAAGGGCTTATAGAGACCCAACAAAGTGCTCTACACCTTATTAACATGTACTGTAGAAAAGAATAAAATATGTTAACATTATGAGTAGTAAGTAAGTACGTAAGTAAGTTTTATTTATATAGCACTTTTTTTCAAATCAAAGTTTGCAAAGTGCTGTACATGGTACAGTAAACATAAAACATACGTATAAACATAATTAAAAACAAACATAAAAGTAAACAACAAGATAAGTAAAACAAACATACATGTACAAATATGTGCAAAGAAAAATTACAGTTCAGTTGTAGGAAATGCAAGACGATAGAGATGGGTTTTAAGAAGTTTTTTGAAGACATTTAGTGATTCAGCTGATCTGACAGAATAAGGTAGATTGTTCCAGAGGTATGGGGCCCTGACGGCAAAGGCGCAGTCACCCTTAGATTTGAGGAGGGACCGGGGCAGGGGCGCCGCCAGGGGGGGAAAGGTTAGGACGATTCCAAGGGCCCGGCACTGACAGGGGGCCCTTTGAGACATGGGCAACCTATACAAGGGCCCAACTAGATTTTTTTTCATGGGGCCCAAAATCCCTGGCGGCGCCCCTGGACCGGGGTGTAGATAGGAGGCCTAGGTCGGAAGATCTGAGTGGTCTAGAGGTGGAGTAATGGTGTAGGAGTTCAGCAATGTAGGGAGGGGCAAGACCATGAAGGGCCTTGTATGTGAGAGGTAATGTCTTGAAGTCTATTCTGTATTTTACTGGGAGCCAGTGAAGGGATGCAAGGATAGGTGTGATGTGGGATCTGCGGTTGGTATTGGTTAATAGTCTGGCTGCTGCGTTTTGTATAAGCTGCAGGCGAGACAGAGCTGCATGGTTGAGACAGGTGAAAAGAGCATTACAGTAGTCAAGGTGAGAGAAAATCAGGGTATGGATTAGAAGTTCAAGATGGCTGTTTGTTAGCATCGCTTTGATTTTTGAGATGTTCCGGAGTTGGAAAAAGCGGGATTGTACAAGTTCGTTTATGTGTGAGTCAAAGTGTAAATTGTGGTCAAAGATTACACCCAGGTTTCTGGAGAAGGGTTTGAGATTGGCGGCTAGAGGGCCGATTGACGGCTTCATTGCAGGGATGAGATTATTAGGACCAAAGAAGAGAACTTTGGTTTTGTCTGGATTGTGTGAGATTGGATTGAAGGAAGTTGAGAGACATCCAATCCTTGATAGGAGTCAGGCAGTCATGGAGGGTACTGATATTGGCCATGTCATTGTGTTTAAAAGAGAAATATAGCTGCAGGTCATCAGCATAACAGTGATGGGATATGCAATTGAACTGGCTGATTAAATTGACCAGAGTAGCATATACAGTGAGAAAAAGATGGGGCCAAAGATTTAACCTTGCGGAACTCCACATATTATAGGTGCAGTTGAGGACATGAAGTTGTCTATGACGACCTGACACGTTCTGTTTGATAGGTAGGAAGAGAACCAGTTAAGAGCAGAGCCCGAGATACCAACCCACTTATTTGAGTGAATACCTGAGAAACTAATCGCACTACAATTAGCTGTAGTTGTACTGAGATGCATGCTAGAATGCTAATATTAGCATATAGCTCAAAGAACCATTGTGCCTAAGTTAGGATGGCCATATCTGCAAACCTCTAAACCAGGACCCTTTGATGTTCTGCATGGTCATGCATTAACACTGGATGCGATATGCATGCACCATAGGTGCGTTCATCAAGAGAGGGGGAAAATTATTTAAATACTTAGCATTCCTTCTAAACCAACCTAGAACATCATGAAGGACATGAATACAGCATTTTCATTGCCAGGTGATTTATAAAGGATCAGCATCATGAAGGATTATCTTCCACATAACATCTAGAGTGCCATAGAGAGGGCATCATAGTCGATGGTGCTTGTATGACTCATAGGCTAGCAACAGCCTATAAGTCACATTGATTGACACAAATACACACATCTAGGGTTGAATTCAGGCGGCTTAACCACTGACCCACGTCAGTGTTCTCCAAATTGCGAAAACTGTTGTTGTCCCAAATTGCACCATTAGTCCCCAGCTTAACTAGTCTTGAGTCTACCGTGTGTTCCCAAAAGTGGTATGAGACAACCTCTCATACACATACACACATAGTTGAGTTTCCATCAGTTTTGGGGACATTTAATAGGTTTACATATTACATATATATTCTGGAAACTAATCCTAACACTTACCTTATCGTTAACCTAAAGTTAATATTATTCTCGCCTAATGTCAAAGCTTCATCCTAAAATTAAATGATTTACATTAGTTACATTATAGGGACTCTCCTTCCTTACGGGGACCATTATGTCCCCGTAAGGAAGGAGAGTCCCTGTAGTCTAACTATTTTACCAGATTTATTTCCCCACCAACTGAGTAAAACACACACAAAACCCAAAACAAGGCAACACGCACACACAAGCACCTCTGCTCTGGATTTAGTCTAGCGGTGGCTAAACTCCAGCCTCAATCAAACAGTCTATTTAAATTGCAGACCTTTCTCCACTCCAAGGATAATTACCCCCATTATTCTATTGATGAAGTGGCACCTGAAAAATCCCTTTAATGTTTTACCCTCTTTGTATTTTGCAGCAGCATCGCTCCTCCTGTGATGCATAAAGCAAAAAGTTCTTTTTTTAAAAAAAAGGTTGTAATGACTGTGTGGGTGCTGGTTCACCCTCCAGATAAAACAAATGTCCACCTGTGTCAAACTGCAGTAGCAGAACACAGAACTCCACCTGTGCCTTTAAAATAACAATGCAACAAAGTCCTGATCTGGGGCTATCGATATAAAACACAGAAAGAAGTTAAGTTGATTCCTCAAATATTGGAGAGGTATATTTCTTGTTATTCATTCATGCCAGTCCCTCCTTCACTGCCCTTTCCTACAGAGATTTCACAGGCACGGCAGCCATCCTCATTTGTTTTGCAAACTAATTCAGGGCTATCAGCAGCCTGGCCGATTAATTAGGCAATCGGTCTGAAGCAGAAGGAGTTTGTCACAGCGAGGTCACTGCATGAGGTGTCCATTATTCCCATCTCCCGCTGAGGTGTATGTAAACCTTTAACTGTCTGCTTTTATCAGTGAAAACAATCTTGACCCATTGCAGAAATGTCTTAACATTACTGTGCATTTAGGGGTTTTATTGTAGTTCTTATTCTTGAAGCTCTTCACCTTTGAGTAGCTAGAAACCTAAGTTGTATTCCCTGGATAAGTCCTAAAACAATTGATTAATTATCAAAATGGCTTGTTGCCATGATAAATTCATGAAAACTTTCATTTAACTTAATCAAACATTTTTATAAATCCCATTGATGTAATAAATTAAAAGACACTGAACACATGGTTATTAGGCAAAGATGCATTAAAATTTAAATCCCATGCCGATTGGTTGTTGTGCAAAGACTGCCCAGCGAATAGAGCATTCATACGACACTTTCCTGTCGCCTCCTTTTGATTGAAACGAGTGCTGTGAATATGCCGGCATCATATTAAAACAAAAGGGAGCAAAGTACCTAAAAGCTGCTGTGTTTCATTTTGCACGTCAAACAATCAAAAACATCACAGTATACGACCTTCTTCATTTCCCCATAAAACGAAGGGCAGTAATGGGAGAGATCTGTGGCTTCCGGCAGTCAGCAGAGAGGATGAAAAGGGCCATATGTGTCAGTCAGTGAAAAACTTATATATATATATATATATATATATATATATATTATATATATATATATATATATATATATATATACACACACAAATTTTCATCTCATTGAAAAACATCTCATTCTAGGGTGCTACATGGCCGTCAATTGAATTTCTGTCCTTAGGCTCAGAAAATTTTTACTTAATCTTCGATAGGCATGCAGTGTGAAAAACAACAAATAGTTAGAAGGTCACATGGCAACCTGTTGAGACTGGCCTTGATGTCCTGCACCCTGGCAGAGGGAGAGTAAAAGAAAGTAAAGGTGTGTGCACATGTTACAAAAACACTGGGAAGTTAGTTATTGTAGTCTGCCTGCCTGCTGACCCTCCACACAGTCAGCAGATTAAGCAGCAATACCTGCAAAACACAATGCATGCCATGGTAGGTTTTTTAAAACCCTTAGCACCAGATAGCTGAAATTTTAATAAAAACATCTGCTCCTTCTTAAAAGTTCTTAATCTGAACACAAAGACATATTTTTTTCAGATTTAGCATGACTGAAGGTTTATCATATTATCAACTCTCCATTGTAACTCCAAAACTTGCATAACATTTTATAGTTTTCTTCAACATTAAATTAATCCAGTAATAGTCTGTGCATCAATGAGTAAAGCAAAAACAGGAACTGCTAAAAGCAAATGGGCAATACGCTAAATGAAGTTGGCTCAAGTAAAATTGTCAAAATGCTTAGATCTGGTCCATAGTGCCATACTTAAAAAAAAACAAAAAACAGCCAGTTTTAAATTATATTTTAGTTTTGACTTTTAAATGTCCAACCAAGGTACAGAATTTTTTCACATTTGTCAGTCATTAAGATACCAAATTGTGTTTTTAATTTGTATTATTTGCATAATATGCATTACCATACTATTCCTAGTAAAAACTGTATGGACTCACTGATTAGCGGCTAATCATATACAGACAACTACAGTGGTGCTTTTAAACTATGACTCCACTGGTGGACTTACAGGTCACATTGTAAATGAATATGCTGCTCTCTTCTGGCACATAATATGAACTACAGACACAAAAAAACACAGGAACATAATTAATTCATAATGATACAGTATAAGAACAACGAAAGGCTCTGAGCATTACATTAAAAACCACAAATAGTGAAACTTCAAGCAACATTCAAGCTTCAGCATCAGCCTGTAGCCTTAAAATCACACCCCAGGGCCAACTGGACATTAACTGAAAGACTAAAATCAAAATACAAAGAGACACTGACTGACATTGTCTTGACCTGCTCTTTCTGTGCCCCATCTGCTTAGATCATCAGTAATTTTGGTGCGTTTAGTGATTACAAGATCAACTGGTCAAAGAGCGAGGCCGTCTCTCTGAATCGTCTCACACACTCAGGTCATTTGAGTTCAACACCTATTGTCTGGAAAACCGATGGTATGCGATATCTTGGTGTCAATATTACATCCCCGATTGACACAATTTTTGAGCTAAACGGCCCTAAATTACTGAAAACTGTGAGGGACGATTTGAACAGATGGGCAAATTTACCATTATCATTGTGGGGCAGGGCAAGAGTGCTTAAAATGAATGTGCTCCCACAATTAGCTTTTCTCTTCTCCACAATCCCATTAGAAGTCCCCCAGAGATGGTTCAGAGAAATCAACACATTATTTTCTTTATTTTTATAGAAAGGTAAAAAACCTAGAATAAGTCTGAAAAAATTATCCCCAGGAAGAAGGGTGGACTAGGGATACCAGATATTCATACTTATTATTTGGCGTACAATGGTGTATATCCCTTATTCTGGGCATACGAGAAGGAGCAGGCAGTCATGGGTAGCTGGAGATGGCTGGAGCAGAAACTTGTCACTGTGAACTGTAAGAATATCTCCTTAGCCTCACTCTGGTATCACACCAAATCTAATAAGATCATAAAAAATCACTTAACTTCATTCTCGTGTAGAATTGTTATTGAAATACACAAACAACTCAAAATGAATGGTCTAGCTTTACCTTTTTGCCCCATATGGGACAACCCAGTATTTAAGGTCGGTGGGAAACCTATTAGCAATGACTCATGACAAGAAAAAAACGTCACCAACCTAGGTCAAATCCTGGGAAGCAATGGAGAAAAGCTCTCTTTTAAGGAACTCAAGAAGAAATTTGGTTTAGATAACTCGGATACATTCCAGTATCTTCAAATCAAGTCCATCATGCAAAGTTTCGCAAATATCATGTTAGCAGATAATGAATTCTTTGATATTAAGTTCAGGGATGCAGTCTCTGGCAGTGTAAAGGTTATCTAAAATCTATAGGCTGTTATGTTGCACTTCTTCTTGCATCTCTTCTAAAGTTATAAAAGCACAATGGGAGAAAGATTTGGGCATACACTTAACATCAGAACAATGGGAAACTATTCTGAGCTGCTCAAACAATCTTTCAAAATGTGTCAGGTATAAAATCATACAAATCAAGATTCTGTTCAGATCCTACATCACCCCACATAAACTTAAGAAAATGAATAATGGCGTTACAGATAAGTGTTGGCATGGGTGTGGAATGAATGGAACTCTCATCCACTTACTGTGGCATTGCCCAGAAACACAGATATTTTGGTTTAAAAATCAGAGATTATTTATGTAAATTATTCAAAATCAACTTTCCATTGGACCCAGCAGTGGGCCTTCTGGGAAAACAGATAGAGGGAGCAACCACAAAAAACCTTCAATATTTGTTAGAGCTAGCCTTCCTTTCAGCTAAACGACTAATAACGAACTGAAAAGTGAAGAAACCAAATTGTTTTGATATAGATAACTGGCAGAAGGACTTTCTGGAACGTATTTCTATGGAACAAGCAGCCTCTGTTCTGCAAGATCTGGGCAGTGACCACACAGATCCTCTGAGTCAAATCATGTCACTCTTGAAAGAAAATCAAACTGATGAGGATATGTCCTGATATAACACTGACAATGACAAGCTATTTTGTTCACTTTTGTTTATTGAATTTTATTTAGTTATTCATCATTATTATTATTGTTGTTATTATTTCTTTGGTGGTACCTGTCATATTATTCAAAAACAATTGTGTTATTTTAACTTTCCTTGTTTTATTCCCCCACCCATGTCACAGATGTTACTGTTATTATTTATTCAACCCCTTTTATACATATATGTAGGTATGTGTGTATAATATGTATATATAGATATATGAGTGTATGTATGTGTAGGTGTATGTATATGTATGTATGTGTGTATACATATATATATATATATATATATATATATATATATATATATATATATATATATACATATATATATGTATATATGTATATATATGTGTGTATATATATGTGTATATGTGTATATATATATAATTATATTATTTATGTATATTTTTATTATTATTATTATTATTATTATTATTTTTTTTATTTTTTTTTTTCTCACTCTGAATGTATGGGCTGAATACCTATAAAGAGGTGAATGTAGTTGATTGAGAGGTGGTCACTGGACCAGGCTTGTTGACTCTCTCTTTTCGCTCTATAGGTGGAAGAGAACAGGATTAAATGTTTCCAAATGTTAAAATGTTGCATTTCATTGTGAGCGGGCAGAATGATCAATTTATCCTTTTCAGCACTCTCTGTGTGGTGCCCGGTCTTGGTGGGTTATGTCCCCAGCCCTGCCAGTCTCAGAACGGGACCACTCCCTTTGTGTTTTGTGTGTGTGTGTGTGTGTGTGTGTGTGTGTGTGTGTAGGAGGGGTGTTTTATGAATGTATTCATGAACTTCCACTCATGTTTTGTTGTTTTTTTTCCTTGCTATTGTTGTTGTTGCTGCTGTTGTTTTTGTTTCTCTTTGTTAACTTTGTTGTACTGTATATGTAAAATAAATTAGAAAAAAAAATACAAAGAGACATAAAATACAAATAACAAAACATTTAAATAAAAACATAAAAACGCAGGCAATACACATGAAGCATGCTTTGCAGCCACACTTCGGTACCTGTCAATAGATTTACAGAAAAATTTGTTGACAATGCCATCGCATTTTTAATCATTTATTTAAGTAATTTATCAAGCAAAATCCAAAAAACATATCCTTTTTCCAGCATCTAAAATTTGAGGATTTGCTGCTTCTCTTCATTTTATATAATTGTCAATGCATTCTTTTGGGGTTTTGGACTGTCAAAGACATCACTTTGGGAAAATAGTTTTTTTTCCAGATTTTACGCACTAAACAATTAGTAGATAATAAAAATAATTATTGGTTTCAATGTATAAAACCATGTTTAATCTTGCTAACAGTAAGTGAAACAAAATCATCAGTCTGTGATCAGGACCTACGAGGTATTTCATAATGACAGCTACCTGTCTAACAGCCTGTCTTGGTGAATTGTGCTAGCAGCTCTCCAGTCAAGGCAAAGCCCTATTTTTTGTCCAGTTTTGATTCAGGTATCCTGTAATGAGTGGACATCACCAGGACATCCCAATGGCCAGTCACACCTTGTTATAGAGCAGGGATGGGCAACTCTGATGATAAAGAGGGCCGCAAAAATGTTTCTTTACTACCGGAGAGCCAGATTGTAATCGTGCACTTCCACCAGTGTTACAGTAACAGAGTTAGCCAATTATAGCTACTAAAATTAGTGAAAACAACAAAACATACACCAATATGTTTATTTACCAATGTTAAGTAATGCTTTTACCCATTTAATGAACTTAACACAGAGACAAAACATTTACATTCCTGTGTGATAGTGCAAAGTGCAACAATAATAACAAAAAACAATTTTCATGGTTGTAGTGCATTTGTACTCGGCCCTACTACTCCATGATATGTTTCAAATATATGGCGTGATATTTGTGCCACATTCATGAAGAAGCAATGGGAGCTTTTGAGCACAGAACAAATATATTTTGCGAGCACATAAACAATATTTTGAAGAATACATTTTTCTTGAGCAAAACACAATTTCATTTGCGGAAACAAAAATATATTCTGTGCTCAATAAATGTATTTGCATGTTTGCTTTTATCCATTTTAACATGTATTAATAACCTCTGCGTTCTCACAGACTCTTGCTGGCTGCGCTGCAGACCGCTCACGATCAACTTCGCCTGCACACTCGCTTAATTTGGCACAGCATGCTGGCAGCTCTGGCCCGCACTGGTGTACTTGTTTAGTTGTCTTTGTGCGTGGTGTTGTAGTGCCAACTCAAGCTGAAATCCTTCATGGCTGATTTTGTTTCCAGGCACACTAAGCACAAAGGTTTGCCTCTGAATTGCAATTCGCTTGGTCCAGTTTTCTTTGTTGGCCCATCATGTTTCCCTTCGACCAGCGTCATCTTTGATGAGGTTTGGCGAGCAAGACCAGTTGAGCCTGCACACGAGACGAGGCTCTTGCATTTTGAGTGAGCGCCCTCTAACGGTGGACAGTGTAATTACAATTGGGATCTGGTTCAAATGTGGTCAAATTGGCTGCTTGATCATAACGCCTGTTAAACCAACAATTTATTGATATTTGGAAATTGACTCTCATTGAGTAAGGACAAGGGTTGAATGCGGCTCGCGGATTGCCAGATGCCTAATATTAATCCTGTAATTTCATATTATAATAATAGCAATCATGAATCTTAAAGCAAATCAGTGTCAAATTTCCGAAAATTACCTCACTTTAAAACAGAGGTTTTAAATATCAGAAAAGTATGTCAGAAGTATAGGTGCAGTATTATGTTTTATTGTGTTTTATTTTCCAATTAAAATGACATATTCATTGACCTTGTGGTGGTAACTGATCTTTTTTTTTTTCTTATCTCTGCATTCAGACTGTTGCAACTCCCTCTTGTCAGGTTTATGCCAAATTTCAGTCTTAAAACCGAAATTAAAAAACACCAACTTAAAGGGTTGATGGTGCAGGGGGTAAGATATTGTTTGAATACAGTGATAAAGGGCACATATTTTCAGACAGTTTCTTCTTAAAGACATTCATATAAATTGTCAGTAATGAAAAGAGAGCTAGATGGAGAAGTGGAATCCTGGGCTTATTTCTCACCTTTGCACAACTGGCCAATTACAGTGTTACGTGGGTGTCAATGTCAGTTGATTTGGTAAAGTTACAGAGACACAGCCCATAGTATGACACTGGAAAAGTAAGGAGTAACCAGGTTTCAAATGTATACAGACATCTTACAAGCACTTTCTGAAGCAGTATACAGACTTATTAAGATACAGGCATAAGGCTCAGGCATAGGGATCAAATCATCTGGTACCTATTCCCAACCATTTAGTCATCTGAGCAAGAGTGCAATGTCAGAGTAAGTAAAGCACTCCTGATGAGTTGTAGACGCCAGGCTGGAATATGGATACAGGACTATTAAATCCAGGGTCCCTACAACCTGGAACGACCTGCATGAGGAGCTAAAGACGAGTAAAGTCAAACAGCAAATAATGTCCAAATTTGACGAGACAGTAGGACTAAACTCTATTATTCAGTTGTTTTTGGGACATTGTCTGATTGAGTGTTGGGAAATATTCTCTCTGGTGCTAATTCTGGCACACTGGCAGGAAGGGAAACATAAAAAAGCATGTCTGCTTCCATCAAGGGGCAGCTGTATTGGAAAAAGTTATATGGGGATGGATCCAAGTCAGCCCACAAAGTTGTGTTTGTCAATATTTTTCTCGATAACAACTCATGGGATCCTTTTCTGATCTTCTGTCTGGGTGACAGACAAGGTACTGTCTGATACGTTTTTACACTTTCACTTTTCAGTTAAACTTTCTTCTCTTCTGGCAAAAGAAGGCCTCCTTAATTCCAGTGCATTGTGACATGATCAGTTCTGCTCCATCATTTGACCTCACCACCTGGTTCTTATAATCAGTCACCTACTGTCACAATCAACCAGACGCAGTACTGCTATCCACAGGACGCAGAGACCACAGGGCTGCATGCAGCACAAGATGACCGCAATTTGAGGAAATACACAGGCACACAGTGATGAGGGTCAGCCCACAAACACTGCTAGCATGTAAGTAAACTCTGCACCTGCACTCGATGGTCATCTTTGTATGTGATTTTAGTTAGTGCTGATCCCTAAAATCTGATTTATATTCTGTTTAAAAAATCGGCTAACTGGAAAAGATTTTTGTAGTTTCAGGAATTGTCCCTGACTTATGTTTTTTTTCATCACTATCCAACGTGATTCAAAGCCAGTGAGTGATCCTCAGAGAAAACCAAAAAAAAAAACCAGGTGAAAATCAGCTGGTATATACTTGGCAATTAATTTAATTTATTAAGCGATTCACAATGTTCCAGAAATCCAGAACAGTTCCTGTCACAATGAGCAGATGGCAGTTTAAGTATTAAGATAATAACTATGTGAAAACATAAAGTTATATTCGATAACATTTCAGCTCTGACTGATGATAGACTTGTCACCTTTGTATAAAAAAAAAAGTCATAGACTGGATAAAGAGCTTTACTTCAGTGCACATTCATAAACCACCCAGCTGGCAGTAAATCTACAGTGTCAGTTTGTGGTATGCCATTTACGAGAAACAGAACCCTATCTCTGAATGTTCAGTGTTCTCAGCGGGTCTTATTGGATGAGATTAAAGCAAATATCTAAAAATGTTCAACAAAGAGATCTTCAACTCCTGTAAGAAATGCATGATTAAGTTGTATAGGAAAATATTAATATAGCAATAATCTTAACTCCAAACTTAAAAAACAGACGAAGATGATGCGATTATTAAACAAGAACACATCAATTATTAACCAAATATCAAGTTTGTGAGAATTAAAAATGCATATTCTCTTTGAATAACAACATATATTAAAGTAATGCTGACATGTTTGAGTATTTTTAAGTTTCTTTAGTTTGCTTTATTTTAACAATTTGAGTTGCACTTGTTTTGAGAAAACTTAACATGTAAACTTCAAACACAACTTATACATAATATTCTTCACACATTTTTAAAATACTTTTGCTTTAGCAAATACACAGTATGATATACATTATACTGCTTAATGCAAGTGGATTAAACTCAAAGTGTTCATATTAATAGTTAATATTTAATCTATGCACATGTATACATTTTTCTACTTTAAAAAAATAATGTATGTTATGTTTTTTACATACTGATGTACTTTTCTATGAGAAATACATATTTCACACAGTTTGATAATAAACTCTTAAAAATATTTTTGTTATATCATTTTAAGGAAAGCTGAGCTATGTTCTCAATACACATGTATTTCAGGATCTACATGGTCATTTAATTTAGTAGGAAAATTATATTTTAAACATTTTTAATAGGGGTGCCACCCATTTTTTTCATTTGTTAAAGCAGGATGGGCGCTCATCCCAACGTTAACAGACAGACACACCCTCCTCCCCATCGCAAATGAACAGACATACGCTCTCCTCCATCCAAAAAAGCTGATACACACACACACACACACACACACACACACACACACACACACACACACACCCTTTTCCTCCCTCACAGTTTTCTGCTTTGATACAATCCGACTTGAAGGAATGGAGTGCTTTGGCTTGTCATCAAACATTGGTCTTAATCAGAGATTCTTCCTTTAGTGAACAATATCAATTTAATGTTCTCCAGCAGTAGTTGCCTTGTCTTAGTAGTAGTAGTTGTCTTAAGTAGTATTTTATCTATGTTGATTAGAAAGGAAGGGGTATTTTACCCAAACAAATGAGTCAAAATTAATGTATGTATGGCATCTTTTATTACTCGACAGAAAAGCTGCAGTAATGGCTGTTATGCTCTATATTTTCTTATTGTCTACAAGTATTATGTATATATTCTTTGTTGTCTAAAACTTACTAAAAGCACATCAATGAGCTACAATGTTGCACTGACTGACTTGTTCCTTCATTACCATGAACATACACATAGAGTTGATTTGTATTTAAAGGTACATTATGCAGGATGTAAAATAAAAAAAATAAAATAAAAACAATGTATAGACTCAAACATTGTGCCTCTCAGTCATCACAGATGACAGGTAGAGGGCTGGTGTCAGCATTTCTGGCGAGAACTAGAGTTACTACAGTTGATTGTTGATTGTGCTGCTAGCTGGACGGCACAAAAAGGGCTCTTTCATTTAATTCTGCTGTGTTTACTGTAATATCAAGCAAGTGCAATCCTTGTCAGTGCCAAATACTGCAGGTGTGTTCAGTACATAGCCATTAGCTCGCAGATTAACCAGTGAAACTATTGTTAGAGTTATGTTGCAACAAAGCCTGTTAGATGTAGTCGTTATACTTTCTTTGAATCAATCTAGAGTCTCTGGATTCAAATTAAACCTCGATGATTGTTTTCTCTTCCACACAAGTTTGAAAATTTTTTTCTCCACTTGATTCATATCCACTTAGTTCTTTCATTTGTCAAAACAAGATTTCTGACATCTCATGATTTTGCAGGGCTTCTGTTCTGCTGTGCCCCGACAGGATATGCTGTTGGTCCATCTGTCTCATCAACCTTATCATCAGCTCCATCAGCATTCTTAAGTGCACTACAGACATCTCCTCATCCCACAAATGTTACTGCGTCGAAACCCGTTTGGTTAATTGCACAATGCCTGATCACCTTTACTTAATTGTTCAGACATAAGTATAGTCCAGTTCCTTTAACTGAAATCCTTCATGACTCACATTCATTGAACATGCAAAGCCAGACTACATGTCACAACTCACATTTTCAATCAAACTGTATAAGTCCACAAGCAGGTCCACAGATATGTTATTCAAACTCAGTTAGATTGTTGTGTAGAAAAAAACTCAATGTATTCTTATACCATATACCCATGTACCACAGTCCAGCACACAGGTTCTACTTCAAGGCCCGACCCAACATCTGTGACACAGTCCAGACCAGCCGTCATCACAACCACTACAGCTAACAGCAGCATCAACAACAGCTCTTTCAATCAGGAAGCTATCTCTGTTAGCTTAAATTCCTCAGGTAGGTCAGTCCAAAGCCAAAAGACTACTAATGCTGTAGGTCTTCACAACAATACAAAGAATCAACAGCCAAGTCAGCATTTGAACATGCTCCTAGAGACATGTTAACTTATTGGTCTTTGACAAGTATAATATTCATCATCTCAGTCTAGCATGTCTGCAGTCCTTCGAAGCTTTAGCATTGACATTTGCTGTACAGCACATGAACACCAACAATAAGTTCAGCAGAGTCTGACAGGCACGATGTAAGGCTCTCAAAGGAGGGGGAATGGGGATCAGTAGCAGAGATATCATAGAGATGAAATGTGGGCAACAGAGGTCTAGTAAGCTCACACCGTGTTAACAGGTTTTCAACTCACTTCCAAATGTGAACTCAATTTCTGTGTAAGACATTAATTAACTAACTATTAATTAATTAACTATTATTAATCTTTATTGAGTTCATTGAGTCACAAAGGATCTTTATCTTGTAGAACTATTTTATTTAGGAATGCCTTTGCTGGTTGGGAGAAGCCCACGCCACATTCTCAATGCACGTGCTGCTCTCTGCTGGTGAACAGTAATAATTACAACAAAGACGTCGTGGACACAAACGTGGATCACAAATTCAAATATTCAAATACACTACACAAATATTTGCCCTGTTAAGTATTATATATATATATATATATATATATATATATATATATATATATATATATATATATATATATAGTCAACTGTATAACCAGTTGGAAATATCATACAGTTACAGCATATTATGTATTTTAAGCACTTTCAGGAATATTACTGTGACAGTATTGAACACTACCACATACAGTTAGCTCACTGATCATTTAAAGTCCATCAGAATTTGCGTCAATCTCTTCTAACTGTTTGTCACTTACAATACCACTTCCTGTGGTCTTTGCTTTAGAAAGTTACAACCGCTTCATACCGTGACTGGGCCGCCCTGTGAGCTTTTGACTGTGACTCATACATCATGAAGCCTCGCCCCCCCCAGGCTCTTATAAACAGTCACCTACAGTCACAGGCAGCCACACACACTACAGCTGGCCACAGTGAGCAGAGAGCACAGAGCTGCACTTACACACAGGACTGTGGAGATATACAGTAAAAGGAGTACAATGATGAGGGTCAGCCTGCAAACTCTGTTGGCATGTAAGTAAACTTTGACTTAAGTGCATGCTATCTTATTTGGTGGTTATCCTTACAATCTAAATTATTATTTTCATTTCTTTGTAGATTTCCCTTAATCTAAATCTCTTGGGGAAGTCAGAATATGGGGAGTCTCAAGATAATACGATCATTGACAAAAAAAAAAGCTGAATTTTAATAGTGAGTTGTGATATTTTGGCTCAGGGAGCTAAGCTGCTGTTTGTGTGAGGTAATTTACTTAACACACCAACAGTTGACAGTATCTATTAGGAACAGACTTATTTCCACCGGTTTACAGATGGTGTCATGAGTTAACATCACAATGGGGCTCTCCCTTTTGGGTGTTGAGGCTACACGACAGAACTTTTTCTAATGTTTGATCTTCGATAAGCACTAAAATCTCAATGATGAAGTACATTAAACATTTCAAATCAAGAGGATTTCTGTTTCTATACAGTACCAGAGATCCCATTTTACCTCCAGGGGTTTAATTTCCACTGCTCTTCATAGCTTAGTGTCTAGCTAAGACTTTAAGATCATTCATACTTGTACTTTGACTCTGTGGAGAACACTGTGCTGTTTTAGTCCTGTGGGTAGTGTCTTAAATCACAGAATAACGTGCTATCAGTTGAATCAATTCTAAGACTTTCTGCCACAGGAAGATGCCAAACAACAACAACAACAACAAAAACGTTTGCAAATAATGTCCAATAGATTTACTAAGTGGCTTTCTCTCTGGTCTTTCTGAAGAGAGTAGATTTATACTCAGATGACGGGGGGACCTTCATGCGTCATACCTGATCTTTGCCCAGACTTCCTGTTCATTGAAACAGTGGTAATGAAACTGCTACCTCCCTGCCAAAACATCACATGTTCCTGCTCCACAGAATATAAATCTGCCATGACTGTTAAGTGACACTTTCAAATATTGAATGTTTTGTGAGAGTGAAGTTAAAGGTTGGTTAAGCTGTGTTTTATAAGGCTGGAATTATTCTATATGGTTCTAATGGCTATCAAATGCCTTGAAAAGACTGAAGCTAGCAATGTGTTAGTCCATCTCCCGATACTTTCAAACTTCCCTACCTTGTCTGCGGCACGCAGCTTCATGCCTATTGGTACCTATTGAAGATCACATTTTGAAAAAACATCTCAAAACTAGAATGGCACTCAGTAGAGGACATACCTCCGCCAAGGCCCATCAGTCTTCTTTTGTACTCACACGCGTGATTCTAAATGCCAAAAATAAAGAATAAATATAAAATGCCATTTGACACAATGTTAAAGAAAGTGAAAAACAATTCCTGGATCTGTCTCTTTATCTGGGTCTGCACCAAAAGTGAATGGGGTCTATTCTGGGCTGAGACCCATTCTCCAACCAAGTTTCATGGAAATATGTTAAGTAGTTTTTGTGTAATTCTGCTGACAAACCAACCAGCCAACCAACAACAAACAGATATGGGTAAAAACATACACTTCTTTGTGGAAGTTAATGTAAAGCAGAAGAGCTCAGTAAAAACCACCAGGTCACTGTTGTTTTTATATATTTGATGAGTAAAGTGGATTTATTGGGGACTATTTTCAGCAGTGGATTGATACAAAAGGAAAATCATTAATCATAGTTATATGTGGAGATAAAAACATTCATCTTCCGCTCAGTGGAGGCACTGTGTTGTACTTGCTATATTCAAGAATACTCGATCTGTGTAATACTAGTTTACAACCACTCTGTTGCTGGCTTGTTTTTAGCTGTGAAGCTAGCTAACTTCACATTCGCTCACTCCTTTTGATGATTTGTCTCTTTGCCTTGCTGTCCTAGTTTTAACACTGAACTCACTTTTGAGGCATCTGGTTCTGGGATTGACAGGTTAATTATTTATCCCAGAAACTTTCAATTGTTGAAGATTTTTGTGTTACCTGGCTGTCCGCAACTAGATTAGTTTGTTTTCAATTGCTAACTGTACTATACTTTGCTATTCAAATGTATTGTTGATTCAGATAAATCTATTGTGATGTACTATCTTTTTTGTAACAGGGCCCAGTTACATGTATTTTTAAGATTGAAATACATCAAAATGCCTGAATGACCAACACAAATCAGTCATAACATTGTAACTGTAGCTAGCTAGCTAATAAGCTACCGAGACATCAGCCTACTAACAGCAAATGTTTTACCTCAATTTGAAGTGAACTTCAGTAAAACCTCCTGAGTGGGAAACATGATAAAGGAGCTGCTCAAAACAACACAAACATCCTTCTTAGGCTCTTAAATGCATTTAAGACCATTGCTGAACTCTAAATATACTTCAACAAGTAACAAACATCTTTTGTCTGTATTTGCAGTTCTACTGTTGAGCCATGCATCTGGAGAAGCGTCTTCACCCATTCCAACAGCAATGCCCTCTTCCTCTCAAACTGCTTTTATTCCAATGGCAGCCAGCACCACTGGGAGGAACACTATTGACTCCACATCAACTTCCTCATCCACATCATCCACAAATATGAGTCCGGCCCTGAGCACAGACATCACCACCTCCGCTGCTTCACAAACAGAAAGCTCCAACCCTGTCACCAGCCCCCCCAGCACAAGCAATACAACCACTGTCAACAACACCAGCACCACCCTGAGTACTACTGACACCGAATTCTCCAGCACCACTGAAAGCCCCATTGGTGCCACCACCAGCACTGATCCTGGCACCCCCGCCAGCCAGACCCCGAATACTACTGACATGGAATCCCCCAGCACCAGTGAAAGCCCCACTGGCACCCCCACCAGCACTGATCCTGGCACCACCGTTAGCCCGACCCCGAATACTACTGACATTGAATCCCCCAGCACCAGTAAAAGCCCCACTGGCACCCCCACCAGCACTGATCCCGGTACCCAAAGCACCAATTTCTCCACTACACAACCCACCACCACCACCGCCTCCACCACCCCCTCTACACAACCCTCCACCCCCACCCCCACTTCACAACCCACCACCCCCACCCCCACTTCACAACCCACCACCCCCACCCCAACTTCACAACCCACCACCCCCACCCCAACTTCACAACCCACCACCACCACCCCAACCCCCACTATACAACACACCACCTCCACTCCCACTACACAACACACCAGCCCCACCCCCACTATACAACACACCACCACCTCCTTCAGTACCACCCGAACCACCACAGAGGTGCAGGAGCCACACAACTCCAATGCTCTAAGCTCAGGTACGCGGCAACAAAACACTGTCCTTCCTAAAACCATTTCCTCGACTAACAGTGTTAATGCTCTCTTGCAAGTTTTATGAAACTGATAAAGCTATGATAGTGGTTCCATAAGGCTGCACTGGCACTGTGTACAGTGGAGTTAAATGCTCACATTAGCATGCTCACAAGATCACAATTCCAATGCTAGTTGTATATTGATATTTAGCATGTGAAATATTTACCCTGTTCACCATGTTAGTTTAGCTTGTCAGCATGCTAAACATTGCTAATTAGCACTACACACAAAGCTGAGGCTGTTTTTGGTTTAACAGATAGCTGGCAAGAAACCAAAGTCTTGGAAATTTGGAAACGGAAGTTTAAAGCTTAGAACAAGAGGATGGCAAATCATCATAAGTTGAAGTGAACAATGAAGCTGTGTTGACTCAGGGTTAATTTCTGTCTAAATGCAGACTTGCTGTTTGTCACTGGACTCACCTTTACAAAGCAACTGCAGCTGTCTGTCACTCATGAAGTCTGGTGTGCCAGTTACTTATTAACTTTTTTATGAACGCATAATCAAAATATGTTGCCGGTAAACTACACAAAACCATTTGTTTCTTATTTAAATAGGATATAAATCATCTATCCTTTAAAATCCTGAAGGTGAGTGTTTCTGGGTGTGTCATACATACATTTACGGACACACAATCATACTTGATGGAAACTAATGAAGCACAGGTGATCACACCTCTCTGATTAAAGAGGTCAAACGTACACTGGCAGAGTCAGTGCGTCAGATTATCTGTTCTTCCTCTCTTTTGACCTCCTTTCAATCTGTGGTTAATGTGTGAACGGATCAGTTTCCTCTTTAGCTCTTTGTGTACTTTGCAGTTGCAGTTGCAGTCTTTTTGCTGGTTAAATAACTAAACACAGCAGCTGTTTGAAGAGAAAAAGCTGTCTGCCAGTTGTTTTCCTATTTGTTGTATCATTTACAAAACTTTTTTCAATGACATCCAATCGTTCTCGCCATGTTATTTATTGTGGCAGCAGTCATTCGTTACAGACCTGTCAGTAAAAACTATTGGCTGAACAGGCAGCCTTGGCATGGACAGTGCATAAGCTCAAATGAGAAACTATTTCTAAGTTGTATATTAAGTTCACCCTTGCAAAGTCAGTTTAAGCAAATCTTACAGCTCCTCACGTTTACTGATTGTGTTGGTCTGGTTTGAGTTGTTTTAGCTGTTATGTAGTAACTGAGGTTGAACCTGGTCCCTCCTGTGTAGGAACTAATTTCCATCACCAGGTACATCTGATAATACATAAGACTCAGAACTTTTATGGCATCTCTCAGTGCCGGTATTAACTTGACTGTTGCCAGGCAAGGAAGTGTTGCAGGTAGGGTTGTAAAGATAACATAACGTGACCATGATGCCATAGTCACGTCACGCCAGCCGCGGAGTTGAGTTGACTGGCGTTGTTCCGAGAACTGACAAAAACGTGGTCCACAACTGGAGCTAGTTGTCGTGTGTGTGTGTGCATGTGATATGACAAGCCATATCTCAGCATCAGCGTCAACAGTACAATGGTGGGTAATGGAGAGAAACCACAGTGTGTTGTGTGTCTCAGAATGTTAGCTTCTGACACAGTGTGAAGCTTAACAAGTTAAGATGCACAATGCCATTTTGTCAAATGTATTCTATTGGACTGTTTTTTGTTAATCCTGGTCCTAGAGGCTCCCAGCCCTGCATGTTTTAGACATTTGCCTGCTCCTGCGCCTGAATCAGGTGTGATGGAGCAGGGAAACATCTAAAACATGCAGGGCAGACAGCCGCCAGGAACAGGACTGAAACACACTGCTGTAGGAGTTAACAAGCAAAAGACATGTTGTGTGTGTGGGGGTGGGGGAAATATTGTTATCTGCAAAAAGCGGGGCAGAAGAAAAAGTTTGGGAACCACTGAGCTTGTTATGGGGGCTGTATGGGTTACATAAAGAACTTTCAACTACGGAGAGGGTATTGTTACATTTTACACTAAGTTCTGTCGCAATTTGGTGAGGTGCTGGAAAAGATGGTTTGGGTTATAAAGACCCTTTCACAATGTTGACTGTGTTAGAAAGGATAATTTCTTCCTATGCAAATTTTTCCAGCCTTTTCCTAAGTTGCAACGCTGTGACATTAGAACAACCTGTTTGGTCAGTTGTGGAACAACACCAACACTGCGATATCCAGCATGTTGCCACTCCCAAATACAGCAGCTTGGTCAATGGCCTTACAGGCTGGCCACACTGGACGCTTGTGTAGTGCTTGGCGGCTGCGTTGCTCAGCTGCTGCAGCTCCTGCCTGTTAACATGGAATTTGCCTTTGACATTTATCAATAAATATGATGATGTGATTTTCCTTAACCCATGTTAAAAGAGTGAGGAAATGGGAGGCAGGAAGAGAGGGAGAGAAAGTTAAAGAGAGTGCACAGGATTAAAGCTGTCCCACAACCTGTTGTGTGAATTCTTAATACAGACATTAAAATGGTAGTGAAATGCTGGTATGATGTCCATATGACTTTCTACAGGTTGTTTTCAGGTCTATTTTTGCCAAGAACTCTATGTGTGTCACATTTAAAAAAGGTAAGACTCCGAATCTCTAGACCTTTGACAGAGCTTGGCAGGTAAAGGAAAGAAATGAGTAATCTAGTGCATTACTTTCGCTGTTGCTTAATTAGTTAAGTAATATAAATACTTTTTCACTTAGTAACTGGTTAGACTTTTCATGTATACTCTCCAAACACTGGTGATAAACAAGCTGAAAATAGTGGGTTTAAGTTATGAAGTCTTGTGCAAAAGGCTAAAAGAACATTCTGAAGAAATAAATAAATGAAGGGTATATAAAGGTGTATCACAGGACTAAAACAAGTTGTCTCTCTCTTTCATTGTGTCCCTCCTTCTCTCTCTCTCTCTCTCCAGGAAGTATTGCAGGCATCGTCATTATGTTCATCATCACTGCCGTCCTGGTGTTAGGTGGGCTGTACTACTACAAAATACGGTGAGTCCAGAGTTCAAACTAATCTCCTACCAAGTACATAAGCATGCTACTGTTAATGTTCTAAAGCTTGACTGAGGGCATTTTGTGGGAAATATAATAACATGACAGATTATACTTATACTATACTATACTAACAAGCATGGCATCTACATCTACACACTCCCATACAGTAGCTGGTGGTATGCACCTTTACAGCTGGTTTGCAAACTGCTAAAAAAAACACACACACAAAGAAGAAGTAGGAGAAGTTTTAACACAACAACTCATATTAGAGCTGTGGAATAGCAGCTCATCCATCTTTGCTCACTACATCTTAGCCTTTCTTACCATTAAAAATGTGAAATTGTCTTATTGGTATTATCCATGAGAAGAAGGCAATTACTGGTTATTTGAATCATCTGAAAAGATTCTATAGCAAGCATCCGTTAAAAAAAATTGAGAAACATGTTTTTTCATAGACTGTATCCTGAATACTCAGAAAAACCTGCTGAATGTGCAGTAATCAGGTTTCACATTGACCATTGTCTCTGTTGAGAACTGAGATGATTTCAGGTTTCAGAGCAGCTCCAAATATATATTTATTACCGAAAGAGCAGTGCTTCAAGTATCCTTTGTATATAAGACTACTTTCATCTTAACATTGTTATGCCAAATATTAGAGTAATTCCCTGTAATATTTGTTTCCTCATCTCTCACTCTGTTTTCTCAATTTCCTCTCCAGACGTACATCATATGGACCTCTTTTGGACAATGACCAAGGAACCTTCCACAACCCCATGTATGATCCTTGAATCTTCGCTTTTGGACTGGAATCAATCCACAAACCTCTAAGCCAAAGGCTGGAGTGTGCTATAGTGTGTCCGTAATGAGTTCAGAATGGTCACATTTTATTACTGTGACATGCAACCTGATAGCTTCATTGCGCTTAGTTGCAAAATGCTAAAGTAATGACTGTGACATTTCTACTGATCTGTGTTCAGGTAACCTCAGGTTATAACAATTGCACATTTTACTCGGGTAGCTTTTCACCGGCTCTGGCTGCTCAGACACCATGCATGAATAGGCAGGTTAAAATCACAGTGGTCACAAGCGTGTTCACCAGAGGTATCCTGAATTGTAAATTATACATTTTCTGTCTGATATGTACAAAATAGATCGGATAATGTGAACTCAACCGGGGTGTTTTTTTTTTAAATAAAGAAGCTTAAACTAAGCAAGTGTACAGAGATGGCTTAAAGGTGTAATATGTATACATCTTCAAACTGCTGAATTCATACTACAAACAAATAGGGGGCAACAAGCACAAGAGTAAATGCTAACGGATGCTAACTGTAGCTGTTGTTAGCTAATTAGCTCAGTTAGCAGTGCAGTTAGCAGTCTTATTAGCTGGTTCTGCCTGGACTGGGAGTACCAGGGAAGTGTTGGTATTGTTTTTACCACTTTGGAAAGCACCTAGAAGGTAATGCAGCACGGACATAGGCACCAGAACCAGAGCTTGGCTTGTGTGCACTGGATCAGGGGTCAGCAGCCTCCCAATTTTGAATCTTTTTAACAAAAATGTTTACATATTACACTTTTAAGGCAGTAGGAGTAACGATAAGTGGGAAGAACCTCACAAATGATTTTCAAAAATAGGGCCCTTAAAATGTGTGATTTACAAAGAGCATGCATGAATTGCAAATAATGAATAGTAGATGTTCATCATGACAGAAAATGTGTTGTTTTAAAATCATGGATTGTTCTTTTAGGCACCTGTGGAGCTATTTTCTTAACTTAACTGTGAAATTAGATTTATGTCGCTAATGTAGCTAAATGTTCAGATTTTCGCATTTTCACTGACCTAATGTAGCTGGCAGGAAACGTTCTAGTTTTGTAACAAGGAAGGTAAAAGCTGAGGCTTGCTTGCACAAAATTTATCTTATGAGCTGGGAAGTAGACATTTCAGTCAACATAAAGAGGCATGAACTACGGAGACTGCTCTGAGAAAAAAGGTCTAATGTTTCATTCATTCTTTTTCAAATGAAGTGTGTAAAAGTTTGTTTATCCATCTAAGGACCTGCATCACATAAAATGTTTTCATATTACAACTTGAATGGTGCTGAGGAAGAGAGAGACTGGACTTTACAAGGGGAGTGATATCTCTTGTATTCATCCTGCTGACATGGCCTTGAGCAAAACACTGAATCCTTTCCTGCACTATGAGCTGACCTGCTGCTGAGCCTGACTTTGACCTCCCTGTGAAGGAAACAAAAATCAAATGTTTTTTTCACAGCAATATTTTAGAATGAAACCAGAGATTTTAGAAAAATATCCTAGAAAATCTTGTTCACATGAACAGGACCTCTCACACCTGATCAACTACTGTTTATATGATTGTGTAATTTGAGTATTTAATTATATGAGTTTTTTGTATTCCTGAATGTTGTTATTGTGAAATTCTCTTCATGTTTCAGTATGATTTCGCTTAGCTGTGCGAAGTAGCTCAGCCAGGCTGCAGTCCTGATTGTAATTTCAACTCTTTCAGTATTTAATATAGTATTTTCAGTTTACATTCAGGTAAAGAATAATGTGACTGTTGTGATGCTCTTGAATAAATACATTTTTCTGTGGTAAGATTGTATTCAATTGTTTGTGCAGTAAAAGTGATTTAATAATGTGAGTCCCTGTGATGGTCAGAAGAAACCCAGAGAGATAATTTACATGTATTTACTGTATATTTGGGCTGAATAATTAATCTAGATATTATTGAAATGACCAAGTGCAATATTCAAATTTCAATAGCTGCAATTTTCTGTTAAAGATTGAATAAAAATTAAGCATTGTGGTGCTACAGAGATCTCCCAGTCTACAATAATAATAATATTCTCCAGACATACGGGAACATGCTTGATGGTACAGACTTCCAATCACAACAGCTTTTATATTTTCAGTGAAAAAGGAACCACTTCCACCAAAATGTTGACTTCTATTGTGATCACAGGACCTCAGATAACTGCTAAATGATTTTTACTATTGCATATCGTTCAGCCCTAGCTCATATTCAAGGTTCAGATGTTCATTAAATCGTCATTTTACAACTCAGGGTTTCACACCAAAATTTTGGTTGCAGTCCCTTTAAGCTACATAAGAAATTTTTTTTAAAAATAGTATGCTGACACAACATGAAACTTTGCTCGTAGTATCACCAGGGTCTCTACACATGAACACGAGCATTTGTGTACACAGATTTTGCTAAAAAGAAGGTTTTTGAACAACTCACCATAGGAGCTGGATCTCCGGCGTGCCACCGTCATGGCAGACAAAAAGTGTCGTTCCCCGAGTGCGACCTAACAGGCAGGAGAGTAATGGTGGACCGCTACTCAAGCATTCCTGTTGGGTCGCACTCAGGGATCGACAAATAATGTTCTCAATGCTCGTGTTCATGTATAGAGACCCTGGTGATGCTACGAGCAAAATTTCATGTTGTGTCGAGCCTTCTTAGTGTTTTAAACATTGCGATTTAGATTTTGATGCTAGTGCTAAAGAGCCCCTGCACTCCATTGAAAATTAGCTTGCCCAAAAACGAAACTACGGGAAATCTTAAAAGTGCCTCTTTCGTCGTAATTATGCTTTTACAAGAAGGTTTAACTCATATTCAATCACAAATAAAGCCTCGGTTGCTTTTAGGCGAGAGTTTCACTTTAAGACTAGATACAGCAGATTTACAAGTACAAAGACGATGGTGGCTGTCTTGATGCAGACGGGGACCGTCTCCTGAGAGATTGTGTATTTATAATATACACAATGATGAGTTTCATGTGGCAAAGCTCCATGCTAGCTCCATTCAGGGCACTAGGGACTGCTTTGGTCTTACCCTAACGACTGGATGTACTGCCATGAAGTTTTGTATCGACTTGCCTGGTGCCCAGAGGATGAACCATACCAACTTCATTCATCCTCTCTGTTTGCTCCTAGAAATGTCATGACAACTGTTGAAAGTATTGTCATATAATTTGTTACAGGCATTAGTATTCCTGACAGGATAATTTGAGCTTAGTTTTGTGATCTCCTTTTCTTGAGTTTGATTTATAGAAAGACAGTCCTCTAAGACTAGACCACTACTTCTTTTTTGTTTGAGTTGATTTGCTTTTTGTCTCTGTTTTGCATCGTTGTATTTCTGGGTTCGACTGTCGACTCTGATAAAGTGTGATGACCTTTTATCAATTTTTTGACACTTTGCAGACTAAACAATTGCTAAGGAAATAATCAACAGATCAGTCAATGATGAAATTAGTCATTAGTATACAACACATATATAATACACATTTCTGTCAAAACAATTGAACTATAAATTCTGGAGTGATATACGAACATGGTGTGAGAGAATAAAAAGGCTCACATCTTTCAACTCTGTATTATCCACCATAGCTACAGTAGCTATTGTAATACAAAGGCATGATAGCAGTTTTAAAAAACATATGAAACAAACAAAAGGATGAGACAATGGTGTGTGTGTGTGAAACACACATGAATGCTGAGGTTCAGCGCAATGTGTTTATCTCTGCTCCTCAATGGGCTGCAGAGCCTTTATTAGTGGAAGCTTTAATAACGGTCCTGCCATCACTGCCCTCCCATCCTAACTGCTTCCATTCCTCCTCTTCCTCAAACCCCCTAAAGTGAAATCCTCCTCTCCTGCCCACGCTACTTTTCTCTTTCCTTACTTTACCCCTCACCAGCTTCCTCTTGTTAATTTTCTAACCTCCAATCTCCTTTCCTTCATCCCTGCTGAGATTCTTAAATGGTCAACTCCAGCTTTGTAATTTCGCAACTGAACTATTTATTTTTGTCTTTTGGCTAAAACATTCATGGTTGCATGTTCTTAAAAGACTGTACTGTATAATGATAAAAACACCACAGTGTAAAAATGTTTCAGTGTAAGGAAAGGTCTCGTATTCAAAACTTTCATTTAGAGCTAAACAGAAGTATTGTTAAAATATGCTGAAGTAGTTAGACAGGCAGACAGTCAGAGACTTCGTCCTGCTTGAGGCTAGCAGCTCAAGGCTACATAAGCTTTCTATAAGCATTACACACCCAACTCAATGAAGTGTTGTTTCTTTGAATTATGACAAGCAAGAACAGTGTGCTGTTGGGGGAATTATTCATAGGACCTTCACCCTGGCAACCAGGGATTAAGTCCTATGAGAGACCAATAGTCAGTGGTGACTGTTTTCAGGAAGTAGTTATTTCAAGCGAAGCCTTTTCCTAAACCTAACCAAGTAGTGATGATTATTTTAAGGAAGCAGTTCTTTTTAGCCAAACCACAGTCTAAATCGTAAGGTAGCCATGCCGTTTTGGTGCCTTTATTCGAAAATGTATATACATGTTTGTTGTTACTATCTCGACCACATAAGGAACCATCGCAGGTTGGCATTCCCCCAAAAAGATCCATGGGTTTGGCTTGATACCGGGTTGGCCAATATGTCTGCTTGCCTGCTATACTATTCTGTCTAATTCAAGAATTTAAAACCTGTTGTCAATGTTATGAAACAAAGACTAAGATAATTTATGGTCACTTGATTCAAGTTAATTTGTATTTGAAACATGTTTAAATTATCACACTGGGATAGAAACACTCAAATTCACTTACTGGCAGATTTTTACAGTTGTTAGTCAGAAAAGTGGCCAACATTAGCCACCATATACCAAACCAAAAGTGCATCTATTGCAGAAATACACCTGTGTAATTAAATAAAAATACTGAAATGAGTAAGGGGGCTTCTTTTTGCTCATGAATCCAACTTTTTCCTTTCTCGGAGAAGGATTTTGATATTTGATATCTGTTGCACTCGCTTTGTGACCGAGATGCTAGCAGTTTGTGCAGGATATAAGTACGTGTGCAAAGTTACTAGTAGGTACAGATACACATATTCCTCCCTGACATGTAGCCTGGTTAAAGAACAAATGCAAAGTAATATAATGTGAAAAATAATCAATAGATAGAAGTACCTCAGAAATGCACACATTTCCACCAGTGGTTCATCACCTCTTTATTTGTCATCATTACTGGGCAGCAGCAGTAATAATAGAGGGAGCAGATTCTGATGCTGCACTGTTATTATCAGGCCTTAAATACTCCGAGCAGTGTGTGTGTGGTTCTTTATAATTACACTGAGGGAAGGGCGGAACTCTTTTTTGCATCAGAAACATCTGGATAGCAGCACTCCAAAATTATACAGTGCACCAGGACTTTTACTTTGAAATTTAAATGTCAATGTTAAAATTATGTAACAAATACAGTTCTTAGAATGAGCCACTGTGACGGCTCTTGAGAGTAAATATAGTACAGTGCAGTTATATGTCATTAATTGAATAAAAGCAAAGATACCAAGAGGAGTAAGGTTCTCACAGGCAGTCAGTGACACTCTGACAAAACACTGCACAGTTTTTTGGGAAATATGATTAACAACCACATGGGTTATTTCAGCTTATTCACTGCCCTCAATATACAGAGACGGTGTCAGACTTTGAGAAACAGGAAGAGACTCATTTTTCACATGCTCAAAGCTCACAACTGTTTGAAACCGCAGTCTGACAGCATGCAATATATACAGGATGACAGAGGCAGCTCACATACTGCAGATATTCACTATCTAAAGCTATGATACCTATTCCTTAATTACACATTTTACAGACATGAATAGAAGAAACTGATCTATCAGGATAATAATCATTTCTCTCAAAAAGGATCAGTCACCATACTTACATAAGATTTCAAAATCAGCTGGAAAAAAGTAACTTATTTAATATTTAATAAAACAAGACAACAGCGGTGGGTCATTTAAGTGTGAATATCAGCTCCTGTATTTTGTCTGTGCGATACATGCTTTACAGTTTCAGAGGAGCAGATGGAAGAAGAGGTGTGGTGTTTTTAAATGACTTCCTGATCCAAGTCAATAATGTCATGTCATCGTCCGTAACCGCTTATCCCTTTTCCATGGGGTCGCGGGATGTTGCTGCTGGAGCCAATCCCAGCCTCATCTCAGGGCGAGGGCAGGGGAGCCGGGATTTGAACCAGTGACCTTCTGATCACTAGTCGACCTGCTCTACACCTTCAAAATCTATCAAAATATTTACCTCACCAGTGAATACCATATATAAAATGCGATGCCTGTTTCACAAACTGAAAACATCTTTTTTTAACTCTAATCTAAGTGTTTCATTTTCGTATCATAAACACGTACTGGATGTGAACGCTGGAAGCGCAGAAGACCTTCATGATGAGAGTTGCAAAATGAATTCAAAATTATAATTATAAAACGTTGTATAAACTGAACAATGTTTCTGTTACAATTGGAAACCTTTGCCACACAAGAAGCATTCTTGAGGGGCAATAAAGCCTATCCCTGGTCTGATAACTTCAAAACCACACACACCTACACACACACCTAGTCACACATGCAGTACGTTTGCCAACAAACTGACAGAACGGAAACTGTTGAATTGTGCCATCATTTACATGGAAAAAGCAGGTTGCAGGTTTCACTTTCTGCCTCACTGAGGTTTCATCGCTTGTGGCTTTGTATTTTTTTCATGCGTGACTTTAGCATAAATGAGCTCTTGCAAGTTCCAACAGAACACTTGGGAGTATAAAACATTTCATGTCCTGTTTGATAGGGCCCTACATTGTAGAAAATCTTAGCGTGGGCAGAGGAGCAATACAAGCTACAGTGAGAACAGCTGCATGAGTTTTGATGACTTTGTTATCATATGAAGTGTGCCAGTGTGGCTTCACTCCTGTTGAGTAGTCTAAATTCAACTAAATGTCAGTGGTGATGCTGTGGCAACTAAAAAAGGCAGAACTGCAAATTACCTGTGGTGAGTTTTTTTTTTGGTTGATGAACTGAAACAATTCCGGTTTAGCAGTACAGAGCTGCTTAGAGCACTATAGAGATCTAGCAATTCACCCAGTTAAGCTTACAGCACACTGGTCCTCTTTAAGTAAAACACGTTTTTGAGACTTTTTTCTATTTCTGTTCTTTTTTTTAAAATAAGTGAGAAAGTTCTGTCAGCAACTTCTGATGCCTTGATCCTTGATTCACACAGAAGCCTATCTCTTCTATCAGACACAGTGATGGACAACTCAGAAACACAACTGAAACACTTCCTGTGTGAACAAGCTGTGTGGGATTCCCCAATCAAGCTAATTTTGACTCAGAACACTGTAGGTATATTCGGGACAAATTATGACAAATATCACCATAAAACTTAACAAAAACTAAGTTACATTACCTCCATTACTTACTGTATGATCAGTTATCTGATATCACTAGTCTGAGAGAAGACATGTCATGGTGTGCAGTGAGCACAGACAACAGACAAGTTGAAGTTTGGCCTGTTATCAAGTTACATATGGAATCAGTGTTAATTAGTGACAGCTGACATGATCTGCTGCACATGTTTGGCTGTGTGTCATATTTACTGCAGATGCTGCGGTCAGCATCTGCTGAAAATGTGAGCTTACTCTTATTTCCATGTGCGAAATGCTTGCACTTCAGAGCCTGGCTGTGGTAAAAGAAGAACAACACTGCAACACTCAGGTGGACAAAACACAGCTGAGTACAGGACGTATGATTTTCAGCCGTCAGTTAATAGAGATTTCTTTCCATTCGTATGTCCATGTTTTTGTATTTGTAGTTTATGTTTTTAAGTTCATAAGAATATTTTTTGGTATTCAGGCCATGCATGTGATATTTGTCAGCATGCTGGGTTAGGTACGTGACTTAAACAAGTGTAGAGGTACAGGTAATGTACTCTTTACAAGTACGAGGATAATTCTACTAAAATGAGTCAATATCCGTACTTCTTCATAGGGTACAGAAGCAGAGTGAAGTGTTGCAAAAAACTTTAAAACTTGCAAATAGTTCTCTCTCTTTTACTCTTGTGATCAAAAACACCGATCGGAAGACCAATTCTCGGGCTGTCCTGTAAATCATTTTCTCATTAATAATTAATGGGCTACAGTTCACAGCCACATTCTGGTTATTCCTGGCCACATATGGTTTAAGGACCACCTGTTCTAAGTATGGAAATGGATACAGATAAATTAGTTGGTTGAACTGATGCTGTTGATAGGTCACCTAAAGTGTGCATACATACAAGGACAAAGATCATTCATTTGAACAAGCCAACTGTAAGTGGTATGACTGGCATCAAAATATTCGTACAGTGTTTTTAGTGTGTTGTGAACCATAATTCATAGTTCCCATTGTAAGCAGAATATAGTAAAATGCATCCTGGGTAGTAAATTGTATTGGATGCTTCCAATATTACTATTGCCACTCATGGTACAAGTTTGATATATATAAATATACATATATATATATATATATATATATATATATATATATATATATATATATATGCAGTATATATATATATATATATATATATATATATATATATATATATATATATATATATATATTTATATATATATATATATATATATGGATATTACTAGAGGTTGCACATGACTTTTACCACCAGTAGATGTCACTACTCACCAGGTTTTTCCACAGTCAAAATGCAATACAGAGATGAATACAGTGAATAATAAAGTCCTCTGTGTGTGTGTGTGTGTGTGTGTGTGTGTGTGTGTGTGTGTGTGTGTGTGTGTGTGTGGGTGTGTTTTTGTTTTCTTATATTTGTGAGGTCCTAAAACTGGGAGCCCTCTCACAGTCTGGGGTCTGCCAGCTTCACAGGGACTAAAATGCTGGACCACATTTCATAAATCATTAAAGTTTGGGCCAAAGACTTGAGTTAAGGTAAAGGCAAGAGTTAGGTTAAGGATAAGGCTCCAGGAAACAAATGTGAGTCTATGTTATGATTAAAAGGTGGAAATCACGGTTGTGCGTGTGTGTCGTCCTTGTGGGGGCCGACTCTTGACAGATGACCTTTACCGTGAGAACATTTTTACACATGAGTTCTTCATTGAATTCATTCATTGAATTTCATTTATAAATGGTTGTTAAGTAACAAACTTAACAGTAGATAAAGTAACAAACTTAACCAAATATAAATGAATTCAATGAATTCATTGAATTCATTCATTGAATTTCATTTATATTTGGTTGTTAAGTTTGTTACTTTGAGCATGTGGCAATAGGTTTAGTATTCAGGATTTAAACAGGTAGATTCTGAACTGTTTTCTTCTGTCAGGTGGGCTGTACTGCTACTGTTTCTCTTATCAGAATCCAGTCATGATCTGGAAAGCAAATAAATCAATCTAATCACGCTCATTTGTCATGGTGTTAAAATAAAGTTGACACTGAAGAAGATTTTTTTCAAGTTAATAAAGTAAAATACAATCTAGTCTCGCACAACAAAAGTCCCCAACATGGCCGCCAACTTGGCACAGAAAAGGTACTAAAATAGATACAAATATCTCTGGATCATATTTTATATCAACAATGTAAGTGTGTAAGCGCTGTGTAAGCGCTATCTACTGTTCTCCAAGTGAAGAAGACCAATGTTGGGGTCAATCTCTGAGACAAACTGTAACCAGCTTGATGTCAGCGAATGTGGTATCACGGTGGTTAACACAGTCAAGCTGGTGTTTGCTGACAGTAACCGCTTGCTTGTTAAGTTATCAAGCTCACATTAGCGATCCTATAGGCTAATGTAAGGGTTGCCAGGAGCTAAACCTGGCAAGGAAACCTTACTACTATATGCTTCGTCAGGTCACACTTGTGTTTTGCCAGCCCTTTCCTCACTTAATGAGCCGTGCTGCAAGTGATCCGCTCAAACATAGCTGGCACTTTTACATGTAGTTGCGAGGGGGGCAGAACTCACATTCAGCGTTAACGCTATTGGCCTCAGCCATTATTACAGACCAGAGTTGGGCATGTTAGTAGTCTGTTTCAACTGTTGGTAACGGGAGAATGTTCTCAACAAACATAACAGCACAAGTTTTTGTGAAACTGGAGCAGAAAAATCCAGCTGTAGCTGCTTGAATGGCTCTGTGTCCTTCTTTGTTAGTGGAGCTAACGTTAGCCATTCCTGGCCTGCTATCATCATCAACAGCGTCAACAGTGTTTTTGGCCACTAGTTTTGTAGAAGCGTGCACCGTTAAGAGATGCTTCATTAGTTTAGAGTTGCTTACAGAGGACGTGGACTAACACTTCGCTCTTGGACATAATGAACACTTCACATGTACGTTCCTGCCTTTTACCTCAAGAAGATTACTTTGAAGACGCCAACTTTCCCCCGCACTCACCATTGCTGCAGCTTACCTCTGCTAGTTTGTGTGTGTGAGGCTGCTGAGTGTGTGTGTGGTTTGTGTGTAAACTGAACACTGCTTGTGATTGGCTTACGAACTCTTACTCTACCTTAGCCAATCATCATCACTTACGTGGTTGTCTCGCCCCTCCCTCCTCCCTCAACAAAGAGAAAAAAACAACAACTTTGCAGCTCCGGAAGACAACAGCTTCAATGACTAGCTTCAGTTTATAACGCGCCACATTTAATATTCGGTAACGGTAACGGTAACCGCATTGTAACGATGGAAATAGTAATTACTTAGATCACCCGTTACTGAAAAAAAGTACCGCCGTTTATTTTAACGCTGTTATTACCATCACTGTTACAGACACGCATAAATCTGCAGAGGCAAATAGCACTCCGCCTTCTGTATAAGCTTGACCTCAAATAAAGCATATTTCTCCTCCAATCAGCAGTAAGTAACAACATTAGAGTACATTACAGTGGATTTCGGCAAACTCATGGGTTGTTCCAGTAGGCGAGAATGAAGATAAATCCACACTCTACTCTTTGACCTCCTTTATATCCAAGAGATTTGGGAAAAAAGAAAAACATAGGTCAGATGCCATGAAGATGTGTGCTAGCACCACAATGTTACTTTGCCTAGTATTTGATCAGATCCCCCCCAGTTTTTACATAGTACAACCTGGTTCTCAAAGGGAATGGGAAACGACACTCAGACTGGTTTGATTTATGTTCTGGCCAAAACACACTCATGACTAATTCAGAGTGTAAATACCACCTCGTTGAACCGTGCGCTGCACTTTGCATCCAGATTATCTGCCATTTAACTAGCAAAATGGACAATAGCGTGTATTTTCAAAGTGTAATTTGTATGTCATTGGCTGAGAGTGGGCTGGATTAAAATACCATCTTTGGTGCATATGTTCAACATTTACTACACTACACATTCACTTACAACTAGCTCAACCTGTCTAATTGATGCTATGCTTATTTTAAGACTACTCATCAGTACGACAATGCATTAAGTTAATAATATTGTAAGGATTATTCACAAACCATCACTAAACCAGGTGTTTTATTTTCTTTGTCTTGCAGTTTGCTAACAGACATTAAAAACAACATTTCATCCAATTATGTAATAATTAGGGGCAGGTAAATAAAATTGATTCTAATGTATTAGAATAAGAATCGACGAACCAGAATCGACTGCTGCACCCCGACAATTTACAGCGGGAACATGATGTAGTTATCTTGATGTTCATCTTCAAACAAGGCAGTGATTGCAAGCAATACTTTTATTTAATGACTAGTTAATGACTTTTGCTAGACAAACACTAAGCAGGCCACATCGTTACGACTTAACATTAACGAAGAGGAAAGGTGGTTAGCAGTAATAAACAAGACCAGCTGAGGACACCTAACAAGCTAGCAAACACACACCGCAACATTTTTAACAAACTGGCGGCAAAGAGTCACACCCCAAATAATAATGTTCACATTTTTTACATTGTGTTACACAATAATATGTCACGTCATGGAAAACTTGATTGTGTAGTTAACCAGATTTAAGTAGACTGTCAGCAATTGCCTAAGAAACCACATTTAAACTAGACTGTGGGTAGTTGTGTAACTAACTAGATGATTCTGAGCCGTGACTGTGTTTTGGATGAAGAAATATTGTATTACACACTTCTAGCAAGTGATACAGGAGTATCTGCTGCATTACCACCAGACTGCCAAACTACTCTTCCCTCAGCTGTGAGTCTCCTGAATGTATCTTTCGTAATGTAACCTTACATTTTTACAATTTTGTTTTCTTATAAATAACATAAAGGGACTACAACTAACTTTTATTGTACAAGCCTGGTTGTATAATGATCATTGAATGGATCTTTAATCTTCAATTTTTGAATGGCTGCACTAACACAACCGCTTATATATCATTGTTATAAATATATAATAACAGACCAACACATTCTGGCCAGTCGCCATGAGACATGACCAGCTGATGCTGGAGCAGGGTGAAAGAATTGATCTATTATAGTGGTGCTGTGTAAAACTGTGTACGTCTTTTGTTTTCTTTCAGCTCTGTCAGTGCTTAACATTGTACATTATGCTTTTAAACAGGTCAAGTATTTCCCCAAATGTAGACACAAGTGCTCACAAGCAGAAGATGACAAACTACTCAACACAACACGTTGCCTCTTTCAGTGCAGACAGGATACCTGAGTAAGAGCACTTCCTAAGTGCTGAAACACATATGGTCAGTAAACTCAATTTAGCAATCCGCAACAGCCCCAACCCAATGACTATGTTTACAATTAACATGATGAGGAAACATGTTAGTGGAACTACCAGTAAAGTTACAAAGTCTTCATATTGAATGTATCTGCAAAATGTTCTATGTCATTTCACTGGCTGCCTCGTTGTATTTAGGCAAGTCGAGGCAGTTGGATATGGTTACGTAGGAATTTCAAGTTTGACAGGAAATCTTGGTGACTTTCCATTAATTTCCAAATCAACCAGTGGAATCTTGACACTGTTGCAATGCTGTCTGTCTGCTAGTACCATGACTGGCCTGAACATGAGTCACTCTTTTTCAGTCACCCTCATTATTACTGATGATGATAGAAATGCCTTTCAGTGCCTTTGTGTTTGTCCAGGTTGATGAGGCACGTTGGTGGCTACACGGTTGTTGTTTCAATCAAAACACGGAGCTGCTGTAATGGTAAAACAGTACTTGTCAAAGTACCAGGCAGCTACAAAATTAATAGTATCATGGAGAGCATGCATTTATTGTAATACTTATTTAAATTGTGATTTGAACAGTAATATTTAAACACTTAAAAACACAGTTTTACTTAAACCTACTATGGGGAACTTTTAATTGGTTATAAAACCTCTCAATTTAATACTGATGTCTCTTTATGACCTACATAAGCAAAAAAGAACATTTGTCTCAGTCTTGTGACATAAAATGGCTCCAACATGCCTGATTAAAATTCATGGCTCATAACCTCTTGATTCAGGTGTGTTAGAGCAGTGAATCTACTCAAACATTGATGTCATGCCCAAATTTAGGTACTTTCTTTCTACCTAATGTACTTTGCTGGACCACCATGTCTAAAAATAGCAGAAAGAGGAAGTAGTTTGACCTTAAACTATCACAGGGGACTTTTTTTTCGTTTATTTTGTGGTAACAGTTTTTCCAGGGAATGCTTTTTAAAATGTTACTATTCACAACAGTTTGGAATCACTGTGTTAGTTCTCTGACTTACAAGAGGGTTTACTTGCCTAAACTGTCTAGGTAACTCACAAACTTCCTGCACATGACCATATCTGACAAGACTGTGGTTGGATGATGGTAATATCATACCTCCCCTGAATGGCTCTGGATAAAGTGCAACTAAAGTGGTAAAAGCTGTTCCCAGAGTATTTTCTGACTCTGACTCAGAACAGATTTACTGGATTTGTAACATGGGATACGTGACTGCCATGTTTACAGTAGGAAGTGGGTTTATGTCTGAGGCTGTTGGAGATGAGCAGTATGTGTGTGTGTGTTGTGATGATGGTGGACATACTTCCATGTGTGTATTTTACTGGCAATCTAGGCAGTTACAGTAGTTATTATGGTTGAAAATGCATTGGTGCCCTGTATTTTGCTACTGCTGTGTCATCATATGAGGCTTTTGTCATGATATTATGTGATGATATGCATATCATGTGCTATGAAATGACTTCATGTATCAGCTTTAACTAACATCATAATGCATATAAGGCACATACACCTTTCTGTATTGACATCAGTTTAACATCAGAAAGGCATTGGACTCTGACCTTAAACAAGGAAATATTTTTAGTTGGGAATGGCAGTTGGGTTGACGTCAAACCCTCTGTTGGCTTAACCTTAACCTCCAACGTAAGAAAAGGTGTAACATTTCTGTTACTTAACACTATGACCTACCAAATATAGTGAGGATTACAAGTGTACAGCCATTGTAGCAGCTCTGTGAGGCTGTGCTGACACAACCATGCTTTGAGCTAAATGCTAATGTCAGTGCTTACAGTGGCAATGCTGACTTGCTGAAGTCAAGGTATACAGTTACTGTCATTCCAGCAATATATCCGATCAGCAGTTGTTGAGATGTTTCAGTCACAACTTGAAATTTCATGGTGGCATTATAGGGAAAAATAAATATTTAGAGGATCACCGAAGTTGCCAAATTGGGATTCATACTCTGGGGAGCATGAATGTCTGGAGAATTGTTTGTGCCAACCCCTGTGGTAGATAAAGATATTTCATCAGATAAATAAAAAAACAATGCAATTGATGAAAACTCATTCATTGCAATTCATCCTCTGGGGACCATGAATGTCCATGCAAAAGTTTATGGCAATTCATCCTCTGGTTGTTTAGATATTTCAGTGGACCAAGGTGGTGGACAAACTGACTGACAGACCGACATTGCCATCCCCAGAGCCAAAGCTGTTAATGGGAGTAAGAAAATGCTTAGATCATAATTCCCCAGAGAGCAAAGACTTCTTGTTGAACAATTTATACATTTAGTGATTTAATGTTTCACATAAATTTTTGTAGTCGGTCAGTGGGCATCTATATGAGTGACTTATAACTCATCTGTGGACGCTACACCAAAAGTTGTCTCACACCCAAGCTTGATTAAAACAGACACCATAAGCACAAGGCCCTCACTGGCTTCCCAACGGCAAACTCAGCCGTTTGTCTTTTTTGGAATACAAGGTTAAGCCTTATGGACACCAGAAAACAAACATAGGTTCTCTGTGGGGAAAAGGTCAGCAGCCACCATTTTTGAACATGTAGCTGGTGCTTTAAGGAGCACAGAAGAAACCACTGCGAAAAATAAAAATAAAAATAAAGTTAAAAACAATCCCCACATCTTTGATTCAGAGGGAATTGCAAGAAAATGTTCACCTTCCACTGCATGTGTTTTTCAAAAGCATAAAGTGGATAGCGGGATAGTGGTTTTGAAAAATTAAAAAAAAACACATCTTTGTTTGTTCATGCGTCTCCATGTTCTGATTGACGTGGCTCTGGTCGTGCATGTGGTTCCGTATGAGGTCTCACATTTACAGAATTGTTTGTTGTGTTGATCCGTGTCCTTTGACTTGTAATTTGAAACCCTTTATAATTAATTTTGTGTATGATTCATCTTGAGGTGTATGTGTAATTTTCACGGGAAAAAGACAGAGGAAGAGAGGAGGGGAAAGGTTTTAGTGATGAAGTAACACAGTTGTATCCAACACACACACACGTCTGATCAAAGTGTTGCTCCACTCTGACACTGTAACATTCCAGCGTCTGTTCAGCACTCCCAGACTCAGTCTGTATGTTGAATCATGTCTCCAATCCAATCCCAACATGTTAAAAGTCTTTCTTTTTATAGTATGTGCATATGTTATTGTTTGGTAAAGATTGTTGCCCGTTAGTGTTACCCACTATTCCAACATCCGTAGCCTTACTTTCACTTTGATATGCTATTACAAACCCATAGCCAAACACTGCTCAAAGTCATTAAACTTTATTGTAAATTTTAATGACGGTCAGAGAGTTAACATCAAATATGTCAGGATTATTTAAAGAACTTTGTATTTAATTTTGAAGGAGACATCTAGAATATTTATGTTCAGTGAAATGGTAAAGCCATAAGAGGTCCAGTATGTGATATTTTATCTTTAAAGGGGCTATATGTTAGAATTTTAGTTCAAAACACATTTGTGTTGAATGTGAATTCAACACACCACACATTTAAAGGGATTTATAGGCAGAAATGGAATATCATATTCGTCATTGTGTTTTCATTGGTTTATAACCACCTGCAGAATCATTGTGTTTTCGTTACCTTACATTGAGCCTTTTGAATTATTATTGGATATATGTTGATGGCACACTTGTGATCACATCAACATACAACACAAACCTTAATGAGCCGAAGCAAAACATGACATGCTGAGGTACACAATGGTACTATTTGATACAGGAATATTGCAGGAGTTTTAGTTATTCAGAAAAAGTTATAAAAACAACAAACATGTTGCCAAATAGGAAAATATCTGTACATTTGACACAAAGAAAAAAAAACCCAAGTAAATAACATTGCCGCTGATTCAGCATGTGGGTGATCTGTAAGTGTGGTAAACTTCCGCTCCTGCCACACCCCCTTCACTCTAGCCCCAGGCATCCCAATGTTGCCCAATCTTCCCCCCTGATATCCTGCCCATCAAAGCCCTGCCCAGCCCAGCCTCTCTGTCCAGGCAGCATATATGAGCAGCCACCCTGCATGGAGGTCAGAAGCCTTTCTGACACAGAGAGTGATCACAGCTGCACAGTATCCCATTCATTTTACACAGGATTTAAGAGAAGTTAGAGAGAACTCGAGAGCATATCTGGTGCTACAGAAAACTGGTAAGTTTTTCAAATGTATTTTATATTATTTCAATTACGTTACTGTTTTCATTTATGTCTTATTGTCTCATTTATGATGTTTTAGGGGTTTATGAGGAGTATGTTAATAAAGGTTTTTGTCTATTTAAAAAACGTACCTCACATTATTACAATTACATTAACTGTTTAATTGTAGTTCTCAGGTGTCATTCCGATCATTAAGCGCAGCCTCTGACAGTGTCTTGTTTTTGTTTGTGGCTTCCCTCCTTCGCAGACATGAACCAATCACAGATGGCTCTTCTGACATCCGCCCTCGTCATTGTCCTTCTTACAACAGCCTCCGCTAAGCCAGTAAGCTAACCACAAAGCTGCAAATGAATCTTCCCTCATCCTCCTCCGTCAGTGCTCTCGCTATCTCAGTGACTGTGACACTCATTTTTCCTACAGTTGTGTTTTGTTGCAATCACTCACACACCTGAAGGTTTTCAACCCCGTGCTACAGTAAGACTGTAGTATTTTTTTTGTATGAATATATCACAGATTCTGCATTGCAAAGGGTTGTTAGTCATTGGAAAATTCACTGTTTATGTTGGATATGGATGGTTTACTTTTTCGATTTGATTTTTAATGATCTCAGGATCTCTAATTTAGTGTCTCATTAAAACATTGTTTTTTCCAATTACTGGGTGGCCTCTACCAATTGCTTCTAGGACTTCTTCTGGGAGGATATACATAATTCATAATTTACACATATCCCATTGAATATTGTTTATTGTAACTGCACTTGCTTGCACATGTGGTAAAATTTAAAGTGGTTAGTGGTTGGTTACAAATAACACAAAGATCAGCTGACAGAGCTCATCCATTTTGCCCTTTTTTTTTAAATGAAACTGATATTTACTTATTAGTATATACAGTGTTTGTTTCGACTTGTGTAGCTATTTGATTAAATAACTATCATAAGTCTTTTGCATGGTATTGTCAAATAGAAGACATTGTGCCACTTAGTGTTCTTCTGTGATAGCACCCCTTCATTAATATTCAATTAGTGTAGTGGAGTTGGAGACAATGGCTTCTTATATCAAGTCATTTCCAATGACCACATTGGAAGTTCTGTATTTTGGCTACAAGGTGGGCCAACAATGTTATACATTGCATACGCTTCATGTGTGATGCGTGCACGTCCTTCATTGATCTAATGAGCTTGTATGTTTGTTACTCAGTGATTTGAGTGCTGAGAAGATCTGTTACAACCCAGAAATTTGAGTTTATTTAACAGTTTTTCGTCATACAAATAATTTCCTTCAACCATTAAAATGTTTCTTTCTAGTCACTGAAAGCTGAGTTTTATATAATAGCCACGGTGGGGTCCCCACAAACAAAGGAAAAAAGAAACAAGAGTGGGTGTACATTTCTATCACTTTAAAGGGGCTATGTGTAAGAACTGACCATCTGTCAAATTCACACTTCAAAAAGGACAGGACAGCATATCAACAGAAAAGGCCAGCTAAGTAACTGTCGCTGCTGTGAGCTTGTTAGCTGAGTTAGCTGTGCAGCTAGCAACCCTTTTAGCTGCCCAGACAGAGGAGCTCTCTACAACATAATACATTTGACATAGCATCAAGACTTTTAAATTATGTTCACTATTTGAGTTCATTTAGAATATTTGAAAACAAACATTCCTTCATATGGCTCCTTTAATTTAATAAATGTAACAATATATAATCATGCTATTTTCAACACTTCATTGTTTGGGATGACTCATCTTGAGTGTTACTGTCTGACTGCAGTCGCTGCGGTTGTATGTGTTACTGCCTCAGCCAAACTGTAGTTTAGACTAAATTACAAGTGCCACAAGATGACAATAGTCACATTCAGAGCACACCGTGTGAACCCTGCCAGTCATTGAATGTTTCTGTTTGCTGAAACACTGAAGGGCCTTTAATTTGAACTGAATACAGCACATGTTTAGTGCATTTAACAGGAAACAGGCTTCATACTAAATTCTGAAAGGATATCAGTGGTAACCAGCACTGTGTGTGCTTGTTGAATAGGGGTAAATAAATAATCTGACTGCATCTGTGTAACCTCTCTCACTTTCCCTTCACAGATTCGTTGGCGCTGGCATCACGATGCCGACATCCCTGACAATTCCGGGAAGCAGGGATGGCTGGACAGGAATAGCTGGTGGTCTTGGTGGTGCAGTGACTCTTCCGGCTACGAGGACTCTTCAGAGACGGAGAGAGAGACGGATCAGTCAGTGGAGTCATGGGAATCTAGTGAATCTTCAGAAAGTCAATCTTCAGAGGAGTCTTCTGAGGAAGTTCTGACCACTGATCCGACCACACCGGCTGTGAGCACCACTGCAACTACAGCCATGACTACAGGAAACGAGGGTGTGCTCTCCACTGAACCAACCACGATGTCCTCCACTACCCCAAATGAAAATGTCACGCCCTCACCAGGGGCAACAACCACACCTGCGTGTGTTACACACTTGATTCCAACTACAGCTCCCACCACAGAAAACAGAGGAGACAACTAAGTAAACAGCTAACCACGTGCTTATTAATAAAACATGTGTCATGATGAAGAAACTGTGAGTCAAGTTGTGAGAATTAACCCTCAGTCTGATTCAAGTGGCAGGTTTCTCAGCGCCAGCAGCGGAGGTTGCCACATACGTGTCACCCATCTGCTACTGCTAGACTCATTCCAAAAAGCCCTATTTTCACATGTTCTGTTCACTCCAGTAATTGACAAAGATGGCAATAGCAAGTCCTTGGCTCCGCAGATTTAGCTTCCAGCCAACCAATCGAGCAGCTCCAACCCACCCCAACCCAGAAAATGTCTCTACAATTCAAGTGATGTACATGAACTGTGGGATAAATAACCAACTTCTAGAAAGAACAGGTTTGATTTTCAGTTGTTGTTTTACAGAAATGAAAAAACGTCTAATTCTAATTTGAGACAAATGTAAAGAATTAAATTAGGGACATTCAAAGTGTCGCAGTCACAGCTGATTCACAGGTTCTGAGTTTTAACATGCCACTACTGATTATTTGAAAGTTGGACTTTCACTCATCAATAACTCTTTTGACAAATGGTGCCTCGCAAAAATAGTGTTTTATTTACATAGATGTATTATTTGGTTTTAAATGTACCTTCAGATGTATTATTGACATTACATTGAGCGTTCTGTTGTTGTTGTTGTTTGACATGGCAGGAAGACCTGCACTGTTTTGGCCATGAAAGACCAGACCGCATAGAGATGTTGACAAAACAACTAAATGTTGTGGCTCTGTTATTTTTTACATTTAAGTCTGAGCTGGTCAGGAATGTACAGGCTGGTCACTATGGTGGATTCCGGTGTGCCAAAAATAGTCAGTGTTTCTACATAGCTATGCTCCTGAAACACTCTTTAGAGTATTTATTTATATTTTTATTTCATTTTTAGCATTTCATAGAATTTTAAGTGTTGCACCTGTTGCACTTGCTTGTTAAAACTAGTGCATAGTAGATAATCATCATAACAAATATAATAGACTGAAATTATCCACCAAAAAAAAATAAATAAATAAACCAACCATCTGCTTGAAGCATCCAGAGTGTGTACCCCACAGCAGTGTGTTTACAGACTGTGGTGGGTGTGTCCTGTTTGTCTTGCTAGCTCTCGTCTGTTGTCTGTACAGGCTGAATAAGACTGAGTTATTGTCATGGTTGGTTGCTTTAATTACAGGTTGTATATTCATCTTTTCCCAAATGAAATATGGCTCACAGGGCTGAAGACAACCTTCATGTTATCCGTTTGCTACTGTTTAAAAGTGTGATATTCTTAATTTTGTCGAACCAGATCTGATGTTCATGACTGGATGTGTTGTACGTGACAGTATTCATTTATTCCCCGAATGAAAAATAAAAGCAACTCAATTACAATGAAATGTCATATTTGTGAAGTCATTAACTTGCCTACTGTGAGGGAGTTATTTATAAGGGGCTAATGCTTTGTCTATAAAACCCCAGTTTGAGTGAGGTGAATATGTGTTTATCATTGCTTTGTAGCCTATTTCTAAAAACAAAGAGGGAGCTGGGGACATAAATCTCCCATTAAGAAGTGAGCCAGTGGGGGGGGGTTTCAACCCAGTGGTTTAGAAACTGAGGAAGAAACAATGATTTCTTCTTGCTAAGAGGTCTCTGCTGTACAGAATAAACATGAAGTATGAAGTGCAGGTTCCATTTAGGTACATTCCTGGGTGTTACTGATATATATATATATTTATATATATATATATATATATATATATATATATATATATAGATAGATAGATAGATAGATAGATAGATAGATAGATAGATATGTATATATATATATAAGATTTGAAGATTTATGAGGTCATTTGACTGTCCCGTTGTGGTGTCTAGCCATGCATGTCATTTGTTTTTTATGTGTTGTGGTTTAACAATATCCATCTCAGTAAATTCTGCAGCTGCTCCAATTTGGGGAGGCAAATCATGTAAGAAACAGCTCGGCTCAAGCTGTCATGGCTCTGGGTTTTGGTGTAGCTGTTATTTCCTGTTTTATTTTGTAAGGTTTGTCTTGTCTTCCCTCCTGTGCAATTGTCGAGATTAACTTCACCTGTCCCTCATCAGTCTCTTGTGTAGTCCATGTCTCCTGCTCTTTTTGTCTGTTTTCTGCCGTTTTCCCTGCTCACCTGTTAACCCTAACCCTAACCTTAACCCTTTAGGTGGTTATCACTTCCTGTGTATTCAAGTCCTCGCCTTCCCTCTCTTTGTCAGTTCATCTGTTGTTGTCATGCATCTCCTACATTCCTGTTCTGTTTTCCGCATGTCAACCTTGGATTCTCTCTGTTCTCTGACCCTGTTTACTCCTCAGTGCTTCTTTGGTTTGTGCTTAATTTAGTTTTTGTATTTTTTGTACTTCATAATTTCTCGGATTTGCCTCCGCCTGCTTCCTGTGTTTTTTTTTGCTGCCTGCCCCTTTGTTTCTTGTATTTCATACAGCTTAGGTGTACTATGTAGTTTTGAGATCTTTATTGACTGATTTCTTTTGTATGCATAAACAACCTATAAACAAACTCTGTTTGTTTTCATGACTGAATAAAAAAGCTGACCTTGAAGAACAACACGATTTCATACTGTTTTAATTTGTTTATATGTGACAGACCCTGCCACCTTTCTGGCTTCATACAGTGTTCTGTCGACCTTATTTTCCTCTGAGACAGCTTGTTTATTCAGTTATACAAAAATGATTGATTGATGTTTGTATCATTTCCTCATTAATATTGTAAATATTAAAAATAATTTCTTCTCCAAAACTTTATAGTGCCCCTTTAAAGCTCACTTTTTGTCCCTAACCCGCCTGCTGACATGTCGGTGTTTGGGTCCTCACCTTTTTGCCAAACTCCTACTCATACTGGTCACTTGCTTCATTTGCTTTGTTCATTTGTTTCTTTGTTAACTGTAAGTAAGTAAGTAAGTAAGTAAGAGTACTGCATGTGAGTCAAACCTTTGCCTTTACGGTCTTGTTTTTTTCTAATTGCTTAAATGAACAAAAAACAAGCCCTGACACTAAACAACATCCTGTTCAATCCTCCCTAAAGAATGCAAAACAAGCACAACTGACCAGAAGCACTGTCAAGGACTCAGCCCCATCTAGTGAGGGAAGTCTTTCATTACAGTCTGTATCAAACAGTGTCTAGGTTAATATCCATCCCCCTGGGATGAACTGGTACACTGACTAAAAGCCAGACCTTATCACCTGACATCAGTGTTGGACTTGGCTAATGCTCTCGTGGTTGAATCCCTGCTGTCAGGTTTCCAACATCCGGTGGATAGTAAGTGACCAGACTGGAGGCCGTTATAGCAGCAGATGAATGCCCGTGGTTTTGGAATGACATGTTCCAAAAGCGCATATGGGTATAAAGATGTAATCATATGTTTATACTTCTTTTTGTGGCGTCCGAAACGAGCAAGAGAGAATATGGCACATGCACTCACATTAAGGAGATTGAAATCCATGGATCTTACAGAATGGGTTCGCTTCATCTTAACCAAATGCCCTAATTGATATCAGGCTGATAAGTAAATTACAGTATTTGACCTGGACAGTTAGGACAGCTCAGTTTCAGTAACCAGAGCACTTTAAATTAGAGACAGGACAATCTGCGTTACATCCATTCAAATCCTACATGTTGATTTTCTTTATGTCTTAACAGTCTGATCTCTGAACAGACTGGTTGGCTCAAACAAAGTGACTGACTTTCAAGAGGTTTATTGATCGAGTCATCGTGTCTCAAATCCCACTGCAGACTCATACATCACTCACTATGACTCAGGGATAAACACAGCAATCACAATTATCCAGTTATTAATTTAGTCATCTGCATAAAAGCTCAGCTCAGGCATGTTTCCAGTGCTGGAAGAGCTGTCGGCAGGAAGCCCCCGAAAGAGTGGCACAGTGCCAAGGGGAAGAGGGCAGGAGGGATGGATGCCAACCCCTGCAGGATAAGGACATCATTCAATAACTAAATACCTGTCAAGAAACATTGTTAGTCCGAGGGGGGCTACGAGACTGTTCAAGTCGTGAACCAGCAAGAAAAGGTCAGATAAAACCACAATCCTCATTTAGTTCCATCAAGAGACTGTTTACACTTTGTAGCAGGCCAAAGGTAAGATACAAGCCCATTAAAATCTTACATCTATTAGCCACAGGAACACTGAAGAACTTTATTCTATAACAGTGCTAAAGATTAAATGTGTGAGATTTTGAACATTAAAGTTGCAGCAAACAACTATTAACCATGTAAAGATATGTAGAGTAATGTTGTCCTGAGCACATGAGGTATATGTGAGCTTCTCTGCTCTTTGTTCTGGTCACTGTCGGGACTGTGTGTGTTAGTGCGTGTGTGCATTTTACTCCTTCTCTCTCCTGTCAAAACTCACTCATATCACAGCCAAACAGTACACCACAGTGTGGTTCTGAGCAATTCGAGGTGAGAATGCAGCATGCAGTAACATGATCTTGATGCATATTTTTTTTTAGCACTGCCTAGTTTGTCAGAGTTATCTGAGTTAAGTGAGCAGAGTGGGTTTAGATTCTGCTTTTTTTCCTTCCAACTTTATTGAGTTGCTTTGATCTTGTGCAATTTAGTGGAAGCAAAGATCACAATACACCAATCAACCATAACATTGAAACCACTGAGAGGTAAAGTGACTGAGATTCATCATCTCGTTATATTCAAATATTCTTCAGGACAAACATTGGGCCCTGGCATTCATGTGAATGCAATTTGACACACCTCTCACACAAACACTGTTGCAGTACCCACGCCCTCATGGCGCTAGCGCTCCCTTAAGGCAGTGGCCTTCCCAGCAGGACAATGCTTCCTGCCACGCCACAAAAACTGCTCAGGAATAGACCGAGGAATGCGTCTGAGATCTAGAGGGATCGACTTCCGGATCCCAATCCCATCGAGCATTCATGAGGCATCCATGAATGAACAGAGGTCTGGTCCATGGTGGCCGCATCGTGGATCAGACTTGGCTCTGACGCATCGAGGCATGGAAACAGGATCTCTGGGATCGTCCTGTGGTGTCTGGCACCAGGGCGATGGCGGGCCTTTATGGAACTAACTTGTTGAGGGACATCCCATAGCTGCACAACTGTATTGGGAGCTTGGCCATGCCGAGGCCTTGAGCTCTTTATCACATTCCTTGGGTCATTCCTGAGCAGCTGGATGCATTGATGTCCCTTGGTGACAGGGATCACCAGTGTTGTGCCTGAACGCGTTCAGTGAACGATTGGGTGAATGTGAACTGAATGTACTATAATTCTACCTGATTGAACGTTATTGTGAATGCCTCCATTCTAGCGTTTGTGAACGCCGCTCTCTCACAGTTTAACTCCATTCAAGAGAGTGCCAGATTTCCATCGAGCCTTCCAGGTGAAAACCCGGCTAAAACACACTGTAAACAGGCCTTGATATGTAGCGAAAAAAACACCCAATCTGGCAACACCAGCCACCACAGAGTAGCACCACCACATGTGTCATCAAAAATGCGAAGCATGGATGCAAAAACAAATGAAGGCAGCAGCACTACCTCAGACCCTGCCTCCGACATTAATACAGCATCTTTGTATGATTAACAATTTTATGAAAAGGTCATTGATGATCCAGGTGGGAAAAACTTAACTTACCTTTTTGCATAAACTTTGCCCATCGGGTTTCAAGATGCAACTCCGTACAACAACAACGTCAACAGCAAACCTGAAACAGCACATTGAACCAAAGCACCCGGCTAGCCTTTCAAGGTATGTGCAAGTGAATAAATAATCAAAAGACACGGCAAAGGCGAGCCAAAACAGATCCTCAACCACCCAAATCGCATTAACGGCTTACAGTAGTGGCTCCGTTGTCTTCATCTCCCAGCCACAGCTGGACCACCTGGTTTTGCAGTATATTGTCGGAGAGCTGCAGTTTCAGTGTTAATACTGATAGAATAATAGCTGCCTGTGGTTCTATATGGGCTGTGGCAAAAATTTTAAAAAAGAATAGCATGCAGCAACATATTGAAAAAACAAACAAACTATGAACCTGTTTATTTTTGGAGCTGTGAACTTAGTTCAAAATTTTGAATTATGAACTATGAACTGAACTAGTTCATTTTAAAATTTGTGAAATGAACTTTGAGCTAGTTCATGTACAAAGTGAACTTTCCCAACACTGGGGATCACTGCCATCAGGGAGCACCATTTCGGGGGGTATCCATATATTAATGCCAGGATCTAAGCATTCACTTTACTTGTCAGTGGTGTTAATGGTCTGGCTGACAGGTGTGTAACCTTCAATATCCATGTTCCTCCATCAGCACTATATAACCCAGTAACAGATAACCAGCTAATAGCAAAATGATAATATAATATCACTTTTCAACACACAAACTGACTGACATGTGCCAGCTGTTAAAACCATGGGCTGGCTGTGTCGATGTAAAAAGTTTGACAAAGATGATTATTTAATATGTTTAAGTCAATGTAATGACAATGATTTCTACATTGAATTTCAGGGAGTCCTGGCTTGCCTGTGGTTTTGGTGATAAAACAGACACAGAAGAACCACCATTGCTACAGTGTTCATGTCTCTGATAATCTGCATTGCTTTACATCGCTGAACTCACAAGGGTGTGTCTGTGCACATTTATGTGATTTATTTACATGACATATTTTAGCGTCTGCCATTAGTTTCTCATAAGGGATAATAAATCAAGCCACGGCCTGTCTGTGCACAACTGAACATAAATCACTTCCATCACTTTAATGGGGGCTAGAAAAAAAATAAAGACATCAAAGTTACATTATTTAACTCACTCTCACTTAAAGGTTTTGAACAGCAAACTTGGCTTGATAACCAAGGGTACATTTTAAAAGTGTTATTAACTTTATTAGTAGCTTAGGTATTTAAAAACCTGTTTCAAATTCCAAAGTTAATTATTGAGTGTGCTTGTAGCACACATCCTGTTCATTTGCAATCCTGCACATACTTAAACAAAATGTGGTGGAAATGAAAACACAGTATATATCGGCCTGTTTTCATAGTTGCTGTGTATATCAATTCATTGGTGTATGCTCTATTCTTAGATTAGCAGTTCAGAGTTTCAACAGGAACAACATCAATCCTACATTTTTACCTGTCTCGTCTTTCCACCCGAGGGGCTTCACCACCCCAGTCTGAGGGCTCCAATGATACGAAGACTGTAATCAGTCAGAGCGCCCGCTGTGTTTACGTGTCTATACGGTGTTTGACAGACGAGACATTAACAGATGAGGCGATGAAGTCTAGACAAAAACTGCTTCAATGTGATATTTCTAAAGAAATAAGTCTCATATTGTTGTTTTTTTCCTCAACATTTCTGGCTAAAGAGGACACTAGCAGGTCTTCGCTGTGGCGCAGGTTTTGCTCAGGACATTTTCACATGCACAGCACAGGTTTGGGTCAGGTTCATAACATAACATCAATATACACTTCAGGGTATATTATTTTAAATATCAAAATTACAGTCATAGAGAATGTGTACTGATAATCATGCGTCTCTGCAGCAGAAACATCCTTGCTCCTCATCAATCACACATATTTTTCCCTGGTAGCCTGATTTTGCTGTGTGTGAGATGGTTAATAATGTGTAAAAATATGGAGAAATAATGCAAAGAAGAACTTTTAACAATGCTTATTACTCACGACTATTGTTACTTATTACTCAGTACCAGCACTTTCTAATGGATGGTGAAAATTGTAGTGTAGTTATTTTAAGTGTTGGGCAAAATAGATCAGTGTCCCACTAAAGTAAGCCAACAGAAGGTCAGGATTTGAAGCAATGAGAGATAACCTAGCTACTTTAGTTGTGCTGAAGAATGTTGCAATGCTGTTTTGCTGTGGAACACGAAACTTCCATTGGTGTGAAGGTGAGTAGATAATCACTCAATTGTAATTTTTGGGTGAACTGTTTCATCCAATCGACTCGTCAGGGCTTCCCCACAACGAGCAAGCTGCTGCAGGAGAGTGGTGAGCTGTGTTCTCTATTCAATAGAAATCCGGCAAAGTTAGCAGATGTTTGATGCCTTGAACTATGTGCTGGGACCCTATTTGTACTGTTGCTGAAGTTTGGTGCTGTTCTGAGCATTATTTGTGGCTATGAGTGGTTTTTTGATGGGGGTGTCTTGGTGGAGGCATAGACTGCAGTGTATTGTTATTGTGCTGTCTTTTCTGAGGTTGCTAAAACTACATAAGCTAGCGGTTGGAAAACTCTATCTTTGAAGGGGGTCTTACTCTGTGTCACAGTGTGTTAGACCATGGATTAAATTTACGCCGGAATATCCCTTTAAGGACACGTGTGCTCTGAGTTTGCAGAGTTGTTAGGGCCACTTGTTTGTTGTTGACCCAACCGGCCTTCATGTGGGTTGCTAGGGCTAAGTGAGCCTAGGTATGAATGGTAGTTAAGCTGTCTTGGGAGGGAACTCAGTTCTGCATTGTAGGTAGGTGACAAGTAATGTCATAGGCCACCTCCTCTGTTCAAAGACGGACAGATGGATTCATTTCCTCCTCTTTCAAACCATCTGTCTTATCTAGTCAAAATGTTTACTGTAAGGGCACTCCCACACAGAGTTTAAAAGTCTGCAAGTCCTGTACATTTAGTTAGAACTGAAGAAGCCTCTTGGATGAGAGGTGAACGTTCTCCAGGAAACTGAAACAAGTCCAGTTGCCTACTATACAGAACTTAGAATTGTCATGACCTGGATGACTGAGAGCCTTCATCAATATCTCCTTAGTCCACTTTAACTTTTTGAGCATTTCTGCATATAATTGTTTTATGACTCTCTCATGCTTTGTGTTTTCAGATCTTTATATCCAACTTCTCAGCCATCTCAGCACCCTCTCTGTCTTTCTATCTAAAACAAATGTCAACAACCAGCATCTCTTTTTATGAAAAAGATCTTTATTAATTTTTTAGAAATGGTACAATATGTTACATTACAGTAAACAACATGGGACAAACAACATGTAGTGTAGGTAGGAACTGTGCAAATGAATAGGACTGTGTATGTATGTGTGTACTGCAAATATACATGATTGAACCCTGTACCTCTTGTTTCCATCCTTCTATCTACACCAGCAGATTTGATATTAGCGAGCAACAAAGCTAAGCCACACAGGCAGCAAATGTATGGCTTAATGTCAAGTATAAACTCTATAATGCTTGAAATGATTACAAGTATTTAAATAAATGGTGCACTTTTCTCTTCTTTTGTAAGCAAAAAGACAATGTAGGTTTGCATATTGCAGTTAGTAATCAATGATTAAATGCAGTGTTGTGCTAGTGTAGATATCAGGACTCGACTGTGTGTCTTTGTTCTTTTCTGGTTTTGACCTTTTACCCCATGGAGAGGAGAGTGGAAGGGGAGAAAGGTCATGAGGTGAGTCAACCTCCTGTTGCAGGTAGCAGTCGTCAATTTCAACATCCTATATAGTTACCTTGACCACTTTTCCCCTGCAGGGTCAAACATGGGATTTGCCAGGGCAACGAGACCACAGTTTGCTGGAGTTAATGGTTTATTAAAATATAACCCAGAAAACAAAGCATTGCTTTTTTCCCAAAAGATGCACATAATGTCACAGAGTTTGGTCGATCACATTGAGAATAAAAATAATTGAACCCTGGATGTCCCTGTTTGGCCCTGCAGTGGAATGTGGCTCTGGAGGGGGCTTTTTACACCTCGATGCAGTGTGCGCTCTTTTTGTGAATCTAACAGACACCACCGTCCACCCCCTTTCCGAGACGGTCAGGGCTTATTTGGCAGTGATGACCACTGGCATGTCAGTGGTGGTGTCAGGTCCCGCCCCCTGCTCATCAGAGTCACTCTCATCACTGTCACTCTCATCTGAATCGCTGTCAGCGGCCCCGGGCGTGGCTGTGGCCTCCTCGCTGCTCTGGCTCTCCTCGTCCTCTGACTCCTCGCTCGCGCTGGTGCTGTCACCTTCGCTGGCAGTGCTGGCGCTCTCCTCCTCCTCCTCCTCTTCCTCTGGGGTACTGGAGCTCTCGCTTTCACTGGTGGTGGCATCGCTGGTGCTAGTGCTCTCTTCCTCTGGGAGGGAGGCCTGGCGGAGGTCCTGGTCCTGAGAGGTGCCTGAGGAGGTGTCCAGGCCCTGGCTCTCCACCTCAGGGGTGCTGGTGTCCTCCTCCAGGATATCAGAGTGGACCTGAAGAGCCTGGAGGTGACGCAGAGGAGGGATGGGAGGGTTAGTTTGCTTGGTTTGTGTGTAAGTTAATCGTAAATAAAACACTGCACTAATGGATAAAATAAATGTTTGTTTTATCTTTTTTTTTTAGTGAAAGAAAAAGACATGATGACTCTTTTATTTGTGTGGTATTGACACATGTTCAGAGTCTTAAATTAAATATAGTTGTTCCAAAAGTTGAAGCACCGAAAGAAGTCGAAGTGGCTGTTTGAACAGATTACTAAAAGAAGTTGAAGTGAAGGTAAACGCACTAAATTGAAGTCAATTAAAAGCACTAAAGGGGATCAAGTGAAGGTCCTAGAGTTGATTAAAGTGAAAATAGTGTCTGTTTAAGTATCAGCAAGGGGAGAAAGTTGAAGTGTTGGCTGAAGTATAACCACTGAAAGCAGTTGTGTCACATAAAGTGCAAATGCTAAATTAAATTTTAAAATGCAAGGTAAAGTTTGCTACAATTGACAGCAAGACAAGGGAAGTGGAACAGAATAATTAATTCATGCTGTAAGTTTTTATTGGAGTTTAGCTATATTAGGCATTAGTTAGACATTTTGTAAATCCTACCCACGTGAGCTAATGTTGGGTAGTACAAGGTAAAAGGTAGCTTTTTTGTGTAAGAGACAGTTTGACATTGGAAGTTGCTGGCACCACGACACCCTACTGTTTGACGGCCTGACATTCTCAGGAAGCTCAAACTAACCTTTACCTTGTACACCTGCAGTGACTTCTCCACCTCATTGCCATCTGTCATGTCGTAGGCCGTCTTCTTTCCTGTGCCGACCAACTCGTAGGACTTGTAGGGAACAGGGACCTTGTAGTAGGTTTTTTCCTCCACGTAGTCAATGGACTTGTAGTCACTGGGGTAGCCTCCGTAGCTGTCGCCGCGGCCTGCCTCTGCGTCCGTGACAATGGTAGGCTCGATGGGCTCAGGAGTGGTTTCAGCCACGGGTGCGTCTGTGACAATCACAGGGATGAGGGTGGTGGGAGCAGCGGTAGAGGACTCGCCTGATTCGGAGCTTTCGCTATCCTCCTCCTCGGTTTCCTGGAGACACAGATGTGAGTTGTCAGAAACATGGTCTCAAAGATGGTTAACTAATAGGCATACAGGATATCTGGACCAATTCATTGCATGACATTTGCAACTGTGAACTGTTCCTACTCATGCAATGCAGTCGCCCTGAATGCAAAAGGGACTGGCAACGGTCTTGATTTGAATTATTTCAATTGAGGCTTATTCTACAGTTTCAGCAGCCAACCATGAAAAACCTTCAATGCAGTATACTGTATATAGCCAAATGTGTTATTGGCATGCTTTTACTCACACTCTCCTCTGTTTCATCGTCGTCATCACTGTCTTCACTGTCTTCACTGTCCTTGCTGTTGACAGAGGCTGTATCTGAGGTGGAAGCTGTGTCTGCGCTGTCAGACGACTTGTCTTCTACTGGAGCTTCAGGTGCTGCCTGCTGCAAAAATCACAAAGTCATGAATGAAGTCAGACAAAAGGTGTAAGAATCTGACTGTTTAACAATGCATGTCCTTATGAATAATGATTGTTTTGATGTGAAGTGATTTGAAGTTACTGATCTCTCACCTCGTCTTCATCTGAACTCTCAGAGCTCTCGTCTGAGCCGGCAGCAGCTGCTGCTACAATGTCCTGCAACATCAGACCAAATGAATATGATTAACTTTTTTTCCCTTCAACTGTTTTATTTATTGCGTCTTCATTTATGTCTCAGACAAAGGCCAGTCAAAGAAAACTTGTGGAGGCTCTTTGCCTTTTTAGCATCACCAGATGTTACCTTCTTACCAAAGACAGCTGAGATGTTAAACTTCAAAGAACTCAAACCAATTGAGGACGTCAGGAGGTATACATAGTGGTGGTATACCAGCAGGGAATGAATGTCAGTCATTTTGACCAGTAGAACCACATCATACCTATTCAACTTAGTGTTGCTGTGCTTGAAACAGAGTTGCTGGATTTTATAAAACTCTTTTCACAGGATGAGTAGTACTCCTTGTGACACCTTAACTGAACATAGCTTTTGGTGGGACAAACCACTCTCGGGGCACCCTGGGTTTCTTGGACCCTGGGGTGATTGCCTACTTTGCCTGTTTGGTAACCTAACATTGAGTAAATAGATTAATTGAATGAATATTGTACCTGTACAGGTGCTGCAGGGGCCTGAGGAGCCACTGCTGCCTGTTTCTTGAGGGCTGGAGGTGCTGGTTTTCTCACCTGTGAACACAACCAACATCAGTCAACGTGGTGCTCTCTCTCTCTCTCTCTCTTTCTCTCTCTCTCTCTCGCTCTCTGTCTTTCTCTCTCTCTCTCTCTCTCTCTCTCCAGATACTCACCACTTCCTCAGAGCTCTCCGAACTGTCAGCAACCTTTCTTGCCTACAAAGCAAACAAAAATATTTGCAAGTTGAATCGAAAAAGGTGAGTAAATACACCAAAACTACTTTCAAAATTGATGGAAACTAACGTCAAAAATGTAATGTGATTCTCAGTTGTGCAAAAGTTATTTTCAAGTTTTGACTTGACAGAGAAGAGCAACTCACCGGTCGGCAGAGAACCGTGGCGAAGAGCAAAACGAAAACAATAGCCACCTTCATTGTGTCACAGTTTGGTGTCTAGATGGGCAAAAAACCAAAAAAACACGCAGGTTCAAGTCACACAATGAAACATCATCATACAAGACAATGACACAATGACACAATTAAACGTAATCATGATACACACAGTTGGTGCGACACCAAAATACACACTGGAGGTTATAACTTCACAGGAAACACAATGACATGTCAAACTGAAAATGAACTCCAGGCCTCCACGTCAGTCCCCTTGCCCAGATTCCTTCCTAAAAATGGAGGCTGTATGGTCATACAACTTAACTAGCTGTGGGACTTCCTGAGGCCATGGTATGTCACAAGAACTCATTAAGTCCTTAATTACAGACCTAAACGAGTGGCTATGCGTCCTTGACAACTCAGTTTCGATTCAGTAAAACATTTTCTCTGTCATCAGTGCGAGGAAATCATATCGTTTTGGTCTGCGGTTTGTTTCACTATGAGACAGGAAGTTTCTGGCTGATTCTGGTCCAAAAGGTGGGAGATAATAACAGGTATGATTTAGGAACAGATACCATCAAATAAAACATGCCTGAAATCCACAAGAACTTAATGCGTAGTTTAAAGGTTTTTTCCACAAATGAGAGTCGGAATCTGGTAATATCACAGAAAATGGCAAAATGCTAAACTACCAACACGAAAATAAAACTCAGAGGATAAGGCCGGCATTCTTTTTGTAGTTTGCATTTTTGTCAATGAATCCCATCATCAGCCCAAAACCAACAATGTGTTCAATACTTTCTGACTTCTCTGCCCTTTCTGTGGCTCTCAGCTCATTGGTTCCTCTTAGACATGAAACGTAGAGCTTTAAAAACAAACATACAAACCAAAGCAAATATATTATTTCATTTTCAAAGAAGACTCATTCCTAAAACAGCTGGATTTTGAAGTTTTTCCATAACTGTTATTCAAACAAAGGGAAGGATTGCACTTGTTGGGGACTATTTTCTGCAGAGGAGTGATACACATTTCAAGCTCTAGTGAGTTTTTATAGCAGCAGGATGAGATTAGGTCAAAACAAACTACAGTGTGTGTTCATGGTAATGATCAGTGTGGTCCATCAATGTGTTTTTAATAGTTGTTGGACAACAATGGAGCTCCACGACAAAAGCAGAACTAGATATATCAGGCTTTGCCTACACAGACAGTAGTTGTTAGTGGGATCCCGTCATTGTTGGTTTTGGTCTTTTCATGGGCAACAGTAACTTTTACTAGTACATGTTTAGACCTTTTTCCTTTGTATCTCTACCTAATTGAAACATCAGCAGCATATGCCAAATGTCAGTGTAATGCATCCCTCCTTTCACTGCAGGGAATTCACAGCAGCTGTAAAACATGTACTTTATCTCTTTTCCCCTCTCTTACTTTAACAAGATCTTCTTTTCATGTACAGTGTGGGAGGAGCAGTCGCAGAGTCTGCTTCTGTCTTTAATGATGGACTCGTCCTATACCGTGTAATTCTAAAGGTTATAACTGGAAAGCCACAGTGCAGCAGGAACATGCCAGACGCCCATATGATTGTACGGACGTGTGTATTTATGTACATCTATCGTTGTGAGGACTAGTCTGAGTTTTTTTAGACCTCTAGAGTTGACACATATTCAGAAACTAGGGATATCTTGTCCAGTTATTCTAGTCATTCGGGGACAGGGAATGTTAACATCAATGAGGGTCCTCACAAGTACAGCAATAGGCATGCATCTGTGTCTTCTTGCAATGATGAGGATTAGACATGTAACTGTGGTTAAAGTAACAGTTCGACATTTTTGGGAAATTCACTTTTTGGCTTCCTTTCCGAGAGATAATCGGTATGAGTCTCAAATTTGTGCGATGAAAACAAAGTTAAAGCAACGGGGGGAATTAGCTTAACCTAGTATAAAAGGCCCAATCCCAATGGAACCCTTGCCCCCACCACTTAACTATACTGCTCATTTTGAATGTTCACACCTAGCAGTAAGATGTCCTGAGTCCTGCTGGAGCAGTAAGGTAAAGTGTTGGGGCTACATGGCCATCCAAACTGAGGTTTTTCAGAGGCACACTTCAAACCAAGGGTGATGAGAGCTATGTCATTTCGATGTATCATGGCTTTCTCTATAACTAGCATAAAACAATCGCTAGGCTACTAACTCGCTTGTCTTAGTAGCTAACTAGCTAGCAACAGTAATCAAGAAAATGTCACAAAATCAGCAAACTTCTCAGTTCTCGGTTTGATTTCAATGTTAAGAAACTCTTTTGGACTTAAAGTGTTACTTTGAGAAACTAAAAAGAACCAGAACCTCGTCATAACTCTTTTCTGTTGACTGAGGCGGTAGTTAAACTGCATGTGTATGTATGTGTGTGTGTGTGTGTGTGTGTGTGTGTGTGTGTGTGTTGTCAGTGTGTTTACTCAGTGTGGTTAGTCAGGACTGGTCTTGGTCATGTGACAAATAATCCAAACCCTTGTTTCCTGCTGCCCACAGCTTCCTTTTCCTGCCCTGGTGTCACTGTGACACTAATGAGCCAATCAAGCACTGCCGCCCCCAGCTTCACCTCTGGCCAATCACTGGCGGACTTACACCTCCATAAAATCTTAAAAAAGAACTTGTAATTAAGTGCAATAAACTGTGGAGCTTTTATGGCGGATAACCAAACCCTCATGTGGGTTTAATGTGAGTTTGCTCAACACTGACTCTGATAATATTGTACAAGTATGTTTCATAGACTGTCTCTCAGTTGTTATAATGATCCTTTACACAAAGAAAAGTGTTACTGAACTGGAAAACTACACAGTATACGTTGCTCTACCACTGTGCCTCATGTCTTATGTTAATGTCAAAACAAATGACATTTGCTCTCATAAGTTGAGTTTGCGTTGGGTTTTTGCTGGGAGAATCACACTAAACTAGCCTTTTTTTGAAAAAAAGAAAGAGAGTCAGACTTTTTCTAAGCTACATACATATTTAAGTGTTTTGTTTTGTTTTTTGAGAAAGGCAAATAAGAAAATAAAAATTGAATATTTCTGCTGAAAGAAATGTTTGCTGTTAAGTTCTGGAAAAGTCTGTACTTGTACTTGCTTGCAGGAGATGGCCAAAAGTACGTGGACAACCGATGTTTCACTATAAGTGACAGCTGAGATGTCATCAGCTTGCTGCTGTAAAAGCCTTAATGTGTATGATTTTGGGCTTTCCATTAGATTTTGGAACCTGACTGCAGAGGTTTGTTCCCATCCAGCAACGAGAGCATTAGTAAAGTCCAACACTGATGTTGGATGAGGAGGCCCAGCTCAGATTTGGTGCTCCAGTTCATCCCAAGGATGATGGATGGGGTATAAAATGGGAAAACCCTATCTTTACTGACCTGGCTTTCCACACAGAGATGGATGGCCTTCTCCAAATTATTGCCATAAAGTTGGAATCACTTTTCTCTACAATATCAATGCACGCTGCCTGAAGATTTCTTTTCACTGGAAGAGGCCCTGTCCCTTTTAATCAAATACAGCCCCAGACCAAAAGTACACAGAAGTATTTAAAGAGGGTGTCCTCGTACCTGTGGCAATTTAGTGTATTTAAAATGCATGAAAAAACATCAGACCTTTTCACAGTGCAAGTTTCTAAATGTCGAATTGTTTTCTTCGAGGCTAAATAAAGCATATTTCCAGCAGCTTGTACAAATATTAACCTGCCCTCCCACATCTCATCACACCACCGGAGCTGCAGAGAAACTCCAACCACACACTGTACACAGTGAATTTAATGCTCAGTTTGTCATATATTCATTCTGACCTTGTTTGCAGTCTGAAGAAGCTTCTGGAGTTCAGCAGCTGGAGCGGAAGCAGACAGACGTGGGTTGTCTTGAGTTTATCTCCTGGGTTTTCCCTGGATGCTGTTCGCTGCTCAGTGATGCTGCTGCTGAAACTGAGGCTCCCGGCTGGCTTATAAACCCTCCAGCTTTCGGCAGCAGCCAATCGGCGCAGGGCTTGTGATGTCATGAGGTTAACCGCTCAGTGGTCCACCTCTCCTCTCTCTCCCACTCTTCCTGTGGTTGGTGCTGTGGTGGTGTGGGGGCAAACGCACACTCACTAGCACACATACACACACACACACACAGACACACACAATGCAAAGACAAATACATGGATGAAGACATGCAGACAGCCCAGACAGAATGTGCACGCGCGCACACACACACACACACACACACACACACACACACACACACACACACACACACACACACACACACACACTGTGTATGAAGTTAATTTAAGGACATGTAGTGACAGGCTCTGGGAAAAAACAGCAGCATAAGGTGACGGTGGGATGACAGTGATTCAGCTTCCTCACAGACAGAAGAAACTCATCTGACTGAGGTCCCTCTGGGTAATTGAGAATTTGTCTGCGAGACCAGACTGATTTGTCTTAAAATGTTGAACATGGGGAGAGGCATGTCATTTTTTCTCCCTGTGTGTATGTGTAACAGTCTATGGAATGTGTCTATGGTATGTTTCCAAGAAAGAGAGTTCCAAGTAGCATTTCGCAAATTTCTGTGCGTGTCTCTTTGCGTATATTTGTACATGGAACATATTTGGAGGAGCTCGGTCAAACTGTGATAAAGGTACTTTCATATTGCACTTCTGATTATGAATATTGGCCTTCACATTCATTTCTACTGCAGCCAAAATGATGGACAAAAAAGTTTTTATTCTGATGTGTTGCCTCACGATGCTCAACCCGATAATACACCACCAGACTACAGATTCTACTCCACTTGTGAATGAAGCGCATTGAATATGAACATATGTAATTCCCATGTTAAAGTGAAACCTTCTTTAGTGGACATTTGTGAAACCTGAAAAATAGCATGTGAAATTGTAATTTTTCACATGTCAAACTCTCATCTCATCAACTGTTTTACAGTTTGCGATCGCTCTGCTCAATATCTATTTATTAACCACTGTTACATCACGTCCTTTTTCAAGTCAAGCCATTAAAATTTTTATAGCCCCAAAATCCAAAATCACAAATTAACATCAGAGAGATTTACAATATGCACAGCATGTGACTCCCTCCATCATTAGAGCCTTTATTAGAATGAGGAAAATCTACCCCAAATACCCTATAATGGAGAGGCAACAAGGAAAACAGATGATGTGTGTTCAGAATAGGCCAGCATAGTGACATGACAATTATACATAGAGTGTTAACATATATGAAGGATATGGATCAGGGAGGATGTTAACTGTCACTTCCAGATGAGATTTGAGCCACATGATAGCAGGCCAGAGAGACAGAGGCTCACGCCCAGCTTTGCTTCCAATCTGGCATGGTGGCCACTTGTGGTATTGCAGAAAAAAAAAAGTCCCCTGCAGCATTTTCCCCATAGACCGCCATTAGAAAAGCGATGTAGACCGGTAAAACTGCAGACTGGACACTGATAACTGCAAACAATTTTGATTATGACTCTTTCTATTGTGATTTTTTGAGCTAAGGAGGTTTTATATTTGTAAAACTTCCCTCGAGCTGCCCGAAAGCGATTTAAAAATCTGTGACAACATCACAATGTAAAGTATATGGGCCGAAGCGGGAACTTGTGGGCGGGGCCAGCGGGGGAAACTCTACTGTGCGTATCCAATCGGCCGCATGACCAGGTAAGTAAAGTAAAAAGTAAACGCGGAAGCCAGTTTACTTTCTGGCATAAGTACTGGCATATGCGCTAGAAATTCTAATTGCTTTGAATGGGCGCCATCTTTGTGACTGATATCTGTTCTTTCATAGAAATCTGTGCATGACATATACAACACTCAAGTGACAAGCTCAGGACACCATTCACACAGTGTGAAAAGAGACAAGGGCATCATTCACACAAGATGCATCATTCACACAAGGGAGAGAGTGAGAATCCAGAGGAGAGGCTGAATGTGCTGGAGAAAGTAGATCCAGAACTACAACCACGGAGGGGAGAGGAGGAGGTCCCAGGTCTTCTGACGGTCCAGCATGACTTCTGTGAGAGACAGAGAGAGAAACAAAGAGAGAGATGGGCACATGCATTAGCTGTTTGATCCATCGTTGTCCCTGCTGCTGCTGCTGATTTTAGACTCTGTCACAACCCCAATCCTGGCACTAGACTGCTCTTACTGTTCGTATGCATACTGCATCTTGAGTACATGCGGCGTTAATTTCTGAGGACGCGCACAACCGGCGCTCCAAGTGGATACAGGACTCGCAAGCCAGCCTGAACACATTGTTGAAAGTGAGTATATCTTGAGCCTTAGATTACCATTCTGACCTTCAGAATAAAAGGTGTGGCTGGTGGATAGTGTTAAAACAGAAAATTACAACATGACCTCTCATATATCCTGTCCATAACAGCCAATCAAATCAATCAGACACTGTGCAAGATGTATTTGATTGTCATTGTCTGATATAGTATAGGTCAGGATTTTTGAGCTGTTATTTGTGCACTAACACTAGCACATAACAGCATGTTTAGTATTTTGCACCAGTACACTAGTTTGTGCTTTAAATTAGCTTGTAGGACCACTGAATGATGGATAAGATACAAACTCAAAACTGTTTTCTTGTTTAAAATGATAATTCCCATTATTATACTGAATGCAAGATGCATGCTGTTACATCTAAATATCCCATAAACTGAGCATTCAGTTTCTCAACCTAACATAGTTTTAATAACTCATATTTAAGCATTCTCCATCAAGATTGCTATTGTCAGATTTCCTTCGGATTCTCTGAAAATGTTTTGCTTAGATCCCGCTCTCCGAGAACAGCAAAGTCAGTCTGAGATGGTGGATTTGAAGTGGTGAGAGGGGGTTTTAGGTGGGTTGTATCCAGACAGACGCACATTCTCTAAATTCTCATGTAATTTAGATTCTACACTTGCAGCATCTTTGAGGCGACCGAATCATTAAACTTGATTGGCTTGTAAAGTGTCTGAGTCTGCCCGTGTGTGTTGACGTCTGACATACAGGCTGGGTACATACACACTGTACATACATGCAGAGCTGTTTACATCTACCACACATAAACACACACATTTTCAGATTTATGATCTAGACGCAGACACATACACAGGCATGAATATACCGACTTGATCTCCCACACATCTCAGAAACGTAATGCTTTGTATTTTTTTCCCCTTTCAAATTCTTGCTAATAATCACTGATTACTCCACGGAGGCCTAGCGAATTTAAAGTCCAAAACTGATGAATAAAGCTGCTAAAGAAGTAGCAGAAGTAAACCAACACTACATCAAGTTAAACAACATGATAGTACAGCTGCTGCTTGGAAACACCAGGTGGATTTAGACGTCACAGTATTTGGTGCTTTGACAACATTTCTAATGGACCAAAATCAGTAAATCAGAATAGACATTAATGGAGATAATTTGTAGGACGCATGCAAGGCCTCCGTCTTCTGCAGAATCACAGAGGTATGTCGCATATGAAACACATCAGGAGCATCCTGCTTGGTCTTGAAATGACCCCAGAGAACCGTCGCTGTTCAATAATTGAAGATTATAGATCTGAAATGTTTTGGGTTTTAAGGATGTCTCTGTCCTTCTTAGTAAACTACATTAGCTTGTGACCTTGTATCAGGGTAACTGACTAACTTATTATTCTTTGGTTTTCCTTTAAAATGTCTTTGTAAAGTTGTTGACATGTTATATAAATATTGTTATTGCATTTTTGCCTATTATATATTCTATATTTAACCTCAGATTAATGCAAACTGTGAGCCCTGAACGCTGTTATAACAAAGATGTGGGGTTGATTTACAAAAAGGCGCCACATGTGTCTCTTTCTGTGTGTGTGTGTGTGTGTGTGTGTGTGTGTGTGTGTGTGTGTGTGTGTGCGTGCGTGTGTGTGTGCGTGCATGCGTGCATGTGAACCTGAGCAATCTGGCAATTGTCGGATTGAAAGATGAATAAAGCAGCATGAGGCATGTCTGGGATGAATGTGTCAGGGCATGCTGGGTAGTTTTCTATCTCTGTTTCCATCCAGTGACAGAAATGTTTAATGTTTAACGTTATGAGTGTCTGAGATCATTTCTTGTGTTTATGTTTCTGACTGTATTTATATTTTATGACACTTGTTAAGGTGGAGATTGTCTAAAAGTACTGTGTCTAGTGTACTTAAACTAACACAGGATCATATATATATATATATATATATATATATATATATATATATATATATATTAGGGCTGTCAAAGTTAACTTAATAACGCATCCTCTTAACGCCGTTAATTTTTTTAACGTGCGATTAACACGCGGTATTAAAAAAGAAAAGAAACGCGCATTGTTTGATTTACGGCCGTCGGTGGCACCTGTAGTCTTGATCCAGAGGGTGGCAGAAGAATAAGATACGGAATCAGAAAAAGAAGAAGCAGGGTTGACGTTCGGGAAAAACACGGTGGACTGAAAAACGCAAGTGAAAGGAAATGGAGAAAGGACTTATGCACGGCAGATTCACTTTCAAAACACGGCCAGATGGTTCGGTCCATAGGACAAAAGTTATTTGCACATACTGTCGACATGAAATAAGTTACTACTGAAGTACGTTGAGTCTCAAATATCATTTGCAAGCCAAACACATGGCAGATGCAGAGAGCCCACCGCCCCGCCCCCCACCTCATCAAAAGCAGACATCACCATGTTTTGATCCCATTTAGGGTAAGGGGATATTTTTTGAGCCTTTCATTTTCCTGCATGATTTGAAGTGTTGAATTAACATTTTCATAAAGCAAGCATATTTGCATGTTGTTAAAAGTATTAAGAACATGAAAAAAATACATTAAGGTACATTTAAGACAGAAAGAAATGTGCCCAAAAAATTGCAATCAATCGCGAGTTAACTATGGACAAAATGCGATTAGTAGCGATTAAAAAAATTAATCGTTTGAGAGCCCTAACACACACACATATATATATATATATATATATATATATATATGTATATATATATGTATATGTATATATATATGTATATATATGTATATATATATATATATATATATATATATATATATGTATATATGTATATATATATATATATATATATATATATATATATATATATAGTATTTTTTCCAAAACAGTGTCTTGTATCTTACATCAGGACACACTAGAGTGTATTGTCTGTGTTTTCAAAGGCTGATGTCATGGAAAGCAAAAAAGTACGTTCACTCAAGTTCTGTACATTGCAATCCGTCTCCACACTGCCATTGTACTCACATTACATCACTGTTGTTTGAAATCATCTCCCACCTCGAGTGGTCGCCAGTTTGTTGCACTGCCTAACATTGCTAACACTAGCTAGCAAATGTTAAAATTGATAATGCTAACTAACAATAATGTTGCTAATGCTTGGCAACATTAACAGGTTTAGGTTAGGTTAGGTTAGATTAGATTAGATTAGATTCAAATGAAAATCAATTCATTAATAAATTAATGTTGCTAATGTTAGCTAATGTTAATGATACTAATATTAGCTAACTCATGTTGTGTGCTACATCAGAGCCAAACATAGTGCATTTTTAAATCAATACATTTTTATTAAAAAAAATCCAGCTCCATTGTTTTCCTAAATGTATTAAAATCAATTGCAACGTTGCACTGTGTGACATGTTCATTAATAAATATGAACATGCATTATCGTGATGTTATAAATAATATCTAGTGAGCATTATGTGTATTAATCCACTGCTAAATATAGTCCCCAACAAATGCACAAATATATGTGTGTGCATGTATATTACTGTTTGAGTAACATTTGCTATAACCTACAGTGACCAGCCTTTATAGGAAATTGAGCATTTTTTGAAGAAATGTTGAAGATTTACATCTTCTGTAGGACTAAACAGACCCTTGGGTGCATTCCACATTCTTGGCTCTGGTCTGCCACCCCCTCAACAGGTAGATTAGCACTTAGCAACAGCAATGCTGCATTGTTTGGATGTAATTCTACACAGTCAACGCTTCAACACAATCTGCTCTTTGTTGATTTTCAGTATCAGGTGCGGTTACATTTAAATCCTCTGTGGGTGACCGAGATATGTGTGATGTGGAAGACTACGGAACACAGAGCTCTTACTCGTTAGTAAATAAACTATTAAAGAAATCATTAAGAAGAAACCAGTGACACCAAGTAGCCTTAGGAAGAAGAAATCCCAACCAAGACAAACGTGGCAGCAATGAAAAAGCAAATTAACAGTAAAAACATCAAACGTGATGAGCGGAGGACGCACTGGTCTGGACACTGAGTCTCCTGTAAGGCCTCCCACAGTTTCCAATGCTGGGAACAAAAACAAATCTGAGTGGTGTGAAGCGTTTATTTGGAAAGACACAAACGTTTTGTTTCATAGTTCAATAAAAATGTCCCCAGAGACGAACCAAGGAACAACTAAAACAGATCAAGTGGGTAGTGTGAGCGCACATTCATTTGTGTGTTTCAGTGTGTGTTTTTTCATTCTTTGTCTTTTTGTCTATATGTCTTTTTGTGTACTGAGTCACCTTCTGGTCCACGACCCGACCACAAATAACGCGCAAACCTTGCTGTCTAATCGCTGCTGTAACATGTATAGTTTGTTATTGTCCATTTCTATTCACATCGGTCACAAAAACATTAATCACAAAACACGAGGGTTTTTCAAATACAATAAAAAGCCAGAGGACTAAAAACATACATTAACCCTAACATAAGACATGACCCTCTTACTATCATAAGGCTTACACTTCTATGAGCCTCCCAGTGACAGGAGTGACATCCAACTGCCGCATTGATTCTGATATGAACTGAGAGCACAAGTTTCATCCATGTTAAACATTCACTATGTTATTTCTACTGCTACAGGGGTTTTCTTTCAAAACAAAACAAAATACATTTACCAAGTGTTGGTATGTGCAGGAACATATAATACATATAGGAATATTATATTAGTGGATGAACCTTTATTTAGGATCGACGGCAGGTACAGCCAAAAACAACAGGATCAGGGGAACCTGACAGATGACTCGACAAAGACTGAACCAAAGATTGAACTTAATACGAACTAACAAGGGAATGAGGTGCAGGTGGAGTAATGTGGAGAAACACAGGTGATTGTAATGAGCAGGGGATACCAGAGAGATGGATAGAGAAGGACACAAGGAACAGCGAACAGCTAATGAGACGGATGCACGACAGGTGTGGAGGGAAAATCAGGAAAACAGAGGGAAACAGAACAGTGGGAACAGGGCATGGCTAATGATGGTGACGAAGTGCAGGTGTGGAAGGGACAGTGCAAGAACACAGGAAGGAAATAGAGCAAAAGGTGCCACATATAACCCAGAAAATACTTGAAACACGAATAAACTGTGCAGAGGGCTGGACGGAGCAGGGAGGCAAGCCGCTGCTCAGCTGCTCAGCTGCTCAGCTGCTCAGAGCCAGCTAGAGAGTTGGGTGCAGAGCAGGACCTTCTTGAGAACAAACACCTGGGGTCGCACTGGATTCTGATGATGCTGCGGCTACACCCTCTCTGCTGGTGTTGAGCAAACCATTAAACAACCACAATTACTAATAAATAAATAAATAAATAAATAAATAAATGAATAAATAAAACAAAATCTATGACAGAAGTGACACAGGCACAAGTGTTCACAGTGAGGGTTTTAAAGTTTTATTGTGTTGAGTTTAGTCACGTTGATAATTGAAATACCAGCAAAGGGCAACCAAATAAAATGCATGTGCTAAATGTTCCTTTTAGTAAACTTGGATTTCTGTGGGTGAACATTGTTGGATTTGTGATAATGTAAATACCAAACTCAAAAAAATGCATGACAAAGTTATGGTCATTTTTTATAAATGTTAATACAGAACATATATCTTTCCTAAATATTATATCTTTAACAACTCCTGTTCTCAGATTTTTGACAGTGTACTAGGGATGGAGTGGTTTAGGAAAACCGTCCAAACCGGTTTGGTTTGCGTGTGTCGCGTTCAGTTCATAGGCATGTGCAACTCCTTTTTCTCATTTACTAACGAGGCAAAGCATGTACACTCCAGAGCAGCAGGTGGTGGTACTAAGCTGGATGCCAACCGCCAGTAAACAAGAAGAAGAAGAGAGCGTTGTAGCAGATAGTCATAGAGTATCTTTGGGTCAGCTGTGGAGACGTTTGTTGGCATGGCGAGTGGAAAAGAGTCGGAGCAAGAAGATGTGCCAGCAGCACTGTATAGGTCTGCTGTATGGGACCACTTTGTATTTAGAGTGACCTACGATGACGGTGGTAAGAAAGTTGTTGACAAAAGTGCGACAGTATGCAAGCATTGTGCAACACGTGTTGTTTATGCTAGCAGTAACACGACTTCTGCTCTCCGCAGCTTTTAAACAGCCTGACAGTGACGAGTCAGACAGAGCAAAATGCATAACGAAAGGAGTGGTGTTTTATAGCCAAAGATATGCAGCATTTTGCCGTGGTGGAGGGTGCAGGATTTCGTTGTATGATTAAAACACTCGAGCCACAATATGAAATCCCCTCCCACAAACACTTCAGCAACACGGTAATTCCCGCACTTTATGAAGAGACCCGACGAGGAATTGTTAAATAATATTATTTGATTTGTTAAAGATAACTTTCTTTGCTAGAGTTCAAACTAGCAATGTCTCCTCTCTTGCAGTGCTAGGATCTTACCTACTTTTAACCTAAGACTGTCACAATGATGTATCAAATGTCAGACGGCCTCATTCTTTCAGTTTTAACCTGACTATACAAGACATAATTGATTTTCCTAACGATCAGCGTATACCGAACCGAAAACTGTGACCACAAAAGCGTGATAAGAACCGAAATGTGGATTTTGTGAACCGTTCCACCCCTACAGTGTACACACAGAGTGCTCAGCAGGGCACAATTTAGGTGATAGTCACTGTCTTTCATGTAGAAACAGGAGTATGAGATGTGCAACCAAGATGCGTGGAACAGGTGGACGATAGAAAGCGTGTAAGCCACGTCTTCATGCGTGCAGTGTTTCTTTGTTTCCCTCATATTACCAGGCTTCTCAGTTCCACCTGATTTCAAAATGTATCATTCTGAACTGGACAAAATTCAACAAACTGGAACCACACACAAACAAACACGCATGCATTCTGAAGTTGATGTCATTGGTCACTTGTAGCCTCTTGTTAAAAGCATGTGAGGGGCCTCGATTCGCTGCGGTCGACTTGGCGTGGAAATATTCCTCTTAATAGCAGCCTCGGGATATTTGTGTGTTCATACAAACTGCTGTTTTATTCTTTAATAGAACATTAGTCCATCAACTTCTGTTATCATAAAAGATATATACGAGTGTTAATGGATGTTGGGACAGATGTGGTCTGGCTGCCTGTGGAGACAGAGCAACGCGCTGTCCAGTTACACACATACACATACTCGAAGACATGTACATATACATAGCATGCAAACACACACAAAAAACAACCACACACACACTCTCTCCAGCCTATAAATGTGGTGGAACACTGGCTGGCAGACAGTGGAACAAGACATAAATAAGACGAGTGTGAAACCAGCCATGATAAGGACTTTGCCAGACTGTGTATGTGTGCATGTGGTGCAATTATGTGTGTGTTTTTGTTCTTCTGTGAAGGAAAAGACTAGAAAGATGAGAAAAAAGACTGCAAACCGACATCCTCTTGCGGCATCTAATTTATTCTGCAAGTTAGTTAAAGGACCTCAACGGTGATCATGTGCTGTTTACGTGACTTTCAGTTTATTTTTGTCCTGAAGTTTTTGCGACTCCCTGATCTCTCTTTTGCCATAACAAATATTAAGGATAGGTTCACATTTAATCAAGTCTTTTTTAAAGCAATACTCTTTCTCCCTGTAATCATTACCAGTAAAAGAGTCATCTCCTTATATGTTTTCACTCAAAACAAGAAATTGTACTGTAAAAATATTAACTCCATACCCCATGATTTGTCTGCCTCAGACTGCTCACCTTAGGTTAAGATAGATGTTTGAATACATTTTGCCTAGAGTGAGGACTGTGGCTTTTGACTGTTTATTAGAATATTTGTACGGGACAGTACAGAAGAAAACACTGACAGGTGCAGGGGAATTGTCTGATTTTCTATAACAATGTGCCACAGCTAATTTCAAATACCAGTCCTTGATGGGGATTGATTGTTCAAGTAGTCATTAATATAAAGGTTACATGAGAGAGACACCATTCGACATTCAAAACGTGATGGATGGTGAACTTTGAGCCAGATCCTTTAAATGTTGACCTCAGACCAGGTAATGCTTTTCACCAGGTTTTAAAACCACTGGCAGGTGATAACATTGATCATTTTGTTATAATGTGATGTTTTGCTGAGAATCCTGAGTTTGTGGCATTTATGTGGATGCCACTTGATAAACACAACCATCCAAACATTGTTGTGGACCAAGTACACCACCTCATGGAGACGGCACTTACCGATGGCAGCTGCCCCCCAGTACGAAAATGCGCACTGACAGACTACAAAGACAGCTCAGGGACCGCTCCAAGGATGTGACAGAAAGCTAGGAGTGTCAAATAGCCTCCAAATCTCCCAGATCCATATCTGATTCAGCATATGTACAACGTACCAGAACAAGTTGGATCCATGCCCTAACTCACAGGACCCAAAGTATCCACTACAAACATCCCGGTGTCAGACACAACAGGACACCCAAATGGGTTCTATGACCATGCCTTGACAGACCACAGCTGTTTGGATTTGGTTTTAATGTTGTGGCTGATCAGTGTACTTGTGACATGCCCATCAAAGCTCTGAAAATCTGCAAGTTCACACGAATGCTACCAGATGTGACGGTGTATCGTCTTAATTGCATCGACTTTGGTAAGCTGCAATGGGTCACACTTCTGCAACTTTCCCCTGCAATATGTTCCAAAACAATTTTGCTGCATCTCGAATCACTGGTCTGAACTGGGCAGTCAAAGTCAAATGCATATAATCATCATAAACAATCCATTCCAACATATAAATGAACAAAACAATACAAAAATGGCCACTATAAACAGGAGGAACAGTGACAGTGAAAACTTAAGAGGACTTTGAGATGATCACTGGTCCTCAGGTTCATCCAGCTTGGATTAGCTCCTGGCTAATGTCTGGTTCCGGCAAAATGAAATGGATAAATGGGACTCAGGTTGGCAAAACAATGGAAAATCAGAAACCGTTGTGCCTATATCTTTACAGAGACCTGTCTCTGATCAGATCGAGCTGGAGAGATTGTTTCAGGCCAACAGAGGTCAGGACTACAGCAGCACAAGGGGAGGTGGGCTCTGTGTTAACATCATTGATGCTTGGTGCATCTCACAAATTTGATGGACAGTGTTTACCTGATGTGGAACTTTTAATGTAAAGATGCCAACCATGTTATTATCATATTTTTTTAATGCTTCTTGTTACATTCACCAAACTACTACACTGCTCTGAATACCTTCTTGCAGAAGTGGCCCTGCTAGTTAGTTGGCCGCAGCTCTCTCAGGCACTCAAAAGCATTCCCACTTCACCCACCTAATGTGCATATTAAGATAGGGTCATATTGTGGGCGGAAGAGACATATAAAAAATACTTATAATTACTACTTAGTTGTAAATGCCCAAAGGCCCCCAGGTCAAACGTCATCATCCTGATAATGTAGCCAGAAATAAATTGTAGGTCAAAGTCAGATACAAATGAAGTCTGGAGGATGTGCAACTCTAAAGCTGAAAAGAGAAGCAAAGCAGACACTGATACAAAAAGAGAAACTACAAGAGAGAAGAGAAGAAAAGAGGCAGACAAACAGTAACAGTCAGACACAATAAACAAACCTTCCCCCACAGTTTTCACAAAACAAAAGGTCTGGCAAAAGAAAAGAAAACTCTCAGTGAGTCAAAATCAAGCTCTTCTGGATCTCCCCAATCAGTTACATAACAACAGGCGCTTTAAACCTATTTGGTTCCTGTGTGACTGACTGAGCCAAAGCGATGGTGAAAACGGCCACAGTTTGGATCTTTTCTGCCTGATTTTGCATCCTCCATAAACAAAGTCTGGATAAACCACAGTTGTTAAGGCAGGAAATAAATACATTGTGAAACAGGCTAGCCTCTGGCTTTATGTGGCTGGGGTTGCCTATCCATCGTATTTAACAGCCAACTGTTGAATATCTGCAACACAAACACAGAGCTCAGTGAGAATAATATAGTTAATCTGGTGGAAAGCTCTTAAATAAAAACTGTCGCCTCTTGAAGACGGACAAGGACCAAACCTGGCAACCCAAGAAACAATTCATCTGGGATGTTGTTTCTGATTTTATGTTTCCATCTAAATAAATGAAATATAAAATAACCAATAAGAGCTAGAGAGGAACAAACAGCTTGAATTAAAACGTGTTTTTGAAAAACAAAAAAATAAAATTGTTCTTTGAGATATTTTATCACTTCCTGATGTGATTCTTTTCTTACAGACCACACGTTCACAAATACACACACGCATGCACATACACACACACACACACACACACACACACACACAGGTCTGCAGTATTCTTAGCTTCCACCCCCAGTTTCCACCATGACTGGGTGGCCATTCACTTCCTGTATCTGGCTTGGCTGCAGTGTCTCACTTCCTGGAACCAGCAGCAAGTTTCCATGGAATGGCATAGCTTTCAGTGTGTGTGTGTGTGTGTGTGTTTTTGCTCAATTCATGCACATACACAAACACGTTTTATGATATCGCATGTGACAAATCATGCAGACAAATGCTGTCACAAGGTTATTTAAAAACACTGCATCTAAAAATTCTTCCAGATGGCCCAAAATATATTTTATAAATTGCATTTGAACCAAAGAGAAAGTGATGTAAGTGCAAGACAATTGCTACTCAAGAACAAATCTGTTTGTGTGAGTGGTTCATGCATGAGGCCCATTATCTCAGAAGGTCATTGAGTTTGAGATAAAGCCTTTCAAACATTTTTTTTAAAATGTATTCCTTGCATCAGACCACTTGTTACCAATGAGGTAGGTTTCTCTTTGTCCCCAAAACAGTTAACACCCACAGCATGTGATGTGTTAAAACAGAACTTTATTAATATCTCTTAGGAAATGCAATTGTTATCATTCAGTCACACACATAGGTTTGAAATACACACATAGGCTATGTAGACATGAATTAGTTGTGGAGAGAGACTGCGTCCCAAGCAGTCAGAAGTTTGTTGCCTTGCTTAATGGCACCTTGGCAGTGACCATGAAGTGAACTAGCATCCCCCCAAGCTCTGTATCATGGTCCATATAGGACTTGAAACAACTGACTTCCATTGCTGCGCCAATAAAACAGTCAAATTGGTAGAGCACTTGAAAGGAACAGACGATAAGAATGCTAACATTTGAATTCCAGTTGCTTTAAGCGGTGGTGCTGTTGAGAACATTGTCTAATCAGACAAACACCAAGACAATGGGTTGGTGGAGACTGGGGCTGACATCTAACAGGTAACAAGCTAAATCCTCCCAGGAAAGCTGAGGAGAACAATCGGATGTTTAGACTAATGCTAATCCTCAAATGCAACATCCCACTCATGTTCAAGTTGGACAGTGGATTGGCAGGATGACAGGTCACCCAACTCTATCCAATGAAGTCTCTACATTGCATCATGTGACCTCTGTGTACAAGCCATGGTTTGGTTGTGGATGAGCACTGTGAACCCACACAGACTAAATATGACAACAGTAATGAAGTCAACGTTGGTCCAGACCAAAGAAAATAAACTTTAGTGGCAGTTAGCTTTGCCTAAATGGCAGTGGTTGTGTAGATGCTGGTTTGGTGAAGGGTGCTGTATTGTCCTTCAAATTGTCAGCAGTGGTGCAACTGATTGTCATGTGGGGACACACGACTGGTGCTTAACAGTTTTTCACTCAGAGCGGAATTACAGGACTGGACTGGCGTTCCTCCTTGAGTTTGTATTTACAGTTTAAAACTGCCAATCACGCAGGCCGTGCTCACCGGGCTCTGCTTCTCTACTTTAAAAAAATGGTTCTAGAGAAGACCAGGTTTAGCTTTTCAGAGACTTTGAGAGTAGAGCAAAAGAGAAACACACACCCCTGTCTACATCGTGATCATCAAACATTACCAGCATGGTTAAAAGAAGGAAAATTAAGAAGGCTAAAGTCCGGCATCAAATTCATGTTGACCTTTACAGAGGAGCAATAGAAAGCATCCTGACTGGAAAAATTACAAACTGTCATGGTTTGTGAATGGCTGTGGACAGGAAGGCTCTTTGGTGGGTGATTAAAACCAGCCTGAAGATCACTGGGGCCAAAGGATACTAAAAGACAACACCCACCCAGGCCACAGTCTGTTCACCCTGCTGCAGTTTGGCAAAAGATACAGAAGTATCCGCATTTCCCTGTAAAAAGCAATTTTGAAGTTTGCAATCTCTGCAGAATTCGAGGGGGATTGCTTCTGCAGAAAAGCCAATTGAGCATTACTCCAAAATTCTCCCATAAGACTTCAGCTTCAGTTTACTGAAGACATCCAAACTATGCAGGAACACATATGGAATTACACAGTAAACAAAAAAGTATTAAACAAACTACAAAATGTTGTATATTTTATATTCTTCAGAGTAGCCACCTTTTACTTTGATGACAGCTTTGCACACTCTTGGCATTCTTTCAATCAAATTAATGAGGTAGTCACCTGTAATGGTTTCCCAACAGTCTAGAAGGAGTTCCCAGAGGTGCTGAGCACTTGTTGGCTGCTTTGCCTTCACTCTGCAGTCCAACTCATCCCAAACCATTTCAACTGGGTTTAGGTTGAGTGATTGTGGAGGCCAGGTCATCTCCATCACTCTCTTTCATGGTCAAATAGCCCTTACAAAGCCTCGAGGTATGTTTGGGGCCATTGTCCTGTTGAAAAACAAATCATGGTCCCACTAAACACAAAGCAGATGGTATGGCATGTCGTTGCTGAATGTGCCCTTGATTCTGAATAATTTACCAACAGTGTCATCGACGCATGTAGAAACCATCGGCTTACCTTTTCTGAGTCCCACAAAGACATGGTGGTTGGAAGCAAAAATTGCAAAGTTGGACTCATCAGACCAAAGTTCAGATTTCCACTGCACTAATGTTAATTCCTTGTGTTTCTTGGACCAAGCACTTCTCTTCTTGTTGTTGTTCTTCCTCAGTAGTGGCTTCTTTGCATTTGACCATGAAGGCCTGATTCACACAATCTCCTCTGAACTGTTGATGTTGTGATGTTTCTGCTACTTGAACTCTGTGACGCATTTATGTGGCTCTAATCTGAGGTTCTGTTAATTTGCGGTTTCTAAGTCTGGTAACTCTAATAAACGTATCATTTACAGCAGAGGTAACTCTTGGTCTTCCTTTCCTGGGGTGGTATTCATGTCTACATTGCCAGTTTCATCATGTGTTTTATGGTTTTCGCGACTGCACTTGAGGATACATTCAAAGTTCTTGATATTTTCCGGATTGACTGACCTTCATGTCTTAAAGTGAGGTCTGTCATTTCTCTTTACTTCGCTAAGTGGTTCTTGCCATAATACGGATTAGAACAGTAGTCAAATAGCGCTGTTCACTTTATTGAACTGTGTACCAGCCCTAGCTCTGCAAAACACAACTGATGGTCTCAAACACATTAAGAAGGCCAGAAATTCCACAAATTAACTCTTGACATGGCACACCTGATAATTGAAAACCATTCCAGGTGTCTACCTCATGAATCTGATTGAGAGAATGCCAGAAGTGTGCAAAGCTGTCATCAAAGCAAAAGGTGGCTACTTTGAAGAATATAAAATATAAAACATATTCTGGTTCGTTTAACACTTTTTAGTTTAGTGCATAATTCCATGTGTTCCTTATAATTCCTTAATAATTCAAAATTAAGAACAACAATTGAATGAGAAGGTGTGTCCAAACTTTTGACTGGTAGTGTACATACTGTAAGTTTATTTTCCGTTTTTTGTTTGTGTTTCTGTTGAGTAACCTTTTTTTTCCAAATATAGATTTAGCCATAATTTCAGTTTCATCTCTGTAACTACTGTGCAATCACTTGAATCTTTACTATTCCGAAATGTAAGTTCCCCTCCCTTTTAGATTCACTCTGACATTACAGACATCGCTAATTACAGATGCTCTTTTTTTCTGCAGTAGTCTGGCACTGAAACCAGGCCACTGAGTTTTCTGCCAACCCCAACTGTACACTCTGTGTATAGAGCAGTACAGCTGTGTGCATGCCGTGCTAAGTGATGATACTGTTTCCACTGGCTCTGGGTGAGAGTTGCACAATATCATAAAACTTTGGTGTTTTTACGATTTTATATGGCAGGAACTCCTCATAGTGTTGCAGAGAGGGTTATGTAAGTCCAACATCATTCCAAGTGTTTCAACGCAGTCGAGTCAAGAACCTTGAAATAAAACAGGATGAACATTGGGCTTGTTGGCACCAACTGAAGGAAATGTTAAGAGTCAGTCCTGCAGTGGTGAATGTTGAACTGTCCAAGTAGTATTTATAAGGACAGTGTTCAGTATTTTACAACATTTTGATCATTGTGCAATAAAATAGTAGTTTTGAGTCATCTTGGAAAAAATGCAATTAAACAATCCCTCCTGAGGACCTCAGGTAAAAAGAGGGGCCTCTCATGCATTAAGGATGATTTGCCCCGTGATTACGTTGTGGCCTGGATGAGTTATGTGAGAGACTGAGAGACTGTAGTAGTTGCTAAGCTTATTAAAAGCATTCTTCAAATGTTACTGTTGCTAGACAAAGAGATTGGGTGAATTTGCATTAATTATTGTGAAAAACACAATTTTCCTGGTGAAAATCTATGGTAAGGCAATATTTAAGTTGATATGTCTTGAGGACAATTCTGTTAGAGCTACGATCACATGCTGAACTCAGATTTGATCCTTCAGAGAATTAGGGGAGTGTTCTTGTCTTGGTCCTTGAAATGATGTCGATGAACAGCCAGAATCAAATGAGCAGACACCTGTGAGATGTGGAGAAGAATCTGGAACAAGTGACTTCTTCTTCATTTCTATCCTGTTTAATAAACTATGGTTATGTAATTTAAATGCATGCTCCTGCTGCTCTCTTAAACCTCTTGATGCAGTCTATCATTTTCTTTGATTTTTAACTGCTGATGGCTTTAAAACACGTTGTTGTTTTGAGAGTTTGGTTACTGTCATTGGCATTCAGAAGAGAGCAGCACTGTACAGTGCTCCTCGGCCAACAACCTAGGTATATTATAGAAGTACAAACCTTGCAGACCTCTCAGGTTGGCTGGTTCTGGATTACTGACTGTCCCACATGTTGTCGTTGGCTTTAGCTTTTATGCCTCTCAAATATGGAACAAATTTACAGAAGTGCTAGAACTTGAGACAGTGCTAACTATCTTCATATCCAAGCTAAGACCTATCTGTTTACAGTTTCTTTTAATTATCTGCACCAGGGAGAATGTGTTTTCATGCGCATCTGTTGGTTGGTTGGTTGGTGGGTTGGTGGGTTTAGATTACACAAAATCTACTGATTACAGTCTCTTGGTTTGCCCATTCATATCTGATGTTTTACTGATTGAGCATAAAGACTTTTTTTTGACATTTTAGCCCCTTTTTCAAATTTCCAGTGTTTCCACTCATTCCACTTCATGCTTTTTAATGCACAAATAGAACATGTACAGATAAACAGGTTGGTGGAAATGCACTTTTTGAGCAAGTTTTCAGGCTGCTGCAATAACATGTAGACATAAGAAGTCTGTCTTTTGTTACAATTAAGCCCTTTGGTCTAGATAGAAAATTTGCCATCTTTACTAGCACTCGTATTGTTAATTCTCTTTATAGTCTGAAAAAGAACAAGTCACCGTATTTCTTGCACCTCAGACTCAAAAGTCATCCTATCAGTGTCTCTTAATCTCGTGCAAATTTTTCTGCAGTCACTTCTGTTGTCCTTACTTAATGGTCACTTGTCCTACAAGTACAGAAACAGGTCTTTGTCTAGACGTCTGTGTGAGGAGCTTCAGCTAAATGCAGGCCATTTCTCAAGCTTTGGTGATTCTCAGAATTTAAAGAAAGCAGACCCCATCAAAAGGTGCACATTTTACGTATGTATTTTCTGTGTTTTTACACCAGGATGTGCGTCACTTATTGCACAGAGCCAGAGCAGAACAGCATGGGAATTACAGGCCTGAAATATACGTTGAGCTTCCTGTCTGTGTGAGGAGCTCAGGGTGGTTCCCTAACAACGTCTGTCAGACATTCCTCTGGTAATTATGCCTGAGGAGCAAGTGTGTATGTGTCTGACTTTGTGTGTTAGACTGAAGGGGATAGGGGATAATAAAACATAGTAAAGTCTGCCAACATGCAAAGCTTTATAATCTCCTAGATGACTGACGCATTACACTCTTGTATCACAATCCTCACCATCAACAGAGAAACTCTCCTCTCAGCGCTCTGTTTGGTTTGGCCTGCATCTCAGACAAGATATTATATCTAGTTTGTTTTGTAGTCTGAGGATGTCATTCGTAGTCTTCTGGATATAGTTAGGGTGGAGCTGAATGTAGATTCATTCCAACTCTCCACATCTCCATGTCCTTGCAAATGCGGGCATTGTGTCACACCCTTTTTGACTAAATGTAGCATTTGCTATGGTGTTTGATGAGTTGCTGTCGAAGCGTGATGGATAACTTCAGGTCTGGAATTAACCAAAGATGATACACTTTCTGGTCTTTGACGAGCATTGAATGGATGGAACACTTTAGGACTGAATCACATGGTTTATGATAACTTTCAGTCAGAAAGCCTGTGCATCACACATGAGCTAACATACAATTTAATTGTCTTTTTTCATTGTGTAATTTCAAACTGTATACATAAGATTCATTGAAAGAAAAACATGTTAGATACTTTCTCATCTCATCAATAACAACACTCTCAGTAACTTAGGTTGGAGAGCTAATGTATCCGTTAAAAAAATGACAGCTTGAAAAAGCTTAAAACTGGCAGTTCGTCTGAGACGGGGTGTCACAATATACTGGTAATGACAAAAATCGTGATATTCAAAAATGAAATATTGATATTGCCATGATAATATCCAAATGATGACATAGTGTAAATAATACAGCACCTCCTGAATTATTTCTGTTTCTTTGCATTCTTACATGGTTTTGGTAGGTGGTGATAATGCACCTCAATACTGGTTGCCACCAGCCATAAAACAGTGACAGCCCCCAGTCTTAGATGTCCCTATTGCATATTTAGCAAAGACGCTAGCATAGCAATATAGTACATGAAATAAACAGTCGAACAGGGGGAGAAGAGAGGGAACCGGGTTCTATGCTGAAAGCTGAGTTTAGTGAGATATTGGCCTGAATTTAACCACTCATACACACACACCCTTGGTGCAGGCCATTGCTAGTTTACAGCTAAAGAACAGTAAAGTATTCTGGCTGGTTTGGGTGAATAAAGACGAATGAGCCCATGGTTAAACTTCCACAAGAAACATGAGGTGACAATTTGCATCACTGGTGATGAACAAAGCACAAAATAACCCCATTGGTGATGAAATTGTATGTGAAGTGACTCATCCACAAATGTTCAGATATGAATAATATGTTGGTAGAAGGACGGGTGGTTTGCAGTACACTGTAAACCCGAATAAGTTACCAGAACTCAAAAGAATTGAGACAATCGATTGCCTCAATTTTTTTGAGTTGATGAACTCAAAAGTCAACATTTTCCAGAACTTAAAAGGTTGGATGACTTGCTACTTGTACCATTTGATAATCGTTAAATTAAAGTGCTCATTTAGCTCAACTCAAAAATTTGCAGTTAATATGACTTAAAGTTTTCTGTTAAGGCAACTCCGTTATTTTCAGTTAATATGACTTACAGTTTCCAGTTTTCAAAACCACTGGAATAACTTCACAGAACTTTAAAAAATGAGTACACAACCACACCATTTTATGTTAAGCAAACTCAATGTTTATTAGTTTGTGTTGTCATTGTTTTAAGTACACATTAGTCACATATGTTGAGTTTGTTTACTTAAAAACATGTGATTCAAAACTTAACATTTTTGAGGCAATTGATTGCCTCAATTACATTGAGTTTAAAAAACTTAACATCTCTCTCATATAACTAAAAATTCCATGATTCTAGCCTTCCAAATGTGTTCCTGGTCACTTAAGGCCCTAGGAAATAGATATTTTTCACAAATTTCTGATACTGACCAAACAACTAATCAGATAGTCAGGAAAATAATTGGAGTAATCAGAAACAATAATAGATAATAATAAATAATACACAAATTAAATTAGCTTTCGTTATCAGCTATAAAAGTGCTTTTGGCGGCCTGGCTAATTCCTTTCAATGACGACAGAGATTCTCAGAGGATGGTAGTGAACTAGACTTGTATCATGGTCACTGATGACAGTAAGGAGGCCCACGGCAACACCATCAAGCTCTAGCTCATCAGACTCATCCTGAATGGATGAAAAAGAGACACTAATCACAAACTAACACATGGAACAGAACAGATGACATATCATTTATCTTTATCACTTCTCCAGTTATCTTCCTCAACTCTCAACTCTTAAGTCTTAACTTCTTGAAACTGGAAGAGAGAGATGCAATGATGGGAAATACATCCATCACATTTCAAAATATACTGTTTGTGAGCTTGGATCCTCTGAAAGATTAGGTTGTAACCTAGGTTAGCTAATGTTAGCTCGCTAGTTCTAGCAGCTGACAACTACATTCGTTGTAATTGGTTAACTAGTTAGCACCTTGGTGGCCAGCGGAGTTTTGCCTCTGCTGTAAACTTAGTTTATTACAATCCATGGCGTTAATTAAGTAAAAGTGAATAAATATTCAACTTCAAAACTTACAGTAAGTCGTGACTGCTGCCGCATAGGTGGAACTTTCTGATTTCTGTTGCTTCCGGCCGTCAATCATCTCTGCAACGTTCCAACTTTTCTTCTTCTGTGTTTTTTCAAAGAGTGGTAAGGAATCAGTGTAGTATGCACATTAGCGCCGCCTTCTGCTTCGAAAGGGTGAATCAGAGATTAACTCGAAATAAAACATTATCCCTGCAGCTGCTCGACACTTAAGTAAAAATAAATAAAAAAAAAACATATAGGCTAGAGTAAACTGATGCCTAAATAAAATACATTGTGTCCTCCACTAATGTCAAATGCATTGTATACCATTTGTCCCAATAGAATTGTTACTGTTTTTTTTTTTACTGATTTTATTTATTTGGAGAAGCACTTTGAGATTTTATTGTATTTTAGCATGTGCTATATAAAATAAGTTTATTTTTAAATCATCCTTATTTAAAACCATAGAAATAACAAGACTTTAGTTCCATTTAGTCAAAAATGATTAGTCAAAATTACTTAAAAAGGAACAACATGTTACACCAACTTGACATAATTAAGTAAGTAGAACTTTTTCTAAAACTTTGAGTATACAGTACTTAATCTATTTAATTACTTTGATCGTTCGGGTTTATAGTGTACACATAGTGCTGCAAAAGATTTGTCTCCTTTGATCTAGCCATTAGCTGCAGCAGTCAGATGTCAGTCAGTCAAAAGGAAAATACAGAAAAGCACAAACACAACTGTGTGGCAGACGCAGCAGTAACCACTCACTGCTTGAAGGCATCATTAATGCTTGTACCCCCAACACGTCATTGGTTCTTCACAATGACCTTGAAGATAAACAAAAAGAAACTCAATTATATAGTGTGTGTTGGATATTCTCCCAGTGGTGCAGTCCATAAATACTAGCCCACACAGCAGTCTGGGATCAGTTCTTCCTTGTTGGTGGTCTAGTTCTTCACATCACATCATCTACGCAGGGATTTGTACATGTAGGTTATAGCAACCTTCTCCTGGATTGTATCCTCCTTTTGGGATCATTTGATATTCCCAGTGTGACTGATGACTCACTAGACTGCCAACGTGGGATGGTCCAACGTTCACCATCTTCTCAGCATCACAGGGGTGCTTCTAATGAACTTGTCCATAACTGTTCTTTCCAGGTTACTCACCACATCTGAATCATTGGTCAACCAGGACTTGGACAAACATCACAGATGTGGGCTTTGGCAGAGGTTACTTTGGGAAATGATTCTTAGGTCAAAGACTCTCAATGTATTTACTTACTAAATTGGCTTTTTCATGGTTGTACTTGGACACACACTTAAGAAGGCCTGGCAGCATGTTGGCCATAGGGAAAAGGACCAATCACTTGATGAGCACCTTATTGCTCTTGTTCAAAGAAATCTATCCTCAGCTCTGGTTTCTACTCCCTTTGTACCAAATCCAACACATCCTGATACCCATAAGACCGAGTAGGCCGATTGCCAGTGACTCCCGAAATTAAATAAACAAGTATCTCCGTTCTCAAAGACACATTGCAATGTACCAGTGACAGACATACCTGACCTCACAGTTTGGTTAGGTTAAAGAAAAGATTGTGATTTGGATTACAGCATGTGTGCTACTTATGCGACTTTATTTACATATGTTTAATATGTATGACATGAACAGCTGTCTCCTGGGTGAAAGTCCTGTGTCTGTTGTTTGTTTCTGATGAGGATTGAGGGCTGGCTAATGCCAACTTTAAGGCCAAAATGTTTGACCCGTAATTATTTTCATTTAGATGGCTTTAATCAGCAAATTCACTATGGCAGTCAAGTAAATCTTTGTGGTGATTTTGGGTCTAATTAAAATGTGCTTAGCTGAGCTATGTACACCCTTTTGTCTCAGTACCTGAATTTTTATATTTTTGCCAGATTGTGAATGCTGCTATGCAATTATCTGATTGTAATTTAGATTGTCATATCTCTATTTCACCTTAACATTCTTTCTTAGTAATTTCTCTTCAACATAATCCTGGATGTTAAAACATTTAGAAAGGTAGTTTACAGGATTGTTGCATTGTAATGCATTCTTTAATTGTAAATATGTTGTTGATATTTTCTTCTCTGTATTAGCTTCCACCTTGTTTAAGGACACTCTGACCCTGCCTTACTACTCCATAAAAATCTTGTAGTTGTGCACACTCCGATAGCATTCACAGTTAAATTTAAATTGTGCACAAAAACACAGACCCTCATAACATTTTAATGAGACACACATACACATAAGACTTAGTTATATCAGTGCTCTAAACCTCGATGTAATCTGGTTAAATGTGTTTGTTTTGACGAAGACCCTGTCTTAATGTCTGTCCACAAGTGCAGGATTAGCTGCTGGGTCTCGTTCCATTTTGATCTAATTATGTTAGCCTGCAGCAAATTAAAACCACAAACTGTCAGGAAACAGGCGTGACTTTAATGTCTAAAAAATAATGGCTGTGGTGCTCGCTAATGGGTGAGGAACAAACTCTAAAAATGACTAATATGTATTAAAAATAATGGTCATGCTGCTTGCTAATGGGTGACATAAGTCTTATGACAGCAGCCAAAGAAACCACACAATGCTCTTAATACTTGCAAATGACTTAGTGTAGATTTAACACTAAAGAAGAACACTTCATGTTGAGAAAAGCTATAGATGCTGGGAGCAATAACACCTATAAAAACATGTGAAAACATAATGTTATAGACACATAGATTTACATTACATACACTACATCTTTATATTTAATAAAATTATATTTCTTACTTATTTCTTACTTAAGATCTACAGAGCTTTTTAGCCTCTATAGCAACAGTCTTGCTATTATGGCACATTTCATTTATCATTCAATGCTCTCACCAACCCCGTTTCTGGGCTTAAAGGAGAGTGAATATTGAGCTTACATCATCAGATGTAGAAAAACATGTACATAATCCAATTAGATCCCACTGGGCTATATCCTGTCTCTGCTGGCAGAAGTCAGTCAGCTAGCTCATATACTTTACGTTAGCCATTTCAGTCAGGAAATACTCAATACAAGTATCTATTAAAGGTCCCATATTATGAAAAACACTGGTCTCCACATATATAAACTGGTCCTCCCTGAGCCTACCAACTCCCAGAATGAGGAAAGCAATCAAGCCCTGCATGGTCTCTGCAGCCCACCCACTGGTAAAACTGCGCTCCTACAGGCTTCTCAGATTCAGCTCCTTTCGTTACGTAACGAAAGGAGTCATTTAAATAGGCCGGCTTCCTCTGCGCGATGATAGGAGATATCCGAGAGGGTGGCGTCCACCACCGAGGTGAAGTTCGGTGTGTCCAGCAGTAAGACAGCAGTGTTTCGCAATGTCGTCGCTCAGAGTTAGACACGCAAATTGCTCTGTTGTTGATTGTAAAAATCAACATAAGTGCCTATATTCTGTCCCAGCTACAGAAGAGACAGTGGTTGCGTTTCATTTTTTAATGACAACGTGCCGGCTACGGTTCGTCTAAGTTTGTGTGTGTGTGCTAACCACTTCATATCGGACTGCTTCAGTAACGAGGGTCAGTACAAAGCTGGCTTTGCCTCGACACGGACCCTCGTAAAAGGATCAGTCCCAACCATACGGGACCCAGCAACTGCATCCGAGCCACAGGTAAGTGTTGCCACGGTTTGATAGTATTTACAGTTGCCTACAAGTATGGTGAAGTCAGCTGGAAATTGGCTAACTAGTTAGCTCTGCTTCAATCCGCTATGCAATGGCGTTTGAAGCAAGTTCAGTGTTATTAATATTATGAAGGAGCTTGGTTGGAAACATGCAGACTGGAGACAGAAACGATGCAAACAGTGTCCAAGAGTTTGGAGACTGTGCTGGAGACAAACACAGCTTTCGCTTTTGAAGAGGAGTAGGTTTTCTGGTGAGATCAGACCTGGGCTCCTGGAGGTGAAGGGGCTAACTGTAGAGACAACTGACAGCAGAAGAGAGGTTAGCAGATTTAAGGTTTGGCAAGCAATGATATGATTGGATGATGAAGATCGTGGCATAATCTGGTTGGTTAAACTGAGAGTGAACACATCAGACAGCTGATGTTAATGAAGGACGAGATAGAAATACGAATGAGCAACATAAAGATAATCTTCCTGACTGAACTTTCGCTGAGCTTGAAGAGGTGGACAGATAATGCTATGGCTGCATTGCCTGTGTAGTTCTCATACATTAATCAAAGATGGTTAGTATTTAAGCATCCACTGCCGTACCACCAGACTACAGAGCAGCCTCTTTCCTCTGGCTGTGAGACTCCTAACCTCACCCTCAAATATCTCTCCACCATAAAAAAACAAACAAAAAAAGAATTCTTACGCACTATAACGAGACTACAGCTTACATTTTGTTGTACAACCCTGTGCTTCAGAATTACGAGTAAATGTTGAACCACAATAGCCACTGGTTAAAGGGAAGGATTCATATCTGTTGTGTTCACGAGTTTGATTATTGGGCTGCTCATGCCACTCAGTTCACCCCCATTCTTGGTACAGCCTGAACAGCTTACATCAGTGTCTCAGTGCAGATTGGCAGGCTTCAGTCAGTCCCATCAGGGTGGTGTGTGTTTGTCATTGCAGAGTATATGACTGCATGCTCGGGGGCTGCAGGGTGGAAAACTTGGGTTTGGCTGTGAAGAATTGTTCAGTAGAGACTAACTGTGGTGGGAGGCACTGGTGCCAGAGAGCACATTGACTGGTTCTACCGCCAAGAAAACTTGTGAATGACATTCAGCTCGAGCATCAACATGCACCGGGCCTGATCATGTTGGCTACTATCTTATAGGGTGTTGGTCAGTGTTTTGGGGTGTTCTGTTCGCCACTAATATTTAACAAGCAGCATGGTAAAACCAACCATAAATGTAAGCTCTGAAATTGTTCTGTTGTACCAGAATTGTGAAATAACTCTGTGGTGTCAATAAAACAAAGAAATATGTTGGTTAATAGGTTATTGGCGCTCCTGAATCTGACCAAGCAAATGTTTTGGTTACATAACCGACTTTTAGTATTGTTTGTGAAACTTCATTCCAAGACTTTGGTTTTAAATATTAACTTTCATGACAAGTTACCTCTTTCGTCATTACATCTCTGAGAAGATTTAATTTAGCCATATGGCAGCTTCATATATTTTGGGCTAAAGGCAGTCTAGCTCCCCACAAGCGCCTGTGAATTTTGTATTTGTGTAAGGGTGTGGCTGCAGACGGGCTGCATGGGGTATTTTTGTCTGTGAAGATGGACAGCTGTGATGATGTTGTGGTCAGACTCTCTGATTGGACCAGAGACTCCAGTTACTCACTGGAGAGGAGTGAAAAATACAGAAGAGGAAAAAACATGAGAAAAGAAAACATGACAGAAAAATGAAAATAGATGGAGGACAGAAAAACATTTGCAGCCGTTATATATTTTTAAAAAAATGTATGATTGGGTTTTTTTTCTTGATGGTCTTTTAATAACATTTTTTTACTTTTGAATCATCTTGACAGCGCTAATTCTAGTGGGTAGTACTGATGAGATAGGAATACTTATATTGATCGATATCTAATCTCTACCTTGCTGTATAATGAGAACATGCTCATTATGATTACATCACTAAAAACCTTTAAAAATGGCATTAACAGCCAAGTGCGCTGGTGTCAAATGACACCTTTGTATGTTATTTGTCATATTTTAGAGATCATGCGGCATAATTGACTTTTGCCTATCAGCACTGATTTGTTGATTGGCAGGTCACTCAAGACCAAATACTACAGCCCAACTAGTGACTCTGTGAGGATATGAGGAACATTTGTGCTACCAGAACTTCTCTGGTAAATGTGTTGATTGTGCGTCTCAGTGACTTGGTTATATTGAGTCTGCAGTTTGTTTTTTTCAACAGTAAATGGTAGAGTTTACTCCCGTATAACAACAAGGCAGCCCCATATTGTACACAGTCTCACTGTGGTGTCTGATACAGTATCATTGTGGCCTGAATTATGTTAGCCACAGGTTCCTATCTATTGTTCGCCAAACCTGCAATGTAAACTGTGGAAGCTACTGCTGGAAAAACCCTTCTTTGGGTTGTCACCAATTCAGTGTGTTATGGAGAATCAAGTAGAAAAACCTAAGACATGCAGTGAGTTGACTGCACAATGTTCAGTATAGATTGAAGTTAGAGAATTACTGTCAGATGGATGAAGATCTAAAGATGTCGCATTTACAGTTTTTGTCTGCTGTTTGTTTGGACCAGCCACCAGGCTTTGTCTGGTTCTTCACCATCATACAGGTTCCTGTAGTACTGTAATACATTGAAGACATTAGCATTAGTATACATTGCAAATAGAGTCTATATTTTATCAGTGTATGTTACTATCCGACTTGCCTCAGCAATCACAAGAAACTGCACAATTGGTCAAGAAACATTTAATTTCATTTTAGGGCATTTAGCCGGCGCTTTTGTCCAAAGCGACTTACAGTAATTCATACATACATACATCAATATACTGATGGCGGTGCTTGCCATGCAAGGTGCCGACCAGCAAGACATCACCACTTAACACTATGAGTTGACAGTTTTAGTCAAGCTTAGAGAACACAACAAAGAAAGGCAACCGATCAGAGGCCAAGTAGGCAGTGTTGTCAAATTAGCGACTTTGTCGCTATATTTAGCAAGTTTTCAGACCCCCTCTAGCGACTCTTTTTCAAAAAAGCGACTAGCAACAAATTTAACAACTTTTTCTGGTGTTGTTGGAGATTTATGGAGACTCTGACGTGAAAGCGTGTATCGTTCTTGCTCTTCTCAGCGAGCAGCAGGTGCTGCTGTAGGCCCCTCCCCCGTCCCAAAGCACTCACAGGCTGCCCAGTCCTCCGAGCTGTATTCAGAGCTGGAGGAGATGTTCACTTCTCCGCGTCCAGACTGTGAAATCGATGGGTGATCCGATGTAAATGTTAAACTGTTTCTGTCTAAAATAAATCACTGCACTGATAAGTTTATTTGTATTTCTAAATATAATAAAGGTGTTTTTTTACTTCCTTTTTGTCCCTTCCATGACGTTATTCCTCTCTCCTACAAAAAAATGCATATGGCCAGTTATGCAAATTAGGCGATGACGTCATTTAACGACTTCTAATGACTTTCAGGAGACCCAATAGCGACTTTGCTCTCTGGGGAGCTGGCAACAGTGCGAGTAGGATGGGTCTTGAAAAAGAACAATTTTAGCATTGCATAGCAAATGCTAGCATTGATCTTAATGTACAGCCATACAGAGCCACTAGCATGGCAGAAGACGTGTTCTACTTATCTTTCTCACTTCACAACCTTTTCTTGTGATGCTTATAGCTAAAGCTAGAAAGACAGACAAAACACCTAGACATTATAGCGACCGTTATGATATCTAATTAAAAGTCTTTATTCTATCCATATTTTAGATGTTGTTAACATTTCCAATCCTCTGACATTTGCCAGCGGGCTGAGGCTTTTCTGTTTTAGTGTTCCCAGTGTCTGCGTTGGCTCCCTCATACAGTCCATAGACATTCAAGTTAAGGAGGGGATGCAAGTGATGATTAGCTTAAAACCTACAAGGACTGGACAAATCACATTTAATGACTGCTTCTAGTTTTTAGTCTTGACAGTCTAAGAGGAGTGGATATTAAATGAACTAGCCACTTCCAACATCCCGCAAGAACACGAGGAGGATAAAAGGTCCTCCCCCGTCCCCCTTTCAGCAAATCCGATCATGATTCACGGTTCTGCTCCCACACTTTAGAAGCTCAAACAGGAAAAGCCTACAACAAGGACCATCCATCAACTGGTGTAATCAATCAGATGCCGCCCTACACAGTTGTTTTAACTGACCTGGGGTGTGTTACGAATGGAGACAGAAAAGCACTACAAAATCATGAAATGTCATCATTACAAGCATTATACATTACCTTTGGCTAAGTAAACAGTTTGAGTATTTTCTGTATTTAAAACAATATAAGTGTATCTAAAAGGCCTCTCCCCCTCTTCTGAACATGGTGTGGTCTACCCGTGCAGCCAAGAGGACGAAGGTTAAGAGAAACATACGATGTAAAAATTTTATTCTGGTGACTGGGCTGCAAATGAAAGGTGTAACAAAAAGATGACTAGTATTCAAACTACCCGTGGCAGCATAACTGCTCACTGTTGTTCATTACTGGACTTCTTTGCTGTAGCGATATTTGGCTGTAGCAACTAGCTAACATTAGCAAGTAGCTGAGTTAGCTTTGGAGCTAAGTGGCCATATTAGCTAAATGAAGTCTGCCCGCACTGCTACCTAATATAACTTAGAGGACATAGAGCAGTAAAAAACATGTATTGCTGTAATGTACTCATCGTGGATATAGTCATAAATAACCAGAAAAAGAAAATACTTCATAATTCCAAAACATATGTGTGCTTTCCCTAATTTGAGAGCTAGACTCCTGCCTCATCACTCACTCCATGAACATTTGGTTCTCAAACATCTTTACTTTCCATTCTAAAATGACCACAAACCTCTTTAATATTTACAGGAGATTTCCTACCAGACCCTGACCCCAATAATTCATTAATTTCTTATAAACATAGTTTATATGTCATATCTGCAGTAAAGCTGACCACTGTGAGGTAATAAATGTAGATTTTCACTGTGGCAAATGTGATGCTCAGCATTAGAATGGCAAAAGCATCCTAGCTGGTACAGTGTGACTTGTGAGATCAGATTCCCAAATTCACCACTGCTTCAATGTGGAAGTAGGTTTCTAATGCACATTTTTTTATATTTCAGTGCTGTGGCAGGAACTGGCTAAACATTTAATGTATTTTTTAAGGGTTGTTTAAAAAGGTTTTTAGGAACTTTGATGTCTACTACTACAACTGAAAGGATGAATTGAGTTGTAGTCAGCTATTCACGAAGCATTTTGATCAGTTTGTTCAGTTCAATTTTAAATAAGAACATTGAAATTCATAGATTGCAGCTTCTCAAATGTGAAAATGTTCTAGCTTTTTTACTCCTCTTTGGCTAGTAAACTGAATATCTTTGGGTTTTGGACTAAACAACACTTTGTCTTGGGCTTTTGGAAACACTGATTGTCACTTTAAACACCATCTTCTTACCTTCATGGACCGAACAAATCATCTTTTAATCAAATGTGAAAATATTAGACACACGAACACTGAAAAGAATCATAAGCAGCCCTATTTCAAACAAACAAGCCACTTTTTACCTTTTGACCTGCAAATGACCAATGATCAATGACCAATGATCCATGATCGGTGTTTCTTAAAGATTTTAAAGGTTTTTATAAAGTTCACTCATTTCTCACATGTTGGTGTTAAACTGTACTTCAACACTCTGCAGCAGCAATGTCCTCATAAATCAAAGCAGCCTTTAAACCTGTTACAGCCGTTAGCATGTGGCTGCGGCAGTACGCAGACAGAAAGGTGGAGAATTTAGAACAAAAGCACAACAGCAGCTGTGAGCCAGGCCTCAGAAACCAAACTGAGTGGGCTGAGTTTCAGTGTGTTTACATCTTTCCGTCAATTCCTAGAAGAAGTGGATGAAAAAAGTAAGTAACCAAGTAATTTCTTTTGATTTTTGTTATGTCTAAGCCGAGGAGAGAGAGACAAACTCAGTTTTGACAAATATGTTTTATGAGGTGTTTTTCAGAAAAAACTCTCCCAGACTTTTCTAATGTCATTAAAAACATAGGCTTATTTATAGCAACACCCCAATTCCTGCAGGTATTATACAGATATTATAAATAAATGTATCGTAAGTCCTTCAAATACCTTGGCTTTAATGCAGTGTGTGTCTTGAAGGTTTGCCATCAGTTAATAGCTAATCATTACATGCAGACCAGGTTGCAAAAAAGTTGGGACGTTGTGAAAACTGTGAATAATTAAACAGAATGGCCACATTTTAACCTGTTAAGCCTGAGCTGGGGGCCCAATTGGGCTATTTTTTTGAGCACATATATATATATATATAAATACATAATCTGGTAGACATTTTAAACACAGCACAGATGGTGCCAAAATCTGCGCTGAAGTTCCTAGTGGTTACTGTCAAAAATAACTTTAAAATACTTTAACCCGTTCGTGACATTTTGTAGGCTACAGTTGTCACTAACTAACTTTGTTTGGTTGCAAGATGACTTGCCTTGAGTTGAACTCCCAACTGATGTCAGGACAGCAGAGTCACTCGCCATCTTCAGCAAAAGACTCAAGACTCACTTGTTCAGACATCAACCCCTCGATCCCACATAGCATGACTCCCCCCTCCCACCAAAAAAAAAAACAAAAACGTATATGCACTTGTATATTCTAACCCTTTGCATTTACATCACAGTACGTACGTACTTAAAGCAAAACTCTCGCCAAAATGCAACCAAGGCTTTTTTTGCGAATGTACCCGAGTCAAACCTTTGTACTGTTAGCTTCGGCTAACAGATGATATACGTGATGAAGGATGACTCTGGAGAGGATTATCTCGCTTCACGGACTTTTACTGAAGAGATGCTGAATACACAGGTAGGTACAGATACCATGAAACGCTCTAACTCCAATGCAGACAGACTTTTAGTCCACACCGAAGCAGGCGAGCGATCTTCAACAACACTGTACTCTAACCGGAACTTCCTCACCACAACACAGGAAATCTGTCACTAACACGCAGTTCCGGCACACGTCAAATGTCGTAACTACATCACAAACGATAACAATATTTCTTCAAAAGAATAATAACATGAACAGCATTACAGTATAAAGGCATTATTAAGATGATAGAGGCACTTTTAAGATTTACCGTATTTTCATTTTCGAGCCAAACTCATTTTCAATGGGAGTGCTACGGGCACTTTTACGATAGCAAAGAAAGTTTTTGAACAACTCACATTAGCAGTTGCTTGTGCTGCTAGCCGCTGTCCTGCCAGTGGGAAGTGTTGATTTCCGAATGTAACGTAACATGGAGGAGAGTTAAGGTGGAACGCTATTGGCAACAACTATCCACGCGAGATCTCACGTGACTTTTCCGGCTTTTGATTTTAGTATTGTTTCTTATATGATGCTCCTTTTTCAACTTCAAGGTCAATATTGTTTTTCGCTAATGACTAAACAACAAATTATCTGTGCATTTATATGGAACTAAGCTTTAGGAGCATTCCACCTTAACTGTCCTCCAGGTTACGTCGCATTCAGAGATCGATACTTCTCGGCCGGCAGGACGGCGGCTAGCGGAACAAGCATCTGCTAACGTGAGTTGTTCAAAAACCTTTTTAGTAAACTCTGTGTACACAAACAATATTGTCAATGCTCGTGTTCATGTGTAGAGACCCTGTTGATACTACGAGCAAAGTTTCATGCTGTGTCGAGCCTTCTTAGTGTTTTAAAAATAGCGATTTTGAAATGAGTTTGACCCGAAAACGAAAATACGGTAAATCTTAAAAGTGCCTCTTTTGTCATAATTTTTACAGGTATGAAAGGTGCTATATAAATAAAGTTGATTTGATTTGATTTGATTTAATAATTATGCTTTTATACAAAGGTTTGACACGGGTACAATCACAAAAAAGCCTAGGTTGCATTTTGGTGAGAGTTTCTCTTTAAGGTATCCTTGATAAACAGCAGCTACGATGCTCAGATGAGGGCTTGAAAATTGTTTCTACATATTTCTTAATTCATCGACAGTGATAGGTTGTGGTTTCTTTCGAGTGACAAATGTACTTATTGTAAGTTGCTCTGGACAAAAGCATTTGCTAAATGCCCTAAATGTAAACATAAGCGAGTCCTGTGGGGATGGCTAATCCACAACTTCTAGAGCCTCTTTCGAATTAGACTGCTTTAAGCATTCAGCTGAAGGTTATTTGATACAACAGTCAGGGTCAGAAAAAGTTTCAGGTAGCTTAAGAAAGAGTCAATGGAAATCTCTCTAAAACACAAGTTTCGTGACAATCTGTGATAACTAAAGTCTTATTTTGCTCCATGAGAGTCACCTCAAATCAAATCTAGTCTGAGTTAGCACATGTAAGAGCGTATTCCCCAATCTTACATTGCATTAACATTCTTCTTTGTCTTTGCATGTTAGATTTCCCATTGCAGTGGTGGAGATCGTGATCCTCGACAGTAATCTCAGTGATTCAATAAAGTAGGCCAGTGACTTTACCTCCACCAAAGCATGGAAACGTAGTTCCAGCAAACACCAGGAGGAACAGTCGCACTAATTAAGCGGTCATTCTGTCTTAAAATCTAAAGCGTGAAATTTCCGCTAACTAACAGCTCTTTGATTTGAACTGCTGGGGTGTTTTTGTACTCCTTCTACTCCTGATGGTCTTAAAGTGTTTTTATGGAGACACATGACTGTTTCGAGGATGTCGCAGCTGTTTGATGTTTTATCCAGTATATTAACGCTAGACGCAAGCACACACAACGACTTGAAATCTGTGCTGAGCCAGTGATTCTATTTCTGTTTTTTACAAGCTCCGCAACCCCGTGTAGCCTTATTTCTGTCGGCCGCATCTTCATTTACTGTATCTGCTATAAAAATGCCCACGCACAGCGACATCACATACACACACACAGATATAAACACATGCCTTAATTACAAGGTGTTCTTATGATCTCAGTGTGGACAACTGTGAGAACTTATTTTAAGCCATATAAACATGGCCTGCAATAACCTTTTTAGTCTGATTGCAAACAAATGGATGTCAGATTCCTGACCACATGCATGACATTCACAAACTAACCATCCTTATTTTGCCTATCCACATTTGACTGGTATTTTTCTACAGTACGATCTTACATTATGTCTCGATATCCATATCCATATACTTACTCTACAGAAGTGTCATATATAATATGTCAGTTACAGTACAACCTATGAAGGGTGGGAACTGCAGTAAAAATCCAAACCAGCTGCCTCGCTACCTTTCCTGACCACAGTGACACAGAGACGTGATGAAACTGACTATTCTGGAAATGAAAGATCACTATTTTTTCCTTATATTTTACTCATTCACATCCAGGCACTTGATGTCATGTAATGTGTGTGTTGTGTCATTATGAAAAAATCATTGGTGTGAAAGGCAGACCAGTCTCATGTTAAAGTGTGTGATAGACCCGGTGATCCACTAGCAGTGTTCTTCAGTCCTGGTCCTTGGGGCCCCCTGCCTGCATGCTTTAGACACTTTCCCCTGCTACAGCACACCAGATTCAAACTGACCGCTGAATATCAAGCTCTGCTCAAGCCTGAAAACGATTCATTAGAGTCAGATGTGTATGCATGTGTATGTGTGATAGTGTGCGAGTTTCCTAACCTAGGTTTGAATTGTATGTATCTGAATGTACAGTAGCAGCAGGGGGGGCAATGGTGACAGTAACAAAGAGAAACGCAAGAGCCAGAAAGTCCACACAGGACGGAGGTTTGGGTTGATGGGTTGGTCAGGCACAAACCTTTACCCAGGAGACTAGAGTCTGAATCCTGTTTGAAGCCAGAAGTCAATAACAATTGTAAGAAGAAATTACTTTAAGCTGAAATGATCTTTTCCTAAGCCTAAGCAAGTAGTTTCGGTGCATTTGATTTTAAAGTGTATCCATTCATTTCATATTTATTTTTGCTTACTTGACCAATGAATAACATCGTGCTGTTTTCATGGGTGATGGACCTCAGATGCACCCCCTCACTTTCAGCACAGTGAGTGCTCACGGCACAGGATGGATGCAGAGTCTGTTATTCTTTCATTCTTTCTTTGTTCATTTGTCATTTCCAAGGCAGAGCATGAGGGAAGGGCTCGTCTAATAATTACTATAATAATAATTTTTAATTTGCAGTGCCCTTCCGGCTTGGGGCCCTCTAGGCGACCGCCTGTAAGGCCTATGCCAAGAGCTGGCCTGGCATCTACCTGTTTTAATGAAAGGTTGAGTGAGGGATTCTGGAGAAAGACTGTTGATTGTTGAGTCATATTCCCAGATCGTCAAAACACTGACTCCAACTCAGACTGCAGCCATCTACCTAAAGCAGTGGTCCTCAATAGGCGGCCCCCGGGCCACATCCGGCCCACCGGTCTCCTGTTTGTGGCCCCCGAACTGTTATTCCTTCACTGTGTGTTTTGGTTGGGTCAGCGCGTATATACCGGGACTTGTCAACAATACACAGACAGCTGGGTCACTCACTGCTGCGAGCGCAATTTTTAACTTTCACTTTCGTTTTTGGAGCAGTTCACATATTCACATTTTGCCGCTGTAAGAGCTAAAATGGTGTGTTCCAAGTTCACTGCTAAAAGAAAAGTGGACAGTGAAAATCTGCAATTCAAGAAGAATGGACCAAAAATTTTGCATTCATTCTCCCTTCAACCAGCGCAAGACCCATGTGCTTAATATGCCAGGAGACTATAGCTGTGATGAAGATTTCCAATTTGAAACGGCATTATGAGACGAAGCATAGGAATTTTGAAGAGACATTTCCTCAAAATTCAGAGGTAAGAACAACACAAATAAATGCACTGAAATCATCATATCAAGCTGCAGGCAGGATTCTTGTCACATCTATAACACAACAACAAAAAGGTAACAGAGTGCTCACTTAGAGTGGTGTGGATTTTGGGTAAGCACAAGAAGCCATTCTCAGATGCAGAAATAATGCATGACTGAAGTGATGGACACAATGTTTGAAGGCATACAAAAAGAGGAAATATTCAACTATGTATTTTAATTTATGTCAAAATGGAAATGACATTTTATATTAGTTCATATTTTTGTTGTCCTTCTGAATGAAAAGGACATTTTGTTTTGAATATTACAGTATTATTGAATGTGGCCCGACTGACCTCAATACATGGACCTTTGAGTCATTGAAAAAAAATATGTGGCCCTTTAAGATTTGTATTTGAGTACCCCTGACCTAAAGTATCTTTATTTGACAACCTGTCAGTGAAACTCAACTATCTCTCTCCAAGTCTACTGCACCTTCTAACAGCGCCGTCAAGCCGCAATCTAACAGCCTCATTGATTACATTCAGACTCTCAAATTATTTATAGTTGTCACCAAAAAAGCTTATTATGAATATGTACTCTTTTGGCACCCAATGCTTATCAACCCCAACTAATAACTTTCTTGAAATTGAGCATTTAGTTTGAGTTTTACCTGTGCCAGTTACAGGCTGCTATAGATGAAGACGAAACAGGGCCCAGAAATTGTAGTTGTTTATGCAGCAGACCTCATGAGTGAGGAGTCATACCTTGTGTGAGAGAAAGTCACATGAGAAACTTAAGACTTAAATAGATTATATTGTCCTACGTGACTCAGTTGTTGTTTAATTTGTTTGGACGATTCAGGCACTTCATGATGCTGCTCTTAATGTCAAACAGATGTCCGCACGTCATTTGACAATGGTCTTCTGCATCAGCTTTTTTTTTCCAGATCTTTATTGAAGTTGCTTGATGTTTCCACTGACTAACTTGTTTAAGACTCGCTGGGAATTAAATGCAATGGAAAATGAAATGTATTTTCATCATTTCATTCACTTTCCCATATTTCTGCCTAACATTGTAGCTTTGGACAGTTTAGGATATTTTGAATTAAAATGATAATGTGTGCGAATATATTAGTGATTAAGAGTTTAATAAACACTCAGAGTGTGTGACTTTGTGTGTTTGTCTGTGCCATCTGGAGATATTGTAAACAGCATCACTGTCTCAGCGGTTCAAAGTTCACAACTTGTGGTCATAATACAAAAGGACTTTGAGTGTGTGTATGGGGGCAGATGTTTGGTCAGTGACACATGACAGCAGACTCATCCTCTTTCACGAGTCTGTGCCCAAAATAAGGCAGAGCACTGTAAATGTCAAATATATTTCAGTGAACCATAAGATGTTTGTTATGTGTGCAAGCTTGCGTGCATTTTTATATGTGTGTGTGTGTGTGTGTGTGTGTGTGTGTGTGTGTGTGTGTGTGTGTGTGTGTGCACGCAGGTATGCAAGTTTTAGGCGCCTGTGAGTGTGCTTTTGTATGCGGTCACTTGTGTCTATTCTTTGCCGCTAGACATGACACGGCCTGCATGACTATCATTTATGAGGTTTTGTTTCATATGTTATCCGTGGACTCATTTATTGAGAATGAGCTGAGGGACTGAATCTATTTAAAACTACAGTAATGTTACTCAGACACTTATGAATATAATGTTGACTGTTCAAAGGACATATTTTCTTTTTTTGATAGATTTTTCAAATAGTGGTTTCAATGAAGGCCATATCATTCAGCCATTAAATAGTTTTTTTAAGATTATTCATGCTTGGTGGAAAGGAAGGATAAGACGGTGATGATGTAACACTCAAGGTCTTCAGCTCCTCCAAGGATCTTTCTGCAACCTGCCAACAAAACACTGTCATTGGCCACACAATAGCTCAGTTATGTAAGTCACAAAGCAAAGGCTTTTGAAACATCTGGACAGTGGTAGGTGATGTTCTTGGCTGTGTGGTATTGACATCATGCTACCTGAAACCCTTTTCTTTATCCAGTGAACTTCAGATGCTTTCACACACACACTGAGCAGATATGCGTCTGTGTTTGCTACTCCCACCAAGTCAATGTGTACTGGCATGGTGCATTATCCTTGTGTCTCACCTTTAAATTGACTGTTTGAACTTGTGAACAAAAAACACTGGGGGAGTTTTCAATTTAGGTACGTCTATTTTGTATCGTGCCAGAGTACAATCCCACCCTCTCCCCCACAGGTCAGATTTCACATTAGCAGTATTTTTCCATACCTGAGTACACTGGCATATGTAGCAGTCATAGCAGTCCAACTCTGTGTTTTGGTACACATGCTTTAACACCAAATGGGAACCATACCACAGTACACATGAATCGTATTTGAGACCACCTTTTCATGCAGGGTCCATGTATCATACACTTATGTTTTAACACTGGACTTTGGGTTTGGGTGTACTCGGATCCAGGTCTGGGTCCCTGATGTGAAAGCACCTTTTCCCTAGAATTCATCTGGTTTCATATGTGTTGCAGAATGGCTTCACTATCGTTTTGCTCCGTGCTCCCTCATCCGTCAACACCAAACAGCTCCGTTTTGTCTGCAGCACAGTGCAGCACTGCCAGACAGCTGGAGTGGCAAGACAGAGAAATACACGCGTTAATAACAAATACAAACGCAATTATACATGTATGTGTCTTAATCACAACACCAAACAGTCAAAAGGTTAATGTTACCAACCGAAGGATTTAACTCAACTCAACTTTACCTATAAAGCACTTTAAGCAGCTAAAGCTGGGACAAAGTGCTGTACAAGAACGTAAAACAAAAACATAGGAGACAGAAATAAAAACAATAAAACAATAAAAATGTTAAAACAATAAAAGCAGTAAAAACAATAAAACACTAAAACAAGAGCAGAGTCTCATGCTGGGTTAAAAGCCGAAGAATAAAAATGGGTTTTAAGATGCGTTTTAAAAATGGACAGTGAGGGTGCTTGTCTGATATGGAGCGGGAGCATGTTCCAAAGTTTGGGACCGGCAATAGAAAAAGCTCTTTCCCCTCTGAGCTTCCGCTTAAACCTCGGTACCTCCAGGAGCAGCTGGTCAGCTGACCTGAGGCACCGGGCAGAAGCATAGGGATGGATGAGCTCAGAGAGGTAAGGTGGGGCGAGACCATTTAAAGATTTAAAAACAAATAGAAGAATCTTAAAATGAACTCTAAAGTGCACAGGTAGCCAGTGGAGGGAGGCCAGAATGGGAGTAATGTGCTCCCCCTTACGTGCTCCAGTTAAGAGGCGAGCAGCAGCGTTCTGGACTAACTGGAGACGTGTGAGGGAGGACTGGCTGACTCCAAAATAAAGTGCATTGCAGTAATCCAGCCGAGATGTAATGAAGGCATGGATTACTGCTTCAAAGTGCTTTTGTGCGAGAAAAGGGCTTCACCTTTGCCAGCTGCCTCAGGTGAAAGAAGCTGGACTTAACTGTTGCACCAATTTGCCGGTCCAATTTAAAATCACTGTCCATCTTAAAACCCAAGTTTGTGACTGTTGGCTTCATAAAGTGTGCCAAAGGGCCCAAGTCAACAGGGGGGGTTTCACAAGAGCCGCTCGGGCCAAACACCATCACTTCTGTCTTCTTTTCATTAAATTCATCCATGTTTTAATGTCTTCAAGACATAACAGAAGTGGTTTCAGACAGGCATTTTTTTTTCTCAGCGGCACAAAAATCTGACTGTCGTCAGCGTAAAAATGAAAGGAGATGCCATGTTTGCTCAGGATGGAACCCAGGGGAAGCAGGTACAGAGAGAAGAGCAGGGGCCCTAAAATTGAACCCTGTGGAACCCCATATGACAGCGGAGCAGAGCGGGACTCAGAGCCACCAAGGCGTACACACATAGATCTTCCCTCAAGATAGGATCTAAACCAATTTAGGGCGCTACCACTAATGCCCACTAGGTGCTGCAAGCGAGACACTAAAATATTGTGGTCCACAGTATCAAACGCCGCAGTTAGGTCCAGCAGGACAAGGATCGCATAGTCTCGAGAGTCAGTCGCCAGGAGGATGTCGTTGAACACTCTTAACACAGCTGACTTTTTAAAAAAGTGCGGACTTGCTTGGATTTGTCTCCTTTTTGAGACATAGACTAGAGGGAAACCGCTGCGATGGCAGATCAGAGATTGACGGAAAACGGATCTGTTGGATTTTGGAATTTTTGGGCACAAGAGCATACTTCATGATCAAGGTCGATCAGTATCAAAGTCAAGCTCCAGGTTGTTCTTTCTTGGCTTGATCCATGCCTCTGATGAGCTTCTTTTTGAACCTGACAAATTGAAAAATTGCTGTTAATGTTTCATGCCTTGTTGCTCTGCCTTCATGACCTCATTTACATTCACTGAATTTGTGTGTCTGGGTGGACTGAATAGCATTCTGATCTAAAAATTCTCAAAACAGACTCAATTCTCAATCCACCTCCAAGAGGAAGTATGAGACATGTTCTAGCGAGATGTTGAATTAGTGAAAATGAATCAGTCTCTCCAAGTCACAGTCATAATCTTTCCCATAATGGAACTATGAAAATAGCATTCTGTGGAAATTGCCACTGTCTGATATTTTTTTAAACATTCATGGCCTGTCTTCTCCGTCGGTAGTGAAGTCGAGATGGGCATGGCTGCTTTGTGATCCGGCTGATTGGTCCATTTTTGACGGATGCAGCAACAAGCTGCACAGAGCAGATCGCACCAGCAGGAAGTCAGAGACACGGGAACGGCATAGATCCGGCCAATTTTCAAAATACAACACCCTGAGCAGACTCCTTATTGTATAACAATGAAAGATGACCAGGTCAACACAATCTGAGCAAGTCAACAAAATTGGGGGGAAAAAAAGTTCAGAGCCCAACTCGGCAGCAGAGAGAGTGGTTTGGACTCCAAGAAACCTAAAAAGCCCCGTTTGGAAATACTTCGGATTTTGGTCAGAAGACGGCAAAAATGCGGCGCCTGGAGATAAAGTTGTATGCAAGCTGTGTAGGCTGCAGTTAGCTTACCATTCCAACACTAGCAACGTGAGGGCACATCTCAAAAATGTGCACCCAAATGAGCATGCCATGAACTCAACATGTCTGGAACTCCAACTAAACAGCCACGTTTCGACTCATATTTTTCACCGCCCGCCACAAGCTCTTTGTCTGCAGCACATCAACAGGTGTGCACGAAGAAACTTGCTTCGTTCATATGCAAGGACATGAGGCCGATCAGTATCGCTGATACTTCAGAGAGTTTTGTCAAGAATTGGAACCGAGGTACTGTATCCCAAAAATACCTGTACAAGTAGTTATGTCTCGTTGTATTAATTTGTCCTCCTGTTTTTGACATAATGTGCAAATATAGATATTCGAATGGTTCGAACCTGTGTGTTTTTTTGGAGCGAATATTCGAACGTTATTGTGGAGAAATTTTGACATCCCTGATATGGAGTCTGCTATGAGCAGCTAAATGATGGTGATGAAGTGAAATGATGATAGTAGTGAACTACTATTGATAGTACTGATTGAAGTCAGAATCTACTATGTTCATAATGGTTTTCACAGAGAACACAAACATGTTCTTTATTCACAGACTCCACTCCCTTTGCTATTTATGTCAGGGGTACAAATATTTCATGTTTATTATCAGTAATGTTCAAGTTTTTTTTTTTCAAGGACGATGAGTTTTTTGACAGTTTAATATTAATAGGGAGTTTTGTATTTATGTTCTAAAACTACAATGTTGCTTTTTCTAAGTGTTTTCAGTGTGTCTCTTTTGAACATGGTGGCTTATGTTATGTTGGCAATTGTCATTTTAGTGCTGGTTTATATGTGACCGGACCTTGGTAAGGCCCGCAATCTCACTACGAACTTTGGATCTTACTGATCCTTTAAATACTTCAGTCAATCCAGTAAAGATGCCACAGATTCTTTTTACCGATACAGATGACTAAATGATGGACAGAGACAAGGATGTTTCGCACCAAGATCACAGTTTATTTAAGAGCTGCCAACATCATTGAGTAATATTAAAAGAAACAATTTATTTGAGCTACCATTAAAATAACTACAGGTGAGGAACTATATCACCAAACCCTCCACCGCCAGGCCGGCCACGCTCGCCACTGGCCCTACAGCACTCATACACAGAGAGAGAGAGAAACAGGTTAACTCTTAATATTAAAAACAAGTATGACAGTGCAGCTCTATTGGTTTCTCGTTTTACTTCTCAGTGGGGAAAAAATAAACAGATTAGCTAAGTTGGTCAAAACAAAATAAACCCAACCTAAAGAAGTTAACTTATGCAAGAGAAAACAAAACAACCTATACAAGAAAACAACTAAACAAACAAATCACACAAAACAAGCTAAATAAAACTCAGCAAAACCTAAGCAAAACAAAACAGCAGTGGCAATCTGCAACGAAACAATTCAATTCAAACAATTCAAACCACTGTGAAAAATAAAGTACACAATATAAATCAAAGTCCTTTACCTCCATACACTGTTGCACAGCGGCCACACAGTTTGTCACGGAGAGGCAGGAGAAACCGGCACAGAGCTGGACCAGGACAGCACACACCAACACGGTCACGCACCAAGGAGCAGAGAGGGTGAACTTCAACATGGCGCGTACTGGTCATAGTGATAACAGCAGCTTCAGTCACACTGAAATAAAGTCAGCTGGTTTTCTTTTCAACTGGAAATTGAAATGGGTTGATCAGATGTTGCTGAATTTACAGTATTATTCATTAGAAAATATTTGTAGATTAAATATTTTACTCAGATGATACTTGTTTCAGCTGAGTGCTCACCCAACGCTAGCTTTTTGCAAGCTAAACTGTGGCTGAATCCAAATGTCCAGACTTCATTATGTGGAAAATCTGTAAGTGTTGAGGGCCTCAAGCGGACCTTCTGCACAATCAAGAGAGTCTGGAGGAGGAGGAGGAGGAGGAGAAGAAGCGACAGACTGCATTCAGACTTGTAATCTCTCCGAAAGAGGTTTTAAATGAATGGTTCTAAAATTTGATAAGGATTTTATGTGGACACTTGACAAGTCTAACTTGGGGCCTTGGTGTTGACCTTATCAGCCAATCTACTCTGACATGTTTCTGTCAGAAAGAAAGGATGTACCTCTGATTGAATTTACAGCTTACATTTGATTTGTTTTACACACAAAAGTGCATCCTGACGCAGGATGCTGATGGGACTATTGTCCTCGCAAACACACAGCTTTGGCCAAGTAAAAACTGTGTTTACCACATTTAGTCTACAAGTCTTGGATCCATTTTGAGCCAGTTTTTGGAACCGTTGCAACGACCACCACAAAAAGGCCTTATAGTCACAACAAATAACACTATTAAAAACGTCAAAACTAATAATGCCAAAAGACTCAAATAGTAAAATGTTCTCAGAGTACACCATTATATGGTAGACCTACCAGTCTGTGAATGATGAAAGATGAATGGGGTTCTCTGCATGTCTGGACAACCTCTCCAGCTGCTTTCTATAGACAACATTTGACTGGATTCTACAGATACTGCTATTATTAATTGTCAGTGAATTATCTTTCCATGGTTTGCCCGATCACAATGAAATCAAGCTGCTGTATAACTTATTTGGCAGTTCTCACAGCAGCTCGTGCAGACGGAGCAGCATTACAGTCAGTCTGAGCCATAATGCATGATCTCCGTATAAAAATAAAGATATGTTTTGTGGCTTTTGTAGACTCCATACCATAGTATGGTTAGTTTGAGGGTGGAAGTTTTTTAAGCCCTCCACCGAAGCGCAGGGGAAACACAGCAGCCATAATCATGGCATCTCATGCAGGCAAAGGACATCATACATTCAGTGCAGCGCAATGTGGCCTCAAGAATTTGTGTTGTGACCACAGAGGGGCCTCGGTGCACTTGCATGTGTGTGCATCATCCTAAAATAACGCCGGAAGAGAAGGAGTCGTTGCCTCTGGTGCTGAAACTGCCCTCACATAAACCTCATGTTTTCAGTCACTTATGACACCGGTCCAGCAAACATCCTGTGCTGCCAAACAGCTTTCAGGATCGGTGAAAATATGTACAGCCAAACCTCGAGACACTGATGCAAACCAGCAGAAACACAGGAGATCAAACTGGCTGTTGCTCTGAAGACATTCCCGGAGCTGCTGTTGGATTAAATTTCAAAATACGAGTTGTTGAATAATTTACTGAATTACACAGATAAAAATCTACAAAGCCGCAGCCTCAGTTTTTAGCTGGAAGTGTGGCTGTGTTGCACGTCTGCCTGGTGCTTACTTGGAGTACAACTGATTAAAAATATATATATATTTCTGGCTATGCATTGCGTCAGAATACCGTTCCTCTATCCATCTATGTGCTTGGTCTCTTTGACATTCATTTTGACAGCAAAATTGAGTAAATGGTAATAGTGATTTCAGTTTGACTCAGTAAGTAATGAGTATAATCATATTTATTTCTTGGCCTTTGTGACCTCTGGATGATTAGCGTCACAGAACAAGTTTTTTGTGTCTGTAATAACATTTGTTTAATATGTGAACATGTGTGTGTTACAAAATATTGGCGTTTTGCTTCTTGAATACATTGTACAATACAACTACCAAACAGAAAATCCTTTTTTTTCCTATATTGTGGGTTTATATTTGTTAAATGTAAAAAATATACTATATAGTAATATATCATATAATACTGAAAAAATACCAACGACAGTCTACAACAATTTGCAGATGTCCAATACATTTAATGTTGTTGTATATGAACACATCAGATCTTGATCAATATATAATACATAACGTAAGGGAATAATAATAATAATAATAATAAACGCAGTGGTATTAATGATGGGTTTAGGCATATTTAGTCTAAAATGATCATAAAAACAATCTTACAAACCCTTTAGGCTTGAGAAGTGTTTCTCAGACACGTGACGCAGCTAATTGTAAACTGATTTTATTTATACATCACCTTTTAAAACCGAGGTTACAAAGTGCTTTACAAAAGAACGGAAGGTTAAAGTCAGGAGACAAATGTGACAGAAGTGTTACAATCAAATCAATTTATACAATTTTACAACAATTAGAGGCGTCACAAAGCAGACTGGTTCACAAAACTCAAGCACAACAACAGTTAGAAAATAATAAGGTCTTCAGCTGTGACCTGTAACAACCAAGATAATTTGCTGGCCTGATTACTGGAGTCTCCCACAGCCTGGGACCCATGCAGGACACCGAATGCAGTCACCTCCTTTTTAAGTCTTGACCGAGTTTCAACTAACAGCCTTATTCAGTGGACCTAAGGGTCCCAGCAGAGGAATATGGTGTAAATAGAACGCTGATTTATGAACCTTGACTATGCACAGAAAAAGAGCCTGAGAAGTGTGTACACAACTTTCATAGCATAAAGTCGGATTTATGAAAAAAAATATGAACTGATACTGAAGCCAAATTATAGTTTTTTATTTAACTCTAATGATGCATCATGTAACTCTAATGATGCATCACAGTTAGTCCAAAACTCTGCAGAGTTTTGGACTAACTGTAATCTGGCAATGGCATCTTGGCTTAGGCAACTGTCATGATCATGACATTTCCGTCTGGTTGGACTATGTTTTCGTGGTTTTTGTGGTCTCTTTGCTGTGGTCTTCACCAGCCTGTTTGTCCCTCCACACCAGCCTACATCAACCTCATTAGCGCTCCTCTGGAAGCAGCCAATCAGGCCCTTTCTGTCCTTGTGTTTCTTTACCTTATGGGGCCTCATTTATAAACACTGCGTATGCACAAAAGAAGGAGTACACCACTTTTTAAGCAAACACAGGAAAATGTGCAGTCCTCCACAGAGGCTGAAAATGACAAACCAGTGGCAGAAGGATGAAAAGCCAGAGAGGACTGAAAATGCTTTGGTGCTCATCTAACTGTATGCATTCTTTTTTTCCTTCTACTGCAGTGTCTAACACATTAACTAACCATACAGGTGACACTAGATATCAGTTTAAGCAGTGGCTCAGCCTTTTCCCCAACCCAAAGAGCGCAGGGGAGTGGCCTTCTGAAAGGCAGATGGTGCTGATTCTGCAGGAGGAAAGCTTCCATACAAACTTGAAAAGGTGTACCAAATTGTGAGGCTAATGTGGCACAGCTAAAAAAAAAACATGGCATTAGATAGCAGTGGACAGGGGTCCCTCGGTATTTGAGCCAAATGCTGCTGCTATGCCCTGGAGTAAAAAAGGCGGGCCCAAAGCAGAAGGCGGCAGGCCGGAAATGCAATGGATGGTGTTTCAGATCACAGATACACATGGGGTGCGTCCCATTTCACCTAAATTGCCTCCACGTTTCCCTCACTTGCATCTTTTCCTTGTCTCTTAGTCCCACCTGCCGAGGATTTGTGGGCAAATGAGAGGAAACCACTAGAGGGGAGAAAAGGGGGGAAATGTGTCTTAAGAGAAATGAGAAATTAGACATTCTGTCCTCTGAAGCGCCACATGATACGATGTCTGGCCGTGATGACACCAACACAGCTGGAGCTTAAAGTGGCCAGTGTGTTATCCAGTTCAATGGGGGGGGGGGGGGGGGGCAGGGTACCATATAGACCTTTATTTAACATGTGTAATCTGTAATAAAAACGCTCTACGTTGTGTAAAGTGACTGACAGGTGACATAATTCTGGCCCTGTGCGCCAAATCTCTGGTTACAGCTCTCATTATCAGTTGTACATGAGCACTACACTCACTATAACACAAGAGATAGGAGCTTGCTGGGTGCCGACTTTCACCGCCCCAAGGCTGTGATAGACAGCGTGAGAAGGAGTTGATGTAGGAGAGGATGATGAAGAAGTTTGTAGCGAGTCGGAGGAGTCTTGTGTGATAGAGTGAGTTGCAGAGCTCACCTAGAAGTGGACAAAGAAAATTCAGTTGCTGCAAACATCGCTGTTTGAGAGGAGAACACTGCAGGAAAAGCTTAGGGTGAAAGAGCTTGGACCCCACCAGCCGGACATCGTAATAAAACAACAAGCGCGAGCCCGAGGAAGACAGCACCACTCATCTTTTTCATGAAGCTGGCAGTATTTTTTGCTTTCACTGCCTCCTTTATCAAACAGCAGGACCCAGACCGGCATGGGCATGGATCCAATCAGGTATGACCGATTTAAAGCACTTTGCAGAAAAAGTGAAAAGGCATGAACAAGCTAAGAGCCACATGGAACATGCTATGGTGGCTATAGGATAGGGATCTGATGACAACAAGGAGGCTGACAAAAACAGGCACATCTTTTCCAAAATGATAGACTGTGTAAAGCTCTGTGGTGCGTTTCAGCTAGCCATGATGAGAGTGGAGTGTACGCTCAGAAAGTCTGGGTGCTTTTAGAGGACTGGTGGATTTTATAGCATCACTCGATGCAGCAGTACAAGAACATCTGCAGAGTGCTGCTGCGATTGAAAGAACATCTATTACAGTACAGAATGAACTTGTTGAATGCATGCTGTCTGTTTTGAGAGAGCACATCACTGAAGACATTAGGAGTGCTGGCTTTCTCTCCAGTCATTTTAGTCATTCTGAAAGTTAAAATGTCAAACATTTGCTGTTTGCAGCTTCTTGAATGTAAATCCAGTGACAGGGAGCGAAGCGAGTGTGGCCACTGAGACTGACTGGCAGGGCTGCTCTCAGCTCTACGAGTTCACCCTGTGGAATTACAGAAACACGATTATGTATATACCTCGGGAACATAAAGGCCTGGGACACAGACCACCACACATTATGACAAGCCGTGTGCCTTGAAGTCCTTTCCCGTCTTCTTTATGTTGTTTGCAGCTTCATGTTAAGCCACAGTCCCTTTATTCACCAATCTTTGAACATTACACTTGAAAGAGAAGAGAACTGTATTCTGTCTGCACCGCTGCACTGCCTGAAAATGTCTTGCACACTGAATAGAAAGGTCAAATAAAATATGTGTTGCCCAATGCTAAATGTAGACAGTCACATATGTTAGAATGCAAAGTGACCTCAGCTACTGCTAAACCACACCCTACTGTGAGTGTAGTATACTTATGTACTGCATGTGTACACACGATCTAGTAAATTAAACTCACTGAGTGTGGATTCAACAGCTCGGGTTTCACAAACTGGGATTCTCAGTTTTGTGTGTGATGGCCAGCTACTCAAGAAGGCTTTGTTTTTTTTTTTTACATCTGTAAAGCCATGTACCAGGTGGTCTTTACTGAGGCACCAATCTGCAAATCGTAAGCAACTTCTCAAATCGAGAGTTGGGTGACTGAACTGTCGATTATTGGCTAATCATTAGGAATTGAATCAAATTGATTTCTCTGTCAGGACACGTAATAATAACTGGCCAACCAAATCCAACCTATTGATGCTACTTCATGCATTAGTATTTTGTATGTAATCTTTTTGTATTTTTAAATAACATTACTTGTATTTCAATTAAAGAAACGATTTTGTGTATTTGTGCCCATCTGATTATCTCTATTTCTTTGAATTGGTCAACTCCTTAGCGGTGGTCGATTATTCATTAACATCTTAATTCTGATGTAATCCCAACATTTGAGTCACTTATTCTCCACAAAGTATGTACAGCAGTGTGTGAACCCTGCCATGTTTTTTTCTATGATTGAACAAACCAGTCTTAGGTCAACAGTGAGAAGACGTGCACTGTACCTTCCGACCTTAAAGGTCCCATATTATGCAAAATACACCTTAGAGTGGTTTTCTATCAATAATATGCATCCCCGGCCTGTCTACAATCCCCCCTGGCATGAAAAAAGTTCATCCTCTCCCTTTTTTGCTTTCTCCGCCTTTAGAAAATGTGTGCTTAAACAGGCAAGTTGAAGAAAGTCTGTCGGTGACGTCACCGACAGACTAGACACGTCCCCCTAGGTTGGTGGCACCGCCCCAGGTGAAGGTTTGCCACACCCCAAGGAATTATCTAAACGCCACCATTTTTTTCCGCTCGGTTAGAAAATGAAGTTGGCAACTGTTGGTGTGTGCGAACCACTTTGAGCTGACTGTTTCACCAACTTGGGCCAGTACAAGGCAGGAGTAGTCGGCAGACTTTTACTCAAAGGAATACTTGCAGACCAAGGACATGTAAGTATACAAATGTGCTGTGTGTTTCTGTAGATAAGGCTGAACTCGTGCGTGATGTACTGTGTGTTTTGCCATTGAGAACAAGGTAAGGTTAGCGGCTAACCGCTAGCGTTAGCTTCTCTGACCACACAAGTTAGTGCTACAGCAGAATCATTGTGTGTATTACATTTCTGATCTTGCACATTTTGTAATGCGTGTCCTAGGGAAATGTCTGCATGTGCAAGTACTTAGCTGTGTTTATTTAGCAATTTTACACGAACTAACTAAGCAGTGTCACATAGTACCAGCTAATGCTAACCGCTATCTTCCAAGCTAACGCTAACCGCGAGCTTCTAGTTCGCATCAACACGGTCTCCACATGCAAACCCAGAGACCCGGTCGGTCAAGCGGAACATACACACACCCTCCGCCGGGTCTAAGTTTTCAGGATTTTGTGAAATATAATGCATTTGAAAACGTTTTTTAAGCTGGAATATGTTGGCATAAGCCAGGGCAACACGAGTGTGATGTTGCTTGCTAACTTACACAGTTTAGATTCTCTGCCCGAGCTCGGCCGGGCCGGGCCCCTGACCAAGTATTCGTGATTTTTGTTTTTAATAACTCAAAATAATGACCATATTTACAGCTAGAAAACGAGCATCTCTCTCCTCCCTCCATTTTTGTGTTGCTGCGTGGTGTTACACGTGAGTTATCCTCATGGCCAAAACATGACTTCAGACGTATGTGACATCACTCCCCGAGATGCAAGAAGAAAGCAAGAATATATATTTGTACTAAAGAAAATGACCAAAATAATTGTAATGCACAGTGACTTGAATACATAACTTTAATCTGATCACTGGTTTGGAAATGTTAAGGCGTTAGATTACTTGTTACTGAAATAAAAAGGTCAGGTTAGAGTAACGTAACGCGTTGCAGCATTTAGTGCTTGAATTATACTGTAACAGTGCTGTTATGTGTTATCCTATCCATATCTGGGAATTCGGTGCAGGATAATTAAACTGTGATTACTTGTTGAGAACATTTCAAATTGTTTGCCCATTTCTTGCAATTGTTTTCTCGTTTTTTATTTTTATTTTTACTGTTCAAGACTCTACCTGGCTGCACTGCATTACAGTGAGAAGGCTGATAGAGGACAAGCCACCACATCATCAGGAGATCCTCTTTACAAACTGAGCTTTCCAAAGTCCTGGAAGGGAGAGTGCAAAGCCAAACCCGTGAAGACAGAGGCGACATTCCGTAAGTTTTACAATCTTTTATTTGAACCTTGCAAATTAAAATAAACATGCACACAGGCATCACACAAAAGGTTGAACACAAACACTTAAAAACTGAATTCTTTTAAGATGGTTTTCAAAATTAATAATAAGGAGAATGTATAAATAAGAAGTAATTCGGAGACATAAGAGAAACTTCACAACAGTACAGCACAAGGCTTTTTGGTTCTACTGCAATTTTCCTGTAAACATACATTTTTGTTTATTGCACTGCAGACTGCGGTGATGCTCTGTTGGACCTGATCTTCAAGAAGGTTTTCCAGGACCCTGCCCCATATGTGAAGGAGGTGCTGAAACTCATAATCCCTGAAGAACCTCTCACACCACACAGACGGGCAGCACAACTCTCACTCTCCTCCCCAGAGAGCACCAGCACCACCTTACAAAGCTTATGTAGGCTATATTGGCTGAACACAATTCAATATAAAGTCAGCACTGAATGTTTACACCCATGGCAACTAGATACTTTCTTTGTTATCATTTTCATATTGATATTGAAGTTGATATATAAAGTCAAACTGTTTCACCTTATATTTTCTTATTATTATTATTATTTCATTCATGTCAACACATGTTTACAAATGTTTCTTAGAATAAAACATCTTTCCTAACTGTTCTGTGTTTTCATTGTTTGATATGTAATTTTCATGGTAATAAGTAAAAGATAAACTATAAGCAATGTAAGATAGAGGAATCAGTTATGTACTTTTCATCATAACACTTTTGCGATAAATTAATGGTATTTATGTGACTAAAAGCTGACTGCACTATTCCCCTCAGACGTAAGGGTCCATAGACTGTCCGATAAATGTTCAGTGCATGCTGCAGTGCAGATACATTCAGGCAGACAGGTTACAGGCCAGGAGGGTCCACCATGCATGATGGTGTATCAGGATGCTGCTGTAGTCTTCGTGTAACCTAGAAATTATGAAAGGTAAGTGAGTGACAATAGATTAGAGAAAAGAGAGCCAGCAAAATGACAACCTTGTTTGCCCAGTGTTCACACTTCATTGTGGTATTTCCATACAGCAGATATTCTCAGGTTATGTAGGAATTTGTAGACAATTGCCACAGGAACACCTACTTTTATGCTAAATTTGTATTATCCACAACTATAATCGCTAATCACGTCACATTGTTTCTTTGGTAATATATCTAAAGTTTATAAACCGTTGTAACTAGTAAAAAAAAACCAATTCTGACGGTAGAGAGGTGATGGGAGGCAACTGTGACTATTGAAAACTTGACAATGCTGGCAGTAGCTAATTACAGGTCGTCACTACAAATAAGAGGTTCGCAATCAACTTCCCTGGCTACATAAATGTAAATAATAATACTGGGTTACGCTTGTGTCTAGTAATGGCTGTTGCTAAATTGCATCCGCGTTACTGTAACTGAACAGCAGTAAACACTAGCCGAAGTTTAGCTAAGCTTCATGATGTAAACACTCGAGGCAGGAGAAGGGGGCTGTTATTTGAAACAACGCGAGGCAGACGGCCAGTAAGCTCGTAAAACTTTCGTTTGTCTGCAGTAACATAAAAGTAATGTCGAGGTAACAAACTTAACTACTGACCACTGAGAAACACCAATGTTCATTCTTGGCTGCTTACTTTCTTCTGGAGCCTCCTGTTCTGGGTCGGACCGCAGTCTGTTGTCCGGCAGCCATTACTCCCAGAAACTCCGCCGTTGCCATGGTCACATGATGCCGTCCTCACGTCTTCCGCAGGCAGGTGGAGGTGGGCGGTACCGTGGGCGGCGCGCAGTAGCTCATTAGCATTTAAAGGGAAAGGCACTGAAACCGGTAGCCTGGAGCAGGGCTGTGAAACTGGTGTTTCAAGAACCCTGCTGTGCTTAATCCTTCAGTTTATTTCGACCAAAGCATGTTACTAACATTCCATTTAGACTTCAAGGAACCATATCAAGAAGCAGAAATGACCATAATATGGGACCTTTAAAGCTGCTAGAGGATCCTTTTGCTTCAGTACGGGTCCAGCACATGACACAGTGACATCTAGATGATAGTCAAAAGGGTTATCACCATTTCACATGGAGGTCAAAACATTTACCAATTAAGGTACACATCTGCAGAAACTTGCTGACAGAGAATTGCTTGAACGTCCAAAACCATTCCGGATAAATTATAGGGGGACAGACAGGGGTGGATGGCTCATCACCCACCTGTATGGCGGTGCTGTTACTGGGGCCAGGCTGTGCAGTGTCCTCTTCTTCCTCCTCCTCCTCCTCCTCCTCCTCCACCTCGTCACATGCCTTGCCACAAGTAGTGGCATCATCAAGACTGGCGGCTCTCTAGAGGGCCCCCTCCCAATGACCTAGTGCATAAGGGAACAGGGATGGAGCTAATTAGACAGATGCAAGACATACGTGAAGGGAAAGTCAGGCTGGTGAGGAGCACCAGACAACCAGAGGGAAGGACTGGAAATGGGGCAAAAGACACAACAAAAAACCTTGAAAACACATAGAATACAAATAATATGAAACTGAAATGACAGGACCCTGACACTGTTGCCCACTCCTCAGTAAGGAAAGTCACTATTGGCTGTCCTAAAAGTTGCTAGAAGTCACTAAACGACGCCATAATCTAATTTGCATAACTGGCCATATGCCTTTTATTGTAATGCGCTGAGAGGAATAACATCGTTGGAGGGACAAAAAGGGAGTAAAAAACACCTTTATAATGTTTAGAACAACAAATAAACGTATTAGTGCAGTGATTTATTTTAGATAGAAACAGTTTAACATTATATCAGATCAGCCATCGGCACATGCACAATTTCACAGTCTGGATGCGGAGAGATGAACATCTCCTCCAGCTCTGAATACAGCTGGGAGGGACTGCTGAGTGAGGACTGGGCAGCCTGTGAGTGCTTTGGGACGGGGGAGGGGAGAAGAGCAAGAACGATACACACTTTCACGTCAGAGTCTCTATAACTCTCTAATAACACCAGAAAAAGTTGCAAAATTTGTCGCTAATTGCTTTTTTGAAAAAGAGTCCCTAGATGGGTCTGAAAACTTGCTAAATATAGCGAAATGATGCTAAGTTGGCAACACTGGACCCTGACATCCTCCGTATCTGCAGGACTAGAGGGCTGAGGAGCAGGCGGTTGCTGGATGCTCATGGTTGTTTAAATGACACAGCACCGACCCTGCTGGATCCTCAATGTCTTTTTGTGAATGAAGTCTCTACTTTTTTTAAACTACAAGCACAGCTTGTATGCATTTTACTACATGTCATCTAGTGCATCTTGGGATGAAGCGAAATTGGCGTTGGACATGCCTGGGCACAAATATATTTCACTTTCTGTGTCTCATCTGTACTTTTGACGTGGATCCTACGTACAGTTTTATAAATGGCTTCTCAGTCTAACTCTCCATCTGCCCCTCATCTTTTTCTATTGAAGTCCAGTTTTCAGTTGCGTCGTCATTGAGTTGTTGCTGAAGTTTATCCAGAGGAAGAATGGAAAGAAAGCAGCATAACCTAGCTGTGCTAATTCTACAGAAAGACATTCTGTTGATCAACACTTCATTAGAAATTTGTACCACCACTGTCCAAACACCAATTAATGTAATTTATACCAGTGTAATGGATCCATGAAGTACCAGCATCACCATTCCTTTGGTGTTTGCATAGAGTGCCAATCACTTTTCAAGTCTGATTCCCATTTCTCATTTGGATATCTAAGTGACAGTTGACTTGGTGGATGCATTCAAGAATCTTCAGTTTGATTTCCAGAGGCCCTGAAGGAAATGAATGGTCTCAGTGCCATTTCGTTACAACAATTGTTCCATAGTTGGCTTATATGTACAGACATATGTATCTGCAATAAGCTAAAAATCAGCCAATAGATCAAATAGACCACATACAATTGTCTCTTCTTTCACTTGTTTCCTGGAGGGTTCAGACTAAAAAAAAGCTCTCCCTCAGACTTACAGTACTGACCTCAGCCCTGTCTACTGTAAAGCCATCTGTTCTGGGAAATGAGGGTGAACCCACTGATACAGTTATGACTGACTCAGCTGTAACTATTCACCCCAGACTGGTCTCTGTACTGTCCCATGGTTTGGGAGGTTTCACCATTCTCAGAAGTGTTTTAAATGCATCATTGAGATTCAAAAAGGACATACACGCTTTGTCATTTACCACCGACCACAGTGACGCAGTGCCTATTCTGTAAGAATCAGCGGTTTTATGACTGATTGCTTGTTCCTTGATAACGATACACTGGAGGAAGAGGTCGTACAGATAATACAATTTTATATTTGGGAAGCATATATACCTATTACATGGTAAATATAGCATGGTTTAATTTTTTATTGTCTGGTGTTGGAGAACTCTTGGGTATTACTGGATGGTAGTGTTGGTTAAATACTGAAACTGACTTTAAGACTTCTTCGATATTTAACCCAAACCATCATCTTCTAAAATAGAGAAATTCACCAGTTAGAAGTGATTCTTCTCAAAAAATTAGACTGTTGACAGTATGTAGCTGAAAAGAATAGTTATTTATTTTAAATTAAAAAAAACACAAAGACGAAGGCTGTTGTATTTCCTATCGCTCAAAAGGAGGAAATCCTACGACATGTATTGCATCTCAAGACTTTCAAGCCAAGACGGTATAGTAAAGGTTTATTACGTACATAGTGGAATGAGCTTCTGGGTCTTAAGTGTCTTAAGCCTGCATTCATTGACCAGCAGGGGGCAAATCCACTGGTTGCATAAATAAGTTGGACTGAGAGAATGACCTGAGAATGATTCCTAAGAAGTTCATGGTATCAATCGTTAGTTTCAATCGTTAGTTTTGTAAATAATGGTGACATTTAGAGTAAAACAGATGATCAAGCATGGTACACTGAAATACATGGCTGCTTACGCTTAACAAATCTCTACCTCAGTGTGTCCTCAGCTTCTCAGGGTGCATCCCTATTCCCTTCTGCATCAACATTCGTCATTTTTGTGTCCTTTCCTTGAGTCGTAGTCCCCTTCATCAAGGATTCATGGAGAGATGTGTGAAGGAATGAATGCAAGGAAATGAGGAAGTTCTTTTAATGTTTTATTCTGGCTTTTTTTGCTACCATTATATGACAGGACAACTGGAGATTGTGACAGGAAAGTGGGAAAAATAAGGAGCGACATGCAACAAAAGATTAGAAACCATACTGGACGAATTTCCCTTAATGCTTCATTAAAACACGAAAACAAGTCCAGCTGCCTACGATAAAGCTCTTACAAAAACTCAAACCATAACAGCTGGTTATCAACTGACCCTAAGTTTTCTGAGTGTGCGCAGTATCTGCACTCTTTTTATTTTACTCTTTGGCGTACTGTGGCTTCTTCTTGCTTACATCACTTCTCACAAGCTCCAGGTTTTCTTTTCTGCTCTCTCCGTATCATTCAGATGACACACAGGAGGTGGAGGTCTCCTTACAGAGCTCATGTTAACTAATTGGGATGGTCAGACAGAGCACTACACCCCCAGTGTCAAGCTCTGTAGGCCTTCGTCACATCATTGAAACCATGAGTGAAGTATTTTAAGTTAGATAAAATGGGAATTTTAGTACAATACATTTACAAGAACAGAATAAGAAACTGGTAAAATACTAGAAAAAACTTCTGAATATTAAAAGTAAGATCGAGGCTGTAAATAAGCGTGTTGTATTAACACTGAAGCACTTTTAACCTCAAAGTCATTATTTCATTATTTCAGTTCTTCATTTTTTATTCTGATGACTGAGAGTAAACAGTAAAACATAAATACCGTCAGTTTGATTGTTCCCTACAGTGCATAACAAATACAAATCATATCAACATTATAAACCAGTTTCTGGATTTATTTGCATGTCTGAAATTGTATGTGAAAGTGTATACCTGTTTTTTTGTACATTGCCTGTGTGGGACTGTATGAACGTAAGATGGGCCAGTGCAGGCTTTTATTTCATTTAAAGACAGTCTTCTTGTACATGTGTTAACATGTGATTACATGTTTACACACGTGTTTTAACTCTAATTTGAAAAATGTTTGGAGGAAGTTCCTCTCCATCTGAACTAACACCGACGTGGCTCTGTGAGACTCCGGCCCTCATTGGACCAACCTGCAGTAATTACAGACTATTGGGCAGAAGAGCCTGGCACTCCCAGTCAGCGGGCCCAGCCAAGAGGCCCTGTTTCTGGGGGAGGAAGTGACCTTACATGGGCACTCCTCTGGATCTATGGCTCAAAGTCCGCCTCTGTGGTTCACTTCTGCTGCTGACCTACAATAACCTCCCTCTGTGACTCTTGTGAAAACATAGAATAAACTTATGGATTCTTTTGCCGCTTCTGAAAACAGAGAAAGAAAGGAGAGTGAATGAAGGAGCAGAGGAGGGATGATGAGAGCAATGCTCTCCTAGTTCTACAAAGAGTTGCAGGATAACATCACATAACGCGTAAACCAGTGAACACATGGCTGCGCACTTTGATCTAATGTGGTTCATTGTTCATGTTGCTAGTCAGTCACAATAAGGGGTGGGCGATATGGCCTCAAGTTTATATCAGAGTTTTTTTTTGTCTTCCAAATGTCAAACCTGGCAGCACAACAGGTTACCAAACTGGGCATGTCTGACCATCAACAAACCCAATGCAAACACAAAGTCACTTTTCCTCCAATTTTAGAACTGAGAGAATCAACGTTATTTGGTGAGAGGGAGGGGGAGAAAAAGTGCAAGAGAAGAAAGAGAGGAGGACAAAAATAAAGAAAGGAAAACATGGAGAGAAAGAACAGACAGTGGTCAGTCTATTCTCGCCATGTTTTCCATGTTTTGACCTGCACAGATGGTGAGGTGTTTTCCATTAATTGCAACGGGCTCCATGTTGTCACCTTTGTTTATGTGAGTGGGCGGTTCAGATCGTCTGTGTCGTCAGCAGAGGTTTGGCTCACACCCGGCGGAAGAGTTTCCTCTTCCAAATACTCCACTATATAAACATTTTGTTAAAGATGTCACTGATGTTATTTTTTTTAACATCACAGGTGACTGCATGAGTTTGTATGTCATCATAATGTGAGTAAATGCATTACAGTCTGCGGCTTCAATGAATTGCCCAGACGAGCGTATTTTAAACTCCACAGTTTCCATTTTGTGGACGTAGGTGTGAAGCTTTGCAGGCAGCAAAAACAGAGTTTGATCACAGAAAAGGAGAAAGAACAGTAGTGAGGAAATGAACATCTAGAAATGTATTGCCTTCTCTGGCAATTAAAAGCAGCCGGTAAAGAAAATCTTTCTGTTCGAGGAAAAATATTATCTCACAGCAGTAGTGTCATACTTTCTGTGGATAAGGGTTAGCTGTCCATAACCCAATCACCAGGATAAATGTTGGCTTTGTAGGTTTCTGCAAACCGCAGATATCCATGTTCCCAAAAAAGAAGAGAGTGTGAAAGAGAGTTCATTAAAGTGTAGGGGGACATTTGGTGATTATCCTGGGGATGTTCTAAATGCACGTTCAGGAGATCATAACTACACAACGTTTCCTAATACGTTGCATATGAATGAGTTAATTGGTTCAATTTTCAATTTTATGGTGTGACTTGGCTGTGCCTCTGATCCCCTGGTTTGGGTTAGGGAAATATCCAGTTGCAGCTCAGTTTTTTGTTTTTTTGCCACAAAGACACCTGAAAATTGTCCTGTTTTGTTCAAAATACTCAGAGGTTTCACACTTACAAATGTTGAAACAAAGTCTCCATGCCACGTTGAAGCAGATAAGTTGGTCCCAAATGCACGAGATGCCATTTGGCAGGGACCACAGTGAATGTGGCTGTCTTTGTATTTTACTCAGGGAAATACAAACACAGGCACAGGGATGCTCAACTGCAGGATCACGGACACTCGGGAGATGACTCGATGATGAACAAAAGACCGGACAAACTCAATTAATGAGGGGACACAAGTGGAAAAACACTGAAGAGGAAAGGGTTAATGGAAGTGATGTGGTGCAGGTGTGAAGGCAAAGCAGAGTGGGGAGGAACACAGGTAAGAGGGCTGGGCTAATTAAACAGATAGAAGACTGGTGTGGTGGGAAAATCAGGCTAGTGAGGGCCACGAGAAAACAGGAGAAGAGACACCACACTGGAATAAGTGTTCACTTCACAAAATCTAGAAAACACACAGAATACACATACTGTAAAGTGAACTGACCATGACACCAACTGTGGTCTCTCTCTTGGCAGCCATATCGCCCAGCTGTCACAACATCACGATGCTCTCCGTCTCAGAACATGAAAGTCAGCTCACACACACATAATGGGGACATGATACATATGAAACGTATAACTCTGAACCTATCCATGGCTTTTAGAAATGTACAATTCCAACAGCTTATTCTGGTGACCAGTCTGCCTGTTATATAATTTTCATTCATTTTTTGCTAATTTTATTATCATTAGTCTGCCGGTGAAAAACATTTGAGCCTTGAATACTTGAATACTTATGTATACTCGCATGTGTAGGCATGTATATCATTTATATTATGAAATTTAGCTTCAGCTTAGTGGTGGGTAATATGGCCTGAAACCCTAACCCTCACATTTACTTATTTATTTATATCAGTGAGGGTATTGGGCTACGATTCTACCTCTTTTCACCCTGTTGGCAGTGTAAGTGAACATATCTTAAGAAAGAAAAGATTTCAAAACAAAAAGTGCTTGCTGGCTCAGCCGTGGAACCTGTGAACACTACTGTAAGTTCAACAGGGTAGCCTGCAAAATAAACAGTAATCTAAAACTATGGTGAAAACACAGACGTGAGGTGTGAACGTGGTAACAATCCATGCTTGAGCTTGCGTTATGAAGTAAATCTTGCTTGTTACATCACTGGCCCTCACTAAGAAAGTCGCCTGAAGGAAAATGGTTGGCGCACATTTAGACTTGTTGTTAATCCACTGGGTCTTCACTTCCTCGGATGGTGGGGATAAATGAAGACGTTTGTGTTTTTCCAGACAACAACAGAATTTGGGGTTCTTGGGTTGACCTTAGTGACGGTGTATCTTTAGTACTTTGCGTGTTTAACCCTCTAATTCAGTGGCTCCCAAATGGTGAGGCGAGGCACCCTGGCGTGCCCTGAGGCCCGTCCAAGTGTGCCTCGGGAAAAACAACTATACATTATTATTGAAATATACAACTCTACAGGTAACTTACAGGTGATGCTGAGTTTTTAATTTTCTATATCCTTTGTTGTACACAAGCACTTCCTGATAGAAAAGCTAAATCTATACACTAAAGAAAATCCTTAGTTAACACATGTATAGAGGGTATTTTGATTGGGTACAAAAACAGGTGTGCCTTGAGATGTTGGCTTGCCCTTTGCTGTGCTTGGATACGTTTGAATAGTTTAAAAACCACTACTCTAATTGCATGTTATATCAGCCACGGTCAAGCACATTATTTTTGATATTTTAAAACACTTAAGACTGTAAAGACGATATTTCAAAACACATGTGGTAGCATCACGTGACACCAGTGACTGTGATCAACTGGTATACTGCCCACCCCTACTTCAGCTTGGTACTATAGCTAGGGAGCCAGCTTAAAGGACACGGAGGTCCAGTGCAAAAGTTTCCTCCTGAGGAACCAGAGGTCCTTTGATGCTGCCTGCTGAGGCTGACATGAGGGGGTAATACAGAGAGGGACACCAGCAGCTAAATATACACTCTCTAATGTCAGGGGTGAGTCTGGACCTGTGAACAGCCAGAGGAGGGTTTGGGTGGATGCCACATCCACATGTGCCAGCCACAGCTACTGTGTGTGGTATCCTGGCTGTAGGATTTGAGAGGAGATACTGCACGTCACACATGTTGAAGTTTACATCAAGTTGCGGTATTTTGTTTCAAGATCTTAAACAAGTTAGATGTCTTCTGTTCCCTCTTGTTCAATAGAAAGTGTTACATTTTCTTAACAAATAACAACAGAGCTGCAGATACAACAGACTCAAGCTTGTCCGAACAAGTCCAACAGTAATTAGTCTTTCTCCCTCTTTTTTCCATCATCATATTATGTTAATTGACAATTACAGTGCCTTGCATAAGTATTAAACCCCTTTGGACTTTTTCCACATTTTATCATGGTGAAACCACAAATTAAAGTGGAATTTATAGCTTAGGTTTTATAATGGACTGACAAGATTTGAGTATCTTACGGAGCACCGTTAAATCCATCATTAGAAAATGGAACGAATATGGCACAACAGCAAACCTGCCAAGAGAAACACTAAACTGACAGACTCATGCACTTCACAAATATGGCCTTCAAGAAAGAACAGTGAGAAGAGAAACGTTACTAAAAGAAAGCTGTAAGGAATCCTGTCTGGAGGAGACGATGCAATGCGGTCAGATAAAACTTTCTGGTCCTGCACATCACCCTGAGCACACCTTCCGGAAAAGCGGATACACCGTGCAAGAGACTTGAGACTAAGGCAGAGGTTCACCTTCCAGCAGGACCGTAGCTGAAACTAGTGTTTCCATCAAAGTATTTTTGCACACATCTTAAAGTTACGCATTAAAAAGAGCTGATGCGTCCAACAGATGTCTGCTTTGGTGTCCTAATTACTGTTTGCAGGGGCGCTGATAGTCTTGTACGTGGCCAGAACTAGATGATCTCTAACATTCAAAACGCTGTTTGTGTGTTAATCAAATGGTAGAAAGCCCAATGACTTCTCTTTAATTTCTAAGTTGTAAGACTGCAAAATGTAAATAAGTCCAAGGGGGGTGAATTCTTATGCGAGCCGCTGTATATGCGGTGCACAGTAAGAACTTGTCAGGCATCAGGACCTGCTCAGCACTAGACGGAGACATATTGCTTGGTCACGCTGTAATGGTGTTTACAGAATAAACTCGGCATGTAAAAGTTTCATTAGAGGAAACGCTGTCTTTTCTTGGCAGGTTTTATTGGGTTTTCCCTTTTTATTTGATGCTATACTGGCTCCACGGAGCTACTATTTTAATCACTGATGGCTTTTCTAGTTGGACTTTGTTCCACTTCCTGACAAGTTTTTAGCAAAGCTTGTAAAAAATCTGTCTTGAAGTTCGTGAGAGGATCCAAGAAGAGAGAGCCGAAAACAGCGAGGAGGGAAGGGGAGAAAAGGAGACATGAAACAGAACACAAAGAAGGATGGATCTCATTTGGCACATTGTAGGTGCTGAGCAGATACAGTAGGTTTACATGCATTAAACCAGGATAGCACTCAGTAGAGTGCATACCTCTGCCAAGGTCCAACAGTCCCATTTCATTCAATCAAGCCTTATCTGATACCAAATAAAACAAATGTATATCCACTTTTCAACACGGTCCACATCAAATTTTATGTGGACCCTGACCATCTCGCAATGTTAACCAAAGTAGTAAAAAAAAATCTTGGATCTGTCCGTCTATCCTGATCCACACCAAATGTCAATGGGGTCTGTTCTGGGCTGAGACCCATCCTCAAAACAAGTTTCTTGAGTTCTGTTCTGTAGTTTTTGTGTAATCCTGCAGAAATCCTGTAATACATTGGTAAAAATGCATAGATCCAATGATCCCAGTTTAGCTGTTCCTATAAGTGACCTGCATGAACTTGGCACAGCAATGCATTAAGCTAATCGCTAACATGTCGATCTTTATCAGATATAATGTCTACTATGTGCACCAATTTACATTACTATAGTAGCGCACTAACATTTGCTAATTAGTGCTGAAAACAAAGTTAGAGTTGGGTGACGATATACCATTAGCTTTATACATACATACATACATACATACATACATACATACATACATACATACATACATACATACATATGTTAAGGGGTCGTGATTCATCCGAAGGGGGATATTGTTGACCAGCTTTCACAGCCATCCATGCGATAGATGTTTATAAGGTTCATTTAATGTAACAAATGTGAACCTCGTGGTGGTGCTAGAGGAAACAACAGGGGATCACTAAAGCTAGTAAGGCCAATTTGTTACATTATCTGTACACAACTGTCAATCCATCCCATAGTTGTAGTAGTAGTAGTAGTAGTAGTAGTAGTAGTAGTAGTTGTTGTAGAGATATTATAGTATGGACTAAAGCGGTGGACCAATGGCCACAAATGTTGTGAAACGAAAAGAACAATTTGCAAGTGCAAATGATCTTTAAAGGGGCAGCTGTAGTTCAGGAGGGATAGCGGGTCATTGAGTAACTCCCCAGAACCCCCCGGTCTGCCGCCAAAGTATCCTTGAGCAAGATACTGAACACCAAATTGCTCCTGATGGGCAGGTCGGCACCTTGCATGGCAGCCTGAGCCATCATTGTATGAATATGTGTGAATGGGTGAATGTAGAGAGCTTTGAGCAGTCAGTAGACTGGAGGTGCAGTCAAAACGCAAGTCCATTTACCATAACGTTATTATAAGAGTAAGAGTCATAACAGTTTGTTTTCAACACTGTTTGTTGTTTTAATTCATTTGATATTTTACTATTTAAGCTAATATTCTTTTATCCGACTGCTTTGTTTCCCCGAGGTTTATGTTTTGAACTTTGGATCTGGAAACTGCAAGTTGATCTGTGCAGTTTTTATTTTTTATCTAAGATAAAAGATGTGTATTTTGACAGTATGCTTAATGACTGTAGTATTTGCAGTGTAAAGTCTCCTGTTATCAGTGCGCTGGTTTATTCTGTTTTCATCACAGAATGTGATGTGACTAGATGGGTCTGTTGTGTGAGGTAATGTTGATGTTGTAGATTTGGAGATTGTTTGCATCACTTGTAGTTTACCACTAGATGGGTGTGTTGTTTAGTTCAAGATTAGAACTTTCATTTGCAGTTCATTTCCCTTCATGGGAAATCCCCATTGTGTTGGCCCTTCACTCTGTTTGCCACCAGAGGGAAGCATCTCCCTCTTCAGCAGCAGCCCGCAGACACACTCAGTATCCTGGGGTCCGTTTCTCAAAGCAGGTTTAGTGAAAACTCTGAGTCTGTTAACCCTGAAATTAGGGAAACTCTGAGTTTTCCATTTCACAAAGGGAGGTAACTCAAACCAGAGAAAGAGGGGTAACTCTAGTCTGTTTCACAGAGAGAGGTAACTTAAGCTCTCGGTCAGTTACCATGGTAACATACTCTATGAACCTAACCTGGTCGGGACCAGGTTTTTTCAACAAACCTCGAGTTTCTCTCTGTCTCCGCCCTCTTTCAGCCACACACGGTATTTGAGTTCCTGCAATTTTTTGTCAGTTTTTTTAAAAAAAATTTCAGCAGGTAAATTGTGTAAATCTCTTTGACTGGTAACTGGGAATACATACAAGGAGGACATTACACAGTTGCACATGAATTCCACAGAATGAATCTCTGGTGTTTACTGAACATTCATCTCACTGTGTCAATCTGTGCAGTGGAAGTTGAGGGACCCTCCTGCGGCTGCCCCGCCATGCCCTGTTAAAAAAGGATGAGAATGTGTTAATACTTCAGTGTAGGCTAAATGTCACTCTATATTCCACCAGAATGTTAAGAAATGTAAATGGGAAGAGAACTATCAGTAACATATCAAGATGTTACCTCTATAGGCCTTTCTGGATCCCCCCTCTGTAAAGGCAGCAGATACAGTTTCCTCATACTCTTCATCCTAGATGACTGATGCGTTTCAGTATATTTAAACTGGGCCACCACCCGTTTTACGGGCATCCGCTTTCTTTCTGTTGGCTGAGTAGAAGTCTGTGTTAGTTTAAATAGGCTTAATTATTTAACAGAACATGATATAGATGAAAAGACATTTATGTGTGTGAAAACAGCATTATGTTGGGGATAAAACAACTGTACAGTCAAACAGCCACTTAATATTTACTTTACAATGTAAAACATGATCAAAATGAGGTACCCCAATGAGATTATGCCGAGGTCTTACCTGTTTGAACAATGTTTTTATGTTTCATCTCAAGCTGCTGCCAAGTGCGCTTCTCCCCCGCGGGATTGCACCTAAATGAAATAAATTAATAGGCTACCACTCAAGCAGTTTCCCCCTGTAATATTATTGCAATTGCAAAGGACTACATTTAAACTAACGCACTGACCCGAGCACCAATGTTCTCCCACACCGTCTCCCTCTCTTTTGCTGCTGCAGCGGTGTTACACTTCCTTCTAAAAACGTGCTCAAACTCACCGTATGAGCGCATTAATATTTCCAATTCGAGTGGGGTGAAAAACGTAGCGCTCCTCTTCCCCGTTGCCATGGTGACTCGTCGAATCGGGGCTCCATTGATGCTGTCTTTTTGTACTTGTGGTGCACGCACTTAACTAACCCAAATCAGCTGTTCTGGAACCAAAAACTCAGAGTTTCCTATCTCAGAGTAGATCAACTCAGAGTTCAGGGTTAGACTCAGAGTTTGTTGAACCTGCTTTGTGAAACGGACCTCTTGTTAAACATAACATGAATATTGTTACTCAGAGAGAGTTGTTCCAACGACGTAAAACACACATAACAGCAGTGTTGTTTCCTATATATCTTTTCTTTGTCATGTTTCCAATGTGATCATGTTTTGGACTCAAACACAGACATGAAATCTGCAAATGAATGGAAACATTTTTAAAAAAACGTTATACTTTTGCTTTCATGCAAAAAAGTAAAAATCCCCAAATGATGCATTGAGGCGTTGTACATCGGCAATTTGACCATCTATGCAAAAATGTGATGAGAAACTGATGGTGAAATGATGGACTCACATGTAAAAATAAAAAGAAGGTTCATGGTGTAATATTTTTAGATTTAAACTGAAGAGTATTAAGGTTTTCAAAGGACCTGAAGACATCCCGCCCACCACAGCTCACAGGAAAGGGAGTTTACTATTGTGTTACATCTCATGAAAAATAAATAAATACAAATCTACAAATCCAATCCAATGCCAAAGCAGAGGTTATTGAAATATTATCAAGATGCTTCATCGTTGTTAATGAACACAATAACATTCACTGTGTATCTGTGTACTAACAATTGTCCAGAGATACAATATGACTGGATGTGGTTAAAATAACTACGGAACGTAACAGATCTGGCTGTGTGACCCATCGGTGATCCCAGCCGCAGGATCGTTGATGTCACCCAGTCTCCTACAGAATGCCTTTATATAATACCAATTCTCAAAACATGTGTTGGTCACTGGAAAAGAGGATATATGATGCATTGCTTAAAGTAATGAACACGCAGGATATTAATACCTGACTCATCCATTTCACTCAGCCTGACTGGTCTTTACTCAGTGTTATTCAGCTCAGTTTCCCAAAACTGCAGCTCCAATTATCTGATTGAACGCTGTTTGGTGTTTAATCAGCAGACAGATTAAGTTCAAGACTAGCCAGAGAACACAGGGGAGTATTATGCCGCTAAAGAGTCAAATATCAAGTTCTTCAGGTTTGCTAACAAATTTGCAAGAACAACAGCAAACAAAGCCCGCCCAGCGAAGTTTTGACCCTTCTCTGTTTTGGCACCTCAGCAGTGGAACGAACTCCCGACTAATGTCAGGACAGCAGAATCACTCGCCATCTTCCGCAAAAGACTCAGGACTCATTTGTTCAGACTTCACCTCCACCCTGCGTAGCATGAGGACGATGGCTTGAAAATTTTTTCTGTTTTTCTTTTTTACTCTATCGACAATATGTTGCGGTTTCGTTCTTGTGACAAATGTACTTATTGTGAGTCGCTTCGGACAAAAGCATCTGGTAAATGCCCTACATGTAAATGCAAATGTCAACAACTTTGTGAGGTGATATGTCGATGATGTGTTTGCTGCATGTTTCTGCTGCCCCCTAGTGGCCAAAAAAGACGTGAACCATTGGACCAGAACGTGCAATGAGATGCCACGAACGCATATTATTAGAGGGAAGTTTTGCATGTAAGTTCAGCATTAACATTTGTTTTGTTGATCGAACATAATTTGTTTGTAAATGCAAATCAGTTGTAAATGACAATAATTTTTATAATTTTTTATTTTAAACTAGATAATAGTACCAAATCTCAATAACGAGGTGCATCTTTTCTGGAAATATAAATGACTATTGAGGCTTTAAAATGTCTTTTTTCTTCATACTTTGAGTCAACAAACAAATGCATTCACCTCTACTGTACTGAGATGTCAATTGAGGCGGATATCTCCAACCCTCAACAAACAAAACCAAAACTGTCTGCATGGTGAGACGCCACTAAATGTGCAGCAAGTGAGAAAATAAGGGGAGTTTGCGTGGAGTGATTTCTCAATGTCACGTACAGTAAAAGTTGCAAAATGAAAACAGACAGGCTGCATGCATCGATACCAAGACGGGGAAATAAAACTTTCAGGAAACAGAAAGTTATTGAGGCAGAAAGACAAAGAAAGCTTTAAGAGCGGAGCATCGGCCAAACAACAGAAAGGAAGAGATTAGTCAGAGACAGAGACGCTGAGTGAGAGTCGGCTCGGATCGCTGGTGTGGTTCAACATGTTTCCTGCCAGTGATAATAATAGCGCCGTTGTGTTCCTCTCGCTGAGAAGCGTGGGAGGATGAGCGCCGATGCAACACGTGGGATGGCCGCTTGTTACTGTCACTACAAGGGAAACAGCAACATCCCCTTTAAGGCAAATACACACTAATAATACACACACACACACGCTGGCTGCTCATGCACGTAAACAGACAAGTTTATTCTTGCGCAGCTTCTTTGGAATCCTGCTTGTTGACATTAACAAAAACCGACTTAAACACTCTTTTGAGTATAGCAATGATTGACATTCTTACAATCAATATGATTTCCTTTTTCTCAGAACAGCGACCAGAATTTTCATTTTGATTCAGTTTATCATAGGTGTGATGCTCATTTCTGATACAGGCTGGAGTACATGGCCAGTGGTCTTGCATAGCTAGACTTATTGTCACAACGCTGTGTCGCCACTGGAGAAAGGTCTGTCTGGACTTATCATTCCACTATAGGTGGGAAAAACTTGTTTATATTTCTTTAAACCAATCACAATCATCGTCTTGTGGATCTACAAAACAGTGCCCCTACAAAACAATGTTGGAGGGAGCAGTTGCTGCCGCAGCGCCGCCTACCATATCTGTTCACCTCTGTTAATGATCAATAAATATGACATGGTTTTCCTTTAATCCCATTACAGGTGAGGTTGTCACAGCTGTGGACTATTACTGTTGCAAGTCGACCTACATTAACAAATGACTTCAATTCATTTTATGATCGACTTACACTTACATTGCTGTCTAGAATTTGATGCTATGCTGTTCTTAGCCAATTACATTGTAACTGTAATTGGTTTTGTAAATATTCATTACATATTTTCTCTTGCATGCATGCTTTTACTTACTCCCCTATGATATACGGGCGCTTAAAGGCCTCCGTGATCAGACTGTGACACAGCAGTCACTTTTGCATCAGCTCTTCTAACACAGGAAGTCGATAGTTTTGTGATTATTTTGGAGCGGCACGTCTTCCCGTGTATATGGAAACACACACACAACCACACTCACATTCATACATGAACCTGTCTCCCCCCACCCACAAAAATGACCTTCTCAAGACTAAGTAAGCAATAAATGTACCAAAAAATTTGCAATTTGCAATTTGAAAACCACATGTGAAACTGATTCAGACGTCATCACTGTCAACAGCCATGTGAATGAATTTGTGAGAAATGACTTCAGAACTGGTCACTGAAGCTGTTTTGAAAGAATATGCTGTCAAATTTTCCAACACATGAGTGCTGGTTCAATCTGAGGGTAAATTGGTGTTTACTAAAATAGATTTGACTTTCCGTTCAATATTCTCAATGTCTTTCTTCAACTTAATACACTTATAAAGACTTTACAGGATATACAGCTTGAGCCTCTTCCACAGGGGTGAGAAGTCTCTCTGCCGAAAAAAGATTTCCTGTTAAATCTAAGAACATTAAATACAAGAGAATACATAACGTGATGAAGTGTACAGAGTATTGAGATTAAAGGTCAGAGGTCAGAGATAGAATTTTTTAAATTTTTTTGTAACTTTTGACTTGTATTGTAGCCAATTTAAAGACATGACAGGTGTAATATAATAGAACATCTTAGATCTTGAAAGGACTCTGCATGGATAAGGATCCCATATTTCTGTATAATATAAAATGAGGTGAATCTTACCCTAGAATTCCACTGGTTGCATGTACGTTGTGGAACGGCTCCGTCACGGTTTTACTCCGTGCTCCGACGTCCCTGATCCCCCACTGGCTGGGTTTTGAGTGCCGCACAGTGCAGAACTGCCGGATAGGGGTTGCGAGACCGAGGAGTTCTCACGATAATTACAGAATCACACGTGACCGCAGTTATACGTGTTGTAAACACAACAACAAACAGACACAAGGTTGGTGTTCCCAACGGAAGGATTAGAAGAAGTGCTTGGTTTTGTCTCTTTTTTTTAGATTTTTGGGCTGGCTGGAGTGTTTTATTATGAAAATTAACCAGATGGTATGTTGTCGTTCCGGTGTCTGACTTTCAGCTTGATGCGCCGTGCTCTTGCATCCAGCAGAAAAGGAAGCCTTGCGTATCTGAGAACTGAAGGGTTTAGTCTGCCGGAGCTGCAATAGATACGCAACCCAGTGGAGTTAAAACAAACACTAGATTGAAACCTATCAGCTCCGCTGCTGTTGCATTTTGGAGATGGACCGAACACAGATCTGGTGGAAGCTGCTTTTGTTTCAAAAACTGGCACGAGTCCGATGCAGTTAAAGGAAGAGAGTTGTGTCATCAACGTAGTGAGAATTGTTTTGAAAAAATGCCCAATTGGCAGCTTACACAAACAGAAGATAACGGTCCAAGCACTGATCGTTGTGGAACTATGTATTTAACCAAATGCTTGAGGCAAAATAATTTTTTGTCCACCAACCAAATCGCCAGTGAATGTTCAAATCTTACCAACCACTCAGTATATCATCTTTTAGTGATGCTAGAGGGTTGAGGTACAGCATTGTAGTTCGAAGCTAAAGGCCACAGACCAAGTTGCCGTATTTAACAATTTGAGAGTGAGAAGGTGTTGAAAATGTCTGCATTAAAATGTAAAAAACAGCTCCAGATGTGTTATACATTTTGTTATGTTGTTTACTTACATTATCCTAAATGTTTCCATCAATGTTTAAACCCACAGAAATCTATAATTTTAGTCAAGGTACAAGTGCGTTTTCTTTTGGTCGTCTATCCCTTTGGTTACCGTCCCCCATTTAATTTTGGCAAATATGTCAGTGTGAGTAAGTTGGCAGAAGTTAATAAATGTAACGTGAGTAAAACTTTAAAACCATCACCTTGTCTATGACCATTTCTGCCCAAGTCATGTCGAATAGATTGGCAATGACAATGGTGCTTGTTTAAGGCGGTCCCACACTACTTCACAACACCATCAAACTATGTCTTTCTGTTTTAAAAGTTTCCATCAAAATGAATAAATTGAAATGTGTCCTGAAAGCCCTCCTTCAGTCCATACAAGGTGGAAGAAAGATTTTAAATTTTAACAAAAAAAAGCTTTTAGAGCTTCAGTGAACAACTGATGTTCTAAAAATGTTTCAAAGTTGTGAATTGTATGAACAGAAATGGGCATGAATAATGGTTATATGAGAGCCGTCCCTAAACATAATGATGCATTCTTCCTATCATTTGGTGAACAATGAGACACCTGAGAAGTTTCTGTATCCATCTGTCCTCCTACTTACAGTACCTCCACGTACCACCCACCTCTCCAAATACCCACCACATGTTTGCACATACACCTACACCTATTTCTTAAATCGATCTCCCCAAGTCCCTTCCACAGAAGAAAACTGCGACATGCAAATCAGTGATTCCTTTGTAACTCCCACACTGAAATAAAAATAAATGCAGCATGTATTTGCATAGTTGTCAAATCTAAGATACCTTAAAAACAGCAGTGCCTACAAAACTCAGGAAAAACAGGAAGTTATTGGTGAAAAACACTGACCTCGTTCCCACGGCAGTCGATTTGAAACTACACCAATTTAATTTAGATTAAAGACTTCATATAGACATGACATTAACACAATACATAGCTAGGCCTATATCAACAATACAGATATGACAGATGTACTGTCTTATGCCACATTTCATCCATATAGCATGGCTGAATGGATGGACATGACACCAAACCATCTGAGCAGTCGTGTAAAGCATGTTAATTCACCACCACAGACAGAATAATTGTCGATAAGGGCATACGGCTGCCCGTGGTCTTTTCATTGGCTATAGTAGCATTAATCCCACAACAAATCTGAACTCATCTTTTATTTTGACATTCAATGAAACAGCAGCAGAGACATCACAAATAAGAGAGCAGCACTAATTCATCATTAGAAATTAGGATTATTTTATGTGGGTTGCATTTAAATTAATTCAAACATATGACATGTTAGTTCTCACTCCTATATGCTGATTTTTTTGAAAAAGTGAAACCCCTGCAAGAGACTTGGCTTGACTGACATCTTTTGTAGTTTTGTAGCATCTTAATAGGGCTGGACAACATTTATAGTGGAACTACTGCATATGAGAAAAGTACAAAAGATTTGTATTGATTTCATTCAAAATGACCCAAGAAAGTTGGGACTGTAGGGAAGTAAGCTTACCAGATTTCTGTATCCTGCTCCTCGTTTCTGTGAAAGGCTACTGGCTCAAGGTTATGTCTGCTGCTACAGCCTTAATGTTTTATCAAGTCAAGTTGCATTGCTGATAATGCAGGCACCAGACTGACAAAAACTAAATTAACTCATGAAATAAAAAAAGGGCAAGCTCAATGCAAAAGAAGCCAATCCGGCATTCTTTTCTTTGCCATCACGAGCCTGACATCGTAGGACTGCGAAAACAGTTAAGAACTCTTTAAAGAAACACTGAAAAATCACGTATCCTGAAAACGCAGCGCCTGAAAACGCACTTTTTTGAAAACAGGCCTCAGAGTGGAGAAATCCGAAAACGCAGCCCTCCCGTTGTCATGTGGACGGCGAATCCACATACTTTCCAAAACGATGACGCCATCGCCCCACCCCTCGACCTCTTGCCTCTGACCTCTGAACTCCGCGACGTCTCATAACAACAACAACAACAATGGCAGACTACATGCTCGTGTTCGTGCCGCAGAAGATATTGAGCCTTTCTTGCAACTTACATGCCTTGTAGTTGAGTGTAAGTCGCAGCAGCAGTTCGACCTCATTACCGGTCCACACAAATGATTCTGGTTTCCTTGCACCAGCCATTTTCATCTTCTTCTTTTTGTGTTCAGTTTCTCCGTCTACTGTCTGTTTGTTTACAGCGCGTAAGCTTTCTGCGCATGCTCTGTGTCTTCTTCTCCGTTTTTGGTGAATGTCAAGCACCACCTATAGAACTGGAATATGAACTACAGCGTTTTCGGTCGTTTTCAGTGGATCCATGTGGACGCAAATATTCTTAAAACAATGACAAGGAAGACGGAGAAAAAAAGATCGTTTTTGCCCGTGTGGACGGGGCCTTAGTAGCCATTGTGAGCCAATAAATCTGTAAATGCTAACGGTCATGTAGTGTGCTGCTCACCTCCGCTCATTTGGATTGTGCAACTGCAGTGGGTGATTTATTAATACATAGTAAGAAGCTAAGACTACCGTTTAATCGCACACATCATTTTGAACTCTTTATTAACAGAAAGTAGGCAGATTTTGTATCAAAATAAGCTTTTATATAACGAAAAACAGACATTCTATGTAACAATTTATGCTCAGCAGCCGTGGGCACCCCCATATAGTCAGAATGGTACAGTCTTGTTTACATAACAACATTTTCGGACCATTCAACTACGAGGTTCATAGTCGAATCAGACCTCTCCGAATCGAATCGACAAATAGTCGACTATTGGGGGTCAGCCCTAGTTTATAACATTCAAAACATGAAATAACCTTATTGCAGTGTGAAGAAACAGCAGTGTTGGTTTTATGTCAAAGACATCTAGGTGCTCTGATGCAGCCATGTCTACTGAATCTAGCATGCTGACAAGCTGGCCCTGACCCGTTCTGTCTCAGGCTGTCAAATGCAGTTGCCTCATAGCCCACTGTGTCTCCCAGGGTGATCCGAGGTCTCAGCCCTGGAAAACTGTAGGGCCACTCGCTCTAAGGCTAACGATGAGCTTATTAGCTAACCGCAGCTAGCTCCAGCCAAGAATAACTAGCAAGGAGCAGCCGCTTTAGGTAACTCTGGTGATATTAACCCCCTGGTGAGTGCCAAGCTATGAAGTTGAACTTTTTGTAGTGGCCAAATTGTGTAATTACATCGTCACGTGATGTACTGGGGCCCAAAAATGTTTTTTTGAGCTTTCCAACCCCAGCGAAATGACTCATTTCACCGTCAGAATTTGTGCCACTCAGTGTAATAAAATGTCTAAAGTCTAGAAGAGTCACATGATTAAATTCTTTATACCCATTCAAGTGAGCTGGGTGCTAAACCGGAAGTAAGCTGGCTCAGTTGGCAAAAGTCTGTAGTGTGCACGCTCGATGAGCCCCACAATGCTATGTGGAAGACAGTCGAGTCATTTTGGTTCATGCGCCACTGAGCAGCTTTGCATTCCTTTGAGCTTTTATTTGCTTTTTATATATCCAAAAGTAATTACAACCTGCAGCCTGCCTTCTTTTACCATCTCAAATTTGGTAATCATAACTTGATAGTATTCAGATTGTTGTATTGAGAACTGGCCCAAAATTGTGTATTTTTTTTAACTTGCATGGTGATCGCATTACATTAATGTTTAACATCCCGGGCGACATTGCTAGCAGTTTCACAACAAAACAAATGCACAAAAACACCAGTAAAACATTACATTTGGTAAAATATGGATATGTGCCTCATGAGAAATTGAGATATAATATTTGCGGTACATAGGCCTGGAAATACTGCCTTGAAAATGACTGACAACCCAACAAAAAAGTTGGTAAGTTGTACAAATTCGGAATTTCCCTGAGCATGGACGATGGTAGACACAAGTGTGCTCCGTGTCTTGATTTACCATCAAGGCGCGTTGTCGCAGCACTAACAGCTTTGCAGCAAAGTTGAGAAAGCTAAATAAAACTGAAAGACTTGTGGGTTGCCACTTGCATTCTGAGGCAGAGGAACAGAGCAGCAGATATTACTGCAAAGCAGCAGGAAATATAATGACTGGTTGTAATTCCATGTGCTGTGTCTGCTCTGGTTGGGTTCTGTTGGGAAGCTTGGATGCTATTTTTGACACCACATTTTATAGGGATCGTCAGGAGGGCTGAATCACCATATTCTCCCACAAAGAAAACAAGATAAGGCCAACGGGAACAAATCTATGGCAGGTGTCGTCAGCAAGACTAGAATAAGAATCATACACTTTTTTCCCCCTTCTTTTTAACGTTCGAACAATTCTGAAATGGCTGTGGTCACCATGTTGTATGGGCGTGTGTATGGTTTTCCCCAGAAGTCTCTGGCTTTCTCTTTAAACCGAGCAGCTACAGGAGGGCCGAAGTATAAACCCAGGAAGTCCTGTAACACCGCATCCAAGCAAAGGTATTTAAAACCCTACTTTTAGCTCCAAAGCAGTTAGGATTGTTTGTGTGTGTGTCCGTGCTCAGAAAGTCAACTGAGGTGTAAAGTGGTTTAAGTTTTGTGAGGCTTTGTTCTACACCTACAGTACACTAGTACACTATTCCAAAGGTGTTCAACACCAGACGTGTGTGAAATCCTGGTTTTAGAAGAGGGATTATTTATCTTTTTGGCAACGGGTTCCAAGTTCTCCAAACCAGAACAAAGGCCCGACTACACAGACGCAGCAGGCAGGCGAGCTGTGGTGGAGGAGAGCTCAGTATCATCCGCTCAGTCACAGACAGTGTGATTACTCCCCGTAGACTGACAAAGGCAAGCCGCAGTCCTAAATATAGGCCTCTCTTCCTGTCAAATGACAGAGGTTCATATTCTAGAGTGACAAAAATGTTACCCATAATTGCTACTGAAAGACTGAATTTTACACACGCAAAACTCAACTCATCAAAATACAACTGATGAAATTGGAGTTTGGAATTTTTGAGCTGTAGTTAAGAGTTGGATTTCTCACGTTTCCGATAATACCACAACTCTAGACATGTGTCACATGACATCAGGCTTTTATTGTGCTTTGAAGTAAATAAAAAAAGGCAGGCTGCTGGACAGCACAGGCAAAAACTGTAGGGGGCACTCAATAAAGAACTAAATCAATGTTGAATTGAATATTAAATTAATAAATAAAAACGCAGTGACACATGCAGGTGCAGAAGCATAATATAGTTAGTTATAGTATAGTTATAAGTAGAGTTTGCAGAATAACAGCCTAGCCTAGCGTAGCCTCAATAGGCTAAGGGCTATCCGTTGTTGACTGTCAGCTGCATTTTTTCTTTGTTGTTCCTTATCCTTCAATATTAAAATACTAAAATGTATTTTACAGTGTGGATAAATAGAAAATAATTAGCTTAATAATGAGACCCCGACAATTAGATTTTGGGTCCCAGGTCCGACACCCCTTGTATTTCACACACTGATTTTTATTATTGAAAAGAAGAAAAAACGAATTCGGGAAAATATCAGCCTGCCAGATATTATCAATCCAAGAGACAGCAGGTGTTGGAGAGTGCAGGGACAGCAGAGTCCTGCACGAGTCTTACTTTGCAAACCCGCACCCGCCCGTACCCGCCATACTTAGAACCGCATCCGACCCGTTTTCCGACAGTAACACAAATTACATTCCGCACCCAAGCCAACCCGCTATAAATTGATACCGACGCCCGACCTGCACCCGAAGGAAAATTAGATGGAGGCAATTTTTAAAAATGAAAGTAAGCCAGCGTGGCAAATGGGAGTTCTGGGAGGGCGCAAGCACGCATGAATGAGCTCATATGAAATATAAATGCTTATCGTTGCAGGCAGATTTTTGTAGATGTGTTGCTAATAATAATTTTTTTTTTTTTTTTTGCACCTGACGCCTTGAAAATGGCGACCCGCGCTCTCCAGCCGTCCAACCCGATCCGCACCCGTGTCCGACACAGTACATTATCTTTCACCCGTTTCATCCAAATTGTGCGGGTACCTGAGGGACAGTGCAGAGAAACTGTGTGATTGTTAAGCCTCATTTGAAGCAACCAACGTAAAAAGTTATACGTTTGATTCCATACCTTTTTTTATTCATGTTGATTTTTGTGTTTAATTTGCAATTAGTATATGAAACTCTTTGTTCTGGGATCCTCACCAGTGTTCATTTTATACAACAGGCTCTGACGATAACTATAGCTACGTGTGAAAGAGAGATTGTTAAAATGCAGGAATTCATTTGCTTGGCAACTTTGTGTATGTTTGATTAGCACTCAGCAGTAAGTTTGCTCACACCATACAAGGATCGCTCTAAAGCTGTTAGGCATTAGGGGCCTGCTAGCGTTGTGGCTGAGGTTAATACAGGTCATGTTCTTGTGGTGATACTCAGAGTAAAAGTGCAGCTAACTGGAAATCTAAAAACACCAGCAGAGCTGACCAGAGACACATTGGACTGTGCTGGCTCAGGCATGTGTGAACTGACCAATCAGAGCAGACTGGGCTTCTAAGGAGACGGGCCTTAAAGAAGACCAGAGAAAAACAGAGAGTTTCAAACTGACTGTGAATACGGAGTTACAGCAGTGGAAAGTTTGAGAAAAAAAAAAGAAAAAAACATGTAAACACATTATTTTAACATTAAAGTTCATATTGATATCATTTTTATGTTAAAAAGGGGGAAATGATTGCTATTTGAAAATGATTAATACTGCAGAGCTTGTAAAAAGATGCAGTAAAAAAGTAAGTAGCATAAAAAATCTGTATTCCTTAATCCTTAAAACATGATTATAATTGTGAATGAATAATTCTAAAGTGTTTGTCAGGTCCAAGTTGACCATGTTTTGTTAGCATCAGGAGGCATGTGGGAATTTTAAAAATGCTGATTTCAACCTTTTTTTGCTCAGCTTATTGCTGCCCTTATGCTAGCCAATTAGTGCTAGTGACATAAATGTTGGCTGGCATTACCGTTAGCTAGCGTTAGCACCATTGCCATTAGCAACATTAGCATTAGTGGTGTCAGCTTTAGCTAGCTAGCTTTAGCAATGTTTGCTACAACAACCCGGCAACCACTTGAGGGGGCAGATGTCAGCAACATCAGTGTTGTACTGTGAATGCCACATTTAGTGGCTTAACATTATCAAAAACACCTTTGAAGCATGAAAACAACCCATTCTAGCAGACACCAAAAATAACCTGGGAACCTGAAAATGTGCAATGTATATATATATATATATATATATATATATATATATATATATATATATATATATATATGCATATATATATATGTATATAATTATTTAAGAGCAGTGACATATCCACAACTCTATGCTCATGCTCTTCTTTAGTTTAGTGTTGTCAGACGTAATAAACACTAGCTGTCAGGTTCTCTCAACTGATGCTTTGGTTGACACGTTTAGAGCACATCTGGTTGTATAGCAGGCTTCAGGTTAACAATGTGTGGGTGTTTGTTTATGAAAAAGTAATTGCTGACCAGATGTCAGAAGGAGTGGTCCTACACTGCAAAGGGGAAGTTATTCATGGTGTTGTGGCTGCAGTCGCACAGCCAGTGAAACGTGTTACATGTCCTCTATATACCACAACTAAAACACACCAAAGTAGGTTTCATTCATCATTATAAAATACTGATTACCACTAAGAAGTGCTGTCCAAATGTTTCTGTTGGTAAGTAACACCATGTCCCTTCTTTTTATGTAAGCTCACTGGTTTGCATGTCAGCCTGCATGTGTTTGTGTCAGCGCTGCAGTCAGTTTCTCTTGTGGTCGAGGGGAGGGTGTCATGACACTTCATACAGTAGCTCTGAAATGCCACGCCAGGAAGTGAACTAGGCTAAAGCGGAGTTCTAGTTGTAGTGCTGATGACACAGACACGGACAGAGGAGCACCACTGACACAGCACTCCATGGGTAAGTTCAATTAAACATTTTAACACAAGTTTATCCAAGCTGTGCGCTTTTTTAAAGGAAGGCTGCATTGCTGAGGTTTGTTAAGCAGCAAGCAGTAGTGCCACACAGAGCAAGTGTTGCTCTTATATGTAAGTCATTCAAACCTGTAACTCCTTCTGCTGTATATACTGTTACAGTTAACATTCTGCTTTTGTTGGATGTGGTTTGTTGGACCAGTTCATGTGTCCAGAGAGCAAAGCTACACATCTCATGAAGCTATTATGCAATAGAGTGCATGGCTGGGCGATGATTTCATATCACCAACTCAGCAGATTCATATCAGGACAATGATTTTCAAAACGCTCCACACATTTCTGTTGCTCAAATGAATTATTACCATCAAACTATAATTGAAAACTATTGTTTATTATTGAAGTTAAATAAGCAAAGAGATCACAAATCACCCTTTACTTAGCCCTGTGTGCCTCAATGGCATCCAGTCTGGCCCTGCAGTCGGCTGTGTGGTTCACAGTGATGATCGTGGCAGATATACCAGTCGAAAAGTATTTTTGTCCATTTCTGAAACAGTGGGTCCTTGATGTCAGACACAAGCAGACAAAAGCAGGCTTCTTAATTGTGTAACTGTGAACTTCGCAAACTGAAATAGCAGCGATCGCAGACCGATTTGACGTTATCTCTGTAAGTTTGAAAACTCTGACTGTGGCTTTTGACCTGCCAAATTCATTAAGTTTGTAGTAAAACACTGACTATTAAATAACTCTTACGCTTTCTCCAAAACAACGCCAGGTTTCAGGACCTTCCCTCACTCTCATGCTGATTTAAAAATCTTTGACCTACTTAGAGTTGTACATAATTGACAGGCCCCTGCCCTAACAATCGTGCATCTCTGGATGTCACGGGTTCAATAGTGCTTTCTCGCCTTTTTAGGGTTTAACTAGTTAGCCCTACTGTTACATTACAATATTGTCAGAACACTTAAGCAGGAGAAAGCAATCCTATGGTCATCTGCCAGTGATTGCTGAGATGTTATTGGACAATCGCAAGCAAAGGGGTTGAGCTTTGAACCTTAGAGGATTTTGTATTCTAATATTTATGCTATGAGCCATTGGACAAACAGCTTTTTCAAGATGTGGGATCCTTAATCTGCTCAGACTAGATCCTGATTAGGCTCATTTTTTATCACAAACTGTTTTTGAAGAGCCATGAAGGATCTGGTGCTTGGTGTTTTACGGTGTTTTATTGTGTTGTATCACAGTTTGTGTTTTATCATACTGTTTATCTTGTACTTTTCAGTTTTCTCAGTTTGTGTTTGTGCTGAGTTTTACGTATTCGGCTATAAATGCTGCAGTGCGTGGCAGTGTGTGTTTCTGCTTCATACTTGTCCCTATACAAATGAACATTCAATAGATGAGGATAAGGATTTCACCCAACCCTTCTGAGGTGTCACTCAAAAATTCTTGTTTGTTGAATCATGTTAATGTTAAAATCATTACTCAGCCTTGCACATTTCCCCATTTTGGGACAGATAAGGGATTATCTTATCTTATCTTCTCTGACATCTTTGAAAGCAGCCATGCTAAGCTTTGGTGATGGTAGCACTGCTGTGAGGTGACGGTAGTGTGCCGATCTGTTTTTACACACGTCAGTGGCTTTTTTTATGGAGTAGTTTGTGGTAAGGAGGTTATAAACTTTGTTTTCTGTTTGAACGCTCGACTGTACGGAGCCACGTAAATCCAGTTAGAGCACAGCGATATGTTTCAGCAGGGACAGTTCTGCTGTGTTCTCTTTTTGAAATGGATGCCAAATGTGTTGTGGCATGCCGGCCTTTATTCGACATGTAAATATAAAGTCATAAAAAACAAAATGTAGAGTTGGATTGAAGACTGCAGTAATTGAGTTAGAGTTCTGTCATAAAACCCAGTACTGCTCTTTATATAGCTCAAAAGGTTTTAAAGTGTGCACGTTCATTCGTGATCTTTGGGGGCAGCAAAATATTATGCTTCAACTGCATCTCACGATCTTTGCCGATGTGTGTAACTGTCTCATAATAGCACGTAGATTTGCTCTACATTGGGGTGGGGATCATCACTCTTGTCAGTGTTCAAAGGTGTTAGATGTGAATCCTTACCCAATCGTCACCAAACTCCTGGCTGATGATTTTCACTCCTTTCAATCCATGCAGTTTTGCTCTGGTTTTCAACGACAATGTGTACAACATGATGGAACAACTTTCATTGTCCTGCTCATAGATTTTGAACCTAATTTATTCCGGGGCAACTTCTACGACATGTTCTGTAGCACTCAGGCACAACTGAAAAATTTGACAGGATGACTATCAAATGGTTAAAAAACAGCAAAATTGGTCTGGGGGACCTATTCTGTATCACCTGTAACCTATGTCATGGCCCACCAAGTTGTCCGTTATGTCTATAAGCCAAGTCACACTGCCAATCTATAACTTTATGATGGCCTGTTCTGAAAAATATTGTGTCTGATGCTGGCATAAGATGTACAGAGTGGACAGAGAGGTGGGTGTAAAAAGGAAATGAGAGTCAAAGAGCTGAGAGAGAAGGGGAGGTTGAACAGAGGCAGGGATTGAAAGGAAGGAAGAAAATGAAAGACGCAAAGGCAAAGAGAGCCCGACCCCAGGTCAGACAATGAGGCTCACTTTCTGTCACAATCAGCATTCTGTGATCCCTCTGAGGTTCAGTGTTGTGCTTACAGCATTGCCGATGTTAACCATTGGCTGTATATAAAGTTAGGCAATATGTCTCCACTTCCTACAACTGTACAAAAATGAGGTAATGATAATTGACAGAGCACCACCTAGCTGTCAATCACGACGTTACACCCCTTTTTTATGTCATCACTGACTAATTAAAGCCAGACTTATCAGAATAACAAAACACTTCACACATACATCAGATTGAAAATACCGACCAGAAATGACGGAATCCAAAAATATGAATTGGGAATATTAATTTCTCGTGTTCTTTGATGATTGAGTTTGGCTCGTATCCCGCCTGCTAACACAGAGGGGGCGGGGTTAATGATACATTAACGAGCCACCGGGGGGGCGATCAATATGTTTTGGCTTCACATTTTGAGTAGCTGTGGTTTATTTTTATATACAGTCAATGATGTTGTCACTGACTTGTCTTTCAATAGATGCCCTTAGAAAAATGCAAACCTAAAATCTAAACAGAAGGGGCGGCTGTGGCTCAGGGGTAGAGCCAGCGTTTTGCTATAGGACGGTCGCTGGTTCGATTCCCCTGGTCTGCATGTCGAAGTGTCATTGGGCAAGATACTGAACCCAGATCTACTCCTGATGTGCTGGTCGGCACCTTGCATGGCAGCCACCTCCACTAGTGTAGGAATTATTGTCACTTTTCACAAAAAATGTCTGCTAAATGTAAATTCTGATCTGATGACAGAGGGCAAGAAAATGGTAACAAAGGACTGTTGCTGGTGGGATAATCAATGAGCAGCATTAAAATGGATGCAACTGAACTGTGTGACAGGAGATGGAGATGACAGAACTGTGATTCCTTTTTCTGCAACTCCACTGACTGTGCAGCCAGCTCACACTAATGCCAGATATAGGATAAGCTTAAAAATAGACAGCATTAGTCACTGGATTCATTAGATACAGTACGGGAAGCAACCAAATGTTTGGAGAGTGCGTCAAGCTCGTTTGGTTTTGCTTTGACTCAACAAAAGGCCGTGGTTTCAGGCTGGGCAGGTGAGTCACTGCAACAGGAACCAGTAGTCCTCACTAATATGAATATCATATGTCAAACCACACCATTCACTGTGCCACTGCTGTGTATGACGGTGCTGCTGCAGCCGTGCAAATCTTCCCCATCGGCTCGAACACTTGAGTTTGTGTTCCGGACTATCTTCGCTGGACACATCTGTCTATGTAAGTTTGATCAGTGGCGATATGCTGCTGCCTCGGCATTTCGTGTGGTTAACCAGCGAGCCTGTCAGTCATTGCAGTGACACACTTTCAGCTAAGGTCTCAAACTAATCAAGCCTGCCTTTTGTGGCATCGATGGGCTGGGAAGATAAGCATCCTTGTTGTACTTGTAATTTCTAATATTTCATACTGGAGGTCTTCACAAAGATGTAAAGTTTTAAAGATATTGCACTAAATTGCTGCTTTGTATTCTTGCGCATCCTAGTCTGCAGTTTACTTGTCATTTATAATGTGTGAATACTATGAGTTATGTGCAGTAAATACATGAATTAAAAAATATATATATAGATGTATATGTATGTGTGTGTATATATATATATATATATATATATATATATATATATATATATATATATATATATATATATAGACTTAAGAACATAAAACCAACTTTGATGATCTGATTTGACCAATAGGCGCATCACCCATTGAACTTTTGACCTTTTCTGTTCCTGTTAGCCAAAGAGCGCAATTGTTTTGGAAGCAAGCATTAGTGAAATCTGTTTAGCATTCATTATGGATCATTTTTTACTTCCCAAAATGCCCACACATGGAGACAGAATCAAAAACTGGAAACAGGAGTGATTGTGACCCTAACAGGACTAATACAGGTGACGTTAATAGGTCTCATGAAGGTTCAGACACAACGTTAACCGTTACTGACCAGGACCAAGAAAAGCCGGTGGAGGTTGGAGAAGATGAAGGGGGCCTGCACCTGCCCGTGACCATTGCTGTAGATGATGTTAGCAATCATCCCCAAGAGGGCCCAAGATGGCTACTTCTTCAAAAAAATACCACAAATGGACATTTGGGAAACAGCAGAGACGTTCTAAAATGACGTCACGGATTTCATTTGGAGCCAGCATTCACTACCAAATGGCGAAAAGCATCAGCATCTCTGAAGAGTCGGCAAGAAAGTGTGGGACACAAATTTGCTATGGAGACAAAATAAAAACAGACAAGTGGCAATGCTGAATGACAAGGGACACTCAGCATTGGTTATGGAGAGCAGAAAGTACATGAAGGCTGTGGCGGAAGGTCTTCGCTGTACAGCTTACCAGGGGAATCGCACAGCGGTCACAGTGAGGGTGAGGAGTCATCTAATAGTGGCTTCTGCATGTCATTTCAATGTTTGATGCAACAGTGGACAAGAGGTTAGCTAATAATCCATCAAATGTCAAATACGTTACATGACACCATGACATACAAAATGACATATTTACTGTAACAGCTGAGGGATGCGGAGCTCTTTTGGTGGATGACAGTAAAGATGTTAGTAAAAAGGAACAGATTTCGGTGATCGTGAGTATTTGCACCCCATCAAGTGTACACTCAGTCAGTGTAGTAGTTCAGGAAATGTTCGGGACCGATGTGCTAAAGGCCATTTATATGCATTGCCATGCACATACGTTCAGTTTTGTGTTAGTGGGCTGTGTACATAATGTCAACACTGCAGCAGAGTGTTTTGAGACACTGCAAATGCTCTACATGGTTTTTATGGGTCAATGGTGCATCTTGAAAAATATTTGAACTTGAGCCAACAGGGCCCAAATCATGCCACATCTGAAGGGTTTTGTTGTTTGAGGCCCCAAACACAAATATTTTCTAGACAAACAGTGCATACTGTCCATGGCCTGCCATTATGGAATAGGTGAGGAAAACTGAGGAAATGATGACTAGGGACACACTATCAGCAGCACTCAGGAGTTCCTTTCTCTCATGAAGTTGTACAGAGGTGCATTTATAGACTCGTACAAACTGATATGCATATCTCTGACACTTCCCGTCACATCAGTAAGCTGTGAGAACAGTTTTTTTTTTTCTCGTCTGCGTCGTTTGAAAAACTATTTGAGCAACAGCAGCTGGTACTCTCAAACCAGTCACAGAATTGTAAATGTGTTGGCTACAGGCACTGAGAGAACAAGGGCCCTGGACAGCAACAAAATCACAGATGCATTTCTGTTGTTATGAAGTCTAATGGTGAGTGCATGCTTGTTTTGTTGCTTTTATAGCTCTACATTGTATGAATGTAACTATATATTGAATATATAATATATTCACATATGGAACGGAATCCTGTTGATTAGCCGAACCTGTGTCCATGGCACAATTGTGTAAAATGTTATATTCTTAGGTGTGTTCATGTAGGCAGGCTTGTGAACCTTACACCTATATCCCTTAAGCTGAATGTCTTGCTTTGTGGTTGCCACATGTGTGTATGTGTGTCATGGTGTAACAATTGAAATTAAACTGTGGCAACCGGCACATTAATGGGAAAGCCTAAATTTCAGAGCACATTCACATTCCACTAGCTCTTTATCTGTCAGTGTCAAATAAAGGCACAAATGTCCCTTTCTGACTGCAGTACCTCAAACAGCTAGCTCCAAAAAAAAAAACAGCTCTAATTTCCCCATTCGTGAGAACAGTATGGGGGACGATTTTCTAACATAACATACTGACACAAACAACCTGGTGCCAATGTATTAGGTATCCTGTCTGTCTGGGGTAAGTCAACCCATACGAGAAACTCAAGGTGTTTCGCCTTTCTGTCTGTGTGAACATAGTTAGCTTGTTAGCCTCAGCTAGCTTGGTAGCTTCCAGCAAGGTGGACGTATTTCAGTAACCAGGCTTTCGGATCACTTCACCTTCCAACTCTTCACCCACTTTTGAGCCCAGAGTTAAGAAGAAAGATGGTGACAGCTGGTACCACCCACTTTGAGCTGCATTCTGGCTCTTTAGAAACCTTTGGGTGACGTCACAGTGGCTCTGCCCACCACTGATACACTCAAAGAACCAGACACAGGCTGGTCATGTCTTTAAGACATTGTTTATGAGTGTGTGCCCCATTGATGACCTGATCCAAACAGAATTTTATTGTGCCATTAAGTTGTGATAAACCTTATGTCATCTATATTTCAAGTCTGGTTCCTGAAACAAAGGGCAGTTTGGTAATGTTATGTTCCAATAGTTGTTTACCTTCAGCTTCCAAACACCCATGATACTCAGCATAGTAGGCACAGTGGCAGCGTTGGTGGATTGGCTGGGCGTCCCTGGCATCCACTGCTTCATCTTTGATGCCTCGATACAGGAACTTTGCATCTAATGCTGCATGGAGCCAGTTGGTGGGTTGTTGGGTTGATTGCAAAAACTACTCAACAGATTTTTTGATGAAGCCCAAAAAAGACCCCATTAACATTTGGTGTGGGTCCGGATAAACGGACAGAGCCAGGACTTTTTTTCTCATTTTCTTTAACAATGTTGTTGTCATCATGAGAAATCATGTGTGTTATGTGTGGGTACAAGATGGGACTGTTGGGCCTTGGTAGAGGTATGTGCAGTACCGAGCGCCATTCTAGTCTAACAGGTGTTGCTGAGCACAGAGACGACAGTGCACTCTGATACAGCTTCTGTTAGCCCTTCACCTTAAACCTGGCAATGCGGCTGAGCAGCAGCAGGCTGCTTCACACCCGCTCACTGCTTCAACTTTTTTGAAACCTGCTTTTTAGCTGTTTTCTAACTATAGTCTCGCTGAGTTTAACACCTCGCAGTTTTAGCTGTTGCGGACAGTGGCTAGAGGTATTGCAGCCAAAATTACACCTACACAATGTGCTGCTGTTTTGTTCATTCTAATTTACAGCATAGGTCTGTTCACAATGTACAAGGCAGCAAAAAAAGTTGTGCTGAGGTATGATAATGATTTAAAGGGTTATATTGAAACAAACTCAGTAAAAAAAAGCTTTTGTCTTGACATTAACAGTCTCATAGACTTTTAGGCTATAGCATTACCAATGTACCAGCCTCTAGTGGCCTGTTAGAGTATTACAAATACTTACTTATCAAATATATCAAAATAAAACAATTTTGTAGTTTAAAAAATACAAAAAGATATTCTGTATTAACTGATATTATTACATTTTAAAATGCATTCATCATATTTCATATAATATTAATGACTGATTGATAATCAAAAGTAAAATTTGTATCCCTAATAAGGAGTTGACAACTACAAACACTCCTCAGCACAGTTGCGCTTCAGGTTGTTTGTAGCCGTGTGTGTCTGCGTGTGTCTGCGTGTGTGTGTGTGTGTGTGAGTGTGTGTGTGTGTGTGTGTGTGTGTGTGTGTGTGTGTGTGTGTGTGTGTGTGTGTGTGCTTGACCTCTGTATTGTTCCAGTCTTAGGGGGATGGAAAGTCCCCCGGCTTATACCTGTGGTACAATGAGTCCGAGTGTGTTAGGCATATGTGTGTGTTGTGGTGTGGGTTGTACCAGGCAGCCAATCCCGTCTGAGCTTTGAGGAAGCAGGAAGGAACATGCTGCAGCCGGTCGACCAATGACAAGCGGGGTTGGAGGAGGAGGCCCCTGCAGGAAATGACTGGCGGAGTATCAGGGCTTCAGACCTCCAACAGACTTCCTAACCAGCATGACCGATTGTTCTATCTTCCACTTCTTTAATTCTATTTTTCAGCCATTATTCGTTTGAAGTATTTATCTAATCTTCCGTGTTTTCGTTCATCGATCTGTATTCTTACTGTATTCTTCCAAATCTAACCATTCATTTAATCTCAAATCTATCCATTCTGTACTCCGTCCATCCAACCGTGCATCCATCTTTCGTCGCTCCACGCGGTTAAAAAGTATGGTGATTTATTGTGCTGTGTTGCCGCTTTCATGTCCTACGACATGTCCGCTCCATCCATGAGGAAGAAGTCATTTGCTCGGAGCTCCAAGCCAAGTACCAGGATGTGTATTCGGGAACAAAGGGATGTCATGTAAGTTACCTTCAATCTTTGCAGCACTTATTGTGTTCTTGACTTAATCTTTTATTCTTTGTCTCGTCTGTGACATCTATTGTACGGATTAACTCCCAGATAAGTTAACATGAGGTTGTCCTTCCCTGCAATGGTTTGGTTCCCAGTTCTATTTTGGGTACTGACGTGGTACCTCCTAGGTTGGTTTCTGTCTTCGTCTGGGATCCATTCTGGTTTCAGATATGTGGCATCCAGTGGTTCTGTTTATGAATTTAGATATTGGCTCTGCTTTGCAGAACCGCTCAACTGGAGGTTTACATCATCTTTATTTGTTGTCGTTGTCATTTGGTAAAGTTTCTTCCCGATTACCCAAGAGGCCGGTGAGGCAACCGAGGTGTTTCCCATCAACCTTGTCTTTGCCTGTCGATTGAGTTTAGAAGCTGCAAATCATATCTCATTTCATTTATTTCTAATCTTTTCACATTCTTTTTTAACTCCAAACTGTTCGTCCGATGATGGTTGCTGTTTCTGTCGCAGCATCGCTTCAGTCTATGTGGAGTAGAAGTTGCCTGTCAGGTGGGCCGGAGTAATCACATACGCATTTTCTCACCGGACGTCATCGGAATAGAACTGTGCAATGTCCATTTATAACAGGTTGAGGTGCAACACTGCAGTAACAGCAGCAGTGACACCAGCGTCCTTCCTGCACTCTGTGCAGTCAAGCGGTGACTCAATGTAAGAAACTACAGCATGGTCGGGTAAAGTCGAGTTTATTGGAATCAAACGTTGTTCCTTAAACACTCCTTTATCGTAGTCTGGTCAGCTCATGAGGATTGGGCATTTTGTGTGCATGACAGGAAAATTAAAGAATTGTACACTACATTAGCAGGACACAGAGCAGAATAAATCTCGGCACAAAGACAAAAGGGAGAAGGTAAGACGGCAGTAAACCTGTTTACTGTTTGTCATGCAGTCTGATTACAGAGGCTGAATGTGATGCAACCACATTGCAAAGTACATCATTGCAAATGAAATTGGGGTTGTCCAGTAGGTCACGTCCTGCTGCTTTTGGATGTATCAAATAGCATGTTTACTTCATTTGCGTTTCTACGGTTTGGTAGATTGATAGTAGTGAAAAGGGACCCGAAGTCATAAAGTTTTTTTTTTGTAATAGGTCGAAAGGCAAAAAAAGTTGACATTGCAACTGCCATTGTACTTTATGAGCTCATTATGTGTGTTTTTGCCTCCACAAAGGAGGCAATGTTTCCATCCGTGTCTGTTTGTCGGCTGGATCACACAAAAAGCTACGGAACGGTTGAAAGTTGGACAGAGGATGGGTCTCAGCCCAGAATAGACCCGGTGGACTCTTGGTTTGGATCTGGATAAGGGGACCGATCATTTTCTTTGACGTTTACTTTTTTCAACATTTTCATTAATTGCAATGAATAATGCATAGATGTTGATGAAAAAAGATCAGGCATATATACAGTAGGGTTGTTTTGTATCTGTGAGCGAGTACAATTTCATTCTTCCACAACAAAAATGAGATTACGAGCCCAACCGTATGGTTTTGTTATCATAATGGTTGACTGGTGCAGATAAGGTGACCTGAAGTTATGAGTAGGCACTTATAGGTGCTTTTAACAACTTTTTAGGAGGGAAGTCGAGGTATTAATGGAATCACTTGTGTGGTGCACTGTTATCTCGAAATGATCTCAAAGGGTTCCTGTCTACCACTGCAGCAGGGTAACTAAGAGAAAAAACATCTCTGGAGAGGAAATCACACTGTTAGGATTTCGCAGGTTTGTTTTCCCACAAAAGGGCAAACCTTTTGTTATTTGGGTCAGACAGTTGGCATCTGTGAGACTACCACATCCCCTTCAACATTTATGTTTTTTCTAATGTGTCATATGGGAGCTTGGTTTGGTTTTAATATGCAGAAAACAGTCAAGTGACACTCTGTTTTTCTCAGTTTGTGGTTATTTTATACTCCACACTTTATTATCTAAACAAAGTTTTGGTGGTTTTACTGCTCGGAGACAAATATATGTTTTCCGGTGGCAAATGATGGTCATGATGGTCATAATGATAGTGACGGCGCAACATTCACGTCAGCTGTCAGTCGTCGCCGCAGTAATTCCTCAGCGGGGCTCATGTCTGAGGCAGAGAAGAGAAGCATTTACAGGAAATGTGTTCAGCCCCATGTCGGGGGGGCGGGGGGGCTGGTCCTGTAGTCAGTGCAAAATCTCAACACTGTCTCCATCTCTTCCTGCCTCTCCGTCTCTCTCTGCCTCTTTATCTCTAATTTTATAACTCACTATCTGCGTCTTCTTGCAATCTTTGAGGTTTTTAGGAAACACAGCCACAGAACAGTTGTCTAATCTTTAAAAAGTCAAAGTTGAAGACCTGTGCAGTGTGTGTGTGTGTGTGTGTGTGCGTGCGTGCGTGCGTGCGTGTGCGTGCGTGTGTGTGTGGTGTGTGTGTGTGTGTGTGTGTGTGTGTGTGTGTGTGTGTGTCTGTTGGTGTGTCTGTATGTCACTCTGAGGAATCCTTCCTGTAGCCGTTGGAACTGTGACGGCTTTACGGTTCCTGTGGAGTGGCACTGCCATATTTGGACACAGGAAGTGATGGTGTGCCAGTAGCCACAGGTAGAGAAAGAGGACGTGCTTTGAGTTTTTCGGCTTTCTATTAGTCCACTCCTGCATGTGTCTGTGTGATGAGTAAACGTTGACTTTCTGTTTCTGTTCTCCTTTTGTTTACTGAGAAGGAACCGATGAATCCCACACATTTCACCAGTGGTCCTCAGACCCTCGTCGGGTGAATTCCTTTAGTCATACAGCACCATTCTGTGTACGTATAAAATTTATGCAGGGAAAGTCCATCAGATGGTGCCACAACCAACTGTCTGAAAAATAAAAAAAGATATTTCCTTCCTAAGTCCACATTTACATGTAATGTGTTGCTTTGCTCATATGCAACAAGGATATTGTGGTGCTATAAACAAATAAAAACATTATGATCCTTTCTCACACTACTTTTTTTCTGTTGAAGAGCATGAAAAGAAACATATCATCACTGCTTCTAGAGCTCGGATTCTGAACCGTTGTGTGAAAGCGAAAAGAAACTGGATACAGGAAGTGATGAGTCCAGTTTCGCTCAATTGGAAGTGACAAGTATTTTCACTGTCTCAGTCCATTCCTTTGTGAAACGGCTGCTCACACATTCAACACAGCCCTCTCAAACTGCGAACAAATCTATTGGTCACTGTACAACACAGGGTTGTACAACATAATGTAAGTTTTAGGTACAGTAATGTAAGATTATGCCACTCAAGCAAAACATTTCTTTTATGGTGTTGACGAGGAGTTCAGGAGTCACAGCCTGAGGAAACATCAGCTGGCTCACAGGGTCAATCCTAATATTCGGATTATGTGCAGGTTATGTTTGCTAAATTTACCATCTTTTGATAATAAGCAGTAAAATGTAGAGTGTGACTGAGACTGGTCGGAATCAAAAACCATGGAAGCGGACAAATTAAAGGTTTGACCTCATGTTAGCTAAAAAACAAGGCGAGGATCACCAATGTCAGCTGAATTCATCCTCTAGTGACTATGGAAATGCCAAAGAATAATCTTAAAATGGTGAAGTTAAGACCCTCAATATGTCAAACTTATGGATTTTTGGGGGTTTTGAGTATGAAGCCTTGTGCACCTTTGAGGCCATGAGAATGCATGGTTTACTAACATGGTTTAAGCTTTGCTGAGTTCTAGATTAGTGCGGTTTGTCAGCATTCAACCACAAATGGATGGCTGTGGCTATGTCAGCTTGATACATACTGAACTTCAAAAGTATAACCTGAGTTTCTAGACTTTTGTCAACCTAGATTTTGCTTTGCAGTCACTTATAGGTGCATATATACACTTAATCCTCCAATGAGTAGAGCTTGTTAAGGATGATCTGCAGCCTCTATTCAGGGCCCTGCCTTTAATGTTTTGCGGGGGAACAGCAGATCAAAACCATAAGAACACATGAAAAGGACATCCACCATGTATACACATTGGAAAAGGTCCTCATCTATAACATAAGACACATCATATCTAGTGAATCATAGCACCACAGTGAAAGTTGTTTGATCTTGTAGCGTAAGAATGCAAAATGCTTTTTTGTCTTCCCGGGAGAAAGTCCCCACCCCCCTACCCTGTGTGGAAGGGAGACCTTTCCAATACAATGAAAACTCACAGTCCTTGTTTCAATTTTCTGATGGTTTTCCGTCCATGCTGTCAGTATGCACACACTCTGTCAAAGCCTTGTTAATCATTCATCTGGACAAATAAGCCGGAGTAGAGGAGGAAACACTCCAGCGTTCAGATAAACCTCTCTAAACATACTGACCCTCGGTTTCTATTCATGTGCTCAAACCTACATATTAAAGTCACTGTGAAAGTGTTGAAGTCGGGCCTGTGGAGGAACCATTGTGGTCGCCAATCGGGTGGGGAACAGGAAGCTTGTCATAGGTGAAAGCTCTGTATATGTTTCCTGGGTAGGACGGACGTTTCTATGCTTCTGCTGCACCTGGTTCAGCGGTTTACCTCTGACCTTTCCATCCGACGGGGCTTGTGTGTTAGCGAGTGTGACTAGCGGAGGCAGTGGGGGCCTCCAAATCAGGTCTGAGCCTAAAACACAAGAGCAGAGGAGGCTTTGGCTAGCCACACACATTTTTACAGCAGACACCTGGCAGCTGTTGAAATCTGTGCCACGCCATGAGGTGTCACGAGAACATTTTAAATAATACATTATATATATATATATATATATATATATATATATATATATATATATATATATATATATATATATATATATATATATAATTAGAATTCAAATTTTATTAGTCAAGGTGTTGTATTTCCCAATACTTAAAAATGCTATCTAAAAATACTCTTGTTTAGGTCACATTAAGATGTTGCTATGCATTCCCAACTTTGACTGATTCATATAAGTCCATTTCTGCAGGTTGTTATCAACGAGAGTAGATCAAATGCCTCTAGAGGCAATTGAATGGAACTGCAACCAATCGGATCAAAAAGAACTTGTGAAGGAGCACTGAGCATTACCTGCAAGTTTTGTAGGTCTTGGTCTGTTTTCAGGCTAAAAAGTCAACAAAAATGTTTCTAAAAACTTGTGACACTCGCAGTAACAGACTCTTGATTCATATTTGATCAGCACTGTCTAGCTTGACAGTTTGAGTTGAGTATCTTGACCCTGGAGTGTTGCACTCGACGGGCCTGCAGGCTGGAAGCAATTAGACCTTAAACCAGTCGGAGCGGGGGCAGGTGTGACTTTAAATCTGGACACTTATCTGTCAGGCAGTGTATCAAACTCACCTCATATTAGACAAGTTGTTGTGATTGGCCTGTCACACACCAGGTCATAGGGCAATCTGTCAAAATGGGAGGGTGGCCAGGACGCTGCATTTTCAGGATTATTGCTGAGTAGACTAAAAGCACAAAAACAGAAGAAAAAAAAAGAAACTGGCCTCAGCCCAGGACTGTCAGAGCAGGGATGATACCAAGAGTCTGCAGACCACAGACAGTCACTGACTGCAGAGGATCGGGCACCAAAAATCCTATAAAACCAGGGGGGCTGTGTTTAACAAGGCTGCACAGTACCCCTGATACTGATGTAACGGTGCAAAAGGTGATTCTGGAGAAATATAGTTAATTGTTGAGTCTCATTCCCAGGTCAGCAAATACATTTGGTTTGGTAGGTCGGCCAGCTGACAGCGTTAGTATTTGACAACCTGGAAAATAAGACTCAACAATCAACCTCTTACATACTGCAGCTTGAACTGAAAATGTACTTCCTGCTACTTAAACGATGCACTAAGAGTACATTTACTAAGAAATGTTACAGGGCAAAGTAAACGTCTGGTATCACCCTGCCACTGCCATGTTGTCATGAGGAAATTTAACAGGAATTTCGCCCTGCGATTGCATTCATCAGGGGTTTTCCACCTGCAGCTGCACTGGTTTCCTTGCAGAGACGGGTCAGTCTACTGTGGTCAGCCCATCTTCTCCATAAGAGAGAAAAGAGGATGACAAACTCTGAAGAGTCGCAACCTCAAAAGACATTTTTATTATCAGCAATGTGAAGCAGAAAGAACTGATACAAGAGCTTTGGTTGTAAAGCTGCTGCTTTTATGCCCTTTGCAGGATCTTGCAGGCTGTCAATAGACTTTTAGAGATGGGGACATTTTGTCTGTGTATCTGTAATCCGCAGTATCCACAGTATCCCTGTATTAGATTGGTATTAGATCAATTTATGAGGTCTTGTGAAGTAATTGACGTCCTTAAATCCTCTGTTTGCAGAGAGGGGAGCAGACAGACACATGCATCCACAGTGTTTTTGAGTATGTCTTGTCTGCTGCAGATTGCCATTTCTTCTGGTATTATTACATTTAACCAGCAGTCGATCTTAGACCATGATCTCATAAATAACCACTGAGCCCAGACATTGTGTGTGTGTGTGTGTGTGTGTGTGTGTGTGTGTGTGTGTGTGTGTGTGTGTGTGTATGTGTGTGTGTGTGTGTGTGCGTGTATGCCTGTCCAGGGAGGAAATATGTTTCAATGAGTCTGGTATGCGAGCAGCTCCTGTGCTTCCCTTCCTGACAAACAGCTGCTCTCTGATTAACATCTCTGGCACACAAACGACAGCCGAGTTCAGAATGGAGAACTTATAAAACGGTTCAGAGGGGTGAGAGGGTTCAAACACGCTGTTGTTCTCTTTAAATGAAATTTCGGCATCCATTAGTGTCTTTGTTGTTGATTGTGATGTAATGTGAAGTGAACACGGCCCGTGGATAGTATAAATCTCTATATTGCTTCACTTGTCAGTGACTTCATATGAATGTTGGGTCTGGGTAAGCTTCAATTCTCAGAAATCCTGCTGACAGAGCGATGGTGTTTGACTCTTTCATTCATCAGTTCCTCTGAGTGGAGGGAGTGACCTCATCTGACACGAGAACTCATTTGGCAAACCGGGTGAATCTACACAACCTCTCGCTCATTCGTCAAGGACGAGATTCCCCTTTCTGTTGATTCTCTCTTGTTTTTGTTCTGTGTTTGTTAATGTTGTCTATACTTCTGGATCAAAAACTTTTTGCACATGTCATGAAAAATTTCGAAAATGGAAATATTCTATTCACCCAAAATATTTTTTGGAATTTAGCCACGAGTATTGAAGACACTGCTGGGAGAGGAAAAAAAGAGATTTCAAGAACAAAGTGATGATATTCTGGGTCTATCTTTCTTTGATAATTGCATTTTTTGTAAAATAACTATGATAAAACTCTACAACTTTAGAATTGTTATACTTTGATGGGTTTTTTTTGCGAATGGAGTACACATGTACACATGTACACATTACGTAAAAATGATGGACTTTTTCTCATCTTGTAATACAACTTCTTCTCATAACGATTGCAAAAGAAACGGGCTTTTTGTGCGATTTGGCTCCCCCCGCAGTTTCTGCAACACCGCTGTCATAAATACAAATCCCAGGTCTGTTACAGTTTGTAGGCTCTAACTGCAAACAAAACTCATTACATCACAACAATGTTATGTGTTGGAAACTTGTATCTTGAACATTGTGATCCCACCCTCTCACTGTAGTTACAGAAACAAGTGGCGGAGGGCGGAGTGGCTGAGACAGAGACAACATTCATCCTATTACACAACACTGATGAAAATGATTAAGGAGTTATTTTAGGTTAAAAAAAAAAAAAAAAGGTAAATAATATTGCTTTAAAGCTTAATCCTCACAATATGACTAGTTTCTTCTCAGAGTACTGCATTATTCAGGATCATTTCAGACTTTTTTCATTATGAAAACAAAAGACATTATCAGATGCAGCAGAGTTTTGCTGAATCACTGAAAGGGTTTGAAGCGTCTCTGTAGAGCCCAGAGCAGTGGAAACCTGTTGAAGTGTAGTTGTGGAAAGCATCTGGAACTTAGATCAAAAGTCTACGCCTCATGGGCAGTTTGTACGTATTGATTTGGAATCACCCTTTTCTCCTGTTTTCCAAGAGACACTCCTTGCTTACATTTTGCCAACAAACAGTGCAACCAGTCGAAGTGTCAGCTGGTACGTACGTGTGAAAGAGGCGAATGTCTTGAATGTGACTGACACTCCTTTCGTGCCCGCCGTCCTTTGTTAGTCTCTGCCCGTTCTGACCCCTGAGCAGACATTCCTCCTCCGTCAGTGGAAAGGGGGAATGAAGCTGAAGCCTCAACTGTCAGGCCTCTTCCTACAGAAAACATGATAATGCTGAGTGTACAGCGAGAGTGCCGTCTTGTTGTTTCAGTTTTGTCAGCCGGCCGTGCGCCTGCCCTGCCGCAGCTGAGCCAGGACTCCAGGAAATCCTTGTTTCGATGATAAACAGCTGGCAAACTTCGACCTCACTCAGAAAGAGATCTGTGACTGTGTGTGTGTGTGTGTGTGTGTGTGTGTGTGTGTGTGTGTGTGCGTGTGACTGTGTGTGTGTGTGTGTGTGTGTCCACTGGTTATCAGAAAACATCATGTTGGACAACTGGACAAACAAGCCCCATGATAGCCTTTGTTGGTCCTCTTGAAGTCCTCTCACACACAGCAGTGCACTCAGAGGTCAGGAGCAAGCAGCAGCTCCACCCCGGTTACTCGTGTCTCAGGCAGGTTTTTCGCCTCCAATTTTTTAGTCAGCTTTCTGTTCCCACTCCCTCCCTCTGTCCACACACCCATGTTTCTTATGTTTTTCTCCCCCTTTTTGATTATTGAAGCCTGACTCAACATTGCACTTTTCGCCAAAAGGGCAAAACCGAAGGTTCAATTCCAAAATGAGTCAGGCCAGAATTTCCTCTTCACCAACGATTTGTTCCGAGACATTTCAGAAGTTAGTGAGGAGAGTGCCATTTAATTAGTTGCGATTGTCCAAACCAGCAACCACAATAAACATTGGCAATGCTTGGTTTATGGTCTGGTTAGGTTTTGGCTCAAACAACAAATTGTTGGGGTTCGGTAGAGTTCATATTTGTTCTGCCTGCTTCTGTCAACACTGATGTGGCTGGAAAATGTCCCAACATCCTGTTGGCAGTTTTCTAGCAGTTTTGCACTTCCAAATAAATTCTGTCTCGTGCGAGGGCAGCCATCTCTCCTTGCTGCTACAACACCACCATCCCCTCTTCCCATCCCCCCAGTTCAGCTCATACACATGTAACCTGATGATGTCATTATTGAGGAATTGTGCACAGGATACCAATGAAATGTAGAAATTCAACATATTCATGATTAGGGTTAGGGTTATGAAAAGCTAATGGACCTATTGGTATAAAATACTGTATAATGTACATGGAACGGCTGTGAGTACACCAGCAAATTAGTATTAAGCCTTGTAAAGTTTTTCCATGCATCCTTTGAGTAGCAAGAGGGCTGATCGCCAAACTCCTCTGATAAGCCAACCCATTCTCTGGCTCTCTGTTGCCCAAAATGTCAGCACTTTCAAATCTGTTTGCTATCGGTCAACGATGAATAGAACAGCGACACACTCTACTCCACCACTCAGAGCAGCTCCTGTCTTCAGGCTCTGAGACTCATCAATTTGTCCTCCTCATGCTCGTACGCAGCATACGCTCTCGTACATCCTGTGTTGTAATAAGACCATTAGATGAAGCTTGGACCTTTGACGTGAAAAGGCCCTTCTACTTTGGGGACTTGCAAGAGACAGATGAAAAAGATTGTCAAAGTTTGAGGCGTCGTAGGCCAAGACTTCCTGAAGCGCTCGTCCGATCTTCTAACAGCATCTGGAAAAAAAAAAAAAAACACTTTTCAAACAGTGGAGTCATCCCTCCAGCTTTTTTCTTTGACTTCCACCATTTTTTGTGAGTATAGCCAATCGCAACAACACAAAGCCTTCAAGGATGAACTGTCCAAACGTGTCCACTGTTATCCCGACTTGTACTTGAGTCATTGTATCTCACCCCGGTCACGACACCTTGCCTTCAAGTGCTTTTAGACAACCTAGTTAGTCTGAAGCATACCGAGGGCCAGGCCAGTGAACTGAATTTGACATGAGGCATTAGAAGTCGATTGCATTTTACTGCAGAGTCACCACACGTGTAAAACAGGTGTGGAGGAGGCAGATTGTTTCAGTCCACTGAGTGGACCAACAACCACTCCTGCAGGTTTTTTATCGAGACAAAGGGAGTGGAAATTGGCGAGAAGTGGCTGCATGGAGTTCTTCATTCCTTAACACACACACACACACACACACACACACACACACACACACACACACACACACACACACATACACACCCTCTCTTTCCCTCTGAGGTCACTAGATGCTGGTGATAGACTGGAAGTTACACATAAACACATTAGAGGATGAAGAACTTCACTTGTTGTTTATTTTGACTACTGCTCTCTCTCTCTCTCTCTCTCTCTCACACACACACACACACACACACACACACACACACACACACACACACACCAATTATATGAAGCCTTGAGCTCCATCAAAATGACTCAGGACATAATGTGTTTCCTGTCTGTGTGTTCATGTGGAAATGTGTGTGAACGTGTTCGCGTAAGTGCACTATCTCAGTCTGAGTGTGTTTATGTGCGAGGGAGGGTGAGGGAGATATACAGAGAGATCAGCAGAGGCTGAGGGGAGCATCAGAGAGTGAAATGAGACCAGAGTGTGATCAGAGGAGGCACAGAGCAGACAGACAAATCCCTTTCAGTTTGGATCTGATGAGATGCAACAGTGAACCCACTGAGGACAGAAAGAAAAGAAGTCCGGGTCCAGTCGGCTGTCTGTTGGGCGTCTCTGTCATGGACCTGCTGCCGGCGTTGGCGTCCACAGTGTTAGCCTCCACAGTCAGCCGGCTGAGGGAGAGCGCCGCAGTTCAGAGCATCAACAGGAGGCTTAGCAGGAGGTAGGAAACACAACCGGGCAGACTAGGGTTAAAATGAAGGTTATCCCACTAAGCTACTAAAGCTTTTACACCACTGAGAGGTCACTAAGGTCATCCAACCAAAACCTGCTGGCGATACTGAAACTTAAAACCAAAGGCAAATGCTGCAATCTCTCCTCACCCATTACATGAGCTGAGTCCGTTGGCTCAAAAAAATATTAAAACCAACTTCTTTGAGTTGTTTCATCATCATTTCAAGGGTTGCTCTGAGTGCTGACCGGCTGCTGTATGTATTTGTGAGTGTTTTCTCTTGTTTGTATTTTGTGCTGGTATTTGTGGTTTCTTCTCTTCTCTGTCCTGATGTTTTAAGTACAAAAATAAGGTGCTATGTAAGTTTAACATACTTACTAACTTGAGTGCTAGATGATGATTTTTTTCTCACGGGCAACACTCCTGTAGTTCTTGTGTGCACATGAACATGAACTGGTAACACCACCGCATCCTCATACTAAATGAATGAGTGGGTCTATTTCCAGTGACTCACAAAAGGAAGTATATGACTGTTCCTAAAAATGCCCTGACCACTGGAGCATACCAGCGACAGTTGGACTGGACCTTTGTCCTACACTCACAGTGAGGTTTAGGCAGCTGTATTGGTAAACTCACCGTCGACTTTTTTTGTTTTGCACGACAGCGTTCTCCTAGGTGAAAGTCCTGCGTCTGTTGATCAAACGACCCACTCCGTCCTCCTCCCTATGCGGACGTTGTCCCTCTTCTGTAGTCCGTCACCTGACTTCCTCCTTTGCTGTCCTAATTCCTAAAGCCACTAGAGGTCGCTGCCGCACAAGAAATGTAAATACGAGTTGTAGTAGCCACCTTGCACCTGTATGGTCATTTTTTTGTTAACTCTCTCCGTCAATAGTATCACCTGCTGTGTCAGTGGAAATGTAGCTGGTCCCTGTAAAAGAACGAGGGATGTTCAGAACGACTTCTTCCATGACATTCAAACATGAGCTTACGTTTAGACCAGTCAACTGGTCAAACATTCAGAAAACAGTCAAATTTGAGCACGATTAAGTCTATAAGGTTAAACACTTTTAAATTATTGCATATACCGGGTTGTTAACATTAGTAGTGGATGCTCATTTTAATAAAGCAACATTTAACTATGGAGGCGTGACATTTCATTTCAGTACATTATTGAAATAATACTAATAAACTTAACAAACAAATATTTATGTCACCAAACAGTAACTAGATGACTAATTGTGCACATGCCTGCAAAGAACAGCTGGAAATAGATAGAAAAGCTGCTGCTTCAACTAAGCGTCATTATTAGCATAGAGAGAACACAGCAACCAAGGATTTCTGACATGTCATATCTTTTCAAAATTTCACTGAAGTCAGTTTTGTGTGTGTTTTTGAGAGAGGGAGAGAGAGATTGTGTGGTCATGGTCGGAGCAGCTGTGGCTCGAAGCAGCAATGACGGATTTTTTAAATTGTTTGGTTTGGTTTTGCCGTCAGTGGATGTGTTGCACTGTGTGATCTTGGACCAAGGACTTTGGATTGGGAACCAGAGATTTCACCAAGTTTCAATTATGCTATAATTCCGTGTGGGACAGCCCAGAATAAGTATACAGTATACAGCTGCACACGGGCCTGTAAAGAAGTATAAAGTGAAAGTAAGCTTGTCATTTTAGAGGACTGAGTAGCCTTTATCAAGGTACCACTGAAGGCTCTCCTCTGTGTGAGAGCTGTTGTAGCTCAGAACAGATAGGCTCTGGGTATAAAACATTTCCGGATCTTCAAAGATCTTGTTTGTCTTCTTTGATCCCTACAGGTACAACCAAAACTAAATTCATCACAGGGAGTCTTAACAAGAACAGGTTTTTTAGTGTTTAATTATAATAACATATTTTCCTCTCCTCTCCTGGCAGAACCATGTCGTCACCAGAGGTGTGCTGGCCGGTGCCGATGCGAGCCATTGGGGCTCAGAACCTCCTCACCATGCCAGGAGGAGTTTCCATCTCAGGATACCTCCATAAGAAGGGAGGCAGCCAGTTCAGCCTCCTGAAATGTGAGTTCACAACTGAAAGATTAGGTGTGGCTGGGCTGAATGAATGTTTTACGGTACACTGTAATCCCTAAATAGGTTTTCCTTATTGATCCAGAAACTTAAACAGGTCACCGCAAAACAAGGTCATGAGGACAGTGCACTCAATTATATTTTTGCCCACGCTCAGTTCCACAATACAGGTGGATGGGTGAAACCATTATTAATATCTGTTTCCTGTCGTTCAGGGCCTCTGAGGTACACCATCATCCACAAGGGCTGTGTGTACTACTTTAAGAGCAGTACCTCTCCAGCACCACAGGGGGCGTTTTCTCTCAACGGCTACAACAGGTCAGTGACAATTGTTCGACTGCGGAGTCCTCAATAAGTAGCATTGTTTTTGGCACACTTCCAGACTCACGGTATGCTAACCCAGTGTATACTGTGCTTACCACTGAAACACATCGCTCATATCTAGAGCGATGTGTTTCCATGCAGTATTTTATTATTTGCAAAACAAGTGTGATTGGTTGCTACTAGGTTGCAATCAAGTACATCAGAGGACATTTACATACATTTGATATTTCTTAGAATCCTGATATCACCCTGCTTGACATCTTTTAAGCCTTTCAGTAATGGCGGGCAACACTACAAAATTAATAACATCTTCAGTGTTGATGAAGGTTCTCGGCCATCCCGGTCATGGTAAATGTAGGTGCTGGACTTGTTTCATTTTCTTGAAGATCTTTCGCCTCTCATCCAAGAGGCTCCTTCAGTTCTAACTAACTGGAGGGGAGTTACAGGTGTTTAAACCCTGTGTGGGAGTGTCCTTACAGTCGTTAAGGACACGTGTGAGCTGTGAGTTTCGGAGTCGTAAGTGCCACTCATCTTTAGTGTTGGGGGGTTACGTTAATGAACTAGTAGTTAAACAACATTTTGCAATAGCTTGCTGATAGTTCAACTACATTCATATTCACATTCATTGGCATATGTTAACAGCTGAAACTACAATTTGGGGCCATAAAAGTTAAAAGAAAACTTGAATATATTAGGTGTCCGCAAGACAAACTCAAGTATTGATGATCTATTAATAGAGAAGTTATCTTGCCAGATGAGTAATCCTGCTTGGTGCATTACCCCCACCTGGACTCTAGTTTCTGGAAGGCAGGTGTCTGACTGACGGACACTGCATGCGAAACTGACGCTAACGTTCCTTGTACTTTCCCATAAATAGTTGGGGGTGTTTTGGGTGTTTTCAAGTAGCTTGAACTACTTTTTCTAAGTAGTTTACGTTAACTAACGTCAATTTCACCTAGGGGACCTTTGCTCTATTGTAACATCTGCCATTGTGAAGTAATTGGTAGCATGCAAAGCTAGCTACCCCAACGCTGGGCATGTTGTTCCATTTGCAGCGTTTGAGTCTGTATGCATGAACAGCACATTAATGTACGTGTAATGTAATGTAATCATGTCACTCACAGGTGTCAGTAGCTCTACAGGACACAAAATCATCAGTATAGGTTCAACATTCTTGTCTTATTATCACAAGGAATGCAGGCTCACTAAGATTAACTCATAGTTGAAATCTATATGTATTTCTTTACCGATGTTTTATAACACACAGTATAACTCATTTCTGCTCTTCCACAGAGTGATGAGAGCAGCCGAGGAGACGACGTCCAGTAACGTTTTTCCTTTTAAGATCGTCCACTTCAGCAAGAAACACAGGACGTGGTTTTTCTCTGCAGCCAGCGAGGACGAGAGGAGGGTGAGAACGACACACAGACACGCACGAATACACACAAACAAATATACTCACACATATGAACTTTTATGCCTTCATTCAAATAGCACTTAAATTGCCCAGGTTTGCGCACTCACCAACCATATGTTTTTTTTTTTACAGAAATGGATGCGATACCTGCGGAGGGAGATAGACCACTATAACGACAGAAAAGAGAGCCACATTCCAAGGTAACGTCAGCAAATCACATCATATTCACGACACAATGTGGACTCACGTAGCTTGTGATACAGTGTAGCTTTAATATAGAAATTATAGTTGTGTTGAAAGTATAAGAAGCAGTGAAAAAGAACTACATATGAAACAAAACCCAAAGCACGAACAAACTGAGAAGTGAAATGCAGTCGAAGATGTTTACATAAGAGCTCTGTCATTTTCTGCCAGTATACATGGACTCTCACAGACGGCCAACTTCCTTTATCACCGTGACTTGGTCACCTTTAACGGCTGTCTGAGAATTGCAGACTCATGATTGCGGTTTTCCGAGCAGACTAATAGCAGTTTTATATCCCCACCAGAAACTAATTCTTCAAACTAATTTATAATGTATGTAGGCTATTAACACAGCCTCTTGTTTATGATTAGTAATCTATTACCTCAGAATTTATTTTTATTCAGATCACATGGTGCTAATGGGACTGTCATTATAGTGACTGTCTGCACTGCTTAGAGCACTTTAACTCACAGGAAATGGATGTACTCATGTGAAAAAAAGTCAGTCAACATTAATGTCTGTGAGTGTCATTGGTTGAGTTAAACCTTGATGTCAAAGCTAAAGGAGCTCAAAAGTATTTGGATTAGGCTAAGTGTAGCTGGGAGCTAGCCAAAAGCGAAGACTGGGTTAGCAAATAATGTGATGACCAGCATAAATAAAGAATACAAAGTTTCAGTGTTCTCCTTCTGTACATTAATTCATGACGGCAGCACTCATGATAGTGGAAGCTTAGCTAACTAACTAAGCTTAAAAGCTAGTTGGTAAGCTAACAGCAGTAACGGCTTCTGGCAGACAGGCCAGTGGCTAATAGGTTAGCGCATTAGCTGTTGACTTCCTCCAACTTCATTCAGAATCTGGAAGCTATCACTGTCAATAGTTACGACTTGAAATATGCCATTAGCAAATTTCTATCTATCTTTGCATTCATGATGACATTTTTTGTTGTTGTTGTTATAGTGACTCAGATTCAGACAGTGAAAGTTTCTATGGCACGATTGAGAAGCCCATGGATATCAAACACCCCATCGATAACGCAGAGGATGGTAAGAACACCTCGGTGAATACACATAGATGGCACACACACACGTCAGAGCAGCATGTTATTAATCTGTGGCATATCTGCGTTCTGTGTGTAGATTATGGTGACGATGATGATGATGAAGAAGACGAGGAAGACTATGTGAAGCCGGACGGTAAATGCTCGCAGCAATCTGCAGGTGACGCCACCACACACACACACACACACACACACACACACACACACACACACACACACACACACACACACACAGCAGAGCACTATTTTCCTCCTAAAAACAACTACACGGGCCAACCTTACCACTGGGCTGCATCTTCTCAAGCTAGCTGATGTTACAGCTCAGCTGAGGGGGTCGCCACTAATGTTTACATCTCATGCTGTCACAAGCACAAGTGTCTCATCCATGAGCAGATGCACGCCTCCTTCTGTGCAGTGATACGTTGGTAGACAGTGGTAAGAAAATATTTCCTATGTGAAACTGCTCACAACAGGGTCTGTGGATAACACTGAGTAAAGAGACATTGCTTGCTTTTTTTTTAATTGTACACTATTTGTACTTTGAGCTGCACAAGCCAAGTGTCATCTAGTCCCATTATATTCAAGAGAAGGCAGACATCTCTGCAGCTCATAAATGTAATGATATATTTTGGAGTTTTGGGAGAACCATCCCTTTAAAATGCATCTTAACATGTCAGGAAACAAAAGTAGACAGCGGTCTGATTTCTTTTCTTTCTTTTTTTTTTACCTCTTCAGTTCGACACCTGGGGCCGCCCCCCTCCTACCCTCCTCCACCGGTGCCGGCAGCGTTCCAGCCCCGCCAGGACTCCAGTTCAGCTTTCCACAAGGGTCCAGCTCCTCCCGCCCCGCCGCAACACAGAAGTCCAAACAGCACTCTCCCCAAGAAACCTCCGCCCTCTTTCCCTCCTCCCTCCATACTGAAGGACCAGAGCAAAGGGCCGCCACCACCTATCCCCTTCGCCCCCCACCTTCACAAGACCCACTCCTCCACCGCTCCACTTCCTCCTCCCCCCAACGCAAAGAGAACTCTTCAGAGCAGGGCGACATCCGTGGGGGTGCCGGGGAACGACAGGAGGATCCTACCAGCCGTATCGATCCATTCCCCTGCCACTCTGCCCATCTGTGACCAATTAGAGTCTAGGATGGTGCTAAATGGCCCCGCCCACTGCGCCCTTAGTACTGGAGGGACCCAGTCGCTGGGCAACAACCACGGGGTGGGCAATCTTCGCATCAAGCCGAGCCTACCGCCACCTCATCCTGTGAATATTGGGGGGCCCTCACACAGACCTGTGGCGGCAAACACCCTGTCCCTCATCCAGGCGCTCTCCAGTCACCCACCACTGCCTGGTCACCCTCCGCACTCTCCTTTACTTAGAACTGGACTACACATTAAGCCTGCAATGCCCAAACCTCCTCCGCCATCAGTCAAACCACCGCTGCCCGCAGCCAAGTCTAAGCCAGGAGCCCCGCTCCAGTAAGTTGGACACACGCACGCATAACATTCAACACAGAATACTTAAAGCAACAGCAGAAACGTGTCCTCTGAAGAGAAATACACTATGAATCTGGTTCAAGCTCCCTCACTAAGAAGTGTTTTCCTCCCAGAAGAGCATCTCCAGACGGCCAGAGCTTCCGTTCGCTGGGAGAGGAGACGCCCGCAGACTTCAGGAGGAAACAGGACTCGTCCAAACGCAGCGAAGATGGCGATTCTGACGACGACTATGAGAACGTAAGAGAGACCGACGTGACCCAAAACATAGTATATCAAACGCAGTACGCCTGAAATACCAGGATGTCCCAACGCATCCAGTTACATTTTGCAGTGTGCAAAGCCAGCAAGCTTGTCTGGCTGCTAACCCACAATCCTCTGCTCAGCGGAGGACAGGTCACATGGACTGGTCCAGCTCAAGCTGAACTCCATATAGCATACTTCTTTTGCTTAGAAATTTGCACTACCATCAGTTTTGTCATGACGCAGCAGTGTATCCCAGTTGTATGTAAACTGCATCCAACAGTACATATCAATAAACTAAAAACATAAATTGACCTTTATTCATGAGAATATCCATAGAATCAGACATAGAGTGAGTCTTGTTATTTTTTTTTATACATTGGGACAAGATCCCATTTGTATTTCCGCCTTCATGAACCTCATTCCACCCTTCATCAATTGTAGAAAGGCAGCGAAATCGCACATCTGCGACAATCAGCTATGTGTGTGTTTGCATCAAAAAACGTTGTCAACACATTACTCTCCTATGTAGAGGACGGAACAACGAGATAAATCCAGATGGTAAATCATGAAGATAAGGAAACATATAAAAAAAGACAAAAAAGCACCTTCTAAAATAAGTATTTTAATCTTGTGAGACTATGTCTGTAAATACTCCCCTATGTCATTCACACTTTTGGTCATGAGTATATTTGTATGTAATTGTATGTATGTATCAACGCGTATGAGAGTGACGTCATCTTACCTTCTCCATCTTTTCTCCAGCCACAAACCTTTAACATTAACCAACTTACACACGAGTGCTTGAGTGAGCATGTTGTTTGGACTGTGTCTAACCAGGTGTTTCTCTCTGCAGGTGCAGCTGCCTGAATCTGTGTACATCGACACGACTGAAACCAGCTTTGTGGAAAAGTAAGACGCTTTTTATAGAACGATGGTGCTGTAAAGTCAAATGTTCCTTCTGCCGGCCACAGCCATGCTGCTCTGCACAGCATCCCTGCCCTCTAGTGGCAGCAAAGATAACTGCCCTCTCTTTCTGCTTCATTTCATACAATTATTTATTGACGTTGTCTTTGTGATTTCCTCTTTATCACAAAGTAGTTTCTCTTACACCAGTTTAAATCCAACTTTATCACACTGGGGAAAGAGAGAAAACACATATGTTGCATGTCATTCTTATTTGGAGCAGTCGGTCACTATATTTAATACCAGTATTCAGCTCGTCTGTGATAAACGACTACCTATAACCTGTGATGTTTGCACCTGCAGGTTATTCAAAGAGAGCCCGGTCCCTCCACAAGACGGACTCTACTGTATCCGAAACTCAGGAACCAAAACCTCAAAGGTAAAGAACGAAAAAAAAGCTGCTGCGTTCAGTGACTTCCCAATGACAACAGCAGACAGGAAGTAGTGTTACTAACAATCACACAAGGGAATGTAGTTAAATACACATTTTCAGATACTTGTACTTTACCTGAGTATTTTGTTTTCATGCGTATTTGTACTTTTACTCCACCACAGTTAAGAGAGAAACAGCTGTAATAACCAGTTTACAAATTGATTTTTTTGGCATACAAATATATGAAATTCTGATGAAATATGATGCTTTGTCACAATTGACACAGCTCAAAGATGCAGACTAAGCTGCTGATGCATTTAGTCGATAAGATGATTGACAGAAAATGAATTTGCACCTGTTTTGATAACTGTTATATTGCAGTTATTTTTTCCTGTAAAAACATCAAGCATTTCCTCAAAGTGTCCTAAATGTGTTATTTGCGCTCTAAGTTTGATGTGCATTTCTCATTATTTTTAGATTTTTACAAGCCAAAAAATAACTTAATTAATTGATAAATTAAGTATTAGATTGAATGATTATAAATAGAATATGAATGAATGACCTAATAAAATAATTGTGGTGTGTTTTGCAGGTGCTGGTGGTGTGGGATATAGGTATAAGCAAAGCCAGAAACTACAGATTGTTTCAAGAGGTGAGAAACCGGCTATTCACCATTGAATTTTGACAATATATATGAATAAGACTAAATTATCTATGTGTTCAAATCATGCAATAGATGCAAATTAAACATGTACCATTCACTTTGGCAGGAGGACCACGTTTTCCTGGACAGTGAAGTGACCTTCCCCACCCTGTCAGCTCTGATCGAACACTACCACAGCCACCCTCTCCCTCACCACGGCTCGCTCTGCCTGCAGAAGCCCTACACGAACCCACTGAGCTCCTGATCGCCGTGGTCGGCGTACACAAACGCAATTGGAACCGAAGAGGAACAGAGAGCCGGGGACGTTTTCTGCAACTGAAATCCCCTCTCCGTCAGAGACGAGCGGAGGTTAACCCACGCACGCAGGTTGAATGACTGTTGTCGTAGACTGGCACAGACCGCACCTCTCGCTGTGGAAAAGAAAACTGTGGCTGCACCAGAATGCTCCAGAAAGACTGCTATTTTGTGTGCAACTTATATCAAACCAAATCCATTAAGACATTTAGTGGAACATTATTGAACTTACTCTAAGACAAACTAGACCCCTATCTTAACTCAACAAGCTCTCGTTATCATCTATTGTGCACTGAAGACATGTCAGTTATTATTATTATTATTATTATTATTATTATTATTATTGTTGTTGTTGTCCATATATAAACCAGTTCTGAAAATCTAGCAAACTCTCTAACGGACCACAGCCCTGAAAGAATCAGACACCCACTCTGTATTTGACAGATTCCTGCTGCTTTATGCAAACTGAACAATTTGTGTGGACAGGAAAGTGTGAAGTAACCGTGATGGAGCACAGTCAAATAGGTTTGATGTACACCGTCCACAGAGGGGCGCTGTGGCACCGGATGACAGCTAAAGAACGGAATTTGGTAGAGCTTCAGTTCCAGGTCCATGTGGGATCCTGGGAAGTCCTTTGTCCCATCGCTCAACCTCTCTGTGAGAAGCCAGGTCCCTGCTTGTGTGTTGTGCTTCAGCTGCCAAGAGAAGGGACCACCCTGTCACTCATTACAATACACATCAGGCGGGCTTTATAAAGGACCATTAGGTAGCCATACAGCATTACAGTTATATTCAGATGACCAGCCACAAGTATATATTTGATATTTCTGATACAACTTCAGACAGGGCTTCAACAGACAATTATTTTATTATTGCTAAAATTATTAATTCATCTGCCGGTTATTTTCATTATTAGTTGTTCAGTCTATAAAATGTTAAATTATTGCAAACATCCCCAAACATTATTGCTCATCCCAGTTTCCAAAGTCCAAAACCCAAAGACTCTTCTTTTACTGTCATAAATGACAAAGACAAGCTGCGAATCCTCACATTTAAGAAGCCGGAACCAGCAAACGTTTGAAACGTGACTGAAATGATTGATTGTGAAAATAGCTGGAGATTAATCAGCCAATCGTTGCGGCTCTGCAGTCAGATATACTATTGTATGTACATTATGTATTAGTCTCATCAAGATGATTCAATTGAGTAAACCATCTCCGGAGGTTCAGCCGCAACTGTGTAAAAATATCCAGGCTGAATCTTGCTTTTTATGCTGATGATTGTCAGTCTTAAAACAAACTCAAGTCTGTGTTTCTGGACTGGTGTTCAACTGTGTTGAATTGTGGGAAAACACTGACCTCTGAATTCTCCACTAGAACAGTGTGCAAGTGTGGTTTAAGTGAACTGTGTGTAGGCATTTTTATTCTATTTAGTTTTTGACACCTGGAACACACTGACCTGCTACCTGGTGGTGCATGACGAGCTCTCGGTAAGCGTTAAGGACCAGTGGGTTTAGGGACGGATCTGCTGTGTCTTAATCTTGTCATTAGTGACCCGAGACCGTTCCAATTTGGCTTGTTTCAGGACCAAATTACATAAGACATTTAATCTCAAACAGCTCTAGATTTGAGTGAGAGGGCAGCACCGCCTTCAGATAACTCACAAACCTTCAGCCCACCCTCCAGACTTTCTACTTCTATCATGTCGGCGTAATTTTATGTGCAAAGACGCACGCATCTTCCAAGCATCTCCAGCTCAAACTGGCTTTTCATCAGCTTTTTTTTTTTGGCTTGAAAATGTTTTTACTTTTCTAATGCAATGGCAGGTAGGAAACATTGCACTCATTAACGAGACACGAAACCAGACCAGTCGGTGCAGCACATCAAACTGAACATTTTGTCCTGAACTGCAAAAGTGTACAGCACTGACTTTACTGCTGTGTATCACTCTATATTTATATGTAAATGCTGTATGTACTGTAAAAAAAAAAAAAAGCATCTGTACAAATGTAAATATATTGTTTTCTACAGAAATATATGTTGAGATTTATGTATTGATGCATAAAGGATTACTTAAAGCTTCCTGGTTTTTTGTCATCTTTAAATTCAAAGTTTGAGGTTGTCACTTCCTGTCAAGAAGAGTTTACAGACTACCGGTAAAATACAAATATATATATATATATATTTTTTTTTTTGTCAATAGAACTACTAAGTACGAATTCATAGAGCCCAGGTGGTAAATTCAAAAATAGTCCTAAACCCAAAGATACAGTGTTAGCAAATATCCTGTTGATTTCCTGATTGCCTGGTTCTGTTGTCAGAAGCCTGAAAACAAACGTAGATGCTGAAAAATGAGTTAATCTGAGAAAATGGGTCAGGTCCTGCTTTCAAATGGTTGATGTTCAGCAGCCAATTCTTACACGTCAGATGATAGAGCTTCATTTGATTTCCAGTCTCTGCTTGTAACAGCATGTCAAAGATTACAGATTCAAGATTCAAAGTGTTTATTGTGATATGGACGGAGGAAACACTACAGAGGGACTTTGTATTGCATTTACAGTTATTTCGAAGATATACATCATTAATTGTGTATACTACCAAATGCATACAATTAGTATGTAACCTACAGTAGTATGGACTTTGTACTCAGAAACCATCCATGAAACAACAGGGACATTTTAGGATGAAGACTGGAAGCAAACAAATCATGCAGCATGTCATTTTCTTTTATCAATCCAAAACTTGGTCGGCTACTCACCCACCCTCACTTCGATAGAAAGTCCGATGGGGACTTTTTTTAAATAGTAAAAAAATATTAATAATAAAAAACTGGGGAAAAAAGGGGCTGGGTTATTTTTGGCTTCTTCTTGTGCACACTCAATAATCCCAATTCAAAAACAAAAACATGCCATTTATGCTATATAAGTGTTTTCCAACAGTGTGTTTGGGTTCAAAACTTTTTCAGGAATCATTTTTAACCAGAAGAAAGATCTTCATTGGTTGTTTTTCATGTCTAAACCAGCTAAATAAAGAAACTCTCTTCATTTTCATGACTGAAAAAAAAAAAATGACCGTAAAGGACAACACAGTTTCATACTGTTTTACTTGGTTTATGTGTGGCGGACCCTGCCACCTTTCTAGCTTCAAACAGTGTTCTGGGACCTTGTTTTCCTCTGAGAACAGCTTGTTTATTCACTTCTGGAGTATGAGTTTTTTATTGTAAATATTCAAATTCAGAATTTCTTCTCCAAAACTGCATAGTGGCCCTTTAAAGGACGAGGACTCACTGGCTGGTTTGGCAAATTCACATCTCTCTACATTAGCTTTCTTCTAAGAGAAGCATCTTGGGAAAGAAGGCAGTCCAAAAAGGTTGCTACAAGACAGTCTTTGCCCTGGTGACCAATCACAGCACAGCAATTTAAATGAATAATTTCCATATAAACATCCATTGTGAAAAGGATGTTTACTGACAGGACACCTTGAACTGTAACAAAGGTTGATTAAAAATCTGTTATGGCAGCAGCACCCAGCAGGTCTGCAGGGGCCTGCAGAGAGTGGTGTGGTTAGCCAAACATACTAAGGGGCACAACCAGACCAGCACCATCCGAACTGTTGCATGGCCTCTTTGAACTGTTGCAGTCAGTGAAGTGCTAACTCATCCATAGGGTCAGAACAGAGAGGCTAAACTGGAGCTTCTTCCCTCAGGCCATCAGAATCCTGAACAAGGGCGCTGCCAGGCTTCCTGACAGACAACAGCTCTGATGTTGCTGACAGCTTACCTCCACCTTTCCCCTCCATCCATTTCATATATATATATATATATATATATATATATATATATATATATATATATAATGTCCAGTATTTGTACCTTAATTGACATTTGCACATTATTCTGCTTTTTTGTTGATATACTGTGTGTATACGTTCCCTCCTGTTGCTGTACAAAGTTTTGTCTTTAATGTCTGATATTATTTAAGCACAGTGCTGGATGGGTCAAAAAGAGTTTTCATTGCACAATCTTGAGAATGTTACAAGTTTAGAATTACACTGCAAAAGAGGACATTTGAACAATGTGAAGTAGAATGTCTCAGTGTATAACCGATGTCAGTGTGTTTGTGTCCCAGACAACCTGAGAAGTTGATGCTGTATTCTCAGACGAGTGCAGCAGCTTAGACTGTCGCTGTCTGTGGTGCTGAACAGCACACGCGGTCCAATGAGATCACAGCATTTTTTCCAAATTGATCACTAAAAGACGTAATGACCCATCCATCCGCTAATTAATCCTCACTGATTTCTTCACAGCTTTGCATGTTTGTCTGACATTTTCATGAAGTGTCTGTCTTAATCCACTGTCACAGTTCTTTTTGGGTGTCCTCTCTGTTTAAAGTGAATGAGACGCATCAGTGTGGAAGGCTGAACCACCGTCACATTCCATCTGGTTTGGTCCACATGGAAAACGGACGCTTCGAGGGATCACAAGTCTGCAGTTTCTTTCTCAGTTGCATTACTTGTATCTATTTGTCTCGTGCGGCGCCAATCATGGTAACCCTTCTGCACATTTTTGGACCGGATGGATAATTCTGGTGTGACACGAAACCACAGCAGAACGTCCTCTTCCTTCTCTGCTGCTTTCTCTAAGGGAGAAAAATTTTAAAGAGAGTGGACTAGCAGCTCTCCTTCACAGAAAGATAAAGACAACCCCCCCTTTTGGCTACAAACATCTTCAGAAACCTGGCCCAGATCTAGGCATGATTAAATATCTGCTCTCAGCCACCGGTGAGAATCCCCGCAGCTTCCTGGCGGGATGATGATAAAGCTGCTTGGTCTGAGGAAGTGTTGATATCTATAGGCTGTGTGCAGTTCTCTGCCCTTTAATGTCGCTGCTCTGCTGGATTTTTCTTCTTTTTATTTTTCTATGATGAGATGAAAATGAAAAACTTAAAACTTACCTGGGGCCTTGTTATATGAACCCTCTGCAGCTGAGCTGTTTGTTTTTCAGCAGTTTTGTCTCGTTAGTCGCCTCTGTAACCAACCACAAAGCTGCTGTTTCATTGCACTACAGGACACTTATTGAACAGTTATCTCTGCCGTCCAGCTGTGAGCCACTGGGTGAAAGAGCTAAATCAAATATATCAAAGTAATTGCATACATGGAAGGCCTTAAATCCTGATCTAATCTAAGACAGAATTGCCTTGGTACCTACATAGCACAGTCACACTATCGCTGTGATTCTTCTTTTTTTTTTATGGTGGCAGATCGCTGGGGCCGTAGGGGAAGTAAACTGCGGGCAAGTCTAATGGAACACCAACTCCTTCTCCATTGTCCCATATGACACTGCACCTGGAATACTGCCACTACATTAACATGCACGTGGGGAAAGTGGCGTGACTGCGGCCATCTGGCAGTGTAAACGTTCACCTTGGGCTCGTGCTGGTCGACACCACGCGGTGACATCTGTCTGCCATGTTTGATTACAGATTTTCGACAACATACAAAAATCATTAGCTTTAAAAAGCATTTGATCGGTTTGCAGTCGCGGTTCTTTCTCTTTTTTTTTCTCTTTTACACCATGGTCTCTGAAACCTAAACATACTCATGAACTTGTGTGTAATAGATCTTGCAGCACCTCTATTACACACAGGTTCATGTGAATGTTTAGGTCTCAGACACCTGGGCTAAAAAGAGAAGAGAAGAGAAAAAAACTGCGTGGGAAAAGAGAGGTTTGAAAGCTGAGTGGTCCAGCCTACATCGCCCGCCTCCAGGACTTCCGCCAGTGCAGCTCCACCGGTTTAGTCATCTTGTAGCATCCTTGAGCCCTGCTTCCTGGTTGCAGGGCAGAAGGATTCCAAGTAGGGCGGAGCAGATGGAGGATGGGCATGAGGATGACTGAACGTAGAGAGTCCCTCCTGGGGACAATCTGGTGGCCAGTGTTGTGGGCTGGACCACTCTGGAGGCCGGTGACATCGGTTCAGGACCACAGGCAAGAATGCGGGACTAGAGGCTGGCAACAGGACTGGAGAACTGGAGGCCAGCAGGGAAGTCTGTGGAGTCATGGAAACAGGAGGCTGCCACTGAATAATGATACAGCACAGGAGCTGAGGACAGCTGACACACAGGAGCTATGGAACGCTGTGCCGACTGTGGACCAGCAACATGTGTTGCCTGGACAGCAGACCAGTAACACAAGTGGGCCAGATCTCCAAATATGGACCAGGAACAAGAGTCGACCCGACTGGCTAACCAGGAGCAGAAGTCAGCTGGGCTGCCGACTTGGGCCTGGAATTGGGGTCGGTCAGGACACCAACTGGGAACAAGGCAACAGATTGGATGGATGCAAGCAGGCCAAAGTGAATGCTGGAGGCCAGCATGCTGGAGACGAGCAGGCTGTGCGCTAACATGCTGGAAGCTAGCTAGCTGAGGTGCAGAAGTTTTGAGGAAGCCTGTGAACCACACGGTTGACAAACTCCTCACCCAAGGCCTCCAGAGGACACCTCCCTGCGTTCAACAGACAGAGCTGCCTCTCTGTGTTCATGACACGAGGCCTCCATCAAAAATAATTCAGGCACAGAAGGGTTGAAAGGTCGTATGCTTCATGAAATTGGGCGTCTGCTGGGTCAAAGACTGGCCAGTTTGTTACTTTCCAGCTCAGGAGACCCAAATGTAGACAATATAGGCAGCAGTAACTTATAAATATAGAAGCAAAAGACACATATCAACAACATCAGGAAATGCAGCCAACTTCTCTGAGATGGACTGACGCACAGTGGAAAAGTGTTCTGTGTTGAAATGTGTCCACATTTCAAAATTGTTTTTGGAAATCATGGCCGTCCTGTTCTCAGGGCCAACGAGGAAACCATGGGACCAACCATGTTGCTACAGCCAGAAGCCAGCCTCTGTGATGGTGTGGGGTGTGTTAGTGCCCAAGGCATGGCTAACTTGCACAAACGGTCGCATACAGGTTTTGGAGCAACGTATGCCTCCACACAGACGACTTATTCTTCAGGGCCGTCCCTGCTTACTGCTGCAAGACAATACCAAGCCACATTTGGCACAGAATGGCTTTGGCTCATACACACCTGTTTCCCATTCAATATTTGTTGTGAATTCTTAAGTGTAAATTATGACAAGGGCACCCTCAGACTGCTGTGCAACCTAAGTCGTGTATCAAAGACAAATGGGAGAGAATCTCGCTTTCAAAAATGTAACAAATAGTATCCTCCATTCCCAAATGCTTTCTGAGTTATTAAAAGAAAAAGCGATGCACCACAGTGGCAAAAATGCCTCTGCAGCATCAAAATCCCAATTAGTGTTCTAAATATTAAGTTCATCTGTATTGTAACATTAAATATATTGTCTTTGTGCAACAAGCTATTAATTAAACCATAAATAGTTTGCAAACTAAGTGTCATTCTCTTTTTGTAAACATTGTACACAGCGTCCCAGATTTTCTTGGATTCAGGGTTTACTGTGTGGTACTGATTAACAACCCCATCGCCCCTGCAAATACACTGTGAGCAATTTTTAGAACATTTGAATTTTGATTTTGTACCGTTAGATCATCAGTCGGTGTGTGTGTGTGTGTGTGTGTGTGTGTGTGTGTGTGTGTGTGTGTGTGTGTGTGTGTGTGTGTGTGTGTGTGTGTGTGTGTGTGTGTGTGTGTGTGTGTGTGTGTGTGTTCAGAGGTGACTGGAAGAAAGAGATACTGATTGTCAAAAGGACACAAAGACACTCCCTCATATGGAATTGTACAGTGGTTTGTGTGTGTGTGTGTGTGTGTGTGTGTGTGTGTGTGTGGGTGTGTGTGTGTGTGTGTGTGTGTGTGTGTGTGTGTGTGTGTGTGTGTGTGTGTGTGTGTGTGTGTGTGTGTGTGTGTGTGTTTTAGGGAATATAAAAAATCTGGGACATAACGAGCCTTGGGGTGTATCAGCAGCCATCAGCCATCACTGAGGATGAGGTTCAATCCTCTGATAAGGACTCTGAGAGCCTATGAAACCTGGCAGCACGCAGCTCTCTGGAAGGCCTGGTGATCAACATGGGGAGAAATAGCATCAGACAGAGGGAAGAAAAATGTGAGAGCTGAGTTTAGTTTGGAGATTTGGTATTCACTCTTTGAAACATGAGACATCTGCTCTTACAAAATGATGGGAAATTAGACTAGAGCTAAACATATGGTGCTCTTGAAGCGGTAGGTGCCTTCATTGCCAAAATTACAGCACATTTGATCTTCTATACACTGAATAATGAGCTTCAAGTGATGTGACTTTTTGTATTCAGATAAAGAACTTAATACCTCTCAAAAAAATGGATAAAGCCTGATTTTCCCTTTGTAAAAAAAAAAAAAAAAAAAAAAAAAAACAGGGTCCAGAGAATCTTATGGCAGCCTATTTCTGCCAGTTACCGAAAAAAAAGCAAAGTCATCTTGATTTTAAAAAAAAAAATTCCCATGGTTAGTTATAATCTCATATTTTGGATTTTTTAATTTGAACTCAACTGATAGGGACATTTTTATTTTAATTATTTATCAAGTCTAGGTTTTCATTTTTTTTTTCTTCTTTTCTTTACCCAGCAGAACTGGGCTTCCACAGCCTCTTTGGAATAAATAGAAATTGAATTTGCCATTCATCCTGTAATTACCACTTGGGTTCACAGTGGCCACTGTTTAGCAAAAAAAAAAAAAAAAGAAAAAAGATAGGCTCATTTTTAAAATGTTGTGTTCGGATTTAAATTGTTGGCTTTTCAGTTCAGAATCAAACTGAGATCATTAAAAAGTACAGGTTCTGGTAGCCTAGAATAGAATACTACTTTCAGCCCCGGTGGAGCTGTAGTGTGCAATTTGTGTCAAGTATTACTCTGCTGTTCGAGACTTCGGCACACTATAGCACTGATCAACTCCATGTTTGTTTGTGGACTGTTTTCGTAAATATGAAAGTGAAAATGGGTCATCAGCAGGTTCATCGTGGCCTGTATTGTTGTGGTGGACATCGTAATTGACAAGTAATCAATAAGTTAAGAGACAGTTTATCAGTGACAGCTTTGATCACTGATTAATTGTTGTCCAATACAATAGTCTATCTATGCATCATTACTGCTTTTTCCTGTGAGATCTCTCCTGTCCATAAAATATGGATATATTATATGGATATAAAATACAGGCGGCTTTATTATTTTATTATTTCATGTGGAGAGTGAAGGGTTAACAATCGGCTAAAGACGTACTAAAGGAGGAAAAAAAAAAATCCTCCTCGGCTCAGCTGTGACGGTCTCTCTCGTAGCACCACCACCGATCAGGTCACCGGGGCGGCCCGTCACCTTTCAGTTTTGGGAAAATGGATTTCAGCTCGAGAGGAGGGGACGGGAGCCCGAACGGCCCCCGCGGCGCGTGGTTGTAGGACGAAATCAAAAAGGCGCGTGGTCGGCGCGGCGGCCACCTCCGTTCATTCTCACTGCTCCTCTCTGCAGAGCGTGCTGCTGCTGCTGGTCCGGTCGGTGGCGTCGGCAGGAGCGGCCGATCTGTTCTCCACTACTCTGCGCGTGTGTGTATGAGCGCGTATCTGCTGTGTGTATGTGTGGTTTGCGCGTGAACCGGCGAAAACTAAAGAGCAAGCAGGCCAGCGCGAGCCAGCGAGGAACGCACGCACGCAGGCAGGCAGGGGCAGAGAGGCAGCCCGCGAGCGCTCAGCTAACAACCGCACTGTACGCTGCGAGAGATGGTCACGTCCACACCGGGGATCCTTCTGCTGCCGATGCTAATATGTCTCCAGCACTGCATTAACGTCCACAGTAAGTGTCGAGTCCGTGTCCGTGTCTTGTGTGTTTGTGTATCTTATGTGTTCCGGTGCGTGCTGGGAGTCACGGCGCTGGGAAACACGCACGGTGTGCGGTGAGGGTTAGCTAACATTACCGAGCGCTACACCTGTCTTGGCTGCTCCTTGAAGGAGTGACCGTGCTCGGCTACACCTTGGGCTAGTCAACCTTGTGCTCCTACTCCTCGGGAGGAAAAACAAGAAACCCCAGAGAAAACGTCTTTTGAGGGCTGAAAACGAGACAGCCGCTGCTTTGTGTGTGTGTTTAAATGTAACCGAGGAGCGGGTTCGTCATTGGTCATTGATTCAGCTGGGGGTGTTCTTTAGCTCAATATCTCCGTTTCTTTGAACTGAGGGAGAAAAAGGGGGATGGAGAGGCCCGTGTAGTTTGTGTTGCCTGCTGTACAGCATTTGCGCGTCGCTGCTCATTCATGGCCAATTAGCAATGCGGTCAATTAATTTCACCCTGAAAAACCGGCAGCCCTTTCCCAAATACAACCCCTGCTTCTTATACCGTGTTGGATTCTATTCATGTCCTGATTTTCTCATTCACTCCCGTTGTGGGATTCTCCTCTGCCATCACCACCCCCAGCGAGGCTGGTAATTTATTTATTTATTCCTGAAGTGGAAGCCGACAGAGGGAGAGTGATGGCAGGGAGAAGAAAAGGGGGTTACAGTGGATTGATGCAGAGCGATAACACTGTCAACGGGGGGGTTGTCAAGCAGCACAGCAGTCCCTGCAGGGCAGCGGCAGCTGAGGGCATGAAGGGAGAGAGGTGACCCGGCCAATTACCGACCGCAGGTGATCCCAATGAGGGCCTAATTACGAGCGGAGTGGCCATGGTTACTATTACCAACTGGTGTTACCTGTAGAGTAGTTTGCACTTATTCCCATGTTTTTATCGATTGCTATTAGGCCCATTAAATGCCAGAGAATGTTGCCCAGAGTGTCCTCTTTACATTCTTATTTTGCCTGACCAACGACCTTAAAGGTATAGCTTTTAAGGTAGTGATACAAAAAGGAGAGAACCATAAAATAAGTGCTGAATGACTTGGGTTTAATCACTAGCCAGTTTGATAATGGATTAATTTACCAAAAATAATTTCCACCCTCTCAAAATGTGCAGATTTTCTTCCTCTGTTTTTATATCATTGCTTATTTAATGTCTGTTGGTTCTGAGCCAGTGGCAGACCCAGCAGATGTTTAGTGTTTAAGCTTGGGTAGTTTTATATTATTTATTAAAATCGGTGGATCCAAGTATAAGATATTAAACGATTGATTGTCTAATTGTTTTTCGTGCTAGTTCACATCCTTGTGCTTTTATAGCCTTAATTTCTCCAAAAGATTTCCCATAGATCACTTTCCCATAATGCAGTCTTTAAAAGCAGGAATAGACTAGACTTGTGTTGTGATTATGTAATACATGGTGTGCAGGGTTTTTGCTGGTATTGATTGATGAAAAAACAGCCATGTGCAATATAGAAAATCAATGAGGTGTATCTAGATACAATAAAATGCATTGAGAATCATGTATTTGTATTGTTGACAGGTGACTTGTAATCAATACACGAGGCCAGTGAATAGTCACACCTATGTACATAGGATGGAAACAAGATTTGCAACATGCTATTTGTGTTAATTGCATAACTAATTTCATGGGCTGTTCAGTGAATGAAATGTAAGTGCAAAATGTACTATTTTTTTTTACCTTCTAAATATCTTATCGATGTTAAAACCTCTACGAGCCATTCAATAGATTACCACATTGTTAGTTTTTTTTTTTTTAGCTTGGGATTGCAGCAAAGCTACCAGCTATTTGCTTAGTTTACCAGCATTTCTCTGGTCATTGGTATTCATTTTTGAACCGTGACTGTGATATATATCATGACATTCCTGATCTAGGCCTTTTTGCCGACATTGTGGGGGTTCCTTTCTGGCCCTAGGTACATCAAATATTTACATAACTTTAGCATGATTTTGTTAATACAGTTACTAATCAATTCAGCAGCACTTGTTTGCATGTGGGCTAAATTATAAAACATCTCAGATAGGCAGACTGAGCTGTGTTTGGCTGCTTGTGTCTAGCACAGATTTCAGTCTGAATTCCTACCTACTGTGGCAAATGGCCTTTGGGGAAAACAGCAGATCAAAACTAGTGCTTGTAATGTGCACACATTCCATATAGCATACACCCACCACAACCACCACCACCTCCTTCTCATTCTCAGCTCCAAACCAAACCCAAACATACATGCACGCGCACACAGATTGAGATTGTGTGAGCCTATTTGAACAAGACGTCACGCAAATTAGATGGCGACAAGAGCAGCAGTAGCAGCGAGCTACACTGGCCTGATTAAAATGGATGTATTTTTCCTCCACGGTTACTGTGATACCATGCGCTAGACCTAGATCCTCAGCTATATGAGGGGGGGCTTTGTGGGGGTGCGCTTGGTTCTTGAAGTGGGCGGGATGGTGGACAGAGGGAGGAGGAGGAGGAGTACACTGCAACCATTTCTGTTACTGGGGAAAATTGCAATACCATGACCTCCAGTGTGACAGCGGTTTATATAGTTCACAATGATCTACAATTTTGTGAGGTAGACGGTTCATTGCAGCTCCATGCCTGTTGAGTCTGTAGCTTCAAACAGACAGGGAGTTGTAGCAGTTGAATGAATGATGATCATGTCATATAATCTGTAATTTCAAGGTCCTGCCTTTTGGTTAATGGCTGCATCAAGACAATTGGCTCTTCAAGTTACAATAGACATTTAAGTCGACACATTTGCATACATAAAAGCGACTTAGAAGCTGCAACAGGGCCACTGACAGGGGAAAAAAAGGGGTTTCATGACAAAGTTAAGAGCATCTTGAATCATGAGAAATGTATGTTCCCAAAAGCAATAACATGACAAGAAAATCCTAATACTTTAACCAACTAACAACAAATATTGTCACATTTTTCAAGGAAATCTTGTGGCTGTTTTGACAAACTGCACAAAAAGGGCAATAAAAATAGGAGCGTAAACAGACCCAAACATCTTTCAGTATTTATACAAACCTTTCTTATAAGTGGCACTGAATTCATCAAATTATTTTTATTTAGCATTTTTTTGGTCTTTCCAAGTATTACCCTGCAGCCACAGGAGATATGTTGCTGCCCATCACTCTCCAAAATCCTCAGTTGTGTGTCAAATTTCATCATCATGAACTACCATGATGTGTGCAAAGCAGTGACAGAAAATGCACACAGAAGGGTTTTGAAGGGGTAGATGCAGTGATAGTTTTTCTAACTTTGAAAAGACATTGTGATGAAAGCTCCCTCTGTCTAATAATGTGGCAGCAGTGTACAGTTTGGAGAGTTCAGATTTTAAATGTCAGCTAAATTTTCTGACACTGCAGGGAAAAGGAGAATACTCTCATACAGGTCTGTGTAAGCCTAGTTCAGGTTGCTATTGAAGTCTGTTATTGTGCTGATTGGTCAAAGTGCAGGGTGTGCAGTTTTAAAGACAGCAAGTCAATGGGTTTCTGGGCAGAGATGGGTATAGTATCCCAAGAGAATGCACCCTTAAAGAAACAAAACACTGAAATATATACATTAATTCTCTGCTACTTGTGTTCTTGGTTACTAGGACCACTCCATCTCTCATTTACTTCACAACAAGCCATTTTTGAAACCCATGCTGTTTTATAATGTTTGAGGCATCTGTTAGCTTCTCCTCAGTTCAGTACAGGGTGTCCCCCAGGAAATTGGCTAGCGCAGGAGTGCTCTCAAAGTGCCAAAGTTACATTAACATTATTAGGTAATGCTGAGCAGACTTTTAAATTCAGTCTGCACTTATTCTGCATTTTATCCAACAGCAGTGTAATTTTGGCAGAAATGAGTGCAGAATTAATGTAAAATTGAATGGATTGTACTGCATTATCAACGTTCAAGAGCCTGTTCAATATTTTTTCTTCTATTAAATGGAAACCAATGGCTGCTGGGATACGTGTGAAAAATTCATCCAATAATGTACAGCTCTACAGCACACAAATGTTCAGTAATTGGCTGTATATCAGTGCATTACAATAGGTGTTTACTATTTACTACAATAGTGTTTTATAATGTAATCAGTAATCTTTTTAATATTTGAGAATTTGTCATTTTCTCTCTACATTAACAGCAACAACTGCTGCTCTCACATTGTGTGAAAAACATAAGTTGTGCTTCCACATTAGCTTGTGAGGCAGCTGGGTTTGAGAGAATTTCAGAACTGTTTATCGAAAAAGTTAAATGGGGGGGGAAAAAAGGTTTTGTGAAAGTTGTCAAAATATTGGGATTGGTACCGAAACCTAGCACAACGCTATAGCTGCTCTTGTAAATTACGAAAGCAAACGTTGGTGGACATTGTTGGTTTGCAAACTCAGCAAAATGAAATGCAAGAAAAGCTGACTTGAGGTTTTTTTTTCATCTGAAAACCCTGCTGTACCCACATGAAATCTCTCTGGTTCACATGGTGATTTGTTTTTTTATCAACATTAGACACACACACACCGTCACACTCATGCTCTCTGGGTCTCTCTCCCTCAACATTAAATGTACGTCAGCAGTGAGCAGTAGGTCAGACTGATGTGATGAGTCAGTTAAACTGTTGTGACAACTCATGATGACTAGTGTTTGTGTATGTCTGGCTTTTCTAATATATTGTAGATTCTGTGCTTTTGCAGCACAACTGGAGTGTGTAGTTTTAAAAGTAAAAGATAAATCCTGTGAAAGGTCACACCACTGAAATAAGACTATTATGAAATGGTATGAATCTGTATAATACAGGTTGCATTAATCCTTACATTATTAAAATTAAAGATGTAGAGCATGGAAAATCTAATTTTCCACTGGATAAAAGTAAGAGTTAGGGCCAAAAAGATAATTCAGCTTGGCATGCTTGTTTTCCAGGTGTTTGTTTTTTTTTCAGAGCTTTTTTTTAAAGGTGTTTTCATGCAAAGCGAGTGGGTGGGTGTGACATGAGCAACCTGACTATTGAACAGGAGCTTTCTCTCATTGTACATGTAAAGGGTTCCATTTTATAGGAACTTGAATTCACTGGTCACTTAAATAATTACACCTGCACAGTGGAATGCAATAAAATACAAGCTTTATTTTGCATAAATCCTACATTTGCTAGTTTCCATTACTGTTGAGAGTAGAGATGCACCGATCAATCGGCAACCGATCGCAATAGGCGGATTATGCCCCTATCGGTTTTGATCGGAGTTCTCAAAATGGATCAAATCAGGCCGATCAGATGACGTTTCAATATAGAGACAGTGCACTGACTGCATGCAGGGTGGGAATTTCGCCCTGCACTTTGGCCTTGATGCAGCGTGAAAAAAAAAAAACTAATCATAGGCTACAGTGGCCTCTGTGCCCCTGGCCTGGTCAGTGTAGCGGGCTTGCCTTTAATTACAGCCACCCAAGTGCACAGTAGTCACTCACAGTAACTTCAGTGAGTCCGTGGATCGTGCAGGTGGAGTCTAATCATCACGATGATCTCACGTGAAAGCCTCTCGAACAGCAGCAGCGTCTCAAAACAGAAGAACGAAACTTACAGCACAGCGAGCGAGCGCAGCCGGTTTTGACATGATACGTAACTGACATAAGTGGTAGGATTTAGTTTGGTAAAGTTGGAAATATATTCACAGATTCGAACTTCCCGGATCAATAACTCATAAGTGAAACCTTGTTAAAACACAAACGACGGCTCTTTCCTACCGTAGTAAGGAAGACAACGAGCTACAACCGTATTTTCATCAAAACGAGCGTCTGGACATTAATTCTGGTCTGTATGGTCAGCCGTCTGTGAGACGAGGGCGCAGGGACCGTCTACAAAGTGCAACACCGAAAAGAGAAACTACAAAAAATTCAATAACTTCACTATTATTCAGTGTAGTGCCACCGAAATCACTCCACACATCAGTGGTCTCCTGCTGGTTATTCTACCTTTTTTTTTGTTTGGAAAAAATGTGCTTTGCCATAATTTTGGGGAATTTCTATTGGGAGAAATATTCAATAACACTAATATTCAGTGTAGTGTCACAAAACTCACCTCTCCCTAACCCTACTTAACAAAAACGACTTTCTAATGTAACATTAACTTGATTTCGGTATTAAAAAATGTTTTAATACATAATCCATGTCTTATTATAAATTAGTATGTTATATCAGTCTGAAAGGTAAATCAACACATTTTACTCAGTGGCCTTTGTGCCCTGTCATGTGGCCTTGGTGCCCCTGAAAAAAAAGTGACGGCCAAATGGACTTGCCCCTAAAATGACGAAATTCCCACCCTGACTGCATGCATTCCCACTAGTAAGCTACAGTTACTCTATGTAAGCTGAGTCCAAGTTGTCTCTAAGAGAAACGGTGGTCAATTCATGATACTTTCTCATCTCCTAATTTTTATACTTAATAATACAATGTCAATGTTGTGTAAGAAGAATCATTAATTAAATATATGAAAGTTACACAAGACAACAATATAGAAGAATTTATGGATTTGACGCTGTGATCGGTGATCGGCAATATCGGGATCGGCAGATACTGCTTTCGGTGATCGGCCCCAAAAATCCTGAACGGTGCATCTCTAGTTGAGAGGTGTTACTTCAGCCTTGTTGGTCAAGACGTTGTACTGGAGTCTTTACTGCATTATACCATTAGATCATTCTGCTCTCCGTGTGTATGTCAAAAGGAAGGACACACAATTAGAAATGCTTTGTAGCCACCCTTAACATACTTTATTGCTGACTTTCTAAGATTTAAGATGAATATTTGTGTGCCATAAGTTTATGACCAGTTACACGACAACGCAATCAACCTCTATTCCAAACATTTTCATTATCTTGTTGGTGATCTCTTTCCAGTTTATTGAAACTAGAGGACAAGCCAGACAGCCTTTTTACTACACTGTCTCCAGCATTTTGTCCTTGAGAAGATCCCCACTGTATAATTTCAAGTTGAGTCACAAAATGTTAAATTATGTTCTTCCAACACATCCATTGCCAGGGCCTTATATTGAGGTGCTTAGTGTGTTTTACCTGTATGTTATCCCTCATAGAACTGTGCCATTTGAAAATTGGATGTTGCATCTGCAACTGAACAGATGATCGACGATTGGCTAAGGATGTGGGCTGGCATCTCTCTTGCTCTTGTTTTTGTATGAATCAAGAAGCCAACAGCATGATCAGTCCATGAACGCTTATCCGGATGGCCAGTCGGACTATACTCAAACACTAGATGTTATTGACGCCATGACTAACTAGTCATGTTTGCATTTCATTGGTGTGCTGTTAAGTAACCCATCCCACCCCTCCTATTCCCACCTAGAAATGATCGTCCAAAGTTAATTCCAGATATTCAGTCCTTTTGGAACAAGTATTGACTGTGGAAAGCATTCGCTGCCTTTCCCCGTTTCTAAAACACTGAGTAATCCTCACCAGTAGTGAAGCATAGAGCAAATGTCCAATCATCCAACCCTACATTCACTACGCAAAGGTTTTGAAATTCTGCCATGCCACAGCTTTTTTTTTCGACCCTTTACTGAAATCAGAAATTTGTTGGAGGAAAGAAATGGGCATCCTAAACTGACCAGTCACAGTCCCCTTCCCCATGTGGTATTAGCCTATCTGGCGTAATTCATTTTTGATTATTGTAGTATATCTTGAGTTTTGGACCTTGAGTCGAACAAAACAACCTTTTTTAATATGTAGGCACAGTACGTTGAGTGTAGATTTGTCTATAATGGTATAGCCGAGCCTTAAAACGCATAAGTTAAGCTTAAGTCTGTAAAATGGAAGAAATTAATAGCTGAAAGATTCAGACAGAGTAAACATTTAACATTTTGATGGCTGATTAATTGCGGAACTCACTTATCAAAAAATTCCCCAAATAAGTATGTTTTAATCACCACCTCGTGCTCTGAGAAGCAGCAATTATGCCATTCCGTGACTCATTTGTGCGTTTCCTCTTTTTCCCGGAAATGTCATGATCTCCCTCTTGACATAATTTAAGTTCAGGAAATCTTGTAGTTGGAGGATTCTGTGGTTTTGACTTATTTTGTTAACAAAGTGATCTCAGCAGAATATGGCTGCTAACACTGTATAAATCAGTGACATGTCCAGGGTCAGTTGCTTATGCCCCTGTCTCTATTAAGCCCAGAGTCCTTGCCTGTGTTCCTATGTTAACATGGGGTCTAGAACAAAGTGTGCCGTGTGGACAACAGACTTCAGTAGTATTGTCCAAAAATTATGTTACACTATACCTTGGTAGAACTGTTCCTGCTTTTTTCCCCCCTCAGATTTTAAGGAAACTAAGCAAGTCTACTAAACATTGCATTATACTCTGCACTCTGTGACTATATTTAAACTTGTGAATGCTGGTTTGGCCTGTAATTCCCTGTGTAGCCCTGTTTGACCCAACATACTACTTGTCTTTGGTAATAACTGACTGCTCTGTTCATTGTTTGGTTCATTGTAGTTACAATTCCTTCCAAACCCACTTATTGCAACAGCTCGATTGAAATGTGTTAACATTCTACAAAAAATACATATTTCAAATGGGTGACTTACCCATGATTTAAGTTTCAATTCTGTGATAATTGATCCATTGCATGACAGTCATCTAATGATACATCATGATATCCGTCAAAGTGAAGAATACAAAATACACCTTAAAAGACAAAGTGCTGGAATGTGCTTTTATTCACTGCATTGTGGTGTCATTTCATAGAACCTGAGACTGAGATTAAACAATGTACAAAGAGCACAAAGTTGTAGTTAAGTACTTCCTTTACACACACTGACAAGAACATGTCCATGTTGGCATGTGCCATTACTCCAGTGTGCCGCATGTTCTAATAAAAAATGAAGGCATTTGGCACAAGTTTATCGATAATCATATCTTAAGATAAAGTATCTTGATATATTGGTGTGGCAATATTGTGTCCTACCCCTAGTGTGCACAATGATTCAGAAATCATTGAGTGTCAAAATAAATGCTAATCAATGGTGACCATCAAAAAATGAATAGTTCTCATAATGGTCATTTATCACAATGAAAATGCCCGCAAAACCTATTTCAGCTTTTCTCACCCCAATAGAACTACATTTCTGTGGACTTTCCTGTTTCAAAAAAAAAAAAAAAAAAAAAAGTTTGGAAGATGCCACCCTTTGCTCAGGTATTAATGGCATTTATTTAAAAGAATCATTCAGCTAATAGAAAAATCAGCATAGGCTGCTATTGATGCCAGCCAACAGCTGTCTGGATCTCACTGGTCAGAAGGTAAAATGGCTAACTTCTCCGAGGAGTATGTTTTTCCAGAGCTGTGGAGGTGCTTGATGAAATTTATTTGCGTTTTCGCCCTGATATGTGTATGTCACTGTTTTTTAGATGGGTTGATGTGCTCCATTTGCTTTGATTAAAATCCATATAGGTATGTTGTGATACTTTATGCTTTGATTTGAGGTGATTGAAATGGTAATGTGGATGAAAGGTCAGCACACTCTATTGTGTAGAATGACTGGTGGAGATCAGAGGAAGCTCGTCCATAGAGGCAGAGGAGGTTGGTCCTCCTCTATTTTTGAGAGCAAGAGGAAGATCAATTTTTTTTTTTTAAGAGAGTAACTGGTTGAAATAAATCATTACCAAATCATTTATAAAAATAATATTACTTAAAATGGTTCAACAGCGACAGCTGCAGACGGAGGAGACAGAGCAGTCTGTGAGAGGAGCAGGGAGCAGGAAGGTGGGGGCTAGAAGAGGACTGAGGGCTTCTGTCCTCCGTGGGAGGGATCTCCTTCCATTCACTCAATGCATTTAGGATTTTTTCATGCTGATCTATGATTGGCTAAGACACGTAAAATGACGCGCTAAGGGAGGACGTCCTCCCTCACCAATCAGCAACCAGAATACAAGATTGACAGCAGGTTGGTCCAATAACAGTTCCCAAATTTCATTCTCACATTTATACAACCATAAACAAAAAATACTTCTATGTATTTTACAGCTTTCACTGCCAGCCATGCTCGAACAAGAAATATGGAGTTTTCAGCGATATTGGAATCAGTTTCAAAGGAAATATAAGCAAATTACTGAAAGAAAAAAAACTGTTTGGAGAAATCAGAGAGAAGCAGTCAGAAAGATAATTCATAGTTTTCGTTTCGTTCGTCCTGCTGGAGGACATAACGTTAGCGGCATGACCGGGACACAATACAGTGCGATTGTGATGAGTGATGAGTGTGATGTGCTGTGCTGTCGTGAAGTATGTACATTGACTGCTGCGGTAGCACAGTGGGTAGAGCAGTTGACTGCCACACAGGTGACTGGGGATCAAATCCTGGAAGGGGTACACATTGGTATTTTTTTTGTCTTGTATATTAGCCCACTGTACATTATTAGCCGGCCGGGGACACACCGGCCCATGTTAACCGATTGTGTCGTTCACACAGACCCGGCTCGTGCCCTGCAGCGATCGTTTCATCTGGTCTATTTTCCGTGAGCGATCACATCAAGACGGACAGGAAGTCAAACTAACAAACACGAGAGAATCCGGTCCTGACCCTACCCTTAAAAATAAAACACTGCGATTGACACCTTTGGAATGGCAGTAGTTGACTTGTATAAAATAACATGACACCGTGGACTGGTTTTCCTCCTGTCCTCCCCAATTTTTTCAGTCACCATGGTTGGCTGTGTATTTACCTCCTCCTGTACTGTGAAGTGAGTGGTCCCGTACTGGGCTCAGCCACAAATGGAAATGAACCTCTACGGTTCAGATTTAGATTTTAACATTTTTTACCATGTTTGCAAACATGGGTTGATGAATTGATTGGCCCTTGAACAAAATGAAATGGCAGTAAAGCTGACAAGACATTTTCTTATGTGAATGCTGCTGCATGTTAATAGTTTACAAATATGGCAAAGCTTTCCTCGCAGTGCTTCTTTATATAGTGAATGTGAGCCACCTCAACTGAAGCTAACATCACCTCTGCTAACATACAGCAAAAATTAGCAAACTTATAAGCAATAAAACATTCTTTCAGGTGCAGTTCCATGCAGTAAATTATGTATATGTAGTGGGTGCGACTATTGTTTAGACAGTTGCCTACAAACTAAATTGATCTTGGTCTAGATCAGAGTGCCTTCCAATCTCTGCTGGGACGGGACGATATGGCCTTAAAATAATAGTGATATTTTTCTGCCTACAATGCGATATTATGATAATGCTATCAGTATATTGCTGAGCCCTAACCTCAACTCAAAAGCAGCAAATCCTACTGTTGACACTTTGCTTGATCAATTAAAGATTATTTAAATTGGTTGCAGTTGCTACGTGTTAATGATGAAAATCAGATCAATCCCAGCATGTTGCTGGATGCGACTCCAATTCCTAACTCGCCACAGCTACATGGTTCATCTGCAGAGCCATAGATTTTATGACATGGGCACAAGTTTTAATTCATGCAGCTCTTTAGTCGTGTGTTGCTTGCTTCAGTTAAAGGCCTGCAGCACATGTTCAAATCAGATCAGCGGGGGGTGTTTTTCTCCCTAAAGTAAATGCTGACCCATTTAAAACACTTTCCTTCATTTTGGCTTTTGTGATTACATTTTTTAAGAGACTTTCCATCTTTACAAGAATACAATTCTAGTATAAATACCAGAATTTCTTTTGGCCTGAATGTTTTTTTTTTAATTGACGTCTTATTCTGTCAAACACCCTGATAGTTTGAACTCATAGACGTGACCTTGTCATTAAACAAAGTTGACCTTTCAGTGGTATAGTGATCCAACTGGACTGCAACCTCTCTTTGGCTTCTACTACTACTCTTTGCTCCATTTATGCACCTGGACAGAGACAGAGTCAAGACTGAAGAGAGCGTCAAGGTCAGACAGTGTTATTTTAAGACCTGGAGTTGTCACTCCCTCCAGTACGCCAGACTGCAAACTGTACTGCAAAGACTTTTTTTGAGTACAGAGTCTAGATATCCAGTTTTTCTTGTAGTGAAGGCGAAATGAATCCTTTCTATTGGAGTTTTACTTCTGTCAACAGAAACTGTTTCAGTGTCATCCAAACTGGGAATTTAATTCAGACACGATTTGACACCATAGTTGGCGCTTTCTTACCCTTAGGCTTGAACCTCAGTTTGTGAACTTTTTTTGTTAAATACAGAATTGTGAAAATATCTTATTGGTATCGGTCATGAGTAGCAGGTACTCAATGGTTATCGTATCTGCTGAAAAAAATCCATATTGTCCATTCCTGTTTGCTGATTGGATCCAACTACAGTTGGTTTGAAATGTGTATCAAATCTGATTTCAGAGTAGAATGCACTGGAAATTGTCTGCTTCGCAACTTAACAGTGTGATTAACCGTTTGGATTGCAAGATTTTCTCACGCTTCCATGTTGGAAAGCTGTGTCACCAGTGTCTGAAGTGACTGACTCCCACATTGATCCAACTGCAGCCCATACAGATAGGTTGGGGATTACTTGAAACAAAAATGATTGCCTATGCACATGCAGCCACAAGACCCGTCAAAAATTGTAACGGTGACTTAAGCAAACACACCTTTCTAGTCTCCTGGATTCAGTCGCGCCACTTCTACTGAACCAAGACGGCCAAAGAAGTCTACATCCTGTCTCCCTATCCATGTCAAGTGAGACTGTAAGGTGCTTCTGATGAATTGTACATGTACACACACCTCTTCATATCTCCCCTGGTCTCATAATACAGGGCTCCTGTCTTTTCCCAGAATTAAAAAGAAGTCTGCAGACTGCAGGACCTTTTCCTATTGTACCCCTTTCCTATGGAATAACCTGCTTACCTCAGTCACTGTTGAGGCCTTTGAATTAAAACTAATTCTCATCTATTGGCCTAACTTTCATTTATCTGCTTATTCCTTAACACCTGTCACTGTTATCTCTCTGGCAGCCTCATACTTGTTATCCATATTTGTCATGCTGATAGGATTACTATAATCTTTCTGAAAACCACTTTTTTTCTTGTCTTGAATCAAAGGTCCAGTGATGGAGGGTACAGCTTGTAAAGCCTCTTCTGATGATTTGCAGTATTGAACTATATAAATAAGCTGCCTTGACTTGAAAGTGTCATTTACTGTATTGTTTTTTTATTCTTGGTAAAGGAATTTTGTTAATGGCAGTTCCATCCTTTGTGCTGTAAGGAAAGCTATAAAAGATTGACAATGGATTGCTATTGTTTGATTAGTCTGCCAAATACTTATTCCATCAATCATTAAATTGTTCGCCCCATTGAAAGGTAAGAGTCTGATGGCACATAACAAACTAAGAAGGATTCACCTTAGCCAAATATAGATAACAAGAAATATTCTCATTCAAGAGACTGAGGTGTATTATGAGTTCTTTTGTTGTAAAGAAATGAAGTAAAATAATGCCGTTGTCAAAACTCTTGCCAATTCAAGATTCTGTCGATTGACTAATTCATGAATGGATTAGTGGGTTTTATCAGTGTCTGGATGAGTGTTTTTTGCTAGGCAGAATCACATTTTTATTTTACTTCCCTCTCTTGACCTACATAATCTACAGTGCTGAATAAATCTGTCAGTTTAATAATTTTTCTTTTTGTCATTAATTTTATTCAGCTTTCCAAAGTTGGAAAGCTATCGCCTTAATCATTTCATCAAATCCACAGTCAGAACTACGGGAGATAAAAAGGGGGAAAATACCTGCTCAGTTCCTTCTTTTTCCTCTGCATCAGTTCTTGTATCTGATGTCTTGAGGTGACAGTTAAACCAATGGTACCAAGTAGACGTTTTAAGGACACCGAGGTTTGTTTCTCTACTAAAATATTGATGTTGCGTCATCTTCAGTTGCAAACACAACACAAGAATGTGAGTGTATTTCTATGTGTTCAAACACCATATAATTTGAGATTTTTTACTCTCGTGTGTGTGCTCGCGTGCATAGAGCTGTATAGATAACAAGGGGACACAGTACTCTCACCGCAATGTAGTGTGAGGGGTTGGTTGTTGGGATGTCGTTAGCAGAGATTAAGTTTGGAGAATGTGAAACAAGTCGAGCAGGGAGAAATTAAATCCAACATGTAGAGCTGGCATCTCTTCACAGTAGCGCCAATCTGCTCTGAATGCCAGAGAGCTCTGTTTCAAACCATTTGTTTTGAAATTACAGCACTGCAGGGGGCCCTGCAAGGACCAGACAAAACGCAAATTACATCTAAACTAACAGTTAATGATAATTGTGAAACATTTGGGACTATAATCTGTTACTCCTACTACTACACTCATACCTCCTTTGTCTTGTTCTGCAGGTACTAAGACAGAATGTGAGGCCAGCCAGTTCCAGTGTGGAAACGGTCGCTGCATCCCCTCCGTCTGGCAGTGTGACGGAGACGAGGACTGCACCGATGGCAGCGACGAGGGCTCCTGTGGTGAGACAATTAACGCACACTACTGTCACACTGCACACAGCATGAATGTTGGTGTAGGAAACAGTCATACATGAATAATAATACATTTAAAACAGAACAGGAGATTACTGTGAGGGAGTGTTTGTGTTCTGTTAAGCAATCACTGACTGAGTAGTCATTGGCAGCTTGAGTCCAAATGCAGCTTACTGTAACACTGTAATCACATTCTGAACTTTAGACTGAATCTCTTCTGTACAACACTCAGGCGTTTGATATCCATTGAAATGTCTCTGTTCACTCACCAGCCAGTAACACACACCACTTCGGTTGTAGTTTTATCCTTTTGTGGATAAGGCTAGTGATATTTTTTCTTTAATGTCAACAAATCTCATGAAATGACCCCAACATATCAACAATAAATAAATCCTATCAAATGGTGTCTGTGCAGCCAACGTCGGATATATCGCCTTCCTCAGTGCTATAGAGTATAATTATTGTCCAAAAAACATTCAAACACATTATTCAGTACCCTGTTTAAATGGGAGACATGTTAATTGAACACAAACTTTAGTTTATTGTGAATTAATTCCACATACACTGCCCAGCTTCTGTATGCTTGCCAAAACAACAAATTTGAATGAATCCACAACAGGATACTGAAACTAAAATTCAAAATGCTCTGTGTACCTGTTTTGTCAAAAATTTCAGTAGTCAGCTGAGATTTTTTCTTTCTTTTTAAAAGATTTACTCCTTCAGTAGGAACCAATTGGCTGAGAGCCACAAAAGGGGCAAGTCAAAGTATTAAGATGGAGAGAACCACAATTTTTGGCATTAACAAAAATATAGCACCAGCCTTATCTTTTTAACACTCATTATAAATCTAACTCCAAAAAGTTGACAGTCAACATGTGTTAGGATGTTAATGTCTGTGCTAATCTTTCTGTGCAGATCAGTTGCCATTTCTATTGCTCCTATTAGTTGTGTGGGCTGAAATTGTGTTCTATTTACACTGTTAATGTGGCCTTTGATGGAGTGTGGGCGAATGGATTAAAAATCCATCTTGGATACAATTAAGCATGTTTTCCTGCCAAAGTGAACAATATGTAAATTAAGCTGGAAATGGAGTCTTAGTTGTATCTTAAAAGGTCACTTCACAGGGTGCCAGATTAACTTTTCACATTGGTTGGTGCCAGTAGTTGTTTTTCATTCCAGTTACCAGCTCTGGCACTACATTTGGATGCACCCCAGGCTTAATGGAGCACCACAGAATAGGTTGTTTAACTCTGAAAACTGCCTTTCCTCACCAGCAGCTTTGCTTTTACCCAAATTGGATGGAAAGCAGGCGGCAAAGTATTTGAATGAACAATTCCAGGCATTTTCATGAGGTAATCTGCATCTTGCCTTCTCCCAAATTCAGCCTGATGTCAGTACATAAATATAGATACATGCAACTCTGTGTTACATAGTGCTCTGGGGTCCGTTTCACAAAGCAGGTTTAGTGAAAACTCTGAGTCTGTTAACCCTGAAATGAGGGAAACTCTGAGTTTTTCATTTCACAAAGGGAGGTAGCTCAAACCAGAGAAAGAGGGGTAACTCTAGCCTGTTTCACAGAGAGAGGTAACTTAAGCTTTCGGTCAGGTTACCATGGTAACATACTCTATGAACCTAACCTGGTCGGGACCAGGTTTTTCTCAACAAACCTCGAGTTTCTCTCTGTCTCTGCCCTCTTTCAGCCACACACAGTATTTGATTTCCTCATTCATTCAGTCAACAGGCGAGCTTTGGTGTAGCATAGTTCTGCCGTCTGTTTTTTGAGAAAATCATTGCAAAAATCAGTCAGTAGGCCTACATTAGAAGTTATATTAGGTGGCGACTATTTTCACTACCATGGCATGTCATTTTGATAATGATCCCGTGGATGAAGGTGCAGCATTACTGCGCAGAGAATTAAATATTCGTCGGGAGATGATTATCAGACCGCGCATAGATGTTCTTGCATTTCCGTTTATCTTTTTGAGTGGTACCGTTTCACGTCACAGTCCATCATTTACATACACAACCTAATCCGTCCTTACATTTCCAACATTACCAACCGAAGTCATGCTCTCACATCCCAGCAGATATTGTGTGTTGCGCTGCGATTTTTTTTTTTGCAAATGGTTTTTTTATTCAGCGTCGGAGATGCAGAGCACTTGAGCAAGGCAACTGTATGCAGAGCGGTCAGAAAAGTGTGTCTCGCCCTGAAACGGCTTCTACCCATCTTTATCATTTTCAGCTCCTCTGCCTCCGTTAGAGGTGGCGGTGCTGGGCCACCACCCGTTTTACGGGCATCTGCTTTCTTTCTGTTGGCTGAGTAGAAATCTGTGTTAGTTTAAATAGGCTTAATTATTTAACAGAACATGATATAGATGAGAGGACATTTATGTTCTTGAAAACAGCATTATGTTGGGGATAAAACAACTATACAGTCAAACAGCCACTTAATATTTACTTTACAATGTAAAACATGATCAAAATGAGGAATCCCCATGAGATTATGCTGAGGTCTAATGTTTTTCTGTTTCATCTTAAGTTGCTGCCAAGTGCGCTTCTCCCCCGCAGGATTGCACCTAAATGAAATAAATTAATAGGCTACCACTCAAGCAGTTTCCCCCTGTAATATTATTGTGATTGCAAAGGACTACATTTAAAGTAACGCACTGACCCGAGCAGCAATGTTCTCCCACGCCGTCTCCCTCTCTTTTGCTGCTGCAGCGGTGTTACACTTCCTTCTAAAAACGTGCGCAAACTCACCGTATGAGCGCATTAATATTTCCAATTCCAGTGGGGTGAAAAACATAGCCGCCCTCTTCCCCGTTGCCATGGTGACTCGTAGAATCGGGGCTCCATTGACGCTGTCTTTCTATACTTGTGGTGCACGCGCTTAACTCCAGGTGAAACTACTCCGAGTTGATCAAACTAACTCAAATCAACTGTTCTGGAACCGAAAACTCAGAGTTTCCTATCTCAGAGTAGATCAACTCAGAGTTCAGGGTTAGACTCAGAGTTTGTTGAACCTGCTTTGTGAAACGGACCTCTGGTGTTCAGAAATATTTAAGGGGAATTTCAGTATTTTTAAACCTTGGCCACATATTACCATGTTGTGGTAGGTAAATGTTTCACAATTGCCAAATGTTTTGGAATAGGTCCATTATATTCAGCTGGCAGGTGCAACAGGGCTGCAACATAGTCTTTTAGGGCAACTCCGACCAGTACAGTTACGTCCTCTAAAAGTACTTGTTTTAGCCACTGTCAGGCTGAAGTTGTTATTCTAAGTGCATGACAACATTATGGAAAGCGATTCCCTTTTTATGTTAAACAATAAGATCCTTTCTGTAACCAGAAAGTGCTTATGGAAAATCTTGCTCTGAAATCTCTCTGAAGCGTTGCAGGGAGACGACTGTGGAAATGTTCTGAAAGTGGGGTTTGGAGTTAACCTAGAGGAACTAGCAAGAATTCCAAAGTCATTGCTGAATATTTAACTGATTTTGACTGACTGATTTGGATCTAGATGAGGCAACAACTGTTACATCTCACCTCTTAGATTGCAGAGGGAGACTTCTCCACTTGTGACTTCTGAGTCAATTAAAAAAAAAAACTACATCACCATTTTTGTTGGTTCATGGTTCTTCCAATGAAGTTGCTTGTTACATAAATTATACTTTTGATTGTAAGCCAATCAGATTAGTCAATCTTGAGTTATCGAAGCACATGTGTGACATGTGCCTGCTGCTCCCAGAAGAAGCTATAAAAAAACTTAAGTGATTTTGATGCCCTGAAAACCAACATTTTTTTCCATATTTCTACTCCTGCTTTTGGCAAGTACTCATTTGTTATCGAAATTTAAGAGATTAGTGCTTTAAATAAAACATATGTTAGAATTTTACTAGAATTAGAAATGTTTTTTCTTTTGTAGTCAAAATATGTGTTTTAGCATGCTAGCCAACAGCCCACATGCTGCATCAATACAGTCACTGCATAGCATTGTTCATTGCAATGACATAAAGCATGATAAGCATGTGTAGTTTACATTTTTGTAGGCAGAATATCCTATTGTACTGTTAAATAGATAATACATGTGTATATTTATATTTATTTATTTTTTAATTAACATTTTTACCAAGTGGGCTTAAAGGAGACACTAGCAAAAAAAAACACACTATTTAGGGTGGATGTAAATGAGTATAGCTAATTACTTAAATGCATGATCAATTGATACTTTTGTTATGTTATGTTAGTACAGCATATATAGACTCATGTCATGTAGTTGTTTTTTAATGTCGCGTGTAGAAAAAAATATTCTAACTTTTAACCAGAAATTCACTGATGTTCCCATTAAGCCCACCTGCTCCCATTAAGCCCACTTAGCTGTGTTTCAATGGAGATTTTCTCCCTTTTGACTTTTGAACCATTTTCTGCCTAACATTGACCTCACCTAATCAATTAGCTTCATAATTCAGATAATTAAATACCCAAATTTAAATATCAGTGATGTTGCATAGGTCAGTTCATTTTGACATCATCAATTCAAGCTGTTTTTATGTTTTAAAAATCAATTAAAGTTATTTGTTTAATTGTAAATACTGAAATTGACTCATTTATTATCCTTAAAATATTAGTATTGAACAAGGAAACTGCCTTTCTTTCAGTCATTAGGTCTTCAGAAATCTAGATGAAAACATCTGCACTCTCAACCAGCTGGCTGTACCAGAAGTTTTGGCCAATTGTAAATGCCAACAGTACAATGTAGGATAGAGATACAGACAAAATGACAACACATATTGAAAGATGAGGTATTGAAGAGTAATTTCCATTCTAATTTTGATTTTGTTAATGAATAGTTTTTTTGGCTACATTCTAAAGAAGACATGTTGTAAGTTTAGCTTTTCTGTGTTGACAACACAGCAAAAGGCTGATCACGCCTATTTCAAATGCCATTTACAGGCCAGAGGAAAGGAGTGGAGACAAAATGAAAATAGCTATTGAGAGCTAAGACATTACATGTTTTAATAGAATAAGTTTGGATCGTTAAGACTTTTAAATATATGTATTTATCAACAAATCATGAAGTGAGTTTTTTTGGAACACCCATGGGCTTAACGGGTACATTAAGTACCCATTAAGCCCATGCCAGACTTTTGACATATTTTGACAAATTAAACAATAAAAATATTAAAAATTGGTATAAATGAATTATTGACACTTCAAATGAGACATTAGACTATCATTTTAACTAAAATGTTCTTGCTTTAATTGGGGCAGTATATATTAAAAATGTCTGAAAAGCAGATTTGGTTGGCTTAATAGGGACATTTACCCTACTAATCAAATAGTAACAATTCAGCTCCTTCAGGGCTATTATCGGGCCCAATATTGAGCATTTTTATGATTATCAGTATCATTTTTCTTTTTGTCTTATTGCTGATAATTATTTGGCTCTGATGCAGCCTTTCTCTGTTAGTGGTCACCACTCTGGTCTCAGTGTCCACAACACTAAATGATGTCACGAGTAATCGCTGATAAGCACTGAATAATCTAAATTGGCTAGCTAAAGTTATGAAAGTGGATTGAAAGTATTAAGTAGCAGAAAATGGAAATACTGAAACAAAGTGCCTCCAAGTTGTATACAAGTACAGTACTTGAGGAAATTGCTGTTGGTTTCATTCAATCACTGGCTATTCTCAACTTTGAGACTTACCTTTGTATTTTCCTGTATATGTAAATATTTTCCAGTTATCAATCTTCTAGATTACTAATGATCACTCTTGGTATCAGCCCTGAAAAAATCGGGCAACCCCTAAACTATTTAGCTTGGCTACATCTCAGCACTCTGAATAAGACCTTAAACTATCAGATACAGTATGTTGATTGACTGACTGTAAGGTTTTCTTTTGGTTAATTCAGTATAAATTGCCCTAAGACAGTACAGAGTACATGGCACATGTTCTCACTACTTCACATTTACACATACAGATGTCACATGACATTCAAACTCTCCATGTTAGCTTGGCCCCACCAGGAGCCTTCCCAGCGTCCATTGGGACAGAATGACCTGGTGATGGGAAGGTAGCAGATAGAGCGGAGCTAAATATGGATATGACAGAGGTGCGTGTGTGTGTGTGTGTGTGAGAGATTTCAGATCTTTTCTTTTTTCCTCCCTCATCTATATGGGTCATGAAACTAGAAGTGAGGGAGGAAAGAACAAGTAATGTAAGAAGGCAAGGGATGGAGTGGGAGAAAAGAATAGATGATTGTACTGTAAGGCGTTTATAGAGGGAAAAATCATGACAAGATGATTAAGATGAAAAATATAAAGGATTATAGAAAGGAAAATGAATTGGCAAATATAGTAAGAGATTAACTACTTTTATTTTAATGGCTCACATATTAAATTAGATGTTTCATTTCACTAACTGCTATGGAAATGTACATGTTTTTGAAATAAAAACCCACCAGCAACGGGAGTGATTGTTCTCTCTGAGCTGCTGGAAGACTTTTAATGTGAAACAGCTGCGGGAAGTGTTGCCTAATTGAGGAGTTATAACGTCTATACTTTACATCAGAAATGGCAAATTGTATGACCACTGAAAATGACTGGTGGTTCGAGAAACTCAGAACAAAAGAGTGGTAAATACAATGGGGTGGTGAAAAAAAAACGATAATCGATTAATCGCGATTATGATATTGACGATTATGAATCAATTATTAAATTTCCAAAGATCGATTTAAAAACATTTTTTTTTTTTTTTTTACCATTGTAATGCAAACTGGAGTCTTCCTCTTACTGGCTTCCGCTACATGGTCCACAGTCTGGAGCCAAGATATGTTATTTCATCCCGGAGCTTTTTCACACTTAAATTGATTCCAAATCTTTACAAGGAGACGAAGCTTTCCATGCAAGATTCCTTCAACTCTGCTCACAGGGTAGCAATAACCTGCGATGCCTGGACATCCAGAGCTACAGTCTCATACATGACCGTTACAGCTCATTATGTCAGCAGTTAATGGAAGCGAATGTCCTACGTACTTCAGACGAGAGCTAAGGATGATAGCCACACAAGCGCAAATATGTGAGTTTCTCAAAGCAAAGGCAGACGAGTGGGGAATAGAGAAACATGACCTGGTTCTCGTCACCAACAATGCTTCTAACATGAGTCCGGCTGCTGAGCTTGGCAACTTTCTTTAACGGTGAAAGACTACATTTAAACAAAGTAAAAAATAATAATTTGGATATTACAGTTACACTTTACAATATTGAAGGTGCTGTGAGGTGTTACTCAAAAGAGAAGTCAAATAATTCAGCAGCTGACTGATGTTAAATGGAAGATCAATAATCGTTTATAATTGAAAATCGAATCGATAATCGAAAATCGATTTGTAATTGAATCAAGACTTCAATAATCGTAATCGAATCGGGAAATTGGCTGATTAACCACCCCTAAAATACAATATGACAGTGGTTTTACTAACAAAATTGCATTAAATGGGTAAACATGGGTTAGCATCAACAGCCAAACAAACATTAGCATATCAGCGATTTTTCTCATAGTGACGGTGAACTGAAGGACTAAAACAGATTGTGGACTTCTGTCTACAATCAGTTTCACTCCTGCATCCTCTCACATTCGCCGACATTTTGTTGCAGTTGTGTGTCTGTCGGTTGTTGGGAGATCAGTGCTGCTTTAACTCTGGATCCAGGCAGAACTGAGGCACACTGACATGTGAAAGATTAGAATTCAAAATTAATTCATAAAACACAAGGTTGTTAATGAGGCCCACTGCGACTTGCTGCTGTTGTGGCTTGAATTGGAGTTGGTTGTTTCTGAGGCACATATTTGTATTCTGGTCAGAGTATGAGGAAAGGCCTCGCAGAGAGACTTAAGCCCTGAGTGGACATGGAGGTGTTGAAGTAGTGGGGATCGGGTTGTGTTATTGACAGTTTTAAAATCCCTCAAACCACTTAAACCACTCCATTTCATTTCCTAGCAGACCATCGGGAATACTATAGAATATTCAATTTTCCAATAAACCATTTATACATTTTTATTGTCAGCTTTGTGTCTCCCATCTTCTCATTTGTTTTTGTTTTTTCTAATTCCCTTGATTAGTACCAGATCAACATAACCTGGAGATGGGGCTGACTGATTAATTATTCTCTGTCAAAATCACGGTTGCATGACATTCATATTGCAAGATCCTTGGTTCTAATCAGAGCTTTCATAATTAATGTTGTCTTAAGCAGTTCAAGATGAAAGGTTTCAGTTGCAAACCATCAATTTTTCAGCTTTCTTTCTGTCGCAGATGCCTTCGCTCCACTGTAATTTAATTTTGCGAGCTGGCAGAACAACAACAAAGAAACTCTGCTGAAAGAGTCACCGCTTCCACTGTGTAACGTTGACGTTTTTAAAAAATGGACAGGGCTATGTCTTTTGCACCAAGGATAGTCAATGTTGCTCTAAATAAGAATGTGGGAGGTCTTTTCATGTCTTAGACAGGAAGCCATTTGAGTCAAAATGACAGCCAGCTGGAGAACAGAGGTGTTTTTATTCTTAACTTCTTGGATTCATGGCTGTGTAGAAGCTTGACCTGTCAGTCTGTGAAGCTAACTTTAATGTAGCTGTTTGCAATATATGTTGCCATAATTACATTATTGGTACTACAGTATTACTGAGTAATGTTAAATATACCATCATTATACATTAATAGCTAAATTGGTAAATGTGTCTATATTTTACTTTGAAACTGAAAAAGAGTGGAAGAAGTTCATAATCCAACTGCCTATTTTATATGTTCGATTGAGACCATTAGTTGCTTGTTGAGGTCATCAGTGTTTTTCTTAATCCTGTGTTTGACTGCCGTGTCCATAATAAAAAGCAAAAATTTTCCGCAAATTTTCAGCAAACATCTACAGCGTGTTCAAGACCGACACATTTTCTCGAAGTGTTTTTCCATCTTCATCCTTTGATAGAAAATAAATGCAGCAGTCAAATCTCAAGTGCATTCTCGATGCAAATGTAGACTGTGGGCTTTGCTTAGACAGAAGGCAACACATTGTAAACTTCTGACCTTTTCACGAGATAAATAATGAGGCAGTGATGTTGGGTGTAATGCAATTACTATTCATGAGGGGGGCATGGAATTCCATTGTTCTTTTCCCTCTTTCTGTCTTTATTTAGGCTTCATGAAAACATCTCAAATTAAAGAAACAAACACATCACTCTCTCTCCTCTTCTGTTTTAATGAATCATTCTCTTTTCTCTCCCACTGCAGTTAGAAAAACATGTGCGGAGGCGGACTTCGTGTGTCAAAATGGCCAATGTGTCCCAAAGCGATGGCACTGTGACGGGGAGCCGGACTGCGAGGATGGGACCGACGAGAGCTTAGAAATCTGCCGTGAGTAGATGCTTTTCTCTCTGATGTCCCACGTTTGTGCCAGGTTGAGCAATGATAGAAACATATTTACTACAAGCCATTTCAGAAATATGTCAGCAAGAAGTATATCTGAAGAATCACACTGATCACTGATGTTACAGTTCAAATTGCAACTACTGAATATCCAAATGTTTATATCACTGCTCTCTGAGTGAAAGGCAGGAAATCCACATCAAAGCAACATTCATCTTCAGGCAGTCATGGAATTTTCTTAAACTCACCAGAGAAGTTATTCAAGGACATTATGTCTTCATACTTGATTTTGGTTAAAGCGCAAGTGTGATGTATGTTTATGTCCAACCTCAGCTGACAAAAAGGGACCTTGTTAATGTGTGACATTATCAAACAGCCTTACTATTCTTCACTGATTTATTTTTCAAATACTTGGCTTTGGAATTCGGTCAAATGTAAACCAAAAACTGATTTTCATATCTCGTACCTCTAATATGGACAGAAAGCAATGACTTCCGGGAATGTGAAAATTTGAGGTGTGCTTTTGGGTTCGGAGATGGGACGAGTCTATCATCACCAGCATATGTTTTTTAAAGGATTATGCTGACATTATCAAGAGATATAACAGACTTTGGAGATGAGCACAGTACTTTTCAGATCAAGAGAGTGCTTAGGGTGCTTTTATGTATCTAAGGCATCAATCAAACATGGTTTGAGTAATTAACCTGTAAAATTGACACTATGGTCATTTGTTAAGAGTTTCTGTAACCCACATTTGTCAATACAGTATACAGTTGGGGTGCAGGTGACAGCGGGACCCAGAACTTAAGTCTTTAAAATCTTCCGTTAATATGCTGCATGATGATTGTTATTCCTGCTCCCTCTGCCTTCTGCTGTACACAGGTCAGCTACTCCTGTTATTTTAATATTACTTACTGAACACACCACTGAGCGGTTTGCAGAGCAACAAAGCACTTAAATGCAGATTTACAACAAGGCAGACCATTAATAAAAAACTATGTGTCCTCCAGAGGGTCAGATGGTGTGAGCAGCCTTAATCACTGCAGTGTGTGTGACAGGTTCAGGTTAAAGCAATAAACACAGAGGACAAACTTACCTAAAACAATTTATCCAACCAGTTGGAAGCTGTTTGCTTGCTGTGCCTATTGGATGACAAAAATAAAACAGACACATGAATCCTTGATACAGAGGCCACCACACTGTAGTTATGGTCATTATGTTAATACATAATGTCAGGTATCTCTTTAGGTTTAGATTTGTACAGTATTTTGCTAAGTTCTGATGGCCTGATGTAATGTAGTAATTTCGGGTTGTAGTTTCTAAATACCTCTTCCAACACTGGGATAATACAATGTGAAAACTTTTCCTTGAGGTCCATAAACCGTGTCAGACATGCAGCTAATTAGTTGTTGAGTTGGATTATCATCCAACTGCAAAGTTTAAAAAAAAAAAAAAAATTCAGAGAGCATAGTAGATTTCCTGCTGTGTCTATAAAACCTCTCACTGTTGCAGAAATGCAGTGAGGCCCCAAGTGAGCAGCCCTGTCAAATAAATAAGTTGTTTAAATGGAACTAAGGAGAGCTGCTGAGCTTTTGACGGAATAACTGTGATGCTCGCTTTTGCTGAGGTGCTCATAGATAAGTGATGAAGTATTTACACTGAAGTCGCCTTTTAATGAGAATCTCTGGTGTGTGCTGCCTTCACTGTGCGGTTGTAAAGACTAATGGACTTTGGCATCTCCTCAGGTACAGAGATAAACATCAGAGGGAAGATGAAAGTACTTCATCAAACACTTGCTTGATGGATATTTACTGTGCTTCCTGAAAACTTCCTGAATGCTTAAAGCATTTTTGTAAGTCATGCAAAGAAAGATAGAATGTGTCTCTTTATCCATGGTACTGGAAGTAAATCTTTCTTTCTTTCTTTCTTTCTTTCTTTCTTTCTTTCTTTCTTTCTTTCTTTCTTTCTGTCTTTCTGTCTTTCTTTCTGTCTTTCTGTCTTTCTGTCTTTCTTTCTGTCTTTCTTTCTTTCTTTCTGTCTTTCTTTCTTTCTTCAGCTCTTCATCAAAGCCATTTCATTACTTAAAATGTTACTTCCTGGATGCTAAAGCTTAACTGTGTGCCAGTGCAACATACAGTATCGGTAAATCTCTAACTGTATGAGATGATGCCAGTTTGAAATAAAATAAATACCTGCTGTTTGATCAAAGAAAAGTAATCTCTTCACACATTTGCGTAAAGGTGGGGGAGTTTAAACAGGAAAAAATTCATCACTAATTAAATGTATAAAATGGCTTCAGTACAGTCACCTTCATCTGGTGTTTATTAATTCATTTAACAAGTGAAGCTGAGCAAATGAGATACAGAAACTTCTAAAGGAGATCAACTGGTGAAATATTGTCATCATACCCAGAATATGGTCAATACTCATGTCAACAAATATTTCGCAACACATTTTAATGGGATTTAATATACCTAAACTGAGAATGTAAGGACAGAGGTGAAGTGTGATTTGTGAATTAGACCTAAATGTAGTGAGTTAAGTTGGTTTAGTGTATATAGTCTTTCCAGAAATGTATCCAATGGGTCAGCAACAAAGTAAAAGCCTTGATAATACAAAATACAAAAATGGAAATTCCTCCAGGCACTGACAAAGCAGAACGCCTGACTTTAATAACGGAGTAAATAAATCAAGCAGTAGAGACACGGTACACCTTTTTTGAACTTTTGGGATTTCAATTTTATTTAGTCACAAATGATAATAGGTATTTTTCTAAACTCTTGGCTGACAGTTTGAATTCAGACTGGATCCACTGTTAACGGATGTACCAAATGATGGGAGAAATGCTTCCAAACATAATGGTGAGGAATATTTCCTAATATTGAGGGTTATTCTTGGGGGCACTCTAGCAGGAGTTCCGTTGTGTGACATCAAACACGACTTTGAACAAATACAGAGCTAATGGAACCAGTTCTTGAGGCAGACACGTCACGACAATATAAAGTCAATCTGCGTGTGATCCAGGCTTCATATCAGTGTTTGTGAAATGATTATTTGCTGGGGCAGCAAAGGGTTTCAGGTGTTCAGGTTCAGGATTGACTCTAGCTCTGAGTTTTCACAGAGCAGTCCTCTCTGGTTTTTGCTGCAGTGTGTCAATGCTGGAGCTTGAATGCACTAACCTGAAAACATTACAAGAATAAGTTCTTTACTCCTGGCAGAAAAAAAAAACCAACACTACATCTTAGTCGGGGAAAATCCCTCTTGGATGGGGATCTGCGGTGCAGTGCTGCCAAAATGGGAGCAGTGCAGTTTGGGGAGTTGTTAAAGCACCAGAGTTATTCAAAGCTGTTGGCTGTTAGGCGTTGCCAAGACCTTCCAAGTTTCTGCAGTGTTATAAAGACAAAATAAAGAACAGTGCCCGTTGTAGCTGCTAGACAAGCCCAGACAATGGAGTGGAAAATACAGATGTAAAGCATTCTAACGTGACATAAATATCCCAGACGATGAAGCGAGCTTTGGCTCTTCCCAGTATTCATGCTCTGGTCTCTGATTTTTCTATTTAGATGGCAGTACACCAGCTGCAAAGACATTCCTGGTGCTCTGCAAGTTTGTAGCCGTGAATATTTTATTTTCTATTTTAGAGAGATTATTTGTGTTAACCGTTTTAACACCGCCATTTTTATAAAAAAAAAATTTAAAGTTAAGGTTATAGCAAAAAAGATGAATGATTAGTTGAATATAGCGACCATGTGAAAGATTTGAATATTTCTGACTTTGTCAACCTCCAGCGACTGTATCAAAAATACACTGATGGACAATAATGCCATTCTTTCAACAGTGAATTATTGCAACATTACCTTTTGTTATCCACATTTTTGAAATTCTAGTTCCCTGCTGAGAACTTAAACAACTAAAGTGTCCTGCTGTGCCATTTGATCGTACCTTGTTCATTGATTGCAACGACCGGTTTCCTCTTGCCCTTGGAAAAGTCTGTCAGTCAGCTGAAGGTCCTGAACAGCATTCCAGTTGGTAGTTGTGTGTGTGTGTGGGTGTGTGAGAGTTTGTGTTAAAGTTCCATTCATAGCTACAGTGGTGTACGTGCAGGTCAACCCAGCTACTATAGCTGTTATATCAGTGTACTGTTTGAGCAGCTGTTGCACATGACTTGGCAACAAGGAATGGAATCTACAGCGTGTGTGTTCGAGCGTGTGCACGTGCATCTCAGCTCTTTCTGTGTGAAGGTGCAGTAGTTGTATTAATGAGTTTTTTTTGATCAGTGTTGAATTAAGGAAGTGAGCTGCAGTTTCTGGTCACTAAGTCGATTTAAAAAGACAACCAGGATGTCAGTCCTCCATTAATACTCTGGTTACAGCCCGGTTTTAGTCAGCCATCTGCGTTTTGTTTACACAAGTTCACACTGTTTCTGTCAGGTAAACATCTTTGTCTTCAGTGTCGGCTTGAATGGGACTAAGAAAAGTAGCTGTGATTTCAAATAGACCTAAATGTAAAGTTCATCAAATAGATTTTAGTAAGGATAGCAAGACATCAGTTTCTTTTTAACCCTTACAAATGTGTGGAATGCATGTGTCCTTTTTGAGATTGGATTCCTGCTTTAATATTTTACAGTACATCCAAATTAACATTGGCCAGCAGTTATATTCTGTGCCCCATGCTGGTGCATTATAGGGCTGCAACTAACAAGTTTTATTGTCTATAAAATGTCTGAAAACTTTGATCAGTGGTTCCCCAATCCCTTAAATGTTTTGTTTTTTCTCCACAACCCAAAGAGATTCAGTTACTGTCACAGAGAGGAACAAAGATCGATTAGCAAAATAGTTGGTGATACATGTGGTGATTAACAACCGATCAATTCACGGATGCAGCTCTCGTACTTTTATGTTTCTTGGGGCTTTACCACCACCCAATGTTGACAGTGTTGATGACCTATGATTTATTTATGTTAAGTTGAAATAAAAGGTTAAGACATGTTTTTTTATTTGTTTTATTTTATATTAAAACTATTTTCAAACGGTATGTAACCTTAAATTCATCATTTATCGAGAAGAGAAAGGAACTGGATTTTTGAAGTATGGCCTCATATCGTCACCTGGCTCAATAAAAACTACATAATCCTTGTCAATGATTTCTACATCTGTAAGAGTACCTTTTCAATTCACATTCATCTCCTGTTTCACTGAGCAGCCCTTATCGACGTACAGTCCGTTTTTTATGTACAACAATACTTGTTATCAGCCTCCACAAGGGAAGATTGCAGGGATAAGAGGCAAACGTGTTTATTGGAAACATGCACTGTGGCGTGAATATGTACTGTGATGAAGTGGTTCTTCAGCTATCAGTCATTCACCTGGAGTTTAATATGCAGGTGACTGATATTCAAAACAAAGGAATGAAACAAAGAAAACACATGTATGATATAATAGTAAAACTGATCTTTGTATTATCAAAAGAAAACTTTTGCAATGTCTTTTACTAACCCCTAACCCCTAACCTTAACCCTAAACATTATAATTTCCTAATTGTTGGACCTTAAAAACTAAACTGACAAGTTTCAAGTCGTCTTCATGGAGTCAAAAAGTCAAATTCCCTGATGAAGGCATTGTAATAGTTTAAAAGACAGTGACTTAGAGTCTACATGTATCCCTATTCAAAGAGCACTTCAAACATACTCAGTTTGAGTCCTCAAAGCCCTTTTACCCGGACATATTTTGGCTGAAACTCAACAGGAAAACTTATTTATAGTGATCTACTTTACAATACGCCAAATGCAAAATCACATTAAAACATTTTCATGAATCATTTAATTGAATTTAATATTTAGATGAATTGACAGCGCTTCAATATCAAGAAAAAAATGTATTCCCTTTATTCAAAAGAATTCTTAACATTGTTCTACAGTTTTCCAGACGTTGGCTGTTGATGTTCCAGCAAACTGGATTACAGTATGTAACAGCTCATTGTGGTCTGACTATCAGGGCATTGAATGAACAGAAATGAGAACTCTGTGTTCATCAACACACTTTAGTAAAATTCCTCTCTTGGGACTTATATCTTGTAGCTCAGTGTCATCCTTAATCTGCCAAAAGCTGTTCACTATCTCAAACTAAGAAGAAGTTAGTTATGCTATGACCTTGTTATGTCCCGTTCTGTTTATGTTTTTTGTTTTTTTTTTGGGCTCTGCTGTCATAACAGCATTGTGCCCTCAAAAGGCAACAAGAGGAGCCACTACAGCTGTGTCATGACAGTCCGATGAGACTTGAACATGTTGCTGCCTTTCTTTTTTTTTTTTTTTTTTCTTAATGTCCTTCTGCATAAGCATCACACATTTAACCCTTTTTTATGTATGCTTTTTAAGCCCATGTGAACTGAAATTCCCAAGCTTTGTCATGGCAGTAAATCAGAATTGGTAATGAGAAGTGAAGGATTTAATGTGGCCTTGATGTTCCAAATATGCAGATGAGCTGTCCTTTTGAAATGACCTCAAACAATCAGCGATGTGGTTGTAAGCACTTTGTTTGATACAGATGTGATCAGTTAAGTCATTGTGCACTATTTGCTGTCCTCTGATTGTCACAGTGAAGCTTGTATTTTAAATAAAGTGGTCTCTCAGCAGCAGACTTCTTTCAAGAAACTGTTTGGAGAGGACAGTGAGGTTTGTAATGTTGTGTATCTGAGTGATTTAGTCCTTGCAAAGATGTGAAAGGAAAAGGACCAGCATGGACCAGAAAATGTTGTGGGCAATTATTTATTTTTTTTGCCAGCTCTTTGGCTCCAACATAGAGTCCACTGTACTCCACTCTTCTCTAATAAATCAATTTAATAATTCTGTGTCACTTAAGTGCTTTTTCTTTTGCTCAAAGCGACTGGTGTGACGGGTTAGTTTTCTCAAAATGCAAATCTTATGGATTTAAAAAATGGTATACAAAATAGAAAAAAAGAAGACAAATGAAATGGTACTGTGACTGTGTATTTTTGTGTTGTTGTCCATGCAGACATGCGGACGTGTCGTTTGAACGAGTTTAGCTGCGGAGCGGGCTCCACACAGTGCATACCCAACTTCTGGAAATGTGACGGAGAGAAGGACTGTGACAACGGAGAAGACGAGGTCAACTGTGGTAGGTGGACAAAACCCACTTTAACATGCCGAGACGTTTGCCCACATGATTTTCAGTGACACTTTTACTTTTATAAATCCCTGTAGTTCATTCCTGGATTTATCCTTGAACATTTGTCGTTTTTTGTAGTCGCATAGCACAGGAAGTGAGTAGGGAATATTCAATTTCTTTTGGCTGAAAGAGCTATGTGAACTTCAGGCAGCAACTCTTTCTTGCTTAATCGTCCATGGAATGTAGATGTGTTTTTCAGAGGCCAGGCTGAACCTTTGCCATTGCATCTGATGATCCAACTTCACAAGTCAATGAGAACCTAAATGCTAGAGCTGGACAGAAACTTGATTGTTGGTCTCAATGCTGATGCTGGTATTGGAAAGTAAAATATTCAGATATCAACATATCTGCTGATTATATACACATTCTCCAAGGATCCCTCTAATGTAGTTACATTAAACATTTTGATGGGCAGGATATTTTAAAATTCATGTATAAAATTACACAAGTAAACTCTGTAATTATGTCAAGCTTTCTTTCCTGCATTATAATTCTAAAATATAGCTGATCTTTAAACCTATTGGTCAGGCTCTGCTTAATGCAATTTTCAGTTCAGTCACCATAATGTCACATTTCTGAGTTTATTACCAAGCAGTTTTGGTCAAGTGACAAAATGGCAAATGCAGTGTGAAAACTCATAAGTAATATTTTTTAGTCATATTAACATTTAAAGGTTGTGTCACTTACAGTTTATATCCCTCTAACTTTGATTTATGATGAATATGTCAAAGTTGCTGTCAAGAACGGCTAATGAAGGTTATCCCTGCCTACCATTGTTCACATCCTGCTGTGCCTTTTTCCTTTGTCCAAATCATGTCATGTATTTGCCATTGATTGATTAGCACTTAAACACAAAAATATGTTTTACAAGATACTTTTGTGGCCTGCGTTTACAAGAATTGATTGAAAGCAACTTTAAACCACTGACTTGCCTGTTAGCACCATGGAGAGGGATGCAAACATTCTGTCTTACAAATTAGGTGATGGCAGACTTCATAGGATGATGCCTCTGAATTTGAAGGTAGAAACAATATTGTTGCAGCAACCTAACTAGACTGTTGCACCTGATTCTTTTAGATTATCAGCCTCCTTGCAGCTGTGTTCCTATGCCCTCCTGCCTGATTCATATTGTGCAGGGGCAGAAAAGTTTTCTGTGGAATACACAAGACTGTTACACCCTTAAGAAATACACTGATTGTTCTTCTGAAGTGATCCAAGAACTACTAATTATGTGTAACAGCTGATGTCTTACACACATCTATGAGACAGTTGCTGTGCATCAATTACTTCTCATCCTGCAGCTGTTTATCCTGTGGAGCTGTGCAGCAAAAACAAACTAATAGCCTTTTGCAAAGAGCATGAAGCTCTGCCTGGACAAACGATAAACTAAAATAATTGGATCTGACAGAACACATCCACACAGCCTGAAGCATGTTGGTAGATTTCATATACCCTCTGTCCATTTTCTGACACTTATCTGGGGCTGAGTCACATTGGCAGCAGGCTAAGCAAGGTCGTCTCAGTGTCCCAGTCCCTAGCAATGTATTCCAGGGTTGAACTGAAGAAAAGTTTTGCTTCAAGAGTGTGATCAGCTGATACCAGTGCTGTAGGTGTTGTATGTCCATCACTATGTATTTTTGAACCTATACTACAACAGCAGATTATATTAGTGCCATACTATCTGGCTGCTCGGATGCTAATCAGAGAATCAAACTGCATAATAGAAGCAGACATTTGGTGATTGTCTTGTCGCTTACGTTAAATCTGTGCCCATGTTGTCCTTGAACTCTGTCGCATGATGTTATACTGCAGTGATGCACGTTTTCAGAGACCATAACCTCACCACAGACTCATGTAAATCAAATGTTACAACCAGCCTCATACATTCTGTTATCCCTCTGTCATGTTAGACTCCCACTGCTTCCTGCCGGCACAGGAGTCATGTTTTATTAAGAAAATTACAATAACCAGTGCAGTGTAGCAATAAGGCTATGTTCATGCTGCCAAAAGTATGTGGACAGTGTGCTTTGCATCATCTCGTTCTCTTCTCCTCACTGCCCCCAGGTAACATCACCTGTGCTCCAAATGAGTTCACATGTGCCAGTGGCCGCTGCATCTCCCAGAACTTTGTGTGCAACAGCGAGGATGACTGTGGCGATGGCTCTGATGAGGTGGAGTGCGCTCCGTCCTCCTGCGGTCCCAGTGAGTTCCAATGTGGGAACACCTCATGCATCCCAGCCAGCTGGGTGTGCGACGATGATGTCGACTGCCAGGTAAGAGAGAAGCGAAAAAACACAATACAAAAATTTAAATAAACACATTACACACACGCTAATATTCTGTCGCACTATATGAAATATACATAAACTCTTAAAAGCAGGATTAAAACTTGTAGATAAAATTAAAGGATAATTACATTGTTGCACCATCTGAGATTGGCAAAAACAGGAATTTGGTTTCGGAATGATTTGAATGGATGATTGAGAGTAAGGCCTGGTAACACTAAAATGGCAAGAGGATGTGGATGCGATGAGTGTCAACTGATTTAAGGTACTACCTGGGTCTTCAACCAGGGGTCCGTGACCCACAGGTGGTCCTCAGAGTTGCTACAGGTGGACTCATTTGGTAATATTTTCAATGGTTTTTATTCTTTCAAAAGTGTGTCAGACATTAACATGGATCCAGCATACCATTAGCAAACATAAAAAAAAAAAAAAAAAAAAAACAAGAGCTTTCCAGGATATTCTCATCAGTAAACCTGGCACAGTGATGGGTGCAGACTGGCAACATTCTTATGAGTCCACATTTACATATGCATGTCTTGAAATTGCACAAACAGGGAATTTCTGAAATAAAATCTTAGAATCCATTTGAGCCTTGGAGGAACAAATTTAAACTAAATCCAGTCCTAGCTATGTGGTGCCTTTTGACATGATATTAACCAGCCTAATTTTGTCTTTTAGTGTATTTGTCTAATGTGTAAATTTTTAACACTTCTAGTACTTTTATAAAGTAGATGCAAATAACCCAGCAGAACCAAAGAAAAAAGGGCTATGGATAGTTTTGCTGAAAGTTAAGATTAAAGCGAGGGGTGAAGTTTTGTCGCAACATATACATTACAAATATTACTCCTACTCCAATGATTTACAATGTCAAAGCTATAGATTATGTCATACAAAACCGAATGATAAAACTGAGGCTAAAGCCTTTATAAACATCTTTATAAACATGTTCTGTAGGACTAAGGAAGTTTCATGATTCCTTTGTGGTTGTTTTTTCCCACTCAGCAGCACACACAACCCCACAAGCACACACCCTCTCATTTCTAAGTAGATGCGGCCTCACTATAATAAACTGCAGAGTATGATCTCCCCAGGGCACACACACAGGCACACACACTGGTTCTGCAAGTTCAATTTTCACAACACCCTGTGGTTATTGACCTGCCTCGTACACGTACACACAATGTCACGTACACACACTGACTTTGACACTCTTAACACGTTTTTCGCACACACGGCAGCACAAGTTCCACTGAGTCGGCGATTTGCTGCGTACCTGTTAATTGGCTGTGTGGTTATCACTGTGACGGCCTCACAGGAAAATGAAGAAAACTGATGCAAACACTCACACCCACAAATATTTAAAGTGCTCCCTTTAATGGGAAGGTCATTGTTATTCCCTCTCTCACACCCAGCCAGTCCTGCGTCAGTGTAACTGTTATGGAGCTTCACACACACATTCTCACACTCCATTAATCTGCTCCCACATGAGTCAGTGACTTTCTAAGATGATGAAAGTGTGAGAAACACTTCCTGCTCCTCCTCTTGATCCCATTCTGTCTGATTGCCCAGTTTAAGTTCCAATTAAAGTGTTAATCATCTGTGAGATCTGAGTCCTAAAAGCTCTCTGCCATGTAATTTCTGCCCAGTTGTCCCCCAGACCACCTGTCAATAAAACAACATGGCTAGGTGATGGTACGTCTTTGTTTGGATCCTCTGTTGATGGTCGATATCTGTGCAAAGCCTTTGTAACAAAATATCAGATATTTCAATAGTTTTAAAGTCCTTTGTCTTGAAGAAAGTGTAGATATGCGTCATCTAGGATGTTCTCATACTTTAGTCTATTGTGTCTGTTGGTCATAAGGTTGAATTCAACACCTTTCTTGTAAACATTTTGGAAACACACTTCAGGAAAATTAATCTCCAGCTCTTGCAAACGACCAAAAGCAAACAAAAAGTAGTCGTCTGGAAAGTTGTTGGTGCTTTACCAAATTACACACTGCAACACAACACTGTCGATCCACTTCCTTGTCAACTTGTTGGCAGACTTACCTATTGTTTTCCTTGCACGCATGCCAGTTTGTTAGCTTGTCTGTATGCTAAAGAAGTGATAGCAAATGCTAGGAGGTGGTATGCATCTGCAACTTAACAGGGTTTCTACCAGTTAAGGGGTCAGGCGGCCTACCAGTGTTAAATTGACTACATGCAGGGCCTTAGTATCGGACATTTCAGTAAATTTGCACTTGCGCAAATGTGCTGCAATAATCTACAGCACTTGTAATTGATCCTCAAAAAGGCAGTTGCAAGCTTGTTCTTGTTTAATGACTCAATAATTAGCGTCTACCATTGCAAGATAAACAAGGGGTGGGTTATGTTTATCACACATAGTGGAGCAGTAGCAGATGAGAATGGCTGACCAACACATACTGCAGAACTTAAACAATTTAAAATAATATATCAAAGTGGCGAACATAAATCAGTGGTAAGTCTTTCATGCCAAAACACTGCTCCTGTTCCTGGTGCTGACAGTACAGCAGAGAGGCTGCTCTTCACTGCTGGAGACATGAGTTTAAAACCCAACAGAGCACTCTGAGAGTATAAAAATAAGGGGAGGCAAACGGGCAAGAGAGTATTGTCTTTGCTCTCAAATTAATTAACATGTTATGGAAAAATGGCTGCAGACGATTTATCTCATCTGTTAGTGATGTTTCGTATTGTTTTTTTTTTAGTGGACTATGGGCCCAGTTTGGCACAGTGTATTTCACTAAGACTGAAAATAGTGACCCCTTTTTTTTTATTATTTATTCAATCCAGGATCAATTTTGAGTTGAGATTCAAGTGTCGGGATATTTTCAAATCGTGAAATAAGTAAAATTTTAAAGAAAACCTACAGCTACAGTTGGCACACTCGTCTGGAATACATACAACTCATGGATAAGGAGCCCCCATGGAAAAGAAACTCTGCTGCAATCCTGCAATATGCCACCAGACCTGAAAAATTCATGTCAAAATAAATTACCAAAATACAAGATGCATACTGCTGTTAACTTTTCCTAGTTCACATCATGAATTTTCTTGAAATTCATGTTAAAACTTATGTGAAATTCATAACACCATGTAAAATCCTACAGCTGTACTCCAAATAGTGAAGTTTAGAAAACGCATACAAAGAATCACAAAAATGCTGAAATTTTGCCCTGAGGACCAAGCTTAAATATTTGGAGTACAGCTGTAGGAATTTACAAGGTTCCATGAATATGATAGAAGTTTCAACATGAATTTTATTTGGAGAAAGTCCATGATGTGAACTGGAAAAAGGATTTGGGGTTAATTTGTATGGAATGACCCAAGAGTAAAAATGAGAAGTTTGGTTTTACAGGGGATATGATATTCAGAAAAATGAAAAACTCAAATAATATGTATACAAATATAAATGTGTCTTAAACCAGATCAAAACATGGCTTACTTTCTGAGTTTCAAAGTGTTGTTTTTCATTCTAACTGGTCTTTTTAGGTCTTAAGTTAAATTGCAGGCTCCCTAGCAGGAGATGGTTGCAAGAGAACAAGTGTTTATGCCAGCAAGGGAACAGCAAATGGAAAAGCTTTCACAAACTGAATGTTTGCTCAAACACAGTGGACCAAAACTAGCCTTTTTATTTACATGATCTTTTCAAGCAGCATCATTTCTCCATTTAAAAACAAGAAATCTTATTGTAGTTTTTCGGGTGAGGTGTGATTGATTCTCCTCTCTCTGAAACATCTGATCTCTGTCCCCCTGCAGGACCAATCGGATGAGTCTCCGTCTCGTTGTGGCCGTCACCCAACGCCACCAGCCAAGTGTTCATCCAGTGAGATGCAGTGCCGCTCAGGAGAGTGTATTCACAAAAAGTGGAGGTGTGATGGAGACCCCGACTGCAAGGATGGCAGCGATGAAGCCAACTGTCGTATGTACAACCAGCTGTCAGAAACATTAAAAAATCAAGTATTTTAAGATCAATACCAAATCCATTTTATCTGTTACCACAGCAGGCCGTTCGGAGTTTAAACCATTTTCTATAGGATTGTGTTAGCATGTGTATTATCCTATTTAAGGGTAATAAATTAGTTTGCCAAGATAGCTTAATGAAATGAGTGAGTGAGGGATACGAGTTCAGGAGTTTTGGATGTGATGTGGGCCTGGAATCAAGATATGTAGAATTGATTAATACACAAAGTTTACCCATAGCATCATCCACATGAGTTTCCAGTATCATAATGTGTAGATAATTTGTCACAAATCAGAAGAAACATGAAAGAATCCAGATTAGTCCGTAAGGAAATAGTTAGTGGTTTGGGTTTGCATTCAAGGGTTTCAGTCAGATACTGTATGTTAACTTGGGAATAATTTTAGCTGAAGATCTGCAGTTAATATAAAAAAAACAGGAACAAATAGCACACACCTTGAGCAGTGATCCATTATGTGTTGTACTGATTCAATAATTTTACATCAGTTACTTGACAAACCAGCTTGGTGTATCCACTTGTCCAGTTATTTCTCAACTAATCCATGCGCTGAGTAGTATTGGGGTTATGACTTCAATTTGTTTATATCCGATGGTCCAAAACACAAAAGGATTACATTTACACTACCAGAATACTTGGCTTTTTGATTGATAAATGACTTAAGTTATCAAGTTGTTGAACGGCCTTTCAGCACAACTTAAGATGTGTGCGTTTGTTTGTGGCAGCTGTACGCACCTGTGGACCGGATCAGTTCAAATGTGATGATGGAAACTGCATCCTGGGCAGCAGACAATGTAACGGCCTCAGAGACTGCATGGACGGATCAGACGAAGTCAACTGTAAAAACAGTATGTGCTGTGTGTGTGTGTGTGTGTGTGTGTGTGTGTACAGCTTTACAAATTACTTTCTTTGATTATCCCGAGGGCAAGATGAAGAAGCATTATTTTTCTTTTTTTTTTTGTCTTTTGTGTGTCTTCTATTTTTACACTATACCTCAGGCTGTCCTGAGGTTTAAAAGCTGTGCGTGTGTGTGTGTGTGTGTGTGTGTGTGTGTGTGTGTGTGTGTGGTCAGTGTAGATGCTGTGGGCATATAAATGTTCTTGATGCATTTTTATAAACGACAATCTAATGCTGTCACAATCTACTTCAGGATTTCGATTTTATTTTAGTGTGCGCATCTAGAAGATAAATGTGCCAAATAGAACAAAAAAAAAAATCTCCAGTTATCTTGTTTCCATGTGCTTCTGCTTCAGTAACATAAAGCATGGCTTAGAAAACAGACTTTAAAGAGTGATATATTTGGCAGATTCTCATTCAGATGTTGAAGATTCAGCTACTCATTTGATTGACTTCAGTTTTTAAGCCAAACTGAGGGATTAGATAAACCTTTAACTGTTGTATCAAACCTTTCTGAAAAGGTTTGGAAGGAGCAAGTGTTTTTCTTAGTTACAATAACTTTTTCTCACAGAATCAAGCTTTTAGGACATTTTGAAAAAGTCGTTATTTGCAAGAAGTACATTTCTTGGAATCGGATGAGAAGATGGATATAACTTTCACGTCTTTGCATCTGAGAGGTGACTAGCTTAGTTTAGCGTTAAGACTGGATGCAGGGGGAAACGGCTAGCCCGGCTCCGTAAAAGAAAAGTGTCATTCTGATATGAAACAATGCATTGTTTTCATTGCATTTTCATTTAATTAGATTTTCAAAAGAAGCTTAGTAAATGTTAAAGAATGTTGTGTGTAAGCATTGAATGCTCTTGACATGTAGTATCTTTAATCTTTCCACAGTGACTCAGTGTAATGGGCCAGAGAAGTTCAAGTGTCGCAGCGGGGAGTGTATTGAGATGAGCAAAGTGTGCAACAAGGCCCGAGACTGTCCTGACTGGAGCGACGAACCCATCAAGGAATGCAGTGAGTGAAAGAAAAACATTAAATTCTCTATTCCACTTTACTTAATGCTGAACTAAGATCACACTTACATATCAATGAGGAGTTAATCCATTCAAACTTTTCACCAATATCTTTGTGAGCTGTAGCTGCAGTTCAAGTGCAAAATTATTATATGAATTAAAACTGTGACCATGAGTTGGCTATGTACTGTATTAGATAGTTAGACATGCTGCAGTAAACGTGTGTGTGTGTGTGTGTGTGTGTGTGTGTGTGTGTGTGTGTACGTACGTGTGTGTGTGTGTGTACGTGTGTGTGTACTTGTGTGTGTGTGTGTGTGTGTGTGTGTGTGTGTGTGTGTGTGTACGTGTGTGTGTGTACGTGTGTGTACGTGTGTGTGTGTGTGTGTGTGTACTTGTGTGTGTGTGTGTGTGTACTTGTGTGTGTGTGTGTGTGTGTGTGTGTGTGTACTTGTGTGTGTGTGTGTACTTGTGCGTGCACAGCTGCCTGGAGTCTTGCAGTCACAGTGAGGTTGCCAGGTTTAGTCTGATTGTGCCTGACAGGCCTATTGATTTAAGTTAGTTAATTAGGATATTTCACTCTTGCTTACATAAATAACGATGTAAATGAGGCAATAACTGAAGAGATGGAGAGCTGTGTGCCTTCATAGGAAAACTTTGAAATGTCATCCGTTTTTTAAACAGAGGATTACTAGAATATTGACACCCCTTCTGAGTGGCAGAACATGAGGATTAATCATGTGTATTTTTTGTGTATTCATTTTGTGTGAATATTTGCACTATAATCGGTGTAAATATTAATAATCTTGTAGCTGAGCTGTGATCGACCCACATTTTGTTTGTCTACAGTAATCTGCAAATTAATAAGAGACATTTGAACTTGAGTTCCTAGAATGCTGATCCTGTACAGCGATGCTTTACACCAAACCATAGGCCACTCAGTCACTGTTCACGAGACAAATTGCTTTCCAGTAACTTCAGATGTCTTATCCTCTGAGCAGGAAAATGACTCTCTCTCTGTTGCACATTGATTTAGGCTGATAAAATGTGGATTTTTACATAAGTCACACCGCATGCAGCTTCAATGTGTCTGCAGTTCAGTGTGAGAGAACGACTTGTGCTTCTTAATAATTCTCTTTTATAGACCAAAGAACTCTGCCAAAAGTTATTATGCTTTTCACAATCTGAATACTAAACTTGAGTCTGAATTGTTCTACAGCTGGTTGAAATGTATATGATCAATTTAAGGGATTGTAGAACTCCAAAATCCTGATCATTATCCTATTTATTGTCAAGTGTGCACCGTGGGCGATGAGCTAAATAATCCTGTTTTATGTATTAGTGCTGTCCCTGCTGTTGAATTAAGAGGGCAAAACTTCCCTTTTTTTCTGTGTTTTATCAAATTAAATGCAGAGTTGAAGTTTTTAGTGTCCAGTACAAAGAAGAACGGTGTCAACTTTTTCCAATACATGGAAGAAGCCCTCCTGTGCCTTTGTGAAAGTTAATGTAGTGAAATGTCAATCTAAATAATCAGGTTGGATCCATCTTGGTTACTTTTGCCACCTTAACTTACAAATGCAACAGTAAATGTGCTTCAGTCTTTGCTGGGTGGCACTTTTACTGATCATGAGTGCAACAGAATTATTTACAATGGTACCTACAGTTTTTGTGTCCTGCTTGCATTATAAGTGTCATCTTAGATATTATATCTACATCACAGCCCTGTTTTCTTTATGTGCTCCAGATCTAAACGAGTGTCTGCTGAACAACGGCGGCTGCTCTCACATCTGCAAAGACATGGTGATTGGTTTCGAGTGTGACTGCACACCTGGACTTCAGCTCATAGACCACAAGACCTGTGGAGGTAGGGGACCTTTACATTAAAGCCACACTAGATCACGGTTGATAGCTGTAAATGTTTACGTTGGCATTGGTTTTGGATTTTGTTTTTTCAAAACACTACATCATTTTTCTAGTTTTTGTTGCTAAAGGTAGCGATCTTAAATACATTTCAACATTACTTTATAACTTGCATAAATGGATGGAGCTCAAAATTTTGACCTAAAAAAGGATATCTGAAAATAAGATGCCCTATGATGATGATGGTCTACCATGTCATTTTTTATTGACAGTGAAAAATGTCTTTTACGTCAGCCATACTTCCCAGTTTACTGAGATACATATAACATATCTCTGACTCTGGTAACTGGTAATTGATTATAAGACTGCATTGTTTAAACAATGTTCAGCTCGGTTGTGTCTTTGCTTTTATTTTTTTTTTGCGATTTTTCCTGCTGGTTGTCAGTTTGACTATAACTATGTGATTTTTAGTGAACCCAGGTTAGTGTACGTAAATGTGAGCCCAGAAAAAATCAAACCTTGCTGTTTTTTGTTCACTGATGTGCTTTTGTTTCTTGGCAGCAGCAAACCTCAATTTTAGAAGTTGACTGCTGTGATGTGTGACAGTTCTGTCTCATCCACTGACAAATGAATCCAAAATCAAGAACATCCTTGGGATGTTTTTCTTCATGGTTTGAAAAGAAAGCATCCAGACTGGATAGACCGTCTATATTTGTCTTACTTGGAAATCTCTAGTGCAATAGACAAGAGGTCAGACGTATATGCTGGCGTGACTTGGAGCTATTTCACTTACGGCTTGTACATATTCTCATTGTATACTTCTGGCCTCTGAAGGGTTCACTGTGTAATGTGATTGGATGTGTTGTGATTTTTTTGTCTGCATTCAGAAGGCAGTGATTCGACACAGTCTTGTTATTGAGCCAATCTTGGCCTCAAACAGTGCTACGGATATTGGGAAATGTGTATAATCCAATCTGGAATGAACCCCACTGGTTGCACAGAGGCGCTTAATCTGCTCCCTAGTGTAAAATAACCACTAAACTCCCGGAAACATTTGTATATTTACATTTAATTCTGAAGAGCAGCTGTTGGTAAAGAGCATTCTGGCAAAACATCAACAGCAATTATAGTCAGGTTTCATTTTCATTTTGTTCTCACATCATTGTACAATCGGAATCATGGGAATGTTTCAGGAAAGTGATTGTATTCAAAAGAGCTAAGTATAATTTCATTCAAAAGACCTTTGGTCTAGCCTAGATATCGGTAGTTTTTGTAGCCAAGTCGTGTGCATCATCTGATTACCCCGATTGAAGTATTCAGCCGACTTGATTAATTAAACATGTCAGATACCAGCTGTATCCCCTCTGTTTTCTCTTCCTCACCCCCCTCCTCTCCGTTACTCTCGCTGTCTGTGTGCAGACATCAATGAATGTCTGAACCCAGGCATCTGCAGTCAGATCTGCATCAACCTGAAGGGAGGGTACAAGTGCGAATGCCACAACGGCTACCAGATGGATCCAACCACCGGAGTGTGCAAGGCTGTTGGTGAGTCGACATCTGGGTGAGAATACAGTCGAACCCCCTGAAAAAGTGCAGCAGCTCTCAACCTTCAGTTGTACAGTTTTTCTGTTATTTCCGGTCTTTTTGTCTCTGGGTTTTCCACTTGATTTCAGCTCAAAACTAAAAATAGAATGGAATTCTAGCACATAAATACATTTTTGCAGTGAACCTCAACACATCAGACCGAATGATTTAAAGAGGTGATTTTTTTTATTTTGTGTTCATTTTGGAGGCTCACTTGCCTAGTGTATTAGACCGCTTAGTCTTCAGATAGGTGATCTTAGTACCCGAGAGTATAAGACCAGCTTTCTAGTCCTGGAAATGACTAAATTACCCAAAATATCATACAAATGATAGGCTGTCATAAAATAATACTCAATGTGCAACAATGTACTGTCTAGCAGTGCACGGTTGTAGAGATCATAAACTAGCAAAGTTTTAACAAAAGTATTAATTGTGTTGGATCATATTTTCAGCTCAATGCTCAGCTTTTAAAAAAATGCTGCTCTTCTGCCAAAGTTCTAGATTCGATGGAGGATTTCTTGAGCCACTTTTTCCTGGATATCCCACCAGTCTCAATGTGAGCAGAGTGACCCAATTTATGACTCTTTAAATAACACTCAAGTAACACAAAAAAATGTGTTTCCAGCCTGTAGAAAATGTGAATATTCTTAAAGGACGCATAGGCAAAATTGTTTTATCCTTTATTTTGTTAAACGAATCAGAAAAATATTGAGCAATGCAGAAAGGTGCAAATCCTTTGTGTGGTAGATGTATCCTTTTTTCTTCAGTCTGGAGAAACACTGCGCTCATGCTCACTGAAGTGTTTAACTTGAAGTGTTTCTCAAAAGCTTTTGAAAATCTATATGTGGACATGATAATAAGTGGTAGAAATAAACCTCAAGTATTAAAATAAGTACATTTCATTAAATCTTATCAGAAAGGCCTGGAGTTGTCTTTCAGCCCGAGATGCAAATGTCATCCTCTCATCTGGTGATCACATGCTTTGAGTGTGTCTGCAGTATAAAGCCCCTTACTGTGTTACTTTTTGACAAAGACCATCACTGTGTCCTTCAGCCTGGTGGTGGTGGTGGTGGTGGTGGTGGTGGTGTCTTTTTCTTTTTTTTTTCTCAAAAGGATTTATCATCAGATCCTATAAACCTGTATACCAAGATAGTCTTAACAATCCTAATCCTCACTAATTTGAATCTATTCCTTTAGAAATACAAATTTGGGATTATTACCAGCAAAGTGGTCATTGGGTTCCTCTGTTCAGACATTCTGGCTGATATGACCGTATAGAATAGAAAAAGCTCACACACTTTGAGTGTTTCAAAAACACTGTCAATCAGAGGTTCATCAGGTCTTTTAAAATTGTTCTAGATCGGCAAGAAGAGGAACCTGAAGTACTTTTTGAAAAGATGAGTGGTTAGGTTGACCTCGTATTCCTGTCTCTTATTTAACCAAGTCTTTTCTGTCCTTAGGTAAGGAGCCCTGCCTTATCTTCACCAACCGCCGTGACATCCGTCGTCTGGGTCTGGAGAGGAAAGAGTACACTCAGATTGTGGAGCAGCAGAGGAACACAGTGGCTCTGGATGCAGACTTTAACCAGCAGATGATTTTCTGGGCTGACCTGGGCCAAAAGGCCATTTACAGGTAGTTTACAAACACCAGACACACTGAGGCATGAAAAGAGATCCAACAAAACAGATTTTCAAAGATATGTCTGATTTTACAGTTGAGGTGAGTTGATTTTGTGACATCACAGAAACATGGTGCTACATGAAAGTATTGAAGCATACATAATTGTCTATGTAGACACTTGTTGTTTACTTTGAAAAAAATGATTAGTGTTTTTAAAATGATCTGTGGTCAGTGGCTCCACAGATGGCGAGTGAAATATCTCGACAGCTGTTGGATGGTAAAGGCATTCATTGTCCCCGCAGTATGAATCCTAATTTCGTTTTAGTCAGTTAGTGGCTCTAGGAATGTCAGTGTTGGTCAGCCAGGAAAATTTGAACTACCATGGCCACATGAGAATTACATGAATTGATGTTGTACTTAAATTTACTTTTATTAGATCATTAAATCTTCAAATAATGGTGACATTGTCCATGTTTTGTTCCTCACAGCACTGTGCTGGACAAACGGGAAGAAGTCGGCGCACACAACAAAGTGATAGACAATGTCCAGACTCCTGTGGGAATCGCCGTGGACTGGATCTATAAGAACTTGTACTGGTCTGATCTTGGCACCAAAACAATTTCTGTAGCCAACTTCAGCGGAACCAAGCAGAAGGTTCTGTTTAACAGAGGGCTCAAAGAACCAGCCTCCATCGCTGTGGATCCACTTTCTGGGTGGGTGCACAGCTTGTCATTTCATGCCAGGTGAAGGCATTTTATCTCCAGTTGAAATGTACATCAAGGGGTCTGTTTTATAGGTGTGTGTGTGTCTGTGTGTGTGTGTTTTCATAGGTTTCTGTACTGGTCTGACTGGGGTGAGCCAGCCAAGATTGAGAAATCTGGTATGAATGGAGTTGACAGACAGGTTTTGGTGGCGTCGGACATCCAGTGGCCTAATGGAATCACCCTAGGTAGGAACATTTTACATTTTCTTCACAGATAAGAGGGAGAACCAGTATCTAACTAGTCATACATACATTTAAGTGCCCACAGTTGAGGAAACATAAGAATGTAATGAAGCTACAATGATTGGTGGCCAGACTCATCCAATAACTGTAAATTAATTAGCCACATTTATTCTGCACATCTGTTGATTCTCAGTGGAATGATTCAAAAGGCACTCTGTAAAATGGGGGTAATCAGTGAAGCAGGTTTTTTACTAAGAAATGTAATTTTATGGTGAGTGGGAGCAGTCCTTTTTGAATCCGCTAACTTTTAAATTACTAATGTCGGAACATTCAGACAAGCGTTTTCTGGAAAATGATGTACCCAGAAATGGGGAAATGAATAATTCTCTAACATATTTATTACTACACGTATGTGATTTCCTCCAGTGGAGTTCAGTTCCATTTTCTCCCCTCTCCTTTTCAGCATTTTCTTGCAGTTTACACACAAACAGACTGGTACTGACATTTCAACTCCACACAGTGTTTGATTTTCATCTGCCACTTAAAGAGGTTAAAGTGACAGTTGAAATACAGGCAAGAAAAAACATTTAAGTGCTTATACTTGCAGTGCTATAACCTCAACTCCATCTCCAACTCCCTGGTGCTTATTTTTAATCTACGACACATATTTTGTTCACTGTTGTGGTTTTTAATTGCCTTCTCAACTTCTTTCAGTGCTCAGCTTCATTACTCCTGTTCAGTGCAATTTCTTTAGAGGAAGTTAAAACTATAAGGAAATGTAGCCATTTCTAGTTTTGATTTACATCTTGCAGCATTTTTATCTGTTAGTGTCATGAGATACATTTTAAAATGACGATTTTGGAATAAACAGTGCAGCCTCAGCTTCGTCCTTAAATTTTGTGAGTTTCGCCTGGGGTGATCAATAAAACCTTATGTTATTAAAATAACTCCGCTCCCTGAATACATTAAACATTGAAAGCTTCTAATAGACCACATCACATCGTGTTCTCCTCTGTTCTCTTTGTTTGGTCTCTTTCTCTTCCTGTGTCTACCCTCAACACTATGAAAGAGCCATCGATTTGTTCTGGTTAATGAAATGTTGTATTGATTTTATTTTCTTTCTCCCTCTTTTCTCCGTATCTTTGCCCGCTATGCCTCATCTCCTTTCTGCACTCTTATTTTATTCTTTCATCCCTCTTTTGAAACTCACTGGGTTCATTTCCTCTTTCAACACTTTTTTTATCCAATGCTTAACAATCGTTTTGTATCTCTCCTTTTTGTCCTTGCTCACTCTGTGTAATTATTCTTTTTGCTCTGTCATTTTTCTTCTCTCCTTTTCCCCATTTACTACCCTTTGTTGTGATACTACTCCTGTTACTTGTTCCATCTCCCTGCCTGTCACTCTCCTCTAATGTTTCTTCATACGCTTTGTCCTCCCCCAGATCTGATCAAAGGCAGGTTGTACTGGGTCGACTCCAAGCTGCACATGCTTTGTAGTGTCGACCTGAATGGAGACAACAGGAAGAAAGTCCTCCAGTCCTCAGACTACCTGGCTCATCCCTTCGCTCTCACTGTTTTTGAGGTACTGTTGTAATAGAGATGCATATCCCTGCCACCCTGTGCTCATGGTTAATTCAAACTGAGCCAGCATTTGTATGGAATAGCCCCAATAGTCTACCTGTCATTCATTTTGATGTCAACAGCATATACTCGGTTGTCCAATGTGTGCTCTGTATGTATGTAACCTTGTATGTTGGTGAAAATATGTTTCAGTAAACTTAAAGTGTGATGCCAATTCAAGGAGACACATTTAACAGTTCAGCCATTTTCCTAATTTTCTGGTTCAAAGTGAAAGCAAATTAAGGATGCAAGTAGGGATGTGTACCGAGGACCGGTACTCTTTGGTACTGGCTCCTAATTTGGTTGGTACCAGGGAACTGTTAAGATTCTGGGCAAACGGTACTGTTATCTGTACTTTTTTTAAACTTTTTTTTTGATGATTTTTTTACCGGTTTTTGACATGGATGGTTTTTGAACGTCTGCCCAACCGTAATGACTATAAACTTAACAACAAACTCCGTGACTGACTTGACGTCGCAGAAACGAGACCGGGTGCCGCTGCTTCGGCGCTGCAGTGTTTAGCGTTAGCCGGGCTGCTAACATTAATCGCTTTGTTATAGCAATCAAACACCCGGCACTCCTTTTAGCTTCATACTATGCGCGCGCTCCAAGTGTTTGGTGATGCTTGCTTACCCCGAATTTCCACTGGATACTGTCCGCTGCGTTACGGCTCCAATCCGGTGTTGCTCCGCCGTACGCCGTCTGGTAAACCCCACCGGTTGCGTTTTGAGACCGCAGTACAGTAGACAGCCGGCGTCGCAAGGCCGAGGAGTTTCCGCGATAATCACATAATCGCTTCCGACCGCAGTTATAGGTATGTGTCATATAAACAACAACAAGAAGTGTTCCTGACCGAAGGATTAGTAGAAGAGCTTGTGTTTGTCTCTTATTTGAGATTTGTGTGCTGTTGTCAACACTGAGTGTTTTATTTTGAAAAGTAACCGAATGTTATATTGTTATTACGGTACTTGACTTCCTGTCTGCTCGGTGCTAAATTCAGCTGAATTGCTGCGTCGTGCTCCGGCATCCGCCAGATATAAAAGTCCTGGTTATCTGTTGCGGAGTATTTGTAATTGCATAGCTTCTCTTCTGTTGAAGCTTTATTATTACCTCGTGGTAATAAAAAGAAGGTTGAATCTTTTGACATCTTGTAAAGTCTTTATTTTTTTTACATAAAATTACATGGTGTAGTATCGATAACAGTATCGATAAGTATCGGTAGCGATAAGGAGTATCAGTATCGATAAAATCCTAACGATACACATCTCTAGATGCAAGTAGAGACTTTGACAGAGTCTTGTCTGGTAAATATTAGTAGCTTAGAATTCACATTCTAGTGAGCACACTGCTGATATGATAAGCTTAAATCAGCACCATTCTAGTCAGGCTCACACAAAGCAGGTGCGTCACTAAACTATAATGGACAAACTGTGTCCTAAAATCAAGTACTAAAAATTCTAACTATTCTAAACCTACAATTTTTGTATATCAGTGCTGTCTGTCTTTCAAAATCATAGCATCCTGGACATGTGGCTCTCTGGCTGTCCCTCTCACCTACACCCACTCATGCTGCTAGCTCGCTTGCACCCAGACTGATGACACATTTATTCACATGTAGGCACTGTGCTGAAGGTACAACACGTGTCTGAACACTGGTGCACAATGTTAACTAAACAGCATGCTTAAACCCATACACTCACGCTTGTTGTTATAGTAACAGGAAGAGTTTATAACTACTTTACTTTTTGCTTCTTCCTTTTTCAGGCTGTCAGAAGTGTAATCCACCTTATAGCCAGCCCACATAGTGTTTCCTTTTCACTGCTCTCATCACTTACATTCTTAGTAGATGGAAAATCCTTTGCTGCACAGGAAGTTCTGTTCTTTGGGGGAGTGAACGTGTTTACATGAGCAGTTAAATCATCAGTGCTGGAGGGACCAAAACAAAGTGCTAAGCAGAAAAGAATGCAGATTCAAGGACGACATGAATTCGATTGACAGGCGCTCGCTGCAAACTGCAGCGCAAGACCATTACACAGATGGTCTTGGAACACAGATGGTTGAATTTGTGATGTAGAATCTCTCCATCCTCATTTTGCACAGCATTTATATTCAAAAAGCTGTGAGAGGAAAATCATCTGAACATCTCAGTCTGGAGAAAAGAAATAAATATCTCTTATGTTTTCAAAGCAGTTACGTATTTAAAGAGCATAGTGCTGAACGTCTACTCAATCTCCTTGAGATATTGTTTGTAGAAATCACTTTTTCATATAGAAAAACAAACTCTAAATATAGCTGCTGTGCAGCGATGGGTCGGGTCCGGGTTGTTTTTGGCAAATTTAGGCAATTCTGAGCAACAAACAGGAGAATAGGAAGACAAGACAGTTGACAACAATGTTCATTTTGGACCACTTGAGGCTTGAACTCACAACTTCTGGAACCAAAGACTGTCATCTATCGCTCTGAGCTAATTGGCAAGTAGCAATACAACAGTGGCTTCACAAATTGAGTAAGCCATTCACTGTTATGCAGGCAGATTTGAAACCACTGTTAAAAATTCAGTTATCAAGACAAAAATCTGAAAATACACATATTGCAGCATGGTGATGTTGGTAAGTTTTTTTTAAAAATGATTGATTTGCTCCATAAGTGAATAACTGATGTTTAAAAATGCTGCTTGCATTGACTGCAATTATTCACATGTGAGCAGAATTCAAAATGTTCTCAAAAATTCAGTTTTTTTAATTTTTAAAAAATGTAGGTAAAATTTTGATATTTATCAAAAATCATCTACCATGACTCTAAAAAATGTTAAATTTTTTCATGAACATGTGAAGATTTATTTATCAATTTGCAGGTATATGTTTACAGTAGTGTTCAGTCAAACATTTTCATGCACTGTAGGCAAAAATTGTTTGAGGAGGAGGTTTTTATAAGTTTTACAGCCTAAAAAAAACAGAGTGATGGACTTCATAATTTTTAATAGGTTTAAATGTACAAAAGTTTCTTTAGTATTGGGGCTACAGTTTGATGAAAGTGTGAAGTTCTAGCAGGTTGATTTGTTATGAATTTTCAATGTTTTGAACTTTAGGTGCTTTCTGTAGCGCCACCATCAGGACTATTGGCTTGGGCTTACAGCTGAGGTAATCTGGGATGAGACTGGGCCTTTATGCAAAATTTGTTTAGCTTTCACCCATGGTCCGGTCCAAGCTATTTGTTTTTATTTAATTTAGAGGCTTGCTGTGATGCCACCATCAGGACAATTGTCTTGCGTTTCATGTTGAGGACATCTGACATTTTGATCTGTCATTGTCATCATCATCATGTGGGTCTCGAACCCACAACCCCTGATACCAAGAACCAGCTCCTAACTCACTGAGCTAATTGGCTGGAAGTTAGACCTGCTGTGTAGCTTCATTAGTCGACTCAGGGAGTCACTGTCCGAGCAGCTGTTGTCAAGGCAGATTTCAAAAATGGTCAAAATGTCAGAAATTCTGTTACCTGAACAAAAATCTAATAATACATAAATTGCATCTCGACAGCATTGAAATGCTGGTGATTTGTTTTTAACTCTAAGTGTTTTGCTTCATAAGAGAAAATTTGATGTTTAAAAATGTCACTCTTACATTGTCTCCAGTTGTTCCCATGAGAGCAGAATTCAAAATGTTTTTTGGATAAAATTCTGATATTTGCCAAACTTCATCAACCATGACTCCAAAATATTCTCAATTTTTTTCAGGAAGATTGAAAATGTATTTAGCAAGAATTTGATAGTATATGTTTACAGTACTGTTTACAGTCAAACATTTTGATGCACTGTAGGCTTAATTTTTGATAAATCAAAAATCCGAGAAACAAGTTTTGTGGAGGACGGTCTGAAGATGCTCTCTAGCAAGTTTGGTGACAATTGAGCAAAAATTGTAGGAGGAGATAGGTTTTATAAGTTTTACAGGTTCTGAAAAAAAACAGAGTGATGGACTTCATAATTTGTAATGAGTTTAAGTGGACTAAAGTTTCAGCAGTATTGGGGCTACAGTTTGGTGAAAGTTTCAAAACTGTAGCATGTACTGTTGATTTTGTAGGTATTTTTAAAGTTTTTAAAATTTAAACACTTATTGTGCCCCCCCCAGGAGGAATATTGACATGTCCTTGGAATTAAGTAAATCTGGCATGGGGCCGGACATTTCTGTAAAGTTTGGTGAGTTTTCGCCCTTGGGAAGTATGACTTCCTCGAAAGAAAGAAAGAAAGAAAGAAAGAAATCCATCCATCCATCCATCGAATACAATAGTGTCTTGGCAGCTTAGCTGCCCGGACCCTAATGACCAGGCTGTCTTAGCTAATGAAGAAGATGCGTTTCCATTAATGTTTTCCTGATGAAAAACAATTGATTATAGTGATGCAGAAAATGTTTATTACTTTAAACAAATATTAATGCCATGGCCCTGAAAGCAGGCAGGTTTTTCACAAAACTATCAGGATTTAAAAATGCAACACTCATTAAAGCCAAAAGTGTCAACAACCTTTGAAAGTTTTTACTGTTTTTCTTTTTTTATTAAGTGTCCTTTGGTTAAAGCATGATAAAGTACTTGAGTATCCTGATACAGCATTGTGTCGTTATTTTCCTATCCTGGGACAGCATTCTAGTTATTAAAGCTTTTAGTATTGAAAGAAAAATGAGCTGTATGTTTCTGTGCTCTCTCCAGGATCGAGTCTTCTGGACAGACGGTGATAATGAAGCGATCTACGGTGCAAACAAGTTCACTGGCTCTGATGTGGTGACACTGGCCAGCAACCTAAATGACCCCCAAGACATCATAGTGTACCATGAGCTGATCCAGCTGTCGGGTAAGGACCAGCTAGGAGGGAAAGGAAGGAGGGGGAATGGTTCACAGAGAAGCAGGAGGAACTGGACGGACATTAATGGTTGTTGAGCTGGATAATCATATTCATCAGAGTCTTGCAAGCTCAGTGACATCACAGGAACCTCAAGTTCTGGGCTGACGTTGAAGACTTTTTTTAAACAGTAGCTGCTTCGTTGAGTTTATAAAGGTTAATCAGAAATTACTGTAATTACACATGATTCAGGTACAAGGATTACTAATGATATTTTGCATTTTTAGCTGTAATCATGCAGTCATAATTTACACAGGTCTACCAGCTTCTGACATAAATACGTTGAGGTTTATGGAAGAAAGCAGCCAATAAGCGATGCCTTCATACCATCTTCTTACTCTCAGAGTAACCATTTTTTCTGCGTACCAACTATTACAAACTCATCCATGTTTGGAGTTTCTCAGTTTGAGCATCACAGATCAGATTTTATTATTTTATTTGTTTGGTGAACCGATGACGAGAAGAGGTTGGTGAAGGTCATGGTCAACCTTTATCCGTGATCTGTGATTTAATCACATGACTTAACGGATTTATAGGGGTTCAGCAGCTCTAACACCAGTTTCACATTGTATAAATTCAGTTGATCCAACATTAATGAGAATAATTGTTTGGGTTTTTTTTAGTGTGTAGATTTTCTATTTAGTTTGTCAAATTAACCAGGACTGTTAACTCTTGCGTGCAGGTACTAACTGGTGCACAGAGAAGGGTGAAAACGGAGGCTGTAGCTACATGTGTTTGCCTGCACCTCAGATCAATAAACACTCCCCTAAATACACCTGTGTGTGTCCAGAGGGACAGGAGCTGGCTGCTGACGGCCTACGCTGCAGACCCGGTGAGTCAAAGCACTACAGTGGTGAAACGGATTCATACGTTTTTATTTTTGGAATGTCATTGACCATGTTTACTGAACCTAAAGCAGACGATTGTAATGGCCCCAGAGCTTGTGGAGGTGTCACACAGAATGGAATCCTGCATGAATGTAGGGCAGCACAATCGTTTTAATATTGATTCATTTTTGTATAGTCTCATGTTGAGTCTGCTGCATTGGTATGAAGATTTGTTACGTCATAGCAAGCTGCACTAATTACTCAAGTTGCATCACCAAATGACAAGACTGAATCTACGGGCATGATTAAATGTGTAAATATAGTTGGTAAAGTAACAGCATTTTACAGAAACGGGGACAAAAGTATTTTTAGAATTGATTAAACATTGCCAGGCGAATGTTAATAACCCATAGAGAATTATGAGTTTATACGAGCAAAACTGGAAATAATTGGAGAAAAGAAAGAAGTTTTGAAATTGAAACTTAAAGGAACCCTGGGGTAAACATTAACACTTATCCAACTGAATAATGCTAATTTGCCCCCTGATGCCTTCAGGCCACTGTGGATGGCGTCATGGGAAAACAGTTGTAATTGTATGGCTGGGAGAGTTCACACCGTACTGGTGCACAAAAGGGGGTGGGTTAAACCACCAAACAAATGTAAACCTGTAGCTGCTTATTGTGCTAATGTGCATTTCAATTACTGTACACACAAAGGCTATACTGTGCATTCCTCTCTGCTTCATCTTCCCTTTACTGTGCTGCTTGTCTCAAATGTGCCTCTTAAGAAAATATTAAAAGGGAATGGCTAAAGGGAGCAGAGCTTTCACCACGGATCCCCCAAAACACAGGGTCAATTGTAAGAAACAGAATTAATTCAGTTTAATTCTTTGGGTTTAACTGGCTTGGATGTGTCAGTCCCTCCCTTCTCAGCCAGTCAAGCATGTTTCCTTGGTGTGTGTTCCCCTGCGAATCTTATCTTCTATCTGTATCCATGCCAGCCACAGACCCAGCTGTCTGTTTGTGTTAGTAGTCCGACAGCTGAACAGTAGCTGAGTCAGTTGGTGTTGTGATCCAGTTTTTCAGTGTCTCTGTGGTAAGTCTCAACATCGTCCGGCTTCACATCTCTGCTGCAGTTCTGTCTCCTCCCTCTACTGTTTGAAAGTGTCTTGTCATCTTATCCTGACAGTTGAATAGTTCCAAAGATTGATTCTTCTTCCTGTCGTTGCTGCTTTGTTCAGCACTGGTTCATTTTTGCCCTTTGAGTTCAGTCCTGGTGTGAACAGCCTTCAATCCTCAGGAGTCTCTGGAGTGGGATGTGACTTCATCAGTGCCATGGCAGCTGAATTTATGAGGCAGAACAAATGTATGTGATTGAATATATCCTTCCAATAATCACAGGAAATAATCTGCTGCAGCTTCCTCTATTCTGGGAAGTATGCTTTCCACAATAATTTGGATCCTAACTGCAAGGATTGCTTTATGTAGCTGTTTGGCTACCAATCTGTCTTTCAGTTCACACCAAAGCTGTTGGATGAGGTTGATGTTAGAACTGTGCAGGTTATTCTTTTACACATAACTAGAAAACCATTCTTTATGCACCTGGTTTTGTTTACAGTCGCATTGCTGTGTTGAAATAGGAAAGGGCCCTCCCCATGACCATCACAAAATTTGATGTACATTTTTGTTAAGATTTCCTGTCAGTGAAACGGAGGGGCTGAGGCCAAACCATGAAAAACAGCCCAAGACCAAAACTACAACAAACTGTGAGGACCAAGATAAACAAAGTGTGCATTGACTTAATTTGACATCTTTGGCAGCCAAAGAAATTATTTAAATTTTATCCTGAATTAACTTGATTGGATTCTGGCCCATCGATTCAATTAGCTTGTTTCCACTTGGTTAGTGATTCTGTGCAGCCATAGTCACTTGATATTATATAATCTTTGCCATCTGCATACATTTGGTCAAATATTTTATGTCTACATAATTATGTAATGCACATTGACATTAAATAGAAGAGACTTAAGAATTGACCTTTTGGGAACTCAAGTCGTATTTGTTCTATAAGTTAAAAGGAACTCGAGCTCGTCAGTTATATTCCTGCAGTTTCTCTCCTTTTTCCGCTTTTCTGTGTATAGTCACAAAATGTAGTCAGACTGCTTCAAGTATTTCTCAAGTTTACATTTTCAATTTGTGTGGAAATGTTCCCATCTAAATTCACCTATAGCAAATTTGAATCACTTTCTATTGATTTTACATGGAAATGTTTTCTCCTAAGATTAATTTGTATCTGCTGAAATGTCTTTTAATCCACTTGTATGTAGTTGAAAACAAGGCTAGGACTCTGGTCAAAAGTGACACTGTCCTGGTTTGATCATTTTACTTCAAATGTTAGATTTAGTAAGATCAGAGTCAGAATTCCTTTATTTGTCCCGCAAACAGAAATTTTGCCTTGACCAATCGGTCTCTTTTCCTTTGCTGTAAAAAGGTTGCTAGAAAATGCTTTCCTCTCTCTCTGAACTACTCTGCTCCAGTTGTTTTTGTCTCAGACTGTCCAGCTCCTTTCTGCGCTCCCACACATTAGCCTTTTCATACTGAAGCAGTGCAGATAGGAACCTGACAGCTGAATTCAGTGCACATACTCTCCTAATTGGACTCAAACTGTAGACCGAGACGCTGGTGTACACAAAGTACTGGAACATCTCCCTCACAACTCTCTGCACCACTGTCCTCCTGCCCTCCACAATGAAAGTCTGCTTCTTTGGACTGTTCATTTTTCTTAAGGGCTTTACTTCTTTACAATCCTCTGAAAACAGCCTCCTAGTTCTCACTTAGAAACTGTTTTTTGACAGTTTTTTGCAGCCTACTCTCTTCTGTGATATCATCTTAGGCAGTAGACTCTATTTATATCTACTTCAGGGGTGTTTCATGTTGTATATTTGTGAAATTAGTTGTATTTTTGGTTGTCTCTCTTCTACTACTACTCTCTTCTTCCACACGGTGATGCATACAGACTGTTAAACTAACCATTTCTTGGCATTAAGAAATACTCAAAACCCAGGCATTGGTACCAAAGTAAAAAAGATGTGGGGTTTTTTTGTTATAAATTTCTGTCGTTTCTGTTCTCAAATACATTTCCCAAATATTAAATCCTAATGTGATTTAAAACAAGTTTTGTCATGCAGAAGCAGTAGTAACCAGTGTTTTTACTAAAACACCTTGTTGACCTGAATAATTAAGTAGAGCTGCACTAGTTTGACCTGATTTATCCAAATCAAATTCAGACACACTGACTGAAGCATACTGACGCCTTTTAGCTCACGTCTGCATTGATTTCGTTTTGACATCAGACCTATTTTCTGTGTAGAAAAATTGAGAGTGACTGCACCAGTGAAAATGTGCCAGCTCTGTAGCAGGTTTTACAGCCTGTGTGGTCTACAGAATGTGTAATGGCCTTCATCATATAGTGAACGTCCCTGCAGCCTGACTCACCACCTCATGGGCTGTTTGTGAACCTGGAGCTGCCTCCAGGCTCTTTACAGCTGCTGTGATGACTGAATGTACCACCCAGGCTGCCAAAAGTGTGTGTTTGCAGTGTCTTTTTTTTTCCCTTCTCTGCACAATTTTATGCAGCTTGTGATTGTCTCTATCCCTGCAGTGAGTGTGAGTTTGCATGGATGTTGCTCAAAAACACACTGGTCCTATAAACTGTTTTTATTCAAGTGTGTCCTCTGTGTGTATCAGAGAGTGTGCGCATGTGTGTTCCTACAACTGTGTTTACGCGCCTGTCTATGTTGCTGGTAGTATTTTAAAAGTGCAAATAGTGTGGGAGGGGTTAAAAAGAGGTGGCTGTCACTTGCTGAATGCTCCTCCACCTTCCTCTAGTTGGACTGCAGCCAAAGGCCTTCTTGCTCTTAACTAAACCTCCAGCTAACATATTTATCCCATTTTACAGCCTTTGCAGCTGAATCGAAAAGGAACTGTAGAGTATTGTGTGGTTCCAGCTTTGACCGGCTCTAATCTTGTTAGTGAGAGAAAGTAATAAGCAATGCTCTGCACTTCAGGGTTGGATCTGCAAACTACTACTGTGGGATTCATATAACAGCCGTTAGAGGCAACTGGGGAGTGTTTTCCTTCAGGCTGAACAATCTCAGGCTGAAATACAGGATGTTTCAGGGATTTTCTGACACTGCTGGGACTCCACTTAGTTTTGCAGTTTGTTTCCTAAGATATCTGTCATCATGAGTCTGACCTGTCTAGAAAATAGTCAGATTTAGAGTATGTTTTACAGCAGTTGGTCTTTGTCAATATTTTCTCAAGGTCAATTCTAAGGTAAACGCTTATCAAATACAAATCTTCCCATCCCTGTATGCATTTCTTCAGCTTTAACTTTCAGTAGTCTTAAATGTGCCCTGTGAGGTTTATATGTTTCCATGTGGGTGATAGCCGTGGTCTCATTCATTATGTTTTCGGCTTCTCCATTGTCATTGTGAAAACTCGGGAACGCTTTCAGGGAATTGCTTGAAGTCCAGACTTGAGGAGGAACTGATTAGAATTTGGTGGTCAAAGGTGCAGTGAGCTTGGTTAACAAGACATCCGTTTTCAAATCGGCAAATGATCTGCTGTTATGAAGGCATTTGCATGTGCTGTTAGACAGTGACAAGCACATTGAGCACTCTTGGCAGACGTGCACCCTCAAACCCCAAGGTATTCAGTTTACAGTGTAAAAAAAAAAAAAAGAAAAATAGTAAAAAGAGGAGCCCCATTGATTTACACATCAAAGTGCATTTACGGGTGTTGGAGTACTACTGCATATGTGAAAAAAGTTGACTAAAGCCTTTAGTGTCTCGAGAGCTGAGCTGTGTGATGAAACGCCTGTCACTTGAGCTAACCAGACCTCTGTAGCTCGCTCCTTATCTCTGCTTGAGGTTACATTAGCTGCTTCTATCTTCAAACACCTGAATCTCCAACGTAAGCACCAGGGTTTGACAGGAATAAAAAATGTGTGGAATCACAGGCTGATATCTCTGGTTTTGTCGTCCATTATCAATCCAACAATACCATAGCAGTGCGGTGCCTGATCCGTGGAGTTCTGTTAATTTTTGCCATTTGTTTTGCTAAATGATAAATTGTTGTCCTAATTTTTTGTCAATCAACAACAAATTCAGCAAGCAGTACATGTGTAGTTTTCTGTAGATAAACTGCTTTATTAGCTGTTTGAATCTGCTTAATGTTGTTTGTCAGTAAGCATGATATGCATTCATTTCCAACTCCTACATAGCAGACCTAACGGCTCCCTGACTGCTAAGCAAGACTGTATTGATGAGCCTGTAAGGATTTTATTGTCACTGCAGCTGGCTGTCCTTGCTACACAGATGCTGAAAGGGACCTCCTGATCAATGCAGTCTACTGTGCAGAATGTCAGGGCGAATCTTTAAACCCATTAAATTTCTTCTTGAATGTCGTCCCCTCACTTTCCCAGCTTCTGTGTGCATCTTGCTTGATTGAATGTAAACTGTCATATCAAAGCAGGACAACTATAACAATTGTCTTCATGCAAAGATGTAATGCTGCTGCTGTTTTCTGTACACTGTAGATGGTGTCATGATTGATTGTTTTGTGATGTCTCGGCTTTGTCGTGGAAAAAAAGAACAGCAGATCCCGCTTTCATCTATTGTGCATTTATTTACTAGTTTAGTCTCTTGAGGTCTGGTCTATTTTCAAAGAAGGCCTACATGCATGTGTGCAGTTTAAAAATAGGACAACCTCTGCAGCCTGATTCCTTATTTTCAGTTTCTGTTGTCAAATACATGACTCTCGGCTCTCTCTGACAGACCCTACTACCATAGATCCCTCAAAGGATGATGGGAAAGCACTTATACAACCACACTCAGGTAACACCATCAGCTGTCGCCTGCTTTACTGCCTGTTTCTGGTAGGCTCGCTTTAAAGCATGCTGGGCTTTGTTCAAAAATTGAAGAACAGTGATTGTTCTCCTCCCATGCCATGGATTCAGAGGGTGTTTCCATTTTAATTGTAAAACTGGGGATTGTTTGTCTCTTGTTCTTGGCTGTGATCACGTGCAGTTTAGTTGATTGTTTCTTTGCCCCCATGAATCTGCATATTTGCTAATCTCTTGCCAGAAAACAAATGCTGAAATCTCTTCTGGCATACTCGGTGCTGTATGGACATTTTAACCATCCTATGTAGAATGTCTCTTCCTTTCTATCTATAGATGTAATCATGGCTTGTGTCTGCTTTGGTGTTTCTTGTTGAGGTATGAAACATTCATATGTGTTTTAGGTGACTGATGTAATCCTGTTTATACTTAATTTGTAACACATGGTCAAGTAGTCTGAGGTATCCAAGCGGTAACTCATCCCCATCCCAGCTGTCATCTGGTCTGCACATCAACTTCAATGCAGAATGCATACTAAAAAATATACAGACAAAATAATCCCTCTCCATCAGAATTTATGACCCACCAGAAGGTGTGACAGTGTCTCTATATTTGAGACCCTGCGCTCTGCCTGTATTTTCTTATCTTGCTGTGTTCTGGATTTTGCTGGTCTGCCTCAAGATAGTGAATTTGAGCCCCCAGAACAGTCCCTCTTCGCGCTTTTTTTCTTCTTTTTTTTAAATCAATACTTAGTTGGATGACGGATGATACAATTACATACTCATCTTCTCTGAGCACCAGCTGCAGAGTCTCAGCACACTGTAGCAGGAGTCAGGAATAAGAGTAAGGAGACCAACAAGATGATGGCAGATGTTTTTATGGAAGCAAAAGCATATAATTAAGCAGTATTTCAGATTTAAAATCACTGCTAATAGGCAACCTGATGAGGAAAAGAAGTTTGCTACCTTACTGAGAAGTTGGAAGGCTGCAGCTCTTCCGCTCATTCTGCCTCTTATTTGGAGTTCTTTTTCTGTCAATAAATTAGTGCCTCTGCACATAATGGCCCTCATTTATCAATCTTGCGTAAAAACGGGTGCAGATCTGAGCGCAGAATTGGTCTTACGACAGGACACACGTGTGATTTATGAAACGTTCGTATCTGACCATTTCCAGCGTATGAATGATCGGGTCTTGATAAATATGGCGGCTGAATTCGATCGTCATTAACATGTTACGCCCTTAAATATTCCTGGTTCGGAGGCCTCGCCCACTGAGGTCAAACATGGAGAGAAGAAACACTGGCAAGAAGAGAAACTTTTCCGAGATGGAGATCGGTATCCTGGCAGCGCCGGCACATCAAAATGTGTTCTGTTTTGTTTTCCATTCACAGATTATGCTTTCGCATTAATCTCGATTAATTTCAATCTACTCACTAATCAAATGAACATAGACCTTGTGCTGTGATCATCAGAGTGTAGTTCTGAAGAATTTTCTCACAGCTGAGAAATGCCAGAGTCGTGAAACCAGGACACTTCAGGTCTCTGTAGCTATTTCACACCTGTTGTGAAGCTGATGTCAGACCAGAATCTAATCAGTGAGTCTGCCACAAGTTTTCTTGTTAGGGGTCAATAGTAGGGATACACCGATTTAGTGTACTATATTTAATTGTTTTTGTTGTTGTGGCTTTACTCTTTCCCCCTCATTCTATTGATCTATTTGCTCTTCTTTGGGCTTGGTGGTTTCTTTATTGTTCTAACTAGATCACCATTTCTGTTTCGTTTAGCCTGTATGAGTGTTAATTTAGGGTGCTGATATAAAAGAGCTTAATACTCGGGCTAGGGTAAGGGTTTTGCCTGGTATCAGCTGGTATGCACCTTGTTGCCTGGCATCGGCCTACTGCCAAATAAGATGGAGTGTTGTAAGGTATGTGAAAGGCCATTTCTCATCAAATGAGACTGTCAGGAAGTCACCCTGTCTGAGGATGCTTGGCCCTTTTTCAGAGGATGTGTGTTCCAACCCTGCATAAGGGAGCACTCAGTTGAAGGTGATAAAAATGCAACCCCCCAGTGCTCGGTGCGCTGATTCAGGCTGCAAAACTGAGTCATATATACCATATTTAGCAGATGTGTAGATACACTACTCACACAAACTCAGGGATATTAGGCTTTTGGGTGAAATTCAGGATGAACCTAAAATCCACTATAACCTTTACAGATGAAGTTAATGTAACCTTCTCTAAACTTTTGAATGTGCATGTCCAACAGTTCAATGTTACAGTACTTTCTGCACAACTTGCTGTTCTCTAACAAGGAGCTTAACGGCAAAATTCAAAACAGGTGTTTGATCCATGAATTGACCAATACATTTCCTGGTTTAATTATAATTGGTATTTAAACAGTCCTCATCATGCTGTTCACATTTTGACATCATTAGACAAAGACCACACCTAACAATTGATCAACAGTACCTTGGCATAGAAGTGGACGTCCATTGGCCACATCTCACACTGATGACCGCTTCATTGTGTACAGTGCCCTGCGGAACCTGATGATGAATGCCACTCAACTCCAGGCACATTTAAGGGATGTGAGAGGCACCCAAGTGTCACGTCGGACCATTGAATTCCCATAAAAAAATCTATGGGATCAGCTGAGTCGCTGAGGGCCGCCCTTCAAGAAGAGTGGGATGCCATGCCTCAGCAGACAATAACTCGACTTGTGGACAGCATGAGACGTCGTTGTCAAGCTGTAATTGATGCTCAAGGCACATGACAAGTTATTGAGACATTGACATGATTTGTTGTGGTGTACCCACCACTGCTGTTGGCTTTTGTTTCAATAAATTGTTTGACATGAGGAAATAACCATTGTATGTTTCTACTTAAATGCCCTACTTTCATGATATAATACCACTGTATGGTGAACTTTTTGCATTTTCCATAAATTTCACCCGAAAGCCAGATATCCCTAACTTTTTGTGAGTTGTGTATGTCTGAGTAACTGGAACTAATTGGCCTTCCATTGGGTCCAGTAGGTGTAAGTGTAGGTGTAGATGGCGCTGTCACATCAACAGTCATCAAGTTTAAATAACTGTCCTATGTCCAAGCTCCTGCTTGGCATGTGTCATTTTGTTCCCTCATAATGTGTGAAGGTGCATTACAAAACATGAACTCTAAACTTTTGTCTTCGGGTGAGTTGACCACATGTTTGAAATTGGGGTCAAGTGTTTGCTTACTCTCCAAGCTTTTCAAGTTTTATTTGTCTTGATTTTGTTCCTGATGTTTGCTTTAGGCGTAACCTCTGTGTGTGCTTAGTGTCCTTCTTGGGTCAGATTTCTGGCTTGACTTCAGCTGTATGTGGTTTTGGCCACATTGCTCAGTCCTGTAAACATGTCACACTCACAAGGTTTAAAATGAGATTGGCAAACCTGCACTAGTGTTGCTCATTAATGTTCTAATCCTCTGAAAAATGCAGCTGGTGAATGAGTTTGACAAAGAAAACGGGGAACTTGATCAACAAAACCAGGAGCACTGACACAATTTGCTGATGAGTTCCTGTTTTTCTTTAATTATAGCACTTGTTCTCATGACTTTTATTCAGTTAGTCTGCCCCTTGATTTTTTTATTGAAGCCATAATGTTGGGAATAAAGGCAGTCAACTCAGTCCACTCACTTCCCCTCCTAGACATGTGATGCCGTTATTTGGATGCATCTGCACTGTCTGAATATCTAATATGTTCAGCTCCTCTGTAACTGTAGAATCAGCTGATGACCAAATTATGTGGACCCTAACTCTGCACTGGCAGATGTTTGTCTGCAAGCACAGCCCAGGAGCAGCACCTTGTGGCAGAAATGAGGAAGTGTTCCAATACAACGAAATCACCAAAACCATTCAGAATTGGTTCAAGTCCCACTTGTAGTCAGTTAAATTTCAAGTGAAACATGAAACCTCTACCCCCTCTGTTAATCTAGCACACAGTTCAATCTCCCAAAACCCACTGCTCCTGACTCGTCATGTCAGCTGAGGGATGAACAGGTTTTCTGAAGTGAAGGAAGTGGATTGACACTGTGGAAGACCCATTAAATCGTTTTATTTGGAGCGGGTCCGGCTCCATCCGTTCATTATCCCTCTTTAACTACAGCAAGGATTAATCTCCACCTATGATGACCCACGCTTGATGGGACAAACTCGTCACATACACACACTTGGATTAAGGCAGACTTGTCGTATGTGAAGGACTAATATATAAAGGAAAGACTCAAAGGCAGCCTGCTGCATATCTGCATTTTAGAAGTAACTTTGTGGGGTACACTGAACAACAGCAATAAAAAAACAGATTCTGCTTGTTCTAACCTGACAACATAAAATTTCACTAAATGAAATAACCAAACTCCCACTGCGCCTAAATCCCAACTGTCTTTCAATGATAATTATGTTATATGGAAAATAGAAATATTTCACAGCAGGTGCCTTTATCCCTAATTACTTCCTATGGATCCACTGTGTCCAGTCAGTTCTAAGGTTGAGTTTCTCTAGGCACCTTTCAATTTCGATTCAGACAGCTACGATACAATTATAAAATGGATACTGATGGATCAGTTTCACAAAGCTTCAGTCAAAAGCAAAATGATTCAACAGTTTAACCTAACAAATAGGGGAAAACTGATGACGGTTGATATCAACATTTCTTTTGTACAGTCACATTAAACTAGATCAAAGTGTCTCTCCTCGATTTCTTCATCCTTTTTGATTTAAGAGTTGAAACTTGTATTAAAATGTATTGAACCAGGCAGATTCCTAAATTATTGTGGAAGGAGAATTCATGGTGTATTTTAGTTTTTAATAAGTTTTATTGTTGACATTGTTGGAGTTTGGCTGGCAAACTAATCTGTGTCTCATTCATTTTCTTATGCATGTTGATGACATCACCAAATTACTTAGCAGCACAGCAGACTGACTGGACTTGGGTTAACAAACCCTGTCTGCCTGTCTTTTTGTCCTGAAGCCTCTGACGCTGCTTTCAGCCGAGTTGTTTGCCAGTCATGTCACTCACTCGCCGCTGACACAAAGGGCCTGCTACATGAACACCCTGAGACTGGATTATATTAACCCAGTGAAAAAAATCCCCTTCTTTACTTCTTTACAAAGTGCTGAAAACAAAGGTTTACATTTATCTTTAGAAGGATATAAAGCAGCTGAAGTTTGACTGACTTTTTGTTGGCTGATGATTTTGGCAGTTAGCAATGTTGCCTCACAACAAGAAGGTCCATTTTGTGTCGTGTTTGCATCTTCTTCCCTGTATTTGTGCAGGTCTCCTGCCGGTGTCCTTGAGCTGTATTTGGCCCCTGGGCGAAGCACAGTGGCTGCCCCCTACATGCAGAGAAAATGTTTCAGCATGTTGTATTAAATATAATTTGTGTTTGACAAATGATCTCAATGTGCTATCGTTTAAGTATTCGAGTGTGACCTTTTTTTCATACAAAATATTTACCTAAAAGGAAGCGATTCAGTGTTTGCACCGAGAACCTTTTCCTTTTTTTAAAAAAATGTTTTTTCACCAATTTTGATTTTTGTCTGTTTTGTAGCAAAATATTTTTGAGCATTGATGCACTGAAAATGCATAATAGCAGAACAGAAAGAGTCAGTGCAGCAGATTTTGACAATTTGATTTGTAATAAAACATAAGTTTTAGCCATCCGTTTAAGCTTTAAGGGTGACGGACCAGTTCTTTGACTGGTAGACCACAGGAGCATTTGGAAAGTGTTGAGTCATATCCCATGTGTGGTGGCAACTTACATCGTCATGAACAGCTAGTGAGCTTGGGCGCTTTCTGACTCTGGTTTCTATTGAGGCCACGTGCACTGTGACTATCACTCATGTTCAACCCATCACATTACATAGAAGTTTGCTTGTAGAAGATCACAACTCCACTCCACTCCACTCCCAGGCCTTCATGCCTTCCGATGCATTAAAAGGCCTGTATCGGCACAAAAGATTAGTTTCTCTCGGGTTAAACTTTCGTCCTCTTCAGCATGAAGTAAGTGTGCTCTCTCAAACTGAACAAGGACATGTCTTGAGAAAGACATCAGTTCTTTGTCGTTTTTAAGCGTGTGGGTTAAGAGTGTTGACCTGTTTGCTTGTTTTGGTCTTTCAGAAGCCAACGTGAGCACATCGATCCAGGTGGATGCCACAGCCCGAGGCTCTGCTGCGGCCTGGGCCATACTGCCAGTCTGTGAGTGCAAATCACTCATATGCACACACTCTAAGACTTAGTCACACACACACACACATAGACATGGCTTGATAATCTCTTATGATAAATTAGGAAATTCTGTCTTAATCACACCGGTTGCTAATTTGGGCCTTTGAAAATAAGTTTGAGCGGAAATTCTTGCCCAAATCTTCCTTTTCACTCTGGCTCCTCAACATATTTTCTATGGTTTTTAGTGCATTTGCATTTACTTCATAAGACTGTCTTACAAACACAGCTACCTCCTGGTTGTTGTAGTTCATTAATGTCCAAGAGGTGGTCGTGGTAATATAACCGAATCCACTTTTCAGCTGCATCTGTTTCCTCCAGTTAATTACCCTGCTAAAACGGATTACTGTCGAGCTGTGTGACAAAATATATAGACAGCCCAATATAAAAAAAAAAAAAAACGACAGATTGTTCAAGTGTACAAATTTCGGAAGGAATGCAATTTTATCAGAGGAATTTGAGGGAAACAAACCATGAATATGAGGAAACTGTATTACATACATGTGGCTTAATCCCTGACCCATCGGCCCTCATACTGGACTATTATCTGACTGTGTTTGTGTCCTGTTGTCCGTTTCCTCAGTGCTACTGGCGATGGCGGCGGCGGGCGGCTACCTGATGTGGAGAAACTGGCAACTGAAGAACCAGAAGAGTATGAACTTTGACAACCCTGTCTACCTGAAGACCACAGAAGAAGACCTCAACATTGACATCACCCGGCACAGCGCCAACGTGGGACACACCTACCCTGCAGTAAGTAAACAACCAAAACACCTCTCAGCAGATGGCATTGTGGGTAAGAAAACATCAAACCTCAGAGGCTTAATGCATTGATCCCAGAAAAAAGAAACACAATTATTAAAAAAAAATGAGAGAGACAGAGGATGGACTCTATACGTTAATAACCTCTGCGGTCACCCTGACCTTGTGGCCTTTAGTAATCCGTAACGCATTATTGGCTGTCTACAGAGCACAACTCTCTGTACACAGATTAACCTAAACCCAACCAGAGTCACAGGATTGACTTAGACCTCTGCTGTGACCCTCACAGCTGCAGCAAACATCTCTCTGTCCATTAAGATGGGCAGAAGGCAAAAAGAGCAAAGTACAAGACTCCAATGCAGCATGGAAAAGTATGTGATCTGACTACTCTGTTTCTAAAATACAAAATCCAGAATTTTTTTAAATAAATCAATTCAAGCAAGAGTGTTTTTCATGGTGTTTGGAGCAGACAGCCATAATGTAGACCGCTGTGTGAGAGAGCAGAGGCCTGGGCAATCTTGATGTAATCGAAAGCAAGGCAAAGGAGTATGACGTGTGACTGAATGCACTGAAAGCTTCAAACAAAGTCTATTGTCTTTATTCTAGTTTTCTGGTGAGCTGTATATGGACATCCCCTCTGTTACTGTAGGGGTCGAAGGTATACAGTTGGTAACATTGCATAGTTTCAGTATTGCAGCTTGAATGAAATGCTGTGTGTTGAACTTGTCTGGGTTTGGTATTAATTTGTACAAGTTACAATACCCAGCCACAATCTTATGGCAATAATTCACATAATGGCATATATAGCATGATTTAGCCAGGCGGGACACGTTCCTGGATCAACATCCCACACTGCCTTTATGGACCGACCAATCTGAGCCCTCATCAGTGTGCTGCTCATGTACTTCTTTTGAAATTAACTTGTGCTTTTCCAAATTGAAGTACACATACAATTCAACAAAATCCTGATAAAATCCTCAACTGCATGCCATGAAATTATTAATATTCAGTCATTGTACTGTAGAACCTACTGTGAGTTACTGCGGGCTTAGTGAGTTGGGTTGCAAGCTAACTAGGCTATGCTAACAAGCTTGCCACTCAGATAGCATATTGTTATGTAACATTATACAACTAACACAATATAAGAGCTCTACATTTGCTTTAGTCAGCATTAATAATTGTTAACCCTGACCAGTTGTGTAGCCAATTCAAACCTTTTTTTTTCTTTCATGCAAATACTTCACTTTGGAAAAGTTGGCTTTCTTTAGAAAATGTTCTCAGGAGCAGCACACTAATGATGTCATAGGGCTGTGATTGGGTGATTTGTTTTGGAAAGCAATGTGGGATGTTGATCTGGAAATATGTTTGCTTAATCACTTGGTAGGTCAGAACTAATGCACAAGTCAAATGTTTAATAAAGCCATTTCTCTCTCTGTCTCCTCCCCTCCCTCCTTCTCTGTCTCCAGATTTCGATAGTGAGCACAGATGACGATTTATCATGATCGTCTTGGTTTTTTTGCTTTTTTACGGCAACCCACAGCGTTCAATGGAGCCTCCTCGTTCCTACGCCAAAGGTCGTCCGAAGCAACAGCAGCAGCCCTTACAGTACGACCACATGCCTTCTGAAGTGCATTATGTCATTATCTGTGGAGAGGATGACTTCAACAAATGTTATTTATTATGTGAATATTACAATGAATTATGTGTCATAACTGTTTTCACTCAGTCCAGTATTCAGGATTTTTTTTCTTTTCTTTTGGTTCTCATTGTTTTGGAGCCGCAGACGGCTTCCTGTCCCTCCTGATGCCGTCTTTTCACAACAGATGAGAGAAACGCAGTGAATCTCAGTTTTTGGGTACCTAAAAATTTCCAAGAGGACAGTGTTCAAAGAGAGGGACTCTGTGGGACAGGATGCAAAACTGGATCTGAGCGTGTCAGTACGAGATGCCACACGTGTTAAAGACAGCGTGAGACTCCATTTTAATAGTGTCAGAGTGGAGAGGGGTCAAGGGTCACTCAGGAGTAAGGCGTTCATCTGGAAAATTGGTCCAAACTATTTCTTACTTGCTTGGATCCAACAGGCTGGGATGTGTGAATATTTATGTGCCATCATGGTTTGGGCAATTATATCTAAGGTGTAAGTTTTCTTTTGTTTGTTTTTTTTATATTTAGGTTTCTCTCCAACGGTACTTCCTAGAGTACATTCTTACAAGCAGTTATTTCAGTCAGTTGTTATTATTAATATTATTACTATTATTATTATCAAAGCTGTGTAAGGATCACCATGGTTACAGCATTTGTAAACATTGTATATAATTACCCATCATCCCTCAGAGACATGACGGTCAATCAGGACTCTCTTCAATGCACTTTGATCAAATGTTCCTTGTGTAAATAAGATTGTATACATTTGACTTGAAATCAATTTTTTGCTATGGTTGGGCATCGTACCAGGGTTAGAGTTCAGATGTATTTAACAAGAAAGAAAAATCTGAAAAAAAAACGATAAAACTGAATTTGGTAAAACTATTTTGTATGTTTGTGTGCTGTTGCTGTGAACTTTTTCTAGCCTTGTACAGTGAGGGGGAACACTATTGAAACTTAAAAGCTCTGTATCTGTGAAGAAACCAATTTGCAAATCACTTGAGAATTAAAATCTAATCCACAACGTTGTTCAAAACATGGTGTCCTGTCTTTTCTATTGTGTTTGTGTGAGAGGATCCACTGACCCTGGGATAATTAAGTTCCTTTTCACACACAAATTGTTGAACCAGGGTTAAACGGAAGCAAAGTGCTTCGGAGCAGGCTAGAGTCTGGGTTGGTCCACCTTGGAATGTGCAAGGATTGTACCAGCGGGAATGCTTTTTTTCTTGCCTGGGCTATAACTGCTCCCTTTGTCTGGAGCGAACAGTTCTAAGAACACTTTTCTCGCTGGTCTACACTGCACCTGCGGCGGAAAATGCTAGGAGGAGTTCACATAGTGTAGTTATAGTCTGTTTATTTTTTATATTGGTTTGACTTCACTGAAGGGCAATCTTAATGCTACAGGATGCAGTGATATTTTTAACAATTGACTGCTTCCAATGACTTGTACACAACTATTCCCCCAGGGGTGGAAGAAACATCAGATACTTTACTCAAGTAAAAGTACTATCACAGCAATGTAGAAATACTCCATTACAAGTGAGTCTTTAATAGTACAGATGTATAATCAACTAAATTTACTTAAAGCGTTTTAAAGATGTCACATTATCCGATCGTTAATACTGCACCATTATAATGTAGTACTTGTGTAGCTAGCTTGATCTACTTTACATCTACCCTCTTCCTAAGCTCCATGATACCTTGCACATATCAGTATGAGTATTTTAAGTCACTTAAATTGAACCTGCTTTTTTTTTTCAATGTAATACGCCTCGTTCATGGAGCAGTTGCTGTATCATTAAGAAATTATACAATAGAATAATAAAGATCCATGTCAGCAACTTTATTGAACACTGCTAACACTTATTACTGCTACGCCACAGCTAACACGTCTGAAGCTTTGCAAGAACCAAAAGTATCACCTCATGTACGTGTTTATGCAGTGTTTTCCAACCTAGGGATCAGGGCCCTTATCCAAAGAGTTGTGACATAAATTAAACGTGTACTGAGATTATGAATAGGATGGGAAAGACGACCAATGATCCGCTTCACAAATCAGTTGTTAGATTTTGTAAGAAAACAGTTAACTGGAATATAAGCAGCCATAACGTGTCATTTGTTTTACGGCTTTAGATCTTCACTGTGGTGACAGTGTGGTTTTGTTTTTTCACCTTGAACTTCACAGGCTCGTGACTTAACTTGGACTTGACAGCCGTCCCAAGCCCTGAGACTGAAATAACGCTCGATGAAGAAGTTCGATTGATTCAGAACTATTTACTGCTGCTCCCAGATCGAGGCTGACTTTTACAGCAGTCCATTCATGTAGATCTTGAAGTGAGGATCAGAGGAGGACAAGTCGATGGAGAACTTCAAAGTGCGAACAGGATGCACTGAATCCTCAATAAACCGCTTTCAAAAAGACGGAAGAGGCAGACAGATGTGAACATGAAACCACCGCAGTTCTTCCAGCTCACGGTTCAATCTGTTCAATCTGTCCAAAACTCGCTGCTCCTGACTCGTCCTGTCCGGATGACGTCAGCTGAAGGATGAACAGGTGTTTGTGAAGTGCAGGAAGTGGGTTGAGGCAGTGGGAGAGCCGCTAAGTCGTTTTCCTTTTGGAACGGGTCCGGCTCCACCCGCTCATTATCCCTGTTTAACTACAGCAAGGATTAATGTCCACCTATGATGACCCACGCTTGATGGGACAAACTCTTCTCACACACACACCCTTCGAGCCAGACGTGTTGGATGTGAAGGACTAAGTTCCATATAAAGTAAAGAATCCGTGGCAGCCTGCTGCATATCTGCGTTTTAAAAATAATCCATTGAACAACAGCAGATTCTGCTCGTTTTCACACTGACAACATGACATTTAACCAAATGCAATCGACCCAATTTCCCCTTTTCTAAAACCCAAATACAGTCTGTCAGTGATAATAATTTAATATGGAACAGTTCATGCTGACTTTCTAGTATTGCTTTACATAAACAAAATGCAGTATCAGATAGTCCAATCACAATAGGGAAAAATCTCAATGTTTTCATTACAACCTGAGAATTTGTCGTTTACAAATATTACATTCTTAATTAATTCTAAAAATGTACAAACCTGTGGACTCAACAAAGACGGTTTTTCACATCGATGAAACCACAACAAGGTTTTTTAACTGACTTTAACATTAATAACTGATCTCAACCTCCAATGAAGGTTTGGAGAGGCGACCATGACCAGTGAGCAGAACTGAGCAGGAGTTGGGAGTCATTTAGACTGAACATTTAGAGAAAGAGAAACCCCTTCGATTGAATGTCTGCTATTGAAAATTAATTGAACATCAATGGTTAAGAAATAACTAATGCTCTGAGCAGTGTTTGAAGACCACACTGTACTTTTACTCGAGTATTATTTTAATAACAGCTCCGCTGGTACAAACTGAAATTACAAGCTAAAGACTATTTTCTCACTATTTATTCTGACTCGACAAAGCAGGAATATATTAACAATGACTCCATTCTATGAAGTGTCCCAGTAAGCCATGTCAGTGAGTGAGCATGCACAAAGCCAGAGCCTGGAGGGAGCTCACCTGAATAGAATGGAGCCATCATTCATTTTATTTAATTCCACCAGTTTTTTTTTTCACACCAAATCCCTGCAGACTCTCCTTCACTTTGTCAGCTGACAGCAAGTAGGAAAATATCAACATCCAGCAGGATCAGACACAGTTAGTGGGAGGAGAGCGAGAGATCAAGAGATGGATAAAAGAGGATAACAGTGTTTAAAACTTTAAGCACCCAGATCATCTGAGCCAACTGCATTAGACGACGAGAGCCACTTCCTACCTCATCGCTCCGTGTGTGTGTGTGTTTGTGTGTGTGTGTGTGTGATCACGGTTTTGTCCACATGTGCATGATCCCAGCTGTGTGTGTACAGTATGTCTGAGAGGTCGATGGTGTTAGAGCTGTCAGGATGTCTCTCCTTATAAGTTGATTTAATTTCGAGGTTCTGAACTGAGCGGCGACCATGTTGAGCCACCTCAGAGCCCGCAGCAGGAGTCTGTTCTACAGCTACAAGCCCGGCAGCCACGCTCAAGCTGTCAGGGAACCGGCCGACTACGTGGACCTCACCAAGATCTTTATCAAGCCATGGAGCTCCATGCAGGTCAGACACTTTATTTATTCATCTTTCATAATGTTTGTCGTCTTTTTTCACTCTTCACTTGGCAGGATTTTGTTTTTTTCAAATCTGAGAGTGAAAAAGAAAGACTTGAATGAATGTGTACTTCAATAAGTCTGAAATCCATTCACTCATCAATAATAACAAAGATGGCTTTTCACTAAACTCCAGCTGTTCCCCTGCTACTTATAATTATATATATAGTTGATCATTGTTCCAGAGCCCAAGCTGACGTTCCTCACATGTCATGCATGAAGGAAGTCAAAGATATTTTAGTCGCAGTGGTTTAAAATGAATACCGCAGCAGCAAACTCACATGTTTTATATTATATAAACGATTAACTAATATGAAAGATGTTGTGGATTAATTGTCAACAAACTAATCAGTTGGTAAGCTATTTGATTTAGTTTTAAAGGGCAACTCCACCAATTTTACAAATGAAAGTGTGTTTTCAGGTCGGTGGGAGAGACACTGCATATGTGGAGAAAGGCGTACAAAGCCTTTAGTGGCTCCAGAGGAAGCTGCATGTTCCTCCACTGATGTCACTCAGTGGCAAAGTTGCGTTGTGGGTAATGTAGGCAAAAGGTTTTGAGGAGGATTGTGTGGTATGAAAAAAATATATTTTTGTGTCCATAATGAGTCCAATAATGCTATAGGAGTGTGATGCCTCCTCACTGACGGCAGTTCATCAGATAACATGCAGCTTCTTCTGGAGCCGCAAAAGGCTTACTACTCCTTTTTTCAGTAGCACTCCTCAAGACCTGTAAACACACTTTAATGTGGAGAACTAATTGAGTAACTTAAAGTGACACACATAAAGAAATCAGCTGCCATAAAAAAGAAAACCTTACTTTCAATTTCTCATAATTTTTCCATACCATACCCAGCATTTGCATGTATGTCTTTTTCAAGTTTTCTTCATTCATCTTGAATATATGCATACAATGCTGAACTCAGCATTGTAAAGATTTTGCTTTACTTGTGAAGGATCTGTGCAGAGACATCTACGACCTTTATGCTGAGTATGAAGATGAGGAGGACGAAGATCGACTCACGGTGTCTACATCCCAGCTGCTGCTCTCTCCAACCAAACACCTCCTTCTCAACATCAACGTCGGAGGAACGGTAACTCTGCTAAAGTCTCTTTCCAAAGAAAGAAACAGCTACTCTACTTTTAAGTCTTGTGCTATCTGTTGGCAATGCTTGTTAGAGCTGGAGTTGTGCGTGTGTGTGTGTGTGTGTGCGTGTGTGTGTGTGTGTGTGTGTGTGTGTGTGCCACAAGTACTGCTGACACCATGAGCTGACTAGAAAGGCCTCCATAGGCCTGTGACAGTTGACCAATCAGAGCCAACTGTGCTTTTCAGGAGGTGCTTGCAGTCATGGAATGAACCTGGAAATGAGCATAATTTTGGCACCTTTTATAAAAACTACTAAACATTGTTTTTATCCAGCTTGATTATACACTAAAGAAAACCTAATTATGAATATCATATTCCATTTCTGCTAATAGCCCCCCTTAATCCTGCACACTGGACCTTTAAGTCTGCTGTGTGTTCCCAGCTTCATTTAAATGATTTTGCCTATTTAATGTTGTCCTCTCCTGCAGGTGTACCACTTGCCCTACACGTTAGCTGCCAGGTATCCAAAGACGAGGATCGGCCGGTTGGCCATGTGCTCAGACCACAGCAGGAGGTTGGATCTGTGTGACGACTATGTCGTCCACAGCAACGAGTTCTTCTTTGACCGGGACCCCGAAGTCTTCCACAACATCTTCCACTTCTACAGGTACACAATGAAAGACTGTAAAATGGGGTTACAGGTCAACATGGGCTGAAGTATACACACATTCAACACCCACGTTTTCCTGTCCCCGTCCTCTCCGTCAGAACCGGAGTGTTGTGCATTAAACACGAGCTGTGTCCCCGCAACTTCCTGGAGGAGATAAACTACTGGGGAGTCAGGATCAAAAACAGCCAACGCTGCTGCCGCATCTCCTTCGAAGAGCGGCAGGACGAGCTGAACGAGCAGCTGAAAATCCAGAAACAGCTGATATCAGAGGTAGGGTGGCGCTGTGCATTTTGTATCTGTAAGGGGTGTAGTGAAGCTAGGCATCTACTGTGCCTTAGATCTGGAGACCTGCTGAAGACTGGTTTCAGATCTGACAGAAGATCCTCTGCAGGTGTTCTGCTGAACCACTGGAGAAGAAAACAAGATAATCCTCCATCCTCCCCTCAGTTTAATAGGAAAATGATTAATCGGCGGGGGGATTCTGTGGTTGGAATGAAAACCTTCAGACTGGTCAGCCTTCCCTCCGACAGGATAAACACAGATTAAACTGTGGATGGTAATCTCATTATGTCATGTGATACAGGAATTCATGGCCCTCTTGGAAAGTCGAGATGGTTTTGATGAGGAGCTGGACTGTGCTGTGTGCTGATGAGTAAACATTAACATGCTACGACCATCAGCATTACGCTCCTAAACACAACACAAGTTGGAATGACTGGCCGAGCGAGGAAACGGGGGCACCCTAGGATCACATGGATGTAGGTGTAGTCTAGTGTTTGGATGCCATGACAGTGATGGAGCCCTCCTGTTTGTTCTCAGCCGGCATCATGATGCATCATCATTAGAAAAACACTGGACCAGGAGGAGAGAAGTCCGTTTGTGTTGTTGTCTATTTTGTTAATACGGATAAAAAGAAACTTCTCTCACCTTCTTCCAGTGGTTGCATCTACACCAAAAACATGGAGGTGAATGTAAATGAATTTGTGGCGTTCAACTGAAAAAATAACATTTATATCATTAAATTCAGAAGTTTTTCACCCTCAAGGCTCCAAAAGTAAAACAAAACACAAAGCAAGTGCTGAAAAATACAAATGCCAAGGAGTCATCGCCTCCCAGCTTCATTGGTTCAGCAGTTTATGTTTTTTTTATATATATATATATTTTCACCTGTGAGATTTTTGTCAGTAATCTGCTGGCTGGCTCCGAGTCTGTCTGACCTACATTATAAATCACTGCTGCGCTCTGCCGTCTTGACAGATGGAGAGCTGGAGAATAAGCTTTTTCTTGGCACAGATTTAGACAGATGTTTCCATCACAGTTTGTTGTGCCAGCGTCTTCCTGACATGTTTTCTTGACCTTTAATTCAGTTTCATGCTTGTGATGTGGATATTTTCTTTTTGTGCTTGTTTTGCTCTGTCCTTATTTAAAAATGCTTTTAGATACCTTAAACTGTAATTTATTACTATATATATATATATATATACTTTCATGCATTGTATTTTTTACATTTAATGAATGTTTCATTGTGTTTCTGTTTAAGCTAATTGTTTTTTATGCTGATAAAAGCTGCACTTAACTTCTCATTTAGCTATGTATATATTTTTTATTATTATTATTTCTAACCATGAAAATAATGTTTCTCCTGCCTCCATTCGGTTTGTCTGTTTGTTGTTTGTGCACTCCGGTGTCTTCCAGGTGGAGATGGAGGAGAACGAGGAGCTGTTCGACGACATGGCCCTGGGGCCGACCCGGAGGAAAATCTGGAACCTGGTGGAGAAGCCTTTCTCATCGGTCCCCGCAAAGCTGATGGGGATCGCCTCCTCCATGTTTGTGCTGATTTCGCTGGTCACCATGACACTCAACACTGTGGAGGAGATGCAGTACCTGGTGTGTGTGTGTGTGTGTGAGATAGGGGTTAAAAAAAGGCAAATGTGACCTGAGCAGATTATTTACATCTGTCACACTGATTTGTGTGTCCGGGAGAGAATGACAGTTTGAACTCTGCTGGCACAGCTGGATTACTTAGCTGTAAATTAGGAAGGGGATATTACTGGCTTCAATATGACGGATATAACTTTTCCTCAGTGTGAAGATGAACAGCTGTACAAGGAATGATCACGTACAGGAAACAAACATTCAGCCACATTCAGTTCTTTTTAGTTATCATTGATTGCAGGTGTGTGTGTGTGTGTGTGTGTGTGTGTGTGTGTGTGTGTCAGAGTGTGTGTCATGGTCCTCCTCTGGTAAAGGTGATAGTATGAGTGTACGTGTATATGTATTAACAGCTGTTTTGTGAGCCGCAAGTAAACCCAGAGACGAACAAAAACAAGAAGAGGGAGAGTAACAAGGAGATATTTTTTTTATCTGATTGCCAGTAAAATTATATGAATTTAAAAAAAAAGTATAAACTAGCAGAAAATGGAAGTACCAAAGTAAAGCTCCCCAAAATTGTATTTAAGTACAATACTTGAGGGAATTGTAGTTAGTTACATTCCATCACTGGTTGTTCAAAAGATTTTTATTTTTCCTGCAAATGTAAATGGAAAAATGTTTACTTGATTACTTTTAATCAGTATTTGCATCTGCCCAGAAAATATCATATATGGACCATTCCCTAGTCTTATTGGTATCAGCCATGAGTAGCGTGTAATAATCAGTAATCATATCAGCTGAAAAAACCACCAGCAAAATGTGCAAAAACATTGACAGAAGAGAAGAAGTGATGTCAGAACAGTGGCTCAATATTCCAACAAATCAGTCCTCGCTCAAAACACCTAATAATTCTTAGTAATTTTTTTTATGTTACAGTTGTTGGAAAGGAAGCAAGTGTGTCATTTGTACTAATATGAAGCACAGGGTCATTGTATTGAACTCAAATCTCAGTTAAACAGAATTTCTCCAACCAACCATCTAAGCTCATCTAGAGAAAAAGCTCCTTAATCAAACATTTAACAACAGGATTCATTTTGATTCATTTATTCCATCGTTTTCTCTTCCAGACGCCGTCGGGCCAGCTCAGCGGCAGATCCTACGGCGAGCACGTGGAGTCGTTCTGCATCACCTTCTTCACCCTGGAGTACCTGCTGCGCCTCGTGTCCACCCCTGACCTCAAGAGGTTTGGAAGCAGCGTGCTGAACACCGTCGACCTGGTGGCCATCCTGCCGCACCACCTGCAGATACTCCTGGAGTACTTCTCTGTTGAGGACGTGCAGCTGCACTCGGGGGACATCGAGACGGTGGGACGTGTGGGAAAGGTGAGAGAGGGCTGGAAGGACAGATGATGATGTCATTCAATTTACTGGTCTCACTCACTCACTGGTTCTTCTTCTGTGGTTCTTCTTGCCTGTAGCTTGGCCAGGTTCTGAGGATCATGCGTCTGATGAGAATCTTCAGGATCTTGAAGCTGGCGCGTCACTCGACAGGCCTCAGAGCCTTCGGCTTCACACTGAGGCAGTGTTACCAGCAGGTCTGACTGTGTTTGAATCTAAAAAATTACCAATAATAATAATAATAATAGTAATAATAATAATAATAATAATAATAATAATAATAATAATGATAATAATAATAACTTTCTACTTGTTTTCTTGTATTTTCACACTGTTTGAACACGACCCTAATGGACCAATGAATTAGTCATGAGCAGAACATAGACAGAGGGAGAAAATCCCAACTACACTGTGTGTGTGTGTGGGTGTGTGTGTGTGCAGGTGGGCTGTCTGCTGCTCTTCATCGGTATGGGCATCTTCATGTTTTCAGCCATGGTGTACACTGTGGAGCACGACGTGTACAACACCAACTTCACCTCCATGCCGAACGCGTGGTGGTGGGCCGCTGTGAGTCGACCAAACACACAAACACACACACCCACATTCAAACAAACACTCTACAATCTATGTATGTCTCTACAGAGAGGGAACATCAGGGCCAAATCAACAGCCAATATCCTTCCTGACAATTTCGGATTTTTGCGTGACATAAAAATAACTAAACATAGCAACACTCAAGGAGCTCACTCTGCAGTTATTGTTGAGAGCTCAGCAGAGTCAGGTGAAGGGAATCATGCAAAATTGCAAAAGCTCCATCAAGCTGAATTCAGAGTCTGCTGCTGACCTTGATACACCTCCTCCACCGCCTGCCTAATGCATGTTGTAGAAGTGCAGCGTTACATTTTTGCACAGAAACTGCTCTGAGAGCATGCTGGACGTAAAGAGTAGTCATGACGCACACAGATGTGAAGTTAAACCGGCTCTATCTAACAATTTGTAGTAAATGACATGTATTAATCATTTTATTGCCCATATGTGAGTGGATTGTAACATGACATGTAAATTAAGACCTCCCCGTCTCCCTCGCTTGCCTGTACAAGCCTGAGAAGGGTTTGTTGTTTAGTGCTGCTGGTCTGTGGATTTCTTTGTGACTCAAGTCGGATTTTCCACGACAGTCCAAATGATGTGACCATATACACGTTTCTGAGCGCTTTGTCCCAGTGCCTCTCTCGGCTCCGCTAACAGAGAGCAACAGTGGCTAACTTTAGTTTAGAAATGGAGTCTAACTAATAACTAATGGCCAGAACGAAGCAGATGTTCCACAGAGACCTTTTAAAGGGATACTATGTAGTTTTTGAGAAGAAATGTGCTGTTCTCGGAGGAAAATAAGGTCCCCAGGATACTATTTGAAGCTAGAAAGGTGACATTTAAACAAAGTAAAACAGTATGAAGTTATATTGTCCTTTTGAGATCAGTTTGTTTATTTAGTTTATGCAGTCATGAAAACAAATTGAGTTAGTTTATTTTAGTCATAACAATGAAGATCTTTCTCTTTATTATTAAAAATGGCTTTCCCCAAACCCACACAGTGCTCCTTTAAAAGCATGTTTATGCGATCACTTGTGTAGCTGCATTTGGGACAGCGTCCTCCGCTGTAAGGACGACCGTCTGGATGCTTCCCATAGAGAAGCTTATAAAAAGCTGATTAAAAGCGGTGCACAGCTGCCTACTTAAACATTTCAGCAGGATGCATCTGGGACTGTCCCTCCTCCACCCAGGGAGAGACCCGAACTATACATATATATCACTTTCTAATGTCATAGTGTTTAATTCTCAACCTGTTCTTCACAATAAAAACATTGCAAAAGCTGTTATCATCTAATTATTGTAATATTATCAAATAGAGCCAACTTGAACCAAGATTTTGGTTTTATGTTAAAACAATGAACCATAGCAAAAAAAAAGACAAAAAAGTCAGAGCAAAGCATATACAGTAGTAATAATATTATGAGTTATATTAATAATCGTAGTACTGGTTACACTAGCAACTAGAATGGCACTCAAATAGAGCGCATACCTCCGCCAGGGCCTAACAGTTGCCTTTTTACTCCAATCAAGCTAATTCCAATATCAAGTAAAATGTTTAAATCCACATTTCTGTTTGGATCCACATCAGATTCTGCTCACTCACAGACAAAGGCCGCCGAAATAAGCCTTAATTATCCTCTTGACAGAGGTAATAACAACGTGGTCATAACAACGTGGTTTTACAGTCCACATGTTTGAGTGCATGTGTATAAAATGAGACAGACATTGAACCAAATGAATGGACATAAGACAATATGAAAGAGAATAACAGGTGTTGGGTTGGGTTTGCTGTTGAGGACACCTCTGATGATGGCCACCAGTGACCTCTGCAGCTGACACAGACTGGGCAGGTCACCCTGTGTGCTTCCACGATGTTACAATTATACAGTCTGCCTCGGGCCGCCTGTGGTGTCAACTCGCTGCAGGTCCAGACCCTTTGAAAATGCCCCCCCTCCCCCCGAGTCCTCTCAGGACTTGTTCTGTGGGAAAGCTATGTGTATTAATTTTGTCTCAACCAGGGTGACCTAGTCCTGTGTCCTTTGGCCAGCTGCTGAGCCAGAGGTGCAGTCTCATCCCTACCCCAGGATGTGTGATTGAAAAGAGTGAGGCGGAGAAGATGGCAAATAAATAAATAAAGATAAAGGAAAGATCAAGGTCGGGGGGGGAAGGGGAAGGTATTAATAATAAATGCAGAAGAAGGAAAATGTGTAGAGAAAACGTGGATGTGTGAGAGGTTACCTGAGGAGAGGAGGGAAGACGGAAAAAAACTGATGATAATAAAAGCAGGTTATTTATGAGTTTCTGTGAATGTGTGACATACAGTGTAGTCAGTGTCAAAGAAAAATATATGAATTATTTACTGACAAAAAGAGAGACTGGTTAGGAAGCTAGTGAATAAGTAATAACTGTATCAGTGATAGTGTTATAGGTGAAGTCTGTAAAAATCAGAACATGCCCAATTAATTCTCAAGCAGCACGCAGCATATCACGATAGTAATCGCTAAATGTAGATGTTAGCCAGCTAGCTCGATTAGCCGTGCATCTAGTGGTCAGACTTGGAGCTTTACGCTCATTACACAGGAATGTTGTACCGGAACAGGCTATTGCTAGCTAGTTAGCGTGCTAATATCAGTAGATGTCTTTAGTATAACTTCTACAGTAAATTATATGCACTCTGTTTTCAAGGAAAATCCATAAGCTATATTTGACCGAGGCTATCATTAATTAGGAGTCTGTGTTTGAAAGTCAGACATCAGACAGCATTTTCATTTACTGGTTTCTCTTCATCCGTCAGGTGAGCATATCGACAGTGGGCTATGGCGACATGTTACCTGAGACCAACCTGGGCCGGATCTTCGCCTTCGCCTGCATCTCCTTCGGCGTCATCCTCAACGGCATGCCCATTTCCATCCTCTACAACAAGTTCTCCGACTACTACACCAAGCTCAAGGCCCACGAGTACACCGCCGTCACCAGGGCCCGTGGGAAGGTGCAATTTGCCAGGAGGGCAGCGAAGAAGTTGGCTGAGTGCTGCGAGGACGCCATTCAGCCCAGGATAGCCCGTCTGCAGTGAGCAAAGTCGTCCATTCTGTTTTTACAGTAAGCTTTGTCTGGAGTGGCAGACTGCCAGTTTACGGAGGGCCTGAACTGGAAATGAACCAATGACATTCAGGCCAGTAAACCATTAAGACCCTGGGACTGTGGGAGTCATGGCGGTCACCACCAGCACTGACCTCTACTCTTCCTCCATCCATTAGTCTGTAAAGCTCACAAGTAATCCAGGATTCAGGAGTGAACGACAACAGGACTGAAATAATCAGAAGGTTGGCGAGCCGACATCTGGCCGATGGATATCAGACTGTTTATCTGCCACACACGTCACTGTCTCTAATAATAAACCTATGTCTCTTTATCTTGCCATCGTAAGTGTGTGTGACATGGACTCATGATATAAAGTGAACTGACTGCAACAGTAGCTTTTACCGGTGGAGCTCTGCTCAAGAGACAGCATTTTGTTACTCTTTAAATATGCTTTTAATGATTATCTGGTTAAAAAGTGTGAGTTACAATGAAGTACTAATTATAATATTTATTTTGAAACACATTTTCTTTTTAGTTGATACAATTATCACTCACATGGTACAAAATCTGATAAACAATCCAAAACTGAGGATGACACAAACCAACAGTACTGGACTGGAAAACCTTTGTGTGTACCCATGTAGATGGTTTTGTCCAGGTTAAGTTCTCCATTTCTGTTTTGTATTAATAAACAGGAACACTGTTCCTGTAAAATTACTACTGGCAGTAAATTTACAAATTTAAATAGTGCTGTGAGCACCAAAATGAAATTCAATTCACTTCTGACAGAAACCACAAAGACCCATATCTCAAAACCTGACACATCAGCCCAAAACTATCTGCATGGATGGATCCACAAGAGGACGGCAGAGAGACCCAGTACAGCTCTTCAATCTGGAAATTCTCAAACAGCTTTAAACATTGTATTTACCTCAACTGCAAACGGAACCAGAGCTTCTCAAATGTTCTTGTTTTATATTTTAGTAAGACCAGTTGGCTGCTCTGAGTTAATAAACTGAACATTTACTTTGCACTTTTCTTCAAACTAAACACTTCCTGTAGATGTTTCACTTTAAAAGCCTTCAGACACTTGAAGGGTGTAAAAGTCTTCTGATACCAAGTAGGCTTTAAGTGTGAAAGAAATGCTGAGGGTCATTGACAACGTCTTCACAGTGATTGTAAAAAATGAGAGTAGAAGTGACTGGAAAGAACAGAGAATTTGTGTTTAAATAAAAAAAACCTCTTTTTACTGATGCAAAGAGCTCGACAGAAGCATTTGGAGATTGTGTGTTGTACAAACTGGCAAATGAACGTCTACACACAAGGGGCATCTTCATGTTGAACCAGTTTTCTCGCAGCATCACTTTGTCCTCCAAACACTTATATTTTTCCATCAGGGACTGAAACGAGGCATCAGTGTTCCAGGTTGTGTCCACTTCCTGAAAACGTTCCCATTTGCAGCTAGACAAAACTCGCAGTCTGCAGCACAGAAAGTGGTGCGTTCACCAGTTCATTTAAAATGAAAAAAATCTCTACTTGTTCAGATTCTCCAGCAGGATTTCAGCTCCTTTGTTGTTGCTGATGCTGCTGAGCTCTGATTTGATGGACTCGAGCGCTGCCTTCACCTCCGCAGCCACGGACTTGTCACAGCTGTTCAGGAGGCTGCACACACAAACACGGGCAAGGATTTAAGAGGCTGTGACGTCATGTAAACATGTTTATTACCTACAGTCTTCAAATAATGAAAAAGGTTTATAGCGTGTGATGTCATTGCTTAGAAGTTTCATTTTCCTAGCTAAATGGTCAATTCAGCCTCATACTGGACTATTTTTATGTTATGAATATGACATTTATGTACATACAGATATAAAACCTTGACAGATAAAAAGAAAATCTATTCTTGTGTTTTAGGTGAATTGACCCTTTAACTAACTGCACAGTCTCTTCAAATCAAATTCTTGTGTGTGTGTGTGTGTGTGTGTGTGTGTGTGTACACTGACCAGCAGAGCACCATAGCTCCTCTGTTGACTCTGATCCAGCTCTTCAGTTTGTCCGTCCCCACTGTGTCCACCAGTATCCTGCTGAAGCGCTCTGAGGGGCGAGCGAGGCAGACAACGGGGAGAGGGAGGGAGAGAGAGGGGGTTACAGAGAAAAGGCTGAAGTTAGGTTTCTGTTATCTTAAAAGCTTACTGCTACCATATTAGTTTGGAAACAGTCCCAACTTGGGAAAAATGCTCAACAAGTTCAAAAACCCCAGTATGTGTGTGTCTTTTTACCTTCCTTGCCAGCCTCTTCCAGCGTCAGGTCCTGCTCTATGAGCCATTTCAGCACCAGGTGTCCTGCAGGATGCTCGGCCATGTGAAGCTGCAGCACAAGTAGAGCGAAGAGTGAAGAACAGCAGGAGAGACGACAAAACCATCTCAGGAAAAAATGCTCTACTTGTTTTTTTCAGTAGTTTTTGAGATCTGCCCTACTAGCATCTTTTGGTAACCACCGTACCAATGCTAAATGGAATAAACCTATTGTTTTCTTGCAAATAGTTTTACTTGGTAAATGACTGACACAAATCTACAGCCATGGTAGTGGTGAATGTAAGATAAATGCCAACATTATCATGCTAACATGCTCACAAGTTTAGCAGATAATGTTTACATGTTCTCCATGCTAGTCTAGCTTATTAACATATAAAAAATCTGCTAATTAGCACCTTAACACAAAGTTGTTTCTGTGCAGGGTTGGAACCCTGTTGATACAATTACTTCTGCTGTGTAGCTCCATTTTTACTGTAACTTTACATCAATCAACAATGAAACCAGTCACACACGACAAACACATGAGACACTTCACCCTACCTGTCCGCCGGTCCCTCCTGGCACCAACTCCTGATTGGCTAACTTAGCCACGGCCGTCATGGCGGGCCGGAGGTCCCCGCAGGCTGACGCCAGGATGTCACTGACGGTGACGCTGGTCGCCTTGTCGGTCACCATGGTGTCAGCATGGTCACGCAGATGTTCCAGCAGTGGGGGGGAGACGACTTCCAGCAGCTCCTTCCTCCGAAGCTTCATGTCCTTTTTACTGAGGAGAGGAAGAAGGAGGTGATGTTTGTTTTTCACTTACTTTCTAATAAAATCAACTTGATAACTTATCTTATATTGAACATTTTGTGACTTGGTGATTTTGCTAATTATTGTTTGTCTAACATTGCAGTGGAAAACAGGTCCATCAACACATATCGCTGTTACCTGTGTGCGTTTTTGTCTCCTTGCTCCAGCACCTTGATGATCTCCGGCAGCAGGTGAGCAGGGTCTCTGGGGCTCAGCAGGTACAGCAGAACCTTCTTGCCATATTTGTTACTGATGACCTCCTCCAGAGACGACAGGATCTCCTGAACAGGTGGGAATCAGGCGAGACCAGAGTTCAACACAGTGACGTCAACATTTCACACATCTTCAAAATGATGATTGTCCCCTGACATCTTTACATTTTTATTCCACATCATACTCATTTTGACTCTTTGAGTCTCACTGAATATTTTGGAACCATATTGACATCTGACTCACTGACAGCACGGCCTGTTTCACCAGCTTGGTGTCGTCCACACAGTCGAATATGGCCAGAAGAACCAGGTGACCAAACTCCCCCTGTAGACACAACAGTCACACAGTTTAGAAAAGACTTCGAAATACAAAGTGAGGAGTTCAGGGTGACGACTGAAGTCTGTACTGATGAGCAGGCCGATTTAAAGACCAACATGTCCGAAGAGTCTTACTTTGACTCTTTCAAAACAATCCCTGGTAAACATTCACCCTCGGGTCAGTGCTTTCCACCTCGTAAATAATCCCCACTCATATTCTGATCTTTTCTAAAATCTATATCTAAAAAGCTAGTTACGAACAACTTGTTTTAGCAGATGAATAAATGAATGAAGCGGCACTGAGAACTCACCGTCGCAAACTTCACCATGTACGTCTTCATAGTTTTGATAATGACTTTTCTGTCCTGAAACATGAAGAAGAAAAAAAGGTCAAAACAAAGACAGTGGTGCATCTGACATTTATTTCAATTTAACACTTTACATGCCGCCATCGAAAGGCTAAATGTCTGGACTTAATAATTAAGTATTTCTGATAAATACAGAGTCATCTTCATGAGGCGCGTTAAGGATTGCCAGTGGAAGGATAAAGAGGAGCCAAATAGACAACAGGCTGTCAGGTCAACGAGCTTTTTTGCATTCTGGGGGTGCTCGCCGAATTTTAGGATGGACTTTTTCATTAACATTCATTTCGCTGACGGTGACTGGAGTCCACAGCAAACACAACTTGCTTTCTGTGTGTGTTTGTGTCACTCACCTTGGCCGTCCCGTGCCACAGACAGTGCATCGCCACTCGTGCGCCGTCGTGTGTGTGAGCCATGTAGACGACCGACTCTCTGATGGACTCGATCATCTCCTGCCAAACCAAAGACAAACAACACGTTACAGTCAGCACTAAATTAACTTGTCTTTTTTGCTTTTATGAAGCTCTTATATTATAGTTCAATTCTATTTTCTTGTATGTTTTATTTCATATCATACTGCACACAAGCACTACTAGAGGAATGCACTGCTACATAGTAATTACACAACACTGTGTGAGGAGTCAGGGAGCTGCTTACCGTTCTCTGTTTGTCAGGTGCAAACAGGAAGAAGTCCAGAAAGACTTTGTGGACCAGAGAGTGTTTGATTACTTGTTCTCTGAAACACACAACGAAAACAAAAGTGAGTGGAAAAATACATTTTATATAAATTCAAATTACATTAAATCAGATAAGAAAGGGTAGAATAACAGAGAAATGGCTAAAAAGAAAATAAAACTGCCAATATAGACTTTCATATTTGTATCCTTGAACTCACAAACCAAAGTTTGCAGCCAAGACAGCTGAAAAAAAATCCATGTAACTCAACTAATTAAAAATCTGAGCAGATTCAATGGCAGCCTCCAAGGAACTTTCAAAAATGTACTGACCTTCAAGCAAGTGTTAATATTCCCATCACTAAAACATACTGGATCACATTAAAGGTCACAAGCTCAGTTTTTGAGTCTACTACAAAGCGTTTACATCATCTAATGTTCAGAAAACGCATTCTATTTTCTCACACTGTCTATTACTGCAGTATTTGTATTCACTCTCTGTCCAAAGGCTGTTTCACTGCCTCTTTAAGCTCCCCTCTCGAAAAGCCTAGACTTCTCTGATTGGTCAGCTCACACAGGCCAGAGCAGCTACCGCCCACTGTGGGCAGGGCTGTGGGCGGGGCTGAGGGAGGTGACTGTGTAGATGTGACATCACAACCTTACAGAAGTCCTGACGGCTCGTTTAACTGAACAGTTTCTGAATACAGCTGTGTGCATTTCTCTCTGGATTGAGTGTTTCAATAGAACCACAGTTTAAGTAGCGGCTAGACCTGCTTTATAATCCAAAACACTTGAAGCTGTCACTTTCTACAATACGGGACTTTTTTTAATCTAATCTTCATCTTTGGGAATTTCACTTCATTACTAGTGTTATTTTAGCTGCAATGAACATGTTACTTTTTATCTCCATTTTTATGTTTCTATTCTTTTTTTCCTTTAATCTGATGTAGGGCTGCACATTACCATTATTTTTTCTGATTAAATATATAATCATAAAAAGTCAGCAAAAATTGAGAAATGCCAATTAGTGGTCTGGCTAACTCTGGTAACTTTTAACAAACTGATTAAATATTTAGCACAATTATTTTTTCAGCTGCTCACATTTTTAATTCTCATCTGCGTGTGAATGTTTCTCTTAGTTTTTCTCCTCTTACTTCTGGGCCATGGGTGTGAGAATCTGCTTCATCTCATCGATGATGTTGTTCAGCTTGTCTGGGTTTCCCTCGATCACTTTCTCGATGGTGTTACACACTGTCGACTGGACACACAGGCACAGAAATGTTGAGAACCAATAATATTTCACACACATATCCATGACGAATCCAACACTAGAAGGGGAATAATGTAACGGAATATAATAATTGCATGCAGGTGTGTGTGTGTGTGTGTGTGTGTGTGTGTGTGTACCTTGCACACTGTGAATGTGTTCCCGTACAGCCCCTCAGTGAGCATGAGTCTCTGTGCGAGCACGGCTTTGTCGTTGTAGGCGTACTCAATGATGGAGGAGGCGGCGGCGTGGCGAAGCATCGGCCGCACATGACCTTTAAATGTTTGCATCACAGCCGCCAGCAGCTCCTTGTTCCTGTGGAGGAAATAAACAGGACTCAGCACACATGCACACACACTATTGGAACAAAATCTTTATATTCAAACGGGACCAAATGAAAGATCGACAAAAACTGAGTGCTGGGTTATTGTTATTTTGCAGTATTTAGATTTCTTTTTCTCCTGGTTTGTTGGTTAAGTGATAACACTCAACATGCCTGTGATGGAGAGAGGGTTTTTTCTCAATTTAGATTTTGGCACCTTAGACATGTACCCAACTCTAAAAGAAATTTTACTAAGATATAACAACATATAACTGGTGAGTTGTAGGCTTCCTTTCCTTTTGCTTGCTGAGACTCACCGTTAGCCTTATATTTTCTCTGGCTTTTGGTTAGTTACTGTACTTGTGCATGTCTGTGGTTTATATATGTTGATGTTTGCATGTATTAAAATGCTATATGAATAAACATGTGTGTAACATGCAATCTCATTTAAATATTAAGAAGAAACCATTCTCAGCTGACTCACCCGTACATCAGCAGTTTCTTCACAATGTGTTTGCCGTACTGCGACTTACACAAACCAATGACATCATCTGTGGGAGACAGCAAAGCACCGACAGTTAATTAGCTGCTCTACTGTACACAACACTTTTACCACACACTTTGGTCACAGACGATCAGCAAGGCAGCACTTGTAAAAAGCTCAAAGCTTATATAAACCCTGGGCTCTTACAGGACTTCTGGATGCTTAAAGATAATTCAGCAGTGTCATCTGACAGGCAAGTTTCCTCCTCAGGATAATGAACATGTATGGAGTCACAGAGAGATGCAGTAACCAACATTTACAAAGGCTGCTCACCTTTAAGCTCCTCAAACACTTCCTGTCTCTGTTCATGGCTGCCGAACTGGATGAAACACTGCAGCACCCGGACTGAGTCGTGAGCAAACGCCATCTGGAGGCAGAAGAGCAGTTAAAAAATGTTTTTTATTTTTAAGAAGGCAAAATATATGGATCTCCATTTTTCCTAGAGATCTTTCACCTGGGAATGGGATTCTGAGTTATGTTTGCAATGCACAGGCAGGAAGAGTCTTACCTGTTTGACCTTCCCACGGATGAGATCATGAAGATCCTTCATCAGTTTCTTTTTCACGTCATTGTCGCACTTCTTCCTGTTGACACACACACACAACCATCATCTGTCAATGAGCAGGCAGCAGCTTTTAGTGGGACTTTTTCTGTTGTACATAATTGATATGCAGTTCCACAAAGTTTTACTTAATTTTTTGGTAAAAAGGTTAAAAAATGAAAAAATGAATTTTAAAAAAAGGCATAAAGAAGGCTGCCCAGAGTGTGAGTGTGAGTGTGTGTGTACCTCCTGAGGTCTCCCCACACTTGTTTGGCCTGACAGATGATCTGGAACATGTCCTTCCTCTCCGCCAGCTGCCTGGTCTTCTTCAGCTCCTTCTTCTTCTGCTGCCTGTTTTGTGTTAGCTCCTCCTTTGTCAGTTCCTTCTTTGGCTTAAACTCACCTTTCTTCATCTTCTTAGCTGCTGGACCTGACCACACACACAGAATAATCATCAAGAAAAAGATTAAGGGTGATTTAGACTCTGTGCAATGGCCAGAGTGGACCAAGGTAAAGAGCGTACAGCTATACAGACAGATAAAAAGCAACCCAAAATGTTTTAAAGCTTTTATTATCTACTAATTTATGCATTTAAAAATTTGTGTGACAATTTCTGTAACAAATGTACCTAGCAATTGCTCGACCAATCAGGAAGCAAAAAAAGGCAGGTTAATTTGAAACAAATTAAAAAACGCTTTGAATCCAAACTGATCTCATGTTGAGTAACAATGGCAATAACTTTCACACTAACGTGAATGGCGACTCCATTTCATTTGTTTAAAATGCTTTACTCCAACCAAGATGCTTTTAGAGCTCAGACAATGTACATAATGCTGTTTAGAGAATGTGTTTTTGTACATTTCATTTTAAAAATGCTGGCATTTAACAGTCAGAAACAGCATCAATATTGTGTCTTCTGACAGGGTTGGCATGATACTACAGGTATATGGCCATCGTTTCATCTCATCAAAAGTCAAAGATTCCACACAGACAGTGAGTCATGGTGGTTGAATGGGTTAAGCACGGACCTGGGTTCATGTCCAGCGTGTAACCTACTTTTGTGTTGTTGTCTTATTATTTTAAGTCTCAGTTGACTTATTATTTTAATTTTCTGTCGCAGTTTGGTTAGATTTAGGCAACAAATACACTTAATACATGGTGTCGGTCATAGTTGACTCTTTCACAACAATTAACGCGTGTTTGACAGGATAACTTCTCCCCCATGACAATTTTTCAAGACTTTTTCCCAAGTCGCATAGCTATGATATTCAAAAAAACATGATTGGTTAGTTGCAACGATGGTCCTGGAGCAACATTACCTGTGCTGCAGGAACAACACCAACATGGCGATATGAGATCATGCCTGTGTAGTGTGATTACAGTGCATGTTTGCAACCTGTAAAATGTCCCTTTTGTTCTAATGTGTTTTGCAGTGTATCTGTATTACATTTATATCATGTATATTTAGTGTATTTTGCATATCATTACTGTTCTTGGCAGCTTGGATTACTAGCCGTGTAGTACTGTTATTTGGAGGTTAATGTCAAGTGGCACTTTTGGTGAATAATTGTGAATCCAGTAGCTAAAGACAGCTTGAGTGAAAACAATGACTGGCCAGAATATTCAGCAGTGATGGGACGTAAAGACTAAAACATGACAGACTTCACTGTAATCTGGCAGATGTTTCCTCACCTTCTCCCTCTCCTCCCTCCTTTTTCCCTTTAAAGGGCAGTTTCCTTTTCTGCTGCATGTTGCCGGCTTTGGATACAACAAATTTGGTTTGCTTCTTGCCGGCATCTCCACCCTTCCCCGGTCTGCTCTTCTTCTCTGTGCTGCTGTACGGTTTGAAGGGTTTTTTACCACCCGGCTTGTTGCCTGGTTTTCCTCCAAACTTGGTCCCCATGGAATCTGGGCAGAGAGAGGGAGAGAGAGACAAGCCAATGACAAACCTGGTTGAAAGTGACGGTGTACATTTAAGCTGGTTGATGTTAACCATAGCTCACCTTTTCCTTTCGGTGTAAACTTCTTTCCACCTTTAGGAGAAAAAGGTTTTTTGGATCTAGCCTCCATTCTAAGGTGGTTCCCAGAGAGACGTACAGACACAGACACAAAAAAAAGGCACAGATAGAGTAATTGGGAAATTGGGCTTCAAAAAAGTTACATACATATATTATGACTGTTGACTGGCTGAGCAGTACGTACGTCTACCTAAGCTGAAAGTCTATGTAGGAATGATTCACAGTATTAAACTGCTGTAATTATCTTTATTTAATTTGTTAGACAACACATTTATTAGGAAACATTGTACTGTCATTCTGAAATGTTGGTATGAAGGAAGCTAAGGCTAACCTTCTACTAGCTAACAGGAAAAAAATACAAGACCCTCTGAAAAAAAAACATTCTATTCCATTACTACTTACACTTCTTATACTTGAGCACATTTACGGATAGAAAGCTACTTAACCCCCCATTTGAATGCAGCACAGTAACTTCAACTGGATTAGTTTGAGATCGTGTTGTCGTTACTTTTACTTCGTTAGAGCGATTGGTCATATTATCAGAAGCTAGTTTGGTCATTTTATCAGAAGCTAGTTAGCGTTCGCTCATAGCATTAACATTCATACATTTCATATTATCACAATGTCGGTGACGCCACGCACTTATGTCCTTTATCTCGCGAACAATAACAAGATATATGACATTTCTGCTGGTGTAACTTACATTACCGATGTTCACACACGCTGTCCCTGCTCGGTCCCATGCGTTCTGTAACCAACACGGTTTACGGCACCAAGCGTCCAATCAAACGGAACCGTAGCTGCCGTAAAACGTACGTTTTTTGCGACAACGCTTTTCGCCGATATGTAGGAGAATGTTAACGTTTACCGTTTATATATCACTGCTTTGAAATGTTTATTCTGCTCTGAAGTCTTATAGTGCACTGGCAACAACGTAATACTAGTAGTCTCAGTAGTCTGGCCTCCCGCGCGACTGTGTAGAGGGCGGCCATGTTTGTTTACATGTGTCATTTAAAGGGATAGACGACGTTACTATGGTTACAGCGATACGCAAGAGGAGTTCAGCATAGACATACATAAATATACATATGTCTATGGAGTTCAGAACATAAAACTTCAAGTAAGAAGATAATTTCGGCCGGATTTATTTATTTCTTATTTTATTCTGCTGAATGATCATAATAATGATCATTTAATTGTATTATTATAATTATTGTATCATGATATTCTGCATTTTACGTAAAATGGACTGTCCTTTTTATGCCAAGGTGAAGAGTAGCATCTACAATGAAGCCAAAAAAGGCTTCAAAACCACATTAACCACCATGCTTTGCAGCGGAGAGACGTTCCATGTTGCCTGGCAACGCCTCCAAACTGACACGGTCTTGGGGAGAAGGAAACATTGCAGAGCCATATTTTTTAAATACGTTAAATACGAGCCAAAGTTAAGGTAAATACACTTTAGTCTTGGTTCGAAATGGAATAGCTAAATATTTAATCGCTAACGCTTTATTTTACTTTCTTATCCCATTGACAGCTCAGCGTCAGTTAGGTGAAGTTGCAAATACCTGAGAATAATACATTCCCATGTTTATTTTACAGATTTAAAACCTGAACAGCAGATGATTTATCTTACAGCGAAATGTCGGAGGAACACACAGCCCCTGTTGGTGAAGAGGCTGAGAGCACACAGACAGCCTCACAGGAGAACACTGGAGGTAACGTTAGAGTACATGTAACGCCACTTACAAAGTCCTTCATTAATACGAACCTAGCAAGCGGAGGAGGTTGAAATAGAAACTAGAGAAGGCAAGTATCGAGGGCTGCCTGTAGAGAAGCTGACAACAAATGCGCATTGCTGGCTGTGAAAACTGTAAAGAACTTCAAGAGTTTGTGAATGTCAAATAATTAAGGTTTTTGAAGAGTTGATGCTGAATATGCATTGCTTTGAAAACTTTGAATAATTTCCACAATATTTTGAAGATGTGGAACATTTGAAGGTTTTTGAAGATGTCAAATATCTTAAATAAATAAATAAATAATAATAATAATAGATGTGTCGATTCCTAATTGAGACGAATATTTTGGTGTTTGAATGGAGTGAATATGTCGAAAAATGGGCCTCCAGCATTCACAACCAACTGAAGCAGTTAAACTGAAGTATGGAATCAAGATTCAGTGCAAAGACATGCAAAATGGGTTACACCCAATGAAAGCAGATTGATTCTCAGTGAAATAAGAAATACTAATGAAACTGTACCAGTAAAATCAGACATGAAAAAAGTTGAAAAGTTAGTTTAAACCAGCAGATCTGAAAAGCATAGAAGAATAAAAATCATACATAAGAATAAGAATAATGGTTTTTTTTTTACACTGTATTTTAGATGCAATATTAAACAGTTTTAGAAATGCTCACTATTTGATGACTGCGGTCAAATGTTTTCTCTCTCACAGGATTTGACAGTGAAAACCCAGTGATGGAGCAGGAGGCTGAGGAGGAATCTGACAAGGAGCTTTGTTTGGAGAAGAACTACAAGTATGAGGAGCTTTACTCCAGACCGTTCATCACACCTGACTCTGAAATCCCAGAGAACCTCCTGCACCTCTCGTATCCTTCTTGTAAAAATTTGTTTTATGATCAGCATTTGGACCGGCTATAATAATGACCTCCCCAGGAAACTTGTGAATATATGATATAAAACATAATGATAACAATACAGTATTAATACAGTATCATTATATAGTGTTATTAGTAACATAAATGTGTAGATGTATTGTTGTCAACAAGCAATTGTAATAATGATTATTAAAGGACCTTTTGTAACATAAAAAAAATCCAAAATGTACCTTGTGTAAAGCCTCACTGAATCTCATCTTGACCCTTAATTCATCCTGCACTCAGTCACTCCTTTGGCTATGACAGTGGCCGCAGGGGGAACCTGCAGCTGCTGGATGACAGAACTCTGATCTTTATAGCAGGAAACCTGCTCATCCTGCTGGATGTTTCCACCAAGGAGCAGAAATACCTTCGCTCCTGCAGTGGAGGAGGAATTGGAACCATCACAGTAAGATGTTTTTTTTTATTGATGACCATAGCGTAGATCTGTTCTACATTTCAGACCAAGCTGTAGTGTATGTAGCTTTTTAAACTATTATTCCTCATTGTTTTAGGCAGCTATTTGTTTAAACAGGAACTTCGCCAATTTTTGAACCAGCTTTGTATCACTTAAATTTTGCTAGTACATGTAAATAAATAATGTTAAACTTCTCTATATTTTGCTTGCACCCAGAGCCCCCTACTCCTTTGCCGGCAAGTCTTCCAGATGACATGTTTGATGATGTATTGTGTGTAAGGTCTCAGGGCAGTTGTTTCAACTGCAGATTGTTATTCCACGTTTTGTATGCTCGTATCTACATTCACAGAGTATTATCAAACCCTACCTCTCTCTCTTTTGGATCGATTACTTATAGATGACTCAAACAAGTTTCAAGAGTGTGATGATAGATGTTTATACCCTATGGAAATGAATGGAAATAGATAGCTTATTGTACCTATTGGAAAAAAAAAACAGAGAATGCAAGCCTGAACTCAAGCAAAGATCTTTGTATGCTTTCAGATTTAGGAGCTGAAATATGAAAAAAAACACTGGTGTGACTCTTTTTTGCATCATCATTTGGACCTTTATTATTTTAGCTGAAAGTAGAGAGATGGGACGAGAGAAGGAGACCTTGCTTTATTGTATCCCTTCTACAGTGTACGTTTTATGCAATGTCATATTCAAGATTGAAGTAGAGAGTTCTATGTTTGCTTTTTTTTCTCAGTAAATTAATATTCTCCACATTGATTTGGAGCAAAAATACATTACTGATATTGTGTCAATATTTTGTCTCAATTTCTGCGTGTGTGAAGGCACACCCTTGCCAGGAGTTCTTTGCTGTTGCCGAAAAGGGAAACTACCCCGACATCATAGTCTATGAATATCCCTCGTTACAACCGTACCGCATCCTCAGAGGTAATTTTGACAAGGACACGTTGAATTGAGCCCTTTTTTCCAATGTTATGTCTTTGTTTTACTGATGATCATGTTTTAACCTGCATGTCTGTAGGCGGTACAGAGAAGGCGTATAGCTGTTTGGATTTTAACCATGATGGGAAGCTGTTGGCCGGCGTGGGGAGCGCACCCGACTACATGCTGACGCTGTGGAACTGGAGGCAAGAGGAGGTGGTACTGAGCTGCAAGGCCATTTCTCAGGACGTCTACCGACTCAGCTTCTCCCCATACAACCCGGGTCTGCTCACATCATCAGGATCTGGACACATCAAGTAAAGGACACACTGAATCCCCATAGAACCTCGCTGGCAGCAGTGACTTCCTGGAGTCTTGTCACTGTGGGATTGCCTTGCAACTAGTGGAGACTCCAGGAAATCACTGCTCCCAGCCAGGAAATACTCTGTACGGAAAACATCAATGGTCACAGAAATGGCTTCAGATATCAGAAGTTGAATGAATGCAATGATATTAAATACAATAAGTTATTTTTTAAAAATGTGGTGAAAAACCTTCTCTGCTTCTCTATATCAGATTCTGGAAAATGGCCGGCACCTTCACAGGTATTAAACTGCAAGGTCTTATGGGCCATTTTGGGAACACTACAGCGACTGATATTGAGGGCTACGTGGAACTTCCTGATGGAAAGGTCTGTGCCCTGCTGTTCTTACACACTTTGACATGTCAGGAAGGTCTGGAAATGTGGAGTGTACAGCCATGTTAGTGGCTCTGTGAGGCCAACCACTGGCACAACTATGCTAGTATCTGCATGCAATGACAATGTTGAGTGCAAATTATATTATATATTTACCTGATAACAGTGCTGCAAAGTCATGTGATCATCAAAGTTATCATGATTCATCCTGCGGAGGACATGAAGCTTGTTTTGCAGTAGAGCCTGTCAGTGAGAGAAATAGCTATTACTGGCTGTTAAGCTAAGCGATTTACATCGTCACCAGTACTAATTGCAACTTATTATCAAGTGTCTTAATAAGTGAGTGTGGTGTAAAAAAAATCATGCTCTGGTTTCCATTTTAAAATGACAAATGCAGACAACTGTGTCTGGGCCCTAAGAGCCACTCCACTACCATGGTTACAATATAGATTGGTAATTAACAGATCTAAAACCTTGGAGTGAATAATAATTTCTCTGCCTGGAGCATTGTGGTAAAGTTATTTACTTTTTTATTTAATGTGTAAATTCCACATAGTAGCTCTTCTGGAATGTTCAGTTGCATCACATGATCAGCAGATGGAGTTGTCCAGTTACCATAGATGTTCAAATTTTGTGAGCACTCATTGATAAAAAAAAAATATATGTAATATCTAAATATACTGGGAGAACTATCAAGCTCAAAAATACATTTTCACACTCCGTCTCCTCCTGTCAGGTGGTGTCTGGCTCAGCCTGGGGCAACTTGCTGCTGTGGGAAGGGAATGGCGTCAAGGTGGAGATTTGCCGTAAGGGGGGAAGGAACTGTCACACTGGGATCGTCCAGCCTTTTACCCTAGAAGATGGACAGCTGATGACGTTTGGCTCTGATGGAGTGGTCCGGGTAAGACACTGCCAATAGCATAACTTTGTGCCTGTCAAATTTAAAGGATTCTGGAATAAGCCTGGCATTATTGTATACGTTTAGTCTTGTAAATCACATGAAAACACCAAAACCAACATTGTTAACTGTCTCACAGTACTTTCTTACATATTTGTTGCGTCAATACTGGAAACTTCAACATCTCAAAACAACACAGAGACTGAGGAGAGTGGCAGGATTATTGTTTTTCTTTTTTCTTTATTTTTTTCTGGGGTCCAAAAATAACACCCAAATAATTTCAACATTTACAGTCATAAATGAAAAATAACACGAAGAATGTAAAATACAGCAGAAATAAAATAAAAGACAAAAAATAGTTAAAAGGGTGATAACAAAGTGAGTTATATCAAATTAGACAATATGTTCCTGACAGCCTTGAAGATGTCTAGTTGAAACAAGGTTCTTCAGGGCAGCTGAATCAGGTGCTGCTTAATATGAGGATAGAAAACTTCCAGGAGAAAAAAGGGACTGAAGCACATTTATGAAACAAATGCTTCAGCACTCTTTTTATCCCTTCAATATGTTACATGCCATGTCAACCTCTTTCTATGAGTTATGTATTGATGTGAGCAACAGGTTGCAATCTGAAGAGCTTCTATCTATAGTAAATAGATTTTGACCCTAATGACCCTAAACAAGCAGGAGTAATGATCTGGATGGAGATTGTCTGTAATCAGTTTCAATACAGTCAGTATGACTTTGTGCCCGCCCCTCTGCCCACTGCAGGGCTGGAACTTTGAGAGCATTGACATTGCTGACAGTAGCAGCGACAGCAACAGGTTTGAGATGGAGCCGCTGAACGAGATGGTGGTGGGACACCACGTGCACCTCTCCTCTGTGGTGAAGAGCCCCCTGCCCGACTCCAACATTTGGTTTGCTCAGGTCAGAGCGCAAAAGTTTAAACATTACCCATTCAAACCATTTGTGATACTGATAATCTCACCTTGATCAGTCCTTCCAACCTGATCTCTGAATTTTTCTTCTTGTAGGATTCCAGCGGAGCCATCTGGAAACTGGACCTTTCATTAACTTACACGGTGAGTTTCAGACACTGACGCCTGACGCCTGATCTTTATAGAGTTATTAAGTTAGTCTCTGTTTATCTCAGCCTCATGTGATGCAAAGTACTCCAATTGTGTCAACACTTACGTAACGGTTTTGTCCGTATGATTAGACTGAACTCATTCTTCTTCACAGACAGGCTGGCACACATTCAGAGGGGCTCCTTACACAAACGTTGATTTTTACCTTTAAACATTTAAAGAAAAATGGACAGTGTTTGCTTCAGCGAGAACACAACAACACTTGGGTGTATGAGAAGAGAATAACTCGTTAAAACATTTTAAAAACTGTCAATTACAAGACAATATGATTTTTTGGCATTGTATCATTTTTGTCAGCTGTCCTCTGTCTCAGCACATATGTGGCTGCCCTTCCCTGTCCTCTGTACTAAACAAAACTGTGTTTAAAACACAGGGGAAAACACAGCTGTATAATAGTTTTGCTAAATTACCAATTTAATGAAATTCTTAGCGACATAAATCCACTCATACAGCAAACTTTTAATTATTAAAAATTGTCTGTATTCAGTGTAATTAAACAAATTATTTCTCTACCAATGACATCTCCCCAGAGATTCAACAAGCCAATCAGTCCCACTTTAGATGGACAGATAGTAGTAATGGTCATATATAGCCATTATTGACTAGTTCTCATAAAAAAAATAAAAAAAAAACTATACTGCAAACCATATTGTATCACCACATGTTGTGTAACGACATTGATGTGTGTCCGTTTTGTGCAGACTCCTGATCCGGAGTGCCTGTTTTCCTTCCACGCCGGGCCGATCCGGGGCCTGGACGTGTCGAGGAAATCCCACCTGATGGCCACTACCGCTGCCGACTGTGAGTCACACATTTCCACAGTTGCACACATACCTCATGCAAACACACTGAAACGGGACTCTGTCTGTGTCTGCCCCTGCTCTCCAGGTTCAGTCAAAGTTTTTGACTACCTGGCAAAAAGGGAACTGACCACCAGCCGCTTCAATCAGGGTGGAACAGCTGTTCGCTGGGCTCCACCTTTGGTGAGTCTGAATATGTATCATGCTACCACACATGATGTATACTCACAGAACACTGACCTGATGTTCGTCTTTAGGTCGACCAGAGTGGAGGTTTACTGGTGACAGGCTTTGAGGATGGTGTGGTCCGGTTACTGGAGGTGTACAACCCTCAGAGGCTGCATGTGCTCAGCGGGCACTGCCGCAAAGGAGATGCCAGGCTGCGCCTCAAACAGGCCTTCAAACCCCATAATGCCCCAGTCACTGCTGTTGCTTATGAGCGAAATGGAGAGATCTTAGCCACAGGAGTAAGACCCTCTCCAGGAAATCTGTGATTTTGTCTATGACAGTCCAAAGGAAACAGCTGTTTGTCAAATACATGTTTACTTTCATGAGACACACTGTTGTGACTGTGCCTTTTTTCTTCATTTTCCCACCCAGAGCTCAGACAGCACTGTGTTTTTCTTCACGGTCGGAGAAAAATACAACCCCATTGGCTTTGTCCAGGTTCCCGGGCCGGTGCAGGCGCTTGAGTGGTCACCTCATTCCCACGTAAGTCTGGTGGCTGACCCACTTCTACTCATATGTCTCTGATGGAACATTCTTAATTCAACCGATTCCTTCTATATTTTACCCAGAGTGAAAACAGGCTGCTCATCCTGTGTCAGAATGGCCACGTGGTCGAGGTGCAGAGTCCTGACCCAGAGGCCCAGAGGCCGACCAAAACCTTCCAGCTGCCTGAACAGACCAGCAGATATTTCAGGTTCAGGAGCATCAAATCTCAAATTAAGGTCTGAGCTTGGTCTGCCTTTGCTTTGTTTGTCGGGTTTTAATACCACACCATTTAATAGCTTTCTTTGTAATTTTTGCACCATGATTGCTTCTTCTCTCCTCTCTACACTCGTACGTCATTCAAGTACTTTTCTCTCCTTCTTTTCCTGGTGTCTTAAAGTTGAGTTTTAAAGTATTGCTGCATGATAGCTAACTCCATTTCAGTTTCAGACCATTTGTGTGTTTTTGTGTACTTCAGAGAGAGGAGGAAATTGCAAGACGTCGAGCTGTAAAGGAGAAGAAGAAGAAAGAGAGAGAAGAGAGGATGAAAGAATCAATGCAGCTGGACACAGAGGAAGAGGAAGAAGAAGAGGAAGAGGAGGAAGAATTGCCTGCTATCTACATCCCAAACCCTCCGAGTCCTCTCTACTGTGGCTTCTACTCCCAGCCTGGACAGTTCTGGCTCTCCATGGTACACACACACACACACACACACACACATACACAGAGACATGATCGTATTATATTTATCATATTGATAAACACAATCATCAATGATAATTGGCCATGCTAATTTAAAAGACATTGTAAAAACAGAGATAGTGGAAAGAGGAACATGAAGAGAGCTGGAGGAGAAAAATAATCTTAAATACCTAGCTCCGGAGTTTAGAAGGATAACTTAATGATGTTCCTCCTCAGGTATCAAAAGGCATTTCTCCATTGTCTCTCCCTTGCAGGGAGGCTTCGACTCAGGTTATTTGTATCACTGTAAGTTCTCTGAGGAGCAGGACCAGGACCCAAAACAAAGACAGGATGAGCCCTTTGACTTGCTGCCTATCCATAACGCGGACGAGGACCCAATTTGCTCCATTACCTTCAGGTAAACTACCAAGTTAGTTTTCTTTATATCAGCAATGGATCATATGACTGAATGAAACAAACATTTTGTGCAGCTCTGCTGAGTTTCTTTTTTGCCTCTTTTTATCCCATAATTTTGGTACTTTACAGCACATTTACTGCCCAGTTCAGTCTCTTATCAACCCTGTTTTCAGCAGTGGTAGGCATCTATTTTCAGCATAATTATAAGCTTTGATAACCCACTTTACACTACCTGTCCACCACCAAACAGCAGGCGGACAAACAAAGTTAGTCAATAGCTGGTGAAGAAAGTGGAACATTTAGCGGCTAAAAAGATATTTTGCATCCATCAAACAGGAGAGGGAATCAACAAGTTTTTCTGTCACCTAGTGGCCAAAAATTATTTAATGCAGCTTTTAAACTAACAAGAGTCATCACATGGAGTAAACTTTTTAAGAGGTAAAGTTTAGAATTGAAACTTTACCTGGGTTAACTTTACCCCTCCTGCTGATCTGTCATGTTGGTGTTTCGTAGCTCCGACAGACAGCTGCTGTTCTGCGGCATGCACTCAGGTTGCATCAGGGTTTACCCCCTGCAGTCCGGTGACCACAGCCTCACCTCCATGCAGGCCTACTGGGCTCTCAGCGTCCACGACAACGAGTACGGGCACCTGTGGCACGTTTGCTGTGGCCATGACGACCACTTTGTGCTGACGGCGGGAGATGACGGGAACATCTTCTCCTACAGCCTGCTCCCTCCAGAGGAGCTACAGAAAGGCCTGCAGAGGAAAAAGGCCAAGGTTCCTTCACCCCGGGTAAGTCCACATGTTATCAACATTTTATTTTGCATAGTGTTAGGTCTGATTTATCATTGCACTCATTTTGGACAGTTTAAAACCTAATGATCAAAATTCATACAGCAGAACCAGAGATATTGTTTACTCCACACATTCTTCTTCCTTTTCGAAACCTGGTGCTATGCCAGCTTGGGGCAACCAATGTGCTCTTCTGATATGAACCAGGCAAGGCAGAGTGCAAGTGAAGAGTGATAAATGTAAAAACATTTTGCAACATATTTCTGCAATTATGCATATCCTTCAGGAAAAAAAAGTGGTTGTAGCTGAAAAACAATGAAATAGAAATATCTTGTTTATGTGTTGTTCTGATAACAGGAGGGTCTTGAGAATGAGGCGTTAGCCAAGGACATTGAGGACCCAGCAGCCTACAGGTGACTGTGAATAATATGTTTAGCAATTATTTGTCTCTGACACTCTATTCTTGTCCTCTGTTGTGTCTTTCTGTGTCTCCATTTATCAAAATGACTTGTACATTAGAAAACAAGATTTTATTCTGTATTTTTTATTTAGCTTTCCAACATTTAGCTACAAGAAAATCATGAAAGTTTTATGTGACCTAGCTTTCTCACCACTTACTCCCTCCAGTATAGAGACAGCTAAGCAGAAGCTGGAGAAGGACCGTCTGCGTCGGGAGGCCGATCTGAAGATTGTCGCGAAGCAGAAGAAGCTGGCTGAGCTCCAGAAGAAGTTCAAACAGCTGCTGAACAAGAACCAGAGTCTGCCGGAGCACGTTCGCCTGACACCTCAGGTACAGACACACAAAGCTGGGCCACTCATAGTCATTTGGTTTGAGTAATTATGTATTTTTTGCCATTGGAGCTGCTGTATCTCGTTTTAGAATAAAACTAAAAGACACACCCACAATTCAAACCAGGAACCACAACCACAAAAGAACTTGCTGCACAGAACCAGCCATCCTTTTGGTCATCACAGGCAGACTGATATCACAAATTCTATTATGGCTCTGTTCAGTTGGCACAAATAGTGCCACATTATCTCAGTAACAAGGTCAGTCAAGAGTAATCAGGACACATTTATACACACTGTAGTAACCTGGTGTTAAAACCCACTACATAAATCACCCAAAATAGGTCTAACAACAAAATCAAGTTGCAGTCAACAAATTATGATCCAACAGAAGGGCAGCCTTCCAGACCAACCCACGAGGGGCAGTAGGACTGGGGGCTAACTAAACTAAATAGAAACAAGGCCATGAAAATAGGACCTCAAAACCCATCAGAGGAACACAAAGGAAAACATCGCTCACCACAGTCAGCCTGCCCAGTAAGCAGCTAACTCAGCTACCTGCATGGACCATGTATCTGCCCTTACTGTCAGACATACTGTCAATAGGGAGATTAGGGTTTAAGTCTCCAGGGAAAAAATGTATGTCAATGCAATGTGTTTGTGTGTGTAGGAGCTGCTGCTTGACCACCGTTTCAGTGAGCAGACAGAGAGGGTGAAGGCCCAGCGAGTGAGGGAGGTCAGAAAGCACATGGCCTGGGAGGAGGAGCGCTGCAGCATAGCACTCCGCAAAATACAGGACTGGTACTGATGACACACACGCGCGCGCACACACACACACACGGTTTTGTGTGGGTAATTATATACTTAAGTGGACTTAAAGAATGTTTATAAACCATCATCCCTTCTTTAATACCCCTGAATATGTATATATGAGTTTAAATGCTCTTCCTAACTGATGTTTGGAGTTGGTAGAGGTTCAGAGATGAAGCCAGCCTCCAGAATGAAACCCTCACCTGGATTTTTTCAGGTTCAGGGACTCTCTGGAAACCGTGGTCACTGTGGTCGCAATCAGGACCGACCACAGAGTCTCCACCTACCATCTGCCGGTGCGCACCGAGCTTTCAAACCAGCCTAGACATCAGAGCAGACCTGACAGTGATGCAGCTGCTGCACCAGAGCGCAGAAGATCCAGAGCTGAACCTGCAGATGACAGCAGCAAATTAGAAGGTAGGAAAGTGTCTGTATGTTCATTTCACCTGTCAAAGACATGTGTGACCAGTCACCTGTGTGTATCCTCCAGAGGAGGAGGTGGTGCGCCAGCCGAAGGCTAGACCAGCAGGCGTAAAGCTTGGAAATCGGCAGGTTGAGAGGCTTCGAAGGGTTGCAGAGAAAGCTGAACAAGCTCGAGCCAAGATAGAAAAGAGGAAGAAGGAGTGGGCCCAACTGTGAGTATCATCATCTGAGTCCACTGGGCTCAAAATAGAAGCCAGAGATGACATTTTCTGTTTTCTCATGCTCATCATATTTCCTGTATTCTTTTAAACCACTGTGATGCTGGTGTAAAACTGTGATGGATTGTTGGTGTCTCAGTTACGCAGAGAAGCCAAGTGAGAACTGCGAGGACCCACGTGATGTGCAGGCCATACGTGAAGCCAAAGAGAGCATCGGGGACTTGAAGCTGAAATCTGCCAAAGACTTCACGGTGCCCAAACACCTGAGGATGAACACTGAGAGGAAGAGAGCACAGCTGATTGGCCTGGAGGAAAATGTACATGCAAACACACAGACACACACACATACAGACCTTAAATGTCCCTTATTGTGCTCATTCTCATGTTCATATTTTTATTGAGTGTCTTCTATTCTAAAAAGGCTTTCAATTAACAATTTGATAATGTCACCAACATCAACTGTGATGAGTATTTCTCATTTCTTTCTTTCTTTCTGACGTTTAATAAACCAGACAACACATTGTATAATATAATATAATATAATTTTGACAGTAATCAACCAATGAATCCATAATGAAAATACATGCTAGTTGTGCAAAATACAGCATACATACTGTATAGTTATACAAGGCAAGATTTTATGTGAATTTATACTTGTCTCTTCCACTTAAAAACTCACAGAGCAAGATAATTAATTCCAATTGGTTGATTGATTAATTATTTGATAATTTAATCAGAAATTGTATTAATTTGGATCAATATATAATTTATTGAGGACACACATCTGTAGTGTGAGAATTTCTTCTCGGTTCAGTTTGATCTCTGAAAAAATGAATATCTGACCACTGTAATATCTGATCACTGTAGGTCAGACAAAAATAAAAACTAAATATATTGGGGTCTGGAAACTTGATGGGCATTTCTCCCTTTTAAGAAAATTAACAGAATAATTCATTAAAGTAGTAAATCTATAAAGTAATAAATATACATATATATATATATATATATATATATATATGTAGATATATATATATATATATATATATATATATATATAAATATATATGTAAATATATATATATATATTACTTTATAGATGAAAATAGCATTAGTTGCATGCATAGCAGATTCATATAATAAATCCATCTGCCCCTTTAGATCCGTGGGAAGCAGACAGAGATGAATAAACGGATCATGGCGCTGCGGGACTCCAAAGTGTGTCTGGTGTCTCAGATGCGCGCTCAGGCTCAGCAGGTTCAGAGGGTGCAACGGCGTCTTGCAGCCCATCTCCGCCGCCCTCCACCTGCCCTGCCCAATATACTACCAGAGGAAACCCCAGAGAAGAGGTTGCACTACAGCAAAGCCACTCTGGAGCGATACCGGGTTCTAAGGGAAAAGAGGTACAGGAACCTGGTTTTACTTTGATCCAAGTCCAGACGCACACTAAAGTTGGGAGTTAAATGATCATATGACTGAAACCCATCTAACACAGCTAAGCTAATAACAGAGCAAGAGCCTCAGATTGTTTTCAGTGTTTTTTTTATTCTCAAACAGCCTCCAGACCATGGATCAAGAGGAGCAGGAGGGAGTCACTACTCTATTGGAGCAACTTGAGAAGCAGATGGAAGGAGAGGAGGGAAAAGAGGAGGAGAGAGGAGAGGAAGGGACTCCCAGCCTGTCAGCTTCATCTGTAGCCAGAGAAGAAGAAGAGATGGCTGTGGAGGAAGGAGCAGAGCTGACTGACCTGGAGGAGGAGCTCCAGACGGAGGAGGAGATCAGACTGCTGCACGAGCAGGACTGTCTGCTGGAGCAGGTCTGTTATTTTGTCCATGAAATGATGAATCTTTGATCAAAACATTTTGAATGTGCAATCGTAAAATCATATCTCCTGGAATCTACTGAGCTTTACAAAGCAATGATGTTTAACACTGTTTGACTGTAAGACCTGTGTGTTGTTGTTTTTTTTTAATTATCAGATGGAGACCTCAGTGTGTGAGTTTGATGCAAAGCTCCGGCTGCTGCGTCATGAGAAGCTGCGTCTGGACTGGCAGCTGAAGCAGGCCGACCTCTGTCAGCTGACACTCTACCAGGAGCTGGTGTTCCTCAAGGAGTTCGGGAGGACGGAGGAGAGCCTGCAGGAGAAGCTCAACGAACAACTTAAGGAGGAGAGCGCCGTAAAGGTGGGAGACGGTTTTTCTAACTGTGGTATTAACCAAAGTGTTTACATTAGGTTTCAAAAGGTTTCAGTTCAATTCTGTGCAGGATGAAGACCACCTCTTTGAAATGATATGAGAAATTAAGTAGTGGTAAGTACTGAGTACATATGATTGCACTAGTTGCATTTCAGATTAAGATCACGCTTAAAAACATGATAAGCTTTCACATTGATGCATCAGTTTCAACAATCTCATATTATGTGATAATATATCAGTCTCTATACTTTAACTGTTGATAGTTTGAAAGGGATTTTGCATGCCGGACACCTATAATTAAATATTTTGTGTTGTTTGTACCACCGCTGGAGTGCCCCCAAGTAGTAGGGACGAAACAATTTCAGTCTGAGGAAAAGTCTCAGTTTCAGTTGTACAAGTATAATACAATAATTTATTTCACTACAGTATGTATCAAAGCACACGCACAGTTTAATTAGAGGTTTAATTCGATTTTGTCTCCATAAAATGTAGCTGTTGTCTTTCAAAGCAAAAAAATACAGTACAAAATAATGAGTAAGAATAAAGAATTTGCGATGTTGGACCTTTAGCAGCAACTTATTTTTAAAGTTTTGCAAACTGGATACTGTGAAGTATTTCAGTATAGAATGATCAGTTAATTGCTGCTTCTTGACCCAGAAGTAATGTCAAAGTGGCTTACAGAAACATCAGTCGGACTGTCTCATTTATCACAAGCTAAAACCTGTGCCATCAGTCAGATCAAATCATTATTTACTTAACACTGAATTACTGACTGAAGGCAACAATACTATAACTGACTATATAACACAATGTGATTCATTCATTGAAAATCTGTTTCTGTAAGCGAAAGAGTTTTCAAGTGAACCACGCTGTGTGATTTTTAACTTGATTAGCAGACCTGAGAGCAGGCCAGGGCACTGAGGGCATTTCTACACAGGTGGTGCCGAGACAGGTGAAGTCCTGTCATGGTTCTGTCACTTGTGAATTGCGAGATTCCCTGATTTCTGTGTTCCTCCCCAGTCTTCCGCCCACACCTGCACTGCATCTCCTTTGTTAGCCTTTATTTCCAGTGTTTCTCCAGCCTATGGGCTCCTTCCCTGATCCTAGTGTTGTTCCATTCAGTACCCTCACATGTGTTTCTCCACCTCACTCTACCTGCAGCTCATCCCCTCGTCAGTTTAGTTTTTTATCGAAGTCCAATCCTTAGTGCGGTTTTCGTCAAGTCATCTATTGTGTGATCCAAGATAAACCTTCATTCATTGCACTCTCTGCCTGCCATCTCCTGCATTTGGGTCCACCTTCTCTGCATTCGTCGTTGCACGTCTTTTTCAGTTGCCTGTCTGTCTCGTGTGTGTTGTGGAATTGCCATTTTTATCAATTCAGGTGTCACCACAGGCTGTGTATCGGCTCACTTTCCAATCACACAATTTATTTGTAAATGCTAGCTGATGCATATAAAAATTGCTCTATCTTTAGGCTATATCACAATAATGAATCTGTGTGTTGGTCCTGCCAGAACTCGGGCGACCTACACTTAATACTGTGCCTGAAAGCATCCCGTACATAGAGACAAACAGGGCAACGATAACAATATGTGTGTGTATGTTAATGCAGGTGATTTCCTTCCTCAGATGGCTGTTAATAGATCCCCATGTACTTTGTTTAATCCACCTCTCCCTCTCCTGACAGATTAAGCTGGAGGAGAGTAATGAAAAGCTGGAGCTGATGCAGGGAGAGATAGCCAAGATGGAGAAGAGGAAGAAGGCCCTGAATGTTGCTTTCGAGGCGTTGCTGGGTTTGGAGAACAAGTTTGAAGAGGAGCTGACCAGAATCTTCAGGAAGAAGATCAAACGCGTTAAGAAGAACAAGCAAACAGAAAGTAAAGGTGAGGTGAAGGAACATAACTGTACAACGTACAATGTGCGATGCTGTCTGTGTGTGTCAGCTGTTTTCCCTGTGTCCTTCATGATCCGAATGTGTTGCAGGAGAGGAGGACAGTGATGAAGACTATGACTGGGATGTTGGTGACCATCATGACAGCGATACAGATGAGGAAGAAGCTGCTCAGGACTGTGTTTGCCCTCAAGGTCAGTATTGTGGGAGAGAAAGGATTCAGATCTTTCACTTTTCACCGTGAAGTGGAAACTTTTCATTCTTTACTGCGTTGCAGTCGGGTACTACGGGATGTTTCAAAGCATTCAACATTAAAACCTGAAGAACTGTCTTCACTGATCTACAGTTTACCTGCTGTGAAAAGATAAATTCATATTCAGAATTGGCATGCCCCCACCTGTGGCTACTGTGCGTATTGTGTCACATTATATTACTATCATATTTGTTCAACTAAGTATGAATCTGTGTGTGTGTGTGTCTTAGGCTGTGACCCCGACCTGTTTGAGGAAACACTGCAGCTGCGTGAGCGTCGGCTGGAACTGGAGGAACTGCTGGCAGAGAACAAGAAGAGTGCTGAAGCTCTGAAGGCGGAGTGTGACACCCTCGCCAAGAAGGTTGTACTCGGCTTTTCCTCTCTCTATTTTCTCATTTCAACGTTCATATTTATTTTACCGTGTGCTCATTTTGTACCACATCCTATTGTGTGTGTTTGTGTGTGTGTGTGTATGTGTGTGTGTGTGTGTGTGGTGTGGTGGGGGGGGGGTTTCTTGGCTCTGCAGAAAAAATCTTTGAAGAGCAGGTGGAAGGAAGCCAGGGACGGCTTGGACAGAGATAAACAGCAAAAAATGAATGAACTGAGTGTGGTGGTTCCTCTCAGACTGAACCAGGTAAATCAGATATTTTGATGGTTGGGGATAGATCTTGATGAGGAACGTTTAAAAGCTCTTATGTGTAGCTTTCTGCCATTAAATTTCACTGCAGTTGTTGCACGCTGTTTTCAGGTGTTTCTAGCCCAAAGAAAGCATAGACAGGTGAAAAAGAAGCCTAACTTGCAACCACACAACCCTATATTTATTTTTGAGCGGATCTCAAGCAAAACAAACCCAGATTAAACAGAAACGCAAGATGCGGAATGGTATCCTGTAATTGGTGCCAAATACAAAATCTCAATTAAAAGGGAATTATTTTTATATTCTCAGAATAACAACCTCAGCCTGTCATATATATATATATATATATATATATATATATGGATGGATGGATGTATTTGCAGAGGTATGCGCTCTTCTGATTGATTTCTAGTTCCGTCATTTTATAATCTCATGCATCTCTCTGTCCCTTCCTGTTCCTTCCACATCTCCACTTGCCTGCCAGATTGAGTTTGTCAGTAATGGCTCTGTGCCATCTGACCTGAGTCCAGCGTTGTTGCTGGACAAGAAAGAACTGACCCGGCTACAGGACCGCACCGAGCAGTTGAGCCTGGAGAAGAGCGAGCAGAGAGATCTGTACTGTCAGGCCGGCCAGCATCACGTCAAGCTCATTCATGACAACAAGGAAATGGAAGCCAAGATCCACAGTAAGCTCTGTACAAGCCAACACATCCTAATGTGTGAAAATCAGACATCTCATGAGATGCAACAGATGAAAACAAATCCAGATTTTTGTTAGACAAAGTTTTTTCTACTGAAAGGTTGCAAAGTAAACCTCTCCCACTGGTTGTTGGATCATTGACAGTGCCAGAATGTGACGTTCTTAGATACTGATCTGTGTGTTGGTGTGTGTCTGTATGTGTGCTGCTGCAGCGCTGGAGGAGCAGTGCAGCCAGCTGATGATGAGGAAGTTTGGAAGGCTGGTGGATCTGGAGGCTCTGATGACCCTGTCGGGAAGCAGGACGCTGGAGGAGCTCAAGCAGGAGAAACTCCTCAGGGAAGCTGCATACGCCAAGGAAATCAAACAGTGGGATGTATGCTGACCCTGTGTGTGTTTGTGTTTCTGTTTGTGTGAGTTTGTGAGTGTATGCACACTTCAACAAGTGTGAGCCATCTGTACCGCTGCCTTGTTTTACTCTAATCTTCTTAAGACTCATTTTTTTAACAACTCAGATTTTAGAATAAGTTTATTAAGTTTGTTGATGTTTTTTTCTGTGTGTGTGTGTGTGTGTCTGTGTGTCTGTTTGCGTGTTTCATTCAGGCAAAGGTAGACGAGGCACGTCAGGCTCTGTTGGAGGTGACCAGGTGTAACACAGAGCGTCTCCTCAGCATGACGAGGCTCTTGGACCAAAAGAAAGAACTGGAGAATAAACTCAACGCGAGGCAAAAGAAAAAGGTTATTTCTGTTCATTTTATACAAAACATGAATCAAAGCTTGGATCCACAATGTCAGTAAGACATGATATAATTTATATGATATTACCCTGGTTATATCGGCCTTTTTAGGGCTGATTCACATAAGCAGCTAGTCTTAGCCTCTGTCAAAACAGAATTTCAGGTACCTCCTCAACCTGCAGGGGGCGCCAGATGATTTTTTGGACATGAGGGGGTAGAAGAATTCCAAAACAAGCTACTGTAACAGATGACGTAGTGCTCTGATATATCACCTAATTAAGTGGTTATTGCTAACATTTTAGCAAGCACATTTTGCATTGATTATCCACTTTCCTCATGAGCTAATGGCTAATTTGTCTGTCTGTTGACAGGTTTAGCAGTCAGTATAAGAGCTTGTTAGCGTGCCTCAGTAGAAGTTTCTGCAACACAGTACACAGACATCTGTGAAAGAATTTAGATATCCTATATATTGCCCCTTTAACACTCAAATGTTATCACTAGCCCAATAAGTACAGAGGATTATTAAAAATAAATAGCGCAAATGTCAGAAATGCTCCAACATGAGACTCTGACCTGTTAACATTTCCTAAATTCCAGATTTCATGGACATTCTGCAGTTAATTGTTTGGGTCACGGGCGCACACGAACAATGAAGGTGCATACTGTACTGACCATCCTGTACTGAATGATTCAAGAGAATGGTTTACTAAGAGTACGTTCCACCTCTACTGATGAACTGTATGAACGTGTGTCTGTCCTTCTGTTCTTTGACTTAGACTTTAGTATCCCATGGGGGAATTACTTTTCAAAGCACTGTACCCATCGGACATGCAACAGACTGATCACTGCATGCCGTCACAGCTGTCTGTTTGTGTTTATCCAGGGCCAACAGTTCCGGGATAACAGGAGACGTATGGACCAGGAGGAGATTCAGAGGCTTCAGCAGCAGGTGAAAATACAATCGCAGCAGGCCGAAGAGTTCAAGAGAGAGATCTATCACCTCTCCCTTAAAGGGGTCCACGTCCTGCCCCCCAACCAGGCCCAGAGGCCCCGGCTCGCCCCTCTGCTCACCTCAGCACACTACACCCACACAGGCAGACACGCACCAGGTCGTCCTCCCCAACAGGTTAAAGCCCAGCAGTCACCCAGCAAACAAGGAGCTAATTAACAAGGACAAAAACATACAGTTAGAGAGAGAACTCTGCTCAGTGACAACACTTCCTTGTAGATTCTTGTTATTTTTATGATTCAATTAAATTGATTGAATTTGCTTGAGTTTTTTGACTACTGTGTTCCTTCATTCAAAGGTATTTGTCTTAACTCAACGCTTTCTATTCGTCTTTAAAATGTGAGTGATTTATATTTTTGAGCCCCATGACATTTCTTCTCACGTCACCCTCAAGTAATTAATACTATTTTAAAATCGATCTTGAAAAGAAACAGGCAACAAATAAAGGGATTCTAAAAGTAGAGTATCTTGGTGTCAGCCAACTGATCCTAAATGCTATAACTTTAATATCTTTGAATTTTAACAGTCTAACTGGTGGATAAAGTTTATTTGTAGAATTTATATAATTATTTTATAGAATGTCCCCTTTTAATTTATTAAGCAAGAATACAATGTTTCGAGCACAGGCTGGTTCTTCATTAATAACAGGGGCGTCACATTAGCTCAAGTGTGTATCATGGCAATAAGTTCTTCCTTTGGGTGTGGCTACAACAATAGAATCAGTGCAAATCTCCAAGCCAGACTCAATCCGATATATACAGTACCCTTTAAACAAAGTCTGAGTTCACAATCAAATCACTTAAGATACATTTCCGATCAGTAATTAAAAAGATGTACAAAAAATCCCTGAAATACGCCAAACTATTAAATATATCAGAATGATATCATAAAGCACATGTAATTAGGAAAAGGGAATTCAAATTAAATACAAGACCAGACGTGAATTTAGACTTGACAGAGTAAATAATATCTTTGAAAGACTTTCTTGTCTAAATCACCAATAAAAAACAAGTGGAGACAGGCGGGGTCATAACCACAAGAACTGACACGTTATCAAATAAACCTGATGGTTTGATAAGTCTGGAAGATTAAGATTGAGGACTATATTACCACTAAATGCACATGTCCTGTTACTGAACACTGGTGGATTTATTGTCTTGATAATCTTGGTAAGCTGCTTGTTTAAATGGGTTCCTTTTATGTTAAATTGTTATCTGTTTTAAGTTAGCAAGTCACTAGCCATAGCCAGGCTTTTCTTTGTTTGAAGGGTCTCTACAAATCCCACAGCCCCAGTCAGAGATGAGTCAGGAGGCATTTTGAGGAAAAAAAGGAGAAGACGGAAGACGCCTTGGAGTCATTTGTCTCTAATCTACACACACCAATGCCACAGTAGGAAATGTGTTGATGTGTTTTTTCCCTATAAAAAAAAATCCCTCTAAAATCTGCAACCTAACCCAGGACCAGGATTGAAAAACACTTTGCATATTAACTGTGAATCACTCAGGGCTAAAGCTCACAGCTTTAGACCTGCAGTGCAAGTCATGATCCTGTTGCGCTACCTGCCAAGTGAGAGACAATACATGGCTTGACACTGTGACTTCGGCAATGAGCCGGCTGGCATGCAAAGGTAGATTTAGAAGATTTACTTCTCAATGTCACGTCTCAGTAAACCTGCTCTCTTACCCAGGAACAATAATCCCTCCTGTTCGGTACTTTGAGGAAGTGGCAAAAGCTGCGTCAGAGGCCAGAGGTGGACTAAAGGACAGTTATTGTGTGGAATATTAAAAGATGTCATTGACAGTGACTGAAGTGGATGTTTTATTGCTACAAAATCCCAAAACGACAGCTGAATGTTCACATTATGCAGTTCACAAGTAACCGTTAAATCTGGATCCCAACACAACAAGCATGTGGATGGTGCTGTCTGAGGAGGACAGATAAGTAACATCAGTGAAATATGGACAGCCAGACTCTGGTCACTCAGATAGATTCATGGACAAGTCTCAGGCTCTGAGTGGAAACTGTGTGACTGGACGTTGTTACTGGAAGGTGCAAGTCATGGGCATTAAAGTGTTGGTCCAAAAGTAGTAACATCTCTGAAACTATCGCTCTCTTCCGCAGAGTCCAGACCACATTCACCAAGCCGCTCTGCTGGACACTCTGACTCTAGACAAAAGTTAGAGCGGATTTGTCCCGGGAAACAACAATTATTAAAAAATGTTTCCACAAATTAGATAAAGGCGGATTCACTGTGATGACACATACAAGACTGTAACCTTTGTTCTTGTGTATACTGCCTTCCTATTTGCTCTATATTTGCATATTTTCCATAACATGTCCATTATACAGGCCTATATTGATATATCTTCTTTTTTTAATCATAGCTGTTCATTTTGTCACAGACACTTTGTCAATGTGTTCAGTGAAGTCTCAACCGTTGTGATTCATCAGCAGGGAGATGGATTTCCTCTACAGTGCAGTTTAACCTACTGTTTTTGTTTACATAGTGAATATGTAGTTGGATGATTCCTTGTAAATGGCAACAAAAAATATTAAATGAGTTTGTATTTTTAATTAATTGATTAATAAATTCATTCCTAAACCAATTACTGAATGCCTATGTTTATGATACATTTAGTTATTGATGAATAATTATGTTTCGTTACCATTTCTGTGACTCCTCCGTATTTTTACTCATATAAATAGACAGTTTTCATTCTTGTATTCCAAACTTTGAGTTCTGACTAGTTTTAATCATTCAAATTGGGCATCAATCATCACCGTCACACTGAATGACACTTTAGTGAAGTCAAATACTCTGAAACACACGAGAGTCAGAACGTGGTCTGCATTCCTCTAAGACCACCCTTAAATGTGCAAAGGCAACACGCCAAAGAATTAATAATAACCTTTGATTAAATATTTTTTTACTTTTTTATTATATTTTACATTTTCCAAACCCATATCTTTGACCCACGACAGCAGAACAGGGTGAACCAAAGAACAATCGGTGGCATTAAACATTGCAACAGGTGTTGAACAGCAGGCGCCCACACATTCTTTACATTCAAATACCCCAATATACAGTATCTACATTTTAATAAGTCCAAAGGCACATTCTGTTTGTCACTCACGCCTCAGCTGGCTCTGATTCAGAGTGATTATAACAGGGGAGGGAGGCTCTTCATTGATCCAGCTGTAGGTTTTGCTTGTTTCAGTCCATTTTCCATGAACCGCTTCAGATTTTGCACCATCAGCTTTCCTCACATCCGTCACAGGTGGCTGCAACAGCCTTCCACCACATCAGGCAACACCACCAGTGATAGTATTTGTTTTTAGTATTCCAGTCCCACATTTAAGAGACCAAATGATTGGTTGTTTAATACACAAAACAATGGGCCAATTATTTGTTGATGACCGTTATATGTTAGTTACAGCTGGAGAATAACTTTTCCTAAAAATAACACATTTAAAAAAAAACATTATTTAATAGGAAATGTGGTCTGGTCACATGTAATGAAGGTTTTGGCATTACAAAGTGTTTTTTGAGCCTCCATATTATGAACATATGAACACTTAAGATACAAGAAAGGTAAATGTCCGGCTCTTCCTGGAAGCTGAGAGAAAAGTAAAGACGGTAAAACAAGCAAAACAGAAGGTCCCTTCCCTTTGCAACAGAAAAACAGCATGTCTCCAGACTGTCCCCCTCCACCCTCCGTGTCCCCCCGGCTCACAGGGCAGCCAGCTCCTGCTGCAGCCTCTCCTTCTCCCGCTGCAGCTCCACGACGCTCTGCTTGTTCTGCTCCAGCCGGTCCTCCAGCCACTGCAGCAGCGGCCCGCTCACCGCGGACATCTGGCTGCACAGGTTCTTGGTGAACACCGAGCCGTTGTGGATCTTGGTGACGGGGTCCAGGTGCGCCAGGCTGTGGATCTTGCGGTAGGTGTCCTGCTCCTCCTGGCACAGGATCCGCGGCAGCTCCACGGCGGACTCCAGGCACACCTTACCGATGGCTTCGCGGGGCACGACGTGGATGGGGATCTCCACCCGCTCGTACTCGGAGCCCTTCTGCACCTGCACGGACTGAAAACAGGTGTACAACACCCGGCCCGTCTTCGTGTTCTTGTCCTCGATGAAGCAGGAGAAAATGAGGCCCACGAAGCACTGGTCGAGCATCTGGTACATGGCCTGGGTCCTCACGTCGACGTGGGAGGGCCACACGGTGATGTGCGGGTGGGAGTGGTACCAGCCGACCACACGCATGGGTCTGCCGGTGATGTCGGCCAGCCTCTCCGCCTCCGTGGAGGCCGCCGACAGCTGCTCCGGGGAGATCTCCACCCGGTCCTTCCTCTTGTCCGAGCGGCGGAGGATGATGACGGAGTGGATGTGGACGATTCGGGTGGTTTCCACCTCTCCGATACACAACCCCATCACCTCCTCTTTCTCTGTGCTCAACGCGTGATTCATACACACCAGGAAGGCGTCTGACTCCAGGTGCACCGCGCTCACCGCCATATTTTCGGTGATATTAAGTTTTCTGTTCGGTGACAGGACGAAAACATAAACAGAAGCAGAAGCGGCGCTTCACTTCCGTGTTCCGACGTGCGTCACCAACACATTCCGTGCTGGTGGTGAGATCCTGACACTCACCAAAGGTTCCGCTTTTTCTTTTTCGGGTGTCAATCTATGTGACCAAATGATTGTCTGTCTACACTTCCGTGTCATATTTATTTCAACACATTTATCACCATTATTCAAACAATCCAGATAAATGCATCATAAAAGGACACAAGAGGACTCCACTGATGATTAATGAGTGTTAGTGTTGAAGTATAGTGTGCTGTATGTGTGAGTCTGACAGAATTCTATTATTATTTATCTATTTATTGTTTTTAATAAAGTGTATATTTCCGGTTAATTTCAGTTGGTTACGGTGTTAATGGTGTAAGTGAGCATCAAATTCAAGAGAGCCAAATTGACAATATAAAGTTTATTTGCAGTCCTTTCCATGATAATTGCGCACATTGATCATAAAACGGTTTTATGAAAACAAAAACACAAACGTCTTAATTTGATAAAAATTGAAAGTGCTAGCGTTCACATGAAATAAAGGAACATTATAAGATGGGTAGTTGAACACGTTATGTTATTAAAAGCAGTTTTTAATCACTGTTCAATTGTAAACAAAGTTACACACACAGAAAATAATGTAATATCTGCACTATAAATCGGGTTAACTTTTTTTTTTTTTTAAACTATTTTACAATATAGAACAAGAGAAATCATTAGTGTGAAGAACGACGACAACTCTGAGCCTTCATTGATGGAGTATGGTGCAAATCTTGGCATAAATCACATTTGTACTCTCATTGTGTAAATACAACCTAAGATTATTAAATGACTCGCTGGTTTTCTTCCTCATAATCAAGATGTCCTGTAACAAAAAGTCACTGACAAAATGTTTTATAAGAAAACATGGCAGCAACAACACTCTTGCCAGCGTTTTGGCTTTCCAAAGGAAGACACACAGCTGCAGAAATTATTGCAAAACGCCCCTGAAGTACCTCATGAGTCAAAACCACGATATTGTGTTTAGATAATGGTAATACAATGCTGGCATACAGTTCCTGAATCAAATGACAAGTTAAAGGATCCTGATCAATCAAAAGGTAAAGTCTGTACTTGTTCTTCAGGCAAATTGCTGAACTAAAAGGCAAAGTCAAATCTCTGAGAAGCCATTGACTCACAGCCTCTATGATCTATTTGAGCTTACAGACCTCAGCCGTAGATCCACTACCATACGAGCCAAAAACACCCAGTCCATGATAGAGCGGCTGGGTGAAGGTGGTCTGGACTCTGTGGAGGAGAGTCATGGTGTCAGAGACGCTGTAGAAGGACAGAATACCTGCATGATGATCCAGGTACACTCCTATCCTGGAGGAGTGAGGACCTGAGATAAAAGTGCTGATACTGTTATGTCTGAACGCATACGTGTTGCTGAAACACTCTAATGTCCAAGACTTGTCATCATTTCCAAACCCACTTTCATATCCTGTTCTGCTGACATCCTTGTACATGACCGCTAGTGAAACCTCATTTGCGCTCCTCTCCACCTCCCAGTACTGACGTCCACTCAGACTCTCTCTGTTCAGGACCTGAAACATGTCAGTGAATCTGTCTGGATGTTGAGGATATAACTGCTTTTCACTCGCCACTGTTGCTTTTCTGTTCCCTTCAGATAATAACAGCTGTGTGTGTGCTGTGTTTGGATCCAGTGTGATTTGACATGAATACTGTAAGAACTCCTCTCTGCTCTTTGGTTCTGCTTGTGGCAGGAAAACATCCACTCTAGTCACTGCCAGTGAGATCTTGGTCCATACGTCACTCAGAATGTCCTGTAGTTTATCTCTGACCTCTGACACAGCTGCTGTCGCATCCTCAAAGTACTGCAGAGGGTGGATGTTGATGCTGGGTGAGTCTGTAGATTTACTGATTTGAGACAGTGAGGGGTAGTTGTTTAGGAACTGGACGTGGTCCTCGATGTGTGAGAGATGCTCCAACTCAGCGTCTTTCCTCCTCAGCTCAGCGATCTCCTGCTGCAGCTTCTCCTGAAGCTCTTTTGCCGGACTGACTTCATTTTTCTGCTTGGATCTGATCTGCTGCTTCACATCGGAACTTCTATTCTTGATAAGGCGAACCAGCTGAGTGAAGATCTTGTCGCTGTTCTTCACTGCTAAATCAGCAGAGCGATTGACAGCCTCTACCTTCTCCAGGAGCAGCTTCACATCATCCTCTCTGTCCTGGATTCTCTGCTGGATTTTCTGTCGACTCATTCCGAGCTCTCCCTGCTTCTCGGTCCGTTCTGCTGAGGCTAAGATTGTATGGTGATCCTTATGTTCATCCATGGAGCAGAGATAACAGATACACTGCTGATCAGTGCGGCAGAAAATCTTCATCACCTTACCATGACGAGGGCAGATGTTTTCCTGAAGCTTCTTGGAGGGGTCGACCAGCTTGTGTTTCTCAAAGGCAGGAGATTCATAGTGAGGCCGGAGGTGCTGCTCACAGTAAGAGACCAGACACTGCAGACAGGACATGAAAGCTTTAAGCTTCCTCCCAGTGCAGAAATCACAGGCCACATCTTCAGGTCCGGCATAGCAGTGATCAGCTGGAGCAGCTTGGAGTCCAGTCTTCTTCAGCTCCTCCACTAAATCTGCTAACATGGTGTTTTTCACCAGGGCAGGCCTCGGTTGGAAGGTCTGTCTGCACTGAGGACAGCTGCAGATTTTCTTCTCATCCTGTTCTTCCCAGTAGCTTCTAATACAGTTCATACAGTAGCTGTGTCCACAGGGAATAGTCACTGGATCCTTCAGTAGATCCAGACAGATCGAACAGCAGAGTTTTTTCTGATCCATCAGGTTTTGCTGCTGCGCCATTTCACCCCCGGAGAGACACTGAATATGAGCAGTTTCACTTTCTCAACCTAAAAATCTGGGAAGTGATCCATACCAAAGCTTTGCTCCCTTTTGCTGATCTGTTGTGAATGGGGCCTCACTTTACAACATGTGGGCGTGCGCTGGGAGATCCGTGAAAAAGTCAGGAAGCAGGAAATGTCTGGACTAAATAGGACGGGCTGTGTTGGACAGCAGGAAGAGGAGGGAGGGGTTATTATGCACGGGATCATTCCGGGAAGAAGAGCCGTTTCAGGGAGGCAGTCTGTTTTTCTAGCCCCCTGTTTACAACATGAAGTGAACTGCGTGGGACATGAAGCTGGACAAGTACAACATAAAAACACTTTTTGCTTACAGTGCACAATTTAATCTACATAGGGGGATGTGTCTACAGGTTTACTGTACTGTTTGGAGCAGTTATGTTACAGGACTCGATTCAAGTTCCATATTACTGCCTGAACTTTGTTGTGTCAACCTTTAGTGCAGACGCAATCTCAATAAATGTGTTCTACCTTCTCATATTTCTATTAATCATGAACAGTGTGCTAACATGCTTATAAAGAAAAGAGAACATTTCTAATATACACCATGGGTTCTAGTAATGGTCTTGTGTTTTGAGTTGGTAGAAGAGGTTTTGTAGCTCTATAACAGGACGCAATGTGAAAATCCGGTTAACCCTTTCAGACTCATGTTCAAAACAAATGTGTTCCTCTGTGTCTCTGTGTGCCCGAATGAAGGACTGTTACACTGCACTTTGAGACCAATCAGAGAGCACCGCATCCCACTGCTTTCTGTTCTGTGAAAGTGTCAGCTAAAGACCAAATGTAAAGGCTATTGCAATTATTTGTCTGCCTTCCTGGAGCTCTGGGCTTGGTTAGACTTCCTTGCCATGTCTGCGCCTCACCACCAGGTGTCCCCCTTGACTTAATTTTTCATGATTTTCAAATTTGTAAGGTTAATTGTTTCTTTTCTTTCTTTCTTTTTTTTTTGCAGCTCAGTTTCTACCTTTCTGTTTTGTGTCTTGTTGCTCTGTTTCTTTATTCATTTACTTTACGACAGACTGCGTTATTCCCATGGTTGACATGGCTAAATAGAGCATGGGTGATTCATTAAAATTTTTTTTTGGCTGGTGCCTCCTCTGAAACCAGATCAGATTAAAATGCCAACAATAGCTGAGCCTGAGCGTGTCTTTTCCAGCATTCACGCCTGAGAGAATAGGCTGGAATGGGATGACTTCGTAGTATTACCACAGTCCAGCAGTAATTCAAGATGGTCTCCTCATTCCTCGCACTGTATTCAAATGGGAAACAATGCTAAAAGTTAAATGTTTCCTGAATTGCTGTTTATTAATCATGCTACTTTGTGGTAATTTATAATCAATAATAATGATGGCTAAACAAAGTAAACTTTGGTTTGCTTTTGTTTATACACCCAGGTTACACATAGGGGAGACTGGGGTAAGTTGAGCCAAAGGGTAAGTTGAGCCACCCCTTGTTGCTGGAAAACGGCAAAAAACATTGATCATGTGACAAAATATTTAGGAGGAAGGCATAATTTCATGGAGTCTAAGAACCACATGGGTAAAGTGGTTAGACATTTATTTCCAAAAAAACATTTTTCACTCTTGAAAGTGAATTTAGTCTATCATAAGCTTCATGAGAATTGTGCTTAGACCAAAATAGATAATTTTAAATTGGTTTTATACATCAATTGTGGTATCTATGAGCTACAACATTATGTCATAAACCTAGCATAAAAGTGCACCATTTTAGCTGTGGAGACTAATAAAGTCAAAATGGTAGCTCTGGGGTAAGTTGAGCCACCCAGCAGAGGTGGGAGATGGATGGATCAGGGAGAGATGGGGATAGATGGAACGAGAGGAAGAGGGAGGGAGGAGGCTCAACTTACCCCGCTCCTATGCTCAACTTACCCCATACACGGGGTAAGTTGTGCCACAAAACCACTTTTTTTGGACATGCTATATAATCGAAGCAGTTATGTTTACACTCAAACTGTTTGTTTGAAAGGATGCACAACATCCTGAAATATATATAGATATATATTAGTTAGCAACAAAACTATGATTGCCTTGATGTAGTGATCCTAAATATGAAAAATGGCTCATCTTACCCCAGTCTCCCATACAACTAACAGATTTCGTTGCTTGCTAATATAAATTTTGTTGAGAGAGCTAAAGTTATCAGCATTACCCGCATTACGGACCTGTATGAGAGGAAGAGAGACAATTCAGGAATTCGTTTTAAATCCTTTAAAAAATCCCACAACTTTTTTTTTTTTTTTCAATTTGCCATCAGTTCTTTTCTCTTTCTTTTTGCTGATCTTTGAGCCAGTATGAACCACAACCTCAAAAGAAAATTCTCTGAAGAAAATTCTCTATCCGCTTCCTTTTAACTGGCTAACATACTACTCACTACTAACTAATTATCCTATAGAACCAGCGAATCCTCTTGCTGATGGTCTAGTTTACTTGTAGGTCATATAGAGGAATCAGCATTAAACTGAAACTGTTTCTTGACTAGTTGAATCAAAACAACCTCTGTGAGCTTTATAGCCCCTTTTTAATTGCATTATCTGTAATACTAGTTTTATTTTAATTTGTACTACACACAAGAGTGGCTTTGTAAGCAGTTATGCACTCATTTGTTAACAATTTTGTAGTTCTTATTACTGAGTGGAAGATATTGTAGTTGGCAGAACTGGTTACAAAGCCGCCATTGTTTTGTAATGCAAATTAGATTAAACAGTAGCATGTTAGCATTGATGCTGTGAGCTTGCTGACTTTAGATGCACTCCTGCTGCTGGACTGTACTTACTTGCTTACTTTGACTGTACATCCGCTCTTACGCACGAGGTGGTTACGCTTTCAGGAGAAGCCCCAAAATGCATAAGCCTCCCATTGGCTACTTACTTGACACTTTTTCAATGTCTGTATACAATTTAAAGGGTTGCCTCAACTGCATATAAAATACAGTGCCTTGCGAAAGTATTCACCCTCTTTGAACTTTTCCACATTTTGTCATGTTTTAACTACAAATGTAGTAATTTATTTTATTGGGATTTGATGTGATAGTCCAACACAAAGTGGTGCATAATTGTGAAGTGAAAGGAAAATGATACATGGTTTTACTTTTTTTTTTTTTACAAATAAAAAACAGAAAAGTGTGACGTGCAAAAGTATTCACCCCCCTGAGTCAATACTTTGTAGAACTACCTTTCGCTGCAATGACAGCTGCAAGTCTTTTGGGGTGAGTCTCTACCAGCGATGCACATATAGAGACTGAAATATTTGCTCATTCTTCCTTGTAAAATAGCTCAAGCTTATTCTGATTGGATGGAGAGTGTCTGTGAACAGCAATTTTCAAGTCTTGCCAGAGATTCTCAAGTTGATTTAGGTCTGGACTTTGACTGGGCTGTTCTAACACATGAATATGCTTTGATCTAAACCATTCCATTGTAGCTCTGGCTGTATGTTTAGGCTTGTTGTCCTGCTGGAAGGCCCAGGTCTCAAGTCTTTTGCAGACTCTAACAGGTTTTCTTCCAAGATTGTCTTGTATTTGGCTCCATCCATCTTCCCATCAACTCAGACCAGCTTCCCTTGTGCCTGCTTAAGAAGAGCATCTCTGCAGCTCCTCCAGAGTTACCATGGGCCTCTTGGCTGCTTCTCTGATCAATGCTCTCCTTTCCCAGCCTGTCAGTTTAGGTGGATGGCCATGTCTTGGTAGGTTTGCAGTTGTGCCATACTCTTTCCATTTTCAGGTGATGGATTGTACAGTGCTCTGTGAGATGTTCAAAGCTTGGGATATTTTTTCATATCCTAATCATGCTTTAAACTTCTCCACACCTTTATCCCTGATGTGTCTGGTGTGTTCCTTGGGCTTCATGATGCCGTTTGTTCACTAATGTTCTCTAACAAACCTCTGAGGCCTTCACAGAACAGCTGGATTTACACTGACATTAGATTACACAGGTGGACTCCATTTACTAATTAGGTGACTTCTGAAGGCAACTGGCTGCACTGGATTTTATTTAAGGGTATCAGAGTAAAGGGGGGTGAATAATTTTGCACACTTTTCTGTATTTTATTTGTAAAAAAAAAATTAAAACCATGTATCATTTTCCTTCCAATCACAATTATGCACCACTTTGTGTTGGACTATCACATAAAATCCCAATAAAATACATTTACATTTGCAGTTAAAAATAGACAAAATGTGGAAAAGTTCAAGGTGGGTGAATATTTTTACAAGGCACTGTACATGTAAGATGTAATCCAAAAAGCAGATTTGACTTGATGTAAGTGGTAAACGTAACCACACTGAGAATATGTTGTGAGATGAAGCTCGGTGTTGCAGTCAGCATTCTTGACATGTTACAAGTTGTGATGTTTCACTTCTTTTCTGTACTCTTGTCATCTGTTCTTATTGTCAATTTCTTTCCCGTCGACTACTGCTCGGTATTGTTTTTGCTCTGAGTTAACGCGAGGAACTGATATGACAGACGTCTATGTTTCCTCATTAGGCTGGAGAAACATGACATGTGAATCCACTTTCATGTCTCCATGGTGACAGGTTGTAGTGATAAAACTTTGATCCTGAACTCGGCTTGAACGCGACATCGGTACATGTGTGATCAAACGTAAAATCACCCGAGCATGTGCCTACATAAGACACACACACACACGCGTGCGCGCGCGCGCACACACACACACACACACACACACACACACACACACACACACACACACACACACAGACCAACACTTTATGTAACTACAGTCAGGAGCTTCTTACAACTGTGTGTGTGTGCGCGTGTGTTCACGAGTTCATAGCATTTGCTTTGGCACCTCACATGTTTGCAGGGGCGCGTGGTATCCATGACGACTAAGATGCAGCCAGTAAGGTTTAATTGAAAGATTAACTAGAGCCCAGTATGGTTTCAAATGAAAAAGTATTGGAAAGAAAACAGTCTATTTGAAGGGCTGTTCACAGACACAACAGTTCTTCTCCCATTTTAAAGTGTGTGTCAAAAACATATGCAATACAAGATAAATAACACAAGAAAATGCTTTGAGAGGTAAGGCGGGTGTTATTCCATGTATTATTGCAAAAAATGTCCAGAAAGACAAGGTCAACAATTTGTTAAGTTGTCTCTCAATACTCTCTGACTTCTCTATCTGGGACTCTGAGCTCTGAGCCCACTGATCTTTAAAAATGTGTCACAAATATACATTTTTGGCTAAAAGATCACAGGCCCCATAGTAAACGACTGTGTGTGCTTTCATGGTAGTGAAGGGAACATGTCGCCCAGTGCAACAGTTTGGCTCACTGTTGTATTTTTAATAGTTTTTAGACAACAATAGAGCTCTATGTCCAGCCAGAATAAAATGTTGCCATTTTACTTTTCTGCAAACAATGGATACAAATTTGAACATATACAGAACATATCAACATTTCTACAATAAGTGTCACATCGTATTCAAATGACATGTATATGAGCTGAGGGAGTGGTGTCACAGCCAGGTAAAATGGCCTCCGTGCCGACTACTGTTAGAGGCTTTATTTCAACATTTGTAAGTGTGAAACCACCAGATGTTTTCAAGTAGACAGGACATTGTTTTAAGCCATGCTTGTGGTAACAAAAACACATCGATAATGAGATGTCGGGACATGGTCATGATTGTGGCGACAGAACCAGGTAAGCCAAACATGACCTTTTCCTAACCCTATATTTCCAAGTGGCTTTTGTACTAAAAACCAAATCAGATAAGCAAATAAGCACAACATTGTCACAACATGAAATTGAAAATTAAACCTAAAAAGACCTAAAGTTGGAAGAAAAAAAAAAGAGTGAAGTTTTAACATATATCCACTAGATATAGAAAGGAATACAATATATCAAGCTTTTGGTGCACAGACAATATGAGTAGGATCTATTCATTGTTTGTTTTGGTCTGTTCACTCCTGATGAACATAGAACACAGAATATTTCCAGTCATATTATTTATACACTTAGAGCTGCTTTACCAAAAGGTATAAAATCTTCACTTAGTTGATACAAATGTTTTGGTGGTACATTGTAATCATGTTTTTCCTTAACTCTACTTTTGCAGTTCTTGTATATTCTACATCCGTTACTCCATAGTCCATGTAGCCTACATTGGTGAGATGCTTATTTGTAGCTTTACCGTGATTCCGTTTCTCAACATTCTGCTATTGTTACTTTATGTCTGGTCTGCACATACTGTATAGTGCTAGTCTAGCTATTGAAATGAACTTTATGACTTTATAGGAGTGGATGAAGTATTTGGTACTGCTGAAAATAGGTCTAAGTCTATTTCATTTTATAGAATTAGATAATACTGCCATATGGAGTTTCAGGAACTGAAGGAGAACTAATTTATATTATCTTCATGGATCATGTTTCATAAATCTATATATTTTCTTGATTAATCTCTTTTTCTGTTGTTGTCCTGAGAAAACTTGCTGTGTTATTGGATGCCTCGGCATCCAATAACACTTTAACATAACACTAACATTTTATTTTATCTTAATTTCTATTGTTTTCTTTTTATTTAGTCATGTAAAAATATCAGTACATGAATTGTTTGTTTCCACCTGTTGAACATTTAGGCCAAAGTGAATGAGAAAGTAAAATGTGGGCGCTAGGACCCAGCAGGCTCACATCATAATCAGGTTAAATGCCAAATGCTAGCCTCAATACACACACATGGTGCTGCCTTCAAGTGATGCAAGAATTATAAGCTTTACGTTTAGTACGTGTTGTTTCCTCTAATTTTGGTCAGTGGGAATTTTAAATAGGCCCAATCAACCATTAATTTAGTATACCTTTCCACAGGCCTAGAAAGTTACATGCCACAGTGGGTTCATGTACGAATTTAACTTTCTTTTTCTTTTTTTTTCTTTTTTGTTTAAATGTTTTTGTTCTTTTGCTTTTGCTGTTGCAAGCAGGGGCGCCGCCGGGGGGGAAAGGTTAGGACGATTCCAAGGGCCCGGCACTGACAGGGGGCCCTTTGAGACACGGGCAACCTATACAAGGGCCCAACTAGATTTTTTTTCATGGGGCCCAAAATCCCTGGCGGCGCCCCTGGTTGCAAGCTGCAGTTTCTTATTCTGCAAGCAACGGTAGTGGTAGGACTGTAGCCTTAAACATACTAACCAAAGCAGGACTAATACCTTATACTAGTATTAACAATTATTAGAATGATATAGAATTGGCATTAATGAAATACAATTCATTTAAATGATAAAACACGACAAACTGTAGTGTGATCAATAAAACACATATACGACATTGGCAGTCACAACATGTGTAACGTTCTCTGTACAAAAAACAAACAAAAATCTAAACTCAACTAATTTTGAAATATATTGACAAGAGGTAGCCTAACATTTGTTAAGTAATCTGACAAATATATCTATTCGTGGGGTACTATAGGCTACTTTTTTTTTTCCAGCAAATACACTAAATTGTTTAAGGTTCATCCTGAAATGGTGCCTCCTGATGTCTAGTCTTCCATAGGCCTGGGCAAACTCATTTTTTTCTTTCCCTCCCCTGCTCTTTATGCTTTTGAGCTAACCCTCCCATGCTTGTGGCTTTGGTGGCACAGTGTTGATCTTCTCATCCAACTGATAAATAAATTAATGAGCTTATATTTCTAAAAATGTCTATGAGTTTACCATAACAAAGATGTCAAAATTAGTGTAGCTAACTCAGGAAACTAGCTAGGCTACAACGCAGCCTACTCTGGCGGGCAAATATATAAATGCTGATGAAAAAATTGACTCAGTTTTGTATAGCGTAGCCTTAAAGGATACTTCCCTACATTTGCGACAGGGAAAACTTTAACAGTCAGGACAAAATTGTTTAAAAAAAACAAAACAAAACAAAGTACGTTCGCTAACAGCGTTAAATCAGAGACGTTCGACTATTGTATTGCCTAGAAGGACTTTGGTTAAATCAACAGAGGTATATGGTAGCACCTGTTTGCTAACCGCTGACAAAAACCTACTTTCCGAGGAGTCCCTGAAAGCGGCAGGAGCGTCAACCCTCCACCCCTCGAGGAAGCCGAGCGACATCCATCAGACTCGTTGCGCTCTCGGAGCTTCACTCCTTCGCCCCTCCGCCTGCACCCTCTCCCAAACACTCCGCCGGGCCGTCACACCGAAGCTCCGGGCAGGTTTGGTGCACCTCTGCGCGGATTCTCCTCTCCATCAGGACCGTGGGAGAGATGCGACGTCTCGGAGGAGGAGGAGGAGACGAACTGGCCAGGCAGCAGCAGCAGCAGCAGCAGACACCTGAGAGGAGGATCTGAGTTTGTTTCTGTAACGTCAAAGAAAGGTAAGTGCAAAAGAGAGAGAAAAGAGAGGGAATGTTCCCTCGGCTCGTGCCTGCTGCAGACGGTTGTTTGCTTGTTGTTTACTGGTGCGTTTCCGTGTCGTCTCCAGCATCAGAGGGAAGGCTGGCGGTATGAGTCATAGCCCGGCGCAGGGCTGCTGGAGGATCTGCCGAGGAGCAAAGTGTCTGCAGCCTCCGAACACACAGTCCTCTATCACATCAGCCGCTGCACACACGCAAAGCGCTGCTGCGCCTCCCTCATGTTTAGGCAAATGACTGCGCACAGTGTGTGTGCGTGCGTGTGTGTGTGTGTGTGTGTGAACCTGATCTGTCATGCTTTTTGCTCTTTAGAGTTGGCATACAGTGTGTGTTTGTGTGTGTGTGTGTGTGTGTGTGTGTGTGTGTGTGTGAACCTGATCTGTCATGCTTTTTGCTCTCTAGAGTTGGCATACAGTGTGTGTTTGTGTGTGTGTGTGTGTGTGTGTGCGTGTGCGTGTGTGTGTGTGTGTGTGTGAACATGATCTGTCATACTTTTTGCTCTCTAGAGTTGGTATATAGTGTGTGTGTGTGTCTGTGTGTCTGTGTGGGTGTGCATGCGCATGTGTGGATGTCGCGCAATACTTCACCTGGTCTAAGTGCAGGAAATCCATCAGGTGTTTCAGAACACTCTGTCATACCTGCAGGGTGGACATTCCAGAGTGGAGCTGTTCTGATGGCCTCTGTTGGGTCCTTTGGTTCACACCCTAACGCCGCACTAATGATGATGTGTTAGGCAGCGATGTGTATCCAACTTTGTGCCAGCGGTTTGTGTTTCACCCAGTTTTGTTTCCACATGTCAGTGCAACCTTGCACCTTGCTCGGTAAAGACGTGTTGTTGTGGCGTGTTCTGCACAGAGCCCCGACCTCAACCTCAACCCCAGAACTCTGTGATCACCCAGCATCAGTGTTAGACCTCAGTAATGCTCTTGAGGCAGAGTGAGAGCAAATCCCTGCAGTCAGACTCTAAAACGTGGCGTAGAATCTGAAATAAGAAGGCTGGAGGATGTTACAGCTGCACGTTAAAGGATCAGTTCACCCAAAATGAGAAATTCAGTCATTGTCTGCATGGCTGCATGAAGTTTTGGAGTGTACAAAACATTTCCTGAGCTTCACAGCAAAACAGCGTTGCAGCATTCTCCTAAACAACTGGAGGAGATTGGGACTTGTTTTAAAACGTAAAAAAGACGCTCAGTGTGATCCAAGTCTCTGGAAGCCTTGAGATCCCAGACTCATTTGAAAAGAATAAAAGTTTCAAAAGTCTGCATTTTTATCTGTAACAACTTTTTTTTTGTTTTGAATTGTTTTTCTGTACTTCAATTTTTACTCTTCATATCCTACATATCAGTACGTTTATAGCTGCCAACAAAATAATGTCACGTTTTAAACATGTTCCTGAATCCATCAAATGATAAAAGCTGATTTGTATTTGAATGTCACGCTAAAAAAAGTCTTATTAAAGCTGAGTAACCTTTATGGTCTGAGTTGAACGCTATACAGCTAGGCAATATCTATGATGAGAAATGAGGGACCCAATTGCACATTTTTATTTTCATCAAAAGATTGTGCAGTTGACAAATTTTACAAAAAAAAAAAAAGCATATTTGAAATTTAGAAAACTGAGAAAAGCTCTCATGAAATGGGGGTTGGGCGATTCGATCAAAATCTTCTTTCATGTTTAATAGAGATGTAGGTAGAGATGGATAGATAGATGGTGGTGCATTTCCGCCTCCTGCTGAGGCTCTCGCATCACGTGACAACATAGTCAGCAGTCCGGCTGTTAAAATAATGTTACCTTGTGCAGCAGGTGGACTGATGGATTCTTGAGATCATGCGAGAATCACAAGACCACGCAAGAACTCAGAGAAACTCCCGAGAAGCAGATGCAAACAGTGCCTGGAGTTGTCCTTTCACACATGTTAAAGAAAATAGTTTTTGTCAGACATGTTCTCACCTATAGGAAGTTTTCATTGTGGTTTAGACGAGGGCTTGCGCCCCTTGATCCCATTGGACATGTCTCCATGTACCTTGTGTGTGTGTGTGACACAGTCTTGTTCTGTCCTACACAAAGTTTCACACCCCATCGGCAGCGTCACGCCTGCCTGATTTGTTGACTTCCTCAGACTGTGTTTGGTCATTCTACCATTGGTGAGCAGTAGGGGTGGTTAATCAGCCCAATTTCCTGATTCGATTCGATTCCGATTATTGAAGTCTCGATTCGATTACAAATCGATTTTCGATTAATAACGATTATCGATTCGATTTTCATCAGTCAGCTGCTGAATTATCTTACTTCTCTTTTGAGTAACACCTCAGTGCACCTTCAATATTGTATAGTGTAATTGTAATATCCAAATTATTATTTTTTACTACTTTTAAATGTAGTCTTTAACTGTTAAAAGAAAATTGCCAAGCTCAGCAGCCAGACTCATGTTAGAAGCATTGTTGGTGACGAGAACCAGGTCATGTTTCTCTATTCCCCACTCGTCTGCCATTGCTTTGAGAAACTCACACATATTTGCGCTTGTGTGGCTATCATCCATAGCTCTCGTCTGAAGTATGTAGGACATTAGCTTCCATAAACTGCTGACATAATGAGCTGTAACGGTCATGTATGAGACTGTAGCTGTGGAGGCATCGCAGGTTATTGTTACCCTGTGAGCAGAGTTGAGGGACGGAAAGCTTTGTCTCCTTGTAAAGATTTGGAATCAATTTATGCGTGAAAAAGATCTCGGATGGAATAACATATCTTGGCTCCAGACTGTGGACCATGTAGTGGAAGCCAGTAAGAGGAGGACTCCAATTTGTATTACAATTTAAAAAAAAAAAATATATATATATATATATATTTTTTTTTAAATCGATTTTTGGAAATTTAGTAATCGACTCAATCGTCAATATTATAATCGCGATTAATCAATAATCGATTTTTTTCACCACCCCTAGTGAATAGGCAGTGACTGTGTTTATTTCCTGCCTTTCTCGATCTGCTCTGTCTTGAGGCAGCTTCTGTCAAAAATAGACTGGGTGCGTATTCCCCACAGAGCCCGGCGGAGAGACACTTCTGGGACCCTTCTGAATGTGTGGTGGTACACCTTGAGGGACCATGAACGTTGTTTAGAATGGCTGCACTCAGCTCCGTTGGCCAGAACGCAACAATCTGCGGGCAGTGTGTTTGCTATCAATATCACAGGTATTTGGATGTGTTTGCGATACCAACGATGGAGTTGAAAAGCAGTATACTGACAAGCAGAATAGAGAAGGAAACAGCTACTGTGCAAAGTCAAAAAACATCCATTGGTCACCACCCATAGGGCGGCTGTGGCTCAGGGGTAGAGCCAGCGTCTTGTTATCGGAAGGTCGCTGGTTCAATTCCCGTGGTCTGCATGCCAGAGTGTCCTTAGGCAAGATACTGAACCCCAAACTGCTCCTGATGTGCTGGCAGCCACCGCCATCAGTGTATGAATGTATGTATGAATTACTGTAAGTCGCTTTGGACAAAAGCGTCTGCTAAATGTCACGTTTCTACGTCGCATGGTATACATGAGGGCTGCATGCTATATCTTTTCAGCACTGACTTTGCAATGTGCACTTGCACATTAGTCACATCGCAGGATGTGCAGTGTCACCTGAGACACATTAACTCGGCTCTTTAACTTTTATGTTAGATGTGTTTTTTATGACGTCTTGTCATTCAGGCTGAATATTGACAATATTGTCATTCAGTAGTCTTTCTGCCACTTTGTGGCTGTAACCATGTTGGCTTCCGTCCACTGGCTGCGCCTCTAAGACGGTCCCTAACTTCAATCCGTCACTTCCTGTCTAAGTCAAGTCAGCACAGCGTCATGCTTCAATCCTGTACAATGAGGTAGAAACAACGAATGTGGAACATCAGTCACACAGCAGGACTAATGCATTGAAAAACTATGAACATTATCAACTAAACTGTCTGAGTATTGACGTCCCGCTGCTTTGGCTACTCCCAATTCTTGTTCTCAGTGTCCACACATTGGTCACCTGGATACTCAAGGAAAGTCTGAATCGTATTGACGGAGAAGAAGTGCTGTGATGTTCTTTTGTCAAATTGTGCGCAGTAGGAATTGATGTATGGAAAGAAAACATAGTTTATTGTATCTGTTCAGAGCGCATCGTCAGTATCTCAATAATCTATATTTGGTGGCAGAAATCTTTACATCTGTTTAGGATTTTTCAGTGTCTCTTACTAATCAAATATCACAAATGGACTATATTGTTTTTAAATCCACCTTATGCCGTTTCACCAGGTGTTCCCATGAATGAGAGATAATATTTCAGTCACACACACACACACACACACACACACACACACACACACACACACACACACAGCTGCCACCGTGACAGTAATGAGTGTCTCTCTCCATCCCATAGGCAGACTCTGGTATTTGTTGACTCATAAATCAGTTTGTAAACAAAAACGGAAGGAGCAGAGGTAATTAGTGGAAGCAGCCTTTATTGGTTTGGTAATGCACTCGACGTCCCCCGCCATGCTGGCAGCTTTATTGTTTCACGTCTCCAGCATCAATCCAAGTTGATTCCTCTCTGATGGACTCGTAATGGAAATTACAGATTACATGTGGCTCGTGGGTTTGTTATCACTGCCGGTATTATTATTATTATTATTATTATACACTGAAGGCCCCAGCTTTCTCAGAATTGCTATTCATTTGTCGGGATTTTATAAAAAGACAAATTAATCAGTAGAAACAAGGAAGCCGCGGCTGCAGGGGGTGCACGTGGCGGCGCCCAAACGTTTTGTCTCTTTCAAAGCTGAGCGACGTGTCCTTGTGACTTTTTGTCGCAGGTTGTCTGGGAAGTCTTTAGATTTGACTCTTTCACGCGAATGTTTGCGCATTATCTTGTTAGGAAATGCTCTGCTCAAAACAGCTGGGGCTAAGAGGATCCTACAGGCAGACCCTGCAGGGAGACACTCTGGGCACTGATACTTCCCATCATATTAATTGAAACTACTGGCTGCTGCCTAATTTGCATTTTTCATTTGCGCACACCGCTGCATACAAATGGTACACAGGTAACCTGGTTATTGATGTTCCGAACAGGCACCGCACATTGATAAGCCTCATAACATAAACTACGACAGCCTGCCGTGAGTGCCGCTGTGTCGTCAGTAAGTTAATCAAAAGATGTGATGAAACAGTGAACTGCGGTGGAAAATTAGAAGGAGAGTAATTGATGTCCACAGCATGGAGATAGGGATCGATACGTGTTAATACGTATTGGCCAAAATCCAGACGTTTCCTCTTGGAGTCTCAGCTCTCAGAACTGCCCCACTGTGCTTTGTTGTCGCTTTGAAGAGAGTGAGAGTCACCCGCAGAGACTCACAATTTTTAAAAAAAAAGGCCAGTTTCAGTTGATTCAGTACTCAAGATTCAAAATGTTGTCCATTAATGCAGGCAATAATGCTCATTACTCTTAAGCTGGTGCATGGCTAACATAGAGGTTCTATACAGTACATATAAAAATGTCAAATGCAGATAATAAGATGACAAAAGACATGTTGTAAAATGTTGTGCGAGAGAGGTTAACTTAAAGACAGTTAAGCTAAGAAGTTGACCAATGGGAGTACTAAGTACAGAGTGCTATATGTTGGCCCAGCTCACTGAGTCTGGAGGTACCATCTTTATTGCCGTGGAGTTGTGCAATAGCTGTGGAGAGGATCATATTTTAAAGTGGCACTTCAGTGCACAGGAGACTCTGAACCTCTGCCCCTACAGCATCGTCTCAGAAAAGGCCGTGAAGGGCGTGGGACGTGTCACGGAGGACTCTGTCGGCTGTCATCTTTACTGCTTTTGTACGATGTTATGAGAGTTTTGGCTTTTCTCTTCAGAGACACGGAAACAATTTGTCAGATGTAATGTAACGTTACGTGCTTCAGACTACAAATAAAACTCGGAACAGTGTTATGTCTCGAGAACGTACATCATGCGCTGAAAAGTTTGCATGAGTGTTGCATGAAACTCAGAAGGGTATTGGCATGCCAGGCGCACACAGGTGTTTTTGTCAGAAGGTTGGCAGGTTGTTGGCAGAGTCGGCCTAAATCCCACACAGACCTGGATACAGAGATTCACACTGACATTCTCTCTCAAATACTATTATTGGACACTAGACAGAATATCCTATAATAATGTCATCAGAAACATGGACCGTTTCAAACCTGGACAGTGTTAGTCCTGTACATCTCTCTGTCAGCCACCCCATCCTCCTCCACAGGGCTCCTGAATGATAGCAGTCAGACTGAGATTACAATAATGTGGCGTCACAGACAAACTATTTGTACATGTTCAGGCCTGTAGACCTCTCATGCCATCGTCATTTAGTTTTTATGAGGCATATCGGCAGTTTCCATGGTAATGTTTGAAAATCCAGTTCATCCAGAGAGAGTCAGAGCCCGTGAGAATACAGTTTTGATGTTTTGCTGTGATGATTCTCTTTGACCTTTTAACTCTGGGACGGCTCTCCCTAACCACCGTGCCCTTTTCTTCTCGCTCTCTGTCTTTCTCTGTCTCCTGTCACTGCCTCTGTCTCCTCCTCCTGCCACCCACCCGCAGTGTATTGACCAGGACCAGCAGGATCCAACCAGCCCAAGATGATTAATGCATAAATAAGATTTCCACCTCAAGCGGGCTTTCCCGATAAACTGTCAGCAAAGTGAAGTTTTAGCGATACGAACCTTTCTTGGCAGCAATAATCTGGTTGATTTAAAGCTCCGTAGCAGATTGAAGCCAACCTCTCTTCTTTTTTTTTTCCCTCACAGAGCTAATGAACTAAATTATAAATCAGAGATGCTTTGAATAAATGCATGTCAGTACAAACTCAGGGACCTGTCGGAGCTGAGCATTTTCCATCAATTTGATTCATTGTGAAGAGCTTTGTTGACTGTGTTCCTCTGGCTGTCACCTGCTTCTGTACCTGAATCTACAGAGCCACCACAATCTTGTGTGAATTGAATACGTTGTAAGCTCATTTGCTCAAACTGTTATTATAATCTTAAGTACTATACAGCTACAGACATGCTCAGGGAAGCTAAGAGTCATATTAGTTGAGCTGGATCCTGCGCGCTTACACCACACTGACTGCCAGACTACAACCTCACTAGAGACAATTTTTCTCAAGAGCAACAAATTACACTTGGCACTTCCACTCATACTACATCAGCTACGATCAATATTCTTCTATCTTATTAATAATCGATCAAATAAGTACGTATGTGAAAGAGCTCGTTTGTAGTGATGAACCCAATGAGAATTCTGCAGCCCTGTAGTTCCCCTCCGCTTTACCGAGCTTCATAGTGTCTTTCAGCTCACTGTTTTGGTTTTATGGCTGTTGCATTTTCTGTTTTGGTTCCCTCTCGTCGCTCTCATCAGCATTGTTTCTGTTTTCAGTGAAAGAGCTCTGATGAACCTAGTGTACATTACCTGCACAGCACCGAGAGACAGGGACACATTTAGAGATGAGCTGGTAAACATAGCTGAACATTTAAGAGCTTAAGAGGCTGATATTTGTCTGAGTAGTTGGTGGTGACCAAAAGGAGAGTAAATGTTTGACGTTAGGTGGACACCAGCTAGAGGCTGTTGTTGCTCTACATGTCAATGAGCTGTTTGCTAACAGGTTTGTGCTTTTAGCTCGTGTCTGCTGCCCCCAAGTGGCCCAAAAAAAAATGTTAATGCTGGTTTTTAAAACAAGCTAAAACAATTAGTCACTGAATTGATTGTTGGAAAAATAGTCAACTGCAATTTTGAGTTTAAAGGGACAGTGTGTAATATATCCAGTATTTAGCGCCATCTAGCTGTGAAAGGCGACCGGTGAGTGGCTGGATGATGCCGAAGAAAAGTCGAGGAGATGGTCAGGTTTCCCAATTTTACATTTTTTATTTACTTAATTCAGATAACAGGCAACAGATGAAATGCTGATGAGCGTCATAGGTTTAACCAGCAACACCGACAGCTGGTAAATGGCGCCTTATATACTGTGCTACCAATTACCCATGTCTGGACTCTTCCACTACCGAGGTAAACTTAAAAAAAACTCAAAACAGAGAAATCTGCAAGTTACAGTAACAGTGTGTTTTATTTCGTCGCCTGTGTCAGAGAGCGAGGAAGGAACGAGACTCAACATCACGTGAATACTTTGAAACATTTTCTCTCCCGTCAACATACAGCGGGGAAAATAAGTATTGAACACGTCAACATTTTTCTCAGAAAATATATTTCTAGTAGAGCTATTGACATGAAATTTTCACCAGATATTGACATCAACCCAAGTAATGCAAACATACAAAGAAATCCAAACATTAATGTCCATAAATTAAGTTGTGTGTAGTAAAATGAAATGACACAGGGAAGAAGTATTGAACACGCTTAATGAAATGTGTTTAACACTTGTGCAAAAACCTTTGTTGGTGATTACAGCCTCAAGACGCCTCCTGTATGGAGAAACCAGTCGAATACATTGCTCAGGTGTGATTTCGGCCCATTCTTCCACACAAAGTGCCTTCAAATCTTCAAGGTTCCGGGGGTCTCTTCTGTGAACTCGGATTTTCAGTTCTTTCCAAAGATTTTCAATTGGATTCAAGTTGGGCGATTGACTGGGCCATTCTAGCAGCTTTATTTTCTTTTTCTTAAACCAGTTGAGCGTTTCCTTGGCTGTGTGCTTGGGATCGTTGTCTTGCTGAAAGATCCACCCTCTTTTCATCTTCAGCAGCCTGGCAGATGGCAGCAGATTCTGATCAAGAATGTCTCGATACTTTTCTCCATTCATTTTTCCTTCAATGATATGAAGTCTGCCAGTACCACATGCTGAAAAATAGCCCCACACCATGATGTTCCCACCTCCAAACTTCACTGTTGGTATGGTGTTTTTGGGGTGATGTGCGGTGCCATTTCTCCTCCAAACATGTTGTGTCACATCTGAAGAGTTCAATTTTGGACTCATCTGACTGGACTATGTTCTCCCAGAATGTCATGGGTTTGTCCAAATGTTGTGTCGCAAACTTCAAACGAGCTTCAACATGCTTTTTCTTCTTTCTTTTTCTGGTGTGCGTGCATGGAGACCATGGCCGTTGAGTGCATTACTTATTGTTTTCTTTGAACAACTGTACCTGCTGATTCCAGGTCTTTTTGAAGCTCTCCACGAGTGGTCCTGGGCTGTTGGAGAACCCTTCTGATTGTTGTTTTGACTCCTCTGTCTGAAATCTTGCGAGGAGCACCTGGCCATGGCAAGTTTATGGTGATGCCGTGTTCTTTCCACTTCCAGATGATGGCCCCAATGGTGCTCACTGGAACTTTCAGAAGTTTAGAAATGCGCCTGTAACCAATGCCTTCAGTGTGTTTTGCAACAATAAGGTTGCGTAGGTCTTTAGACAGCTCTTTGCTTTTACCCATCATGCAAGGCTTCTTGTCTGACACCTTGGTGATGAGAAACCTTTTTAAAGGCGTCAATCAGGACTAAACCAGCTGATATTACTTTGCATTGACAGGGGACAGGATTACTTGCTAAATACTGACAGACTCCAGCTGCTTTCTTGGCTTTCCATACCTTTTCCCCCTCCTTTTCTTCATGTGTTCAATACTTCTTCCCTGTGTCACTTTATTACACATAACTTAATTTATGGACATTAATGTTTGGATTTCTTTGTATGTTTGCATTACTTGGGTTGTTGACGACATCTGGTGAAAATTTCATGTCAATAGCTCTACTAGAAATATATTTTCTGAGAAAAATGTTGACGTGTTCAATACTTATTTTCCCCGCTGTATCTGCATGTCAAAGAAGTTAGAAAATCATTGGAAATGGTTGGTATTTTATTAATATATTCACAACAGCAAAGCAAATTTCCCATGGAATCATTTGTTAATTTGCGTTACTCATGCAAGTGTTTCATCCCCCCCAAATGCTAGATTACTGTACTGTGCATTAGCCGTTAGCAAGCTAGTGAGCGATGGCACGAACAGCCTATCACTGAACTCAGCACTCATCAGAGACTCTGGCTCTTCTTTTTCCCCTCTCCTTTCTGTAACATTACATTTATGAAGTAAAGAAACATTTTCCCTTCTTCTCTCAAGTCAGCAGTCACCATTACAGAACAATAATACCTGTCAATGGAGGTCATTTCTGCAGATCACCGCTGCAGTCAGGTTGATCAACAGTAGAAACGTTGGAATGACACATAACAATGCTATGTGTAGTTTACAGCAGATGTATGATCACATATTGCCATAGGACAAGCCCGTCAACATGCAGGTGACTTTTAATATGGAACGTCCATGAAATGTTACAATCAGTGTAGCTCACTCACATCTGTGGTGACTGTAGTAGATGATTTTGATTGATTAAGGTCCATTGCACCACTCTCCTTAATTGCTTCATATTTTATAATTATCAACACATTGAGTAGACTGTGTGTGGTAATAATGCTTACGTTCATTGATAAATGCTGACAAAACAAACTGATAATCAAAATGAGTTGCGACCATATTTGTAACCAGTCCAGTGCTGTGTACCATTTTAAGCTCTATGTAGTGTTTGCAGTGTCTTTTGGTGTGAGGATGGAGACGCTGTGACACATTCAGGTTAACGATTTGATCTCAAGTGTGTCGCTCAGTCGAGCCAGTCAGTATGTATAATTTACAGCCCGATAAACAGAGGAGGGACTGAGGGAGCGAGGGGATGTAAAAGACTTAATTTGAAAACGACTGACAGCAACGTAGACACAGAATAACAGACTCACAGGCAGACAGGTATTCAGCCGTTGAGATAGAATCCAACAAATCTAAATCGCATTTATATGGTGAGACTCAAATAAATAGCTCATTGTAGCTGAAAGAGAGCGCTCACAATAGTGCTCATGACTTTTACCCTCACCCGTGTTAACTTGGCGGCAAGCGCAATTGCATATTAAGCCACTGATGCTGTCAGAAACAAATTCAATCGTAGCCGCAGGAACTAATGCAAAACATGGCCACTTAAAAATCTTTCAACCTGAGTGAAAAAGTCAAGCATTTTCTTGGTAAATGAATACAACGGTCTAAGAATTAGTCCTGAGGTCATTCTCATGTGAATGAAATTAGAACATTTTCTAATTTTCTGTCTGGAAAGCCATTGGCATTTTGACAAACTCAAAAGCTGTTTGGTAGGAGGTCGTAGAGGAGTCAAGGACGAGTCTGACTGACTCAGCAGAGTTGTTCACATCTTGTCCTCAAACAGCACTCAATGCTGGTTTGACTAAGGGCTGCAACAAATGACTAATTTATTCATCAGTTATTCTGCAGATCATTCTCACAATTAATTGATTAATTGTTTAATGGTGTAGTCCAGTGTTATTTCAATCCTGGTCTCTTTAGAGCCCCTCACCCTGCATGTTTCAGATGTTTCCCCGCTCAAACACACCAGATTTAAATAATCATCTCTTCATCAAACTCTACTGAAGCCTGATAACTACTCTTTCAATTGAATCAGGTGTGTTGGAGCAGGTAAACATGCAGGGCAGGGTGCCCCATCCATCCATCCATCTATCCATCCATGGACATGGCCATTCACATTGGGCTATTGTGGGGTATACCCTGGATAAGTCACCAGTTCATCACAGGGCTGACATATAGGGACAAACAACCATTCACACTCACAGTCCCACTTAGACAATTTAAGAGTACCCGATTAACCTAACTTTTTGCATGTCTTTGGACTGGAGGAAGCCAGAGTACCTGGAGAAAACCCAAGCAGGCGAGGGGAGAAGATGCAAAATCTGCACAGAAAGGCCCTGCACGGTCTTGAACCGAGGTCCTTCTTGCTGTGGGGCAACAGTGCTGGGCAGGGTGCCCAAAGAATTGAAAAACATTGGCATAGAAAGGCTATGATGTCATGAAATTGCTTCTTTTGTCCAAGCAACAGTCCAGAACCCAAAGATTATTCATTGACTATCATAAAGGAAAGCAGCAAATCCTTAAGAAGCTGGACACACAACATTTTTGACATTTTTGCTTAAAAAAGGAACTGAAATGATTATTCTTTACTAATTATTAGTAAAGAAGATGACAAGTTGATTTTAATCGATTGATTGGCAAACAACATCGCCTTGCCAATTGGGTCCATTTTTAGATAAGTGGACATGGTTCTGGGGGTCCACCACTTGGTAACTCAAATGGTTTAAAATGTCTTTCAGCTATCTTTCCATTGTGTTGGACACCATGCATGAAAGGGATGTATTAATTCAAAATATCTTTGACATTTTTGTGTTAGAATTACTTTAACAAATTTACTAGCAAGAAGCTGATTTAATTCATAATGGCCACGGCAAATGTATTCATCAGTCTAGATCAATTTCTCAGACTATTTGATAAAAAATGCATTCCTGAAAGTTTGTTACGCCACAGAGAGAGACAGAGACCGTGACTGAGAAATGGACTGCTTGTCAGAATGAGAACAAAAATCCGGGTAGGACTGTGGGATCAATAATAAAGACTGTTCATCTGGACAGTAAATCAGCTCGGCAGTACATTCTCTCCCCTCAGCTGCCACTTTTATCCTCACTCATAAATACCCCGATTACTTCTGACTTCTTCTCATGACAGGGAACTTCTCGCTGTGTAGTGCTGTTTTAATGATGGAGGCTAATGTTGATTTATAAACCGCAGAGGCACACTGTCCTCTGAGGGTAAGATGGATAGATGCTGTTCCTCCATCCTTATGCTGTGGTCTCCAAATGTCAAATCAGGCAACAGCAACCCGTATCAAATAAACAACATGAAACTGTCTCATTGTGAACAAATTGAGGGTTTGTCAAACAAATAAGTAACATTTTGTTTGCTTGTTGCATTGTTGTGTGTTGACTGCTTAAGCACATGAACTATGTGCCAAAATGTCATTCTCAGGGGCTTTTTACTGTCAGTTACTAGAGTTCAAGTCAGACATATTTTACACTAGGAGGATTGAATATCTTCTCTCTTCCTTATTGACAAGAACTTTTTATTTATAATGACCAGGCTGAAATACAATTGTTGTAGACAGACGAATCCCACCTGCTTGCTTGCAACCTTGTCTCAGTCCAGACTGATCAGGGAACCACTCAAAGATTGTTTCACCGGTAAAACAACTGTATTCAAAGAATGCACAGAAGAGGGTTTCTGTTAAAAAAAGAAATTAGTGCAGAAGGAGAAGGTGAAGTTTCCTAATGGCCCGGACCAATTAGAGAAATTCCTGTCTGATACTATCTGTGTTTATTGAGCTTATAAACAGTTCAATCGTTGGTATTTGACGACCAAGAACCAGGAGATTTAACAATCAACTATCTTTCTACGGAATTGCTTCCTACGCCTTTGATACAACTCAAGTTGTACTGAGAAGAAATTATTTTCCACTGACATGATGACAGGAGGGATATACATTTGTTTGACTCCAACACATTTTTTCAGTTAAAACGTTGTAATAATGGGACGATGGAAACGGTGAAGTTGGCCTTCTTAGTTAATCGCTGACTGAGGTAATAGTCATTCCGAGACTTGATAGGTAGATTTGGAGTTACTACTAAAACAACATAGTTCACTGTTTCTAAAATAAAATGACCGCTGCAGTGTACCAGTGACTTTGTATCAGACGGACAGAAAATATCTCAGTTAGGTTTAGGAAAACATCTTGGTTTGGGTTAAAATAATAGATTAGGGTTAGGTTCATTGAGTTAAAAACATACACGTACATATCAGCAGTTATGTTTCTTTTGCCTCCTCACTACATTAGTAAGTAAAGAAAACCTCAATGCTGTCTTTTGGTTTCACAATGGATATAAACAGCGCTGATATGGTCATGTTTCTGACGAGGATGTCCTGGTCATTTTGTCAGTTAGCCTCCAGTTTTAAATGGCAATCTTATGCTTTCTTTCTGTGGTTATTGATACCGTATGAATGTAGATAAATTATTTATGTTAAATACTCATCGTCACATTCCTTACTGTGAGAATTTCCATTGAAAATCTTTGAGTTATGGACAGTTAGTTGGACAATACAAGACAAATGTTGAAATCACATTCAGCAGATGAATTGATAATGAAAACAACCATCAACTCTAATCCAAAGATATGATGTCCCATGCTTCAGTATAATCTTTTGATACATTTAATGAAGGAATGCAAGTTAGTGAGTGGTAAAAACTCCAATCACACGGGTCCTTCTTCTGTTTGTATGTAACAAGTTGTTGATCCTTGTAACCAACAATGTGATGAAAGTCTTAACAGAGAAGATGAATCCATCTGATCAAGCAGGGAACCAGAGAGCTGAAATCATTTTTTTTTTAGCTAAAGTGACCATGAATTAATAAACTGCAGTAATGAGCTCTATATGTCACTGCCAAGTATGCACCAGGGGACTAGACACAAGCTGTACTTGTTTGTCTCTTCCTCCAAGTTTTGGTTCATTCTCCCTTGTTGCTTCTTTCTGTCTTTCATGTGTTTTCTTTTATTTTCTGTCAGAAAGTCACAGGATGAATGATCCCTCCCCTTCCCTTTTTCCCTCTGTTCTGTCTTCATTTCTACCTGTACGACTCCGTCTTGGACACGTGGGCTTTGTCTTTCTGTGTTCGCAGGACAAAAACAATTTCTCTCCTTCCCTTTCTGTTGCTGGCTTTGACAGATTTATTTTAAACAAATGTGGGCATGTGGGCGTGTGGAAGCAGAATATTGGTGCAACAATTGTAATGTCCTCTGTGGCTGTGGGGGAACCTTGACTTTTCGATTTTTCTGCGCAATATATCTCTTAAGATTTACCTGCCACTTTCTCCACTCGACAGGCAGGAGTTGGGCGAGGGCAGAGTGATCCACTTATTAAACGGCATAGACATTTTATGATGTGGAACCATCTACTCGTTGCCACACCGAGGGAGGACAATGTATTTATTTTAGTATTTCTGAGGGACAGTTCTTCAGAAATGGATTCATATTTCTTTTGCCACAGAGCTTAATGAGCCTGGCTGAAGAAAACTGGCACAGAATGTAAAATTTCACTTATCCAAGAATTGTTGATGAGGGTTCTCAGTCATCCAGGTCATGGTAATTCTAAGTGCTGTATCGTAGGCAGCTGGACTTGTTTCAGTTTCTTGAAAACGTCTCACCTCTCATCCAAGAGGCTGCTTCAGTTCTGAGTAACTGGAGGGGAGTTGCAGGCTTTTAAACTCTGTGTGGGAGTGTCCTTACAGAGTCGTTAATGTCGCGCGTGAGCTCTGAGTTTCAGAGTCGTTGGGACCACTATCCAAGAATTGGATTTGTAACTGAACGTTGTCCTCAGTCAACAACTCAAACTTAGAGACATTAAGAGAGTGATATGTTTTTGATTTCACGACGTTTAGTTTGATTTGAACACACAGGACTCAACGCAACACCAGAAGATGTTAACACTTCCAGGGTTGAAGGTTTAAAAGCCTGGAGCAAGACAATAATGTTGGTGGGCTTTGGAAGTGTAGTTCTCTTAAGCAAAGACCGACAGAATTGAATGTTCAAATGTTCACAGCAAGTACTAACAATGCCAGGTGTGGAAGTTCTTACCCTACCTAAAGCAAGGCACTGAAATTGCCAGGATTTTGAAGTCCAGTTCCTGAGAAAAAGGCAACAAGACGGCAGTGCTTGTTTTGTGGTCCAAAACAAGGCACAAACTCTCTGGAACAAGGCACTGCCAGTGTCATAGATGACATAGAGCTTTCCACATCAAGGCACTAACACCACCAGGGTCAGAGCATCAGTTCAAATAGCTGACATCTGGGGTTGGAAGAAAAATTCTTTAAAAGAGAGCCACGGACACCACTGAGATTTAAGGTTCAATTCAGTTACCTAGAGCAAGGCATTTACACTAGCAGGGTGGGTGGTTCAGTTCCCTTACACGCCAGTGCAACCAGTCCTCCTCTAACAAGTAGATTTGACAAGCATCTTATTCGTCCCCTTGTAGATCACAATGTTGAACAAACTTGTCCACATTACTCTCACACTGACAATATTTTATTAATACTTGGATGTTTCTTGGATGTATTTATTTGTCTGGTTATGTCTGTGCTGTAAAAGTAAGCAGCAGATTTGACACTAATTGCACCTTATTAATGATGAATGTCACCACCAGTGTGTGTGTGTGTGTGTGTGTGTGTGTGTGTGTGTGTGTGTGTGTGTGTGTGTGTGTGTGTGTGTGTGTGTGTGTGTGTGTGTGTGTGTCTCAGAAAACATGTATGAGACCGTTTTGGGGCAGATATGGATACCAGTATTTTAGAATGGTAATATTCAGATAATGATGCATCAGCCAGTATTCCTTCTGAAAATGTAATCCAATGTAGAACATGGTTTGCTGCTTCCATTTTTGTTGTAAATATGATTTGGCCTATATTTGTCATATTTTGCTGTATTTCTACAGTATCTGGCATACAACTGAACTCAGTCAGAACCGTCAGGCAGTTTGGATGTGGCCATAAGGAGTGCTCTTAATCACAGAATTATATCCCTCAAAATTAACACTGAATGAGATGATAGTTGAGTTTTTATTACCCAGCCAAGATGTAAAGATGGATGATAAGTTAAATAGTTCAACGACCCAACAGCTTCAGATATTCATAGTTCATATACTATATCTGTAATTGAATCAGAAAAAAAAAAATGTGGATTCAAACGTGAACCTGACTCAAAAGTATTTCATTCTTTTTATTTGAGCACGACCCTGTCAGACTTCTCTTCCTGCAATCTTTTTTATGCTACTTGTGTTGATCCCTCGTTCCCTCTGTTTTGCTGTGAGGAGTTCGCTTGATGTGCACGTCAGTTATCAGAAGTCTCTGCGTGGCTCATTGTCGGGCGACTTCAAGGGAAACTGCTACGGGCAAACCCAAAGAGAGTTTAGTGAGAGAGGGGTAGAAAGAGAGACGCAGCAGGAGACAAGAGGCAGGGATGAGTGAAATTCAAAGAGAAAGAGGGGAACGGGGACGGAGATAAGGTAAAAAGATGGGATGAGAGGAATATGTGAGGTTTGATGTTGAAACACTTTGCAAACGGAAAGTCAAAGAGTCTGGAGGAACAAACACAACCACTTTACACATCCAGTCACATTAAGCCAAATCCAAAACCCTGATTGTGTGACTGTGAGCCAGGATGACTAGTAGCATGACCCTGAAACTGAAGCAGCTGAAGAGAATTCAGCCATTGCTAATTTCATTCATTACATCTCTTCTATATCTACTGTAACCAGGAGGCCATATAAGGGGGAAAAGTTCTGACAATTCCACGAAAAAATAAATAGGTATAAGGTAATAAAAGGTGATAGGTAAAAACTAATATAAATTATTAAACCATCATCATTGAGTATATATTTCAAATATAGTAATACAGTTAATGATCTCTTTGTTTTTACTTGTTTTTGGCAGTAAAAGTTAAATATCCCCATTGACCAAAAAGTAAACATCCATATTGACCGACCACCCCCCTGTATCTGCATGAAATGGTTTGGTCCTGCCTTAGCGCACTTATCAGTGACTGTGTTTAATTGCAGTCAGATGCGCCAGAACTATAGTGATCACAATGTTGCCTAAATCAAAACCTGGTTTTCAAAAAAGGAGAGAGAGGAAAGACAAAGGAAAAGGTGTCAATCTGTAACCCAGTTTTTCACCAAGAAAGGTGGGTAGCCTTCAGTCTGTGAGTGGTATTAACCTGTTGGCTTAATGTCCATAGTGAAATAAGCTAGCTAGCTACAGACTAGTGTTAGCCTACATGTCATCAACATTTAATCAGTGCAGGGAAACGTTTAGCAAGATATTCATATTAAATCATTGTCCCTACTTCTTTTAGCAGACTTAACAACAGACGAGTCAGCAGCAGAAGCCCGGTCTCCCCATAACTGCCCCTCCCAGTCATAGTGAAGAAGGTGAGCAACGTTGTGTTCAGTGACATTAGCATCATTGCAGGGAGTCTGTGGGGATTTCTCTGTCCCTCTTGCTCTTTGTACCATTTACAAAAAAGAAAATGAAATATTTATTAATGACAGAAATTGACAGATTATTTTCTCACATAATGATCAATGAGGCGGAGTATGATTAAAATAAACATGTCGTTCGAACAGATACGCCAAGTGCATCTGCAGCAGCTGTCTGTCAGCACCCCAGGGGTAGACAATAAGGGAAATTGGCTTTTGAAGATCACTGGCCCCACCATTCTAACCACTGGCCCAGGACAATGTCAGGTATCGATCCCCATAAAAACGAAAAAGAACATATCCCAGCCAATTCCTGCGGTCTAGCCATCAAGGCTGGAACTTTCTACGATACCAATACCAGTAAATTTCCATGATTCTCGATACTTATTCGATACCACAATTTAAGAAAAAAAAAAATCATTGGGCTACTTTATTTAATAAATAAATAATAATGATGTTTCACATCAAACTTGTATTTAAGCTCCACTGTGCTTTAACAATGAAGTAAAAACAGTTAAAATGGAAAATACGCCTCAACACAAACGGAAAGTCATGTAGTCATTACTTTTATCTTCCAGTAGTTCAATGATAGAACTGTTGTTCTCATTCATTCACTTTTAGGCTGCTTCCACAGACTGATGCGAAACTAACTCATTGTTTCATTTTTCAGCTCTATTTTGTGTTTACACACGTTTGTTTTTTCTCTGCTCCAAACCATGGATGTATTATGGTCTAAACGCGCACCACCGCTGTGGCGCACACCGAGCAGCTGGAGCGGCTCGAGGATCGGCCGCGTTCACATAAACAGACCGCGTTCACATAAACGTGCGCTGAGGGCAAAGTTTCACGATACCGAAAAAAAGGTTCTTATCGGTTCTAGTGACAACCTTCAGCAGTGAGCGAGCGGCACGCGTTTCACAGGAGTGAGCGAGCTGTGCACACTGCAGTTGCTTGCAGGTGGTGTGCTGACGTCCCAGGGAACAGCGCTTGCTGCGCACAGAAAGTAGATGTCTCTGTCTTTGATCGGGTCGGGATCTCGTAACACTATTAGCGGTAATTAGCTACCGAGACGATTTCACAGAAATCATTTCAAACCACAGGGAATTAACGTGAAATTAGATTTATTACATTTTTTACTTATCTTTTTTCAAGGCATTATTGCTTGGAGTTCTGGTGGCCCTGACAGTTTTAAAAGTACATCCGGGCCACCGGGCCAAAATAGCCTATAATTCATATTTATTTCAGAATGATTTTTCAGACAGTTCTGAAATAAAAAGAGCATATGTATGTGTATATATAATATAGATCAAATTCAGCTGTCACTAAGCTTGGATGTTTGGTCAGTAGTTTGGGACTCTCACCTTCCTGCTTTGCAGTAGGAACAGAGGAGAACATTTCTGGTGCATGCAGACTGTGTGACTCAATACAACTCTCAATACAATCAGAGAAATGTTGGAAATCTGGAAATCAGAAGATTAGATTGCAACGACCATTTAGCCTCATATATGTATTTTTTCACCCCAAATCCAATGCCACCACCTGTGAGTCTACAGTTGTGGAGTTAAATTAGACCTGCATGCGGGACTACAAGGGAGACAGTAACCACCTAACTGTCATGTTGTTCTTTTCACAGATATGGGAATGATAGTCAGAAATATCATTAAAATGCATAGTTTTATATAAAACGGCATCACATTTTTTTGCCGGCCTATACAAGGACCCAATTAGATTTATTTTCATGGGGCCCAAAATCCCTGGCAGCGCCCCTGACTGTAACGTGTCAAAATGTCCACTGTGGAATAAGTTTATTGCCCACAATAGTCTCATGCAACCAGACATATTAAAAAGAGATACACCAGTAAAGTAGTAAAGTGTAGCAAACTGTAGTATAAAAAAGCTATTTACAGAATAATAGTAATGTAGATTAGCTGGCTCCATCAGCTACCTTGAGTCACCACAGTCTGGTGTGATGTGTGCCTGCTGCAGTGTTTTGGGACTATTGTGAGTGGAGGTGGCTAGCTAGCTTGATCTGACTAAGTGGAAGCCTACAGTCTACATAACGGTTGGACTGAAAGTTGTTGATGATGATGACACTGAGAATGATAATCATGATGATGATGATGATGATGGTGACGATGGGGGTGATGATAGGACCTCTGTGTTTGTGGATGTCGTAGGAGGACTCAACTCAACAGTACCTGGACTCTCCTTTGTTCAGTTTTGCTGCTGCTCACTCGCCAGTTGAATGCAAATATGGGGCTAATGTCAATAGAAATAAATAAATGGAGCAATTGAGTTAGTGATGTCGTTTGAGTTACCGTCTTTGCAAAAACTGATTATTAAAGAGAATGTCCTGTGTACTGCTTTCCTTTGGTAGATACATAGGCTAACCACTGTCTTGATTTCGCCTACACTCCCTGGCAATGTTTTTTGTCAATAAGTTCAGAGCTTTGACACTAGATACTGGGGCTCACTTCCTGCTTGTGGTTAAGTGTAGGCTACAGGGTGAAGGTTAATGAATGATGGTGATTTTAGTTGAATACAGAGGAAATATGCCATATGTCAGTATGTCATTATCGACTTTTTAAATTTGAACCAAAGTCACACCTTTCCCAACCTCACCCTTGCATTTACAGGTTTCTTGTTGTGTGGCAGAGGTGAGTTGCTTTAACCTAAAAAAGGACTAAATGACAATTCCTTTAAAAACTGTCAATGTGTAACCTCTTTTTCAATATTACAGTTTAAAACAGTAGTGCAACAGCAACTTAAAATAAATAACCCAGCTTAATCTTACTTCCTCCTTTACTGCAATGATAATTACTACAGCCACTAGAGGTCGCCATCTAACAAGAAATGTCAACAATGGTTCATTGTTAGCCATTTTCACACTTCACCTATATGGCTGTTTTTTTGATGAGGATAAGCTGATGTAGGCAGAAAACAGTTAACATGTATGTTTATTATAAAGGTTTTCTTAGCATGCTGATAGGAAACTCAATCTGGATGCATTAAGTTTACTACAAAATGTATTTGATAATGCGAATGAGTTATATGTGAATGTTTTTCCAGTAGTTCAAGGCTTTCTTTTTAAGGGGGTAATAGAGCCCATGTCATACCTGAAGAGATTGGAAGTGGTGAAAATGCTGGTGTTTTCCAGACATATTGAAATCTCAACACAAGACGCAAACACTTGAGACCAGAAGCGTTGATGACTCAGAAGACAATAAGGTGTAACCACAGTGTTTTCTTGCTTTTACTGGTGTCTGCATATGCTGAAACAAAAAGCTGCTGTGAGTATAAACCTTACATGTGATGCACAGCCAGGGAGGAGGGAGGTTTAATGCGGGAGAAAAGGGGAGTGACAAAGATGAGAGAGAGAGAGAAAAGTACGAGGAAAGAAGCAGAGAGACGGAGGAAAGGCTAGTTGCTTGGTGACGGAGGCAGGAGGAGAGGAAGGAGAGAGAAGGTGAAGAAAGGAGAGAAAACGAGGAGGAGGAGGAGGAGGAGGAGAGGTGTGGAGTTGTTTTCCAAGTGCAAAGAGTTAGTGGTCACGATGCTACTGCCATCCCTCCCACTGTGCTCGCTCAAAAGATGAAGAAGACTGTTGGCTCGCAGCTTCTACAAGTTGTGTCCTAGTGAATGTTTTATGGTTTTAATTGCTGTGACGAGGGTGCAGCCCAAAATCAGATTCTTGGCATTTTCCGACCGCAGTCTGATAGCTTTTTGCGAAGGCTGGCTCAGGAATGGGAATCCAACTTTATCTAACTAAATCATCACAGACATCACCATCCAATCAAGCTCTGAGGCCCCCATGTTCCGTTTCAATAAGAAAGACACCACATCAAGTGAGAAAGATTATCCAAACAGTCCGATTGAAAGCACGGATGGTACTTTTCTGTGTTATGAATGAATCAAATGACTTCAGATCAGCCTGTTGATCAGAAGTCAAAGTCCTAGCTTGATGGCTAATTGGCTTATTTTAAGAGCTAAAATCAGAGTGGACTTACAATGATATACATCCTCACTGTGACTAAATCAGGCGTTGTAGCCATTAGCTTAGGTTTGTGCAGCGGTGTGCGAGGACACAAGTGCGAGCGTATCATCGTTTGGTTCAAGGACTCAACCTGGTTTCCAACTCCTGGCTTGGTGGCAGACAACTCTTCCAGAGCAGCTCTCTCGATTTGTTTTTTAGAGTAATTCTCCTCCCCTGCTGGGGCAGCCTCTTTTGCAGCAAAATGTCATTTGAGGCACTGAGCAACATAATAGAAACTCTGAGGCAGTGTGGTGGACCTCTGAATGTTTGTGCATGAGTCTTTTTGATGCAGGATGCAATGTCAGTGTTCTGTTTTAGCACCGTGACTGTCAGTGTTCTGATAGCTTTCTGTTGGACCCCTGTACTTTCCAAATGTAATAGCTTAAGTAACTAATTCAACTGTGAAATATATATACTGTGTTTGTACACACAAAATTCATTAGACAGTTTTGACAATTCATTTAAATGCTCATTGTTGGGGCCACTCAAAGATGCCGCAAGTGTAGGGTTGCAGGATGACTGGACAAGACATACAACTAAGTAGTGCATAGCTTCATCAAGGCTCAGCACTCCACTTTTGTACTCAGGACTGGAGACAGTCAGAAACTATTCCTGGGTCCGTCCCTTTATCCGGATCCGTACCAAAAGTTAATGGGGTCTATACTGGGCTGAGGCGCAGTAGTTTTTGTGTAATCCTAATGACAAACCAACCAACAAACACACAACAGACTTAGGTGAGGTAATTATATCAACTACATTGTCTTGTAAATCGTCCTAAATCTTTGCTTTTTTCTTGTGGAATATGAGATGGTTTCCACAATGTCCATAACAATGACATTTAAGACAGAGAAATCACTCAACTCACCATTCACTGACATATGCAATGCTTGATGAGGGCTGGCAAGAATTATAGCTACTTGAATTTAGCTGATCAAAAGACCAAAATATTGAAATCCACAGGTAAATTGTGCTGTAATTTGAGATTGTGGTACATAAACATTTGATTTTGTCCTGCTTGTACTCTTCTTTCTTCTTTTTCTCCTCTTCATCCCTTTTTTTATTGGCCCTTTCTTTGTGCAAATTATGGCCCTTTTTTGTCTCTTATTGTCTTTTGCTTTCCTTCCTTCACTTCATTAAAGCCGAGAAGGTCTTTAGCCTTTAACTGAGTTGATCCACAGGCTGCAGCCTTAGAGATACAGTCAGACTCATTTCCCTCTCTGAATGGTCTGGGGGAGGAATTCAGTATTTATGGCTGAGGTTGTTAAGAGCTGAGTCCACTGGGAGTCACTGCAGTTTCCAGCTATACATCCACACTATGGTTGCTATTTACCTCTTTCTCCACAGCATGGAAGGACAATGTTTTAATACATTTTGAATATCAAGTTTGGAAACCGGTCAAGAAACATTTGATTTTATACCTTTATGAATGTGAAGAAATATATATTGCTATTACATCCAAATGGAGAAATCACTTTTACGTCTTTTGAGATGCACAAATGTAGATATAGTAGTTAATAATTGTTCCCATTGTATTACCTTAATTTTGTGATTTGTTCTGCACATGATTGAATTAATCCCCTCAGATTATTAAATGGTCTTGCTCATTCAAAAACTGTGGCGCTGCTAAATCTAATGAGGAAAATATTAAGTTCATTACCTGCAGTGATCCTCTAGCAGCAGAAAAAATGTGTATCTCTCCCTCAACGTGCACGTTTGCGCTCGAGGAATAGCAGATAAACTAACAAATAAAATAGATTATTTTGAATATTGATGAATAAAACTGTCCAACAGGATCGGTTGGTATTTCATGTTAATTAATGTTCTGTGTTCCTCTACACATAGAAAGGTCACACATACAGTCCAGATTCATACAGTAGAATCGTTTTGCAGGTAGCTGCCGTCCATAAATCCTGAGATTCTTCAGAAGTTAGAACTTAAATTCTGCTCCCTCTGGAGCGCTTCCTCTGTCCTACAGCTTTTAGTTGTATTGATTAAATGTGCCACAGTATTTGTTATGGTGTCATTACTGCAAAACGTTTAAAATGACTGAAAGCAGACTCCCATGTAATTAAATAAGCCTGTACCCGCATTGTGAACCAACACAAGCACATTTTGCTATTTGAAAAATGCACCCTTTAAACAGCAGGACCAAAACAGGGCTGTTGATGTTAGATTAGTTTTTTGCCGGTCAGTGGTGCAATAGCTAACTGCTGCCTAAGACAGCAGCGCACCATCAATGCGACTCATCACAAATCATTATAATGAGTCACTCCATTACCTTGCCTGTCACTTAAGGTTAGCTACTAAGTCAGCCCCATTAACAAGCTTCCTGTTAGAGAAGATGAGCATACTGATGTGTGTTTGAGTTGTAAATGTATTTACTATACTGAATATTGTAAATCGCGTTTTTATTATATTTCACATCGTTACACAATGCTGGCGGTTAAAATACAAAAGCTGCTGGATAAAAAAATAAAATAAATAAGGATTGGCTCTTTATGGAATCGGCTACAGTGGCAGATTTCCAACACTGGCACTGGTTCTGATGGATTTTGTTACCTTAGGACAGAGCTAGGCTAGTAGTTTCCCACTAATTCAGCCCTAGTGCTACGGTAACTGTATGGTTTCATGGTTTCCTAAAATGTCAACCTGTTCAATGAAGTGTCTGTTGTATTTCGTGCCCTGCTTTATACTGTTTACAAGGAAGAAGAGACTGGAGCTTAAGTACTGACTGAAGTGTCTGGTGAGTTCTGACATGAGTCAGAGGCTGAGCTGAACACACACATTTAGCCTCTTTTCACCTTTTCCCCCTTCTACCAGATCTTGTTTGATCATCTACATCGTTCTCTTCTATCGTCTCCTTCACTTCTTTTTCTGTCCTCCCCTATATCCCCTCACCTCATCTCTTTATTCTCCTAGTTGTTTTCCTCCCCTTCGCTTTTCTTTTTGTTCATTTCCTCCTGCTCTCTCGTCTCTTCTTCCCAGCCCCTCTTGCCCTGCGGTCTTTCATTCCTTCGAACTTCCCCCCATCGCTCCTTGGTCTCCTCCTCTAACCGATCTGTCTTCCCCTCCTTGGCTGCGTTGTTTCCTCCTCCTCCTCATTTTGGGGACTCGTGACTGCTGAGCTGAGCTTCAGCTGACGTGACTTCATTATAAGCCAAACAGTGACGTCTCTCCCTCTCTCACATACATAGACTTAATCGGCGGGGGGTGAGTGAAATGTGAGAAACAATGAAGTCACACACACATGCACACCGACACACTCACACACACACACAACACACACACACACACGGAGCAGCACATTATACAAGACGACTCACAGTCCTCAAGCACTGTGTCACTTTTATTCAACTCATCCCAAACTGTCTTCTTTATCTGTTCTACATGCTGACTGGTAAATACTAACACCACTGTTCTCATCACACACACACACACACACACACACACACACACACACACACACACACACACACACACACACACACACACACACACACACACTATATACAGGCAATCTGCTGGAGGCTGGAGACTCATGCATTTTTAAACTACAGTCTTGTCGTCAGCCTCCTTCTCCTCTCCTTTCCTTACATTCTGTGTTTTCCCTTCTGTATTTCCTTCCAGTGTAAAAGGTCGCATGTAGACTTTTGTGTTGATGAATCGTTGCTGATGAATGAAGGAGACTGCCTTTCCAAGAAAACTGACAATGACAGTGACGATCATTTGTCCAAATATCTAAAAATGAACTGTTTACATTTGCCCGATGAGCAGAAATAGCATGAAAGCGTTTCCTGTTAACAGTCCGTGTTGGTTTGGTTTCGCCATCACCAAGATCATTCCCTCACTTCAAACAAATGCTGGGACCAAAACCTCAACAGAAGTGGTGTCAGACTGGCGCTGAAAGTCACTTTCATTGGTCATTTGGTTGCTGCAGAAGGCAAGAGCAAGGGATGTGTTTTTTTCACCTCATCAAAGATTCACCTTTCATACATATAAACATACTACAACTACATATATGTACATGAATACATACATAATATCAGGGGAAAATGATAGAAAAGACAGAAAAGGTGCATTTTAAAATCATCAAATCACGCACATTAATAGGTATTCTGGGTGAGCAAAGAGTGGTGAGGAGAGAGGCGTGCCATGGCACCCTTCACGCTGCGTCGTTTTAGATGAAGGTGCAGTCGTATTTCGATTGGAATCAATAGTCAAGCAACAAGTGTAGAGAAGGCCGGCTTGATAAGTGGTTATCTTTGAGTCCTCAGGGACCCCCTGGATCACATCTCCATTTTGAATATACCTCATTTGGATGAGGAATGCACCGGATCGCGTGGTGACTGTCAAGACATTTCTGATATCTATGAGCCCAGCCCTTCTTCCTGTTGCAACCTAATGTAGTCTGAGAGGAACACAGCTTCATGGAATTTCTAATAATACTCTGGAACATTTTGGAATGGGTCATTTTCCAAACAGTCCTCAACCCAACTGTCCTATTGGGATTAAAAAAAAAAAAAAAACTGAAGCACTAACAAGTAGACCTGGGACTGTTAAACTCTTTCTGCAGTCATTGGAATACAACACAATTACCTTCTTAAAAGTGGAACGTTGAACTTGACTTATTGGAATAATGGGATGATGGAATAAAGAAGAGATTCATCCTCTGGGAACCATGTGTTTACCATTTCTATAGCCAATCCATTCCATTGCAGTAGTTGTCATTGCCATCCCTGCAATCATGCTGTTAGCGTGGCACAAATGTATCAATTAGAACCGGATACGGCAGGGCAACAAAGCTCTGCGTTCAGTGTTGCCTTGGGGCCACTCGCAGTATTGCAACAAAAGATTCCCCAGCAGTCAAATAAGCACTCTCCCTCTAAAGCACCATCATACAAAAGATGTCTGTAAAACTATTGACAGGACTGTGACTCTCCATTTTAGCTTAATGTGATAGCATACTAAAATGCACTAATTTGTAATAAACACAGGAACAGCTATGGCTGGTTCTTGGTCATAAACCACATTATCGGACAGTTGACATTTTCACCAGATGATGGCTCTAGATGAATAGTTACAGGGCCATTAAAGTTATTACAGTTCATCGTCTGGGGAACAAACATTTGTGTACCTAATTTCATACGACAGTTGTTCAGAAACTTCCCTACAAAGTGACCAAAGTTTTTTGTTGTAAGCAAGCCTGTAAAATGGACTGACTTCTACCAGTTTTGAACTTTCACCTCTCAAAGGGCTCATATCACAGTATACAAAGGAAATTTCTCTTTTATTTGTTCAAGATGGTCTTAGTTTCTTCAAATAGCTGTTGTCTTGCTTCAGAATTATTAACTGGCAAATTCCAATTATTTCAATTGTCCCTATTAATCGATTTGCTGTTGACTGGAGATTCGGTGTTAATCTTAAACAGGACATGGTCGTCATATGAGCGGGAGCAGTCTCTGCTGACTGGTTGAAATCACTGCGACCTGTGCAGAGCATGACATTGTGAGTAGACGATCAGCAGTCGAGCCACAATGGTCTTTATTGTGCTGACAGGAAACAACAATGTTAGCGCTCGCTGAGTCACATTTTGCCACAGTGAGTCTAAACAACTAATACCTGTTCTCATGTTGTGAGGCGCTGTTGTACTGAGACCGAGCCTGTAGGTCTCATGCTGGATGTCTCATTTCAGCGGTGATGTAACCAAGCTTTTGTAATGTGAACATCAATTTCTGTGTGTTTTTTTTTTATATATATATATACATATACACATTTCACATACAACATAAAAGTTTAAACTTTTTTTTCTATTTTGTTGAAATCCAAATGTAAGTTCTTTGAACTTCTAAGTATTTCATGATGGCCGAGTTGTGTTTTTCTCTGTCTGTCTGAGATGCTTTTGTTGGTTCCAGGTTTAGGAGCAATTCCTCAGGCCAACTGATCAAGAGTCAAGAATAAAAAGTCTAGTGTATCATCATATTTTATGATGTTTACAAGCAGCCATTTGCTTATTAGTCCAAAACACAAAGTACAGAGTAGGCCAGTCTCTAAGAATATTAATAGTTTTACAGAAATTAGCTCATAAATCAAAGTATTGGTCAAAAATGTTGTTCACTCAGTCTACCAGTGTGGCTGACTAGCCGACCATCCATGGAGAAACAGCCATCGTCTCAGGGATGTCATAAAATATCCATCTCAGTCAGATGTGGAACGGCTGAGGAGATTACCTGGTGTGTGTTGCTCTTAAGTGGTTGTATGCATTTATGAAATGATACATTTTGGTCATGTTAAAGGGTTAACGTTCAACACTGAAAAATTAATCACCCATCGTTTTTCCTCCTTCTGTTGGTGAGGAGCAGCTTCGTCCCCGTGTCGGGATTTGAACTGCTGACCTTTCACTTACAAGCCGACGACTTCTCTCCTCTGAGTAGTTGTGCTCTGCTGAGTGTCTGTCCCTTGGTAAACAGTTTTAAATAGCAGAGGACATTCCTTCATGTTTTGAGCAAGGCTGTAATAGAAAATGCATGACTGCCGATTGTTTTTCCATCTCCAGCTCAGCTCAGACAGAGCTTACTGGTCGTACAGCAGATGGGTTCAACTGAATCCAGAAAACGTTGTCTGTTGTCTGTTTCCTGTTCATAATGTCATCTTTACTACAAAGAACTCTGGGCTTTACTGTCTTATCCTTGACTGATGTACCGTAAACCATAGATTCTTAATTTTTTCTTTAACTGGAGACTCACAGTTGGGAGTAGACTTGTATTTTCTTCCCCGGGTCGAGTCTGCAGCTGTTTATATCAAGCTGCAGAAAGCCCAACATCTTCCACCGATAGGCGAGTGATAATCTGCGGGCTCAAGGTTAAGCTGTGAATTACAGTAAGAATAAAAGTAGATTCTGCAACTAAAATCTTGGTATGCGTCAAGGATGGAAATATTGATGATATTGCATTGATTGATTTTGTAAGAGGACATTTTCTCCATTGCTTCAAGTACTTGAGTCACAATGCTTTTTTACAATGTTTTCCCCGGCGCAGGGCTCCAGGCTAACATTTTTCATCATCATCACTGAACCGTCCCACATTCAAAATGATCTTTCTTTATTTTAACATCATCTATAGTTGCTAGTTAAAAGTATGAGCATTCAGAGTGATTTTAACTTCAAACTCCACTTGAGAATGAAACCTTTAGTATGTTTATTTACTATTAGCGTTGTTAGCTGTAAGCTATTAACTCTGTAGCTATTTGCTCTCTTAGCCAAACACACCATAGGCTGCCCTCTGGCTGCTAACAGCTAACTAGCTCGAGTAACCCAGGGAAAAAACAGAGTGCTTTCCCCACCGAAACTGACTTCACTGCATCCTTTCAGATGTTAACATGTCATATTTTTCACAGGTGCCGCGCTGAGTTGTAACTAGCACTGACATAGTGCTGTGGAGGTGGTAAGGCTAAGTGAGACTATAACTGTAGAAACAGCACGAGAAGATACACTCTATTGTAGTCGGGGGAGTTTGTTATTTGCTAAGTGATACTTACAAACCTGAATGACTGGGACTGAAAGATACTTTGCTGGAGCAGCAGGACAGAACAATGTTAAAGATGCCTTAATGCTGTTATGAGTGAAAAATAAAGTGAAAAATATTTTTAGTTCATATTAAACTGTGGCAGGACAAATTACACTGTTCAGGCCACCACAGTCTAAGTAACTAATGGGAAACACTGAGTTATTTATTGCAGCCCAGGTCAAATTTAAATGAAAAAGTCTGTGACACCAGTCACGTGAGAGATCTGCACAGAGCCCAGAGGATACTAAAAGACAACACCCATCCCAGCCACAGTCTGTTCACCCTGCTGCCATTTGACAACAGATACAGAAGTATCTGCTGCTGTCCCACCAGACGACAGAGCAGCTTCATTCCCCAGGCCGTGAGACTCCTTAATTCATCATGAGCACATTTTCCAAATTATACGTAGCAAGACTCAAAGACTCTTTTCACTTTGACAATAAATTGACCTTGTAACCTTGAAATGGGGCATTCCAGTCAACTGGTGCACATGGAAATGACCAGCAGTAAATGCATAACAGCTGTAGTTTTATTACAGCTGATATTTTCTTGCGCGGAAATGCGGCAAAATCTAATTTCTGTGGAAGGAACCCTGACATTCCAGTCTCTCTTTCAATTAATTTGAGAAATATTTGTATTTTGCTGCAGTACGTCCAACAGAAAAGTGTTTGGTGTTGTAAATTCAGGAAGACAAGGACCAGAGGACATGTCTGGACTGCAGGTTACAGTGTTTAATAATGGACACCAGTGATTTGTGTCTGTCCTGCATCTGGCCGTTATGGATGATGTTTACACGCACACACAGACGAAGACACACAGAAAGACACTCAGCTGACATTCCGTTGTCAAAATTGATAGCAGCAATTACTTGTGTGTGACCTGAGGACCCTGTTAAAGTGATGCTTGCTTGTGTGTCTTTGTTTTGAGCGTTAGTACTCACTGTGAACTCATTTCCATCTTGTCAGTTTGGCATTTTTGTTCGGCACCGGAGAGACCCACCCGGTATATTGGCACAATTCAGAAGTGTTTCTCTCTGGTTCAGTGGGAATTGTGGGAATTGCTGTCCCTGACCGGGAGCGTGTCAAAGTCTCAGCAGATTAGTTCGGACCCCGTTGCCCTTTTCACATTTAGCCAATTCAGGTTGAGGGATTGTAATTGTTTCCAGGCATGTCTGCTTCTGTCAGAGCAGAGTTTGGTGCTGCTGTCTGTGCTTAAAAAAACAGACACATGCATTTATGATGTGTCTATAAGGAGAGGGAAAAGAAAAGAGTTGAATATTCAAACTTGTTGATGTGTTGTCTCTGTACATCCATGGTGTCCACTTCTCCGTGGGCTCTCAGTGCATTTTCCCTATTCAACTAATCACGCGGAACAGGATGAAAGGGTGAACTATCCATGACATGTAGTGATGTCACTGTCCTGCTGACGAACCCATGTTGGCCCAAACAATATTCATTCAGTGACGGACTTAACAGCAGGTGACTGGTGTTTTAGAAAATATGCTTTTTACTCAACAAACCCTCCACTTTCAAATCTAAGGTTCTGCAATTTGATTATTATTAGTTGTTATTGTTAGTTACAATACCTAAATGCATGTCAGAAGCAACATTATAACATTTAAAACGGTCTGCAACTAATGCTTATTTTCACAATTGATTAGGTTATACATTAAGATTTGCTTTTATAGTTATATAATTTCCTTTCCTTCATTGTGTTGCATAGGTTCCTGTTCATGTAAAAGATCTTGAAAGTTGCTGCTCCTTAAGGGCAGTGGAATGCCTCGTAAGTAGCTGCACCTCTACTCCTGTGGCTTCTTGACATCACACCAACTGGAAGCTGAAAACGTGACAGGGCCAGAGACGTGGTGAGCGCTGCTTGCTCAGTCATCTGTGAACTGACCAATCAAAGCAGATGAGGATTCTGATGGGGAGGCCACAAAGAGACAGGAACTAAAACAGTCTGGCACTGGGCGGACTGCTCTGTTGCTCCACTAGACAGTATGAGACAAGTGATGAGTTTGTGAGCATTAAAGCTTATAAATCTATTAGTAACCCACATTAAAAATGATGAACCTGAATTATTAGCACAATATGTCTCCTTTAAGATCCAATATTCCCTTTTTTGGTCATCATGCAGCACAGGCTTTACAACAACATTTTATTTGTAGTCCCTTTATATGATTTAAATACAATTTATTTGTACAGGTTGTGTGTGGAGGATGACTTAAGGAGTCTCGCAGCCTCAGAAAAGAATCTGCTTCGTCAGCAAAAAGTAAGTTGAGTAAATGAATCAAGAAGCAGACCTGAGCTGTAAGAGCATGTTTGCATTCCTGATTCAGTTCCATAGTTGACGTCAAAGCTTAGTAGTGTGTAAAAAGAAGCTCTAAGTGCCTGTTGCCCAACCCAGGTAAATAATCAACAGCCACCCCCGGACAGTATAAAAGCCATTTGATTAAATACTACATAAAAAAAAACATAAGCAGTGTAAAGTGGATGTAAAATCACGGGTATTGGGAGAAATTCTCTGTTCCTGAGATCCAGGACAAGCGTGGCATTATCCTGAAGAAAATAAAGGAAGAGGGATGACTAAATTCTGATGCAACGGGATATCCTCTCTCGCTGTCAGTGTTTCCATGCAGAGCCGGTGATAGATCTTGTTTTGTCATGGTAACTGTCTGCGTTGTGTTGAGGTGGCCTTTACCGTGGCCTAAAGGTCACCAACATGAGCTGCATGATGCTTCACTGCCTGGACACATGTAGACTCTGAACCAGCTGAGAGAGGGCAGGAGATATTTTCTCCTTATTTATTCAAGCTTTTGCAAACGTATCTCCCCAGTCACACATGTTTAGTTTTCTGTTTCAGTCAGCGGTGTCTGAGAGGGAACAAGTAAAATTCACTGTATGTGAGAGAGAAACTCACACATTTTATTGTAAAACAACATAGAGGGATGGAGGGCTGGAGGGACTGAGGGATGGATGGATAGACGGATGGATGGATGGATGGATGGATAGATGGATGGGTGGATGGAGGGAGGGATTTCAAAGGCTGCTATACTATACACTTTACACAGTCCATTTGCTGATCATATGAACAGACAAGGATGTGGAGAGTCCAAAATGTAGGAAGCTAGCTGTGCTTAGCTGTATTACATGGTCTACTTTACATAAACCCTCCAGTTTAACCTACTCTGTGGGATTAAATGCTCCACAATTGTAGACAGTCATGACACAGAAGTTGATGGTAAAGTTCGTCTTCTGGATAAACTGTGGAATGAACTAACTCAGGTTAGCGACAGAGTTAGCCAATTGACTGCTAATAAGCATGCTAGCTCAAAGAGCTATTTTACCCCTTTCTCAACTCTTTGTGTTGAATCATTTAATGATGTACAAACTGGAGAGCCATGTCATGAAGAAATACATGGCCTTGAATAGGGAGAATAGGAAGAAGCTTGGCAAGCTAGGCCTATTGTGACTCACTAGCATTAGCTTGTCCTGGTCATGGTTAGCTTGCCGTTTACAGTATCTGACCACCTATAACTGCCAGTAGTCACTATGTCATCAAGCCTACAGTCTCATTTTCAATGAAGACATACAGATGAATTTTGCTTTGACAGCTTGAACAGGCCTTATAGAACAATGAAATGGCAAAAAAAATTCCATTCATTTACTAATTGGCATTTCAGAAAGTCCTAATATAATTTTTGTAAGATAGCTGATTTTTGAGTCTAATTTCTCACTATTCAAATGCTGACGCTTTGGGTTTCCCAACTGTATGAGACTCAGAAATCAACTATATTACCGATTTCAATGATTTTATCTAACAAATAACAGAATATGGCCTTTGGACACCTTCTCTCATTTCTTAAAACACGCACCATGTCAGAAAGAGATCCTGGTTACACTGTGATGAACAAAATGTAAATGATACGATTGTAATAGCAATAACTCGCTATCTAATATGGCTTTCACTGGTATGGTAAACTTGTTTTCATGGTAACAGCGACCTCCACCAATCCAAAGAATCTCCATCACACTTTAGCATTGTTGGTAGTGTAGTCACATGACATTGACATCTCAAAACAAGGCTGATGTCCTGTGAATTTATGGCTTCTACAGGAGCATATACCATTGTTCCACCACCTCATAGCTTGTGGTAAGTTTACATTGGATATTTATGACACTCAGAATATGAATGAGGTTTTTACTTCAGAAAATTCACTGTTGTGCAAAACACAGGCCAGAGCTAAAAAGCAACAATGAACAAAAATGTTTTCCTTGGTCCAAGCCAAATCAACCAAACTACCAAACTACAGGCGTGACTGCGACCGATTTTCGAAGAAGCCGGGTCCTTTTATCCCCCCTTGCTAAGCCGGTGTCTCCTCGTGTTATCGTCACATTGGATGAATGACATTTCTAATGCGGCTGTGATGGCTGCCGGCCAGCAGAGAGACACAGCTGCTGCGATGTCGCTCAGAGCAGACTGACAGAAGTGTTGTTTCTGTGTGAAACAAATAATCCAGATTGTCACCAGGCAGAACTGCTGTGGAAGCACAATTATTATCATTGGCTGTGGTAAAAAAGAGTGGGTGGAGCCAGAGCACTATTTTCTTTAGTTTCTGTCACTGATTTTATCAGTAGATAAAACAGCTCAGTCATCTCGAGGACCCCTGTTTCTCATCATTCTCTCGTGCAGAGTAAAGTTGCTGTCAATTTTGCGACACGTCGTAGGTAGACTTAGATTTGTTTGGGCTTTGGATCAAATAGAAAACATAGAATGCATTTCTACCATTAAAAGAATTACCTCAAGCTGTCCGCTATAATCTTTTTTCCCTACTTCCTGTTTTACTACTGCTTTCTACACACACACTCACACGCACATACTGTTTCCTCAACTAGCATGACCTGAGGCTGCCCTGCTACGCACTTACTAACTGATAAGGCTATTTGCCTGTGTGTGTGTGTATGTGTGTGTGTGTGTGTGTGTGTGTGTGTGTGTGTGTGTGTGTGTGTGTGTGTTTGTGCCTGTGCATGTGTGTGTGTGCATGTCAGGAGCTAGCTTGCTGTAGCTCAGCTCCACCCTCACATTACACAGAGAGGCAGAAAGAGACAGAGAGAAGCAGAAAGTAGAGGAGTAGGAAGAAGTAACAGCAGACAAAGGGAAACCTCTATCTACATCTGGACCTCAGTAGGTAACTAACCAGTCAGTCAGTGAACCAGTCAGACCACCATTCAGCTAGTGAGGCAGCCAGTCTACTAATACCACATTTTTGGTCAGGAAATGTATGTCGATAACTCAATTTTTTAGTCAGTGTTTGGTTATTAGTTTTGATAGTCAGTTGGTTTGTTGGTCTGAAAGTGTTTCAGTCACTGTTTTTTTTTTTTCGTTTGCCAGTTATTCTCTTAATCACTAAGTCGATTACTTTGGTCAGTCGTTGAACCTGTGTACTTTGTAAGTTGGTCAGGTCTTACAATTTAGTTGGTTGTCAAGTTCGTCATTTGGTGATTTCGTCAGCCATCCATTAAGTCAATCAGTCTTTGAGTAAGTTAAGTAAGATGGCCAGTCGGTCTGGCAGTGGTTTGTTGGTTAGTAAGTGAGTCAGTCCGTTTGTCAGTTATATTTAGCAGTTCTTCAGTCGGTCAGTCTTTCAGTCCTTTGTTCAGGCTGGTGTTCAGTCAGCAAGTTAAGCGCCAAGGCAGCTGTTAAACTAGTCATCCATCCATCCCTGCAGCCAGGCAGCCAGTCAGCTGGTCGGTGTGGGGAGTGGCTTTTTCAGTTCAGCTGCCTCCAGCTGAATGGTAGTCCGTCTCCCAGCTATCCAGCCTCCCACCCAGTCACTCCGTCAGTCCGTCAGTCAGTCAGCCGGTGGGTGTAGATGCGGGGCTGCTGGTCAGCTGCTCTGGACGGCTCGTATCTCCCTCAGGATCTCACGCAGTTGAATCAGCTGAGGAGCCACTGAGAGGTAAGGCGCTCACACGCTCAGCAGGATGTTGGTTTCAAGATCATTTCAGAGCTGTTTGCTGACTTTCGCAGACATGTGACATGCTGCAGGCTGAACTGGGAGAGACAGTAGATAGATGTAGAGTGCAAACACATAGAAAAGATTGTTCTTTTTTGAAGGGAAATGAGATTGTTGAATCTCTTGCTGTGGAATTTGATCACACCCTTTTTCTACAAGTTGATAACTGTTGGTGTGGTGTTGCGCTCAGCTGCATCATCTTTGTGTTATCAGGGCTCAGAGCAGCCGAGCAGCGGGGATGTAAGCAGGTCATGAATTTTCTCTCATGCTCAGTCTCATGATAGTGGTGATGTTGTGAGGGAGGAGAGCAGGATCCTCATGTTGTTTTTATGCTCAAACTTGTTTCATCAAGGAATTCATCCAGTCGACTTTTCAGCAGTTTGACTTCTATATATGTCTGGCATTTATAATGTTTTGAAATGTTCATTGTCTGAAATGAGGAATGGTCTGACCATAAGCATCCATTAAGTTAAAAGTCAGAACAGGAAACTAATTAATTTATAAGTAACAAGAAAAATAGATATTTTGTCAGGCTTTGTTGGAATAAAAGAAAGAATAGCTTTAGTCTTTTGCATACAAAAATGGTGACAGCACATGGGGTCCTCTTATTACAAAGCACATTTTAAGAAAAGAAAGAGGCTTATTTCGATCAAAAAAATATCCAGCACTGAAAGGGACAAAAGAAAAAAGAACACAAACTCGTACCAACACGAACACATTTCAAACCTAAAGTTTCAGGGACCTTCCGTTGATGAAAATTATTTGGTTTCTTTGACAGCAAATAATTGATAAGCATACATTTGTGTGTTCTATAAAAAGACTAACCCATGGTGCAGCAAAACCGTATTTATTCCTGCATTTGAGATATGTTGTGGGCCTACTCCAACCAGCATCTAAAAGAACTTGCAGCGGTGAGAGGAGAGAAGTCAGCGGCGTATCTCTTGAAAATCGTGTGGGAAGTTGCCGTATCGCTTCGTGAGCTACAGTTACAGAGCTAGCTACCCTGTTAAGTGACAGTCATTAAGCTAGGTAGCTCAGGGAGCTATATTGACTTACTAGCTCTAGCATGTTCCCGGCTGGATAGCATATCAGCAGTTAGCCTGGCAAACTAGACAACTAACTAAAGTTCACGAACTAGCTTTGCGAGTCGTCGCTATAGGTGTTTCCAAGTTTCTAGGACCAAATACTTCCTGGGAGTAATGCTGAACCGCTGAGGGATTTGCTATCCAGTTTTACACTAAAAGGCATCAGAATGCAATGATTTTAATTGGACAGCAACCACAAATCTCGGGGAAGGATTCAAAGAATGAAGGTATTCTGCTAAAGCTTATTGTCGTGGTGCCAAAGCCTGCCTCTTTGCTGATGTTTGCTGAAAACTACAATACCCAGCTGTTTTAGGAAATTACCAAATCTTTATTTAAAGGCTGGACTAAATGTTTGAGAGATGTTGCAAATGATTTCCATTTTCAGTTCTACCTGACGGGCTCGAGATGAGAGCACTGAGAGACTAAAGGATGGTCGGCTTCGATCTTTTCATTGGATTTGCTGACAATAAGAAAAATGCAGAATTACATCAGCCACATCCTTTGGGAAACTAATTTGATATGTTTTTTATTCAGTCCTTTCACTCAACTTTCCGAAAGCTAATTTCGCCAGACGTATTATATAACACATCCACTTGCCTTTCAAACTCGCTCGATGAGTTTCGAGATTGCCTCGTCGAGCTGTGGTTAATGTCTAAATTCAGTACATTGAAAAGGTCAGGGTAGGTCAGGTTTCTCTGACGTTTGGTGAATTTGATTATCACCCCTGGCAACCGCTTTAATTTCAATGCAGCTGGGTTCTCGGTTAGGAGCTCTCGTGTTGCGTAGAAGGAAAAACAAAACCCAATTCCTTTGTTTAAACGTCTTTATCTTTAAACTGGTTTGACTGCAGTTGGGGGGGGTATTGTCACTTAAATTATGTCATTTAAACTCTTCAAGATGTTAGAAACTGTAATTAGCTGCAGGGTTCATTGGATGCGACTGAAAGTGTTTATGTGAAAATATTTCTGTGTGGTGGTAAATGTCTTGCCCTCCTGATTGCGTATCAGAAGCATTTCCTCTTTAATGATTTATAACGGAGGACAGTCAGAGGTAAATATTTGACTTGGTGTGCATGCAATGGGTGAAAATACAGGGGGCCATTTTGAGAATAAAAATAATACAAGTGTGTGTGTTTCTGGTATGTGAAAGCCCCTGTGGGAATGAGCCATGTAAGCATCAACTCGCTCAAACATTGAAGTACAAATAGAAAAAGAAACATGTTTTTTTTTTGATGTCATGGCTTTAAAAATCCCAGCTTTGGTTATCCTCTCAGTAGCTAGGCTGCAAAATTATTTACCTACTGACCAAAAACACTATCCTCAGTAGTTTTCTGAAAATTACCACTTACCCCCCCCCTCTGTGGCTTTGTTTAACGAGTCAGGCATGTGACATGTTGGTTGGACTTGTAAAACGGCCTTCTGTATATTCAAAGAGGAGGACAGAGAGGTGTGTGTGTTTGCGCATGATAAAGGCATTGCGTAATTGCTTACTTTCATCGCCATTGTATATAAAAGATATATATAAGAACACGCAACAGATAAGAAAAGAAGGAAGCATCAAATGAGCTTCAAAATGTAGCAGGGGGCTGGACAAGGACGAGAATAAAAGGATACAATATTCAGAGTAGATTTCAGCCTGCACCGTTTCCGCCTTAAATAAGTAAATTCAATTAATAAGATATCATGCTCAGTATCGTCAGTATTGCGCCTGTGACCATGCCAGTTTGTGGTTCTGTTTGCCCAACATTGGGTTTCCACTGATGTTGTGGATGATGTGGTGTGTGAACCATTTCCTGTGGGTAGTAAGTACAGCGTAGTAAAATGAGACCACGGAGCAGGACAGTCGGCCTCACTGATTCTGTTTTATGGAAGCATATAACATCAGTAATCATTTGAATCTTAAATTAGCAACCCGAATAACTTCTTGTGAAATACAGTCACTATTGAATGCTTGAATGTGTACAAGTCAACTCTACTGGAAGTGTCCGGTACCGGCCCCAGCACGGGGAAAGCATGGAATTCTGTTTCCTAAACTGAGGCTAAATCCTCACCAACCAGCGCCGCCTTCCTTTCATCTTCCTCGCCAATGTACGGCCTATGACAGACAAACTTGACTAACCCAATTCATGGACCCCTTACACAAACAAATCTTACACAACTAAAGTTTCCTGGACAGGCCGCTGGGGAGGCAATTAAGGTGGATCCTTCCGCTGTGCTCTGCAGAACTAGCAAGTAACAAAGTATCCTAATAACTGACACCCTAGCGTCACCTTCAAGGCTTTAGAAGGATTAGAACGCTACACACCTGGGTCTTCATTAATGATGACACATCATACCGATTGCTCAGAGAATGAGGATGAGCACCCTGTTACCATGGACAATGACCAGTTAATCAAACCAAACACAAATTATATATAAAAACGAACACATATATGCTTTGTTTTACGCATCTTTTACTTACTACTTCTCTTTCTCCCTCACGCACACACACACACACACACACACTCAGTCGTGCACTTCTGAAGCTACCAGCGTTGTAAGACTTGCCCTCAGGGCCAAATTGGTGATTTGATGAACCAGTTACTTTGAGAGGTGTCAGAAAGGGGTCATCAGGCAGTAATTGGGAGTAAAGAAAGTGACTGTTAAAACAGAGTATTAGTGTTATCCTCATAAACCCTGACAGATTTCATGCTGAACACTCAGCTTTGCTTTAGTTTTTCGATCCACAGTCTTGGATTGGAGTATTCCACTCAATGTAAATATCATATAGCTTAATAGTGTTGTGCTTTGTCAAATAAAAGGCGTTTGACAAGTAAATTTAAGGGCAGAGTTTCTGAAGGAAATACACTCTTTTTTTCTCTCTTACTTTCTTTTTTTAACATAATTAATCTGTTTGGAGTTTTTACAGATTTAAAATAGAAACTGTCAACAAAATTAAGAAGTATTGCTCCTCCGGAGAAATTAGATCAGTTTCTCTGGACATAGAGTCGATGTGGGACCTCATGTGGAAGATTATGCTCCATCAAAACCAGCAGAATTTATTGCTGTGAATTATATAATGAGTGTCCATTTAACAACCCTCACGGAGCACCATGAGCTCTTGAACGTAAAAGACATAACTTAAAGTTGACATGGAAACTCTGACAGCAGGGATCAAGAGAACCTTAGGACCTATTTTAGGTTCAGAAAAGGTCACACAAGGAAAGACTCAATTAGATTGAGAAGCAGCAAACCAGAATTGCAGTGATTATTAGGTTTTGAACACTGAATGCTTTTTCTTTATATAAGACCTCAGTCGATAACTTGTGTAACAAAACCAGACAAAAACTGTTCTAACACATGACAACAAATAAAGAAAATTTAATGAAATGAGAAAGTTGAAGAGCACCTAGTCCCATAAATAGTGTAAGAATATATCCACTTTAATGAATAACAAATTGGCAAATATTTTTGCTTTAAGAAGCAGGATACACCAGAGACCAGGGCGGGCCCTCCAGCTGCTCATGGTGCTGAGTGTTTCACTGTCCTGAGGCGACCACGGTCTCAGTCAGCTGACTGATCACATGTCCTTCATCTCAATAAGCAGTGGAATAAAGTGGATTCAAGGAAAAACAGAGAAGAGCTGAGGAGAATACAGGAGAGAAAAGTCTAATTAGAGTCAAACAGGGTAAAAATGAGCTGCGTAGAACAGAACTGAGAAGAGTGGCATAAAGGAGCTGAGCAAAGTAGAATAGATGTCGAATGTTTCTCACTGAAGACACTTTTAGATTTTGTCACATTCGTCAAGTGTAACTAAAACTGTTAATGTGGACTGCGTTCTGTTCTGCTGTGTCAGTTCAGGCCCCTTGCGTTGTCCATATTGGCTCACTATTATAACTAAGTGGCACAGCCCGTTGTTATTAGTTACACCTCTCAGCTGTGATATAAATTAGCACTAACACGTGTGATTCCAGCTGTCATTAATGCTACCGGATATACTGTCACTGAGGTCATTAATTACACCTTTGCTATCATTAACATGGCTAAAATGTGATTAGTTATGCCTAGGATTAGGTTCTGAAGGTCAGTTAATTTTGGATCTGCTTCCAGATTGGCAGAATACTCAGATTGACTAAGTGCGGATGAACTACATTAAGCACACTGGAGTGGTTGGTTCTCTCTGGTCAGCTGATCATGTCAGGTCAGATTGGGGATCAACTGATGTTTTTTTTCTAGGCTGATGCCCAGAATTGGAAATCAAAGAGACAACCAATTGATAACTAATGTTTTGAACCAATATACATTTGCAGTTAAATGAAAATTGAAATGTCAATAAAACAAGTGATGGAAAGTGACTATTAGAAAAGTGACTAAAAAACAATTCTGAGGGGATTTCTAGACTATTTAAATTGTCTTCTACTTTATAGTTCCACTCCAGTGCACTTTAAAGGTAAGTCTAGTACTTATTACTCCACGACTTGTATTTGATCATGTTAGTTTACTAGTTACTTCAGAGTATTCAGTGTTGATAAGATACTATTCATGACGTGTAGCCAGTCAGATTGTGTTAAAGGTGGGACATTGAATGAGACATTAAGTGAGACCACAGAGTATTAACTATAGACCACAGAGAGACAGCTGCATCAGAGTTGAACATTTTGAACATACAATATGTAAGTTCTGCCGCTAAGGAATTCTCCATAAAAACAACACAAAAGATGTTTGGAGGATGTGAATGGCCGGGAAGGTTGACCGACGGGAGGAGAGCTCAGAGATTACTTTTAAACTTTTGAGATTAAAAACATTTATTTATCTTCACTCCTGCTTATCAACCTGCTGCTGCAGCAATCTGCAGAGCTGACTTGTAATAATGTCTTTTATTATTGTCTGAAATGCATTTTTCTTGATGAACAACATTACAGACAGAGGAAGGACAGAGAGAGGATAGAAGAAAGAGAGCTGGAGTCTCTGGTGATTAGGCTACTGCAAATGTTCTTTGCCGTAAAATGCTCAATATAGGTTCTTACAATTGGTCTCTCTCTCTCTCTCTCTCTCTCTCTCTCTCTCTCTCTCTCTCTCTCTCTCTCTCTCTCTCTCTCTCTCTCTCTCTCCATCTGTATGGTAATTGTTCATGATATAGCACCCATAGTGCACCCTTATGTTTGCTGAAGACTTATAGAATCAGTTGAGGGAAGAAGCCCTCCACCTAAACCTCCGCATTCCAGCTATCGCACACTTGCATGATTGTTTTACAGCAATGTGTTGTGTACAGCTTTAAAATGTAAGTGGGTTAAACTAAAAAACATTTATTGGAATCATGAGACCTTCAGGTCGCAGCACAATGCTGAGTGGTGTCTCACCACATCAGCAGTGTGTTACTTCATGAGTCTAGATTTAGAGGAATTTAGAAGGACCTCCATTTAAAAGGGTTTTAATATCTATTGGGACAGGAAGAGCTTTGCATTTGGAATTTGGACACTATCACGTCCTGTGGTGTAAGTACCAGACTGTGAAGACTGTTTGCTGAACTGGAATATGTTGTGAGATGGGTCACTTCTGTGTTAAAGCAACACAGGCAGAGAACACAGAACATATTGGTTTGGATGGAAATGTCACAGGTTTTTACTGCAGTACTATAAACACAATCTGTTCACTCGCAGGACAGTGTGTGTAGCTGTTTTTAAAAATAAAACACGAGTAAGACACTTTTTATTTGGCATTTAGCTCAAACCACTGCTGTGCCTATGTACAGTTTGTTGCTACCATGGCTGCAGTCTTGGACTGATGATGGTGCTAGATGAAAGGTCAGGGGTTCTTTAAATCATTAGGATTGATTCTCTGGAGACCAAGAAAATTCACAAGAAACCGAGTCAATCTGGACAGTTTGGGATAGAATGCTTTGGACTCAAGTGTTGGGCGGATGAAAAGACAGACCAATCATCAAACACTACCGCTGTCCAAGTTGAACCATCTTGGAAGTCGTCCATGGAAAACCCTGGGAAAAGGCAGGCACTTTCAAAATATACTTGGCAGGTGATAGGACGAACGATTTGTCTATCACCATCTTTCACAGGCCAGCTTTAGCCAATCGGATCAACAGTAGAAGAGCGTACCACAGCAGAGCCAACTGGTAAATAAAAATCTTGCCAAAGTCAGTCGAGAGAAGACCGAAAAGATCTTTTTCCATTGCAGCTGCATTCTTTTCTCTTCTTTAAATGAAATCTACTCTTCAATCCTGATATAACTGATGCTTTAGCAGCATCTACACTAACCTCTTGAGGAGCAGCCATTGCTGTCTTTGAAGGAACAGTGGCTTCTCTCTGTGGTTGTCGTGTCTAAATCACTCCCATAACTGCCAGTGGTTCCTCAGGAAGGATGCATGTTGTTCCGAACCGCTGTGGTTTCGCCGCAAGTGCATAGCTCGAAGCCTAGCGAGATGGATTTGAGGGATGATTTGATCACGTCATTAGGATACATCTCCTGGAGACCAAAAATCAATCTAGATGGTAGTTTTGCCTTGGACCCAGGTGTTGGTCTGATTGAAAAACACTCCTCACTTAATGGCTGATTGGTGTGTGCGTTAATAAATGATTCAAATATAACCTGCTAATATAACCTTTTTTTTTCTTTTTTTAAATATCCACGTGAACTTCAGAGCTTCTGATTCAAGCAACCATGCCACCATTTGTGCTTTCTCTGGACCTGCAGCACTGGCCCGTTCCTTTGCCTTGATCTCCTCATCCCTCCTCCTCTGCCACCCAGTATTCCTATATCCATGCTGACCTTTCAGATCCAGCTGTGTGTGCTGTCTGTAAAGATGTTAGCCCAGCTCATGCTGTGGGATTAGGGAAGGATAGAGGAAGCCCTGGTGGGTCTCACAGATGGATAAATAAATAAATCCACCTGAGTCGAGAGTGTCGTATTTTGTCAGATCCGGTTCCAGAAGACGGTCGACTTGTGATTGTAGGCAGACTTAAAACTGGTGGAACACACTGGACAGAATGCAGTGTGGTGTGGATAAAGCTTAACTGTCATGTAGCTATAAGAATAGAAGGAAGTAATGGTAGTAATTGCAGTTGTTGTGGAGAGCAGCTGTACACTGCAGGCCAACCAGCTGCTGCGTAGATTCACTCCATTGATCGCTCTGCGTTGTCGTCTCAGATGTGCATCACTGGTTTTGCTAAGTGGGTCTGAAATGCTAAAAGGTTTTGGCCAATCTGAGGGGTAAACCCTGAGGACGTCTGGACAAATTGGATAATCAAGGGTCAATCTTCATCCATGTTAGCGGTTATTGATCGTTGTCTCTGAAGAATAGATTGGTTTAACAACAAAGGCCCTCAGCAGAGTCCGCAGAACAGACGGAAAAACAAATCAGACATCTGATCTGTTTAAGATGATTCAGAGGCCACAGCAGCCCAACAAATTTCTGTGACGATCGTCTGCTGACCTTTATATATAACAGATTATTGGGAAATGACAGTTTGGGAGGATCTTTCAGAAATAAATATGGATAATGCTCTAATGTTACTGAAGGTAATATATCCTTGTGCATCAGTTGAGCACTGACAGCTCCTCCAAGATTCAAGATTAAGTAAGTTGTCATTATGCAACACAAAGTTGTATTATGACATTTCTGTTGTAATTCTCTAAACAACACACACACACACACCAAACAACATGCAAGGAAAAATTATAATCAAGTCAGCAAAAAAATCTATTCATGGTGGAGGATTGAGGATGAGGTCAGGAGTGTCACTGCTTGAGGAAGAAGCTGCTGTGTAGTCTGGTGGTACGGCAGCAGATACTTCTGTATCTTTAGCCAGACAGCAGCAGGGTGAAAAGTCTGTTGCTTGGGTTGATGACACCTTTAGTATCCTTTAGGCTCTGTGCCTTTATCTCGCTTCACCGATATTATTGATGCGCAGTAGATGGGTGAAATTTGCAGTCTTGCCTCATTCTTTGTGTAGATAGATTCTTATTTATGCCATTTTTTCCCCCAATGTTATACTTCTTTATTCAGGCAAGATTTTTGTTCAAATGCTTGTCATGTGTCACCCTGGTAACCAAAAAATGAAGCGGAAGCTCGTTGTGGGGTTATCTTTCTGTCCTGAGCTTTATCGGACAGAATCTATCCTAAAAGAGAGTGGAAAGCAGATTGTCCGTACACAGAATGTTGCTGGTGAGTGTTTTTTATCACCTTGTTGTAAGCTTGTTGTCAGCCGTACACTCAGCCCTCTGTTACCATAGCATTAGCTAATGTCAATCAAAGCCAACATGCAGCGTATTTTTCTCTCACCACACAAGCGCTTCAAAGCTGCACTCCCCAAGTGCACTGCCAGTGCTTTTCTACTGATGTTATGTGGACGCTGTCCTCTGGAAACTTTCAGATTTTTCGTTATTTCAAACCTAATTTTTTTCAACAACGGACATTCATTGTATTCGCAAATAGCAAACATTTCTGTTTTCCAGTATTTCTAAATGTGAGCGGTGGAATCCACCACTGCAGTGTGGGCTTCAGATTGCACAAGGAACTCATAGGAAAATAATGAATGCATGTACTTGTTACTGTTTTCTCATTTCGTCTCATTGATGGCAGCCTTCCCTCCTCATGATGTGCTCTCCATATCTGAGCTGCTTCCTTCCTCACATGAAACTTTTTCACACAGGCAACATGCAGACCTCAGAGTGGGCGTGAAGCAGCCGCAGAAGAAGGCAGTGGGCGCCTTTCATTATGCTAAATTATGCTCCCTTCCGTCCTCTCACCTCCTGTGACCTGGAAATCTACCCCCTCCGCCATCGTGGAGGGGATCTAATCCCGTAAATGCACCACCAGGAGCTTAGTGTGAGGAAGCGCAGGTGTCTCTGTACTTTCACTCGCGTCTCTTCCTTCCTTCCCTCCTTCCTTCCTTCCTTCCTTCCTTCCTCCCTTCCTCCCTTCCTTCCTCTTCCTCGAAGTGAGGAGATACGTCATATTGCGAGGGTGTTTTTTAAGAGCTTTCCTTTTAGCTTGTCTTGTTGTCCACAGTGCTCACGTAAACTATAGAATACTGTGTGTTTAGCACGAACATCAAATTTAACTTGAAAAATGCTAAGGTTTACATAGTTATGTCACAGCTACGATCAGGTTTAAGAAACATTTTCAAATGAAAACTCTCTAAATGTAAAAACTCCATTAGGATTGAAGTTGCATTCAGATTCCCACTATTAGTCATTATGCCTCATACAATCCTTTGAAATAGTTTGTTGTAATTTGAGTGGTGAACTATTTTACTTCTCTTACAACCGCCGTGAGAATTTTCATTGGGAAGAGACGGATGAATCCTGTAGCTGTTGATCAATAATTAACACAGCAAAGGCCAAGCTGCTCTCACTTCCCTGCTGCTTTCAGTAGTGGAATGGAAATCTTCCATCCATCCTGAGCAGTTTCTGGGATGTTTCTCTGTCCAACATAGTGTTTTTTAGATTCAAGAACTCAGCTAAGAGACAGAATACTGATTATGGGAAAACTTTTAACTGGTGTCATTTTGATGGAATCACTTCAAACATGTTTGTCTCCTGTCATTCAAGATGTGAAAACTAACATGTTGTGCAGCTGTAAACTCGACCAGAAATAGATTTTTTGTTGTTGCTTAGAGCCATCTGATCCTATCAGAATTAGTCAAATTTGGAAATCTTACTTAGATTTGGGTGGAAATGTATTAAACTGCCATGAATTATTTATTGATTTAATTAAAGGATCAAAGTTGCATTATGTATAAAGATCTAATGAACCCCAAAGATTCAACACCCTCTTCTTTCATCATATAAAAGCCTTAATTTTTCGATAATGGGGAACAAGGGCTAGCAGGGTACAGACTGTTGTTTCTCTCTTTCTCCCCCTAGAATAATGAAAAATGACTGTATATTAAAAACAGTTTCACAGAATGAACAGTCATTATTCCTCCTCTTTCCTGCCTCCGCTCTTTTTTCCAGCCTGAATTATTAAGAGGTGAGAACCTCTCATCAAGCCAAACTATTTTTAATTCATAATAATTATAATAGTAGCTTATTCATTAAGTATGTTTTATACAAGAGGCACTGTCAGATGACTGACAGGGCAAGTAATACTAACACAGATAAAAAAGATTGTATAGTTAAGATGTCAGCTCACAATGAAAGAAATAAAACAGATAAATACAGAAACTGGCAAAGTCAGAAAAGTAAGATGAGATCTAAAAGGCCAGTGTTAGATGACCTGATGCTATATGGAGGGCTGTTCCAGAGCTGAGAATGCAGTGCATTAAAAACCTGATCACCCTTAACAGCTTGGCTACATGATAGTAATGATGGCTGATCGGTTGGTTCACCCCTTCGTTCCTGTAGAATGGATTGACAAGACATTTGGTGCAGCAAATTGTTGAACGTTGGAACTTTGGTGATCTCCTGAATCCAAGGCCACCAACAAGTCAACGTTTTGAGTTGTCCAGTACTTTGGGACTGTTGTTGAGTTTTGCAGGTATTTGCGGTTAGCATCAGCATGTTAGCATTGCCTTTGAAATGAAAGTGTTTTACTCTGATATCACTGTGTTGGTCCTGGATTCAGTTAATGTTGCTAGAGAACCATCATTGCAACTGGGAAAAAGATTCAAAGTCTGGACTGATGACAGATGCTGACTGGCTCTTGTACTTATTATTTTAGTTTTTTTCAGTTTTCTGTGGCAGTTGCTAACCTTTAGGCTCCAGAAATACTCTTTAGTTAGGTTTAGGAAAATATGATTTGGGTTAGAATAGACCATTTCACTACGTTAAATCTGAGTCAGAAACAATCAATTCTATGTTATTCCTATGTGCATATTGTTCCAATCTTTTGCCCACGTTCTTAAGCCATTACAATAGAAAAACGTGACTGTCCAGTGGCGAAGACGGTCCTGCATCAATCATCGTGTTCCAGTAGTGTTCCAGCACTTCATAAGGACAGTGTCACAGAGACAAAGTGCTCAATACAAGGCCTAGCATTGCAATTCACAAGACAAATCTTTTCTGTACTACTATATTGAGTTCTAAAGGCAGCCATTGTAAAGAAGCCAAAATCTGTGTGATACGTGAAAAACAGTTTGTTCTGGTCAGTGCTATTACTCACGATGAGCAAACTGACCTTCTCCTCTAAAATCCTGGGAGCTCCCCTTTGGAAATGAGTAATCAAATACCATGGTGCAAGCTCTCTCTGTGTCACTGAATTATGTAAATTAATTAATTTTGGAGATATCCAGAGTGACTGTTGGACCAAGCCTCAGTCAGAGATAACACGTAGGCGGAGTTTATGTTCGGAGTGATGTGGCCAAGAAATGGCTGTATTGACTTTTAAAAGGTGTTTAGGACCAATCCTCAGAACCTCTGCCATGTCAAAATTGAATTAAAAACGTTAGTGAACATTCAGTCTTTCACATGATCTGAGCAGCTATGCATTGGAGCCAGCATGCTGAGGACTTTAAACTCGGATTCTCATCTCATAATGGAGTCGTATTTGTGCATCATTGCTACCAACATGCTTTAGGACTCAACACAATATGCACTTCTTCTTTCTCAGTTCAGATTGAATGCACGGTGTGTTATAAATCTGTGTGTGTTTAGAGCAGCGCAGCAATGAGTGGTGGAAATTACACTCAGGGTCTGACAGGAGAATTTATGCTTCTCTATGGGGGTGTAGATTTCTCTAGTGTGAAATGATTTATGCAGCCGTTCAGCGCAGGATTTAACCTGTTGATTGTAAAAGCGCAGTACAATATAAAGCACACAATATGGCTATGTTCTTACATTATCAGGCCATGTTGTGCATCCATTATGTTCCTGAAGCGCTGTAATGGAGATTGACAAAACTGTTTACAAGCTCAAAGAAAATGCAATTATATTTCTGTATGAGAGAAGACTAAGAGCCTTTCATAAACGGTGCTCTGTCTTAACTCAACTAGATTTGCTCGGTTGTGTCAGCACTGGAGAACGATTTGGCTGCGACCAGGTTACCATTAAGGTAACTAGCCATTTTCCACAGTGTATGTTGAAGTTGTAGACTAACAATGTTCTCTCTCTCAGTGTCACTCTGCCTGCCTGTTGGTTTTTTCCAAGTGTAAAAGACTAAAATATACCCATCAGCCTCAGCTCTGTGTGTTACCTGCTAAGAAGCAAACACTAGCATGCAAAATTTATGTTGTGGATCATTGCTTTTCAAAGTGAACCATTACTGTTACAAGCAACAGTTACAAGCAACTGTTAAAAAAAGAGTGATATTGACCTGAATTTGACATGACTTAATGGCAAAAATGGAACTTTAGCCAAAAACACTAACTGCAACTTTCTTTATGGGAGGAAGGGTCTTGGTGATGGTGATGGTAGACCTACTCTTTAAGGTTTGGTCCAAAACCCAAATCTAATTTGGTAAGGTTGAAAGATGGTTGTTATGGTCCAACAAAACAAATGTTGACTACTGGTTGACCTGAAGAGCAGCTTCGAGTGTCAAAGTCAGATACGTTGTAGCATTTTATCAAACGCCTAATGTCATTGTTTTCTTAAGAGCACATTTTCAAGATGGCTATAGCAACTCAGTCTTCATGCTTGTACTTGCTTTAGAAAACACGTGAGAGCTGAGATGAGCAGTTTTACCAGAACAGGAAGTTTAATTTGACGTGTCACTGTTCTGGATCTTCGAGGACAGTGAGTGACATCACGATGTAGATGTAGATATGGAGGAACATCCTGTTTCACATAGTTTTAGTTTAATTCCTTCTATCGGTAATATAATAAACATACTTATTTTTTACCTAAAAGTTGCAAAACCACCAGTGCAAATACTCAATTACATGTGGTACCTTTAAGATCTTACTTAAGTGATAGTTTGAGGCACAGTAGTAATGTGTCATGTTGTATGAATAATAAAGCAGAGAAATGAACGACAAAGGTCTGCTTCTTATTAGTTAATGAAGCCACAGACTGTGATAGTCTCACTGAAGGCAGTGAAATATTTTTATCTCACAGATGTGAAGGGTAGCAGAGGGGGGAGAGCAAAGCACAACTTCCTGATTGACATTCTGATAGTGACACTGATGATGTGTCCTTGCACAACTCTCAAACTGTCTCTTCTCTCTGTTAAACAGGACTGGATTGTTACAGACTCCGTCCTCTCCTCTGTCCTCTCGTTTTATTTGTTTCCCCCTCTCTTCTATTGTGGTTGATGGCTCATACATTTTTAATGTCTCTATGTGTTTTATGGTTTTGTTCTTGCTTGTTATTGAGATACAAGGTTTAGTAGGCAACAGGGAAAACCTTTCCTCCACAACGCAGTGAGATGGTTTATTAGGTATGCACTCGGTTGCCATTTTATTAAGTACACCTAGCCAGATATAATGCAATCTAATGGAAAAGCAATGGAATATATCCTAAACATTTCGATCAATGAGGGAGCTGAATAAAAGAAAGACACACGCACAAACACACACAAACTGCAGCTGCCAAAATAATCATAAATAATAAATATATATTATCATATTGTGACAGAAAGATTCATTGCTTGGCTGTTGTATTATACTGCATTAGTTTTGGCTAGGTGTACCTAATACATTAGCAACTTAAATCAGTAGATATTTCTGTTCATACAAATATTCCTCTAAGAGGATATGGACCATTGGATGTATATGTAGTACACTGACACAAGTGGTTGCAAATAAGTCAAGATATGCCACGAGATCCATTCTAGTATTAGCTAGTGTTAGCTACCTGGAAAGAACTGAACAAACATTCTGGCAATCAAATTCACCAACACATCCTCATAACTAAACGACTGAATAGATTGATTGCCAGTGACTGCCAAATTGATATATATCATTGTTCCCCAAAAAACATGACCATTGCAACATTCATGTTTTGAGCTCAGGTGAACAACTTAGTCAGGTTTAGGAAAACATTGTGGTTTGGCTTAAGAGAACTATGCTACTACTTACGTAACTTCACTACAGTTAGTCACCTACTTGACATGAACAGTGGTCTCCTGTCTCCGGTTTCTTTAATAGTCAAAGTAAGACAATTTTCTACATGCACAATGTGAAGTGAACTCATGGGATTGGGACTAAACAGCTGTGTAGCCTTAAGAAAACTACTTATCAGTGAGACTAACCAGCAAAAAGGCCTCAATTTGATAGGGAGCATAAAGATTGGACTTAGGAGCGATGGAAAAAGGTCATGTGTTCTGATGAGTCCAGATTTACACTGTTCTGGAGTGATCAGGGTAGCCATCAGCGTAAGAAGAGACACGGATGAAGTGATGCATCCATCATGCCTTGTACCTACCATACAAGCCTATGGGGGGGCAGTGCTATGATCTGGGGTTGATTCAGTTGGTCAGGTCTCGGTTCAGCAACGTTATGTGCTCAAAGAATGAGGTCAGCTGACTACCTGAATATACTGAATGACCAGGATTTTTTCTTCCCTGATGGCAGGGGCATATTCCAAGATGACAATGCCAGCATTCGTCAGGCTCAAACTGTGAAAGAGTGGTCCAGGGAGCATGAGACATAGTTTTCATACATGGATTAGCCTCCACACTGTCCAGACCTCAACCCCATCGGGAATCTTTCAGATGTGCTGGAGAAGACTTGACATTGCGGCCCGACTCTCCCATCATCAGTACAAGATCTTGGCAAAAAATGTTTGCTACTCTGGACATAAATAAATGTTGTGACATTGCCTAAGCTTATGCTGTAATCAAAGCTAATGGCAGTCAGATCAAATATTAGTTTGTAACTTTTTTTTTTAGCCGGGCAGTATATATAACTATTAGCACCGGATCTAATATTATTCATATTTTTTTGCTGCACTTCGTTGGTTATAGCCAGTTTTCCATGTTTGTTCAGGGGTATAGCCAGAGCAGGTTCGATACTACATGAATATATCACTGATTTTAGTGAACTGATCACTATAATTCTGGAGTGTGTGCAGTATGATGAGTACAAGTCATCACTTAGGGACTTCAAATATGGAGGAATTGGTGAATGGACTTGACATGGGCAATGTTGATTGAATACTTTTTTTCTGTCAATAATTATGAAATTAGTAATGTATAAAAACATGTTTTTATTTATTTGCAAATCAATTCAGAAACAGTTTTCCTTTTTCCAACACTACCAAGAAAATGCATGCACCTTTTAGAATAAACCCCTGCTTTATTGTATTTTGTCCTGTTCTGTTCGTTGTCATGGTGACTGTGAGTTGTGCTGTTCTCTGTTGTCAGCTGACTGAGCTGCCGTTAACTGTTTTGGCCTCAGGGAATCATGACCGACTGACCCATTACATACATTCCTGGTTTTCCACCAATGACGACAGATCAATGAGCTCCTCTCCCTTGTCTCACCCCCAGCCTCGTACGCCCAGAGGGCTTCATCAGTGCCGGGACTGATGGATGGTAGACGTGTGAGAGCGAGAGAAGAGAGAAAAAATAACAACTATCAGTTTTCTGTCATGTGGTACCAAAGTGTCCCCATAAATAAAAGAAACATGACTGAGTTAAAAAGACTCTTTTATAGGTCTTATTAAAAGACTGTTGTTTTACTGAGAATTACTCTGGACCATTTCTAAAGCCAGTCATGCACTTTAAGATGTGTTTTTCTTACACAGAAAGCCACAGGTTTCACAGGTTATTAGTCTATCATAAACATAGAGAAGATGTTTGCTTTAGTTTCCAAAGTTGTGTTATCATTGTGTGGCAATGCGTTTAAAGGAATTATTGATATAAAAGGTTCGCCTTGTGTTACTGTACAGCTATAACCTTCCAATAAGACCCGAAGTGGACAAACTTTGTCTTTCACTGGCATGTGTTATTTTTCAATAAGTCAACCCCATTTTTTTTAAGCTGTTGATTGGTTTTAGCTTCCATTCCCACCTGAATTGTATGTTTAAAAACACCAACATGGTGTAGCATTGGCCAGCTCTGATGTCATTCTCTCTGTAAGTGATTCCACTGTTTTGCAAAGATCTAGAGAAATTGCCAAAGAGCTGCTGATAAAAAGTGTTTTTGCTCACTATTGCTGATTATATAACAGAAAGCAGAATATGTAGATTTTATAAAACTAAGAAGGGATGGCTTTGCTGTTTCTGTATCTTTACTACTAGCAAAATGAAAATGTCTGACAGTGGTGCCAGAGAGAAGGCTTTGTTATTGATTTCATCAAAGAGTTTGTTCTCCGTACGGCCATTTTGTTGTCGGCATGTTAGCATGCTAACGTGATATAGATTTCAACAACTACGTCTACTTAACAATTATTATTAGACATAAACGTGCTAAAACATTTATTTTTACAATTCAAGTTCAGTGTTTTAGTGCCACAAGCTTATGATTAGCTAGCTCTTATTTCTTATTCAGCATTTTTTTAAAATCAGACTTGGAAGGAGCATCTGTGCTAGCACCTCCTGTTAGAAGTTGAAGAAAATCTAACAGCTGTGTTTTAGCATACAAAAAATACTACAGCTCCCATTAATATCATTAAAATGCTTTATTTTAATGTCATCCTCCCAACTTTTAAGCTGTGATACCTGCTGATGAAATGTGCACATTGTCCGGTCTCAGTCCTCTCTCTTGATGTTGTCTTGCTGTAGTCAATTACTCAACTTGTCCTAATGCAAACCTGCCGAAGTTGAACTTGTGATGGTAGGGCTCATAGGAAATGTTGTTTGTTAAAGGCCACTGAAAACTTTATGAATCATTTTTCAAAACATGGAATTGCTCCTGAATGTATGTAGGAGAAAGAAATCAAAGTAAAAAGTGAAAAAAAATGAATGTAACGTTCCACAGCTGCGCTTTCTATTTGAGATGACAGGAAAAAGCTGTAGTTTACAGAAACCTAATTACGTTATGATGATCATTGAGTGCCCCTTAAATATACTGTCATCTTTGCTTCAGTCTGGCTTCACTCCGATTCTCACCGCCAGGTACAGAGAAGGAGGATATTGTGAGGAGATCAGAGCTCTCGGTTTAATGACTGTCCTCGCTGTAATAAAGCACAGTGTTACACTGTACATGCTTCCCTCAGCTGAGTGAATTAGAGTCTTATGATCTCCTCTCTAAGTATACCGCTTTTAGCCAGGAGGCAAACAGACCCCAGACTACAACTCATTAGATGCTTGAACACTGGATTCAAGAATTTCCCATGAAAACCGCATTCCTTTCTTTTAGAGATACAGTAACTAGTGCTCAGGAGGGGTTACCAAAATATGAGCATGCTGCTGCTAATTCGCCTTTCTCTAAATTTGCGGAACGATTTTTTGTTCAAGTTCAGCATCTTTGACTTATGTAACTGCTGTTTGTGCCTTGGTGGTGTGATAAACTGTGACGATTGTGCTCTGTCAACAACTCAAGGCCACATTTTCATAAAATTATGGGTGTCCCAATCTTTTATTTATTCATTTATTTACTTTTTAACAACAGTTTGTACTTATCCTGATGTTTATTGGCAGGTTAGGCTAAGACAAGATCCACAGTTCCAGTTCACTTTATATTCACATGTTCTTTCACTGTCTGTGATGTTCAGCTATGTAAATGCTTCCACACACATTTTCCCAGAAAGTCATGTTCTGGTCAGGACGACCCTGTGACCATGGTCCAATCACTCAACAGTGGGTAGCATAACAACACTGAAGTCTGGTGAGGAGCAGTGTTACTCACAACTTCGATACTTTGGTGCATTAAATAGTGGATGTTGGAGCGCTGTAAAGTGCGAGCTATTTTTTGTTTGATGTTTTGACATTTTCGACTCAACACCTGCCCTTTTTTGGATTGGATGTTCGTGTACCCTGCTCTCTTCTTTCTTATTTAGTCTTCCCTTTTGGTTTATTCATATCGTATGCTATTATTAGCACACACACAGAGAATGACTGTGGAAACTTCAGCCAGGAGTTTCTCCCTACATGTCTAGATGTGAACCTGTGTCCCTCTGTGATTTTCCACAGGTTTATTGCAGTCATCACTATGACTGATGGGGATTATGACTACCTTATAAAGCTCCTTGCCCTGGGGGACTCCGGCGTGGGGAAGACCACCTTCCTGTACCGATACACAGACAACAAGTTCAACCCCAAGTTCATCACCACAGTCGGCATCGACTTCAGGGAAAAGAGAGTGGTGAGTTTGATTCCGTCGCAAAAAGCGGGTGTGCATGTTTCTACTAGGTCTGAATCTTATCCATCCAAAGCTCCATCTCAGCTAGACGTCAGGTTTTTTTCTGACACGCCAACTTCCACACATTCACCCCACACTGAGGTGATGCAGGCTTGGTAACCATAGTTACAGTGTCAGTTGCCCAGGCATTTTCTTTGGTCTGTACTTATCAAAGAGTAAACGGTGGGTCAGGTCAGGTCTGGGCGTTCTGCTGCTTTTCTCCCACAGCAGCTGCTGAGCTGAGTCACAGTCATTATTTTAACTTGTACAAGGAGTTCCAACCTGGGTCACATTCAGCAATAAACCCCAATATATGATCTGTGAATAGATGGCCGGGGTCATCTAGCGAGTTTTCTAACATCACGATTGCTGTATGTTAATAAATGGACAAACAAATTAAAGTATTACATATGAGGACCTGACAATATATTGGTATTATATTGTGGTATGAATCTATATATTGTATTTGATTTTGGATATCATTTTATTGTGATAGGTCAGAAGTGTTGTCTTTTCCTGGTGTTTGGCTGCATTATAGTAAAAGTTATGTCATTTTCTGAATTCACCAGACTGTTCTACTGTTCTTGCCTTTACCCCCTTAGTCTAAAAATCTTGTCATTTAATAATCCATATTTTAAAATTAGTACCAATTGTCATTCCTACAATACTGGCGCAATATTGAAATTGAGGTACTTAATGAAAAAATGTCATGATATCTGAATTTCTCAACCAGTCCTTGAATTTATTTTTAATCTTGAGGAATTTTAAAAATATTGAGGTACATATTGTGTTTCACAATGTAGCCTGAAAATATTCCAGTATGTTGAACATAGACGTTATGACTAGAGTTTCTTCTTTGCTTTTCCAGCTAACTGGCACCAAAAACCTGTAGTTCTTTGCCTCCACCAGTGGTGCTTTCATTGACAATTTTAGGTTGGAGCAATCGATTGTCAACCTTTTTGGCCTGGTCTACCGAGGATCTGAAAGCATCCAATATTTCATGGGAAAAAGAGCAAAGATTTAAGAGTCTTTGTCCAAAAAGATAATATGATAAAATAATATTGTAAGAAATATGTATATTCTTGAATTTTCTTTCTCAATAATTTTGCAACCCATCATATTTATTCGGTGACCACCTGGCATTGAGGGAGAAAATGTGATGAAATTGCTGAGCTTTTTTTTTCTTTTTGGGAATAGAAATTGACATTTTGTGCATTGACGGTGAAATGGCGAAATGGGATATTGCAAGAGCAGTACTAGCTGTGTGGAAAGTTCTTGGGAGAATTTATTGGGAGATTGTGACCCATGTTGGTCGTTGATTTCTGGCTTTAGCTGGGCAACAAACTATAAAGTTACATCACGGCGTCGCTCTCTTGCATTGAATTGCAGGTGAACACTAGGCTAATGTTGTTTTATATTGCTCAGGGCAGCAAAGATCAGCAGTGAGTAATAAAAAACACCCTGAGTAGTTTGAAAGCACACAACAATGCATGTTGTGCACGTTAACGAACTTGGTGGAAAGCTCGAACTGGACGAGTGTAAGTCTGACTGCTAAATCGTGATTGAATTGAGTCATGAGACTAGTCAAGATTCACATCTCTAACTCCCCATGAAATCAGACATTTTCATTGATTTGCAGCTAATTTTGCACAGATATTAAACAAATGATCTATGGCATTTTAATTTCAATCATGGGAGACTCCTATCGTTTGAGTAAAGGTTAAGATTTATTGCCGTGTGTTGTATGACAGAGAATGAGAAAGTATAAGATATATGAGAATGAGAAGTATATAGACTCCATCTTGATGAAGTAAAATGTGGTGTGTAGAATAAGAAACCTTCTGATGGAGTCCACACACTGGTAGTGGTGATGATGGAGGTCACGTGAATGCCTGGAAGGACTAGCTGACAGCAGCAGAGAAGAGAGCGGTTTCTCAGTTGGACTGCAGAGATGTGATTGGCTGATGGTGTTTGCGGCAGAACATGGTTGGTTAAATGGAGGGTGAGAAAATGAAACGCCCATGGTCAGGTGAATGAGGGAGCAATGTGAGATACGACAGTTAATGTTGATCTTCTCACCTCAAATGAAGAAGATCATAAGACCAAATGAAACACATTGTTACCTTGTGAACAAAATGAAGTAAAGCTCCAGTCGTTTTTTAGTCATTTTGTTAGAGAAAACTTACATATTATATCTTTGAAAGTATTTGATGGATATATTTGTTCCTTTTTTAAGGATTGGTTGTGGGTGCCACCTTAAACTGTCAGCAAGTCTTGCTGAAAAAACATTTACACCCACTGCTGGAATCTCATTAGGATTTATGGATCCAGACATCAGAGCGCTGGATGCAGTTATCTGAATCAGTGTTATCTGACTGAGGCTTCGTTTGGTCACCTAGGTGCTATTCTGCCTTCCCACGTCTGATATACTGTACTGACAAAACTGCCTTAATCCCTCTGCTCCGGATGACTCATAGGATTGATTATTGTTCCTCGCCTCCTCTGTGTGTGTGTGTGTGTGTGTGTGTGTGTGTGAGTGTGTGTGTGTGTGTGTGTGTGCGTGTGCATGTGTGTGTGTTTGTCAAGATCACACCCTATTTCCAAGAGTCAAGAGTCAAACAGGAGCCAACACTCGTGTGATCGCAGCTATAGCTCAGTGATGTCAGAGGCTCCTCCTCAGGGTCTGTACGGAGACTAAAGCTGAAGCCTTGATGTGGACAGCTGGTTTACTTTCTGAGCCACCGAACCACCATTTGTAGAGAGGGGTCACGTGACTTCCAATCAGGTTCATTTATCGGAGCTAAATATAGTGATCTTATGGTGGATTTTAAGACGTTACTGATTTTGATTTAAGCTGCTAATGGGCTCAGCTCTGTCATTTAATTTCTCATTTCAGTGTGATGACGCAGCCGGTGAGCCAATTCAGGCAAACTACTGTATGACAAACAGTGCAGTCCATCATAAAGTCGAACATCATCTTGCACAGTGGCGTATCTCCTCTGGGTGCAGCTAGTGCAGGGCAAACCACAGTGGACCAAAAAACAAATAAATGAAAGTGACTCACCAGGATAGTGTTTTGGCATCTAATTTGCTTTTAAACACCGTAATCTGTTACTCATAGCCTGTCCCAGGCCTGACATCCTTCCCTTCTCTGTGGTTCTAAGCTCCTGTGCTCGCAGTGTAAACAACACTTAAAACTCCCCTCGTGCTCCCAGCTAACTAGCTAATAGATAATTGCAGCTACAGTTGGCAGCAGTTAGCGATTACTCTGTCGATATGCTGTACTGTTAGCAGGTAATCATGCAATCCAGTACTTTTTAGACTTCTAACAGATTTAAGATCCTGCTGAGGAAAATTGAAAAAGGTAAAGGGTTTTTTTTTCATCCAGGGAAAATCCAAAAATAATTGTGATATTACAAGATATATAGCTTTCGTTGAGTGACCCTTTTTCTGTGTGGTTCAGTACTAAGCTTGGATTTCGACTGATATCAAAAAGTCAGTGAGATTATCAGAGAGTTTGTCTTCGTTGATGAAACAGTGATTTGATTAATTCTATATTGTATTTTTATTATTATTGCGGTGCTGTTTGAATTGAAATTTAACACTAATGCATTGATTCGGTAAAGGTTTATTTCACTTACTGAAAAACAAAAAGATTTAGCAAAAACAAAAGTGATAATATTCAGCAAAGAAAGTTTTGGAAAAATTTGCATTTTCAAAGTCAATGCTGTAATCCAGCAATCCTCAACAAACTGCACCAGGGGTCTCACGTCGGTTGACTCACACCGTCAGATGTACACGTGTCATAATTTGCCACCTAACTCGCCGTCAGTCATCACCTGTCAAATTGGACCAAAACACATTAAGGTTCTAACTGAGCGCTCTGATCGTGATTGGCGTGAACACAGTTTTAAAAGAGAGTCGGAGAAAGTGTGAGTGACTCATCTGGGAGAGCCAGAGGTGTGAAAGATGCTCGAGGCTTCCTGCAGGGACGCAAACACAACCGGCTGCGGCACACCACAGTCCATCATTACAGAGGCCACATCACTGTTAGTCAGACCCTCTGAGATAGACATAGGAATAAAGCCGAAGAGAGGGCGTTCAGTCAGACAACGGGACTGTGTTCGAAAATCACACGAGGCTGCGTTGGTGGTGGCGGTGTGGTGCTCCAGGTACCAGGGAGGCAATGGAATATGAGCCGGGAAGTTTTGTGTCAGTAACAAATCAGCTGATGCTAAAATACTGCACTGCTGTTTATAATACAGTGAGGAAGGTTTTGCAATTTCAGAATTGTAACACACTGACAATCTAAAAGCCTCAACGAGTGTTTCTCTTCTCCTCAGGTGTACACAGCATCCAGCCCCAATGGGACGACCGCAGGGAAAACCTTCAAGGTTCACCTTCAGCTCTGGGACACAGCTGGACAGGAGAGGTGGGCTGAGGTTTTACAACTGGTTGCACACATTTATCTGTAGTGAGTGCTCTTTTACAAAACTCAGCATGCAAAGCTGAAATGTACTCAGCTGCAGATCCTCCAATTGCCTAGCTGAACAAAGAAATCTCTTTAGGGGTGTATGTCCTAAGAGTGTTTCTCCAGAAATACAAATAATCCCCAACAGACGTCTGCAGGGATGGTGTATGTTTGTAGGCTAACCCAGAAATGAGTGTCACCATGGTCTCCTCTCGACTAATAAAGCTAATAAAACTAATAAAATAATCAGGAATTCTGTTCAGCAAGATCATCTTCACAGGTGAAAAACACCTTTATGATCTGTGAGGCAAAACTTCGGCATCGGAAGTAACAAAGCTAACGTTACGTTTAGCTTAGTGAGTAGACAGCTCCCCAACAGCTTCTATAGTGTAATTTAGCAACATTCTAGCACCCACCATTTGACCGCCATTGAAAACCTGTTTTAAGAACCCACTGACTTTGAGACAGAAGTGTAAAAAGAGTGCAAAAAATTTAACTTAAGTCAGGGATTTAGAAAATGTTTCCATTCTTGCTTTAAAAAAATCACATATTGAATGGAAGCCATACTGGAACACATGTTGACTTGGTTAGACTGTGATTGTGTATGTGTGTGTGTATGTGTGTGTGTGTGTGTGTGTGTCTGTAATTGAAACTAGAAACTCGATCTATTGAATCTGTTTATGAAGGTCTGATGACTCACTGCAGGATGAGTCAGTGTTAGTTACATAATTTAACTTAACATTTCTTCAGCTCGCCGTAACGGAAACACTCCTGTTTTCATGAACGGATCTTCACGATCGTTTACTCGACCCGCAGTCATTATTCCACCTGCGTGCGCATCATCTGTCGCTTTGTCCTGTATGTTTGCGTGTTACATATTTGCTTATGAAGCTTCATATGTAATGTTTACACAGAGTTGTGTTCCTCGCTGCTGTCACACCTATAAGTCCCATTACTAAGTATTGTGGATATAAACAACATCTTCCCCTCTGTGTGTTTAGCTCAAGTCAATCACAGTGAAGTATTACAGCTAAATCTCTGTGACTGAAGGAGTGAATTTTTTTGGTCATGCAAAAAGCACTGGTCATAGACCTAGAAGTCTTAAACATTTAAATCTGCTTTAACAGTTTTTTGTGGCCTTGGAAACGAGCTGTAAACAGCACAGCCAGCTTTTGAGTAGATATAATCAACTTTTTAGCAAACAACATTATCATTAATTTGGAGTTGAGCTTCTGTACAGCAGTTAAAAGTCGATTACACACTGTCTTTTAGCTCAGTTTTGGTCTCCACCAACTCCTTTAGCTACCAAATGCTCTACGATAGTCACAATACAGAGAAGTAGGAGGCATCTTGTGTCTTTTGAGATGAAACTTTTTTTGCACATTCATTGATTCTGGATTTTTCAGAGTGGTAGAAGGAATAAATGTAATTTTGATGAGCATTTTTTTAAAAATGTTTTTAAGAGAAACTACTTCAGAGTCAAATTTTGATTTGAAGCAGAGCATTTTTTAAACGTTACATGTCTGGTGGGAATGTTAAAATAAAAAATTGCCCGAGAAACCTGATAGTCAAGTGTTTTAAAGCGACATTATGTAGAAATTGGCATTTTGCGCAACTTGGCTCCGCCCACAGAGTGCAACACCATTGTCTAGACTACAAACCCCGGGTCTGCAACGATTTGTCAGACATAATGTTGGTGCTGACTACATCAATCCTGTTACATAGTGCAGAAACAAGTGATGGGGGGCGGAGTGGCTGAGACAGAGACGCCATTCAGCCTGTTACGAGACACTGTAGCATCAACATGGGGATTTTGTTAGTCTGTTCTGGGCTGCTGCAGAAACATGGCAGGCTCCATACAAGAGGACACGCTCCCTCCGCAGATATAAAAGGCTCATGTGATTACACACTAATGAATATATAATTAAGAATATTGAATTTAATTTCTGCCAATATTATATCCCCTATCTGCCAGTAGACCCTGCCAAGAAGCCGCATAAATCCTACACACTGGATCTCTTTGTGGGGGAATTTTCCGAATCACCACCAAGACAGACGTCAAAAGAGTGAAACGCAGTGCTGAGACCTGAGTCTGGCTGGAAGTAGTGGATTACTTTCATATTTCATAGAGAAGTCGTTTTCCTGTGTGTTCCAGGTTCCGCAGCCTGACGACGGCGTTCTTCAGGGACGCCATGGGGTTCCTGCTGATGTTTGATCTCACCAGCCAGCAGAGCTTCCTCAACGTTAGAAACTGGATGAGTACGCTGGCTGTTTTCTTTCACAGTTTTCTGCCTAATGAAGGAAGCATAAGATAAAGTCAAACTATTATTTTCATTTTTTTTATTTTAACTTTTATTGAAGTTCTACTGTGCATAGATAGATGTTTTTCGGTACACCAGCACATCTCATTTGTTTCCTGTTGTTAATTTGTAATCACCTCCAGGCCAGCTACAGGCAAACGCCTACTGTGAGAATCCAGACATTGTGTTGGTGGGAAACAAGGCGGACCTGGCCGACCAGCGGGAGGTTCAGGAGAAGCAGGCCAAGGAGCTGGCTGATAAATACGGGTGGGTTTGTTTTCCATTTTCCCTGTGTTTGTTTGGTGCATGTGTTTGATTTGGAATAATGATTGCTGGGATATTAAGAACAACACCATGTATTTCAGCTTCGCATACGGTGTCATATGTTCACAGGAGGATGTAACCGGTTTGTCAGAGAGCTCACATCAGGATGTGATCTTTTCACTTTCACTCACGACTCTTTGTTACCCCAGCATTGGCCTCTAATCAGAATTAAATATTAAAATGTAGTTATCGCCTATCCGGCACAATGTAGTGTAGCCGCTGAGCGCTTTCTGAGTTTCCATATAGTAATTTAAAGTCCGTCAGGTCAGTTATCCGGTGTCTAATTGATGTCCCCTGAGCTTGGCTTAAAATAAAGGGACACTGTACATTTGCTGTTTAAGTAATGGAAAAATTTACAGGCTGCTCCCCACAGAATATCTGCGTCTATCTACCTTTTTCTTTCTCTCTCTGTTGACTTTCTCCGTCAGCAGTACATTTTTTTTTTTAAAGTTGACAGAAAACCACTGCTCCCGTTTAGGATTTTTTTATTCCGTTGTCATGACAGCAGGTGAGCCGCGAGTGGAAGAAGCCTGTTAATTAAGTAGCAGATCAAAAACCACATCTGAACAACCTTGTAACAACAAGTTTGTACCAAACGGCAGCGTAAGTAGGCCGAGCAGTAGGCATGTCAGCGGCTTTCATCACCTCTCAGACTGGAACTGCTTTCAGAGCTCGCTCATCAGCTGGCGTCTCAGCAGCTTCATCTCAAAACGCCGTCAGTGAAGAGCTACCTGTAAGACACGCAGCGAGGCAGGACGCATCATCACAGGCAGGAGTCGCGTGACGCGCTGCCATCTACAAATGACTTCCTGTTAGACGAGGTACAAATCGTTTCCTGGTGTCATTCCAGCCAGCCAAGACACGGGTCTCTGATGTTGCCTGGCAACAGAACCCTGTTCCAGGAAGCGATGATATCTGTCTTTCTTGGGAACTTAAAAATGTTCAGGGATGTAGGTACAGAGTCAACTTCAGACACTGCAAGTTAAAAGATTGAATTTGAAATACATCTACAGATTGCGTACATTGACATTTACATTACAGCTTCAGTCTTACTTCCACAGTCATGATACTGTACGCATCAACGCAGGCCAAACATTGATCTGTTTGCATCTTGATCATCAGTATCTCGGACAATGAAAATAAAATATCTCAAAATTTGACAGTAGAGATAAAACTTATGGACAATCTGAATGAACTTTCAAATTTCTATAAGATGATTGTAATAAAAATGAACCAATCAATCTGATAACAGTGGGATTATTTGGAAAATGGTTGTCATGTCGTGGGCTAAAACCTTCTACTATTATGGTGCTTTGAGAGAAATATTCCTTTTCTTGTTTGCTGCAGAATCCCGTACTTTGAGACGAGCGCAGCGACGGGAGCGGAGGTGGACAAGGCGGTGATCACGCTGCTGGACCTGGTCATGAAGCGGATGGAGCAGTGCGTCGACAAACCGCCCGCCGAGCCGGCTAATGGCAACGGGGCCACAAAGCTGGACGACGCGCTGCCTACTGAGAAGAAATGTGCATGCTAGATCAGGAAACGACCAGTCAGAGCTCCTCCCGCGTCCGTCCCTTCCACTCGCCACACTCCCTCCTTCTTTTACCTCCTCTGTCATCTTTAATTGCATGTTTGTTCGTCTCCTCCTGCTCACTCCCTTCTCTCTCTAATTAACCATCTTTGCTTTCCTCTCCCCCCTTTATTCCTCCTTCTCCTTTCACAACTGTCTCACAGTTTGGCACTGAAACAACCCTGTCCCCCTCTAGTGGGTTTTTAAGGTACTACAGTCTCAGCCTGTCTGCCTTTGAACGCCGTTTAGGAGGAAATCAAACAGAAGGGGACGGTTTCATCACTGTCGGATACAAAAATGTACCTCGGTTAAAACATGCAGCCTGGGAATTAAGCCCCGCTCTCAAGTGGTTTGAATGATTTAAACGGATCCAAAAGAGGCAAAAAAAAGAGATTTAAATTTTTAATCTGAACTCTTTAAAGTCGGATCTGTTCATCACTTTGTGACGGGGGGAAAGATTTTGCCTCCTGTCATCTGGTGACAGCCAAATCTGGGTCATTAAGAGTTTGACATCAGGCTGTGTATGTGTGTGTGAATGATGTCATGGTCCTCTCCTGAAACCTTTCCTCCTGGACCGGGCTGAGCCAACTGTGTGTTCATATTTTTATTGTTTTTTTCATAGTTTTCACACTGCACATATCTCAGTGCTGTACCCATATAGTCATGCTCGGTTATTTTTTAAAGTGTTCCGAGCTGTTTTGGTTTTTTTTTGCTAAAAATACGCAAAATTGTGTGTTTTGTACAGTCGGGTCCAGCGTTGATGTTGGCAGTCGGTTGACACCTGTTGGGCAATTTTAGAATATGGAATAATATCTGAATCAACAATAAGCAGTGTAAATACAAGGCCAACATTAAATTTTATATTAGTACAAATAAATTTAAATGGACAGCAGAGATGCTGCAGACAGAAAGTAAAGGAGTTAAACCCTCCTGGTCTGAGTAGATTATTGTGCCTGCAGTGTCCTGCTGGTGATCAACATGGGTGTAACACATTCATATTTTAATAATAAATATAAATAAACCCTCTTGGAATACTTTTGTTGGTACTAATTTGCTAGCTAGCTACAAAGCCTAAAGATAAGTGCCAAGCAATGATAACCTGCATTAGCTAGTTTGTGGCTAGCTACAAGGGCTAGGGTTAGCCACAAACTAGCTAACGCAGGGTATCATTGCTTGTCAGTGTCAGCAGAGGCTACACTTGCTAATATTAACAACAGCAGCTGATAAGCGTTTGTAGCATTTTCGATGAGGCAAGGCGAGTTTATTTGTATAGCACAATTCAGACACGAGGCATCTCAGAGTGCTTTACTGGGGCATAAGTACATTAAAAGACATTAAAAACAAGTAGGAAGAGAAGAAACAAAACATTAAAAACCAGTTAAGTAATAGGAAAGTAAAAAGGTCAGTGGTCTTCAGTCTTGGTTTAAAGAGGTGAGAGTTGGAGGAGACCTAGAGTTAACATGACCGACCTGCTTTGATTTCTGTTCCCTTTGAACAGAACTGCACTGTAATTGACTGTAGATACTTTTACAATTACTCATAACATTTTTTAATTTAACAGATTAGACTATATTCTGACTTTTTCCCCAGTCCTAATCAACAGACACAAAAATGCTTCAGCTCGCTCTCTGTTAGCAGCCCGGGTAGTTATATATGGCTGCTGAACAGATTCCTCCCTGTTAGACCTCAAATCAAATCAAATCAAATTAAATCAGTTTTATTTATATCGCCTAAAATCACAATCACATTGCCTCAACGATCTGTACAGTGAACGACATCCTCTGTCCTTAGACCTTCGATTTGAGTGAGTACAAGCTCACCTCCTCCATGACGCCAGACGTGGCTCGCTGCTGATAGAAGCACGATTCAAACTGTAGCCTGAATTAACGAACATGGGTACAGCGTGGCACATGTGCAATGGGGAAAACGAGGCTAGCGATGCGTTTCATTTATTTCTGGAGACCAGGATAGACACATTGTTCAGAATCAATCTACTGCCTTGGCCTTTAAAGCGTTATTCCACCTTGGAGGAACGGACTTTGATCCGTGTGAGAGGTCGAGGCAAGTCGGCCAAAATATCAGCTGCTCAGAAGATTTAACGTCACTGTAACTTGCGAACATCTGCGTAAAATGACATGACAGTGATCCAGAAAATGATTACAGATAGTCAATATAAAGGCACTGGAAAAAAGTGAAGTTAATGTGTGAGTGGAGAGCTAATTATATCTAATCGGCAACATTATCAGTAAAAAAAGACTTTTTCTGAGATTTGGCGTTTGGTGACTGAGCTTTCAGAGCAGCTGGCCGCTCATGTGTCTGTTACAGACAGACAACGGCACGACGTGAAATATCGCTTTAAGGCCCCATACATGACCAATGTTGTTAGAACATAAAGTGACCAATTATTTATATGAAAAGAAATGTAAAAAAAAAAAAAAAAGATTATCATTTGTGTTGTCAAATATTTTTTTAATGCTCTTCATATCACATACTCCCATTTTCTTTCTTTCTTTCTTTCTTTCTTTCTTTCTTTCTTTCTTTCTTTCTTTCTTTCTTTCTTTTTGTTTTTTTACATTTGCATGTCCATTATCTCATGTTATTTTTTTTTATTTGCTTTTGCTCTTAATCTCGATTATGAAGTTAACCCCAAAAGTATGATTTATCAGTAAAATGTGTGTCTAACATGAAGAAAAATACACTATTATAAACTGTTGGAGTACAGTAGAAGATGTTTGAGGCTACGTTTCTTTGCTCTGAACTGGACTTTTTTCGGGTTCAACATGTGAAAGTTACTGTGGACCAACTTTTGTACGTATCAAAACTTGTGTTTTGTTGCTTAACACTGTATTGTTTTTTTTTCCTTCATCGCAGAGCAGACCATTTAAACGTTTCTGTGCGAAAAAAAAAGAAATGAAATTATGTCAGATTTAAAGTCAATTCGACTGAGTTCAGCTTGAAAAGGCTGCATGTTTTCTGCCAACAACGTGACTCGTTAGATGCCTTTCAGAAGTTAATTTACAAAATCTCGTAGATGTAAAAGTCAGAAATCAGCGTCCGAGAGTCCAAGATGGTTTCTTTTGTTTTCAGTGCACCTCAACAGTTCTCCTTACGTCAAGTACCACCTTGATCTGCCTTACTTCATGAGAAATCTTGAGCCGAGTTTAGGTGCGCCAAAAACAAGCGAAGTCATCTTTTCTGCTTGCCACACGCTGGCCGTTAGATCCTTATTTAGTCCTTCAGTGAGCAAAGGGAAGGACTGACAGTAGTCCCGACTCACAGCTGCGTAACATTAGGATTACTGCAGGTTGGATTTCAGGCTGCCGAATGGGACAGCAGTAATATTAAGTATACTGTATGCTTGGCTTAATAATCTCAAACACTGCTGTGGTCATGTTAAAGATTGTTTTAAAATGATTTCAGTAATATTTTTAGTATTGTGCTCTCCGGACCCGTGAACGAGCACCAGTGTCACAGAGCTTTGGCTTCAGTTCGTCGTCACCTTTATCTAAACCTGTGCCAAATATGAAAAAAAAAAAAACAGGAGCGACAAAGAAGTATCTGCTTTCAACAAATCCAAACCTCATTCTGCTGTACACACTCAGAGAGAAACTGCCTTCACACTAAGGAAAAAAAAAAATGTGTTTCTGTTTTGTCGTGTTTGTTTCAAAGCCAAGCAGAGTCGTCTGCCAGCAGCTGATCTCAGTGCCATACGAAACCCGCGTTGCTGTTAATTCGCTGATTATTAAGACATAAGGAGACGGCTCTCGTTTGTAACGTTCTCTCCCCCCCTGGTTACTTAGCAGCGTCATTGTGATGATGTTCCCAGAAAAGATATACTGCGTCTCTGTAGGTTTGGTTGCACTGTTTCAGCTGAGCGTGCTCCTTTATCGTCCAAAACTGCAGATTTGATCTTTTCTTTCAGTCTGAAGTCTTGTAATCATATAGGAATGATGTTCATGAATATTCACAGAAGCAAATCCTCTTCACACGTTTTTTTTTCTTCCTCATTTTCATTCACAAAGCAGGTCTTGTGTCAGTTAAGCAAGTGGTACAAAGTTGTTACGCGCACAAGTATTTATTGACCCCAAACAAGCAGATTACGTTACTGTTCGTAACGCTGGAAGCTGTAGCGAGCGATGGCACACACTGAGGGTGTGTGTGTGTGTGTGTGTGTTTCTGTGTGTTTGAAATCAGGTCAACGTCACAATGAACTCAGCACTCACCAGAGACTCCGGTTCGCTCTTCACTTCTTTTCCCCTCTCCTCTGTTGTTTATGAAGAAAAGTGCATTTTACCCTCCAGCTACAGCCAGCAGTCAGCGTTAAGGGAACGTAAGCACCCAGCAGTGGAGGTCACGTACGGATCAGATGTGACTGCGGGCGTCTTTCTTCAGTAAGCTCCGGCTCTGCACATGACCCTCCGCTCCATCGGGCCAGTCCCACACAACTCCAGAGCGCTGCGACACACACCAATTTCGCTTAAATTCAGTATTTTTAATTTGCCACCAATGACGCAAATTACTAATTACTAATAACTCCCAAAGTTTAACCCCTTGAACATCACCAAGTGGAGTGCGATGGCGGCGCTGGCTTAAAGCAGCCAAAAACCAGCCCGGCCATTGTACATGATGGTTACAGAGCGCAGCTGTGCCATCGTTGTGTTCTGAAAGGCCATTAAGACTTGACCACTGTGGAGCAGTGAAAGAGGCTGAGAACACAGAGCTGACATATTCTGACCTTACAAAGTTGTTATGGCTAAAGAGTTAGCAAACAGCTGCAGACACGGAGTAATTCATTCCATTTCTACTTTCCTTTTAGCTCTGCTTTGGCTAACTCCAGCGGCTAACGTGGCCAGCGGCTAACGTTATCTTGTGTCCGCCTGCTGCTGCTGCTGCTGGAGGCAGGGTTGATGAGACCGTGCCATAAACTAAATGTGCCGTAAAACCAAAACCATGAGCTGAAAGCGGCTAAAAAGCTCTGAATTGTGCTGCATAATTCTCTGTAGGTTCATTATAAGTCTCAATGTTCACATGACACAATCTATTGTTACCATAAGAATATTAATTAGTGCAACATTAAGATGTCTCATACATACATGATGAAAAAAAATAAATAATATTTTTTCTCAGTTTCCATATTTTTGGTAAAAGTTTGGTGAAACTGTTTGATTGTGATTTTGTGAAAAAACGACTGGTTGTCTGTAATAAAATCAAGATGATCCGGTAACAAGTTGCAGAATAAAAAAAAGTTGCTTTGTTCCTTTAGATTCTTTAATAGACTTATTACAACAAAAGACACATGAAAACGCATCCGTACAATCCAACCCACGGCTCGGATTAAATGAAGCAATGGGGCGAAATTAACCAAACTAAAAACATCGACGGCGTCGAGCTATCAGAGGTTCTTCTTCGTGCTTCACTTTGACCGTTTTCCTTAACATCCCGACCCAATGCCTTTTAATTGTGACAATCTTCTGAACCAATTTGTCAGCTTTTATCCAAAAGCTTTTTTCCTTTTTACGTTGCTCATTATATTTCCTCAGATTTGATTTAAATTTTAACAGTACGCTCGTCCTGATGCCTTTTTTGCTTCAACTCAGTATTCAGTTGTGCCACAGGTGTATCTGACATTTATTCACACGACGTTTATTGTTTCGCTGTGTTGAATCATGTTTTTCTCTCGTAGGTCTTATAATGGTTTCCGGTAGTTTTTTGAATTCACTTTGAAAGTTTACACCATTTGAAGAGTCATGTTGTGCCTGTTATTAACTCTTCTGTCTGATCCTCTGTGAGGTTTGTGAGCTACTGAATATTTAAATGCATTATTGATTATAGATTTACAAGCGGAGGACAAAAAGATCCAGAAGTCATCATGTTGTTTTCGTGCCCGATTCTATCGAAACATCAAATCAATCCGAGTACCTCTAAGAGCTTTTATTTTTGGAAAAATCCTCTGTGTGTGAATTTTTTCTCTGATGCCTGCGGTTTGTACACGTTTCTTCAGTTTTCACTGCGTGTATCGATGCCTGTGTGTGTTTGTTGGGTTTGTTGCACCGTCAGCATGTTTGACACAATGAGAATGGAATGACCTGTGATGCGTTTAATGTTTCTGATGTCAGAGCTGCAAATAAATCTCTGTGTTTGTTTTATCCCGCGCGGCTTTTCCTTTCTCCAGAAGAGTGCTGCTTCGGCTTTGGTTTTTCGATTTTCATCCTAAATGAACAAATGAAGGCAAAAGAGCCAAATGCTAACTGCTGTTTGCACGACTGATGATTGTAAAACAGACTTTATCTCACTAAAAACACACAACGACGGACAGAATTCACAGTGGACAAGACTTTATTTAGCATTTCCATACTTAGAAACTTCTCACCAAAAGAGAGAACGTGAAAAACAAAACAAAAATAAATACCCAGGAACAGCAGAACCAGGAGAATGTGACGAGTGATTACAAAAATAAGTCAGTGTGTTCTATTTCTTTATACATGTGTGTGTGGACACCATCTCCTCCTTTCGCTATGAGAAAAGAAAAACTCTATAGTGAAACTGCAGTGATTACATTCCCAACAGCAGTGATATGAAAGTTTCTCAGTGACGCAATCCGTGTTTTCTGCTCCTGTTTCCGAAAAGAGCAAAATACACCAACAAATGTAAACATAACAGATAATGCAAACTGAATCTGAACATTCGCCTCAGACTATGTGTTTATGACAGGCATCCTTCAAGCAGGGAGCATGTACAGAACATACATTATATCATGGTTGGGTCGAGGAAGTGAGTTTCCTTTCAAATTAAAGTATCGACTAACATTTTGGCTGCAGGTAGAATTTGAGGATTAAAGCAGTGACTCTTCTCCAGATTTGCCAAATTCAATTACCCACGCCTGTTGGTTTGTGTCTGCATGCTGAATTGTCTTTAGAAAAAGTTTTTCCCTCCAAAATAAGAGCCTGCAGAACATTAAACACACGGTACAGAAAACCACATAGCAAATGATCTGTGTTTCTAACATAATAATCTATAGTTTTTTTTTATTTACGTTAACCCACATCTTTGATCCAAACCAAATTTAGACATTTATTTAACTTCTGAGAGCAAAATGCATTTGCTTTTTTTTGTCACTTGTGGGTGAACAAGAATACAGTTAAGAATAGATGCGGTGCCTTATGAGAATTTTTTTTTGTCTTCCTTGCTGATCTTATCCCATAAACCCCAAATCATAAACACATACTGTGTGACATCAATACAGCAGCAAACCCTTTTAAAAAAATCATGCAAAATTTACCTAATTCTTTTTTTTTCCTTTTTTTACGAATACAGTAAATTCAATAATCTTCAAATCATAAAAACAACATGAACAGCTTTCAACATAAATAATATTGTAATTATGTGTCTGTGTGTGAATCAAAGCAGCTACGAGCCAAAGATCCCTCCTCCACAGTTAAACCATGTTGTGTTTCATTACACTGTAATATGTCAGCAACAAGCGTGGAATATGTTCAAATACTGCAGATGAAGGTGACACACACATTAAACTAAACAGCACTTAACATGAAAAATGTTAAGTGCCTAATCCTAAATCCTAGTGAAAGACCTGTCAGCGAAGCTCCGCCAACCAGAAACAAGCGCTGCCAAACCAGAGAAGTTTGTCATATTTACAGGGAACCGCTGATTCGTCGGGGGCTTTCACGCTGCGATTAATTCAGGGCTAAATGCATTCTTATATCCTTCCTGGCCCCAGGCTAAAGAAGCTATCAGCCCCAGGCTTGAAAGCGTTCACGCTGGCACAATCCTGACAGAGTGGGCTAACCCCAACGTTAGCCTCGGGCGTGCTGGCCCCGCTCCAGAGCAGGGTTAGCCCCAAGTTATACCCTGAAATCAACACGGGGTTAAAAGGTGCTGGTGTGAAACTGGGCTAAAGTAAACAGAGTAGTCACATAACATTTTAGAGAGTAAACATTAGCTGCATGTTCCAACAGACATTTAACCCAGGGCTAGCAGAACCACAGTATCAATTGGTGAGCCCTGGACTTCGGTTAACCCGGGTTAACAACTTGTGTGTGAAAAGGGGTTACCCCAAGTTATCCCAGGGTCAACTCTTAGCCCAGGACTAAGGATAGCCCTAGGCTTAACAATTTGCAGTGTCAAAAGCTTGGAGTTGGAACTTTCTTTTCGTAAAAAATTGAATGAAGTCAGACCTGAAGGCCGTAAAGCTTTTGTGCAACTGAATGATACAGAAAATTCAACTCTAAGATTTACTTCTGGCGGTTTAAAGCTTATTCGAACAGACTCCCGATGTCTGTTATAGCAACTACAAGAACAGATCCAAAACAAACAACAACAAAAAATTAACCTTTAACAAAACCTTATTATGTATTTCCGCCATGTGTAAGTTTTCCCCCTCTGTGTGCTGTACGTCTACAGCTGTGTTATCTTTGGCAAACGAGCAGAAAATGATTCTATTTGATATTCTATGTGATAGAATAGATGATGTTCAACGTGTCAAAAGAGGCCGTATGACTCCATTGTGGAAAGGTGAACCGTTCTTTCTGAGTCTGTCACACTGACTGTGCTCCTCGGGATGATTTACGGTCGATGGGTTACTGTTGTGATTCCTGCTGGTCACCAGGAGAGGGACATAATTATGGAGTGTCTGTAATTTCCCTGGAAAGAACTTTGTAATTGGATACTAATTACAGAGAAAATATGCAGGCATGGAATTATATTCTAATTTCAATTAATTGCAATTTAACGCCTTAGTTGTTGTTTGTTGTCATGTGTATAGCAAGTCAGCTCTCTCCAGCAGGACACTTTCTATGAGATTATTAGGAAATTACAACATAAAAGTGTTACTAAACATTTGGAGCCAACAGTGACGCAGGACAAGATGCTGATAGACTTTTGGGTTCGGTGACATGTAGTTTTTTTTTTTTTTTTCCCTGCTCAGGAGACCAACAGGCCAACAACACGTGTCCCTGACTGCACCGTCAGTGTTAGTGTGTTAGGGGGTTCAGACTTTGGTGAAGCTGTTTGTTTGTTCTTGCGGCGGCTGATCCTCGTCTTCATCATCGACACTCAGGTCCAACCTCAGGTTGTCCAGAGTCTGACGAATACTCAGAGTCTCCTTACGTCTGTTAGAGAGGGAGAGATTAATTGATTGTGTCATTGTTATTGATTAATTATTGATTGTTATTGAATGAGATTGGTTGATTGTGACTATGACTGTGATTGAGTCAATCATAAGTTATACATATCATACATACAGTATAACTAATTTATTGTAAATATTGTTTTCCTTTATTGTTATTATTATTATTTTGAATTCCAAACGCTTGCTTTGGCAATATGTACAGTGTTACCTCATGCCAATAAAGCCCATTGAATTGAATTGAATTGAGAGAGAGGGAGAGAGAGAGAGAGAGAGAGTGAGAGAGAGAGAGAGGCGCTGTTTCATTTTCTGCCATTAAAGTAGATTCAAACTTTATTGTATTTGAAAGCAGAAGAAACTGATCTGCAACTTTGTTTACGCCGTGGCTATGAAAAACACAGATGTCAGATCGGAAGGCAGGTTTAGACAACACTTAAAAGTCTGGTAACCATAGCAACCATACTGATGCATCACATCATGTTAACAACTGATGCATCGCTTAAAAGACAATCTATAAAAATCCACAAAAAGCTAATTATTTTACATCCGTAGGAGGTGAGTGTTTGAAATCTGTTACTTCTGGCCTGTTTGTGTTTATGTGTGTGTCTGTGTGTGTCTATGTGTGTGTTGGAGCACGTACTTTGTCTGCAGGTGCTGGTCGAGCAGTTGCCTCTGCAGCCGGCTGCTGGTCTCCCTCTCCTCGGCCAGCTCTCTCTGGGCGCTGCGGTACTGCGCCTCCTTCCTGCTCGCCTCCTCCTCCGCCTCGTTCACCTGGCGCTTCAGGGAGCGGATCCTCTGGGTCATCTGGAGGACCAATCGCAGAGCGGCGGGTTAGTTTGGACACACAGGGCCGGACGGACATATTAACAGCAACAACATGAAAACTCTTCAAACGTACAAGGTCTTTCTGCTCATTAGCTATCCTGTGCTCCTCCTCCATCTGGTCGGTCAGCTCGTTGATCCTCCTCTCCAGTTTGTTGACGCTGTTTGCCAGCACAGATTTGTTCCTGCATAAAACACACACACACACATTAGACAACAGCTACATTACACAGTGCCTTTTTTTCAATATTATTTCTACTTGGTCATGACTATTTATGACACCTGAGGTCCAGTTACAGTGTCTTACATTAATGCTCATGATCAAGTATTTCTTCATGAGCTTACTGTGGTGCTGACGATGCAGGATTACAGTCAGATGATCAGAACTACAGCTGTGAATGTCACATCATGTCTAATATGGACAGAAAGCCTCAGGAGCATGTTTCAGCTGATCAGAAAGACACAGCTGACAGAGGTGTGTTCATAAAGTCATGTGACTGACCTTTCCTCGGTCCTCAGAGCGTTCTCCAGCTCTTTGACTCTGTTCTCCGTCCTGGAGATGACGTCCTCCTGAACTTTGGAGCTTTGAAGCTCCTCCACCTCCAGACGCAGCTCACGCAGCTGCACACACACACACACACACAGATATGAGGTTAGAGATTTAAAGACAGGACTGGAGACTATGTCTAACCAGCAGCCAGCTGATTTTCCATTTGTTCCTTTATTTTTTTATTGTATTATTTACCGATTAAATGTACGTTTTTTTAAATCATGTCTTTCAGTTTAAGTTCTTGTCAATGTTCATACAGTAATTTGGCAGTGCTGTATCTCCACATGACTATTAGGACCTGACTGGGGTGGCCGATATGACATACATCAGCAACTGGCATATCAGCGTACATGTAGTACACAGTTAGTCCACCAGAAGGCACTGACAAGTTGATTTTTACACTTAACAATGTCCTGCTCAGTACCTTCAGTATCTTGGTCACACTTCATAAATAATCAAATTTCGAAATCAAAAGATTAAATCCAAAATATTTCTTAATATAATGCCTAAAAAAAGAATCAGAGTTCACACATCTATTTTACTTTTACTAAGACTCTTAAATATCAGCACCTGCCTCAAAAACCCACTACAGGCCTACTGAATTTGAATTAGAAAGATGGAGAGAGGTATTGAGAGGGACAGTCTAACAGTCTGAAGTGTGGACTACAACAATAAGTGAACATGCACACACACACAAACACACACGGTACCTGTCTCTCCATGGAGGCCTTTTCAGATTCCAGCAGGTCGTTGAGATCTTTCTCCTGAATCAGCTTCAGCTGCAGCTGCTCAGTCTGACAGCAAACACACAAACAGCCAAATAAAATCAGTCTCACTGATGAAATGGATACTGGAAAGTTTATTTCAAGGCGTTGACAAAACCTTGTGGGGAAAAACTAAATCACATATTTAAGACTGAGGAATAGTTTTTACATTACATCGCCTGTACCAGTGATATCATTTGGCTTAAAACAGATTTGACTGATTGTGTTTGTGGAAGTTCTGACTTTTCAAGTGAAGGAACCACAGCTGTAAATGAGCTAACTCACTTCCTGTCTCCAGTGTGTTTACCTGTTCGATGGCTCTCTTGTGTTTGGCGGCCCATCTCTGCTCGCTGTCATGCAGCTCCTCCAGATCGCTCTCCAGGTCGATCATCTTCTCCTGAGAGAGGAAAAGGAGTTCAGAAAGAATAAGCCATCGAAAAAAAAACAAAAAAAACAAACCTAACTTTTTTTCTCCGATGGTTTCTGATCTGAGGTCACTCCTCGTGATGACGCTGTCTGTTGTCATTCAGGTTATTTAGAAATGGGACAGATTAAGTATCTTCAGAAATAGCGACATGATGAATATTTGGGATTATGGAATTAGCACACTGATTGCTAAACAGGATTTGCATAATTAATGCCTCATTAACCCCGTACTCTGATGGTTTGTATGACTGATTAATTCAAGCGGACATCTCTGTTTGAATCATTAGGTCACGTAGGCAAACACACAGTGGATACTGTCTGATCCACGGCTGAAGTTCACTTCAAGGATGAAACATTCAGGGAATAATATTTGCTATTTTTGATAAATCTTTCCAAATATATAAAGGAAGCTGTGCTGCATCCCATACAGGTTAATACTAATATGTACTGACTGAGATTTATACTGATATTTCATGTTTTGAAGGATGAGTCTGCTGATTTTTTTATATTTTCTTATAGTCAACAAATCACATAAGACCCTCTAGAATCTATTGCTCATTATTAATTTAATGAAAAACCAATCAGTGAGTCACACAGTTGTACTAGCTAATTTCCTTCATTAACACACAAACACACACACACACACACACACACACACACATACACACACATGCACACACACTGTTTTTTAGTATGCATTCCACATACACCATTCTGCTGTCAAAAATCTAACTAGAAAACATAATGTGTATCCGTGCGCAGCTGAAAATAGTCCCCAACAAACGCACACATTTCCTATTTGAGTAGCATTTGATGAAACCTACAGTGCAGGCTGTTTAAGAACACTATTGAGCGCTCTTTAAATCGTTCACAAAAAAATAATGGGCTGAGATTCATAGATGAGGTTGAGAAATAAGCAAGTATTGAGAATTGGACAAATAGGGATGTTGATTTTGGTCAACATTAAACACAGAGAAACTAAAACACTTTAAAAATTCAAACTTTCTTTAAACTTTTCCAACAATTTATTTTAAAGAGAAGCACTTTGACTGTACATTTTTCACCTCATGCTGCCACCAAAACAGACCGTATAATGGATTATACAAATACTGTATAAACTTGTGTTTAAAGCCCTTTGGCAGTGCATATGACTGTCATGGAAATTTGGACTATCACATGATTTAAAGTCTTACCTGAGCCTGTTTGACTTGTTTAGCCAGGTCGTCTTTGGCCTGGTTGGTGCTGTGCAGCTCCATCTGCAGGTCATCCACCATCCTCTCCGCCTGCTTACACTGCAGCTGGATCCTCTCTCTCAGCTGGATCTCCTCCTCCAGCGTCTGCTCCTTATCAATCAGCTTACCAGAGACCTGCACACACACACACACAAGCAAACACGCGGATCCTAAGGCTGCAGTCATACCAAAGGTGTCCTTAACTATTATTAAAATCAACAGCGATTTTTCTGTTTTAGTTTCATTTATCCAACAACATAATACCCAGGTGCTAACAGGTATGTCAGTGTGCAATACTTAAATGAATCATATTAGTCTACTATGACTCAATGTCCAGCTGAGGCTGATGGGGTGAACTTAAATATTGGACTGGTCGTACCTCTCCCTGCAGTTTGTTGACGAGGATCTGCAGTCCCTGCAGCTCCTGCTCCTTCTCCAGCAGAGACTCCTCCAGCTCCTCCACCCTCAGCTGGCTGTCCTCACGCAGCTTCTGCTGCAGGTGCAGCGTGGCTGTAGCCTGCGTGGAAACCTGCAGGGCCTCAGCCAGCTGGAAACACACACAACCTTACAGTAAACATACACATCTGTGCTGAAATGCTTTTTATACAAGGGAAAGTCTAAAAAAAGTTTATCTTCAAAAGTCAAAAGACAGCGTTTCTGTACCTCTGTCTCCAGTCTGAGAATGGTGCTGTTGAGTTCCGACGTCTTCTTGTCTCTGGTTTCTTTGTGCACCTCCAGCTCCTCCAGCTGTCTCTCTGTCATCCACAACTTCTCAGAAAGAGTCTGAGCGTGCTGCGTCTGCTTCTCCAGGTTCTCCTGAACACAACACAACACACACAGTTCAGAGGTTTATACAGTATCTTACACGTGTGTCTCTCATTGTCCTCTAAAAGTCTCAAATGTATGAATCAAAATCAGTCTTCTTCACATTCATCCATCCATCCTAGCTCTTGACTTGAGTTGCAGCTGTGTGACTCAGTCTACCTCAGCGTCCTGGATCTTGTTTTGAAGGGACTGCTGGAGGAAATTGAAGGCGTACTCCTGAGTGTTGGCCTCCACCATCAGGTCCCGGGCCTCCTTCACCTCGATCTGCACAGAACAAGGAAACAGTTAATTATGCAAACACATGGATAACTACAGTGCATTCATCCATCCACGCATCCATCCATCCATCCACACACACACCTCCATCGCTCTGTATTTCTCGCCCATGGTTTGGATCTCTCTCTCCATCTCTATCATCTGCTCCCTCATCCTCTTCATCTCGTTGGTCAGCTGAGTGTTGGTCCTCAGCAGGTCCTCGTTGTTCACCAGTAGGCTGCGCATCTCGTACCTTCACAGGGAGACAGAGTCATCAGACGGTGTCAAACTCAAGGTGTCAACATTGAAAGGAATGAGGCCAGAGAAAAAGAGGGGTCAAAGAGTAACTTAAAACCAGCTAAGTTTAATACAAGTGTGAACTGAGGGTGTGGTCAGTACACTGTGACATCACTTGACACTACAAAAGAGCTTCAAATTACGACGAGAAATCATTTCCAGCTCAGTGTTGGGTTAATAAATCCTTGAAAGAAAAACTTAAGAGAACATCTGCAGAGACACACCAACTGCATACGAATTCTTCAAGTAGTACCTTAGCTTAGAACCGCAACTCTTTTACTCTCTTTGGGCAAAAGATTCCCAGTCTGTCACACACAACTAAACCCACCAGTGACATCCCAGTGCACCGATAAGTCCACTTTACGTCACTGCAGTAAGGTGACAAATTCAACCAGTGGGGGTCATCAAAAAAACAAGACTCTCAGCTTGTGCGAAGATAATCTTTATAGGACCGGCGTGTAGGACTAAGTGGCATCTATCTGTGATGTTCCAGATTACAACCAACTGTATACACCTCATCTCAACCTCCCTTATGGTGGCACTAAAAGCAAAAAAAACAAAAAATATCAGCTGCAACAAAAACATGTACAGTGCAACATAGTGGATGAGAACCCACTTCCTCTATAGCTATCAGAGGCTCACTGTAAGTAAACACAAACACACCGTTGAATAGTTTCACTATGAAAACATAACTATGAATAAGTGGTTCCACAACCCTACACACTGGACCTTTGACACCAATTTCATAAGAAAGACAAGATAAGACTAGCGGGGTAGAACAGCAGGAAGGACGGCAAATAGAAAGAATGTAAGCAAACAAACAGGGGAAAAAAAGGAGAGGGAAGAAAAATAAGATCCTGTCTGACCTGATCTGGTTCCTCTCCTTCTCCATCTCCACGCTCTCTGCCTCCAGGAACTGGTTACGCTGGAGAGAACACACATGCCATCAAATATTGACTTCATGGACTCAAATCCCCAAAATCTCTTAGGACAGTCTGTCTCAAGACCTCTGTTATAGTCGTTGTGCCAAAATACTTTTAATATCGCAGTTGTTTAATAAAAAAAGATGACATCGACACAGTTCTGTATGTAATATCAGTTATGTACTAGCTCCACTTCCAATGTTCTTACAGCAGAACTAAAATGTGTTTGAATCCCAAAGTGAATCCTACCTTCCTGAATTCATCCAGCTGTTTGGTTAACTCCTCTACATAGTTTTTCCCTTTGGGGGCCCCTATAGTGGCGGAGCGCATGCTGTAGTGGGTGGGCACCACCTGCAGAAACAAGATTGTTTTAAATACACACTCACACACTACACATTATATCCACTATATCCTATATCCACACTATTATAGATATAGTGCGGATGTGACTTTATTGTCTTCATACGTACAGGGTTGTTAACCTCGGTCCTCCTCTTCAGTAGAGAGTCGTAGGCGGAGAATCTGGGGCGGTTGGTGACGAGGGTGGGCGTGGGAATGCCCACTGGACTGGTGCTGCGACTGTTGAAGTTGTAGAGGTTCATCTCTGAGGTGGCAGGAGACAGTCCACCCTGAACATGGAGATGAGGAGGGTCAGAATGGTGCTGGCAGCCTCTGAGGACTGCCAAATGATGCAAATCCTCCTTTGATATTTCACTGATTCTAAAAGACTTGCTGGTGCTAAGCCTGCATCTAAAATATCACTCCTGGAGTTTTTCATGCATGCTATTGTTTTAGCTAAAGCTGCAGTCTGGAGTTTTGAGAAAAAAGTGGACTTAGTCAGAATATTTGTATGAAACAGCTCTCAGGTCCCTCCTTCTTCCTCTCTGCTGCTGCAGCCCTACCTTCAAAGCCCCTCCCCACAGAGCGGCCTTCTGCGCATGAGCAGGTTTGTTACTACGGTAACAGAGGACGCCAGATAACCAAGACGGCATATTCAAAATAACAACAACAACATAAGCCCTGATTGTTCTCTTTCTGACCAATACAACTAAATTACAATGACGAGTGCCTCATGCAGATCACTGTAGATATCCCGAGTAACAAACACTTTTCCTCACATCGAGTTACCAGCTAATCATTACCCAGTGCAACGTCATTCTGATGCATGAGTAACGTTATTTAACGAGTAACGACTTTAAAACGTTATAACTGACCAGTCATTTAAAAGACACTTTTGCTAACCACTAGCCATGAAGACAGAGCTAAACACTGGAATTAGCATACAAGCTAACAAGCTAGATTTAGCTACGTAGCTCAACTGCAACGTTGTACGGCCATATGCGCTATTGCGAGTGTTACTGTAACCGCTGCCACCATAGCCTGGTTTTCTCTCTGGCTTGGTCCAATTCTTTCTGTTTACAAATCTTTTCTTCGTCAGTGTTCTTCTCTTCTCTTTGATGAGGGCAATGGTTGGGCATTTTTCAGCTCTGTTCTTCTGTTGTTCTCCGCCATTGTTTACAGTTTGGGCATAAAGGTGTCTGACCAGGTAAGAGCAGGCACGACACCCACACGGGGGAGGGGCACCGTCCAGTACGCACTGTGTGAGGGAGGGGGGCTGCCAGCAGCATATGCACGAGAGTGATTGACACTTCTCAGACACTCCCCTTGGCTCTGATTGGTTGTATTGAGCCGGGAGCGGTGGATTATTGCAAATCAAATTACAGCCACTGGGTGGAGCCACAGACAGTGGATTTTTACACAGCTGACCTGTATCTTATTGTACTGTCAGATCATAATGACAATTTTAGCAAATATAACTAAAAAATAGTTACAGACTACAGCTTTAATACTACAAAAGATTATTTCTAAAGCTAAGACAGTGAAAATGAAAAAGAAACAAAATGAGCTATATATGATGAAGAAATAAAAGGGATTCTCTACCAAATTACAAACCTTGAACTCAGACATCCGGTGCAGGGGGTTGTACTCCAAGGAGGTGGCCGTGGCGTACGGACTGTTGAACACCCTAGGAGGACTGTCAACAACACCCAGCTGTAAACAAAAAACACAACAGTGATTTTAAACCTTCTAGTTTTGCTATTACTTCACAAAATATAAATTAACAAAAGATAAGTCAATATTGCAAACTGCCACACTTAGGTAGGTAACAACTTTAGTAGGTAACAACTTAATACTGATTTAGTTTGATTTCTAAATGATATCAAAGTCTCTTTAAATCAAATTCAATTACTTAACATCTATGAATAAAAAAAACATCAAAAAGCTCTTTCACATGATTATTACTAGGCATGTGACTAAAGTCTCAAACAAGTGACCAAAGTCCACATCTCTGATTATTACAAGAACAAGAAAAATGTTATTTCTAATGTTTGAAACATAATTACACTAATAGCACAATTAATACTCATGTGAGTTGGTGATATAATTAGCTGTTGATCATAAATGATTACATGTGGTAAATTGCTGGTGAGTGAGTGTATTCATTTGTAGCTGACTTGAAAGGTGTCTATCGATTAGATTTGATTTGATGCAGGATAAAAGACTGATGGCACTGTGTAATTCAGAGTTTCTCAGAGTTTCTAACCTTAATTTAATCAGACAAATCTTACATTGTTGCAGGATTTTCAAATAGGGTAAAAAAGACAGAAGAGGCTGAGAAACTCTGGTATAATTGAATCTTGTGGTGACAGTCAGGTAACCGAGGCGGCCAATAAAAAAAACCTTAAATCTGTGTTTTTTCCAGGAGATGGCACTGTTCAATAACTGGAGAGGAAAAACTTGGATTAAACAAACACTGCATGAGACATTTCTCACTCCAACATTGACATTATTATAATAATCCTCATTGTAGGTTATAAAGATATGTATATTATTGCATATTTAGTTGCTTGAATTATGTGACTAGATGCACTATGTCAAGAGAAACATTAACCTTGAACACTAACTGATGGCTGCCTTGAGAATTTTGAGATCTGCAAAAAAGTTTAATGATCAGAATAGAGTGAGAGAAGAAATCTATCTTTGGTTCAATATTGAGTCTAAACAAACTTCATCATCCGCTGTAATGAGGTGATTTCAACCTGTTTCCAATTCAAAATAAATTAGTTTCAGTATGTTGCTAAAAGCATCAGCATTTTAAAAGTCCGAATCAGACTGCTATCCCAGGAAAAAAGACAATGACTGGGATTGTTTTGCAGTGCATGGACAATAACAGACCTCACAGCTGAGTTTTATCCAGGAGATGGCACTGTTTAATAACTGGTTCTGTGTTTCTGGAGTCCCACATATCCAGTACAGCGGCATCTGATAAAATTAAATCCATCTAATCTTTGCAGACTCTGTACACTCTGTGGGTGCTCTGAATCACACACAGAGTCCATGGTCCACCTCACTCACCCTGTCAGACATAGTGTCCCAGTCCCGCGAGGCCAGGGACTCCAGAGACCCTCGGTAGTTGTTCATCCCCAGCCTGTTGGTCTCCCATCGGGCCAGCCTGGGGCCGTTCTCCCCCATCGACCCGCCGCCTCCCGGACCATCTGCATCCCTGCCGCTCACCCCGTTGGTCTTCATCTCGCTGTTCAGGAGCAGCTGATATTTCGGGTTATGGCTGGTCTGCACGACCCGGGGTGTGGTGGGCTCCTCCTCTGAATGCTTGTTTGAATCAAATTCAGACTCCTGGAGGAGAGGGGCAGAAGGTGGGGGAGAAGTGGAGAAATGAACCTGGGTAAAACACAAAAAATACATCTGCTGGAGGAGTGGAAACAAGATAAGGAGGATTTTACAGAGCACATGCTGGTGTTGTGATTGACAGCAGACAGGCGACGATTATACGGTACAAAAAGAAAATACATAATGAAAGTTGTGGAGGGTTATATAAAAATATATATTTTTTGTGAGTCACTATGAGTCACCTAAAATTGCCAACAGGATAAATGAGCAGAACTTCTACTTCTAGAGACCAGGCGCTCCCAAAATACTCCCATCGACTGCAAATCTAATAAACTTTGGTACAACCTTAATGAAGGGAACCTAGCTAAAAACATCTGGGAATATACTGAGTAAACGGAAAAAGAGTTGATTTTTCACAATTCATTTCATGGTGCAAGCTCAGATCACATGACTCAAGCTCAAAGATTACAAGTGTGCAGAGAATCAACTGGTTTTCCCAACTAACACAATTTGAATCAATTCAACAGCAGCCAACCATGTTGTGCAAGAAGGAGCGGCAGCCGTGAAGTGTGGCGCAGAGAGACGGATACACTTATTTAACACCAGACTTAGCAGAGCCTTCAAACAATGACTTTGTCCCATCTTTGCATGTACTGTCTAATAAGAAGTGGTTGAAATCTCACCAAGCTTATTATCAGGCAAAAACTCAAGCAAAGAGAGTTTTCAGATTGCCTCAATCACTCTCATGCAGTACAAATCATTAGTCATAGCTTTTAAATCAAAGCTAGAAATGGCAACATATGAAGCTCATTTACAGGAAAAGAATCAAAGAGAGGAGTTAAATCTGTCAGCGCCTTTGAGGCCATTTTGATTAGTACGATTGAAGAGCATGTGCGGTGGTTTCATGCTTTTGAGTCATCATGCGGATTGAGACCGGCGCTTTGATCATCATGCATTGAAAAGACTTGCAGTGCCATGCTGTCAGGCCGTCTTCATGCGGAGAAGATGCAGAGCTTTTTCCTTCATGCAGGGACATCAAAACTGGAGTTTTTCCTTTTGCTTACCGATCCCATGCCGGAATCAGCCACCGAGTCTCTGCCGGAGTCTGGGGTTCGAGTTTGGTTAGTCTTCTCCGCACTGCCTCCTACTGGACAATCTATTCTTGTGGTAATCTTACTGGTTTTGGTGTCTGTCTGTGTTGAATCAGCCTCGTTCTGACTGATGTCCATGACAGACGGGGTCACAGTGATACTGGGAACTGGACTCTCACACTGTTCAACACTGCTCGGTGAGGAAGGACTGGACTTGGACTTTGGAGACTGGAGAGCGACTCGTCCTGCTCCCGAAGAAGGGCTCTGTGGGGATTTGGAAGAAGAGTCATGATCCGGACCAGAGAATTTGCTGATCAGGTCTTTGATGCTGCCGGCTCGGCGCAGGCTTGAACCGCAGGACAGGCCTTTCAAATCCCGGCTCTTTGGACTGGCTCTCCAGGCCTGCTCAGCCTCTTCTTTGTTGGTGGTCTGGTGAGAACTAAGTGAAGATTTGGAGGAAGTGACCTGTGGCGCGGGCTGAAAGAGGTGAACATAATAACATGTCCCCAAAACACTGTTAGTGATGAGTCTGAGCAGCAGATGCACCAGGTTAGTGGTGGGTCATATGACATACACTATGCATTTACTTTACAGTGTAGAGCATGGTAACTATCTTTTTATTATGCCATGGTCTGAGTGAATACTCAATTTGGATGAGGTACAACAACTAAGACTTTACAGAGCACATGGCCTGTCATTTGTTCGTTAAAATCTTGATACTTATTTGGGGACAGTGATATGGCTAGCTGCACAGTAGATTTACTGTTTGTCAGCCGTATGCAATGTAATTGACTTTCAGTCTTGCTAGCATAACATTAGTTTTCGGGCTAACAGCAAAGCCGAAGCGTTTTATATGAGCTGGGCAGACTAGTTCATCTACCAAAATCATATCCGAGGTTGTCCTATTTACTGGGGTAGTAAACAATGTTTCCATTGCCGGTGTTGCCAGGGAATCTGAGGTATTGCAAATTGCATGAAATATCCATTAATGGTCTGTATATCAAGTGACCATGGTATAAGCAAGATATTGCCCTTCGAGGTGTCCATAATTGGGAATTAATGCAGTCCCCATCATCCAGTAATTCCTGATACTGGACACCTCTTGTGGCATTACCCCTTACTGTAACATGTTAAAATACAGAGTGATCAGAACAAGTACAGAAGAGTCACCAAGTCAGCACACTGCCTCAGTATCACTGCCATGTCTACCTAAATTTTGGTATATTTAGCTAACATTAGCCACCATCAGCTACTGGTACGGCTGTAGTGGCCATGAAGCCCCGTTTACACAAACACTCATCAAATCTCACGTGAGCAGTTTAGATTTAAAGACATCACTCCATCATTTTAATTTGAATTTAAATGATTTCTTCAAAGCAGCACATTAATAGTGTGTTTGTCTTCATCTCTCCAGTCTTTACAGTGTAGATGATGTTGATTGGTTGAAATGCATACATAATGACAAGCCCATTTTGTGTGTGTGTGTGTGTGTGTGTGTGTGTGTGTGTGTGTGTGTCTGTGTGCCTGTGTGTGCGTGTGTTTCTATCCTGACATAAATCCCTCTTGAGAAAGTGCAACATCTGCTCGCTCATCTGAAAAATCACCCCTGAAACACAACATCCCACTTTCTCACACAGATATAACAGGACAGATACTGTAAGTATAAACAGGCAGACAGAGAGACTCCAGTGCTCAAACCCCACTCAGCTCACACTCCCAAAATGGCAGCATTTTTTTTTTTGCCAAAAAGCCACTTGATTAAATCCAACTTTAATTAACAATCATAACAAGGAGGCCGATGCCACTTAGAGAAATGAAGTGGCGAGCGTCCAGGGGTTTAACTTTTGGGGCTCGAGGGTCCAAAGCACCGAGTGGCCTTAATCCAGGAACTCGCCTGGCCACTTCCCCTTGGGACAGTGAGCCGAGGCTGGGGTGGGAGTGGAGCCATGGCCTGGGAGGACTGAGAGGGAGGGTGGGTGTCTGGGGTTTAGGATCACTGCTAATCACCACGGTATTAAAATGTTTACAGGCCGTGGTGGGATTAGCTCTGAGCTGATGATTTTAATGTTATTATTTTTGCCCTGTGAACTTAGTTTGGACCCTCTGAGTGTCATGGAATGAGGGGACAATGACACTGTCGTGAATTGCCCTTTTAGTGCAGTAGTATAAAGAGCAAGAAAAGTCTGAATTGAGGGATGGTTTGAATGACTGGATCAGACATCCACAGGACATGTGTGACCAAGAGACAAGATTCATTTGTTTTAATTTGACTGACACTAGAGTGATAGATAGGGCACCATAGTGTGATGCTTAAGACCACTGACCAGGCATCTGTATATGATGGGTTGGGAATGAGAACATGGTGCCTTTCAATACACTTTTTTTAGAAATTCAATCCAAATGGACACTAAACACCAAGTCCTCAGGCTTAAATGATCAAGCACTTCATTGGTAGACTAAAGACACAACAGTGTGCTTTTTTATGTTGAGATAACTGTGACTAGGCTAAGGTCTAAAAAAGATGGGGTGCATGGTTTAAAGAAACCGAAGTTTTGGTGGGAGACAGGAGGAGAACCCCAACCCCCAACACTTAGTACACACATCCATCTACACCGAACTTGTCCTTCAGACATGATGTTACTGTGATACACTCTATAAAGCTGTTTGAACAAACCAATCGCTGAATTTAGAGAAAGTGAAAAGAAACGTTTCGAAATTTTTGAGAGAAACATGTTCAACATAACATAGTAACCACACAGACGGAGATTCATTCAGGAAAGCCAGGTCCATATTCCCCAAAGTCCTGCACACACACACACACACGCACACGCACACGCACACACACACACACACACACACACACACACACACACACACACACACACACATCAGTCCTCCAGTCCCTGTGGCCTCACTACAGTACAGACATATGGCGTATAGCTGTACACCATCTGACCCAGATATAAGACTGCAATGCACCCTGGGAAAAACAATGAATGCTCCGCTGATGTTTGGTTCAGGGTTTTTCTCCTGAACAAAAGTTCAGCAGGGGTGGTTGGGGCAGAAAACTGTCAATTCTATTTTCTGAAACATGTATAATACTGTCATATAAATCAAACCTTGTGATGGCCAATTTATCATCCAACATTTGCTACTTTAGGTAAGAAAAATCTTTTTAAATGTTTAAATTATCGATTGATAAATTTCAACAATTTAACATAAAAATCTGCTCTATTAAAGGGTGACTCCATGTGAGAAAGAATAGGAAAAATAAAACAAACAAAGATTTGTCAAAATCAAAGCAGCAGAGGCCTGAGGTTTGATTTTAGTCAGGTTATCTTGAGCTCCCTGAACCATGTATCCTACATTTCCCACAATGCATCTCAACATCGTTTTTATTAGATCATACCTGCTGGCATAATATCAAAATCCATCCATCCAAAATCCAAACCTCCACACCTCCAGTCTATAACACAGCCTTTCCATTACATTTTCCGGTCCATGTCAAATTAACCTGGATGTTAAATCTGTGGAGTGCCCCTTTAACTGTACACCGTCGTGACTCCATGTCCTATATATCATACTAACAAAATCTAATTTGGTTTGATGGTGTTGGAGATGTTTGTGGGAGTTTACATGGATTTCTTTGATAGACAGGCGGGTTTATTCAGAGATCACACATAGATTCAGCTCCTGGCCATCTGCACAACCAACAATGGGAAATATTACAAGAACTTTTTCAAGTTGGAAACAATAAATGTAATCAACTGTCAGGACCAAGCCTGCCTCTTCCATTTTTAGCTGAGGGTATTTCAAACATTTCATTATTGCTGTGTTTGTAGGCATCTCCAGTACCGGCTTAGAGGATGACGATGAGGACAGACTTCTTTTGGCCAATTTTAGCACAATCAACATCTTATGGTGACAGCAAAAACTCCAAAGGGTTGGGCGGGGAAGGGTGTTTTCCAATGATGTAAAAGAAGTAGTCTTAAGGGATAAACTCAGAAAAATGTTGCTTTCTAGCTTGTGTGCCTCTCCTGGTTGTTGCCAAACTTCACTGTTTGCCTTCGAAGTTTCCATGGTGTTTTTTTTTTTTTTTTTTTTAGCTCTTTTGAAGAGCTTTCTTCTTCCCTTGGGTTGTGTTTCAGCTGCTGTTTATTTTCTAGATCTTCCTGGTGTTGTCCTTTTGTCTCTGCTCTAGCTTCTTTTAGTTGTTTTTCTGTTTCCGTGGGTGCTTCGCTTGTTTTCTGGCTTGTCGTGGTGGTTCTTGGTGGTGGTGTTAAAAGGTTAGAGTTTCATTTATTTGTCTTTTTACAACCCCATGGTTGTGAAACAAGGCTGAGTTTTAAGTCTATTTGTACTACAAACTCAACTCTTGTATAGAGTTGACTGTTGGGGATGAGTTCAGGAGTCTCACAGCCTCAGGAGATAAGGTGCACAGTGGAAACTTCTGTATCTTTTGCCAGATGGCAGCAGGGTGAACAGACTGTGGCTGGGGTGGGTGTTGTCTTTGAGTATCAAATGCAAAATAGACAATAAAGCAGGGTATGCTTCAGAGCATGACTAGTCTGTGGCTAGTCTGTGGCTACCATGGCTTGTCCGCAACTTCTCAGTCAGATCCAATGAGAACGTCCTCAGAAGCTCCAACTTCTTGTCCAAATATGGCCTCCTGTGGCTCCAAAAAGCCAAGATGGCGACAACTGTAATGCCAAACTCAAAGCATCCAAACAGTAGTTGACAAGCCAACGGTGGATGTCAGGGTGGGTTTTTACACTTGGTTCTATCTGTTCATAGATGTTTGTTGTTGTTGTCGGACTTCTTCAGATTGTTGTTCTGTCTTCTTCTGATTGTTGTTCTGTCTTCTTCTGATTGTTGTTCTGTCTTCTTCAGATTGTTGTTCTGTCTTCTTCTGATTGTTGTTCTGTCTTCTTCTGATTGTTGTTCTGTCTTCTTCAGATTGTTTCTACCTCAGCATCGAACACTTCAAACACTATTATCCAACTTGTCGGTGACGCAGATGCAAAATCAGCAGATGCACTGAAACGCTACAATGAAACAAGACTGTCACAACAGCAGTGAAGGTGAAACAATAGCACAGTAATAAATAAAATAAATAAGCAATTAGTGGCAGCAGTCTCATGTTGGACACGTATGTCTATCGCAGAGAGCAGAATCTTGAGCTAAGTTTGGCCTGAGGCAATCTGCTTGGCAATATGCTCCTGTGTTGTTGTTGTTGTTGTTGCCCCCTACTCCTCTCTCTCTCCTCCCCTCTCTATGGCTGTAAATAACAGAGATTAATCAACCAACCGGCGCGCTGTGCTCGCCTTAAGGCCGGCCCGTTTTCACACTTTGCTTAGTCCACAATTATCCCTTCAACAGGGCTATTTGTTACAAATCAGGCTGAAATCTGTCCAGACTAATCCTAAATGTCTCTTTATTTAATGTGGGAATATCAAAAATGATATGACTGGGATCATTTTATTTGGGTAAGCCTATCAAATATGAAAAATCTATTAGTGATATGTTAAATATGGAGAATTAAAAAAGCTTAGTAAGTGTTCCCACATACCATATGTCATCAGTCGAGGGACTGATAGCCATTCACATAGGAAATTTTAAGTCAAAGAAAAAGTGAAACACTTGCTTTGTCAGATACTGTATATGCACATAAATATGCAAATCATTTATCCGTAGAACTGAAGAAATCATAGATTACTTGATGGTCAATTGATGGAACATTAATTGCCAAATATTATGATTACCAATTAATCATTTAAGTCACTTTTCTGCCAAAAATACCCAAAACGGTGTGATCGCACTGAGCACACTTGGATCGTATGGATTGACTTCTTTTCTCTGTTTAATTAACCGTTCATGAAAAGAATCTTTGATTGCAGCCTGAATATCTTGTAACCTGGTGTTGGATCAAATTTTTCAAGAAACTCTGAAGGAAATCAGAGGCAGCTGTTCTGAGAGAATGAAAAAGAAACAATCCAACCACTTCAAAACATGAGGGGCTCCTACCATTTTAATCTGACAAATCAGATTAACCGAATAAATAATGATTCTTCAGCAGAGGGCATCACCCAGTACAACACTGCAGCAAATCATTTTATACATTACATTACACATGACTTTAGTCCATCACTGAAGCAGCTTTGTCATTTTAAATCTTTACACAATGGAACTACATGAGAATATTTTAACACAAAAATCATCAGAGGCTCTCACCTCACACTCATCTATGTACGGCACATTTTTCCCCATGAGCATGAAGCGCTGCAGAGGCTTTTTTACACCTCACATGTTCTCATCTGATGAATAATTGCCACCTGTGTCCTACCTTTATACAACACTTTTCAGAGGTTTTAGGGACATTTTTATGTTTTTTGATTAATACTAAGAGTGTTGGAAAAGGTGGGGACAATTTAACTAACACAGCTGCTCCTCTCCAAAATCCACAGACAGGTTTTAAGAGTCAAAACAGTAGAGCTGAGCTAAACAGGATCGATATCTGGGGATTAGAATAAAAGTCCAAAACTGGAGTTTTTCTGTTTGGTTACAAAACCCTTGCGTTTTTCAAGATTTCTTCTTTTTCTTTATGCTTTTAGGGGAGATCTAAAAGCATTTTTTTTTAATTTCTTCACAACCAGGTGAAGCGCTGGATTGAGGTCTTGACCTCTAATCACTGGTGCTTTTGGGAACTCTGATGGTGTTAATCAATGCAGTAAGAAATGTTGTATAAATATGTTGATGGCATCGACATATGATAAAAAACACATACAGAGCACACACATTCAGCAGATCACTGAATGTACAAAAACCTCTTAATTAAATGTAACAAAACTGTTAATGTTATATCTAATCAAAATGATGTGTGATTATACAAATCCTGTCTCAATTTTCCAACAGATTAACCACAAATAATCTGATAAAAAGGTTATGAAGCTCTCTTAGTGCAGAGTGGCTCGTTTAGATTAGTAGGACGTAGCTGGAGACCACAGACTGAAGTGATGTAATGTAGCATAATGAAAACCGTCTAGACTAGACTATCCTCAAGAAAAAACTGCAGCAGGTTGTTTCAGCATCCATAATTGTTTTTTTTTTTCAAATGAAGGCCTGCAAATTTGCAAAGCATTACAAAGTATGAGCCGTATCATCGATAGCAAAGGCCAGAGAGGGAGGAGATCAGGGTCAACAAAATATCAGACTTTGTCACAGAAGATCTTTGTTCGCCTCCTGTTCTCTTCAGCGTTGACCACGTCATTCTTTAACAGCGGCTTCAGGAAATTCTCTCCTTTTTTTGCAATGTGATTTGAAACCTTTTGGAAGGCTCTGACAAATGATGTCAATGAGGTTAGATCAGAAAACACTTGGATGCCTGGTTCAATGGGGCATATCCCTCATTCCTTGCTTACCACCACTGACATACTAATGTACACAAATTAACTTAGATAATTACAGTATTAACATATTTATTTTAACTGGAAACTTTTCCTAAACCTAACCGCGTACTTTATGTGCCCCCCAAATAAGTGACCATTTGAGGGCACAGTCACATGACAAAAGGAAACCAGATTACATCAGACAAGTTTCAAGATGTGTTGATTCTTCATTTTATTGTAATCCTGAGAAATTGATCTAAGAATTCAGAAATTACAACCGCTACCATTAAAATATATCCCAAACTCATTCACTTAATACATTTTTGGTGCCGTTTCACCGACAATTCTACAAAAAAAAAATCAAAACATCAATGGTATTTTTCTATTCAAATATGTCCAAACTTAAACCAACGAGCTGGATGCATGCTGTATTTCTGAGCTGTAGATGCAGAATGCTGGCAGCCGGCCTGTCTGCTGTTTGTGTTTAAGCTTCATGAGTTAAACTGTGGTGACACTTTGACAGGTTTCCTGTTATAATAAGACTCCAAACCAGGTTTCTTCCCTCATCGTTTCCTGTCACAACCGTGTCAGTCTATTACCGGGTTGTTTTTTTTTTTTTGTTTGTTTTTAGGGAAAAGATGCTAAGTGTGTGTGTGTGTGTGTGTGTGTGTGTGTGTGTGTGTGTGTGTGTGTGTGTGTGTGTGTGTGTCTGCATCTGTGTGTGTGACAGACAGAGCCAGATGAGCAGGCAGATGTTTCCTCTGTCTCCACTCCGACTGTCTGAGAAAGACTGACAACAGCTGGACCAATGCCAGACAAACACACACACGCGTGCGCACACACACACACACACGCGAGAGCAAACACACATGCACGCAAGCATACACATGTGCAGACAAAGACAGAGTAACACTGGTTCTACCTCGACAAAACTGCACTGAGAGGTTTCTTTGTTGGTTATTTCTCATCTACTCTGTATTAAACGTCACCTTGTTGACCAAAAACAGTTTAGATTCGGTTCAGATGAGTCCAAGCCAACATTGGATCGTCTTCTGGCTGATTCTGTAGAATTTTGTCCCAAAAGTTCTCTTTCACAAACTTTCAGAAGATATCGCTGCCTGTTGCAAACCACCTTTTAGATTATGAAACTATCTTGCACAAACTGTGTTTTTCCCTCAGTTGCATTTTCTGTTTGGAGCTTTATCTACACCCTTACCATACAGAATGACAGGTAGTGTTAGGTGTGTTGTCAGTTTTGTTTGTAGGCCTGCTAAAAGGTCAGAGAAACGGTGCCAAGAGCAAGAAAGCTTAATAAAATCTGAAAAAGACCTAAAGCCAGGCATGACAACAGATAAAGCAGGAGGTACGGATGCTGTGGGTTTAGAGTTGAACTGTACCATGTTGTTTCCTTGTTCCGTCTCGTTCTTTCCTTGCATGCTGCGGTTCGCTCGTTTCCTCTCTGTCTGACCTGAAGGAAAAGACAGTGAAGTGTTTCAATAACCAATCGCTTCATGTGGAAAAGTCAACAGCAGTTTTTGTCTTTAGCAACTGACAAAGCTTCATTAAACAAAGCACTAAAAACACAAAACTAAACTCAACCAGATAGTACAGTACAGTAAAAGCAAAGTTATTCTAAACACTTAGTTCTGCTGAGTTTGGTACCTGTGGGATTGTTTGAGTATCTTCTGTGTGAAACCGGTCAGCCTCTGCGTCTCTGCCTGGTACCTCTGCAGGTCTTGGGTCAGCAGGTTATGGAGCGCGCTCAGTGCCTCCTCTTGGAACACCAGCCTCTCTGATTGGAGCTGACGCTCGGTGATAGATGCCTGCAGCTCGCGACAAGCACACAGTTGAAACTGGGGAGGAAAATAAAAGATGATGGTTTTATTAATAGGCTTAGTGAAGAAATATGTACTGTAGTCTGTCGTTGTATCTTCTAGTGTCTTGTTTTGTCAGTTCTGTCCTCTTTGATCCTGTCAAATGTTAACACTTGATATTATAGGAACAATTTGTGTAACTACGATTATGAGATGCTGTTGAAAGCCCTGGAAAAAGCTGACCCTGAGTTCAAATTATTTGGTCCACCTTCCAGTTTATGGTTTTTGATCAGTTTATCAATGATAAAGGCAATTATAAGATTGTGATATGTGTAGGACATGTGTGTTGGCCAACTTGTTAATGGGCACAGTTTCCAAATACAAGGTTGTGGGCATTTCTCTGTGAATAGAGACACGGAAATCACACTTTCTACAATACAGTATGTTTAAAAAGAGTTTACTAGTCTTTTCATTACCAATTGTAGTAGTAGCTCAGCCTTCAGAAATATGTTTGACATTGATAATAGAATCGTATTGTAGTGAATATCTGTATCATTTGCTATATGTATCACCAAATATCATATATTGCCAAAGCCCAAGCTGGCAATTGATTATTTTTTAACATGATGATATTTTCTGTGGCGGTTTTTTCAAGCCACTGTGGATCCTGTGCGCATGATATCAGTTTCCTGCTGTGGTCACTTACGGTGGAGGCCTGAAGGCCGGAGTTTCTCTTCAGTTCTTGGTCAGTCTGTTTCTTCTTCTCCTGCAGATCAAAAAGCTCAGTGGTCAGCAGCTGGTGACGGTCTTCAATATGCAAGAGTCTGACAACACACACAACACAACAAAGTGTTAATTCAGAAAATGCACCTGAACTCCCACATGAATGCTTTGCAATAGGATGGGCAATATAGCTTTGAATCTATATTGCATTTCAGTCAGAGTCATAATTTCTCATTTTAATATATCAGGGTGTGATTTTCCTCTCCATCTTTCTCTTGTTGATAGTTGATCCTTGTAATTATACATATTTGCTTGAAAAGAAAGTGAATGTTGATGAACAACACTTATATGCAAATATGCAGAATAGCCATACATAATTGTGATATCTGGATTGTTTTTATGAAGGAACAACAGTGGGAGTTTTTACCATTCAAGAGCTGCTGTTTTATATAGTCAATATATTTTAGTATATACAGTATATACAAATTAGATACAGTAAACAACTGAATAGGCTTTGGTACTTCTGTTTTTCCCCCCTTTTTTTAAAGAAGTTGTTCAGGGACAAACGATTAGTTGTGGTCTTTGGATTTGAACTATCCCTCAATGCACTACCCTTTCTCTGCAGTCTCGGTCTCTGCAGGTCTGGAAACAGGAAGCAATCACCTGCCCACATCAAACATCCCTGACTCACCTGCAGGCTCCTGTAACACTCTTTAACATGAAACCGTTCCTTCCTTGAACAAACATGGTCGTGTTTTCATAGATACACAACGAGGTGATCGGCTGTTACAGAAGCTAGGAGATTAACGCTTCCTGTTTGGAATCACCAGCAGCAAAATATTTTAAAAAGTCATGTGACTGCTGTGAGTGTGAACGGCCAAGTCATACCAGGCCTACTGTTCGCATTCTACTTGTAGTAGTAGCAGTGATAGCTACTGCACTTCTACAGCAGCTGTAGCAGTAGCTATTTTACTACTTGCAGTACTAGCAATAATCATATTATCTATGTTCGTCTGTGTAGCAGACTAGCATTAGTAGTACCAATAGACAAAATAGGGCAGTAGTTTCTATGCAATCAGCAGTAATAGGATATAGAAAATATATTGAAGTATTGTAATGATTATGGAAGTACTAATGGCTAGTGATAGTGTTGGTGTTAGCACTTGTTTGAGTAGTACTACATGCAGCAGAGATACTACTACTACTTGTAAAGGTGCTACCAGCATCAGTGCAGTGGTGGTAGCAATAGCTGCAGGAGCATTACTTGTGGTATTAGTCAGTGTAGCAGTGTGTAGTAGTGGTACTACTACAATAGGAGTTGTAGCAGCAATACTGTTGAAACTACAGTATTAGTAGCTGTAGTACAAGCTCTAGCACTAATTCTATTTGCAATAGTTGCAGCAGTGTTGAAGCACTGTATGCTAGTATATCTGTATTATTAGTACAGCAGCACTAGGAGTAATAGCAGCAATACTACTAGTACGCATAGTAGTGGCAGTAGTAGTAGAAACTGTACAAACCAGCAGTAGCTAGACTGGCAGTACTAATAGTTGTGGTAGTATCTGTTTAGCCTGTATGCTGCTTTTACTTCAAACTGCAGCATAGAAGTAGTTCACCTAATACTTGTACCAGCATTAGTGCAAGTTTTTAGAAAATATTTATTCGAACAGCAGTGTAGTACTAATAGAAAACGCAGCAGTAAAAGTTCTAGTGGTATAAGTAGTCATTGTAGTAGCAGCACACAGTGATTACTACACTATTACTACAGAGGCAGACATGGAGACACAAGTGAAGTGCTGCAGAGTGTAAGAGACCCTGTGTCCACTGGGAGGCACTAACCCTCTGTACCGCAGCGTTAGAACAGCCGGTGATGAGAGGCACACAAGTGTTTTGTTTGTGAGGAAGAAGAGGAGGCTCATCTGAGGAAAAGCCTTTGATGAACTAACTGATCGAGTGACATCCACATGTGGAGGAAAGACAAATTAGTAGAAACGACGCAAACAACGACACAGAAACACAAAAGGCCCTCTGGGAGATATATTAACATTCTGTTAATGAGGTTTTTTTCAAGGAGCCCGACAGACTCCACTGTGCGCGTTAGAAGAAGTGTTCTGGAGTGAACCTAAAAGACGACGATGATGTCTGATTTACATTCACTTTGTCCTACAGACGGCACACTTGAAAGACTGGCGAAGAAAATGTCTGACGAAAAAATAAAATACAAATAAATATCAGGTCTTTTAAATGTCTTTTATGTTTAAAGTCCATTCAAACCCATACATATTTCGATATAAAATCAATATTTTGATGCAAGTCTTATCAGTATCATAATATTGTAACATATTTCAATATTCTGCTCTAAAAGGCTCCACTACAGTTACACACTTTTCTAAATTCAGTTCTGCCTCTCTGTTTTTCCGTCATGATCACGACTGACTGATTGAACATTGAAGCCTGCTGGCTTTGAAACAAGGAAAGGACTTTTATTCAGGAGACTGCTGTTCATGTCGAGTGTGATGCCAGAAGTCCACGGTGAGTTCTTTGAACTTACTACCACAGTGAAGATATGTCAGGTTCCATTAATAATGTCAGTGACTGTGGTAACACTGTGTTTGTAACAGAAGTTACAGAAGTAACATAGTGATTTGAACCCAAACGGTGATGTTTTCCTTAACCTAACCAAGTCATTTCCGTGCACAGCAAAGGCTCAATATGTGTGTGTGTGTTACGCTGTGACGGTCATGTTGTTTTTGGGGATGCCGAAATTCAGTTGTTTAGGTATGAGGTTGTGTTACCTTTTTGATAGTTATAAAGGTTTTTTTTTATATAGGGTTATTCATTTGAGACATTTTGGAGGGCCTGGTTTGCTTCTGGTTTTTGGGGTTTCAAGGTTTAATACTAACTGGATTTATGTATTTCCCCACTGAACACATTACAGGGAACAATTTGAAGTAGTCTCTGAGAACCAACCAGTGAAACGGTTCAACGCTGAACAGTGTTGTAGTTCTATTTCATATTTCTTGGATAGTTTTGGCTTGCTTGTTTGTTTGTTTGTTTTTGTTGACATGGAAAGATTTCTTCCTAGTCTTCTTCTCTACCATGAAATCAATTGGGAAGGTTTCTAGAATCAAAATGTCAGAATACGCCAGTTGTTACCATGTTTTTAATTACAACTTTAATTACAACATACACATGTAGATCTGAAAGATAAACTCGTATCATCATGTTATGGTTTGGCTGAAATCCAAACGGTATTGAATCATCTCTCAGCCCTGGTGTCAAGCAAGGTTTGAAAGAATGTAACAAGGTTGTCGGATTCAAAATAACTATCACAATACGCACAGCACAGTGTTCCATTACAAGTATAATATCATTTGATCTCAGCCTTGTAATGAAAGCACTATGAATCTTCTATGTGTGTTATTGTTGTTCAAAATGAAAGTCTTGTATCCAGATGCCTGGAGCATCTTAATAAATGTTTTTTTACAGGAGTTTTATAAGAAATAAGCAGAGTAAGACCTGTGCATATTTACCCAACGTCCTTAGGGGTAATTCTCCGAAAAATATCATTTTTTGCTTTCGTGAATTTTGTGTTATGAGGCTTACGCACATAACACAGGTGACGTCTGACTACATCTGAAGTATCCTGCTTCCACTCCTGGCTAGCCTGAAGAAAACTTAACCCTGGAAATCAACTACCGGCGTGTTTCTGCTACCATCCTTCGGTTCGATGTTTAGAAGAAACGAACATCTTGAGAGATATCTCGAGGAGATTTCAGGACTTTGAAGCCTCATGCAAATGAGCTACTTTGTCACCTGTCAATCAAAATGATCTTAACCAATGAAATGGCTTCATTAAAACACTGTGCGCGTGATGAGCGACGAGGAACATCATCCATCGGTGTGAAAAGACGGTAATTACCAATGGGTATCTGTATATGTGTGTGTGTGTGTGTGTTGTTGACAATTTGAAAATTACACACACACACACACACACACACACACACACACACACACACACAGACACACACACACACACACACACACACACTCTCTCTCTCTGCCAGCTGTCAGTGTGTTCTGATTAGGTGCTTACGTATAGAAAAGCGTGAATAGGGCTCCATAATTGCTTGAATGTATGTGACAAACACATTTCACTCCATAATTGCAGGTGAAATGTGTGGGTGTTATTTTTTTATTTTTTACATTTTTTTTACATGCATGTATCTCACCACTTGCAGCCTGTCACATATGTAATTTTCACTGTGTCGAGGTTACACAGGATGTATATACAGTGTGTTTATTTATAGCTCAAAAACATTAGATGAAAAGAATCCATTCCACAAAGTGTTCCAATCACCGACAGAGGTTTATGCTATGGACCTGTATGTAAATCAACACCAGTGTCTCTTCTTCTACTTCATATTGCTTGTGTTAAAATGTTCAACATTCACATTTGCAATAAAAAAGAAGAATCTTTTAAAGCCCAAAGAGAAGTTAGGCTTAGGGTTTAAGTTTCAGTGGTGTTAGAAAAAAAGTGGAAATGATGAATAAAAAGAAGAGGAGGAGTGAAAAGGGAGGTAAATAAGACAAACATCTTGAAACAAGATAATGAGGAAAGGAGGAAAAAATTGATGAGAGGAATGCAAAAATGTTTTGACAGTTTGAGGAGGAGGAAAGACAGCTACTGATGAAGGTGGTGAGGTAAAATCATGTTTTAGCTTTGTCTTATATTGCACAACCCTTTTGTGTGTTTAAATCAGAAAGTAAGACATGAACAGAAATGAACAAATAAAAAAGGAAGGGAAAGTGAGGCAACAAAACAATAATAAAAAAAAATCAAGGTCCTCTTAATGGCTTCTTTCTGGAACGTTCATCACATCTTACTGTCTTCATTAGCAGACAGACTTTGTGTCAGATGTCTCAGCTACATGTACCACCTGCTGTAATGTCACTGAAGTTACGTACCTAAAGAGGAAACAGACAACTTTCCCCTCCTAACATTTCCAAGCTGCATCATTGTCATCGTGAGTTCGTGACTGTTGCAAAGACAACTGGATCGCTTTCTTTTCTGTCATTTTTGCAACTCCCAGCCACACAGGACAAAAGGTTGAGTTTATTCGCTCGTTCAGTCTCTAATGGAGACGTGAAAGCAGGTGGAAATGCTGCCAGACTGGATCACCTGTCAGCCTTCAATTCTGGAAATTGGTGCCAGGCGGCAGACAAAATTACATAGTGAAGGCAAGGTTTATAGGTTTATATTCTATAGCAATTACAGTGCGTACTCAACGTTTACTTCATCGCAATAAGTTAAAGCAAAGAAACTAGCCTATTGCCAGTTGAGGTCAAGTGACGACAACTGAGGGAACTGACGAAGACAATGAGATGTGGTTGAAAGGCATGGAGAAAGGATCTTTGTTGAAGATTTATATATGTACTTTTCTATTCAAACTAGTGCTTCCAGGGTAACTTTGATGCTCGAACGACTTTACTTATTTAATTCAAATCTTTGTTTGCTGCTCCATCGATCTGTTCCTGTGGTAGTTGAGAATTAGAGTGCGCTGCTCAGATGCACCTTGGCAGCAGTTTGTTTCAGGAAAAAGTCTGATTCCCCTGCATACAGTACATGTTAGTTTGATATGTATAAATGATCCCCCTCTGTTCCCTGCACACTGTGATCCCTGGCCTCCGTGTTGTTGGAAATGAAGCTTTCTCTTGAGCCCTAAGAAACAGGATGAATCCCTGAGGCGTCTGAGCCTTTCCACCTTGTTGATCGATTTCATGGTCGATATCAGAAGATTTTGAAGCTCTGAAGGGGAATGAGCAGATTATCCCTTTGGAGAAGTAGAAGACGATAAAGATGAGAGTTGACAGAGTTCAGCTGGATGCTCTCCAAGTTGCCAGTCTGCCTGTTAGTCTTGGCAACAAGCTGAGCTCTCCTTGCATAACCCCACTGTTTCCATCTATCTATGGGAAAATACCAGCAAACAACACATCTAATCCTTGACAATTCATCTACTCCACCAATGTCTGCTGCTCGGTCTGTGTTGGTTTGTACCACTGTGTGTGTGTGTGTGTGTGTGTGTGTGTGTGTGTGTGTGTGTGTGTGTGTGTGTGTGTGTGTGTGTGTGTGCGTGTGTGTGTGTGTGTGTGTGTGAGCTTTCAGTCCATCATGCTCTGCTGCAGATAATGAAGGATGCCTTGTTGTTATCAAATGGAGCAGGTCAGGACTTCAGGCTTGTTTTGAGATACTCCATAAAAAACTCAGTCTAACTTTCAGTGCTCCTGTCAGTAATGATTAAAACTGAAATACAATAAATTGGGTTTACTTTACGGTTTTCGTATTCTGCGACTGTTCCTACACCTGCATGCACAGGTCAGATCACCCAAACTTGTCACTGATGGATCTTTTCATGCAACGACTATGACCTTCTGGTTTTCAGACAGGGCCACCCTGCTGCTCTGGACGCTTCCAGTAATAAAAACACAATGTGTATTTATAAAATGGTTTCTGAGAAAGGAGGAAGACAAGCATGACCGGAATGTCAGTCATAATGACAGGAAGAGTTTAAATGTTTAGTGTTCCATTGCTGCATATTGACAGTTAGAAATGAAACACAGCTGAAAGAAAACATGTCTTAAGACTCACAAGGAGCTTGTTGACTGAAAGAGGAAATGAGGCTGTGCAATTTCTGTAATTTTATCTGAAGGTGACTGATTTACATTTTACTGGGGCCAGAAAATAAAACATCCGTGGAGCGTGGGTGAAACAAGGGGTAGGCTAAGATAGGGAGAGCAAACAGCAAAGACCACAGGCTGATAGGCTGAGACAGCTGTCAATCTAGGCAAAGCCCTGCAAATCATACCTGCCTTATAACATCTTACTGGAGCTTTGATTTTTAAAATGTGCATTTAGTGATTGGAAAATGTATCCAATGGACATAGTTAATACAGTTTTGTTTGATTTCTTAGGAAGCAATTACTGTTAACTATGCCACATGTTCTCACTCGCAATTTGGCAAATAATTCAGCTAGGGTCAACGGTCCAAAGCTTCAAATTATGACACTGTTAGTACCCCTCTAGCATCAGTTTAGAGCTGCAAAGATGAATTCATTAATAGGTTTGAGTATCTTTTTTAAGAAAAACAAAATATAAATTCTGATTACATTTTCTTGAATATGAATATTTCTGGTTTCTTTCCTCCTCTGTGACAGTGAACTGACTCTCTTTGGGTTGTAGACAAAACAAGACATTTGAGAACGTCATCTTTAGCTTTCAGAAACAGTGACTGGCATCAACATTTAATTACATTTAGTACACCAGACTTATCGATTAATCAGGAAATTAACTGACATTAATTGACAATGAAAATAATCATTAGTTGCAGTCCTGCATCATTTTCAGATATGCAGGGCTCCTTGGTCAAATTAACATCAAAACGTGGGTCAGACTTTCAAAATAAAGCTTGCGGGCAAACATTTCACATATTATGACTTTTAGACTCTTAATGTTGTGAAATGTTGTAGTTTGGTTTGGTTTATCCACCAAAAGTACTTGATTTGGTTTAGGAAAGGATCATGGTTTGTGTACAATAGGTTCTGTCAGGTAACTCAAGTACCAGAAGTTAAAAACAAGTCAACTTTTGGTGACACACAGGATTTGAAGACCGGTCTCCTAGGTGAAGATCCGTACCAAAACCACTATTTTAGGTTCTTGATCTTGTTTGGGTTCAAATATGTATGCAAGTTCCAATATGTAACCCAACCCAACCACCCTGATCACCTGAAGATGCAGACTTTTATACTATTACGGGGACCCCCAGTAAGCACACTAGAGGGTACCTACAGAATAATAGTTTGAAGTGACGGGCCATTGACCAAGTTGCCTGATTTGAATTGTTTAGAGTTAGAACAGGCTGAGACTTTCAAATAAAGTTCGGAAATGATTTATACTGACTGTTCAGAGTGTAACGTAGTCTGTAGTGTACAAGTTAGCTTCTTTTGTAATCCTTACATAATCTCTCCATCCCACACTCTACCTCGCTCGGTGTGACAAAAGTTTGGTACCAAAGACCATTAAGACTTCACCACTTCACTACTTGCTCGGGATAATGTCCTCGCGTCTGACAAACAGCAGCACAGCTCGCAGAGGGAAGCGACTACTTTGTGTTTGAAAAGGCATCATTATCACCTTGACAAAGAAACTGAATTCAGGCAGAGTTTTAAAGAGCCGTTCTCAAAAGTTCTTGGCGTGAAAGCAGCTTGATTCCTGCAGCTTGTTAAGGACCTCTTCGAAAAAAAAAAACAGAATCGCTTTATCTCTGCTCCAGTGTGGGAGCTCTATCCTCTTTCTCCCGCACAAAACCCAACCCTGTCTTGGCGCTGACATTACCACATAAGCCTCCCATAATGCCGAGGAAAACCCCTGTAAAATGAAAGGGTGACGTCTTCTTCCAGTAAGCGGATAGGTGAAGTGGGCAGGGCAACATGATGGGGACATATAACACTTTTTTATTAAGAAAGTGTAAAGAAAGCTTGAAACCTCCTCTTATTAAGCCTTTGATCTGAGTTGTGAAAGAAGCCTATCAGTCTTGGCGATGAGAGCCAGTGTTCCCGAGAAATTAGGAGATTTCCTGGAATATCATCAGAATAATGTGTGCGTGCGGGTGGGTGTGTGTCTGCTGGCACACCCTGAATCCTGAGATGTGTTTTAGCTTGTCTTGTCTGACAGAAGTGAGACCAGTTGAAGTGTTGTTCTGCCAAACGGCTCGTCGTGGCAGGAGTACAGAGAGCACGGGCGAACGGGGTGAGGCGGCAGCCACCTACTACCATCTGAGCATTTACTGTCAACACAGCACAAGTGGTTACAAAATCTGAGATTCACCAGGAACTCGCACTTTCTCTCAGTCTAAATAAAAATTCAAACAGAGTTGAACTTTTTAGACGCTTAAACTGTAGCATGACGTCCAGACAGAAAAAAAAATATGGTCTGCTATGTCACACACAGGTTTGATAGCGGTCCATACAGATGCAATCAGCTGATCCAATAAAAAGGTATCGTGCCAATACTGACATAATGAAGCAGATCTGATTAAATTCATCAGTGATAAACAATAAATAAATGCTGCTTCACACTGAATGTAGGGATGCCCAATGTACTGGACCGACACATTATTGACCAAATATTGGGAACATTGGGTACTTATTACTATCAGGGAAATACTGCAAATTGCTTTCATTGAAAGAGCAGCATTTACAAACTCTGACACGGTAGGTGGCTGTTGAAAGTTGGTTCGGATTTGGATTTGCCAAGGTAAAGAAGAAGAGGAAAACATGTCGCCATCGGTGTGGACATTTTTTACAGTCTAGTTAAAAAATGATTGCAAGCATGGCCGTTCTTAGCTTTTGAAGATCAATGGCCAATTCAGTACAATTGTTTAATGCAACCAAGTAAGGAAATGGAAAACTAAATAAAGATGAAATGGATTTGAGCATGGACATGTGGCTACATGTAATATAACACACACACACACCCACACACACACAACAATTAATGCATGAACGAAGAATTCACTTTCGTTTTCTGTCTTTTTCCATTACGGTTTCTTAGCCACACACACACACACACACACACACACACACACACACACACACACACACACACACACACACACACACACACACACACACTCGCACAGGCAGGCAGGCAAGATCCTGTTGTTTCCTCCAACCGAGCAGAACCTCCTGCTGTTATGAGATACAGTGGAACTCCCACATTCGTGTTTCAGCTCTGTGACAAAACCCCACAAACCAACACGGAGCTGCCTCCTACTCACATGTTCAAACACAACGTAACATGGTCCTCGTTTCGAAGAGAGCAGGGCCCGCGTTCAGAACGAGGAGGTAAGGATTTTGCCAACATGAAACATCGATCTATTTCTTTCAGGAATATAGAGATTATTTTTTAAAATAAGAGCCTGGATAATTTTGTGTATGGAGTCTCGTATGGTATTCAATTGTATCTGTTAGTATTACCCTGCATGGATTTCCCGCTTTAGGAATCCATATTAATACAGACAATCAACAGAGAGTCATAAGCTAATTCTCATCAACCAAATGTTGACTGTCAGATTTTATGAACCACCTTTTGAGAGTTTCTTTAAAAAAACACATTTCGGGGAGAAATTTTCATAGGAAGACTGACTTTACTAGCTTCTTGCATTTTTTATGAGGGAGTTTTAAGAAAGTATTATCATTATTTTAAAATTATAATAGTATTATTTGTTATGGGCACCGTGTTATGGGTTGAGTTAAAAGCAAGGAAACTATCGTTCAAACACAACCACTCAGGCTCAGCCCTCAGCAAACACCCACCCTCCTAAAGTGCGCCTTAACAAGGCTGTGAAAATGTCCTAAGAGGAGGAGATGCACCGGAGAAAGAATATTAAAGCTTTCTGTTACTTCTCGTACACAGTAGCTTCCTTGTATCGAGCACATAACGTGCCATTGACTCACTGTGTGTGGATGTTGCCGAGCTCCTGCTCTGTCTGTCTCTGCAGCTGCTGGAGGTGAAAGGTCAGCTCCTCGCTCAACGCGGCAAACCTCCAAAGTCCTCCTCTCCCTGTGTTCTCCTCACACAGCAAACCCTGAGCACGACAAAGGACAGAGGACTTATTGAGGCTCTGTGACACCCCCGGGCAGCCATACAGGATGCACAAAATAAAGGCTGACAGAGAAGCAAACGTTTAATCAGTGAGACATGCTTAAGTGTTTACATTATCGTGTTAATAGCTTCCACGGCAACTTCATCTGCTGTTAACCTGTTTCTCACACTAACATACATTAAGTTAGCTTGATAACAGTGTCAGCATGTTTGCTAAATGAGCCTGCAGCAGATGTATATGCCTCAAACTTTCTACACACATATTACCCTGTTAGAATTATACGTGAAAGACTTTTGGCAAGAAATGCAACAAGCACATTGTAAATGTGTGAATGCAAATGAATCTATTTTTCTAAAAGAGTGGCATAGACCACAGGCCTCAGTGTTTCTCTGATGTAGCTTATGTGCTAAATTAGCCTTCTGGCAAGTGCAAATGTGTTTTAGCATTGCGAGCGGCATGACCCTATGGAGGAATTGCCATTAGATTTTCTGTATCCTATGACAGTGATGTTGACATTGTGGTTTCTTATACATTGTGTCAACAACTCTTGGATGGATTGCCATGAAATGTGCTATACGCGTTCATGTTGCCCTCAGAATCAATTGTTATAGCTAAACTTGTGCCATCATTGTGTCAAAATGTGGTTCATGACCAGCTCCCTGTAAAAGCTAGTGACATCCTCATCACCCTCAACTGTAATTTTAGAAAACATTAGCATGCTAATACACTAAACTATGATGGGGAATAATGCAATATACCTGCATATTGTATATGTGTATGTATGCATACATATTGTCATTCTAAACATGTTGCCATACAGGTAATGTTAATATCCCAATATTTTTAGGCTAAATCACCAGATGATATATGAATGATATATATCTAGATATTTTGAAATCTCCTCAAAAGCACCTTGTGACTCTCCAACCAAATCAAATATCACAATATAATTTTTTTTTAGGTGGATGAAGACGAATCTAAAAACATGAAGAACTGTCTGGTAAGTTCAGAAAATTCAGAATCACTTTCCTGTAATGCCTTTAGATCCAGGAGAAACAACACTAATGCCACATCACACTATAACGATATCTCAAGTGTAAGACGTTATACATTCTCGTGTCATAATAACAATATATTATCAATATATCGCCCAGCCCTACATACAGTTGTTAGCAAATTATTTAGCATAGCCCTACAGCGCCACTAGCAAAGCTGTAGACTCGTAGTCTCTAGTCTAGTCGAGTCTGTACTCTAGGAGTATACTGAACACTGAGTTACCATTTTACTACCTTTACTAAGCTAAAGGGCAAGATACTGGTAGTACACACTGGACAAGATGTACACGGAAAAGAAGTCAAGAAACTGGCATTGGCTAAATTCAGGGAGACAATCTAATAAAGCTGCTGAGATCTGACCACTTTCATTGCTGGGAAATGAGACAGTGCCATATCCTCAGGCTGGATTTCAAGTCATAGCTCTGTCTCTGAATGACACACGCAAAGAAAAAAGGGGGAAAAAAACTTTGTACTGACAGTTAAAAGACAAAACAGACAAATGATCTATAAGTCATCATGTAATATTTAGTCTGGAGGGTATCTGATGTGAGAATGTATTCATGTCACAGCTCCAAGAAGTCTGCCGTCTCCGTTTTGTCAGACATAGCAGCATGTTGAGTAAAGACGGATGAATCACCAGCTGAAGGAGGAGAGAGTAGGGGGGGACAGACTTATCGGAGGTAGATCAACAGACAGACAAGAGGAGGTGAAGAGAGACAGACAGGCAGACAGACAGACGAGGGGAGAAACCAAAAGAGGCGCTCGAAGACATGACGTGAGAAAATAAAGTTTGAGTGGGGGACTTTTAAATTTGTTTGTGGGTCTGAACTCGTCAAGGTGACAGAGTCCTTCAGTGAGCGGCTGTGGGCTGAAAGACAACAGACCGAATGAGTCATTCTGGCACAACATGACGATCACTCTCATCCTCCCCTGCGTCTGTCTGTCTGTCTGTCTGTCTGTCTGTCTGTCTGTCTGTGGCCATGTGACTCAGTCTGAGAAACAAATTGGCACCATGTTCACCGAGGAGCCAATTCTGATTTGCCTTTCAAGCGTGATCTTTAGTCCTCACTGTCCACATTGAAACTTACAAGTGGCTGAATAATGTTTGTGTTTACAGACAGCAATGGTAGAGACACGTACAAGGATACAGAGATTCTTAAAATAATTTTCTCCCTGGAAGACAAACATAAGATTTGTCACATTATTTTAAAAGCATACCTCTATACTTGAATTTCTAGTAATTTATCAAGTGGGATTTAGTGGCAACACGCAACCACGTGAATAACCGTCGTCTCACCTTACCCTACAGTGGCTGCTAAAAAACGCAGAAAAAAACCTACAAAGGCCCTCTCTAGAGTTTGGTTTGTCCATCCTGGGCTTCTGTAGAAACATGCTGGAGCAACATGGAGAACTCTGCTACCGCTGTCGATAAAAAAGGCTCATTCTAAAGTAACTAAAACACAACAATTCCTATTTTCAGAGGATTATACACAAATGAAAACATAACTTTAAATATCATGTTCTATTTTCTGCCAATGGATCAATCCCACGTACTGGACCTTTCTAAACAGGGCTTCAACCAGAGGGAAAGGAAAAGGGAAAAGACAGAGAGAGACAGATTCCCACAGGCACAAGAGAGGAGAAAACATTAAGTGAGCTGCATGGAGAGAGCGCCATAAAAATAAATCCCTCTATAGATTGTCAGGAATGCAGTTAAGCAATGTCGAGCAATTAGCCCTGTACCCTCTAGCAAAGTTCGACGGTTTGAAAACATCAGGTTAAAAAAAAAAACAAAACAAAAAAAACACAGCGGAGTTTCAGCGTCAGCAAAGACACAGAGACGTGGATGCCTCTGCTGCCGATAAACATCTAACAGTTTTTACTGGAGGCGTCATGTTTCAGATTCCAGTGAAGCTGCTCTGACACTCATCCTCACCTCCTTCAGTTAAATCTGCAGAGATTTAAGTACTGATTGGGTCACAGTGTTCAAGTCTGTCCAACTGTAAAATGTTACTTTTAGGTCAAATTCGCAATTAAATAAGAATAAATGTTTCTCATGCTTTTTTTGAAATTCTATTTATATATATCTGGCCCTTTCCAATCACACTCTATTTAACTCTACAGTCTATTAAAATACACTGTAGTGATTTGATTTTTCCTATTGTGTACAGAGTAAGGTTTTAAGGAAGTGTTTACATACACTTCTGTTTACTGTAAATGTCCTGTCATTTACCTGGTGCTCCTCGGTGACGGGGGACTGTAGGCTGTGAACTTTGGCTTCTATCAGCTGCCGTAGTTTGTCCAGCGAAGCAGGGAAGTCCTCTCTGTTTCTCTGGAACTCTGGACACTGTGAAGAAAATGAGAGACTGCTTTCATGATTTGTATCAACTTTCATCACAGTAACCCTCGAACAGGAAATCTGCCCTGTGTTTCACAAACCAGCAGCTTTGGCTAGCAACCACTGGGAGTCTGATCCTGTTGGCTGCTGATGTAGTCAAAACATCTCCTCAAATATGAACTCTATCTCTGTATCTGTTCTAAATGGGGACGTTCCGTGTTTTTCACATTCTGCCAATTGTTGTGCCTGAGTGTCTAGATGCCAACGTCAGCTGGAATCAAGGCAACACCCAACGGGCAGAACATCCTCCTCCGATTCTTCAACAGACTTTTCCATTAGTGTGGAATGGAGAGAAACAGGAATAAAGGGAGAGCAAGGCTGAAGTGGACTGAATCCTGCCCTCCTGACAGAATCATAAGAGGATGCCCTATAAATATCGGCACACAGCTGTTTCCCATATGAGATATAACACACATCAGTGGACTGGAGTTTCAGACAGAGAAATCTGATTGGACCAAAGACAGCCCCAAATACTAGAATAAGCACTAGAACAAGGTTTATCTGTATGACTGAGTGCACTATTGTCATAAATCATAAACGTTTGGGCAAAAACTATGAACAAAATTACTAACAGTACAATGGTATGTATATTATGTTAATTTCAGTCCTTTGTTTCACACTGCAAAAAAAGTCTCTTGCATCATAGGTTTCCTCTTTTTCTGTTGTGATTAATTGCCTTAATTTGACCAAATAATTTAATTCTACATGTCTATCGCTCAAAAATCATCTCTCAAAAAATGTATGTAAAAAATGTGTTTTTTATATATATAAAAAAAATAGAATTAGGGCAGCAACTTTAATGTCTCATTCAACTTGTGAAAATATAAAATACATGTTAAACATTGTAAAATACAGAGAAAAGCATTTTCCTCCCTACTGCTACATGTGTGTGAGCGTCTTCAAAATCTCTTTCTCTACGACACACAACAAAAACCTCCATGTTAACACATACACACTGAAAACAAGTTATCCTGACACTGACCTGGTCACTATTAGTGCAAACTGGAACAAGCTAGCTGCTTTCACATTTTCTTTTGCAGGAATTTAGCCATTTAAGTACTGAAATAACTCAAATAAATATTTCAGTACTAATTATAACAACACTGTATCATATGGTTATACATGAGTTATGTCACGAAGATAGTTATTTGAACTAAAAGTATGACCTTTTCCTAAACCTACTTATGTAGTATTGGAGCCAAAACCAAATCAAGTATTGTTTGTTATTGCTAAATCAACCGCAGAGCTCTTAACATCCAAGACTGACACCAGAGGGGTGAGTTAAGTGTGACATTTAGAACCTTAAGGCCACTGACCAGGCTGTAGCATTGACTAGTTGGAAGTGACATATGTTGGAAACAATCAACAGATAACATATTTTTTTGTTTGCCATTGTTTATTTAGACAAGCACTGACTGCTCAGCGTTACAAGTCTTAACTAGCAGGCTGTGCAGTTTGACAGCTGACATGTCAGAAAGGGTTTTTGTCCTGAAAGCTACTTCTGTTTCTCCATGTCACTGTTGAAGGTGAGTGACAGCGGTCATGTCAAATTATCATGCTTGCCACTGTTTACTATGAAGCAATACCCCACTCCGGGTCACGGTTCTAATATGAAGCAGGATGAGTGGCGGCAAAATGAGGTTGTAAGACAAGCGGACAACACCGATGACTGCGCTGATGTCACAAAACAAGATAAAGTGAAACCAAAAACTACAAAACCTACGTTTACCTTGAACTGTTCAATGCTGTATTGACAATGAAGATTACAAATCGTCTGACTACCGAACAATGGTAGAAGCTTCCCACCCACCACTGTTTGAAACCCACTACAGAGAGCCATTGTGCGACTCTGTGAAGTCGCTAACACAGGTGGCTCCAATGTATGTTTTTATCTTAAAGGAGCAAATCAGTGCTCATACAAAAACTACAGATGGACAGCAGGCAATTAATTCCCTTACTCTCCATACCAGTTGATGCATTCACAATGTGAGTGGGCTGGGTGTTCATGACACAGTGAGACTGTGTCGTCTGATTAAAGGCAATCAAAACAAGTCCATTGTGTTTTAATCCCTCGGAGGGAGATTACATGCATCGACAGGAGTTTGAGGGAGCAGAGAGGAATTTTCTAGTTGTTAAATGATGATGGGAGAAAGAAAAAAAAAGTCTCAATATACATTATTTAAGTCGAGTGTGACCCAACAAAGTCAATACTTTTCAGTCAGTCTCATTATAAAGTAAAATTGTGCCTGATATACGTGGGATGTTATAATTCTCTTCAAGTTACTGTCCAAACCCGCTGACTTTAAATCATGTTCGTATACTGCTAATTTGTTTTCCTAATTACATTTCCAAGTGACAAATTGATATGAACTTAATTTCTAGGATACAGGTTTGTACTGTCAGAATAACATGGCCTAACATGACATGACAGTGTCTATTTTTATAATCCTCTAAATGTTGGTAACCATGGTAAGAAGATGATATAGAGGGAAGCTTCGGTGAAATGTATGGATGTGCATTAAACAAAATGATGCTGATGTGCCCAAATTGCTAGGCTGCTAAATGAATCAAATCAAATCAAATCAAATCACGAGAGTTTTTGTTGTGCTCGCAAAGCAATCGTTGTTAAACAAGCCTTGTTGAAATGCTGTGGTGGATGCCAATATGTCTTGTAATATGGAAAGTGACCTCAACCCCAAGAACATGTTACCTGTTTTATAAAGACCAATAACAGAAACACTGAAGGAGAGATTAGCCTACACTGAGTTACAAAAGCTGGAGCAGAGGCTAGCCTGGACAAGACGTCCTGACTTTGGCGCCCTGTACTTTTGTATTGAAAAGGTCAACTGCAGCTACATGTCTCAGGCTTTTAATTAGAGATGTGTTGATACATGAATCGTTAACAACACTAGCCAATTCTCCAAATAGTTAGCCACTGACACTTAAAATAAATTAGAATGCTAAGGCAAAAACTCTCAACTTAAGCTAACACTCTCAGTAGGCTACTGAGGCCTTTGCGAATACCAAATTTAACTTGGTGTCAATTTGCTACTAATGCTGTAAAAAAGACCAACTTGGCTTACACACGTCCCAAATACTTTGTTATCATAAAGGTTAATTGTAGATAGGTGTCTAAGGTTTTAAATAGTTAGACCAGCATACCTAAATGTTCAAATAGCGACTCTTAAAAAAAAGGCTGACTTTAGCCAGCTCTCTAACAAAAGTGTTGGAAAGATCAACTATAGCTAGATTTTCCCTAACCCCTTCAGACAAGTTCATTTACCAAAATATCCCAGCACCAGGACTATAGAAGAATAACTAGGCTAGCTAAATGTCATCATTAGACTATGGCTTCAAAGAAGACTGTATGTTAGTACAGCCAATTCTCTCAGTACTGAGTACAACAAAAATTAGCACTGACTCTGCAATACTGAAGTCTTAAATAGACCGAGTCGAGCAAACACTGACACTTAAAAAGGAACTGCTTGAAGATAACTTTAGCTAAGAGTTCAAATACCTTTAAACTCGGCCAGTTTCAGTAGAAAAACAGCTTCTGAGCTGCAAAATGTTCCTGAAATACTCACTGTTGGATTTGGAGAGAGAGAAGTGTTCATGATGAAAGACAGACTCAAAACTAATTTCCTGACTGAGCTCAGACCACAGGGGGTTCGTGTGTGTGTGTGTGTGTGTGTGTGTGTGTGTGTGTGTGTGTGTGTGTGTGTGTGTGTGTGTGTGTGTGTGTGTGTGTGTGTGTGTGTGTTAGTGGGTGGGCTGCACTTCTGTGTACATGGAGATGACCCTAACTACAACCTCCCCACTGACCAGAATGGACAAGCAGAGGGAGAGGGAGAGAGAATGTGAGGTTGTTAGTTAATATCCGGCCAGAGTTTGTCAGGGTTTCTGTGCTTGATTGATCAGTTTATTCACCCTCCCATTTCTCTTGCTCTCTCCGTTACACACACACACAAACACACACACACACACACACACACACACACACACACACACACACACACACACACACACACACACACACACACACAGAGAGACAAAGAGAGAGAGGGAGAGATAGCTAACTGGCCCAAACCAAACAAAGTAACCACCAAATTAAAGAAAACAACATGAACTAAACATGCAGATGAAGAAGGTCTTGAGTCTGAATTATTTTTTCAAATAGGAAAAATGACTAATTGAAATATACATTTACAGTAAACAGTTTAAGCTACCTTTGTAACTAAACTAACCTGACATCTTGGGAAATCATGGAAAACAACAATGTTGCTACTGTCTGCATGATCTGTTGGTGAATTTATTGCATAATTTCCTCCAACTACAATTATGATGGACACAGCACAGACTCTAAATTCATTACATACAACATATGGCACATTTATGAAATCATCAACAGCTAATTATCTGATATTAGTGCTTCAAAAGATCTCTCACAATGCCGATACTCAATATAAACAAACTAACATAAAATATAACTGCAACGGACCATGAACTCAGTCAGCAAGTCCAGTCAAGTCAGTGCTAGAACACAAATAATAAACCGTGAACCAACCTGGAGGTTGAGTTGGATCACAGTCCTCAACCCTCCCCCAACCCAAGTCTGATGAGTCCTCATTCCCAATCCCGGGTGTGTCTGGGTGAGGCCTGATGACTGTGGCAGGATGCCAAGTCAGACACGCCTTGATAAGCAGGCAGGTATGAGGAGGGCCAGGCCTCCTCGCATGTCTCAGCGCTCTCTAGCTTTTTGTTGACCTTTTTTCATGCACGCGTGTACGCACACACACACACACACACAGAGAAAGATTTTATGTAACAACATTAAAACCCTGCCAGGAGCTGCCGACAGCCATTCCACTCCAAAATGCGAAAAGTGTTGGACAGAACAGACATCATACTGTTTCAGCTATTCTTAGTGCCTCACCGTACGTGGAGGCAAATGTGTGAGATTTACATGTTTTTTAGTGCAGTATTAAGTAAAAGCACTGTCAGCTCTTTTTAATATATAACGTTAGTTATAGTTAGTTCCACGTGATCAGAGTGAAAGTGAAGCCTATCGAAGTCCCGACTGTAAATACTTTCAGAAAAACACAAGAACCCAATCGGCATTACAGTGCTGCTCTACAAAAGCTCCCTTTACCATACAAACTGTTAAGTCTTAATGAGTGAGGAGCTTGAATAAACTCCTATAGCATCTGATCAAACATCTACTTGATCATGCTGATAAGAGAGTTACTGTCCCTCCCTGAAGGACTTGGCAGCAGCTCAGAGAGGTGTCCCATTCTTTTCAGATGAGACACTGCCGACTCTCCCTTTTTCGAAGAAATACTATTATGCAGTCAGGTAATGCTGCTTCCCCACCCGCAGGAAATGATGAATCACTTTCACACATCATCTTTGTCATATACATAGTCTGTCTTTACACTCTGTACTACCTGAGCTAATGTTTTATTGCCCAGCCAGCAATTAAGAGTTCACTTTTTTATAGACATGCATTTATACATGTACAGGGTATACGCATGGGTGTGTTTTCCCATGTCTAAACACGAGAGCTTGGTATGCTACAGTCTTATCATCTGAGACATTTGAGCTGATTAAAGACCAATACTTATAAGTCTGTGGACCTGCACTGTCGTTATTACTCAGCAAAAAAATATACAGTATGCGTGGGGATGAACACTGAACGTTCCTACCCAGCATACCCTGCTCGTGACTCACAGCTCTGGTATGTCACCTCTTGTGCTGGTGCACTTTAAACCAGCAGGAGCTTTAAATGGGGAGTGGACAGCGGGAGACGCCCTGCAGGCTCACTTGCTGACCGGGAATGTTTCATCATGATGGAAACACGTTTTAACTGCATCTCCGACTTCAGTGACGCTGTCAATCCAAGCGTCACCCATTCCAAAGTTCCCATTCATTCAAAAGAGGACATGTGAGGCTGGCCAAGTTTGGGTGATAAGGCCTGGCTGGTAGATGGCATGGGTGCTCAGTGGGGTGGAGGTCAGGGCACTGTGCTGGCCCCATCAAGGTCTTCTATACATCATTTAAGGGCCTGGCTTTTCACATGTTGGCACTGTCATGACGAAAGCAACACATTCTCACTCTCAGCTCGTCAAATCCGGCAGCTTGTCAGTGGCCGTTTCAAAAGCTTCAAACTATCGCAGCGACTGCATGGGAAGGTAAGCAATAATACATGATACACAATGCCTGGTTGGACCTTCAAAATAAAGCTTGCTGATAAAAACATCACATATTATAACATATTATTAATGCTGTCAAACAGAGTTTTGTTAGGCACCAAAACTACTTGGTTAAGTTTAACTACTTAAACTATTTGGTTAGGATTAGGCACCAGAACTACTGGAGGAGATCATGCTTTAAAAAAATAACTTTTATTATGGTAACATGTACTTGAGGGACATAACTCAAGAATTTATGGCTAGTTGAAACAGTACAGGGTCAAACAAAAATTGTTGGCACACCATTCTCGGAAATATTAATGTGTCATTGCTGTTGGTTTGAAACAATATACTGTTCGCAGAAATGAACAAAACATGTACTGTTCCTCATTGCATTATAAGAATGTGGGAGGTTATTTCTGCTTGTTAATCCTAGGCACTAATCCAAACTGGACCGTGCAGCAGGTTGTACAGTGGCGTGGAACTATCTTTCTATAAACACATCGATTATATGGAAACAGCAGAACCAGTTTGCCTGTCCCTAATGGTGCCGTGAATAAGCAACATATCACCTCTCCTGTATTTGCTCTGTCGCTCTGCGCTCCTCCCCTGTTAATTGAAGCAGAGCTGAACCAGTTTGAGATCACGTATCTGACCCCACTATCATTATGTGCGTAAAAAAACAGAACAAAGCAGCCAGTTTCTGCAGCCTCTGTGAGAGGCACTCACACGGAAAATGTGTCGGACTCTCTATGCCATGCCCTTTTATCCTCCGTTACTTTCTGAGGGGAGAATTTGAGTGGCAAGATGAAGTAAAAGAAAAAAAAAAAGAATGGCACTAAATGCAGATACCAGCCGAAGGTATGGGGAATCCTCAAGATTTTAAATCTTCACTGATAACTTCCATGTCCCTGATCTGCCGTGTACACTCGACTGATTAATGGCGTGTTTTCACTGCATACAGGAATTACCGCAGGTTATTTTAGGATGGCACAACATGGCTCTCAACACCGCCCAGCCACATCCCAACACACACACACACACACACACACACACACACACACACACACGCACACACACACAGGTGTGCCGGGCTGACTTTACAACCTGCTTACAATAAGCTCCTTCCCAACACTCACCGACAACAACGACAGAATGTGTCTGAGCTGTCATTTTTCGGATGAGGAGGTGAGACAGGTAGAAGAGCACACAGACAGATCAGGTGGATGTGTAGTGCAGTGGAAAGACAGACATTCAAGCAGACAGGTATATGGGTCACATGCTGTAGAGTTGCATGACTACAGCTAAAACATAGCCAAGCATTTTCCTGAGCGCACAGTTGTCTATACGTATTGATATTGATATTAATGTATACACGTCTCCTCCACCGACCAGATGAATTCCTCTGACTCATAGGAGCTACCACTGGAAAACCAACTTCCTTTGTATCTTACAGGAAGCCATCTCGCCAGTGACAAGTGGAGTGAGACGGCTGTTGTCAAGGATACAGGCAGACTGGTGTACATCGTAAACACAGATGCAGGCGTGACGGGACAAGTGCTGATTTATAGAATAAAGTTAACAGCTCTGTTTTCTTTGGATAAGACACAGCCATGAGTTTAGGAATTGTGCCTGCAATAGGCAAATAGGTTTTGTAACTTTGAAACAAGAGGAGCATGTAGGAAATATTTCTCTCATGAGGACCAAGGTCACAGAGAGTCGGAGACGACCAAAGTCTCTGTAAAGTTTCCTCAATCGATAAAGTTTATCCATATTGGAAAAAGAAGCTTTTGTTGTCAAAACTCAGCCAAACTCTGTCAATAGCAGTGGCAGACCAAATCCTTTTCTGATATTACAAATGGGTCACTTTAGAGAGCAATGACAGCCCATCCATTATGTTGTTTGGGTCTGACAACAGGGAATCTCTATACTCTGGGATTCTCCAACAGATCATGTGATCGTAATTATCAGTTTCCAAATTGTATATGGCGTTATCCAATATCCAAGTTGCAATTAATTAAGACTGGTGAACACAGATCTTCCTAAATGTTTAGATCTAAAAAAAAGTTAAGAAATCCAAATTTAAATGGTACAGTGCTATAATAACCATGCAGTGGTGTGAACACTTGCATGTTGTAAAAACATGAATCTGACAAAACTGCAATGACACTTCAAATCAATAGATCTATCTGCTCCGAAATTAGGTAGAAACTAAAACAACAAACACCTTCTAATTGTATAAAAATGTCAATACCTCTCAAGCATTAATGTGTACAGAAACCTGACGTGAGCATGCAGACAGACAGACAGACAGACAGACAGACAGACAGACAGACAGTGGAGTAGAGAGGTGTGCGGATCGTGAAAACTTTCAAAGTCTTTCACTTTCTCCTCACTTCATTTCACTTCCACAACTAGAACATCGACAAAAACAACAACAACACCCACTCTCCAAGCACTGCAGCTCCCGCCCAGCACCCACCCAGCCTTCACTCGGCCCTCCGATGAGGCTTAATGAGTAATAAGCACTGGGTGACCACAGTCTTGGAGTCAAGCCAAGTTTCCCAGATGCCAAATTGAAGCCTGAAGGTACTGCATAATGCAAAACAACACTCATTAAAACTTGGAGGAGAAAAAAAACAAGGAGCTGTAAAATGCAAAAATGCACTGAGATGCATTTCAGGAGTAGCTCGGTGGCAGTTTTCAAATGACTGAGATGAATAATCAGGACTTTCAGGCGTCCATTAGCAGGAGAAATTACAAGACGCAGAAAATGGGCTCCAAAACACACTCATGACCCTAAAATCGAAACCGTTTGGCCCGAAAATTATGGTAAGGCGGGGAATGTGAGCGTTCGAAAGGCTGATGAAATGGGATGAAAGGAAAAAAAAAAAGAAAACGCGGCTTTCAGTGCAGAAATATATTGAGAAGCTTTCTGATGAGTTCAGAGAGATAATGCATCAGTTTGCAGTTGAAAAAAAAAGGAATGAGTGTGTGTGTTTTGGAAAGGAGAATTTAAAGGCTGTAAAATAAGACTAAACATGGATAGCGTCATGTGCAAAATGAGACACAATAAATCAAATATATATGTGTTCAAGTTTCCCCTGCATCACACTGCATGCATGACTGTTCTGAGTACTGTATGTACTTTTATATAGTTAACCTTTCTGCAAACCCCTGATACCTACACATTTGTGCACATCATTGGATACTCAACATATTGATATTTCTACAATACATGCCACATTCTCACTTGTTGTTCTTTTAAAGCCAACCTCGGGACAATTTCCAGTGTTTGTGACACCAAAAAATTTTATTTCTCACAGGAAAACTGGGCATCTCAGCTCTGTTTATTGAGGCAAAAGCAGGTATCCTGAGCCAAAACATAGATGTTCTCCTAACCTAACAAAGTGGGGGTTTTTTTAATGTCAAACCTAGACGGAGCATGAGCGCAGCAGTTTCACATTATAAAACTGAAAATTTAAGCTAATGAAATGTAAGGTGCGGTTTGTAAAAATGTACTTTGATAACATTTAGTCTGGTGATAAGGCTTATTTCTATTCTCCATAACTTAAAAAAATGCATTCCACAATCTTGTATGAGCTGACAACAAAAACACATTTGTGTTTGTGTGTAAAACTGTAAATCTTGGAACAGATGTCACAACAATTGAAACCTACAAAGAGTAATAATTTATTTAGTATTGACAGCACCCCATTTAAAACCAAGGACAACCCCACGAACAAGTAGACTATGCTGTGCTGGTCTTGTGGGAAACCTCCCTGAATCTCATGACTGTTCAGAAGAGAACTGAGCTTGTTGAATCTTTTGGATAAGACAGTGATTCGCGGGTATTCTTGGAAGTATGGCCTTATGTTCTGAATATTAAAGTCAGATCACCTGTAAGGGTTGTATAAAGTACCATAAATCTGTAAAGTTCAATGCATTCCAGGAGTTGTTTCATGTCGACACGCTCCTGCTTCTGATTTAGAAAAGGCCATGTTGTGCATTACCAACAGCTTTTTGTGAGGGTTGTTTTCTTTCATGGATTTCTTTTCCCTTCAGCTTCATATCAGTGAAGCGTTTTAAAACATTTCTGTTCTTTCCGGCCAATAAAGATCTTATCTAAAAGGGTTTTTAAAAACTTTGTCTACTCTGTGATTTGTGCCGAAAATGCGGCACGTCAGTAACAGCAGGGTCCTTGTGAGACTTCCCCTAACACCCATTTCTCACATGCTGATGAATTGGGGGCCATACTTTAATTAATTTTTTGTTCACACTCATCGTCTTCCCCAAGAACACATTTTCTCCTGTGATGATTACGGCGGACTAAATGATCAAAGCTGACAGAGAATCTGCGTAGATCCACAAAGACCTTGAACTTAAGACCGATGAAGACCACTTATGACCTCCAATCTGTCTTAAAGTAGTCTTCTGTTAATATTCTATTCTCCACTTTTGCTGCCAATACTACCAGATATCACATGGGTCAGCTGTAGTGGCTATTAGCGGTCATCCTCACTACCAACTTCTAGTTGGTTCCGAACATTACCATCCCAGGTGATTGGTCCCAGGCTTTTTATGTCTTACAGCACCCGAACAAAAGTATGAAGAAGAATGCACTGTACAATCAATAAAAGCAGGCAATCTTAAGAAAAACGTGCAGGAACCTGTGGTCCTCGGCCACACTGTGAGACATGTGCACAGCCTGCTTATTTACAGCTCTGACGACATTTGAATTAAGTAAGACATTGTATTTTCTCAACATGGGAGAAGAACAAATGGATGATGCAAGTTGACAACCTGTCTTTACTTTATCCAATCCAATCTGATAAGCCTCAACATTAATATCCTCTTCACAGACTGTGGTTTTATTGTACTCACACAGCTCAGGGAACTTGTAAGAATGCTGTTATCGACCATTGTGAACAAAGTCATGTCTATGCCTTTATGTGAGATTTCATTTAAGGCTGAATATGTCTCAACAAGGGACTACTACTTCTAAGCAGTCCAAACACTTTACACGTGCATCGCAGTGAAATGTATGCAGGAGGAATATCAGTGAAAGGTGACGTTCTGCCATAACTGTTTATCAGATTAGATAAGGACATACCAACATCCTCCCTTCCCCTGCCTGTATTAAAAACTGATAATTGTAAATACACAACAGCCCAACGATATAGTCACAACAAACACCACACAGTTAACAAGAAGTCCTTTACAGGAGGGTTAGTCAACTGTTGTCATCACGCACAGACAGACAGACACACACAAATGGAAATGTTTAAGTATGCGATGCTACCATTCCAAACAGTTTTGCGTGTGTGTTACCTACCATTCCAGGCTCACACCCTAATTGCTAAAATACCTGCCACCCTTCTACCCGTGATTCATTGTTTGCAGCATTCCGGCACACTCAGTCAGAATTGTGTGTGCTTCTGCTACGTCTCTGAATGAAATCGCCATGTGCAATGCTGGCTGTGACAGATCGTGTTTTCAGGATGTTATTTGCCAAGTTTGTCCACAGTCTGAGAAAATAAAACCGTCCACACATCATGTGACCCACCTGACCCTTCTGATGAGTCACAGTGGGCCTCATGGTACCGGTAGAGTCTACTGTGATGAGTGATTGAAGCCTTCATGTAAACACTGTACTGTTCAGGCTGTTGAGTGATACCAGAGACGGTGTGTGCAGTAACGTCCCCTCTGTGAAATGAAATAGCTGTTCTCAGGTGAAAGAATAAATACCAACGCTATCAGGGCACTGAGTCCAGAGCATCATGCTAACAACTTAGCACCCTGCATCTAAGGTTTTAGAAGCGCTGTAACAATTTGAAGTGTGTTAAGCGCCAGGACGCTTCAGCAAATCAATTTAGCATTCATACGTGCTAAAACTGTAGCATTTGTTGTGTGAACTTCATATGGAAGCTGGGAACAAAAGCCATACTTCTAGATATTATTTGAATGCCGTTATCTCGAAATCACGTGTGGTTATGTCATGAAAACCAGCTTCATTATCTCGAAATTATGAGTGCATCAACCCGTTATCGTGAGGCAACAAAAGGTCATACTTAGGGTAAAAATAAACTGAAAGCTCGGTTATCTGGGCCTCAGTAGATTTACAGCAAGCTCAATGCTAACGCTTTAGCATTCGCTGTCTGGAGTTATACTAAGCTCCAACTAACAATTTCAATTTCAATTTATATGACAGCAAGCTCGCTAACCCTTAAGTCTTCACTATGTTGATTTATACAGTAGCAAGCTCCATGCTAACAATTTAACATCGAAGCTAATAAAAAGCTTTAAATGCTATATCTTTGTCATATAGTGTGAAAGCAAGCTCCATGCTAACACATTTAGCTAACTGTGTTGCTTAAGATATACACTAATATTGTAATATTGATTACATTTTCTAAACAAATTGACCCTAAAATTACCATTTTTTAGAAAACCATTAGTAGTAGGTGTTTGTTTACAGTCATTAGTACTAAAGTACTCAGTTAAACATTTCATTACTGCTGATAACCGGCAGAAAATAAATCTCAAGCTGATTTTGACAAATGTCCCTTTAGAATACAGAAACTGCAGCTTGATGTCAGGGTTGTACCATGGAGCGCAGTGACTAATGAACCACACAGAGATGCTTTTTTAAAAAATTTTTTTTTAGAGGTTTATGGGAACTTTCTACCGCTATACATGAATTCCATTGGGTTAATGATTGATGGGTGCCAGATGCCACCTCGGGGTGTTCCTCATACCAGACGACTTGACATTTGTATCATAATAGAAATGAATGCTGCACACAATAGACGGCTTGTTCAGTAAAACTTCGGGGCGACACGAGCTATCGTGTTCCTGCAAGCAGGCAGAGGGAGTGAACAGAGTCAAAACAGCCATATCCTCAGTGACCACTGACACCCTGCTGGTTTTGTCCTGTAGAAAAAAGTATTCATCTGTTACCAACATTACCTGATGTCATTTCAGACACTAGTGACCACTGGATCCACCACTGGAACACATTTACATTAAGATAAAGGTGATCTAACTTACATTGTTATTATTTTACCAATTAAAGATTTAGATCACCTAATGTCCATTCAGCATTGTTTTCATAAGAGCAAAATCCCCTTTGAACAAGTGCTTAAAACCTAACCTTAAAATTTAGGACTACAGTTTCTTCAAGAAAATAGCAATCGCACTGCTCATTATTTTTAAGATTTCACATTAAGGGCTTAAAACATGCAGTTATTATTATTATTATTATTATTATTATTATTATTATTATTATTATTATTGTTATTCATTTCTGAGCTCCTCAGAGAGCAGGTCTAATGGTTTTCACAGTACTGGTATCTACTGTATGTCTGTGATCTCTTCTGCAAACATGACAGGAACAGACAGAAGAGAATGAAGGCAAACAGACACACACATACTTCACTCCTTTCAAGCCATCCGGACAGCTGACAGACATACAGACAGACAACACCCTGAACAAAAACGCATCATGTGACAACACACACTTAACTTTGTGTCATAGTGAGAATATGTCAGTGACCTGTGCATAATTGTGATCCCTTGAAGTGAAAACCGCTCCTCTCTCTGGATCACGGTTTAGTTTAAGTATCTGAAATAATGTCTGAAAAATGTTTACTGTCAAGTTTTTTTTTTTACATTTCTTTACTAAACAATAAAGGATTGACAGTGAATGTATGAGGCCTGTAGTGTGCATGAATCCAACGTGCTACATTATATAGATATATTCTATAATTCAAGGGATGTTTGAGGTTTTTGAACTTCTTCAGTGTTCAGAGAAAAAAAAAACATGATCAGCCTCGTTTCCAAGATGCCACGGAAGCAGAAGTGTTTATTTGTTGACGTGTGTGTACGTCTGGCTGTATATGTAGTATATCAGTGAGGTGACAGGGCAAGTCACAACCGTTCACATTTCTGACATTGAACGTGTACAGTATGCGTGTTTGTTAAAGCCAAGCCTGAGATCATCATTCTACTTTTATGACATAGCTAAATGCTAAGGTAATGGAAGTTTCGGTGGATGGGAACATACACACACACACACACACACACACACACACACACACACACACACACACACACACACACACACACGCACACACACACACACACACAGAAGCTTCCAGAAAAACAATGACATCACTTATCAAAAGTGTCAATTATAGAGCCATGGTAAACTGAAATAATTAACCCTTTACTTTCTGTCCATGAGAGTATAAGTCATCCTTTAAACAAATACATATTTGTACCTGTACATATTTGTATTTTTACATATATGCTGATTAAAAACCAGCATTCTAGATTCTTCTCTCTAACTGTTGACTGGCTTTGATCTGTACCCAGTTTTCCTTCATATATCCATGGGTGAACCACTGCTTTTAAGACACCATGTTATAGTTTTACAAGGGAAAATGCTGGCCACAGAAAAATGCATGCAACCCCAGAAACAGTATGATGCTTTAAGGGCTGGAACCGGCTGCATCATACGTCCCAAAGTTTAAACTTAACCTAGCTATGATGCAGGTCTTTAGTCAGTGGAGATTTACAAACTAAGTTAGAATGTGTTGCATCACATATGTTACCTCCAAGATGTTACTGTATACTGGTAACAGAATATACTAACTGACAGAACTAACATTACTGCTAATATATGATCCATTAAGACTGATGTGTGAGCGAGGCTGCAGGGGGCGCTTCATCCAGAGATCTGGAGCCTCGCCTATCTTGTGGATCTTGACTAAAAAAATCACCATCATACCAGCATTTCACTATAGTTTTAATGTCTGTATCTGCAGAATATGTCACACAGATGTAGAGAATACACACTGCAGGTGATTTTCTTTCCCCCCCCTCTCTTTTTTCGCTCTTTGTACGGGGGGTTGAGAAAAATCATGTCACCATACCATTGGTAATTATGGCAAACTCCATGTAAACAGATAGGACAGCCACACTGCAAATGTGACCACAAACATGCGAGTGAGCAGCTCAGCAACGCAACCCGCCATGCACTACAAAAGCATCCTGTGTGGCCAGACTGTTAGGCCTACAAGCTGGGACATTCTTAAATACCACTGCAATCTGATTCTGTCTGAAACTAGTAGTTACTAAGAACTGATGAAAGACTTAACACGCAAACTTTTTATGATTTACGACTAGCTGGTGCAACCCAGCCCTTGTTGCACCATCAGCTAGCACGCTTGTTAGCTGAGAGAGATTTTGACCCCTTCAGTGACTCTTTATCTTAAGAAATTTTGCCAAAGATAAAATAGAGAGAGACTCTCGGTGCTATTGCGACTGACAAGTGACAGCATGTTCCCGGCTGTTTTTGTAAGTTAGCGGTTAGCTCGCTAGCTTTGCTTAGCTAGTTCTGCGATTCTGCAAAAAAGTCAGTGAGTCAGCAAGTATCTAGAACCACATAGTCTCTAAAAGTGTTGTATTTAGAACAATGTTGACCTACTGTACAGTAACAGAGCGGAAATCTGGGTATTGTGTCAACAGTTTATCAGACTATCAGGGCTAAGAGGAAAATACCCTATCACATCCCATACATTATCACTCACACTTATTACATGTCTTTATTGGCAAGTGTGTGAGAGGCAGTGGGGAGGTGAAAAAGAGAGCGAGAGAAACAGAGAGAGAGAGAGGGTAGTGGGTGTGTGCTGGGCGAGAGAGAGAACAGTCATGTTTTCTCGTCGGTCTGGTTGGTTAACTGGGCCGGAGTCAAGGCAAAGAATGCAGTCCCATTAAAACACATTAAAGAGAGAGAAAGAGGGAGGGAGAGCGGGAGGGTGTGTGTCAGTGGATGAAGATGAACAGATACACTGTCGGACACTGTCCGCTGTCAGAATGTTTGCTGTTCCAAGACTTCATGTCCTGGCAGATAAAGATTATTTGAAAGAGTGACAGGGAGGAAATGCAAGAGATGTGAAGAGATAAAGAGAAAGTGGGTGAGAGTGATCAGGGTAAAAGTGAAAGAGATGTATGAGGAAATGTGGGAATGTATGAGAGGAGAGAAAAACAGCATGAGGAAGAGAGGTGGGGCTACTCACCGCTCGGTGTGTTTGTGGGTAAACTGAAGAAGTTATTGATTACTTCAGATTCAGAAGAGTGAGGAGTCAGCAGTCAATGGCAGCAGTCAATAAAAAAGATTTTTCCTACAAAAATTCCCGCATTAAGTCATAAATTTTCACAAAGACAGGAGGCTGATTGGGCCAGTCGTGTGCGAGGACAGACGGATCAAACACTCACACACAAAAACAAACACAAGAGCATGACTCCTCCTGGAAAACATGTTTGATGCTTTTCTGTGCAGACCAGATGATGGTTTTACAGTGTTCCAGTGTCAGGTGTAAATGATTAGGACTAATAAATCACTGCAAAGGAGCTAGAGGTCATGCAGCAGGTTTCAAGCAAGTGTGGCAGTACATAGACTCAGAGATATAGGAGATCAGCCTCATGTGATGTGAGATAAATCAATACTATAAAAAAACTAGATATAAATAACCAATATGAATCATACAAATTGCAGATTGTTCAGTTGCAAGGGGAAATTTCAGGGAGCAAAATGGACAAGTTAAAAGAAAGGGCAGGCACAGCAAAGAGACAAAAACAGCGAGGAGAAGTGACAATCAGGAGTCATGCTAGAAGACAAAGAGAAGGAGAGAGTGAGAAAGTGAGAGGGAGAAACAGACAACTAGAGCAGAAGAAGATGGATGCTAAGATAAAGAGGAGGAACAAAGAACGAGAAGAGCCGCGGGCGAAGAGGCCGAGATGCTAACAGCTGATTTTAAGCCGGGGGTTTCGGCATTCCTTCGCCTTGGAAAAGCACTTCGACATGCATGACTGACTGCTGTGTTTGCTTTAGAAGTCAGCGAGACAACAGCGTCACGACACTGTTATACATGCAGGATGCAGGAGGGCAGCACAGGGACAGTCAGCCCACCTGATTCACACCTCAACAAGTCCACCACACTGTTTTCATGTGCAGTATTTGAAGCACGGGGCGGGCACTCTATTCCTTTCTAACACATAGACACGGATCATCATTGAATTGATCCATTTTGGACGTTTAACTAAAACCCTGGTTCCAGTGTTAGAAGCACACTGTGCCAAATGCATCGGTTTGAGTTTGCCCTATAAAGTGGTAGTTTGATTACAATGCAGAAGAAGAGGTTTATCATCCTGCCTCAGTTGCATGTCTTTGAAGGATCATTGCAAAACATGCAATGCAAAAATTGAGAATGGGTCAGTCTCAGGTGGCAATTTTTAAGTGACTATCTCTCTTATTAGTCATTTGATTCATTGTTTATATTTTAAAAATGTGATTAATGGGGCAATAACAGTTCAAAGATTTCCTCATTTTCACATCACGACTGACTGGAAACCACATCACGTCTTCTGGATTTTCCCAGGAAGCAATCAAAGTAGTGCTGCTACTTGGCAGCCAACTTCTGCGCCCAGGATGTCTGACTTCAACACTATTATGTGAACATACATCATTTAGCGGAAAATGTCTCAGGATGCAGGTCGCAGTTACAAAACATCATCGCCAGAGAATTAATGCAAACTGTCACCATCAGTGAACTGTTACCCCACTCGCTGTTTTGTCCAAACGCATTAGAGCTGTAACCCTGTCAAGGTTAGAGGTGCACACAAACATGGTCTTGTCAGGTAGTGTTATTGTTATAATCTACTAATGACTGACACTGTGGCTCCATGCGGAGCCGGTGTAAATGACATTACAGCCCTCCGCCCAGCTGGAATAAAGATAACGTCTCCTGTCTGCGGCCCTCTTATCGGAGCGCAGTGCAGAGTACAGTCGGACGCGCCCTTGGATCGAGCTCAGAGTGCACAAGAAAGAAAGCCGCGTTTCATCATCGTAGGAGTTTGATTATCAGCGGTTATTTAATTATTTATTTAATTGCCACACGTTTGGTCCTGCACAGATTTGTTTGTGTTTCAGTCGGGAGGTTTAAAGCTTAAATAATAGTGTGTGAAAACATCTGCATCGACTGAAACAACTGGATGGCGATGACAAGAAATTACAACAGTTATATTTCTGTAGTGCTTTATGACAAGTTATTTAGTTTTGATGGGGTGATTCCACCTAGAGATAGACTACCATATTCCTGTGATATTCATTTAATGACTTAGAGTCAATCTGTGGTGCTACTCCACATGGCTAAAAGTATGTGGACACTGATTTCAGTCAAGGTCTAACTGATCTCAAGACCCCTCACATCCAAAGCGGTTGGATGGGGTATAGGTCTGTACGAGCCAGTCTAGTTCCTCCACCCCAAACTGGTGAAAACCCTTTCTTTAAAAGTTGGAAACACCCTCCTGTCTAAAATGTACCTAAATGCTGAAGCATTAATATCTCCTTACAATGGAACCCAGGGACCAAAACCAGGACCACAGCCCAGACACACAGATGCTGTATAAAGCACCCAAAAGTCATACTTACGTAAAAGTGAAGATGTTGTGTTAAAATATAACTTTGGTAAAAGTAAAAAGTTAGCCATACAAATATAACTTGAGTAAAAGTCTTAAAGTATCTGTACAGTAAAGTAAATGTACTCAAGTATCAACAGTACAAGTAAAACTAATTTATACACAGTATATATATACGCTAGGGGTGCAGCACCTAGCTAATCAGTGACTACCGTAGAGCAGACAGATCAGAGTGAGACTGCGATAATCGTGTTGTGAAACACTGATATCTTGACAGACCTATTATTAAGGTACTATATGAGGACCAATCATTGGCATGGCCAATTATCGGATCCAATACTCAGCATTTTCGGATTATTTTACCAGATTGTCGATAAAACAAATGAATTCAAAGATGTGCTCAGGTGGCTCTGATGCTGCGTGCAGTCTGCAAAGTAACTAGTAACTAAAGCTGTCAGAGAAATGTAGTGGGGTAAAGGAACAACATTTGCCTCAGAAATGTGGTTGAGTGGGAGTATCATTTGGCAGGAAGTGAAAATACCCATGTAAGGAACACATTTGTACTCGAGTTAACATCTTGAGCCCTCCATCACTGGACAGATCTGCTTTGCTTGTTGTCGGTTTAGCCACATAACTTTGTTCAGTCCTGTCAGTCAGACTGATATTAATATTCCTCTGTGGACAGTGTACTGCTGCACTCACTGGTAATGTGAACACTAGCTTTGATGAACTGGCTCTGATGTCCTTAGTTACTGTCAGTGCTGTCTGAACATTAATCATTTACATATCTCTATGTTCTTATCTCCATTAGTCTTCCTATAAACTAAGCGACCTACACACAGTGATGAGACACTGAGCTGAGCTCACTGACAGTTCTGGTGTTAAGTAGTCTCTGTGATTTCACCCTGCAGGTGTCTGCTCAGCTGCTGCCCCTTTGAAAAACCCTTCAGCGAAACTAACAGTCACTTCAGACTGACTTGGATCAGATTGACTCCAGCTCCGAGAGACGCACTAAAGTAAGCTCCAGAGTCCCTGACAGCGTCACTGACAACAAGTGCAGTCGGGTTAAAATCCAACCAGGTAAATCATCAGCCTCTTACCTGTCAACGCTCCCTGCTCCTCTACGCGGCTCTGCTGAGACTGACAGGCTGCCTCGTCCTGCCTGACAGGGCTTTGCTTCGTGGGCGGGTCCCAGATACACCTGACGCCGCTGACGTACGCTGAAATAGTTGTCGCTTTACCTGTCCGCCTGCGCCTCCTGTCTGGGCTGCACGAGAGGAGGAGAGGAGAGGAGAGGAGGAAAGTTTACTTCAGGGGGCGGAAGTCCAAGAAAGTTTGAAAAAGCATGTGAAGCTTTCTCTCTCTCTCCCTCTCTCTCTCTCTCTCTCTCTCTCTCTCTCTCTCTCTCTCTCAGTGTGTGTCTCTCTCTCTCACCATGTTTGGAGTTGCAGTGTGCCAGTCTCACCAAAATGCTACTATTGGAACTATTTCAGGAATGTTCGCCTCCCATGTGGCGTTTTTGTTCTCACATCTGATGTCACTGATGATCCTTATTGAGAAACTGAAGCTGGGAATGCTGAATCATCTATCTATCTATCTATCTATCTATCTATCTATCTATCTATCTATCTATCTATCTATCTATCTATCATTTACTGAAACATATCTTCATCATTTATGGAAAGGAAATAATCAAGACATTTCTTAGTAATTCCAAAAAATGAATTCAGGTGCAGACATGCTCACCCCGGAGCCCCACCCCCTTCAGGATTAACTGTGATCATCCACTGACCTTTCATTGAGCATAATTTAATTTGTAATACTGTGAACAGTACTTTGGTTTATGACCTTTATAACTTCATAACGCACGCAGCATACTGTGATCCACATTCATGTTGATTGTGTGGTTGTGAGTGTGGTAATTAAGACTGGAGCACAGGAGGAGGTCAGGTGACGTCGTAGAAGGAGCGATAAAGTCTGCATGGGTTGGAGTTTGGGGAGGATGGATGGGTTAAAACTCAGGACGCTCACCCTGGAGACAGCTGTTCATGTCCCATATGACACCAGAAGTCGACAGTGACTTATTTTAACTTAGCTACGTAAGTTAATTTATGTAATGTATGGAATGATAATATGAACTCAAAGATACTGCACCTTTCCATAAGTGAATAAACAAGATTTATTTAAATTAGGCCTCCAGAACAGTGTAGAGCTGGAAAGGTGGCAGGGTCCGCCACATATTAACAAAGTAATTCAGTATGAAATTGTATTGTTGTCCTTTAAGGTCAGTTCATTCAGTCATGGAAAGAGAGACCGTTTACATGTGTTCACTTTGTTTAGGAATAAATAAATCAGTCAATGAAGATCTAATAAAGTGAAAAAAAGGAAACACTCAGCTTTGAATAATAATCTGTGTTTTTAAAATGTTGTTTTTTTCACAGAGGTTAAAGGTTAAAAATGCATCCACTCTGTCTATCCTCCTGCTGAAAAAATAAACTCTATATACTGAGGTCCATTCTCAGCATCCGTTCACAGGAGATTTCCGTTCCACACTTCGTAAGTTTGCCAGTTGTATATGGGATCATGCTGGTTTCCAAACTTCTCATCATGTCACATAAATGTGTACTTGCGGGTTCTCTCCTTAAACAGAGATCCAATGAGAACGCAGAGAAAGCTGTTTCCTTCGGGAGATGAACATGAAAACAAACTACGTGGTGGTCATTCTGCACAGTGGAGCTCACACACACATCCGCCTGAGGAGACAGTTACAACTAACAAGTGAAACACACTTTTAAGTGTTTTGTAACCAACAGCCAGGGCTTTCATTCACCATTGTTGAGGTCAGGCTGATATCTGAACACATACTGTAAATCTAAAACACGGTGAGGAGAGCCATTCCAGGAGTTTCCCGGCAGTGTGAACACACCTGCACATAAAGTGACAGCTTACAGTTGAGGTTGGCTTCTCTGACTGTTGCTTAAACAGCGCTGGTTGCTATAGGTGTCGGACTGAACGCTGAGGCGCTTTGTGTTGGGCAACAGTGACAGCCACGCCTCACATTCCACTGTGCTGCAGCTCAGAACACACCCATTTAGCTGCTAATACTATGGACTCACAAACACACACACACACACAATACAATGGCGCTGATTAATATCCCATTCATGTCTATTGTTGTTCTGTACAAAGCACTTTGCTGAGACGAACCTGTCTGTGAAAATACTTTGATGAATACATTTGAATCTAAATGAGCTGTCTGAAAGTGTCAGTATCAGCTTACAGGCAGGTCACACTCACCTGAGGATGGTTTCTATCTGAGCTGATGGAATTGCAGCACGCGGAACTTAAGCATGTGCAAACCAATGTACACGCCTGCCCGTGAGCCTGATGGGTGTGGACAGAAGAAGCACAGCAGTGGTTTTAGGAAACAGTCTATGTTAGAAGGTTTTAAGGACATTGTTATTATTGTTTTTTTTTCACAGTCCACAAAGGAAAAGAAAGTCTTACAGATCGATTGTTCTAGTTGGCTTTATCAAACTCATTTTGCATTTAAAGCCCACAAAAAATTACCCCAACCCTAACCCCAAAAAAATATTCATAGTGACTTTAAGTGTTCAGAGTTGCTTCATCACACATCATGATTCCATTCCTACAGGAACTTAATGGTTGTTTATGTTTCTATAGTGATGCCGACTTTGTAAATGTAGGCGTTTAATACAAATAAATCAATAAATATGCATAATGAATCAATACATGTACATTATTAATATGAAAACGTGGACCAGTGAATAGATATAGATAGTATCAGGTGCACACAAAGAAAAGATTCACAGCTGCGTTTTATCTTCTCCTTGATTTCCTCCCTTACCCATCTGTCCTCTCCTTACTTCTCTCTCCCTGCCTCACTTCCTTGTTTTTTGACAAGGAACCTAAAAAAGAAGGGCGGGTCATTAAGTCACTGAATCTTGCTCTGGGGACAGACTGTGGCGACAGCTATACTGGAGTCACTGTGAGATGCACTGAGAACACTGAAGCCCAACCTATCTATGTGGTATGACTTTTGATGAAGAAATGACTCCAGAAAATAGTGCACACTTTAATGTACAGGTTAATGATGGGGGAAGTCTGCCTGATTTCTGCCAGCAGGAGCCTTTCCTACACGAAGCCGCAGAATGAACAACATGTTGATGAATTAAATCAGTGGTTAACCTACCCTCTGAAATGTCAGCTTTTATTTTCTGGAGGTGTTTCTTTTTGTTCCAGCCTTGGTACGATCATCGTGTGTATCATTGCTCTGAATGAATGTATCAAAGGAATGAAAGTGTGAGGGGCGGGTTTAGACTGAATTCAGTACTTATTTACTTCATCATGATTAGCTTTTGTATCATGACTGTGAAAAAAAGTAACCATGACTTTTCTTATCATGAATTATAGACTTAGCAAGTTTCCATCACAACTGTTTCTTTCAAACTATGACGAAGAGGAGTCTCAGGAAGTCTCTAACTCTCAGATAGTGCATGCTGGTTGCATCTTGTTGATGATGCTGATCGTGTTTCTTTAGAAACAATTTGCTGTACATCTGTACAGCTGTACAGCTGTACATTCATCTGACTCATCATTCTGATTCAAAAGACTTTCGCCTTAACCTGTGTTTGTACTGTATGCTCTGAAGTGGTCTTAAGTTTATTTTATTTTTTCAAGTTTAATCAACTTGAAATAGATAAAACTTGAAGTGAATGAGAAAAACTAAGTTGATTCCACAACATTCCACATGACTTTTTACACCATTACGACATTAACTATGATGTCCTGCTCAAAAAAGACAGTTTGTGGCTGAGTAAAGGGGAGCAAAGCATTCACTCTGTTACTGCCAGTGGTTACAGTCACTGTCTATTTCCCACTGCAGACTTCCAAACTGGAAAAAAATATGTATATATAAGTGATTGACTTCCTACATTCAGCTGATATGTAAATGTCCCCTTCTTTAATTATCATCTGAAAAGATTTAGTTTACAAATTAAAGGGAAAGAAGTTTGATAAGGAACACGGGCTCTAAATCTCGACTGACCCGCTGATGTGTGTGTGTGTCATAAGGAAGTCATGCTCTGCAACAAAACTGTCTTTTAAAGTCTTGTTCAGATCCTTAATTTTCCCGACTTTCCAAATATGTAGGCTGAATGATGCACAAGACATTTAGAATCCTTCCATCCGATGGACTGGAAGCCATTAAGTCTTCATGTGAAATATTTGACCCACTGTAAAAGTACAGCTTCAGTGAAAAGTTGTGTGTGTGTGTGTGTGTGTGTGTGTGTGTGTGTGTGTGTGTGTGTGTGTGTGTGTGTGTGTGTGTGTGTGTGTGTGTGTGGTGTGGGGGGGGGGGGGGGGGGGTTGAAAGGGAAAGCTCTATGTTAATGACTTAATTTCATCATCTCACACATCTGTTCTCTCCTCCATGGATGTGAATCACACAGCACTTGTTGTGTTGTGTCCTTGGCCGCTCAGGGTGTGACTGCAGTTCAGAGAGGAACATGCTGCAGATGGGAGCGTCCCGGTGACACAACCTTTACTCACGCACTGATAAATCACACTGCTACAGCACCTTACGTAAGATATCAGAGACTTTCTCAGTAATTCAAGCTAAACTGTAAGTCAGCATTATTTTCAAAGGTATTTCTTGATTGTTTGGACTTGTTTTTGTCATTAGTTGTATCTCTTGTATCTCTTCAAGTTGCTCTGTAAGTTTCTTTCTTTCTTTCTTTCTTTCTTTCTTTCTTTCTTTCTTTCTTTCTTTCTTTCTTTCTTGTGACAATAAAATCATTTTTAACAATGGGAATGACATCCAGCTTTCTTTAACTCTTAAGAGTGCCAGAAGATGTTACATTTCTAAAGTGAGACAGATTCTGTAAGTTCAAAATCTACTCTGGAGTGATAAAAATACCAACAGGTGTGCAAACAAGACGGAAATCCCAACTGGACTGGGTTTCTTTCTGGAGGATAAGAGTGATTTTAAGATCACCTGCCCTGCTCAGTGCTTATGTGTGTCATTTCTCACCTGGCTGGTTGGTCCATCTGTAATAGAAATTATGTCTGGAAAGATGTATTTCAAAGTGGAGTCTTTTTCCACTGGAAGAGGAGCTTCCTTCTCTAGTCTGTCGTGTTGGCTGAGGTGCTGTGGTTAGCGCTGATGCCTCACAGCGACTGGGTCTGAACCTGTCAGTCGGCTGGGGCCTTTCAGTGTGGAATTTGGATGTTCTCTCCATGCGTGGGTTTCCTTCAGGATCTCCAGCTTCCGCAGACAATCCAAAGGCATGCAGGTAATTGCCTGTGGCTGTGAAAGTCTCCTATTCAATGTCGTGTCTAATGTCAGCCGGGATTGGCTCCAGCCCCCCACAACCCCACAAAACACAAGTGGTTTATAGATAAAGGATGGATGGGTGGACTGTGTTGGTTAGCAAGTGAGCATGGTCTGAATATTTCCTCAGTCACACTCAACACAAAGTACAGATAAGGATGATGGGAATGTCATTCATTTTGCAGGTAAACCAGCATATTAGGCAAAATACAATTTTGACCCAAACATTGTGCTATATAAAAAGTCAGGGGATTATTGTAATTCATCCTCTGGGGTGAATGAATGCTTGCACCAAATTCCACAGCAAACCATTCAATAGTTGTTGAGCTAGTTTGATAAAGTACCAAAAAGTCACCTTCATGGAGGCGCTAGTGGTAAAGTCAGAGGATCACCAAAGGTAATTGAGTGTGTTGTCTGAAGACGTAAAAAAAAAAAAAAAATCTGCAGTAATTTCAAAGTAAAAAGTTGTCAGGATCTTAAAATCTGAACAACAAAAAAAGGGAAAAGTGAGGTCACTCTGTAGGATTCATTCTCTGGGGACCTTGAAAGGCTGTACACAAAATCACATCAATCCATCAAAAAGCTTTCAAGATATTGCAGACTGATGCGGTGGACCTACCGACATGCTGACATTGTCATCCCTAAAGCCAGGGTAGCATGGAGAGATAGACGCATTCAAACTGAACTGACCCCTCCCTGGAGGGATTTTCTGTCTTCAGCCTTTATTTAACCAGGTGTCTCTGATGAAAGCACATTTTTCAGGAATGATGACGGACACAAAAGCATAATCCTAAGACTAACACGAGCATTGCAAAATACGCCATTCAGCAATGTACCGGGACAAAAATACTATCAGGAAACAAATATGAAGGAACTGTGACTGTAAACCAGCAGGGTCAGAGAGGTGGTTTGTTCTGGGTTTATTCTTATCTGCAGGGGAGTTTGCAGAAAATCAGTATCACAGTAGGGACACTGATGTTGTTCTTGTAAAGGTCAAAGGCAAATACATTAGTATTGTTACATTATGACACAAAAAGCAGGTGAGATGATCTAAGTGCAACTGAGCACATTTTGAATTCTGTACATGTGGCTTCAAATAACTTGTGTTAAAAACTGATCGCAAAGCCAGGAGCCACATAAGACTCTATGTGAATGATATTACTTAGTATGTTTCCATGAACCTCAACCGGCCTGTTTGGCCTGATCTTTCTAATCTTTAACATGATGCCACATTAGCATTTTGTGTGCCTGATGACATCTATTTAGCCCAGAGAGTATCAGGACAGCCAAAGAAATATGCTGAAAGAAATACAATGACATCAGTTTCCCCATGATGGAAAACATCCAGCAGCCACACCTGATGATGTGTGACAAACTACCTCTGCCAGGATCAGGTGAATTTTTTTTAAAAAATGTTCCAACAGCGCTGGAAACAAACGTGTCGGAAGAAAAAGCGGCAGAGCTCTGGTCAGTGTTTATGAGGGAGACAAGGTCAGACCTCCACCTGTCAGTGATTTATTTGGGTCTTTTTTTTCCTCTGTAAAAACAGAAGTAGGGTGTCACGCCTCAGTACAAATCTGAACTTCAAGCTCTCAACTGATCGTGACTTGTAATCCCTCGAAACCTGGGCTGACTCCAAATGCCTAACCTGTGGACCTCAGTCGTAATTACTATGCCTGTGAGGACATGAGACTGCAAAGGCGATTTAAGCAGCTGACGGACAGCCCTAAAGACTACAGTGATAATAAAAACAAAAAAAGTTTTAGAATCTCTATGGCCTATGCATTTTTTTTGTATCAGTATGTTGTTGAATATGATTTATGGCCTATTGCAATAATAATTTTTCACATTTAACGGCCCTCAGTATAGCACATACCCCCACCAAGGCCCGACAGTCCCCTTTAATTTGACCAAGCCTAATTCAATATCTGATAACACATATTCAAATATGCTTGGATCTGTTTGAACTCACTCATAGATACCAGTTACCTTAATACGCAAGATTTTTTCATCATGATCCATTCGTTGTTCCCTGAGAAATTAACAAAGATGTTGAAAAACACCCTGTCTTGCAATGTTGAAGTAAGTAAGAAGAAAATCCTGAATGGACGGTATTCATTTCGATTGGCACCAAAAGTAAATGGGGTCCACTCTGGGCTGAGACCCATCCTCCCATCTAAATTCTGTGGAAATGTGTTCAGCTGTCTTGCTGACAAACCAACTAACCAACAAACAAATGGACAGGGCCATATGATATGATGTGATAAACTGTGGGTGATTAAATCTTTGAGGTCTGGTATAGTCAGCAACCCAAGCGAACTCTTTAAAAGTCTGCAGAATGTCCTCTGGAGACGAGTCTGCAAGAGTGGTGAAGTTCTGACATTTTGATACGAACACACAAGGTTACCTTTGGCATCAGTATGATGTGCACCGAGCTTTCAACTAAATCCATCCGCAGCAATATTAGAAGCTCAGAGGAAGTTGAATGACGTAGTGTTCAGAGCGACAAAGTTGATTTCAGGAGGAGGTTGGGAGTGATGGATGGCTCAGATAATTTATGGAACATAATGTAATATATTTATTCTAACTCAAACCCTGATCTTTTTTTAAACCTAACAAGGTGTTTTGATACTATAACCCAATCAACCTTGACCACTTCTCAATGTAAACCACATTTTCAAAATGTCTTTCTAACAGTCTAATACTGATGATAAAGGGTACCTTGTGTGTCTGTATAAGAAGTCGAAGAGTGGAACAAGATGTTGATAGTATGTCATAACCTGGGAATGATTTTGGATATGCCTACCCAAAGCTTAAGGTTTCTAAGTTACAATCAAGCGGTCAACTGTACATAAAGCTACATTATGATGTTAGAGCAATAGAACAGATGTCAGTTGGCTGCTGCAAGACTACCATCAGGACCTGTGTCAGCACATTTGACAACTGGACAGTGGTAGACCAATGGAGGTGTATTGGTTTACATAGAAAACAAAAGGTATGTCACTGGACTTTTAGACTGAATGTCTAAACCATTTTTCCAACATCAAGTAAACTGACATCAGTGTGAAAAAAACTACTGTAGAGCCAGTAGGTGCTGGCAACCAAGCAAGTGGAACGTGGAGTTTGTAAGTGACGGAACAGTCAGCACATAAAAACATGTTATGAAAATATTCACAAGCAGACGTCATCCATGTAGCCTGTAGCCAGAAACAGATCAACCCACCTTGATGAGTCAAAAAGAGGTGTCATCATGGGCTCAGCTCAGGAGGCAATCCCTTCTGCTAAAGGACCAGCATCTCCATTCTCATGACGTGATGTGTAACCGGTCCAGGCTTGTTACAGCAGGCTGGTAACATAAAGCAGGTAAACATATGGGATTAGTGTCACGTAAGGACTTAATTTAGTCTGTGAGAGAGATTTAAAGTCTTAATTAAAGCCAGAATAATTTGTCTGTTTGCTAATGTGCTTGGCCCCCAGTGCTACAATGTAGACAGGTTTCCAGTCTATCGCAGGACTGATACATAGACAAACAACCTGTTTTCACAGCCTCACACTCCCATTCACACAAAATGGGACATTTTGAATCTTCAACTCACCTGCATGTCTTTGGATTGTGGTAGAGAACTGGAGCATCCATGGAAAACACAGACATGAGGACAACACAGCCTACATTGTGTTGCCCTATCGTTCTAAAAAATAAGTTTTTTTTTTAACTTTGAAATCAAAGAATGTTGTCTTGTGTGCACAGGATCTAAGAGGTCTAGTTTAGGACAGAGACTGAAATGAAGAACAAACAGGCCCAAGTGAAAAATATGCCTATTAACACTCCCAATGATCACTTATCAAAAAAGTTTATGCTGTTTGTTTAACCTGTAGACAATGTGTGGTTTTACCAGAGGGGAAATGGTTGCGTATACACAGGTGTGCGACAATTGCCCACCTCCGAGAAGGAGGAATCATTGCACAGCCAGCTGAACACAGCCAGAAATATGTACCACAATCGTTGTGTAATCCATAGCATTAACTGCGAATAGGAGCATTAGAGGCCAGAACCCGTACCGCCCTGGGTAGGGGAGAGATGCTGTCTTCAGGATAAACTGAAGGAACAAAAGTCTCTTCTCTTGCTGTTGTTCCATAACCTGTGCATTCGATGGAGGGTTGTAAGATAGATGGGTATAGATAAAACACTAGTATTAAGCTAACCGTGCACAGGCACCACCACAGATAAGAAGTGAACACACCAAACCACATTAAAAATGGGTTTCATAGGTGATCATTGTTTTCTCAACAACCACTGATATGTCTTCAAAGCATTGGGCAGAAGGAGGACAATAACATATAATAGATAAATTCCTCTCTTTTGGACTGAAGTCGTTTGACTTATGAGCTGGATCAAATATAGAGAGTTTTGCACCAGTGGATGCAGCAATGTTCTGTTTGATTTGTTTGGTTTGGTTTGTTTGGTTTGGACTTGATGTGGATATTGTGTCCTGTGCCTGTGTCTAGGGGCTGTATTTGTGGATCTGTTCTTTTTATTCCCTGGTATGTTTTTATTTGGGGGAGGGCTATTGAGTTGGATGATGATCCCCTGTTCAGATGCTGAGATATTGTGCTACTAGATGATGGTGATTTAACATGCTGGAATGTCTGATTTGTTGTAACATAGCGTAAAGTAAGTAATCTTGTGCTTCTTACCCAAACCATGACCGTGATTTATAATGGTTACCATGGATACAAAGGTAACATGACAAAAAAAAAATCACTTGACCTCTTCCTCTTTTCTTGCCAGTCCAAAACTTGTAAAATGCAGATGTCGTTAAAGGAAGTGTTTAAAGCCATGCAAACAATGTTTTCTCAAAATTGGTGTGCTGGTTATGCACCGTCCCATGAGATCAACATGCATCAAGCATTGTAATCCAATACCATGTATAATGATATAATAATACAATGGTCAGATTTGATTTCTTTTGCAATATAATATCCTTTCATATCATTTCTCTTAAGTTTCATAAGTTCACTCTTGGAAAAGAGAGAAAGAAAATCTTATATAATATATAAAAATGCATATGAGTGTGTATCCCAAAGTGAACTTTTCCTTTTACTGTGTCTGAATTCACCATGTGTTTGTTGAACTGAGCATTATTGAAAGATTTCCTCAAACATCCACCAATGTGCGTTGGATGTCATTTTCCCCTGCACGCTGTAAAGAACAAGAAGAAAGAGCCGTTCAAAGCGCTGCATTATAAAAATGGCACATTTATTGCTACAGAACCATCATGAACATGAACCTCATTGAATCACTACAAGATGAGAACCAACAGGCAGCGAACGGCCGGTTGTTGGGCTGGTACGAGGAAGGACAGAACCATCAGCACAGAAAAATCAAAATGAAACCTGTTCTCCAACATCTCCACTGATCTGGAATAAAAGAAATCAGAGTGTAATAATAACAGCATCAACAACAATACCAGCAACCATAAGGACAATAATAATTACATAACCTTAAAAAAGCAAAGTCTAATAATACAACGTTGATCAGAACTAATTAGGTGTTGAAGAGAACCCATGCACCAAAAGACAATGAAAAAAACGCTTTGAGGCACTCGTCCACATACGAGGAAAAAGTGTAACTGCTGTGTTTTTGTATTATTTATAATTGTCATTTTTTCTGATATTTTGTGTTGTCATTTGTCTGCTGTGGCCTCTATCTGTGACCCATCACACACACACAATCACACAGGCCCATCTTCAGTAACACATGGTTCAAATGAAACATCTTAAAGTATAATAAAATAAAGTAACACATTATTTTTGTCATTCACTTTTGAACATCTCCAAAGACTTGACAAGTTATATTTTATTGTACATTTTCTGTTTTTATACAGCTATGTGATTTTTATTTTTTCCTTTTGTTTCTTATAAAAGGATTTCCCCTACAAAAACAAGCCAAATATGTTTTAATTCATGATTGATTTAGTTTAAATTTTGGCTCCAATAATCAGGTTTACTGAGTCTGCTCCATAGCAGAAGAGACAAAGTAAGCTTTGACAAAACGCCCAGGCACTGATCACAGGAAATTTCTGCTTTATACATCGTTTTTCTTTTCCATCTTTTCAACTTAACTGCATGACAAGGAACAAGAAGAAAGAAAAAGGCCACAGTTTATATATCTCAGCCTTCATGTAATGATTATACATGAAGCAAGTCTTTGAAAATGACTAAGCCTAAAACTTAATGAGAGAACATGACAAACTGAATTAGCAAATGAGTCAACATCATGTCAGTCAACTGTTTATTTATGCTTGTTCTTCATACTGTTAATGGAAACTACTGAGTCCAGTCTACTGTATGCCATGGGGATTTTTTTTCTTTAATGTTTCAATTAATTGTTTTCTGGTGTTTCTGATGAATGTTTAAATCATTTTTACTTTTCTGGACTCTCAAATGACTGAATCAGATCCCAGTTCCTGACCTCTGAATCACTGCCGACATCTGATTGGTTTGTTGATTAAAACAGATCTGCTGTTGTTCTCACCGATGGTTACTTGGAGAGAAAAAAAAACATTGACCAAATAGAGCTTTATGGGTGAGTTTATCGACATGAATGTTATGTCAGCCCGTCCTCATCAGAAAAAAGACCGTAAGGTTGACTGTTAAAGAAGCTTATTACGACCCACGTTTACATTTTCTCTAGTGGCTGCAAAGGAGGAAGTCAAGTGACATGGTATACAGCCACAAAGTCTGCATTTAGAAGAGATCTGTTCGTGTCCTGTCGGAAAAAAAGCACAAGTTACATACCTAACACACAAGTACTTATTTGAGCTATATGTAACATAGTTATTTTAACACCAACCAGATTGTTTCCTAAACCTAGCCAAGTCATTTTGTTGCCCGAACCTAACCGAAAGTCGACCATCACACAAAGATACAGCATGACTCTCACTGGTCCGCTGCAACATTCATGTTGCTTCGGGACTCATTTGCAACCAACTTATTCAGTCGTGTAGGTATAAGAATGTGTTGTGTAATCTTCTTGTGACGACGGAAAAATAGCCATAAAAATATTAATAATACGAATGCAGCTGTGCAGGTTGATTGACCTTGATTTAAATTATAACTCTTAAATCCTGGGATCCATCTCCTGAACTGAGTGTGTTAGAATGAATGGCACTTTGATGGACTCCAAGAAACAGTCTCAGTTTAATACATATGCCTCTGTATGACCCGCATAAGAAACAAGTCGAACATTGAGAAGATTGGATAGTTCTGTCCAACTGAAGTAGTTATTCTTAATGCCTGTCACCATTTGGTTTCTGACTTATCCGGGTTAGTCATAATCTGTATCTGGTGGTACAACAGACACAACACAACTTGTTGACTGTGTTTCACCATGGTCGTATTTTGTCCACAGGGGCTCTCAGAATCAACTAGATAAAAAAGCCCCTTGTTGCAGCTTTATGGTATAAAATTTCACCAGCAATTCACCAAACATAATCCAGAATTAATTTACATGTAAAATGTCAAACCCACTTGACTTCAGCTTTACCAAATACTGATTGCATTTGATTTAGTGAATGAATTATATATTAATTATATTACCTCATGAAGCAGATTAATTGGGAACCTAATAGAGATTGTGTCAAAAATGACAATCTCTTTGCTGAGCTTTACTTTCGCTCTTGACATGGTCATCAATACACAGACCCCTTCTGTGATTTAAAATCTTCAGTGAACTCCAGTTTATCAACTGAATAACTAAACTCATTTTCACCTTTGATAGCACAACATAAAAAAAAAAAAAATTCTTTAGTATAAATAATTTCCCCTGGTCTATGAATATGGAAATGGCAAAAATATTCAATACCTTAAGTAAAATACTATGCAAGAAGAAAGATAAAACGTTGGCAGGAGTTTTAAATATTTTTTCTTCTGGCAGTGGACATTCATACAGTTTAAATTTTTCTGTAATATATACGTTAAAGACATGAAAACAGGCTCCTTTGTTCATTTCCTTTCACAGGAGTTGAAGTACTTTATGCAAAAGAAGTGCCATGTTGCCATCTTTTCTGGTCATTTGTATAAAACGTTTTAAAATGTTCTTTTTTAATTTACTTATTCTTTTGCGTGGAAAAAAAATACAAATTAAACATTTTATTCTAGAAATGTAACAAATTTCAGGTTTGCTGTGCTACTGATGTTTGTAAGTGCTCATGTCTGGAGGATACCCAAGTGTAATTCATTCATTTATATAGCTAAATTGTGAAAAAAGAGAAATGTTTCCTGTTTTCTAACACTGCTGGGAAAACAAAGGACAGGAGTGGCCGTTTTGAATTCAACTCATTATTGCAGTAAAACTGGTACAGAGTAACAGATTACAAAGCTCATGGCACAGTCACTGAAAAAGAGAAATGAGGTGTGTATGTACAACAAGGAGGGAAAAGAAAGAAAAAGTTAACATTTTGGCTAATAGAAACATCAGGGGTAACATAAAAATGAAGATACTGTAATTCGGGAGATGACTTGATTATACAACAAAGAGAAAATATGAAATGAAGCATCACAAAAATAACATTACTTAAAAAACACATTTAGCACTTACACTGACAGATTCAATCCTAGTGTTTAACCTAGGTCCGATTCAAAGCAGCTTTTTCCTTTTGACAAAAAGCTCAATTTTAATGGCAAACACTTAAAACAACTGAAACTGCCTTGCACATGTTCTGATATCTTTTTGGGGAAATAGCTGATAAGATTGTTTGCTGACCACTTTTTTTTTTATAATAGCAACACTCCAATCTCACAAAAATGTTCATATATTAATCTAGAATCAGGTGCTGAGGGTCTTTCATTGAATCGACATTTATAACCCATCTTGAAGGAAATAAATGCACTGGAGTCAGAGCCGGCTTAACGCCACTACGCAGAACCACACTGAACTGAATTTGTTAACTCTCTCTGGGTGCCTCGGTTCTGTTTTAATTTTAATTTATGTGTTTAAAAATAAAATCATTGATTTTGTTATACCACCCATGACATTTTCTTGTCACCTCATTATACCCATCAGTAATTAAAGGTAAATTGATGATTAATTAAACCTTAGTTAACAGTTATTTCATTGTTTTTGTATCAGTGAAATAACTGCTTTGCTTTGCAAACCATTTATTAATCAATTGTTTATTGTACATTTTCAATTGATGTTTTCAATACTTTATAAATACTGTGTAGTCCATTTATAAATATTATTTGGATGGTCATTGTAAGGTTGCAGCTGATGTCTACAAACCTTCACAATTGTATATTAGATGGTTTATAAAGCACTGCATTGCTTTTTGACAGTGAATTAACTATGAACTAATGATTAATTAACTACAAATTTACCTTATATCATTATTTTTATTATGATGGTCAACATAGAGTCTATGGTACTATTGTAACAAATTGTCGTCTAACAAATAGTATGTTACAACAACATTTTAATATAAAAAATGTGGGGTTACCTAAATATATTTTTCAGGTACATAACAAAACCAGTTTTATTTTTTGTATTATGATTTCTTGTGATCTATATATTTTTCTCATCTTCCTGAATAGCATTTTACAGAACATGTTTTTGGGTCTTTTTGTTGTTTTTTCAAAAAAAACTTTCTTACCAGGATATTTTTTTTTTCTGAGAAAAATCTAAATGGATTCTTCACATGGCGTTTAAAAATAGGCTTATGCCGGCTCTGTCACATGTGATTCTCGGTGCGAGCAAAGACAGTAGTTTGACTTACACTTCAGATGGTTGGCAACCAAAACCACATACAGTACTGAGCACCACTGACCGAAACTTAAAGTTGGCACCTGGCTACTAACTGGACAAATACAACCTCACTATAAATCAAAACAAATTCATCATCATCACCTCTTACTGGCAAGTCCTCACCCCACAGAAACCCCACAGAAAATGTTTTATGACTATTTACACATTTCTCTGCAAAAAATACAATTAAAAATGGTAATGTCATGAGGCATGGAGAATAAAAGAAACATCATATATCTTTTAGGATTTCTGATTCCTCCGATGAACCCCTCGGAAATGTTCCCCACAGATAATAAACATAATGTTGAAAAAAACAATAAAAAAAGGAAAAAGAAAAATGATTCTGAACTGTTGACCTCACTACATTTTCAATGTGACACATTTTTTCAACACACACTGAATTTTACTTTTTCATCTTTTAACAAAAAAACCGATACAACATATTTCTAAAACACAAAATAACAACAGTCTACATGTAAAAATATAACTTTTACATACACAATTTCAAAATAATGGTAAAGTTTGCCATTTTGTTGCATACAATTTACAAACGTCTGTGTGTTGTTGCCTTGGATAGATAGCAGTGAATGGAGCCGATGGAACTCCGGTCCCATTTTGTCCTGCGCAGGGCGCCATACTTGTCAGAGGGTGTTGTCATGGCAACAACAGAGAACACAACAAAGTCAGTTGAAAATTTATAACACTGAGGGGCCTCGCCAACTTCTGCCAGTTCAGTCTTTGAGAAAATAAATCCTCCCCAAGCAAACACTCCTTAGCGACAGAAAATAAAAAATAATAACAGAAAATGGCACCCTCCTTATATATCGTATATATTTTTTGTACATTTATATATAGATTGATTTATTCAAATAGATTCTTTTCCAGTTTCCGTGCCTTCCTGTTGATTGGGTAGGATTTTAACCGCGTCAAAATGACCACCGACAGAGAACAATGCTGTCAGATAGCGAATTGTGTTGTTTTTTTGTCTTTGTTTTTGTTTTGTTTTTTTACATTTTCTATAATAGACATGTAAACCAGAACAGACAAAGAAAAAGTAATAAGAGAAAAGATTCTTCTTAAAAAAGAGAGAGAGAGAGAAAAAACAAAAGAAAATCTGTTTTACAACATACGACCACACACTTTGTACTGAAGACTACATTGGCTTACGGACAAGCCGATCAAATATTGATAAAAAGCTGATAAGCTATAATACAAGAAGAGACGCGTTGTTCACCATGGAAACAGGGCTGGGGCTTGGAAGAGAAGGGTTGGGGGTTATGGAGGGCTTGGGGGGACGGAGGGGACTTGGGACGGGGGCTTGTCTTGCTAAATCAAGCGTCTGTCTCAGTGGCTCGAAGCCAGAACACGCAGTCTACTTACATATAAGCGTACAGTACATTAAATACAGTTTAGTTGTTTTATCCAAAAAATACTTTTTTTTCCTTTTTAGCTTTTTTTAAATTCCCAGGTCTGGTAAAAAACCTGACTGCATAGAACCTAACGACTAAGAACAGGTTTCCCTAAGCTTGCATCCTATTAAAAGACCAGGTAAATGTCCTCCTCTGGCAACTCGAATGATATGAACTTCTAAAAGGCACATTGGTAGAATTGTGAATGTTCAAATTGCATCTGTGGGAACGCTTAGTTGGGGCAAGAGGCTGGGGAGAGGGGCTAGGGCTCTGGTTTAGGGCTCATAAGGCTAGGGTCAGCAGAGAAGACAACACCATGACTGGGGATTAAACATAGGCCTGAATCAAGGAGGGCTCGAACTGGGGACTTCCAGATTGACACCATTTACTTTTGACGTTAATGCATAGCAACCCAATAAACATTAACCTTTTCTCCCAGATCCTATCTTGCTCTGATTATCATTATCCTGTCATTTTTCTTTCCCAGTCCTCTTACACTCCCAAGACAATGTTGACTTCTCCTGAATTTCTATCAAGAAACCTGGTAAGTCTAAGTACAGAGGGCAGCAATTTGAAATTGTAAAGTGATTTCAAATATTAGTGATTAAGACTTCTGGTTTGGACCTCCTTCAGATGTAGACAACTAAACTGGTTTCAACTGATAAAGACTCGCCTGTTTTAATAAATGTTTTAAATTTACATATATGTAAGTCACCCCGTCAGTCATGTCTGATCGCTGTACTCATACCAGACGTTAGGGTTGCAACTAACTGTTATCTTCATAATTGATTAGTCTATGAAAGGCCCAAAAAAATTTGAACCACCAGTCCAGAACCCAAAGACTCTGTTAACTACCACCAAAGGAAAAAATACGACCTGCAAATCCTTGGCTTTAAGAAGCTGAGACCAGCAAATGTTTGAATTTTTTGCTCGAAAAATGACTGAAATAAATAAATGATTATCAAAACAGTAGGTGATTCATTTTCTATTGGCCAGTCGTTGCAGCTGAACCAGTCTCCAGATACATACAAGAATACGCACTTTATTCTGGGGGCCCAAAGCATCTAAGTGCTGCTAACTGTAGCTAATGCTAATGCCACATCAGTCAAAGTGTAAAACCCTCTGGCACGGGTGCTGCAATTGTGCTGCCACTGACCCTGATCCTGACGCTACACCGTCAAACAAAGGATTGGAAAGCCGATGACATTTGAAGCAGTTAATGATGGTGGCAGATGTCAATCAGAAAGTCCCCCAAGGTTGTTACTCTGGGCAAGGAAGCCTGAGGTTGGGGTTAGAGTTTTAGGGTTATGATCAGCCAGATATTAAACCAGGAAGTGAGGGAATCTAATGAATCCAACACGGGAATGTTTTGACCACTGCTGCTTGGCCCCTAGAAGGAAATTATACACCCCTCACCCCGATGATTGTTCCCTTGCTTCCCCTGCAGTGCCGCCATCACTTTAGAACTCCTGATTCTCCGTTAGTCCTATTTCCGGCTGTTCCCCACTTCAACCTCGCTTCTCTCCATACCCTTCCATGACTCACAAAACCCTCATAGTTCAGGCCTTCAGGATATCGGGAGCACTCGATTCAAGTGGGACGATCGTGATGCAGGGGAATGTGCTAAACGTGGAATAGAATTCACTTCAGTGCTCAGGCCAGCCCTCTTCCCTCTCACCCTCCATCCGTCTAAGGAAAAGTTTTGACATCTGTCCATTCTCTCAAGCATCTACCCAGCAATCGGTCGACTTCAGCAAAGGCCTGGAAATCATTTCAACTTCTGCCTGCTATGCACATCCTGACAAATATTTAACAAAGGACTTTGATTTGGGATGTTTGCCGGAGCTCCTCCTTTCTCTCATCATTTTTGCATCTGCACTACAAATGACGATGTCAAGAAAAGTCTTTCCTCCTGTTAGATTTAGAAGTACACTTTTTTAATAACAGCATGATTCTGCCTTCTGTAACTCCTCTGCCTTCAGCTATTTAAACAGTCCATTCCCTCTGAAGTCACTTACTGATTGATTGATTAACTGATTCAATGATTGATTCTCTAGGTATTCTCTCCCTCTCAGTAGATACACACGGGTCATTGGGGTATAACTGTCCCAAGCTTTCACACTAAATTGTTAGCAGTTCGTATAACTTCCTGCCTGCCTGTTGTTAAACAAAGTCACTGTAGCTATTAGCATAAAACACTAATAAAAACACATAAACATGTTCAGATTTAATTTTTTACACCAACAATCTATTGTAAATGCAAAGGAATGCATTAGAAGGGGAAGAACGAGTTGCCCTTGTTTGTCTCGCTTTAACCAAAGTCTTTCTAGGCATCTATGATAGTCAAAAAGCATTTGCAAGCTAATTTTTTGTTCAGATCATTCCTGCAAAAGGGTCGGAACAGATTCCTAATATTGTCTTCGTTTTCATTTATAATTTAGTCGGTGAAAGTATGCGGCTCGTAAGGGGATGTGTGAGCGGGCAGCTTGCTTCCGTGATACTTCCTGGAACTTTCCTGTTCTTTAAAAGAAAAAAATGGTTTGCTTTGCTTCTCCACTTGTATCTATCTGACTGGTTTGCATCCAAGAGGAGATCAGGCACAGCTTCATCCACAGTGTGGCGTTAAGATTGCCATTCAGTCAGACGCGCCGAAGCTGCGTTCAACAACAGCTGCGCAATGTTGCTTTTAAAAAAAAAATCTCTTTAACACTTTGTGATATGTTTTGCTCCATTCTGAACAACCCTCCCCAACTTGTACCCTCCTCACTGCCCGTGTCCAGTTGCGCTTTTTAAAGTTTTTTGTCATGATTTCCTTTTCTCATATATATATACTATATATAGAACCCTTTTGTTCTTTAAAACCGGGAATGCTGATAAAACAAGTAGTACAAGAAGAATTTCTTGGATGATGAGATTCCAAAGACGTTTGTCCATTGCTGTCACTTTGTGTCAACAGCTCCCACAGACTGCCACTTTGTAGCAGCAATGTTACAGCGGCTGTTTGAATGTCCCCACAAAGTAGCGTCCAGTCCACTTCAGCTGGAGACGCGAAAGTGAGGAAAGCGACTAATGTGACTCTGCAGTTCGTGTTCTCGACAGAAGAAGGAGGCGAAGGTAATGAGGAGGATCAGAGACGACAGACGAGAGGAGAGAGAGAGGCTGATCTGATTGGTCAGGCCGAAGTTCCAGAGAATCTGATTGGTCAGGCTGAAGCAACAACGGGTTTGATCGATTGCCGGGTTGTCATGGAAACGCCGTCAGAGGAAGTGGTCACTCATCATCTTGATGAACTCTGGCACCTTGGACCTGGAGAGACGAGGAGGAAAAACAAAGGACGGGAGGATGAGGATTTACACATCCCATTGCACACACATACACACACACACACACACACACACACACACACACACACGTACAAATATAATGAATTAGCTTATTTTAACGGCTAAGTCCTACAATAATGAGAAATGATGAGAAATATGAAGTTTGTCCTGTTGTATAGAAAAGCACAATGAGTTTCTAAAACTGAATCCACGGCAATCGAGGCTGAGTCTAATCTTTCGTACAAGAGGACATTTTGCATTTTGTCCTGATGGCGATGCCAAAGAAAAGTTCTGAGCCCACCGAACCATTAGCACTCAACCTCTGGTGACCATGAATATTCACAGCCAACATTACGATAGTCTGGTCAATAGTACGTAACATACACAATTTAGATGCTACTGTACCCCATTGGACTATAGTACAATGTTACATCACAACTGGGGTGGTCACAAATAAAACGGACCGTACCAAACAGTTTTAGGAAACAAAGTAGCTTTAAAGGTGCCATATGTAAGAACTACCTGTTCATACTCCAAACAAATGGGGGCAGCATATCAACAGCGTAACCGCTAACGTCTGCAATCTGCAGCTGTAAGCTAGTTATCAAAGAGAGTACTGGTGTTGTTGACACCACCAGAACAGCAGCTTTGGAACTCTGGGAGGAGGAGATTTCAGGCCAAAGGACTCGGGGGACCCAGTAGGGACTGCTGGCAGGAACTGCGCCATAAAATAAAACCAAAACTGTGATTTCTCCCCATTCTGTAGTTGTAGAAGTGTAGCTAATTTTTCTGGTTGTTTTAAGCCAAACCTCTTTCATATTGTAGATTTAGCTTTCATCAGTGTACCTAGATGTATTTATCAATGGATCATCAAATCAGGGGTGCTTCCTTGGAGCATATGGACGAGTAATTTCATAATATTTTGGTGTTTCTGGCCCTTCTCATTGAACTGAAAGCTCTCCGGGTCATGTGCTGGGAATGCACAAACCTTAAAGGGTAACTCCACCAATTGTACACATTAAATTGTGTGTACGGGTCTCTGGGATTTCTACTGAATATGCGAAAACATTAGTATAAAGCCTTTTGTGGCTCTGGAGGAAACTGCGTGCAATCTGATAAACTGCCACACAGTCACTCAGTGGCATTGTGGGTAATGTAGGAAGAAGGAAGAACAATGTGTGAATTAGAAAATGTCATATCTCTGGTTCTGCTGAATTGATATTAATCGTTTTTGTTTTTAAGCTGTCCATAATGAGTCCAATAGTGTTACAGGGATGCAATGCTGGACTAGTGGACAGCTTTTCAAGACCAGGAGCCAGTATTACCCACAACGCAACTTAGCTACTGAGACATCACATGAGGCAATTTTTCAAATTACTTACAAGCTTTCTCTAGAGACAAAACTTTATACTCCTTCTTCCACATACAGTATAACTTCCTAAGACCTGTCTACACAGTTAAATGTGTTAGATCGGTAGAGTTACCCTTCAAGTGTATAAAGAAGAAGAGAAGGCATTCCCGAATTTATTTCACTGTAAAGCAATTGTAGATATGAACTTCTGTGTGGTTTTGTTTTGCAACTCCTGCTCCTTGTGGACGACCTTTGGTAACTTCTAACATCAGAACACAATTATCCTGCTCCATGAGTCAACATGCAGACACAGATACAGGTTCAATGTTTGTAAAAATAAGAAAACAAAGTTGTAGAGCAAAGTAAAGAGATAATACATATTCGGTAGAAAGCAAGTGACAAACACACACACACATTCACACATTAAAATCACACTTACTGCCAATCTGTTGTTAAAATGTACCCAGACCAGACAGAAACTCAAGTTCTGGCCTCAGTTTTTTTTAGCCAGCTTAAACATCACCAACTCTGACAGACTTTGAACTGTCAGAAGCTGAAGGATGCGCTTCTCCAAATTTAGCAAATGATGGAAGAAATTTAGCCTAAATGGAATTTGGTCAACATGTCGTCTGTGGAAGTTTAACCTTTTTCTTTCTGTTTGCTTTGTGTAAAGTGACAGGACAAACCTAACAAGATGTGCAGGGAGTCAGGACACTCACACTTCTTGGCTTCTATACATATCTGCTTTTCAGTTTTTGATTAACTTTTAAGTGTTGCTGGAGGGAACACCTTCCTGACAGTCAAACAGATATAGACAGCCACATCTGTTTGACTGAAAAAGTAGGTTTTAAACTTTTGTGCTTTTCTTTTGAAGGTTGGACACCAAACAGGAAATCTTGTTTTCTTACCAACAATTTCCAAGCCAGCTTAATGCACCTAACCTGTAAACCTCTAAAGTAATATTTCTGTTTTGGTTACTGTAGTTCTATTCGCTCGGACTCTAATGGTTAAAAGTACACAGACGGCACACTGACAGACAGCTGATGGGCAAATGGCAAGTTTTTTTGAAATAACTTTTGATCCCGGAAACAGGAATGTCCTTTTCCAATTTATTCACTGGAAGTCAAAATGTGAAAAGCTACACACACTGTTAACCTGTGCAGTTTGCCAGATATTTTAAATCTTATGGCAAGAGATGTAATTAATAAGAGGAATGCTTGAAGTTTCTGGACCAGTTTCTAAATTCTGATTCTTTGGTTTGAATTAAAGGTACAACAGCAGATTAGTTTATAAGTGAAATCTGACCATTCAGGGGGGGAGGAGATGTTGCTGCGTTTTACATTTGTCCCAAGGGGTTTGACCCGTCGCCCATGGCGGCGGCAGCATGGTGCGCTGCGGCCAATGACAGGGGAGCACCGTCCGATGCCACGGTGACCTTCTCCTCCTCGCGGCGCTTCAGACAGGCCGCCTTGGGGTTCAGGTTTCGCTCTGGATGGAGGGAGAATGAGATGAGGTGAGATTGTTATTAACGTGATTTGTATTTTGTGTCTGTCTTTCTATTTATGTTCAGTGAGGTGTTCCTTTTTGCTGGATCACCAAACCGGTGGTGAGTCTGAAGTCAAGAAGCCAAAAAACTTCAGCCTGGTTGAATCAACAGGTGTCACTGCTGCCCTCTCCTGGAGCTCCTCGAGCACTACATGAGCTGAAAATCTAATTTAACCTATTGAACCCTGACTTCCACCTTCAATTCCCCCTTTTGTTGCTTTAAAGTTAGAATAAAGGAACATTTCTTCATGCTTTAGTACTACATTGTCCCAGCTCATCATTAAAGCTGTATGCAGTTTTCAGTGATTTAACCCCCAGAACCCCAAAACCAGCAGGAACCAAACCCAAGACTCCATGTTTTATATGGTTGCACCATTCAATCAAATGGAAATATATATCTTTTGCATCACATAAAACATATTTACCCCAAACTCAGCCTCAGATATATTGGCACCTGTCAAAACCTTGGAGTTTGTAATATTGGTTTGGATCCGAGCTCCTTTGTGTCTGGATCTGTGGTTTCTATTGTTAGTAATTAAGGTCAGACGTGTAATACACAACTGACCTCGGACTTGTTGCTCCAGACTGAGGATGACGGCCACGGCCTGGTGCAGGATCAGTAACTTGGTCTGAGGTTTGTCGCTCTTCAGGTGCAGCTGGACCATCCTGCCCAGCTCCTTGAATGCCTCGTTGATGTCGCGCACGCGCAGACGCTCCCGCGCGTTGTTGGCCATCCTCCGTTCCCTCTCCCGCTCCATCTTCTGCTCTGGAGACAGGTCCTCGTCGTCATTGTTGCTACGGTGACCAATGATGAGGACAAGCAGGAGAAAGGGAAGAGGAAGCCGGGGATGAGGGTAGGAGAGGAGGAGGAAGGGGATTTAAGGACGAAAGCTCAGTTGATGTTTCGGTGTGTGAAGGCTCATTTGAATACAAACCTGCAGTAAATGCTGGATGTTTATGACCTTTACGAGATGAGTCATTAAGTGACAGGGCTTGGGAGCAGGCATCATGTTGTGCTGCATTCTGGGTAGCTCGGTTGTCAGCATCAACTGTTTGTTTACATTGTAACATTGGTGAGTTCATCTCACTACAGATTTTTGGCTGAAAACATTCAGTGATACCAGAAGAGAAGGATCCACTCTAGAAATCCACCCATTTAGCGCTGCATTCCTACAGTTCATCAAACTCAACCGTTATTGTTTTAAAATAAGTACCAAAATCAACGCATCAGAATCATTCATTCTTCTTGCTTGTCTTTGTTAAGGCCTGTCAACAGACGTTGATATTTACAATTGGAGGAATTCTCATTTTATACCTTTTTACACCAAAATTAGCTTGTACATGCATGTTTTTTAAACATGTGTAAACTCAATAACGTCCCACTGCCAGTAAACGAGTATGGCTCTCTGTTTTTTCCTGGTGTAGTGTGTGCGACGTCACACATGCGCTGGGAAGCAGCATGGAGGCCAGTGACAATGTTACAGGTTTTCACATGTGGAAATTCAAATGCACATCTGAAGCAAAGCACGTCGCATGTACGTTCCCAAATGAGAATGTACATTTCTTATGTGAAAATTTACATTCATATTTGAAAAAAGTCAATTACAACAATTCAGTTTGTCCATTGCATTGGCTGTTTTCACATGCAAACTTAAATGTTAATGTCTGAAAATAAAATCATCTCATGTAAAAATGTGTGAAAATGTGGGGTGGAATCTCATTTGACTATCTGTCTAATGTTTTGTTTCCATAATGTATGTAAAAACGTAAATTTCACATGTGGAAATTTTCATTCATATGTGAAAAAAAGCCACTTAAGAAAACGCTCAGTTCACATGTGACATTATTTTCTTTTCACATGTTCAAATTTTAGTTCACATGTGAAAAGGCTAAACTCACATGCAACATTGTTGTAACCGTGGTTACTTTTGTGTATCTTCAATGTTAAGTGCTGTTTGAATGAAGACGGATTGAAAAGTATTTGCCAGCTAAATGTTACTTTAATCTGTGAAATAGGCTTGTGCCAGGAAAAGGGCAAAAATTAGCGTTTCCCTACAGGTGTCATGCTCCCGTCACAGCCAATCAGAGCTGGAGCAGATCAATCAGCTGTAACTAGTCCAGAATCCTTTGACCTGGGCAATGAATGGTGATTCTACCCTTTCTTTATATAGACAAAGCCAGAGGTTAGTGGGTGTGATAGGGTCTTTGTCCAGTACAGGGGCACTTACTGACACCAGTGAGCTGAAGTTTAGAGTGCAAACCTGGGCGACTACACGAGGTCAAGCAGGTGAACAAAAGACCGACAGAATGCAGATAACCAGCTGCCAACAAGTCAGCCGGATCACATGATGATACATTCCCAAACCCTGTCACACAACATCGGCAGCATTTTTCATCTGTTTCTGACTGGGTCATCATCATCATCATCATCATCATCATCATTATCATCATTGTCATCACTATCATCATCATCATTGTCATCACCATCATCATCATCATTGTCATCACCATCATCATCATCATCATCATCATGACCGCCACCATCATGAACAAATCTTTGGGTTAGGGATCCAAATGTTTCTGATTTCAGTCGTCCTCCAGGTGGAAAATCTCGGTGGAGGGATGAAGGCTGCGTCCAGGATGGGAAGTCAACACCTGACCAAAACCAACACTCTGATCTTTATTACTTCAGATTTTGCTGGCCTAAGTGATTATACAATGAGTGGGTTTCAAACATTTTGGCCCTTTAAAAAAATGTGTTTGAAGGCTTCTAGTTTCTTGCCAACAGCAAGAATATCCATTTCCAATGTTTCTGTTGGTGTTGATTTCCCAGCCCTCAATGTGAGGCGGCACTTCTTTGCAAATATTGACCGTGGGCCCTACTCTGTTGTGTGAGAAACAGTTAAAACCAGGCCCAAAACCATGGAGAGACTGATGGAGGATAAACTGTGAGCTGCACGTCCACCAGGAACCTCTCTTTGTCTTTACACTGCTCTCTTGGCTCACAGAGTCCAGCAGCAGCCATGTTTGAAAAAAGAGAGATGCCTGGCGGATACGAACGTTTTGTGTACAGGAAGTCTCTGTGTTAACTGATTGAATTTAGCTGCTTCTCATCACACTTGGTCACTTCATCAAAGTCCAGAGGCTGGTTCCCAAAACACTCACAGCTTCAAATCCTTCCTTGTGTCCTTTCTCTCTTAAAACTATAAAACTCTGGTTTCACCCTTTATTTGTCTGAAAAGAGCAAACGATCTCAACTGAATGCTGATTATTGTTTTGTTGTTGTTGCCAATGGCGAAATAATAATTCATATAATCAAAGTAGGTCAAAGTAATGATGCAAACTGTAAAATGTTGTTTTGTAAGTCCTGTCTCATGATCAAGTGACTCTTTTCTGATAAATCTCTCTAGATTTCTCCAGAAAACGGCTACATTTCCTGGTTTACAGTTTCTGCTCTATTGAATGAAAATGTCTGTCTTCTGACTGAGAAAATAAGTGCCACAGATTGTCACTCCAATATCAAATCCAACTGTGACATCTTGAACAGTCTCTGTCTCTTGGAGAGCTTTGTTTATCAATGCGACTTCGAACAAGGAAGTTCTCTGAGCGTGTAGGTGTTTTGTGAAAGCGCTGTGTCCCAGCCCAGCTTAGGGTTTTGATTGAAGCGAACGTCTGAGAGCTAGGCGGGGTTACCTAGATCTTGACCTATCAATAGATTTGAGATCCTTGTTGTCCAAGTCCTCCTTCTTGGTGTCTAAGGACTTCGAGTCCTGCAGGAGGTTCTCGTCGCCCTCGTCCTCAGACTTGATCTCGGAGCTGACGGAGGAGGTGCTCTGGCCCTGGAGGCCTCCGGACAGGGCTGCGGGGGGACGAGGCAGAAAGGGAAGAGGGGTTAGAAGGCGTGTTTAGATAAAAACAATACTGTACACGCCGATCAGCCACAACAATAAAACCAATGACAGGTGAAGTGGACAACATTGTTCATTTTGTTATTTCGTTACAATGCATTGTTTTGCCAAGTTGATGCCTTGCGCTCTTTGTAATGTTCTGGAGGGCAGCTCTTGAACAGTTTTCTGTGGAGTGTCAGGGAACGCGGTCCTGATGGTGGTGCCATCGGTGCAGTCGGGAGTGCTGTTGCCATGAGGGGGTGTGCTTGGTCCGCAACAGTCTTTGGGTGGGTGGCGATGTCAAGTGGCATTCACATGAATGCCAGGACCCAAGGTTTCTCAGCAGAACATTTCATTTCAACGAGACGATCAGTGTTATGCCATATCTTGTAAACTGTTCTAATGAGCATTGGTAAAAGCAGTCCACATCAGTTTAGCTGTAATTCCAACATTAAGATTATTTCTAGCAGCGGCATCTCCGCCTCAGAAACATGGTAAGTTAAATAGCTTCAAAGCACGTTCAGCTAAATCTAAATACATTACCAACAATAATGCAATCACGCACACTGTCTGTATACGTGTCACTTTTAAGTTAACCTCTAAAAAGTATCATAAAAACAGCTAATGTAGGCTAGCAATGGCCATCCTGGAATAATGAGCGAATGTGAGGCGTTCTTCCCATTACGCCAACACAGTGTGAATGCGGCATCAGGCGTGTCAGAACACAGATAATGCTCCAGTTGACCTCCAAGATGGCGGCCTGTGAGAGTTGTGATGCAGACGCAAAGCCTGTGAACCCTCTATCTGCCTCCCTCCGCAGCTGAACAGTGCAGTCTTTATTCGACGTCTGTATGGATCCAACACTGGGACGCTGCCAACTTCTCAGTCAACACAAAACACTCTGCTCTGTTCCCACACACACACACACACACACACACACGCACACACAACCAACTGTCGGCCATTTTGAATCTCCGTCTGCCTGACTGGAGGCATTTTGTGTGCAGCTTTGAGTGACGGCCTGTGTTTGGTTTGTGTGTGCGTCTCGTTCCGCACAATCGCTGTGTGTTTGTGCATAAATAGCTGCATTTAAAAAGGCTTAAAACTGTGAAAAGTGACTTTGTGCTCCTGAATGTCTGACTGAAGCCAGACAGACACAAACCGGCACTGGAGGAGACTGAACACAACATTTTTGGGGGGGAAAAAATAAAGACTTACTGACGGTGGTAAGTCTGAATCATAGTCTGAGTTTTAATGATCTCATCTGATCTAGCTTCTGGTTTAAGACTCTGTCGACACCATATGTGATAACATTATTCTTCCTCTTGGTAAAGTCTTTTGTAAGGTTTTTCTTTTGGTGCCAAGCATTAAACTACGAGTCTAGTTCATAAACTAAAAAGTGCATATAATATAATGCATATAATTACAAGTCAGCCCAGTGTCCAGGGAATGACATTCCTATTGGATGATCCAGCACCTTCACGATTTATGCTCATTCGCCAATGTTTAGTGTTTTGTATAATTTGGGTGAACCCTCCCTTTAAATTATGTCTAAAAAATTCACTGATCAGTGTGTGTAATAAAATAAAATGAAACCACCCGACCTGCTATAAAGAGATAAAACTTGTTTGAAAGCATGAGAGAGTTTGAGCTACTGTATATACATTATAGTATTATGAGTAGCATAATATCATATATAATATAATACAAACCATCACTTCATAATTACTTACAAACCACAGCCCTGCTACTGGAGTCAAAGTGTTGCTGCCAAAAATATTTTAATACCCTTTATTTACAGCCTCGACAGCCTTAACTGTGTGTGTGTGTGTGTGTGTGTGTGTGTGTGTGTGTGTGTGTGTGTGTGAGGGAGGAACTTCTTGTGCCTGAGTGTGTGTGTGCGTGTTTCTCGCTCTCTCACCTCATTACACACTTGGCTCTGGCTGCCGCTGGCTGAACTCTGCTGCCAGCAGACTCATTTTCAGCCTTTAAAAACGAGCTCAGGGCTAATTTGCTCCACATCGCGCTCATATACACTTTTGCTCCTCCATATTCATATCACACATACTGTATTTATTTACCCCCTCCCCCCAGCCCCGTTAGGGTTTTTAGCGCTCGGGCGGTGAAGTCGAGGCTTGCCAGCTGAGATCCACGCGTGCTCCTGCAGAAGCCCCGAATTCAGCTGAACACTTCCTCAACTTTCTGAGCCTCATCTTCACCTTCTCACAATTTCCTTTCTCCTTTTTCTCTTTTTCCTGCCCATTCAATTTCATCTCCTTAGTCTTTTCTATTCTTTTCTATTTTCTCAATCGTGATTTTCATCTGAAACCCTTCTCCTTATCTTCCACTTCATCTCTTCCTTTTATATTGTCTTTCTCGTCCTCTTTATCGTCCCGTAATTTTCTGTCATCTTTGATTTTCTGTTCTTCTTTTTCATGTCATTCTTTGTGCTTTTTTTGTTGTTAATCTCTTCCTTCATCTTTTGTTCTCCTTCCTCCTCGTCCTGCCCGTCCATTTGAGCTTCTACCGTCGTCTTTATTTTGTTTTTCTTTCCAGCATTTCTTTCTTCCTCCATTTTGTTTTCCTCCATGTCAACGCTTTCTTCGTCTTCATCATTATCTATATCTACCTTTTTTCCTCCTCATGTTTTCTTCTTTGTTTTCATTTTTTTCAGGAATTTTTTGTTCATCACTAAATCTTTAACTGCTTCTGTAAATTTCATATATCTTCGTTTTGCTCTTGACATCTTCATTATTTTTTCAACATTATCATCATCATTATTATTTTATTATCATTATTATTATTATTATTATTATTATTATTATTATTATTATTATCAAATTGTTTACGGAAAACATCATGTAGTGTAATTCTGCGTGTGCACAGTTGCACTGTGGGATATGAGTGTGATGCTCCTGTATAATGCCTAAAAACTCATCTTGATTTTGTCCCGCCACTGTCAGGCACAGATTATGTAACTGATATGTGGGGTCTTACCGCGGTACGGGTCGGGCTGGTTGAGGTCCGGTGAGGTGGCTGACTGAACGGGCAGCTGAGGCACCGACACCTGACCCGCCATCGAGTGTCCTGCACGCAAACCGCCCACGCCGCCGCCGTCTTCTCTGTGAGAGCCCACCTGGAAAACAGAGAGAGTGGAGAGAGAAAAAAAAGATTTTCAGTCGAACAAACATCTGCTTTGATTCTGTCTGCAGTTGCATGAACACAAAAGCAGCTCAGATTCTAACTTCTAAAGTCCAGATGTGGTCTGAACCTGTTTCAGATCTGAACTGATGCTTGCAGCCTGGTTCGGGGACTTAAGTCTCTGAGCTCCCCCAAAACTTACATTTGGATCTGTTTAATTGCATTTTTGTAAGAATTTTACATTTTAGATTTTTTCAAAGTTATTCCAACCTGTTTCCTGAAACTACAGTTCATCTTCTAAAGTCTCGAAACACAAAAGTGAGAACAGTTCACCAGTTTGCCATATTGTAAGCTAAATCAAAGCTCATGAATAAAACCAGTTTGACTACTGTGTCATGAAGCCTATCAGAAACACATTTTCTGTTATTGTGCAAATAATTAAAAAGGTTCAGCTTTTCAACATTTTCATTTTGTGCAGGATAATTTATTGTATTAAATTAAGCCCCTTAACTTTTTACATTATTTATTATTTATTAATTATTTTAAAAAATAACTGACTAGTTATTTCCTGTTGGCCTTCTTTGTTTGTTTCCCAGATCTTAATGTTGCTTATTGCACTTTTTGACAGAACACAATGGGCCATAACATGACTAGAAGAACGTTTCAACACTAGAAACTAATCAAACACATGAGATGATCATCATCTGAAAGGCACATTTAAGTCTGTGATGGTCTACAAATATTATACAAATGAAAGGTTGCTTCTTTCTTTCTTTCTTTCTTTCTTTCTTTCTTTCTTTCTTTCTTTCTTTCTTTCTTTCTTTCTTTCCCTTCCAGATGTTGTAGTTCTGTAATTGGCCTGCTGAGGGCAGCCTCTGCCTTTCTAAGACACTGAAGATCTCCATCTGTCTCTCTCTCTCTCTCTGACACACACTTCAACACACACACACACACACACACACACACACACACACACACACACACACACACACCATCCCGCCCGATGTTTTTTTTTCTCAATTTTTCCAGTACAGTACAACTCTGCGAGGCAAACTGTGCTTCGCTCTTCCAAACTGCTTGTGTTTGTGTCTATCGCTGTGTGTATGTGTGTGTGTGTGTGTGTGTGTGTCCATCCAGGTTCAGATCTCCATGTCTGACATGTATATTTAGAGTTTTTTCTTACTTGAGTGTCTCAAGTAAGGGTGCACGAGTGTGTGTGTGTGTTTGTGTGTGTGTGTGTGCTTGGCTGAATCCTATCCATCTGTCTCTCTCTCTCTCTCTCTCTCTCACACACACACACACACACACACACACACACACACACACACACACACACACACACACACACACACACACATATGCACATGACAACAACTGACAATTATCTTAATGCCCATATGTTTAATTGTGGGATTTCTAATTCCCAGAGCACCGAGCAGCTTCCAGCAGGGACTCACTGTTTTGGCACGAGATGGGCTCTCTTTATGTGTGTGTGTGTGTGTGTGTGTGTGTGCTTGTTTGTGTGTGTGATGCCAGCTTCCTCGTGGCATCCTGTGGTTCAGCACAGTCTCTCTGTCACCCTCCTTTTTCCCGGAGCTTCTTACTTTGAACACATCAGCAGGACAGCAGCTCGATATGAAATATGATAGACATTTAGATGAGTGTGGTGTAAAATGCTATGATGGCATATAAAAATTGTGTAAAAGTTTTGAATTACATTGCATTGAATTTTGTGTGGAGGGTCTTCATTAGTGTGATAATCAGACTGAATTGCCATTTCATTTCAGTTCATTATTCAGCCTGACAATGTGCCGTATTAACTGATTTCACTTTTGCCCTGACCAATTAGCAGCAAGTGATGAACCCATTCATTTCATTTTGTTTTCAGTAACATTGGTAGCGACTGCAAGGAGCACTTCACATTTGTCACATTACAGTAAATAAATATATAAATGTATGATTTATCATTCCGTGTATTATTTCTGCTCTGGCAGAGTAGGGTGACGCCATCATTTTTTAGTTTGCTCCACTAATAAGTTTACAATTATCACAGTCGATGCAGCATAATCCTCTTTGTCATACCACGTGTTCTTCTTTTTTGTCCAAACCTGGCGCCCACATTACCCATAACGCAACTCGACAGCTGTCAGTTTGGTCAGAGATTCAGGTGTATCATGCGTGCGTGTAGCCGCGAGCTGCTCGCCTCAAGCTGCAGAGATATGGTAGACTCACTTCTGTCTAACTCCACAGCCTCAGGTTTTGTTTTTTTTTTCATTTTCAAACTGAGCCCCAGCTGAAGCTGACACAAGTGACATCACTTGAGGCAATATTAGCCTTTATGTAGGAGATGCAAAAGGCTTTCTACATCTTTCATACATGTAAGCTGGTGGAACTCCCCAACACCCTTTAACAGACTGTGATGAGTAAAACTGTATAGTTTGACTCACAAAGCTCTGATTGGTTTGATAGCTTGGTAACACCTTATACCATAATTAATCAATGGTAATTTTAAATTGTTGTAATTGTTGTTAATTCTAATTGTAAAGTTGTATCTGATGTTTATGTTATTTTGTAAATTGTTAATAAACACTGTATAATTTGTCCATAAACATTATCTGGATGGTCAGTCAAGTTGAAACTGATGTTTATGAACCTATTATTATTATACCCTAAATTATCATAAATGGTTTATGAGGCGTTTCATTGTTGTTTCATGGTAAATTTCATTAACTTATTAATTGACCAAACTTTTGTAAACTAGACTTTGACAAAGGGACCTTTAACAAAGCAACTCCATTTTTGGAGCATATTAAAACAGCTGAAATGCAGTGTAGGTGACGGGTTCTTCGTTTCATTGTAGTACAGGGCAAAACAGGCAGACTTTTGATTTCATGATCTGGGCAAGGTGTTGGTTTTAAATGATGCAATGTATAATGTGTAGATAACAAGCTCTAAGAAAGAGGTTAGGATTTTACCTGTGTCCATTTGTTTATTGGTTGGTTGATTTGTCAGCAGGATTATATAAAAAAAAATAAAAAACTACTCAACGGATTTCCACGATGCTTGGATGGAGCGTGGGTCTTGGCCTAGAATAAACTCCATTAACTTTTGGTGCAGATACGGATACATTTTAGTTTCTCTCTTTTTTAACACTGTGAGATAGAGCGCCTTTCTGAATTTTTGTTTATTTCTCAAGGAATAATGCACGGATCTTAATGAAAAAAAAACTCATATCTAGGTGGTTGGTATCTATTAGTTTGTACACAAGGGGACTGTTGAGCTTCGGCGAAGGTATGAGTTCCACCGGGTGCCATTGTAGTTTTTTAAATGTTATTAAAATACATGGTCACTACTGTTTGCTTTGACGTTTGTGATGTATTTGTATTATAGCAGTAGTGTAAATAAAGTTGTTTTGAAAATCAAATCCCTCTAGTCTGTCTGTTAATCCAGCTGGCTGACAGCGAGGTCTTGTGCACCACATGCCAAACTCCCCTCTCGCTCCATGCAAATATCACAAAATGTCGACCGGCTTGTCTGCACGCCCGTGTGTTTCTGTGTGTGTGTGTTGGTGTGTTTCAAACTGAGCGGCCTCTGTCTATCCTTCCATACGTCTGTTCGCTCGCTTACTTATTATTTGCCTCTCGTCTTTCTTTCTGTCTTTTCTTTCCGATCTCTGCCTTTCATCAGCGCCTGGATTCCCAAACATAAAATGGCAGCAGAGAGGGAGACAGAGAGGGTGGCGTACATTTTTAATGGAGGGCTTTTATATTTTAACGAGCCTTCCTTCTCTCTTGCTTAATTTAGTTCAATGAGGAGGGAAGACGAGGAGACAGACGGAGGAGAAAAATATAAATAAATTACACGTAAACTGATCTGCTGCCGCTTTAGCTCAGATAGTCACCGTGAACCACAGCCACGCCCACTTACCCACCGTCCCTCTGGTTGGAGGCTGACTGGATAATGGATAAACCAAATTGTGCAGCCAATAACAATATGGATTCATCAGCGACATATTTTTGCAAGTATAATGCGTTGTTCTTGTCAGCTGTGACCATGACCGAGAGCTGCGGCAAAAAGCTAGCAAGTAGATCCTGAGTTGAGAAAATACTTTTTCATTTGTTTCGATTTGGTTCAAAATTTTTGTCAGAGTTGCATTCAAGGACACTTGGACATCTGTGATTTCATTTTTGACAGATGTAAAACATTCTAGAGATGTGTCAAAAAATCAAACTAAGACAACAAATAAGATGCACAAATAGTTACTGTGGGAAGTCTGAAGTGAATGTTGTTTGCTTTATTTAAAAAAAAAACAAAAAAAAAAAACAGCTGTTCAGAGACCAAGTCAGAACAACCGGAGCCAGAGTGTCCTTGAATGCACCAACAACGAAAGTTTCCAAAACAGTCACCTCTGTCAACTTTATTATAACGTCACAACGAGATAACAAAACAACAATTGTGTTGGAAACTTTCCTTGTTGGTGTGTTCATGGACCTTCACAAATCAGCTTTCCAAAAGACAGTTAGTCTCTGAACACCAGAATGATCAAATTCATGATTATTTTCACGACATCTTGTCTGTTTTTGCAACCAATACATACATTTAGAATGTCTGAGCTTGGGGGTTTTGTTTTTTGTGTCACTGTGCAACTATGATGTAACGCAAACAAAAAAGACTGAATGTAAGCTCTTTTGGCTGTAACGGGTTTAACATTTGTTAACATAATATTAAAAGTTAATTTTAATATATTTGACCTGAAACCACTGGCTGCCTTGACGGAAGGCAATTAAGGCAAAAACGGATGGATTATTTGGAAAAATGCAGTGTTCTTCTTTTTTGTCAGTAAACATTCATTCATTCAGATTCAGATTTGAATAGAGCAGATTGAAATAAAAAAAGAAGAAAGAGGCCGAGCAGGAGATAGAGGAGGAGGTGCTGAGTAGCTGTCATCTGCAATGTTGTTGATCAGTGGGAAGTGTGTTCATTTAAAATGTGTGTGTATGTGTGTGTGTGTGTGTGTTTGAATGAGTGAGAGAGAGAGATAGAGAGAGAACGTGCACTGATTATACAGGAAGGAGAAGAAGAGAAAGAAAGGAATTTCTGGGTCAAGAGATGACACACACACACACACACACACACACACACACACACACACACACACACACACACATACACACACACACACACACAGACTTGTCATCCAGTTATAAACAGTAAGGACAGGTCTGCCTGAGAGAAGAATGAACTCTGTAAATTGACTAACTCTGTAGATTGTAATATCTCACCCCGTATTAGAAGGATTTGTGCATTTTCCGTTTGTCGTTTTCGATTATTGTCGCGGCTTGAAAAAAAAAAAAACCTCTGCAGAGGCGAAAGAGACAAAGGTTGGCATTGTAATGTGAAGCAGGAAGTCCGGCTCGAAATTTTTACCAGACGCATGCACCACACAGCCTGATTTTATAACTCGAGAGTGACGATTACGCCCAATGCCGCTTGCTAAATGAAGAAAAATCGTTTGTCCTGAAGGTGGAGCTACGGGGGTTTAGTGAGATCCTCAGAAATCATCCTCTGGGGAGCATGAACACTCACAGCAAGATTTAATGGAAATCTGTCTGTTTGTGGTTGAAAATTGTTTCTCTTTCCTGACAGTGGAAGAGTCTGAAGTCTAGAGAATGTTAAAAAATACAAGAACAGTCTAACAGTTTTTTTATGCAGCGCATTCTCTAGATGTTTTTCACTGTACAGTGGATACTGCGAGCAAACTTGAATGGAGTCTACGTTGGTATACACACACACACACACACACACACACACACACACACACACACACACACACACACAGTGGAACATTCTTAAAACTGTACAGTCTCGCCTCTGTGCAAACTGAACACTTGATAGAAAGCACCTGCTGTAGCAGTGTCAGCGCACACACACACACACACACACACACACACACACACACACACACACACACACACACACACACACACACACACACACACACACACACACAGAGCCCAGTGTTGAGGTTGGACTTCCATGGGAGGAAAAGTACAGCCACATTTTCCAGTGGCGTGATACGTATGTATTTTTTTTCCTGGAGTAATGACCAGAGTGAAGGGCGACAGGCTCTCCTGTCGGGTAAAATGTCATTAACAAATGAAAGAGAAAAGTGAAAGGAAGAGTAAGAAGGACAAACTGAGATATATGTAGTTTGGAAAAAAAAGTCATGATAAGGTAAAACATTTGTGAGCTGTTGGATTTAATGTAAAAGAAGGAAGATTCATTTTAATGTCCTGCCCTGTGTTCTTTGCGCTTTAACCAAGGTGAAAAAGCAACGTTATAACAAATTGGTCATTTTTGTACCACATAGACCTGTAAACGGACAAATATGGTCATGGTAAAAATACTGACTCAAAAACACTTTATATTCACCAATTATCAAGTACTTTTAATTTCATTTGTCTCATCATGCAAATAAACACACGGCTGAATGCAAACGTCCAGTGTTCATAACCTCTTTTCCTCATAAATATCCATAGCTTTTGAATGCAGCGGAGAAGGTGGACCGCACCGAAACTACATTACCATAGTATACTATAGTATATTAACATACAGTGCTGTAATTTATTCTCTCCAAAGGAACATATACGTTGATGAGAAACACAACTGCCCACATCTATCGAATGAGTGGAAACTACTGTGTATGTAAAGGTTTTTTAGGTTTAAAAAAAAAAAAGTAGCTGTTTTTCTTGATACCGGCAGTTGTTTACGTTACGATCATCGGCAGCTGAGGGTCGGAGTTCACACGTCTTTTTGTTTAGCGTTACATCCTCGCAGAAATTTGCAGCAAAAGTCTAATTATGACAAAAACGTGAAAACACGGACTGATCCTGCCGCACTTCATGCTGCGTGACAGATCCGCTAAATCGAATCAATTTAAGAAAGGCAAAGCAACAGGTCATTCTGGCCTGCTCTTTGTTTACCACATGTTTACAGCTGGTATGATGCAACACGGCCAGAAGTATTTGGACACCTGAGCATTACAGCCATAGGGGGATAACTCAGCAGGCATTTATCTGCTGCTTTGACAGCTTTCAAGCTTCCACAAGATTTTATTGACTTTGTTGGAACTAAGGGGGAGTTTATCACTACTACTGCTATTATTGTTGTTGTTGTTATTATTATTATTATTATTATTATTATTATTATTATTATTGTAGTTGTTATTATTATTATTATTGTTCTTCTTATTGTTGTTGTTCTTGTTGTATTGGAATGTAAATGGGTGACGGTAGATTTCCGTCAGCTTATAGGAGTAAAATTAGCGTCAGAGAGCTGAGTGGGGGTGCAGAGTATTAAAAGACATTAGTACATTTTTCAGCAGAGTGATGCAGATTATGATCCATCTCACTCTCTGTAACGCTGCCTAATGGAGAGAGATATAGAGACTCTTTTCTCCCCTAACCTTTCCCCTTGTTTTAGAGGCACGCAGCAAGCTGGGCTGAGATGTGGCAAAATCACTAGGTACACACTGACGGCAACTTTCCACTGAGGATGTTCCGTTTTAGCTTTTCTTTGCTTTGTTTGGAGGAGTGCTTTTTGAGCACATCTTTTGGGGAATGGTTTGAGTTTCACGAAGAAAAGTTAATCAATGACTAGCAAATGAGTTGTTTAGACGTCGGAAGATAGGTAAAGAAAGGTACTACCTATTTCCTTACTTATGAATATAAATGTGTGTATGATGCATTCATGTGTGTGTATCTCTCTCTCTCTGCTTCTCCTTCCTGCATCAGTCTACCACCTGTTTTCCCAGAGTTATGACCTCAGCCTGCAGGCGTCTCTGCCTAACACTGCCAAACTACATACAGCTGTGTGTGTATGTGTGTGTGTGTGTGTGTGTGTGTGTGTGTGTGTGTGTGCGTGTGTGTGTGTGTGTGTGTGTGAGGGGGAGAGAGGGGGGGAAATAGATCGACAGAGAGACAGAAACAGAACAGAACATCAAGAAAAGGAAGAAGAAAACAAAAGTGACAGAAAATATGTAATAAAGTAAATATTCAATTAAATGCTTGTCAATAACAGAGAAAAATGTGTGTGTGGGTGTGTGAGCATGTGCATACACCGGAAGAGAGAGAGAGAGAGAGAGAGAGAGAGAGAGAGAGAGAGAGAGAGAGAGAGCTGCATCTGTAAGGGAGTAAATGGAAAACATATATAGAAAAAATGAAACAAGGGGTTAGAATGTAAAGAAAGAGAGAAAACCGATCAGTAAATTATGTAAAGGAAAGTTAGAGAAAGACGAGACTTGAAAAAGAAACAAAAAAAAAATGCAGGTGGGACGGAATGGAAGATAAAAACTGCAAAAAGAGAGGAAGAAGGAGAAAACAGCTGTAAAAGACAGGAAGGAGTTGGTGGGAGATGATGATAAGAAAGAGAAAGGAAGAACGACAGGAGTAAGAGAGACACTGGTAGAGTGACATAGTAAACTTAAAGGAGAGAGAGAGAGAGAGAGAGAGAGAGAGAGAGAGAGAGAGAGAGAGAGAGAGAGAGAGAGAGAGAGAGAGAGAGAGAGAGAGAGTTAATGTATGCTTGAGGGAAACAGAAAGTCTCAGTTCAAACACAATGGCTTCATTTCAGAGATGACATCATTCCATCCTCTTATTTCATTATTTTTAATGTTCCACTAATTTCTTCTTTTTTTCTCCAGTATTTCCATTGAGTCTCTTCCTTTTCTTTGGGTTCTGACTTCCTGTTCACACTGTACACACATACACACACACACACACACACACACACACACACTGTGTGCTACACACCAATTGAAATGTGTCCGCAGTATCGGAGCTTTAAAAAATGGGCACTGAATGTTAGAATATCAGATTCCTTCATTTGTTGTTTTTGGTTTTGACACATTTTACCATGACCACAATCTTTCCCTAAAGTTAGCCATACTGTAGATTCCATGTGCACATCGCAGAAAGCAAAAATCCCTTAAGTGGTGAGAAAGGACATGAAAACGTCCAACATGATCCAGGGGTTTTGCAGAACAGTCCAGTATGGATCTTTGTCCGGGGTTGTTGATAAGTCTGATAGATCCTCCTCCTGACTAGGATTTCTTCTCCATATCAGCTAAGGGTTATGGGTATCGTAGTAGTAGAGCTTAAGCCACATTAAGCTGATAAAAAAAGCAATATATACTTAAATATTCATTAATCATTAAAGGATCATTAAAAGAAAACTTTGAAATGTGAATTTAGTATGAGGAGAAATGCTTCTGACGGCAGCTCCGACAGTTTCTCTACTCCAGAGGTGAGTTCCCACCATGTAGCTGCAGTCAAGTCCGGGTCCCCCAATACGATGTTAATCAGCAAATATGTCTACATATGTCACATTCATAAGCCAGGGTGTGTGGGTGTGTGTAGTTACAGGGATTCTTCATGGCTGAGGTGGGTGTGCCCAGCTATGCCGTGAACGCTCAGAAATGTAAAGTTGTTTTGGCCTGCTCTGATGACGTGTCACTACAGTAACATCCTGTCACATGCTGCCCCTTCTCAGCTCACCGTGGCTGTTTCAGGCTGTTCCTCCCCTGCAATATCTTAAACTGTTCCACCTGCCAAATAATGCCAAATGTGTCCACATCCACTTAAGTAGACCCTTTCTTATCAAATGATGGCACTGCAAATAAAGCTCTGCTAACTCAGTTACAAACATGTGACATTTTCCAGAACTTCTTCACTATAAAAGCACATCCCGCCATTTCACAAGTGGAAAGTTTTAATACGAAGCAGCAGCAGCAGCAGGAAAGGTTTGGTTTGCATCAGCACTGACTGAACAAAGTTCCAATATGGCTGAAAGTAATCAGTAAACAATAATAATAAAAAAAAAGAAGGGCTTATATGTAAAAGTACAAACGGGACATCACAGGAGTGAAGCTGGTCTCCAGCACAGACTGCAGCTCCGAGGAGGGGGACCATCGCAGCTCTGATACCCATCAGGACCACAGCGGCACAGCTCACACACACATCCCCTGCTATGAAGCTGTAGTAGAAAAATCCATGTCATCAGGGTTTGGCTTGGCACGGCACAGCTTAAGTGGACCGACACCAGGGCCATGAAAAACCCTATTATAGAGCTGCTGTGCTTTCAGTCTTAATGAGGCTGTTTTTCTATCAGCCAATAATCCAGAGCCTGAATAAACACACACACGGGTCCTAATGACAGCACAAGGAGCAATTTATGAGCTTCTGTGTGTGCGTGTGTGTTTTTACAGAGTCTCGAAGTAAACAGCGTTTTCCACCAAATATCCCCCACTTTACTCTATCATCTTTTTCCACTGCATATAAAAACAAGTCAGATATGTATTTGGAAGAATTTCAAGATTAGACTGAAAAGTAGTTTTGAAAAAATATCACCCTTAACGAGAAGTGAATTTTTAAATGTTTTCCTGGGCTAAACCGCACGCCACTTCATAAAATTAATCGCCAAATTTGTCTCCCGGGACGTCCAAAGAGCAAAAAAAAAGAAGTGTTTTAAGAGCACCTCCGAATGAAGCTGAAAAGCACTTGGCGAGTGTCTCTGTAGAACTTGAATGAATCATCTTAACACGACTCTGCTTCTCACAACTTTAAGATATCCATTGAGCTCATGATTTATTGATGGAACCAATGTGCCCAGTTTTGGAAGTGTGCTCTTTGGAACCTTTTTCAAACACAGTGAGATAAATAAAAAGGAAGCCAGCCGCAAATTCATGCAGGACACGGAAGTCATGAGCTCCAGCTGTAGTCAGCTGACAGCCAGCTGATCGGATCAGCATCAGTCACTGACCAACCACAGCCACTCTTCCAAATTAGGCGGTCCATGTAAACCCAAGCCGTCATTCGCTGAGCTCTCCTTCAACACTGCTGCACGCACATCGCTGCTGCCGGCAAGCTTGCCACCACCACCCCAGCCTCCACCTGCTTAGACTGAGTCCAAAACGGCTTCATTTATCTAGTTGCATGGACTTCCACTCCTGCACTGGGGGGGTATGCGTGCGCGCTCCCCGGATTGACTTAGCATGCTGCTTGTTAAATCTTTTTTGGAGCGGAGCCTTCAGCGCCAAGCCTAACTGTATATCATTTGTCGCAATAAATGATTTAATCAATGGCGAGAGTGTTCCTGAATGAATTCCCATTAATCTGAGATGTTTTCCTAAGCTTCGAAGCTAGTGACAGGTGCAGAGCCACACCCTCTGGAGGAATAAACGCCCAGAGTCGCATCGAAATCCGCTCTGTTCCGAGGCCGTTTAATGATGGAGAGCTCAAAGATGACTTTTTAACTTTTGGGATCTTCACTCCTGTTTCTGATCCTGACTGCAGCAGTGCAACGACGTGCATC